>CM073131.1:52289627-53612127 GCA_037039145.1 Fundulus diaphanus
CTCCGCCCGGATCGTCTCCGTGTCCAACCCCTCAGGCTTTCTGCTCAGCCAACGAAGCAGTTCCACCTGAGCAAAAACCCTCTCCCATATAGCCTGATCTTCCTGAAGTTGGGTCATGGTGGGAAAAAAGAAAAAGAGGAGAGGAGAGAAAAAAACAACAACAAAAAACAACGTACTTGTTTGGCGATGGGTCCGGTTATGGCCACATCATTCTGTCATGAACCAGAGACAGATGGACCCAGTATTCAACCAGACAAGCAGAGGTACGTTTTAAGAAGGTTTATTTTTCAAAAACAGATGTGAGCAGAAACCAAGACAGGCAGGCAAAAATGAAGGGCAGGACAAAAACAAAGCTTGTGGTAAAAAACTGTCCAAGGCAAAAAAACAGGCAATCAGATAAGGCAGGGAATGCTGGCAAAACTCACCCATGGACATGGCAAAAACAAACAATGATGTGGCAGATTGCAGGGGGCAGAGGCAGGTATAAGTAAGGGAGTGATCATGTGAATGGAGTGAAACTAATTACTGGCATGGGTGGAGTTAATCAGGAACAGGGAAGTGCTTGGGAGTAAACTGAAGCTGATACGATGGTGACTGGAGAAGGGGAGTGACAGGGTGGAAGAATGCTGGCAGGTGAACTGAATTAAGACTGGTGACAGAAATGGTCGGAGCAGGCCAGATAAAATAATAATATAAAACAAAATCAAACCACAAAAAAACCCAACCTATTCAAAAACTAAGACAGAACATAAAACAGAAACTGAAATTAAGGCAGGAGAGTGAAGTAATTAATCAAATAACACACATAAACCATAACCAAACTCAAATCATGACAGTTACCTATCCTATTGAGACGGTGTCTTTCCCACGGCCAAAACTGAATAGATCAAAAACTGATCTAAAAGGAACAAGTCACTAAAATCTCATAAAATCAATATGTTAACTCAAACCAAAAAATAAAATGGTTACATTTAGTTTATTAAATACTAAATATCTCCCTTCAGCGACTTTGTTAGTTAATTAATTGATTTCTGATAATCAAATTGATTGATTTTGCCTCACTGAAACCTGGCTGCAACAGGACTATGCTAGTATAAATGAGTCAATTCACTCTAATTATTTAAATTTCCACATTCCCAGCTCTACGGCAAGAGGAGGATAAGTAAACCCTAACCCCCATAGGCTCCATGTAGGCCCTGTATGGGCTGCCCATGTGGGACCCATATAACCAATTCCATATGGGCACTATGTAATGCTGCCAAGTTTCAACCTGTGCCCACCCCACAAACATGGGCTCTAAATGGGGCCCACACCGACATGTTGGCTGGGTAGCAACCGTGTTTCAGTCTGATTCATTAATTAGTCTCAGGCCAATTAACAACTACAATTCTTTTGAACATTTAACCATTAGTGTCCCTCATCCAAACTGCAAAGCAATAAAACCTCTTCTGTTTGTTGTTTTGTATCGTCCACCAGGCCCTTACTCTTAGTTTTTAGATCAGTTGTCAGATTTCTCATCTGATTTAGTGTTAAACACTGACAAGGTTTTATGGTTTTTCTCAAAATGTGCAAAAACTGATGCACTCTTGCCTTCATACTTTGGATCTTATGCTGACATATGGCATTGATTGTGATGAAGTGACAGTATTTCCTCACAACCCTGTCCTATCTCACCATTTTTAATAACCCTTGACTTCATTTTAACTGAATTCTCCTCCCCCAAAAGAAGGTTTCATTATAATACATCTTTTTTAGATAATGCTGTATCAAACTTTAAAGTGTCTGTCCCCTTATAATTTCCTCAGTATCACATAAATGCCCAGAAGATGACATCAATGTTGTTTCTTCCCATTCACAAATTAGACTTAGAGACTTAGACAACTTTATTTGTCATTTTGTATGCACAGAGTGTGTACAGAACGAAATTTCGTTGCATACAGCTTGTAAATTGCACTAAAATTAAATTACAGTATAAGGTGCAGCAGTGATTTAAAATTGATTAATTAATTCAAATTGATGCTTTTGTGATGGTGTTACTTCCTTGTTGCGTTTTGCATTAGACAGAGTAGCCCCCTTGAAAAAGAAGGTGATTATACACTGAAAAAACTGACTTTATGGTGCAGTAAACTCTATTACAGTATTCGTCTTTAATTTCTACTTTGTATTTTAAGCTTCTGTACGAATTAAAGTTTCTGAAGTAAAATTAAATTTTTTTAATGTAATACATGAGTTTTGGAGAAAGAGTAAGTTTTCCTTAAACTATAGGAATATAGTTTATACAGATATACAGGTATTCAGCGTTTAAACATCACATGCCTGTTCAACTCTGATAAACTCTGTTCAACCCACCACCCTCGCGCTCGGTTCTGTGTCTGATCGCGCGCGCAACCTGCTCTGCTTCCACACTAAACACCTGGTGTGCGTGTGCTCGGTTGTTTCTCTGTTTGTTCGGCTCTGTCTCTGTGCTTGCCACTTCAAAAACTGTCCACACGACCAGCCAATCACAGACAGTTTTTTTTTCTCCATCCAATCAGAGTATGGTTTGCAAATACTGCAATCGGATGGATTAAATCAAAATGCTGCAGCTTTTGGCAGAAATGACTAAACATCACGGTGGGATTGAAGAAAAGAAAAAGAAATAAACAGTTGAATATTTTAGCCGAAATATGTTTACTGTTTATTTCTTTTTCTTTTTTTTCTTTAATCCCCCCTTCAATTGAATATATTTTCAGCAATCTGCACCAATTTGGGTTAACCATTTTTGCCACAGACAAATTGTTATAGTTGTAGGAACCGTTTCTGGTTGTCTGCTTCCAAATCGAGGCAACAAAAATTGTTTATACTGTAAATTTGCTTGTCAATATGCATGCCTGCCAATGCATTAAAGTGACTGAGAGTACTGCACACTGCATGGCAGTGTCTTATTAAAATATTTTCCTATTTATCAACAGGAAGCAAATCACATAAAAACATTATCCTCATTATTTATGTAGGTGGGAAAATAATGTATGCATGATAGAAAATTGTCTTATATTTGCCCTTATTCATTCATCAAAATGTAATATTAAAATTGTGGCTGAATATTTTAGACCATTGTTTCAATACCACAAATTGTGTCTCTTCTTTTTTAGGGTGTCCTTTGGAGGAGCCAGTGGACTTTGTGGACAGTTGGACTTGAGGTCTAGGGAGAGGAGGTAGAGGAGGAACCGTTATTCGCAGCCTTATACTGGACCTCGGGGAGAAGGAAGAGGAACATTGTGAAGACTGCTTGGTATTAGTCATTTAAAAATATTTTTTTATGGCAGGCTAAAGGGACATTGGTTACGAATTACTGCCATCTACCGCTGCAGTTGTATTTCGCAAGCAACTGGTATTGAATTGTATTTTTCACGCTGCATTCACATGAAATTGAGCAGACAGTAGGGCTGGACGATATAGAGGAAAACCTTATCAATATAATAGAAATCATAATGATACTCTGGGAGGTGACCTGACTACAAAATGCTTGATTCTTTTCTGTTGTGTCATTTTATAAATCATGGTGCGTTTTACAGCCTCCCTAGCTTGGTTAACATTTAAAGAAGCTTTTTATTTATTTATTTTTTTTTTTTATGAATTATGTTTATTTGGTATTTTTAAACATTTATACAAAATAAAAACAGAAAAGGAAAGAACAGTAACAGGGCAAAACTTATACAGCACTGATACAGAAAACAAGACAAAATCAAAAAAATTGGAGGCATGTGCATAGATAACAGCATCATATGAGAGACCTAGCCAATTTATACAAACACTTCATCCAGATTCACATTACTAGTTTTTCCTCTTTGAAATTTTGAAGTATTCAAGAATACGTTCCCATCTTTTTTTAAAAGCATAAGATTTCCCATTCTTACAATATCTCAATCTTTCTAGTACAATAACTTCAGAAAGCAAATTTTTCCATAGCTGGATCGAAGGGGCATCAGATCCAACCCATTTAAGCATTATTGATTTTCTGGCCAACATCAATAGAAATTGCACAATTTCTTTATGAGTATCCAAATGACTGGGTATGAATCCAAGAAGACACATGATTGGGCTAGGGAGAAGTGTTTTTCCTATAGCGGAGCTATTTTCTTGACATACTGCTCGCCAGAATGCCTCTATAATTTTACACTCCCATAAACAGTGAATTCTAGTCCCTGTAGTTATTTTACATTTGGCACAGTTTGGAGAACTTCCCGGTGTGTACTTACTATATATATATGGAGATATGTATACATTATGTAAAATATTATACTGCATTTCTTTGTAACGGTTGCATAATGAGATTTTAGCAGGCAGAGTCACAATATCCTCCCATGTCTCTGAATCAATTGTACTTTTCAGAGTTTTGGTCCAGGATGATCTCAGATTCTCCATATTATCTTTCTTTAGGGCTTGTAATTTAGCATAGAACCTTGACACAAAATTCCCACGTTTATGACAGTCGAGAATACTGTTTTCAAGTACATAATACTCCCCTGGGATTTCCAGTGAGTCCATTTTTGTCTTGACATAGTGCCTTACTTGAAGATATTCATAAAAGTCCCTGGAGACAATACCATATTGTGTTCTCAAGTCCTCAAAAGTCTTAAAGTTTCCATTATTCCAAAGATCGTGTATTCTGGTAATGCCAGCCTCTTGCCAAGACCTGAAATCAGGTCCAGCGCCCTCTACTGCCAGATCCGGATTATCTATCAGTGTTGTTAAAGATGAAAAATTTTTGTTCTGACCAAACATTTTCCTCAAAATGCCCCATGCATTAATTATATTAGTAATTAAAAAATTATCTCTGACCTTGAGTGGGAGTTCTCTGTTTTGTTTATTTAACATATTTATAGGGCGACAAGGTTTACAAACACTTTCCTCGATCTCGAGCCATGGATTAGCGTGTTTTTGGATAGCCCACAGTGAGATAACTCTTGCATGTATAGACAATACATAGTTCTCAACCCTGGGCAGACCCCATCCACCCAAGGTTCTGGGAAGTTGTAAAACCTCCATTTTAGTTTTGGGTTTCCTGCCCGCCCAAATAAATTCTGATATTGCTTTATTGATTCCAGCTAAATCTTTAGGGTTAATAAATAAAAACAGCATAGACACTGGGTAAATTATCTTTGGGAGAATTATCATCTTAATGAGGTTAGCTCTCCCCAAGAAAGATATGGGGAGCTTCTTCCATCTCAGCAACTTTTCTTTAATATGAGTAATGATAGGATTGATGTTTTCAGAGTACAGCTGGCTAGTTCTAGGTGTAATGTGTATTCCTAGATATTTTAGTCCTGCAGGAGCCCATCGAAATGGCTTTATAAAAGTTTGTTCTCCCTGGTCAATAGTATTTAAAGGCATTATTTCTGATTTTCCGTAATTTACCTTATACCCAGATATCTTACCAAATTTGTTGACACAATCAATAAGAGCCGGGATAGATTTCACTGGGTCTGTCAGAGTTAGCAGTGTATCATCAGCGTATAATAATATTTCATACACTTTTTTTCCTATTAATATACCTTTAATATCATTGCTTTGTCTAATTGCAAAGAGAGGGCTTCCCTGTGCCGTCCCTCTGCTCAAGCCGAAGGGTGCAGATAGGTGGCCATTTGTCAAGACCGATGCCGTGGGTTTTTTATAAAGAAGTTTTATCCAATTTATAAAATTTTCTCCGAGTCCAAATCTTCTTAACACTTCAAACATATATTCCAATTCGACACGGTCGAAGGCCTTTTCAGCATCCATTGAGACAATGATTCCTGGTATTTGTGTCTGGTTAAGGTGCTGAATAATATTGATGAGTCGTCTAGTATTATTTGATGATAGGTGCTCCTTTATAAAGCCAGCTTGGTCTATATTGATTATGTTGGGGACTATATTTTCCAATCTAGTGGCCAAGATCTTGGATAGAATTTTCATGTCTACACCTAGCAGGCTAATTGGTCGATATGACGAACATTGTTCTGAGTCTTTATCTTTTTTGGGGATTACAATAATATTTGCCACATACATGGTATCAGGTAGTTTTGATTTTTCTAGAGATGTATTAAAGACTCGTTGTAATAATGAGCTAATTTTGCTTTTTAAGGTTTTAAAAAATTCAACAGGATATCCATCAGCATCTGGACATTTACCAGATTGTAATGCAGAGATGGCCTTTTTGATTTCCATAGTTGTTATAGGTCCTTCTAATATGTTTGCCTGTTCTGGTGTCAATTGTGGTATATTTAAATTATCCAGCAATTCATGTTCTAGTGCACCTTTTTTTACTTCGGAGCAATACAGTTTCTCATAAAATTGTTTGAAGCATTCATTTATGCGTCTATTATCCATATGACGATGACCGTTTTCGTCCTGAATCGAGGATATAAAGTTCATGCCATGTGATTTGTTTACTAATCTTGACAAATATTTATTTGGTTTGTTACCGTGTTTGAAGAACTTTTGCTGTGCAAATAGTATATCCTTTTCAGCTTTCTTTGTTATTATATCGGATAATGAGGCCCGGGCTGTTTTGAGCTCCCCCAGAATTTTACCTGATTTAGTTAAAATATATTCCTCTTCCAATTTTTTTAATTTTGTTTTGAATTTTATTTTGTTCTGCCAAATGTTCTTTCCTCTTATGACTGGAATATGATATTATTATACCCCGCATATATGCCTTATAAGCCTCCCATACCAATCTGGGGTCAGTATTATTATTGTCATTGAATTCTAAAAAGATGTCTGTCTGCTCTTCTAAAGAAGCTTTTTTAAAATTATCCATGTTGGGTAAAAGGCTAAAAACAACACCACAATTGCGTGCCTCTCCACAGCTACTCACTGCTGTCTGACGCCTCTTTCTCTCTGTGGTCAGCTTGCTGACCTGCCTGCTGGTCTGGATGGTAGTCACCACATTTTTCCTTTTGCTTCACCTCTTAATCTGTATAGGAGCCTCCAGCCCCATCACCTGCTTCCCCTCACTTTTTTCCTCCACAAAGGCAACCACAGGCTCCTCCAAATTCACCTCCCCTCCACCAGCGAGCACCTCATCTCTCCCTCCCTGATTTCTACTCAAACTAGTCACCTCACCACCAATTTCACCCTCCTGCTCTCCACACACACCATCCTGCTCCATTTCACCCTGATTCTCCCCTCCTGACCATTCACTTCACCAATTAGGAGTCCAATGCCCTTTTTCAGTGTTTCCTCTACAATTCGGGGCCTGTTATATAAAATAAAAAATAAAAAATGGTTGTAATGTTATTATAGGGAAATATTATGAATATGAGCATTTAAGGTTAAGTACAACATATTTAATAAAAATAATATAAAGATAAAGACACAAAGATTAGCATAAACAATATAATTTCTTTATTATTATTTACAGGTGACTGCTGGAGAGGTAGTCCATATATACCACACTATGAAGCATGGTTAGTTTTCTTTTTTAAAGGATATTTATTTTAGTCTGGTCATTTTATTTAGCCAAAAAAAAACCCACTAACAATATTTATTAAATTGATTATTAATTTGTCTTCCTTGTATATTTTTATCACTCGAAACATTCCTCAAATCAAACTCAGGTTCAAGTCAAATATCTACAAATTAATTACACTCAGAAAAAATTAGCGAAAAAGACCACCAGGATTGCATGAAGACAGTGAGAATGGACACCCCTAACAGGAGGTGTCCCTTATTTATTTTTCAAGGAGTTGGCAACCCGACCAATTCATGAAACATGTCATCTCGAGGCACTTTCTAAAGTCAAATTCAATCATATTATACATATTGGGTCAGATTATACAGATTGGTCAAAAATTTCCTATATAAGAGAACCAGCTGATTGCATCAAAGTCCCGACAAGCAGCATTCACTCCTGGGGAACCGTACAGCCACAGGGAGAGTCGTCTGCATTGTCCATGGTTTTGCAGCAATCCCTCATACTGAGCAAGCATGAAGCGACAGTGGGAGGAAAAACCACCCATTAGCAGGAAGGAAAAACCTCCAGCAGAACCGGGCTCAGTATGAACGGTCATCTGCCTCGACTGACTGGGGGTTACAGAAGACAGAACAGAGACACAACAAGAGAGACAAAAAAGAACAGAAGCACACATTGATCCAGTAATCTGTTCTACATTAGATGGTAATAGCGGGTGATCTGTCTTCCCTGGATGATGCCACAGTTAACAGAACGTCAGACCAGGTGTACCTACTATGAAGAAAAAGAGAGAGAGCAAAAAGTTAAAAGCTGAAATGACGACAGTCATTTCAATGTAACACAATGCAAAACTGGAGAACAGTAAAAATCAGCAGAGTGAGAAAAATAGACCCTGATGTTCTCCAGCAGCCTAAGCCTATAGCAGCATAACTATAGAGATAGCTCAGGGTAACATGAGCCACTCTAACTATAAGCTTTGTCAAAAAGGAAAGTTTTAAGATTAGTCTTAAAAGTAGACGGGGTGTCTGCCTCACGGACCAAAACTGGGAGTTGGTTCCACAGGAGAGGAGCCTGATAGCTAAAAGATCTGCCTCCCATTCTACTTTTAGAGACTCTAGGAACCACCAGCAGACCTGCAGTCTGAGAGCGAAGTGCTCTGTTAGGAATATACGGGGTAATCAGAGCTCTGATATATGATGGAGCTTTATTATTAAGGGCTTTATACGTTAGAAGAAGAATTTTAAATTCTATTCTTGATTTAACAGGAAGCCAATGAAGAGAAGCTAAAATTGGAGAAATATGATTCCTCTTGTTGATTTTCAATATTTAGATCAGGATTTACAGCACCAGGAAAAGATCAGATATGCTATATTATGTTAAACTCTAAGGGAATCAAGCTGAAGAAAAACTTTTAGGTTTATATAATAAAATCTGGAAAGAAGGAGGATTACCTTCTAATTGGAAGGAAGCAATTATTGTGCCAATTATTATACCAGGAAAGGATCCAACAAACCCTTCAAGTTATAGACCAATTGCACTTACTTCATGTTTAGGAAAGATTATGGAAAGAATGATAACAGAAAGGATTACATATTATGTAGAAAGTAAAGGACTTTTGTCTTCATGTCAAAGTGGATTCAGAAAAGGACAGAGTACAATGGATCCAGTTCTGTGTTTGTAATCAGATATTAGAAAAGCTCAGATTAATAGAGAAGTAGTAGTAGCAATATGTTTTGATATTGAGAGAGCATATGACATGGTATGGAAGGATGGGTTGCTTATAAAATTATGTAAAATGGGGATTACAGGAAGGGCTTATAATTGGATTAACAAATTTTTGTTTGATAGAGTTCATATGGGAGTAACTGTCAGGGTTCAGTTTTTGCCTTTCTCAACCTGGACAGTTCCAGATCTTTCCACCATTCATTCAGCTCAGTTCCTCACTCCACCACTGATTCCTGCCACCTGCCGTTACTAATTAAGCCAGACTGATTCCACATGTCAATACTCCTACTTAAACCTCCCTCAGTCTGCTGTTCCCCGACGGATCGTCTATATTCATACCTCGTCTTTGCCTACCGGCCTGTGATCCATACGTCTGCCAGCTTCAACTCTGCCATTCAGTTCCAGCCATCTCCACCATTCCTCTGCTGCAGCCTGCTACAGTCTGCTGTTTCTTTCTACCACTATCCAGCCTTTTCAGTAAAGACTCTTTAAACGCGGCTTTGTGTGTGGCTGAATTTGGGTTCAGATCCTATAAATCTGACAGTAACAAGATCCAATAATTATAAAATTGATAATGGAACTCCACAGGAATGTATTATCAGTCCTTTTTTATTCTCAATCGTGATTAATGATGTTTTTACAGAACTAGATCAGGATGTCATTATTTGCTGAGGATGGAGCCTTGGGGAGAAAAGGGAAAATGTAACATTAGTGTTTGAGAAAATACAAAATGCTATTAAATCTGTTGAAAATTGGGCTTATAACTGGGGAGTTAAATTCTCAGTAGATAAAACAAAGATCGTTGTATTCAGTTGGAAGAAAATTAAGAAAATGTATTTAAAAATATATGGAGAAAAAAATAAAACAAAGTAAGTAAATTTCGTTTTTTAGGAATAATGTTTGATTCCATACTTTTATGTGGTGATCATATAAAGTATATGAAAGGGAAATGTAAAAAAGTTATAAGGTGTTTAACAGGATTAGATTTGGGCAGAAATAAGATTAATCTAAAAAAGATTTATATTGCCTTGATTAGATCAGTGTTATGGATGTGTAGTTTATAGCCAGGCTGCAAAAACAGTGATTAGCAAATTAGAAGTAATTCAGAATCAAGCTTTGAGATTATGCTGTGGAGCTTTGAAGACATTTCCATCTTTGGCAGTGCAGGTGCAAATGGAGGAGATTATTTTGGAATTAAGACAAAATCAAATTATGATGAATTACTGGGTGAGTTTGCAGGGACATAAGGAGGAGAATAATCCAGCCATAAGAATCCTGACACCTTGCTGGGAGAGTGGAAAAGCTAAGATAGACTGTTTTGCATGGGCAGAAGATAAATGCAGTAGGGAAATAGGTATACAGGGGAAGAGGTACTGTGCTGCGCTGCCTTATCCAATTATACCTTTTTGGTTGTTTCCTAATGCGAATGTTGATCTATGTTTATAAAGAAATGCAGATTAATAATGATAATAATTGGGTAAAATTTGTAAAGGACAGAATTGTCTGCATCTAAATTCTGACAAGACCGAAGTTTTAATCTTTGGGCCAGAGTCCTCAAAAAATAAACTTCTTAACCAATCACTTAATCTGGGTGGCATTAACCTGGCCTCTGGTAATAAAGTAAAAAATCTTGGTGTTATTTTTGACCAAGACATGTCATTTAAATCCCATATTAAACAGGTTTCCAGAGTTTCCTTTTTTCACCTCCGGAATATCGCCAAAATTAGAAACATTCTGTCCAGGAGTGATGCTGAAAAACTGGTCCATGCATTTGTTACTTCAAGGCTGGACTATTGTAATTCTTTACTATCAGGAAGTCCACAAAATGCAGTTCGAAGTCTTCAGCTGATCCAAAATGCTGCGGCAAGAGTTCTGATGAAAATCAACAAGAGTGATCATATTTCTCCAATTTTAGCTTCCCTTCATTGGCTTCCTGTTAAATCAAGAATAGAATTTAAAATTCTCCTTCTAACGTATAAAGCCCTTAATAATCAAACTCCATCATATATCAGAGCTCTGATTACCCCGTATGTTCCTAACAGAGCACTTCGCTCTCAGACTGCAGGTCTGCTGGTGGTTCCTAGAGTCTCTAAAAGTAGAATGGGAGGCAGATCCTTCAGCTATCAGGCTCCTCTCCTGTGGAACCAACTCCCAGTTTTGGTCCGTGAGGCAGACACCCCGTCTACTTTTAAGACTAGGCTTAAAACTTTTCTTTTTGACAAAAATTATAACTAGTGGCTCATGTTACTCTCAGCTACCTTTATAGTTTTACTGCTATAGGCTTAGGTTACTGGAGTATATCAGGATCTAATTTTCTCACTATATTGAGTTCTACTGTTCTTCAATTATGCATTATGTGTTGTCATTTCTGCTTTAACTTTCTGTTCTCTCTCTTTTCTCTTCATAGTAGGTACACCTGGTCTGGCGTTCTGTTAACTGTGACATCATCCAGAGAAGACGGCTCACCCGCTATTACCATCTAATGTAGAACAGATTACTAGATCAATGTGTGCTTCTGTGCTTTTTTGTCTGTCTTGTTGTGTCTCTGCTCTGTCTTCTGTAACCCCAGTCGGTCGAGGCAGATGACCGTTCATACTGAGCCCGGTTCTGCTGGAGGTTTTTCCTTCCCGTTAATGGGTGGTTTTTCTTCCCACTGTCGCTTCATGCTTGCTCAGTATGAGGGATTGCAGCAAAGCCATGTACAATGCAGATGACTCTTCCTGTGGCTCTACGGTTCCCCAGGAGTGAATGCTGCTTGTCGGGACTTTGATGCAATCAACTGGTTTCCTTATATAGGACATTTTTGACCAATCTGTATAATCTGACCCAATCTGTATAATATGATTGAACTTGAATTTGTAAAGTGCCTTGAGATGACATGTTTCATGATTTGGCGCTATATAAATAAAATTGAATTGAATTGAATTGAGAATATGTATAAATCCTTTAAAATTATATATACAGATGGTTCAAAAGATTTAATTTTAAACAAAACAGGATTTTCTTATGCTATTCCTGAACTATATATATATATATATATATATATATATATATATATATATATATATATATATATATATATATATATATATATGAAACAAAGAACATCTGACAATTTAGCTGTATTTACAGAGTAAATGTTAGCAATACTCATGGCCTTACAGTGGGTAGAGCAACAAAATAAAATTGAAAAAGTTCTTATATGTTCAGATTCATTATCATCATTAATGTCTATTTTAAATGTCTCATCTGAAAGTCGTATGCAGTTGGTATATGAAATTTATTAAGTTATATTTAGAATGACACAAACTGAAACAAAGATTAGGTTTATGTGGATACCTGCTTATAAAGATATAGAAGGTAATGATATGGCAGATCATCTAGCTAAGGTGTCTTTAAAACAAAGTAGAATTATGGAAATGACTTATTGTAAATCTGAAATAAAATCAATTATAAAGAGCAAAATTAAATCTGAATGGGAACAAATGTGGGAGGAAGGAACCAAAGGTCGTCATCTAATTCAAATACAAAAGAAAGTAGGGATTATGGAAATAACAGGACAAAATTGAAAATAACAAGTAGTAATGACAAGATTACAGCTTGGACATACTGGATTAAATAAAACTTTACATTTGATAGGTAAACATCCAACAGGTAGTTGTGTATGTGGTATGGACATGGAAACAGTAGAACATGTAATAATTCATTGTGAAAAATAAGTAAGTACAGTAAGTAGTGAGAAGCTAAAACAAGAAATTAGGAAATAAGATATAGAGACATTAAAACTTAAGATATTAATTAAACATAAAATAAATAAAGCAGTTGTAATTTTCTTTTGAAGGAAACAGGATTATATATAAGCATTTAGATCAAATGGAGACACTCTGGTCCACACTCCATCTTAGTAGATGGCGATAATTCATCCTAACGTTAGATGTCATCCGCACTTTTAAAAAAATCACAAAGAAGAAGAAGAAGCTCCACCTTTCCCCTCACCTGTCTGTCTGAATCTGTTGAAGCTCCACCTTTTCCTTCAACTATCTGGATCTGTCAAAGCTCGCTCTGATCGTGGTTTCTTTCACTTTATTTCGTTTCTTATAGTTTCGACGTTCTTCTAGCAGGCTGCTGTGTTTTAGTTCAGCTTCAGTGTTTAAATGTTTCCAGGTGTTTTCTCAGGTGAAACGTTGAATGAAACGTCGGACAGGTATCTGTAGATCAACCAGGAAATGGATCCTCTGCTGACTGCCTCCCTTTGGGCTCTGCTGTCAGCCGTCTTCTTCCAGTTTGTCTCCACAGGTGAGTCAGTGAAACTTGTTGAAACCTGTTTAGATGCAGAGAGAAGGTTTGCTGTGAACTCTTTAGTTCTGTGTCTCAGCGTCGCTGCCATGCTGGGAGTTTATCTGGTTTAAAACTGCAGTAAAAAGCTACCAGAGACGGTTCTGTTCATTGGGTTCTAGGGTTCTCTTTGTAATCTGCTGTGAAAAGCCCCTTAAAGTCTCCCTTGTTTTCGCGCACTGGGTTGTAAATAAATTTGCCCCTTAAAGTATGCCAGGAATCTGTGTTTTCAATCACAGAATAAGCATTAAGGACGTAGTACATTTAAATGGTGCCGCTTGAATCTTCTGGGCCATTTGAAGTCCGAACAACGGGGTCGAGCTGAGTAAAGCTGACACCCCACCCACGTAAAAAAAAAAAAAAAAAAAAAAAAAAAAAAACTCGGTTAAACAGACGGAATGGTTGGTGAAAAGTTTGTGCCGTTAAAATTAGTGCTTTGGCTTCGCAGATACAATAAGTTATAGGACAAGGTCACTGGCTCACTGTGGGTGGTGCCAACCTATGACATTCTTCTTCTTCTTCTTCTTCTTCTTTTCCTTTTATTGGCGGATCGCAAACAACTTATAGGTGCATACCGCCACCTACTGTACATGAGTGTGTAGCTCTATGGTTCCACCTACTATATTCTATTTTTTAATTTTGTGTTATGTAAAAATAAAAACAATGCTTTATTAATTACCATATTTTCCTCTATATCTCCATCTCTCCCTAATATTCCTTTCATACTCCATTCTCTCCCATTTTCCATAATTACTTTCCTCATCCTCTCTCTTTCCGTTGCATATTTAATGCATTTCATCAGAACATGATCCACATTTTCTTTTCCTCCACAACCCTCACATATATCCTTATTTCTCTTCCCTAGTAAATACAAAAACTCATTCAGATATGTGTCCAGTTCTTAGTCTAGTAAAAATGATCTCTTCCCTTCTGCTTCTTTCTCCATAATTTTTAATTATTACAGATTTTTGAATCCTATATAATCTTCTTCCTTTCTCATCTTCATCCCATATTTTTTGCCATATTTCTGTTTCTTTCTTTTTAATTATTGATTTACCTTCCCCTTTCCCAAATGAAATCTGATCTTTATTCTGCTTTCCTAAAGCCTTTTTTGCTAGCTTATCTGCTGTTTCATTTCCTTTCACCCCTTCATGTGCTGGTACCCAACAGAACTTAACATCTATTCCATATCTAACTAACCTAAATAAATTCTGATAAATTTCTAAAACAAGGTCTTTCCTATTATTTCCTCCTGAGTGAATACTTTCTATTGCAGCTTTTGAATCTGTACAAGTTACCACTCTATCCGGTCTAACCTCCTCCACCCACTGTAAACTAAAAATAATTGCAACCATTTCTGCTGTATATATCGATAACAGGTCTGTTAATCTTTCACATTTACATATATTAAACTCTGGAATTTATATCCCTATTCCCACATTTCCCTTTGAATTTTTTGAACCATCTGTGTATATTTTTAAATAACTATAATGCCATTGTCTAATATATATGCTAGTTTTAACCCCGACTTCATTATGTTTCCATTCTCTTTTCATTTCATGTATTTTTAAGTCAACTTTGGTTTCTGGAAACAACCATGGTGGCACAGCACTAATTGGATTATTTTTTGAAAATGTCTTATTATCTAACTCATATATTTTTGCCCATTTATTCACAGTCCAGCCAAAACCCTTTCTTGTAAATTTGTAATATTCCCAACAATTCTCTATAATGCTTGTTGCTAAGTTTTCTTGACTACTACTTTTAATTCTGATCCAGTATGAAAGTGATATTTTTACCCGTCTCATTTCCAAAGGAGTTTCTCCAGCCTCTACCAAAAGAGCATTAATAGGGGTAGTCTTAGTTCCTCCAGTAACTATTCGTAATGCCCTATATTGTAATTTGTCTACTATTTGTAATGATGATTTTGCTGCTGCTCCATATACCATACATCCATAATCTATTGGTGATCTCATAAGTGCCCTGTAAATATTCAATAGTGACTGCTTATCAGCCCCCCAATCATTCCCAGCCACTGCTTTCATGAGATTTATTACTTTCTGTTTCTAATTGCTTAATATGTATTTTCCAAGTATATGAACTATCTAATCATAATCCTAAATATTTGAATTCTGCTACTCTTTTTATAGGTTGATCATATAATTTTATTTCTCCTATATCAATATTTCTTATATTACTGAAAATCATATAACAAGATTTACTTACTGACAATTTAAATCCCCATTCATATGACCATTTTTCTATTTTATTTACAACTCTCTTTATATTTTTTTACTACGTGCGAAACATTCCTTCCCCTCATCTATATGGCTCCGTCATCTGCATATAGTGCTGATTTAATGCATTTATCTATATTTAAGAATATATCATTAATCATAATATTAAAAAGTAAAGGACTAATTACACTCCCTTGAGGAGTGCCGTTTTCTACTTTAAAATCTCTTGAATAATTATCCCCAACTTTAACTCTAATTTTCCTATCTGCAAAGAAACTTGCTATCCAATTATACATTCTTCCACCTATTCCCATATTTCCCAACTTAATAGTAAACCTTCCCTCCACATTGAATCATATGCTTTTTCTATATCAAAGAATACTGCTATTATCAATTGCTTCATTTTTAGTCCTTTTTCTATATCATTAGTAATTCTCACTAGTGCATCCATTGTAGACCTTCCTGTTCTAAATCCACATTGATAATTACTGAATATCTGCCTCTGCTCTAAAATAAACCCTAATCTCTTTACTAATATTTTCTCCATCCATTTACATATGTGAGAAGTCAATGCTATTGGTCTGTAATTATTTGGGTCTAAAGAATCTTTTCCTGGTTTATTAAATGGGAGGATTATTGCAATTTTCCATATCTTTAGAACTTCACCTTCTCTCCAAATTTTATTAAAAAGTTGTAGAATTAATTTTAACGTTGCTTCCGGTAATCTTCTAAACATTGCATAACAAATATTATCATCTCCTGGAGCTGAATATCCAGTATCTTTAATAACTGTTTTTATTTCATTCATGCTTATATCTTCATCTAATGCTGATACAGATCTATCTTTCTTTTTGTATATATCATTAAATTCCTTGAGTTTTTGTTCTTTTTGATTTCTATGTATATTTCCTAAGTGCTCCCCACTATGCACTGCTGCAAATGCCTCACCCAAAATGTCTGCCTTATCTTTATTTAACACCACTATTTCTTGACCGCTAACCAATGCTGGAATTCTAACTTGATTTCTTTTCCCACCCATTTTCTTAAACATTTTCCGAACATTTTGTAGTTTAACTTCTGCTCCTATGGAAGAACAATAATTTCTCCAAGTTTCCTTCTTAGCCTCTTTAATTATTTTACGAGCCTCTGCCCTTTTCTTCTTATATTTAATAAGATTTTCTCCTGTCAAATTTTTCTGTAGAGTTTTAAAAGCTTTATTTCGTTCTTTAATCACTCTGCTACAATCCTTATTCCGGCATGGCACAATTTTTGTTTTTCCTTTAATAATTGCTTTTGAAATACTTATTTCTGCAGCATTTAGTAAATGATCCGTTACCTGTTTAGTACACTCATCTATATTTCCTTTTGATGTCACTAAAAGACTAGTTTGCTCACATACTGTTCTAAACATTTGCCATTTTGCTTTACTAAAGCACCATCTTTTCATTTTAATTTCATCTTGTCTAAATAAATTATCTTTAATAATTGTGCTAACAGGGAAATGATCACTTCCTATTGTAGACTCTCCCCTCACACCCCATTCACAAGAACTTACTATCGAACTGGATACTAATGTTAGGTCAAGACATGACATATTACCTTTATTTATGTCAATTCTTGTTCCCTGTCCATTATTAAGACACACCAGTGACCTTTCATCCATTATTTCTTCCACTATTTTACCATTATTGTCCGTCTGTCTGCTTCCCCATAGGCTATTATGTGCATTGAATTCCCCACACCAAACTTCTCTTCTTGTTATTGATCCTAAAATGTTATTAAACACCTCACTTTCTAACCTTTTACATGGATTATAATAGTTGAGAATCCTAATATTACCAATTTTTTCTAAATTATATAATTCTACACTTACACATTCATACTGACCAGGTACTTGATATTCTTTATATGCCAATCCATCTTTAATGAAAGTTGCACAACCTCCTCCATTACTATTGTTACTCCTATCTCTTCTGACTGAACTGTAACCGGGAATTTTAAAATCTAAAGATGGTTTTAGACAAGTTTCCTGAATACAAATAACATCTGGAGCTGTTTCTAATTCATGTACATATTTTTTAAGTTCTTGACCATTTACTATGAGACTTCTAGCATTCCATTGTAGAATATGAATTACCATTTTTTATTTATTTATTTTTTTATTCCTTTTCTTGATCATTTCCAGCTGAACTCAGAAGTTTATGAATTTGATCTGCTTGGATCTCTTTCATGTCCAGAAACCTTCCTGCTGCTTCTACAATCGTTTTGATTTTATCACTTTTCTTTTTCATTTGCACTGTAACATTAATAATGTGACAAATAAATGCCACAAAGTTCTCTTTTTTTTCACCATCATTGTATTTTCATCCACATTACATTTGTTCTTACATGCATTATGTTCAGCTGTTGAACTAACAATGATTTGCTTCTGTTTTCTTTGTGAATCATTATTTTCCTGATTTAAATCTCCTTGATTAATTTCTTTATTTCCCAAGTTATTTGTACTTTCTTTTCTAACTTTCCTTAAGGCCTCAGCATATGAAACCTTCTCTGTTATTTTTATTCTTTGTGCTTGCCTTGCTTCTCTTTGTACTATACACCCTCCATATGCTGCACTATGTTCTCCTCCACAATTACAACATTTAACTTTAGCGTCTTTATCACACTTTCCATACTCATGCGACCCTCCACATCTTGCACACCTCATTTTCCCTTTGCACTCCTTTGCTACATGACCCATTCTCTGACAAATATAACATCTTATTGGATTGGGAATGTATTCTCTCACTCTGAAATTTATGTATCCTATCTGTACAGATTCCGGTACAACATCCTCAAACATCAATATTATTGCCATTGTGTATTTAACAACTCCGTCTCTTTTGTGTTTTATCCTTGTTACTTCCATAACTTTGCCTCCTTTTATTTCTTTTTTGATTTCTTCAACTGTCATGTCTAATGGAACTCCTGTAATCACTCCTCTTAATCTTGCAGCTGCACCAGGGATGAATGTTTTGACTCTTTCACCTACCAAGGTTGTCATTTTGAGAATCTGTTCTTGTTGTTTTTTGCTAGTAGCAAAAATTAATATCTTTCGGTTGTTCATTATCCTGGCTGAACTGATTCGCCCAATTTCTTTCTCTATTGCTTTAGTTAGTTTAACCGGATGTAAATGTCCTCCCTCTTGTTTAAACTCGACTGTGACTTTCCACTCCTCTTCCCCATTTCCTCTCTCTCCCTGTACTTGTTTTTCCAGGCTTGTGTTTGTTTTTGTCTTTTTACTTCTTTCCTCTCTAACCTCACTCCCATCTGACCAACTTCTATCTCTTTCCTGTCTTTGTCTTATTTCTCTCTTTCTCCTAGAGGACCTAGACATCATCCATTCCATTTCTTCTCCACTATTTCCACCTGATGTGGAAGCCATAAAGTAATTTATGTAATCCGCCAGAAATAATCAACTCCTACCGACTTTCACTCTGCTCACAATCTTCCTCTCAAAACCTCCGCCACGTCCACCAACCCAGCCCCCAACCTATGACATTGCGTGAGGACTTAATATATCAACTTTGCCAAAAGCTCAATGCTGTTACAAAATTCTTACATTTATTGCCAGAAATTACAAATTCAAGCTTGATACATTTCAACTTTTATTTAAGCAAAAGTAAATAACTTGGTTAAATGAAATTTCACCAATTGTTTTCGTGCTCATCTTTTCAATGGCTTTTTTTTTACCCGTTTGCTGCAGAATCTGCGGAAAATAACAGTTTACAATGTGAATAGGATTATTAAGAGCCTCTTAAAAAATAGAATATAAGCAACAGGTAAACTAGTTATAGAAGTTATAAGCATTACATCATAACGGTTGCAGATTGTGAGGTTTTGAGCAAGCTATGTGTATAGGCTGCAGGCTGCAGCTGGTGTTTTTTTTCCCCTCCATTTGTGAGAGGATATTAAATTACTGTGGAGAAAGGTACATTTATTGGTGGCTTAGCTGACATTGACCACAAAGTGGAAATTTGACACATCACTGAGACCATATAAAAAGTTAACAGACTAAAAGCTATAATAACCAATCAGGATAAATAGATCCATAAAAAGGCTGAACAGGTTGTAAAGGGAAAAAACAAATTAGGGTAAGGTGGTTATCAGAAAGACTTAACCCCTTTTAACTGAATTAGGTGTGCAGCATAGTCAGGTGACATTAGTGACACCATCAATGTAAGCACTACTTGATCATAAAAAGGAGCAAAATTAGTAACATCGAATCAGCTGTTCTCTTAGCTAAGCGTAGCCGCAGAAGACCGCTCCAGATTTTCTCGACTCAGCTTTTCCACAACAGCTGAGAAACAGGCTGTTTCATAGCATTCTGCTGTTTAAGCTCTGATGTTAAAAGGACAGGCTCTCTTAGCTGGATCAGTCTGCATATGTAGCGGGTTTTTGAACTGCGTTCAGACTCCAGTGGCTCCTCTCTCCATTGTGAATCACTACTCATGTAGGCTCACAGCTTTGCTGCGGTGCCACATGCTGTTAGCAGCAGTTCCTTGGTGCTTGTAAAGGTCTCATATTTCCAGTTGCTTTAAACAGACAGTATGATTTTATCCACCATGACTGAAAGTACAACACTTCACTAAATGACAGTTTGTTTGTTGAAGCAGATGTATGTTGGCATCTTCAGCTCTAATTCCATGGTGATAAACAAGCTGCAGGGGATCCTGGTAGCTGATTGTCTGTTTACTCAGGTGGATAGACAGGAGTCTCCCTCTCTAGAATTTGGGATGTCATGTCAACAGGTCTAAAGTCATTGAGGATGGATGAGTTTTCTTTGGTACTGACACAATGCAGAAGGTCTTCCACAACACTGGAACCTCCTCCTGGGTCAGACTAAGTTTGAATAGGTGCTATAGAATCCCAGAGAGCTGCTTGTCACAGGCCTTCAGGACTCTGGGGTAGATATTATATGAACATGCAGCCTTTTTCCCGGTAAAGTCTTTCCAGCTGCCTCTTCACTTGACTTCTAAAGACAGAAGGGTGGACAGGAGAGGCAAAGGGAGCAGCACCATCTTCTGATTTGGCTAAGAACCAACATGCAGAAGCAGAAGGGTCCATGGCTCGATGTTTTTTGTCTGAATGACAATATACGGTACTTATCCATCCATCCATCCATCCATCCATCCATTCATTTTCTTACTCGCTTTATCCCTCATGGGTTGGCGAGGGGTGCTGGTGCCTATCTCCAGCATTTCAATGGGCGAGAGGCGGGGTACACCCTGGACAGGTCACCAGTCTGTCACAGACTGTTTTTCCATGAAGTAATTAATAAATCTCTGAATTAAAGCTAAAATGTCTCACAGGCACAACAGCTGTAGATAAATATGAGAAACAGCAGAAAAGTAATCTACTTGAATAAATGAAAGTATAACTGTAGTGCAGCATAGACCATCTCCAAATAAACAATATAGTCTAGTGTTTCTCCTAGATATTCTGTGTTGGGGTGTGGGGGGGGGGCTTTATTCCACTTAGCTTTCCATCACTATTATGGAATACAGCTTTATAAGAGCAGATATCTTCTGTCTCTCTGAACTTTCTCGTATTTATTCAGCTTTCTGTCTCTTTTTTTGTTTTTCTGTCACTATTGTGCATCTTTATACATGGTTATATTTTAAAGGCTTTCTACTTCTTGATTGAATAAAAATCTCTTTAAATCTAGATCTGACAGAGCTTATAATATTTATCAGCATTACTTTATAAAATTTTAATTTTATCACATTTTGGATCTATGTCTGAAATATTTATCAGGGCAGGCAAAAATTATGTAATGACTGAGCGCTCTCTCACCTGGCAGTAGGTGAGAGTTTACCTGCATGCAAACCCAGGTGACTCTGAGCTGAAAGTAAAGAAGCAACAACTAGTTCAGGATTAACATTGAAAGGGGCTGCACACTTGGTTGACTCTCCACCAATCTTTTAAACTTCAAAGTTTAGTGCACTTATTGGCTACATTTCTTGTGACAGTATGATATTATGGCTGTCAGGTACAGTCTGATTTTATATTTCTCCTGGCTGAAGCCCTACAATGAGTTTGATGTTTGCACATTGTACGATCACAGCTGCATTCTCTACTCTTCAGTCCCAAATCCATCCGAAACAAAACCACAAGCAAATACGTTTAATAAAGAATAGTTCAGTAAGATGTATTTCAGAAGGAGGGGCCTTATCAAAATCCTTGAATATGATTGGATAGACCACTGGTCCATCACATTTACTGATGCACCACTTTACCCACTTGCATCAAAACCGAAACCATTGTTTAGCTGTATAGAACCATCGATGGAGCTCAGCGGAATGAAATCCATCTCACGAGAGTCAGGTTACTAGGCTGCTATATGACATAATAATAAATGCCCAGCAGATTGTGCTTGGCATGCAATTCAGTATCCACACAGCTGATGAAGATGCACATTTCAAAGCTCTTGAAACTCCGTGTGACAATTGTTCTGCCCCAATTAACACAGGAGCTTGAAAGGAATTGATTCACAAATCCAAGATGTATTAATTTTCTTCTTAATTTGCTAGGCAGCCCCAACTTTACAGCCTATGGAGCCTCTTGTAATTATTAGATGCAGGGCATAGCAGAGGTCTTTGAAAACTGATCACATGTTATCTTTGATCATAAGACACTAAAAACAGCCTCCCTAGGATTGAGAAGGAAGCAGTGGAGCTGGTCAACAATTACATCTAGTTTGCAATGTAAAATACACAACAAACTGACCTTTGAGACCGAAGTTGATGCTGTACTGGGTATTGTAAGAGTGTAACAAAATTTCAGTTATTTACCTAAATGACCTCACTGCTCTTCATCAGATCAGAACTCTTGGCAAGGCCCGTTTCATCATTGGGGATCAGAACCAACCCTTGGCTGGTAAATTCTTGCTTCTTCCATCTGGACAGTGGTATGGCCTGCCTACATCTAAAGACTAGCAGGCTAAAATATTAATTTATCCCTGCAGTAACAAGTGCTGTAGGAATAGGGACAATAAAGATTCCTTGAACCTAGAACCTG
This sequence comes from Fundulus diaphanus, assembly GCA_037039145.1. Classification (NCBI taxonomy): domain Eukaryota; kingdom Metazoa; phylum Chordata; class Actinopteri; order Cyprinodontiformes; family Fundulidae; genus Fundulus; species Fundulus diaphanus. The sequence continues at coordinate 52,312,419 of CM073131.1, forward strand.
TCTCACGTGAGACTGCAGATTTAGAGCCACGACCAGAGATTTTGCCCAAATTTTCTCACAGTCTTCATATTTTGTTTGTAATTGCTGAAAATCACAGTGTGTACCGGGCATAAGATGTTAACTATTACAACCAATCAGAATGTGGAGGGGTGGGGTTAAAGGAAGAAGCTGTATGCACATTGTGGCAGCTTAAAGTTATAGTTGGTAATCCTGTTCAGAAACATTTTTGTTATAATGGGTAAAATCTTCCTTCCATTCTTAAAGTAGTCAATACATTATGTATTCACATAAAGGAGGTTAAAAATTGTTCTGTTAGGGAGCTGCAGGTCTGCGAAAACTCTTAACCAATATGCTGTTCAGTCCAAAGGGCATGGGTTTGACCCTTTACTTTCATTCCCCTTTTTCCTTCAAGTTCCAGGGAAATCACCTTATTTATTACTTGTCTCACATGCCAATAATTTTGATGCGCTCATGTAAGTCCAGTAAGTTTCCACTTGTTGGCTGCACACTTCTATTGTTGATGTATCCACTTAGCTTAGCGGCTACGTTAGCGGTTAGCCGTTCATTGTAGCTCCGCTGCGCTCACCGTAGACTTTGAACATGGCTGAGATTTGCAAAAAAGCAAACTGTGTTCATCTTTATGAGAACTTTGAGAAACTTCCAGAAAAATCACTGACTCTAGCTTTAAATAAAGAGCATGGTCACTTTGCTTCCTGCCTTATTATTATTATTATTATTATTATTATTATTATTATTATTATTATTATTATTATTATTATTATTATACCATAACAATCAAATAAATAAACATACAAATAATGTTTCTATAATTGTATATGCATTATTGTCTTGAATATTTTTTAAGGACAAAATAGCCTGGCAGGATAAACATCTGGATCACACATTGCTTCAGGGGCGAGCGTAGAAACAGCCGAGCAAGCACACAGCTGGTGTTCAGTGTGGAATGAGCAGGTCGAGCGTAGGGCTGAACGATTTTGTAAAATAATCTAATTGCGATTTTTTTTCTTAATATTGTGATTTAATGCAATTTTTTTTTCCAGTTTAATTTATCATGCATTTCAAAATACAAACAAATCAATTTGTTTCCTCGCCATGTGGATTAGTTGCTAAAAGACCCACAGCATCTAAACGCAGTAATTGTGTTCTGCCTACAATATATTTCAATCAAAATTGCAATTTTGACTTTTCTCCGCATTAACTACAAGCAACAAAAATGGCCTCTAAATAACGATGTTTGTAAACAAGGACTATTTTAAATATGAACTTTTAATGTTTCTATTGATCAGAATATTATTCAAAAGAACAGCTTTTAATTTAATTGGACATCAATCCTTGTTGAACTTAAAGTGCAAAGTCCAACCAACAAGCAAGTCTATGTTTTAAACTGATTGACCTGTACTTAATGCTTTGTATGATTATACACACTCTAAAACAAGTAATAAAATTAGATTATCTCACTGCTGCAACTGTCTTCCCTTCCATGTGGAGGCAAACCCACTTCAAACATTTTACTGACACCTAATAGACGTGTCTAATTCCCTAATTGTTACATAGCCAAAAATTGCAGACTTCTGCGATTTGGAAATTGCGTTATTTTAAATCAAGATTATATTGCAAATGCGATTAATTGTTCAGCCCTAGTCGAGCGCGCGAGCAGAGATGGAACTGACCGCGAGGACAGTGGGTTAAGAAGAGTTTTTCAGAGTTGAGCGCGCGCCAGACTAGTTTTAAGCATTGAGAGTTGTCTCACTGCGCGCTCGGATTGGTTCCTACGCGCTCAAAGAGGAAAGCACAAATATTGCCGTCTTCTCCAGCTAGTTCTTCTCCCCTCCCCTGTGACTCTTTGGCGCCCCCCTGGGGAGGCGTGCCTCACATATTAAGAACCACTGGCTTAAACTATAGTAGAGTAAAGCACTGCTCCTCTGTGCCTGCACAGGTACTCTGTGTGTGTTCTTGTACCTGGTGAGTTAGAACACTTTTTGCGCATTTTACTAGTAAAGTCAGAACTTTGATGTAGAGTGAGGACTTTTTTTGTCCACACAGTTTTTCTCGGCTTGAAGGTTTAACACTAAGGTGTCAAGGTTAGGATCCTGGACAAAGATGAACGTGGGTTTAAAGGAGTTCAAGAGAAACCACCCATCGTTAAAAAGGGTTAGGGTCAGGGGTGGTGGTCCCCATGTCCTCAGGGTTCTCACCAGCTCACTTTCATTAAACTGAAAGTTGTCAAAATTACGCTGAAATTAAACAGTTTTGCTTAACGGTGCCATGTGCTAAGCTAACAGTGCAACACATATGTTTGACAGCAGAATCAAAAGTCAGTTAACCTCTTAAACAATGCATCAGTGATAGTGTCCGGGTTCTGTCTGAGCACACAGAGCAGCACGGCAATTTGAAATGGAGTTGTTGAGGAAGAACAGAATAGAGATTTAATCAGAAATCTTATCTAATCTAATCCCAAAAGCAAAGGAAAAGTTGCTTTAACTCCTTTTTATCCAGAGCTGTGATGTGCCTCAGAGCTACAGAGACTGTTTGATGTTTGTAGATCTTCTGTTTTTGTTCCCTTTAATAAACTAGTGAAATATCAGTAGTTGGGAGGAATTTCACTGCAACGTTTCTGCCTGTTTTTTTTGTTTTTGTTTTTTTTGCTTTGATCAAATGTTTTCTTGAACAAAAGACGGCTGATGCTGAGAGAAAACCCAAGGCAGAGGAATGAATCCTCCAGATGTTTTTTTTTGTTAGCACACATCTGTCTTCTAACCAGAATTTCTGGTTCTTTGTGTGAAGTTTCTGCTGTAAAATCTCAGTGAAAGCTTAGATTCAGGTACCTCAGCTCCTAGTTTCAGTAGAACTGAGGCTGATGTGTCCTCATCAGAAAGACCTAAACATCAGAGGTGACCTCTGACCTCTTTAACCTCTCTGTTTCCTCTCCTGCAGCTCAGGTCAACATCACAGCTGTAGCTGGACAGAACCTCATTCTGCCATGTAGAGATTCTGACAAAAGGACCATAGTAGCTGTAGAGTGGAGCAAAATTTATCTGGGATTAGTTCTTCTGTTCAGAGATGGGCATACCGAAAAACCGCATGAGTCTTTTGGGAACCGGTTGGATCTGCAGGACAAACAGATGAAGGATGGAGACGTGTCTTTGGTTCTGAAGAACGCAATGATTGATGATACTGGAACATATGAGTGTCGAGTCGTTCACAGAGAAACACAACTTGAGAAGAAACTCCTCAGCACCATCAACCTGCATGTAGCTCCTCCTCCTCCTCCAGGTGAGTCTGTTTGTCTCTGGATCAGAACCTCCAGCAGCTTCATGTAATCAGGAAGGTCAGCCCTGATGACAACGTGATCTCTGACCTGCAGGGACAAGAGCAGATGAATCATGTCATTATTTATTCAGACAGATGTAACGTCTGATTTATTTATTTTCTTAATAATGTCCATTCTGGCTATGTAGCAATAAGAAATGTTGTCTTATCAGCAAAAAGACTCTGGCAGATCTTAATTTCACAAGCGGGGCTTTACTACTTTCACCACAGTGTGCCGGTTGATTTATATATGCAAGAAACTTTATTACAATTTATGCATGTAATATTTTTTGCTATATGGACTCTAAAACAAGAATGTAGAAGAGGAAAAAATGAGAGGGTGAAAGAAAGAGGAATGATTTAGACGAGCAGGATGATAATAACAGAGGAAACTCTTTACATCTAAACTCCTCTGAACATTTCTGACACCTAAGAGAACCGGTGCCACCAGCGGTTCTTTTAGGTGGTTTTCAAGGCCAAAGGGGGTCCAGGCTGGTTCTAGAAAGGTGTTGGTGATGTAGAGGCTGAAGACTGGATGTTCATGCTGGTGTTCAGCTGCAGCTGATGGATATCAGCTCATGTTTGTTTTCACTGCCAAACAGAACATTTTCCTGCTTTTCACCACATTGACGTCAGATTTAGAGGAATCAGAAATTATTTGTTCAGGTTTGGTTCTGAAAACTGCAGAAAGTAACAAAGACATGAATTAAATGTAATCAGCTGAGAAAGTCCACTCCAGATCAGCAGAGGTCCGTTAGAATAGATTTAGATTACTGGACCTCAACCAGGTGGGTTCTGGAGTTTCTGATACTTCAGGAACTCCTGATCCAGAACAGAACCGGGTCATAGTATTAGCTCCTGATGCCCATTTAGTCTTGCACTTCTGGACCAATGTCTGGTATTTTGGACCCAGTCCAGAACTTGAAGCATTTCAGTGATCGGACCAGAGAAATGTCACCAACATCCAATGTCAACAACAACCAGCTTTAACTCATCCAGATGAGGTTCTGGATGAGTTAAAGCTGGTGGAACTATTTGTACCCATCAGATCTCTGGGGTTCTGGACCCACTCTGGGTCAGCCGGGTCTTCTTTCTCTGCTAATGTTCCTTCTGGAACCAGAGGAGAAAATCAGCTTTGATGCCAAACATCTCAGTTTCACCTGATTATGGAAAATATTCTGGAACTGATCCTTTCTCCATTTGTCTCCACAGAACCATTTCTATCCTGGGCCACAGTTCTCCTGGTTCTGGTTCTGGTTGGTGCTGCTGCAGGTCTTTTATATCATTTTCGTCACTGTTTCAAGTCAGGTGAGTCTCTAAAACTCCATTACCCATAATGCTGATGGTCACTGCCTGGTCTCCTGTCGTTGCCGCAACCTTCTCCATCAGGATCCTGAGCAGGACTCTAGAAGCTCCTCTGAGGAACCTTCTGGTGGATTGTGGGTCAGATCTCAGCAGCTTCATGTCTTTTTGTCTGGTTGAGGACAAGCAGAGGCAGAAACTGCTGAGTCAGTGACTGAGGAGGAAGCAGAGCTGCTTGGTCTGCTGTCAGTCAGCAGCTGGTTCCCAGTTCACCAGAAGCTCAGTGTGGAGATGGACAGAGATCTCTGAGCTGATGCTTCCATCATGGTCCATGAACACAGGACCTCAGAGGTTCTCAGCTTTCTGCTCATCATCTGCTCCACACTCTTTGATCCAGCAACACTTCTCACTCATTCATCCATCTGATGGGTTCCTCAGTAGGTTCTGACTCCTTCTCTGGTAGCTGCTCCGCATGTCCTGAAGAAGAAAACACGTCTCCATCAGAAACTGGTTTAAACTGGTTTCTGTCAGACAGGAGACAGACGTCAGGTGAGCTCAGGTCACCTGGTTGGTCCACGTCCTCAAAGAACCTGCTGGACCTTCTTCAGTCTGAACACTGAGAGTCCTCCACCAGCAGGAGACCCAGGGACAAGGAGGAGACGGTCATGTGACCATCAGAGCTGCTGCTGCTGTCTGTCCAACTCATCTTGTCCTTTGTTGTCCTCTAGAATACTACGTGGTGGTGGATTCAGGGGAGGAGTCTGTCCTGCTGCCCTGCAGAACCAGACCACTCCTGTCTGGAGATGCTAGAGTGGAGTGGAGGGACGACAGAGACAGGAAGGTCCATGTGTATGAGAACGGTTCTGATCATCCTGAAGAACAGGACCAGTTCTACAGAAACAGAACCAAGATGAAGAGAAACCTGCTGAGAACTGGAGACCTCAGTCTGACTCTGGAACATCCCACAGATGAAGACACTGACATCTACACCTGCATCGTCTCCAGAGGGAAGGGAAACATCCTGATAAAGAAACAAGTTTATCTGAAGGTCAAAGGTCAGTGGTTTAACTCTCTGGGTCAAAGGTCAGTGGTTTAACTCTCTGGGTCAAAGGTAAGTGGTTTAACTCTCTGGGTCAAAGGTCAGGGGCTTAAATCTTTGGGTCAAAGGTCAGGGGCTTAAATCTTTGGGTCAAAGGTCAGGAGTTTAAATCTCTGGGTCAAAGGTCAGGAGCTTAAATCTCTGGGTCAAAGGTCAGAGGATTAACTCTGTGGGTCAAAGGTCAGGGGTTTAAATGTGATGTTGTTGTTTTTCTCCAATCAGCTGATCAGGTGTGATCAATACTGATCAGAGGCTCCTTAGAAGCTGAAAGTGAAATGTGTGAGTTTCAGCTTCAGAGTTCCAGTAAATGTGATGTCATGACTCAGCATTTTTCCTGCTTTCATTGAACATAACAACACATTAGAATGAGTGAAGATGAGGAACCAGTGCAGGAGGCAGAGGTCCGGTCCAGACAGGCTCCAGTTTCCAGCTCTAGGTTTCCAGCACTTCTCCTGACAAACACTCTGATCAATGGAAGCATTGCTGGGATTGAAGGAGCAGCTTTGACCCGGTACCGGCTCCACTGCTGGGGGAACAAGTTGGCAGAACCGACAGACGGACCAGAGGAGAAACATCAGCATTTAAGTTCCTGCAATATGAAACCAGAACCGCTGTTTTCACTTCTGACAGGAACATTTGTCCTGAAAGCAGTGGAACCAGAACATCACATCAATGTTTACAGCATTTCTCACTAAATCTATATGATAGTAGAAGAAATGAGGCGCTGGGGCCCTGTTCTGAACCATCTAGATCAGAACAGAAACAATTCTGTTTGACTCTCACTAACTAGTTGCTCAATCAGTGAGCTGGTTCTGTTTCAGAAATATTTAACCTCTGATCATCAGAAACATGGCTCCTTCCAGAACCCAGTAGAACCAAGCCTCAGAGATCCAGAAGGTTCAGCTCCTCTCACCTATCAGCAGGTGTTCCTGTCAGCGTGGTTCTGGAAGGTTCTGGATCTCTGCTCAGCTTTATAGAAAACCAGATTTATCTTCACTCACACCAACTAGAACTGGTTCCACTATGAAACGGATCAAACCTGAACCCTCAACAGAATGAAAAGGTCTGGAGAACTTTGACCCATCCGGACCTGCAGCAGAACCTAATCTCTGTTGGTCTTCTAGCTCATATTCAAGACTGGATCTTCTTCTGGTTCCGTCACTCCCACACTTCCTCCTTCCTGCAGACAGAGAAGCTTGAACCCAGCAGAACCTCTCCACGAAAGCTGATTAGAACCTTTCTGGGTCCAACAGCTGATCCGGGTCCAAATCAGAGTCAATCAGCTCTAAACTGAGCCACAACCCTCCTCTGGGGAAATTTTGATTAAGGTCAGTCCAGAACTTTCTGGGTCTTCCTACCAAACAGATCCAACATCTAAATGTTCTGCTGTGGAATTCTCTTAAAAGAGCTTCATCAACATTTCCAGAACCCGGTCCGGTTGTCAGAGAGAGACTCTTCTCTATATACTGAAAGTTGTGAGGAGCAGGAAGAGCTGAGGGACTCAGGAGAACCCAGAGAACTTCATGTGGACTGAGGAGGACGTCCTCTGACAATGAGACAGAACCAGAACCTGTTTCCACTGCAGTGAACTAACGGGCCTCGTTTCTACTGGATCTTCTTTCTCCAACATGTCAGGAACCAAACTAGAGGACAGGAAGATCTGAAGTGTTGCTTCAGTTTTTCTGATTGGTCCACATTGAAGACGGAGCAGCTGGAAACTAGTCCCACTGAGAGCCGGTCTGGTTCTGGTGTCCTGATGGACGGGTACAGTTCTTCCTGCCAGTCTGAGGGAACCAGGAGCTCAATGATGACGTTGGATCAACATGTTGAAGCTGTGAAAAACTGCAGCAGCAGCTTGAACTCAGTGTTGACTGCTGGTTGGGTCAGTCTGCAGCTTTCTGCTGGGTCACCTGTCCACACTGAGGACGTTCTGTCCAACAGTCGGTTCTGCTGCTGATTGGACCCTCAGCAAAGACAACACTGTCTCTGTTCAGTGGAGACATGGGACCCATTTCAGACTGGAACCCGTCCAACATGTTGGACCTTCATCCAGTCAAAGAAAATGTCCTCAGAGCTGCTGCTGCTGTCTGTCCAACTCATCTTGTCCTTTGTTGTCCTCTCAGTCCCACAGGTGAAGGTGGATTCAGGGAAGAAGTCTGTCCTGCTGCCCTGCAGAACCACAGTTACCCTGCCTGGAGATGCTATAGTGGAGTGGAGGGTCAGAGGAGACAGGAAGGTCCATGTGTATGAGAACGGTTCTGATCGTCCTAAAGAACAGGACGTGTTCTTCAGGCACAGAACCAAGATGAATGAAGACCTGCTGAGAACTGGAGACCTCAGTCTGACTCTGGAACACCTCACAGATGGAGACACTAACATCTACACCTGCATCGCCTCCAGAGGGAAGGAAAACATCCTAATGAAGAAACAAGTTGATCTCAAGGTCAAAGGTCAGCAAATCCAATCTCTAGGTCAAAGGTCAATGATTTAGCTCTCTGGGTCAAAGGTCAGTGGCTTAATTCTCTGGGTCAAAGGTCAGGAGTTTAAATGTGTTGTTGTATTTCTCCAATCAGCTGATCAGTGTGATCAATACTGATCAGAGGCTCCTTAGAAGCTGAAAGTGAAATTTGGTCCAGAGAAGGTCCAGTTTCCAGCAGTTTTCAGAACTTCATGACCAACATCCATCTGATCGATGTTAACCTGAAAGTACTAAAACATTTAAAGGGAGAGGACAACAATGCTGACATACATACAATTCTAAATATGAGTAATAGGCCAATAAAAAGGTTAATCAGCATAACTGTTTTTAAAATGGGCCTAGAGACTATTTTATATTACCTGACCAAACCAGGTAATATCCACAGCCTCACTCCAAACTGACCCGACACCAAGACACCGAAAGGTTATTAATAAGGATTTGGGGAAAAATATATAAACACCATAGGGGAAATTAATCTAAACTTCAATACTAAGTTTATTTACTGAGTTTATTTTATTTATTGATTTATTTGAACAACAGATTTTCTTTCAGAGTTTTGACAAAATATTTTACAGCAGCAGCAGCTCTGATGGTCACATGACTGTCTCCTCCTTGTCTCTGGGTCTCCTGCTGGTGGAGGACTCTCAATTCAATTCAATTCAATTCAATTCAATTCAATTCAATTCAATTTTATTTATATAGCACCAAATCATGAAACATGTCATCTCGAGGCACTTTACAAAGTCAAAATCAATCATATTATACAGATTGGGTCAGATTATACAGATTGGTCAAAAATGTCCTATATAAGGGAACCAGTTGATTGTTTCAAAGTCCCGACAAGCAGCATTCACTCCTGGGGAACCGTAGAGCCACAGGAAGAGTCATCTGCATTGTCCATGGCTTTGCAGCAATCCCTCATACTGAGCAAGCATGAAGCGACAGTGGGAAGAAAAACTCCCCATTAACGGGAAGGAAAAACCTCCAGCAGAACCAGAACCAGGCTCAGTATGAACGGTCATCTGCCTCGACCGACTGGGGTTACAGAAGACAGAGCAGAGACACAACAAGAGAGACAAAAAAGCACAGAAGCACACATTGATCTAGTAATCTGTTCTACATTAGATGGTAGTAGCAGGTGAGCCGTCTTCTCTGGATGATGTCACAGTTAACAGAACGCCAGACCAGGTGTACCTACTATGAAGAAAAAGAGAGAGAGAGCGAAAAGTTAAAAGCTGAAATGACAACAGTCATTTCAGCTGCATAACTATAGAGCTAGCTCAGGGTAACATGAGCCACTCTAGTTATAAGTTTTGTCAAAAAGGAAAGTTTTAAGATTATTCTTAAAAGTAGACTCACGGACCAAAACTAGGAGTTAGTTCCACAGGAGAGGAGCCTGATAGCTAAAGGATCTGCCTCCCATTCTACTTTTAGAGACTCTAGGAACCACCAGCAGACCTGCAGTCTGCGAGCGAAGTGCTCTGTTAGGAGCATACGGGGTAATCAGAGCTCTGATATATGATGGAGCTTGATTATTAAGGGCTTTATACGTTAGAAGAAGAATTTTAAATTCTATTCTTGATTTAACAGGAAGCCAATGAAGGGAAGCTAAAATTGGAGAAATATGATCCCTCTTGTTGATTTTTCATCAGAACTCTTGCTGCAGCATTTTGGATCAGCTGAAGACTATGAACTGCATTTTGTGGACTTCCTGATAGTAAAGAATTACAATAGTCCAGCCTTGAAGTAACAAATGCATGGACTAGTTTTTCAGCATCACTCCTGGACAGAATGTTTCTAATTTTGGCGATATTCCTGAGGTGAAAAAAGGAAACTCTGGAAACCTGTTTAATATGGGATTTAAATGACATGTCTTGGTCAAAAATAACACCAAGATTTTATTACCAGAGGCCAAGTTAATGCCATCCAGATTAAGTGATTGATTAAGAACTTTATTTTTTGAAGACTCTGGCCCAAAGATTACAATTTCTGTCTTGTCAGAATTTAAATGCAGGAAATTTAAAGTTATCCAGCTTTTGAAGTCATCAAGACATGACTGCAGTCGAAGTAACTGATTGGATTCATCAGAATTTATGGATAAATATAGTGTCATCAGTGTCATCAGCATAACAGTGGAAATGAATCCCATGCTGTCTGATAATTTTGCCAATCGGAAGCATATATATAGTAAATAGAATTGGTCCAAGGACTGAACCCTGTGGTACTCCACAAGTGACCCTAGAGATTGAGGAAGATTTATTATTAACATGAACAAACTGGAATCTGTCCGACAGATAAGATCCCATAAAGTCATTACTGTTAAGAGCTAAGGGAATGGATGGATCAACTGAGCTATGACTCTGTGTAAGTTTGGCAACTGTACTGAAGAGAAATCTAGGATTATTTTTATTCTCCTCAATTAATGATGAAAAATATGCTGCTCTAACTCTGCGAAGGCTCTTTTTATACAACAATAGACTGTTTTTCCAGAATAGGTAGGATTCCTCTTGGTGTGTTAAATGGGAGATTATGTAAAAGCCTCTTTAGCATTGTTTGCTTTTTGAGTGGAAAGTCTAGTCAGACCCATATTTGTGGGAAGACCATCCCACAGGTTGGTTCCTTTCCCCTCTACATTGTCTAATGCAGAACGCAATAAGGAAGTCACACCGTTAGCAAAGGTGTGTATTTGTGAATGGGAAGAAACAACATTACTGCTATCTGCAGGGCATTTCTGCAATACTGAGGATATTAAAGGGGGGACAGGCTCTTTAAAGTTTGATGCAGCATTAATTCAATTTCAATTCAATTCAATTCAATTTTATTTATATAGCGTCAATTCATGAAACATGTCATCTCAAGGCACTTTACAAAGTCAAGTTCAATCATATTATACAGATTGGGTCATTATCTGATAAAGATCTACTATAATGGAACCCTCTTTTGGGAGTGGAGAACAGCACCTCCAAAGGAGGAGTTTTTTTTTTTTTTTTCGTCAGATATCTCACATTGTACCGTGAGAGGACAGGGTGTGATTTATTTGTCTTTTGTTTTTCTTTCTTCTCCTCCCCTATGTGGCAACTATGTTTTTCCACAGATTCAAGGGCAGTGCCCTGTGGCCACTGTGTAAACACAGTGCCCACAGGGCGCTGGGCCTCCCTATTGAAGAATTTGATGAATGTGAAGGAATATATAGTAGTAGTAGTAGTAATAGTAGTACCAGTAGTAGTAACAGTAGTATCAGCAGTAGTCGCAGTAGTGTCAGTAGTATCATTATTTGAATAATTTAAAGGAATTTAAATAATTTGGAAAATTAGAAGTATTTCAAGTTTTTGAAAAACTTGAAGAATGTGAAGAATTTGAAGGAATATGAAGAATTTGAAGGAATTTGTGGTAGTAGTAGTAGTATCGGTAGTTGTATTGGTAGTAGTGGTAGTAGTATCTGCAGTAGTAGTAATAGTAGTAGTAACATCATTAGTATTAAATGGTAAATGGACTGAACTTATATAGCGCTTTTCCAGACATGCTGATCACCCAAAGCGATATTATTATTATTATTATTATTAGTAGTAGTAGTAGTAGTAGTAGTAGTAGTAGTAGTAGTAGTAGTAGTAGTAGCAGCAGCAGTTTTTGAAGTCTTTGAAGGAATTTGAAGAATTTAAAGAATTTGAAAAATTAAAAAAATTGAATGTGAAAAATGTGAAAGAATTTAAAGGAATTTGCATTCATTTTTTTTCGCACAAAAAGTACAAATATTTAAAAATGTATAAAGGTTAGCATAACCATGATATAGCAGTAATGTCGAGAATGAGCTGAACATTTTGATCCCAAAATTGTTGAAATTGGTTAAAGTATGTAGGAGTAGTTAGACATTGGCTGGTTAGGTCATCTGTGTGCCAGTGGAGCATGTCCCTGACCTCTAGTAATCTCTGGCTAGCAGAGTACTGTCACAATTGAAACACATGCTGCAGTCTGTGTAATTCACACACACTCTTTGGCTCTGTTTCTGTCTAATTGGAACACAATGGCAAAACTTTGCCTCACACAACACCCGATATTTGAGCAACCGTAAGGGCGACAGACGTAACTTTTACTAAGCTTAAGTCGGAACGGATAAGGGAACAAGACTCTCTTTTTTGTAGAAATATTTTAATAAAGGCGCAAAAAATCATGAAATAAACAAGGTCCCGAACAAATCAGTGTAACTGAAGAAGTATAAGAGATATCAAAATAATTATTTCACCATCCGTATCAGCAGACTTTTATGTATGTACAAAAATCGTTGTAGGTGTGGTGACGATTAAAAAAGTGCATTATTTGGGTGGATTCAAGTCTGATCCTGTTTCAGCGATATGCCAATTCGCTACTCCCGAACTAATTGTTCATGCGGTAAAACTGTAACAGTTATCCACAAAATCCATTTTTTTATGAGTACCAGAATTGTCTGACCATCAATGTGTGAAAGTCTGATGCCTGTACATCAAACGGTTTAGGAGACGCGACCATGCAAAAACATGTGTCGTTTGGGAATGTCAGGTGGGAGTTTTCAAGACAGCTCCATTGAAAATGAATTGAGGGTGTGTGGACTTTTTGGCGCTCTGGGGTGATTTGCGTAAAAACTATAAATGCCACATCAAAGAGGGTTACATTTCCTGAATCCACACAAAAATACCGACGTTTTGATGTATAATATATGTGGATAGAGTGAAAATTGAGCGTGGGAGAAGAAGTTTTTCAGAGAAGTTATTAAAAAAGCCAGAGGGTATGCTCTAGCTGAGCTCCTTAGCAACCATAGCAACACGTGAATTTTCATAAAAATCACAAAAATGCAAAATTATTTTTAAAGAGAGATTACTTAAAAATTGTAAAAGATATAAAAAAGCTGAAGTAGTTAAAGATCGCTGAATGTTATTTGAACATATTAAAATTTTAATGAAGTTTGTAGCTGAAAGTAGGCAGCAGCAGTTAGCTGTGAAAAAGCACAAAGTTTCTGAAGAATTTGATGTAATTTTAAAGTAATTTCAATTGGAGCACACAAGACAAAAAAAGTTGAATATTTAAAAAAGGATAAAGGTTAGTATAACTATGAGATATAGTAGTAATGTCGTGAACCAGGAGCTCAATGATGACGTTGGAACAACATGTTGGACCTTCATCCAGTCAAAGAAAATGTCCTCAGAGCTGCTGCTGCTGTCTGTCCAACTCATCTTGTCCTTTGTTGTCCTCTCAGTCCCACAGGTGGAGGTGGATTCAGGGGAGGAGTCTGTCCTGCTGCCCTGCAGAACCACAGTTACCCTGCCTGAAGATGCTAGAGTGGAGTGGAGGGATGGAGGCAGGAAGGTCCATGTGTTTCAGAAGGGTGAGAACGGTTCTGATCAGCCTGAAGAACTGGACAAGAGATACAGAAACAGAACCAAGATGAATGAAGACCTGCTGAGAACTGGAGACCTCAGTCTGACTCTGAAACATCCCACAGATGAAGACACTAACATCTACACTTGCATTGTCTCCAGAGGGAAGGAGAACATCCTGATGAAGAAACAAGTTGATCTCCAGGTTAAAGGTCAGAGCTTTAACTCTTTTGGTCAAAGGTCAGGGGTTTAAATGTGATGTTGTTGTATTTCTCCAATCAGCTGATCAGCTGTGTTCAATATTTATCAGAGGCTCCTTAGAAGCTGAAAGTGAAATTTGGTCCAGAGAAGGTCCAGTTTCCAGCAGTTTTCAGAACTTCATGACCAACATCCATCTGATTGATGTTAACCTGAAAGTGCTAAAACATTTAAAGGGAGAGGACAACAATGCTGACATACATACAATGAGTTCATTTAGCAAAACAATTACATGACACCTTAAAAAAGTCCTTTGGTCTGAAAACAGGAAATGTAATCAGTTTTGTCACGTTGTGTATCTTGATATAAGTTCTAATAATTTGCAGCAGCAGCGAAGCAAAGAGACATCAGGCAAAAGAAGGCTTGGTTTTAGGGACTTCCTGTTAGACACAGATCCCCAACATTCAGCCAGTCATGGTGTTAGTGCTTTCATAGCTGTAGTAATAATAATGTAGCCTTGGTGTGGGAACAACCTCAGCAGGAGGTGACAGGTGGAGATGAGGTCACTGAGGCAGGTAAGGGTCATCCACAGGAAGGCTGATGCAGGCTGACAGATCTGATTGGTTGTTAATGAGATGTCCAATGAGATTTCCAACAGGCGTAAGGAGAGACAAGGACATACAGAAAACAAGAACTTGGTACTAAACTTGGCAGGACATGAAGGCTGGACATGTTGTCCCTCAGAGGCTTTCAGTAACCTGGTACTGGCTGGTTGGAGAAACTCTGAATATAAAGGCAGGAGAGGAAGACTGATTAGGCTGCAGCTCCTCTTCCTCTGTTGTTCTCTACAGCTCCTCTTCCTCTGTTGTTCTCTACAGCTCCTCTTCCTCTCTGTTGTTCTCTACAGCTCCTCTTCCTCTCTGATGTTCTCTACAGCTCCTCTTCCTCTGTTGTTCTCTACAGCTCCTCTTCCTCTCTGTTCTCTACAGCTCCTCTTCCTCTTTGTTGTTCTCTACAGCTCATCTTCCTCTCTGTTGTTCTCTCAGTCCATCAGGTGGAGGTGGAGGAGGGGGTGGGGTTTGTCCTGCTGCCGTTCACAACATCTGGGCTGCCAGAAGGAGCTGAAGTGTTCTGGTGGGACAAAGACAGTTCCAGGGTCCATTTGTTTGAGAATGGTTCTGGTCATCCTGAAGAACAGGACCAGCTCTACAGAAACAGAACCAAAATGAAAGAAGGAGCGCTGACATCTGGAGACCTCAGCCTGATTCTGATGTATCCCACAGAGGAAGACAGTGGAGAATACAGATGTGAAGTGAGGAAGAGAGGAGAGCTGCTGAGAGCTAAAAACATTCAGCTTACAGTCAAAGGTTTGTCTCTCTGTCTCTCTAAACATCTACTGTCTTTCTCTTTAGTTATAGTAATATAGTAATATCATCTGTCTTTCTCTTTAACTGTTGCATCTGATCTTCAAAGATTGTGTCCCCAGTGGAAAGACGTGAAACACAGATTTTGTCCGCCTCATTTAAACGAGTAAATTGTGTTAAATGCTGACGGTTTGGGAGCTGCTGTCAGATAAAGAGGAAGATCACATCCTTCACATCATCACTACAGACACTCAGGATGTACTAAACTGTTTTAATAAACAGAGAATTTCTGCTATTAAATTTTTCTTAAGAGAAAATATTATTATTTAAAAACAAAGAAGAAAGGTTGATTTGTCGGCAGCAGTTCTGCAAAACATCGTAAAGGACTTTAATTTAAAGTGTTAGAGTTTAATAATTGGTAAATGGCTTGTACTTGTGCAGTCCTCTAACTAGTCCAATGACCCCAAAGCTCTTTCCACTGCAGTCAGTCACACAGTCACACCCTGATGGTGGTTTGTTAGCAGCCACAGCTGACCTGGAGCAGAAGTGAGGAGAAAATGTTCCTGCTGACTGATCAGATACATCACAGTGTGACTGTTCACTGGTCATAGCTAAGCAGAGCTTCTTCAGCTCTGTTGACTGAAACCTTCCTTCAGTCGTTGGAGGTAATAATGATAACTTAAAAACACAACTAGACTCACACAACCATCAGACCTGAACAGCCCCCCCCCCACCTTCCCTCCCTCTCAGTGACTCCAGTCAGTCCAGCATGGTAAAAAATGTCCGTCCGTCCGTCCGTTGTCTTCCGCTTATCCGGGGTCGGGTCGCGGGGGTAGCAGCTTCAGTAGGGAGGCCCAGACGTCCCTCTCCCCAGCCACTTGGGCCAGCTCCTCAGGAGGAATCCCAAGGCGTTCCCAGGCCAGCCGGGAGACATAGTCCCTCCAGCGTGTCCTGGGTCTTCCCCTGGGTCTCCTCCCGGTGGGACGTGCCCGGAACACCTCTCCAGGGAGGCGTCCAGGAGGCATCCTGACCAGATGCCCGAGCCACCTCAACTGGATCCTCTCGACGTGGAGGAGCAGCGGCTCTACTCTGAGTCCTCCCCGGATGACTGAGCTCCTCACCCTATCTCTAAGGGAGAGCCCAGACACACTACGGAGAAAACTCATTTCAGCCGCTTGTATCCGGGATCTCGTTCTTTCGGTCACGACCCAAAGCTCGTGACGATAGATGAGGGTAGGAACGTAGATCGACCGGTAAATCGAGAGCTTCGCCTTTTGGCTCAGCTCTCTCTTCACCACAACGGATCGGTACAGCGCCCGCTTCACAGCAGACGCTGCACCAATCCGCCTGTCGACCTCCCGCTCCATCTTCCCCTCATTCGTGAACAAGACCCCAAGATACTTGAACTCCTCCACTAGGGGCAGGACATCCTCCCCAACCCGGAGAAGGCACTCTACCCTTTTCCGGTTCAAGACCATGGTCTCGGATTTGGAGGCACTGATTTTCATCCCGGCCGCTTCGCACTCGGCTGCGAACCGCTCCAGTGAGAGCTGTAGATCACGCCCTGATGAAGCCAATAGGACCACGTCATCCGCGAATAGCAGAGACGCAATCCTAAGGCCACCAAAGCGGATCCCCTCAACACCTTGGCTGCGCCTAGAAATTCTGTCCATAAAAGTTATGAACAGAATCGGTGACAAAGGGCAGCCTTGGCGGAGTCCAACTCTCACCGGAAACGAGTCCGACTTACTGCCGGCAATGCTGACCAGACTCTGACACCGGTCGTACAGAGACCTGACAGCCCTTATTAAAGGGTCCGGTACTCCATACTCCCGGAGTACCCCCCACAGGATCCCCCGGGGGACACGGTCGAATGCCTTCTCCAGATCCACAAAGCACATGTAGACTGGTTGGGCAAACTCCCATGCCCCCTCAAGAATCCTGCTGAGGGTGTAGAGCTGGTCCAGTGTTCCACGGCCAGGACGAAAACCACACTGCTCTTCCTGAATCCGAGATTCGACTATCCGACGGACCCTCCTTTCCAGAACCCCTGAATAGACCTTACCAGGGAGGCTTAAGAGTGCGATTCCTCTGTAGTTGGAACACACCCTCCGGTCCCCCTTTTTAAATAGGGGGACCACCACCCCAGTCTGCCAATCCAGGGGAACTGCCCCCGATGTCCACGCAATGTTGCAGAGCCGCGTTAACCAACACAGCCCCACAACATCCAGAGCCTTAAGGTACTCAGGGCGAATCTCATCCACCCCCGGAGCCCTGCCACCGAGGAGCTTTTTAACAACCTCGGCAACCTCAGCACCAGAGATGGGAGAACCCGACCCAGAGTCCTCAGGCTCTGCTTCCTCAATGGAAGACGTGTTGGTGGGATTAAGGAGGTCTTCGAAGTATTCCGCCCACCGACGCACGACGTCCCGAGTCGAGGTCAGCAGCACACCACCCCCACTGTAAACAGTGTTGGTACTGCACTGCTTCCCCCTCCTGAGACGCCGGATGGTGGACCAGAATCGCTTCGAAGCCGTACGGAAGTCTTTCTCCATGGCCTCTCCGAACTCTTCCCACGCCCGAGTTTTTGCCTCGGCGACCAGCCGAGCCGCCTGCCGCTTCGACTGCCGGTACACATCAGCTGCTTCCGGAGTCCCACAGGCCAAAAAAGCCCGGTAGGACTCCTTCTTCAGCTTGACGGCTTCCCTCACCGCTGGTGTCCACCAGCGGGTTCGAGGGTTGCCGCCACGACATGCACCGACAACCTTGCGGCCACAGCTGCGACTAGCCGCCTCAGCAATAGAGGCGTGGAACATGGTCCATTCAGACTCAATGTCCCCCGCCTCCCTCGGGACGTGTTTAAAGTTCTCCCGGAGGTGGGAGTTAAAGCTCCGCCTCACAGGGGACTCCGCCAGACGTTCCCAGCAAACCCTCACAGTACGTTTGGGCCTGCCCGGTCGGACCGGCTTCCTCCCCCGCCATCGGAGCCAACTCACCACCAGGTAGTGGTCGGTGGAGAGCTCCGCCCCTCTCTTCACCCGAGTGTCCAAGACATGCGGCCGCAGGTCAGATGAAACGACAACAAAGTCGATCATTGAACTGCGACCTAGGGTGTCCTGGTGCCAAGAGCACATATGGACACCCTTATGCTTGAACATGGTGTTTGTGATGGACAATCCATGACGAGCACAGAAGTCCAACAACAAAACACCACTCGGGTTCAGATCAGGTGGGCCATTCCTCCCAACCACGCCCCTCCAGGTCCCACTGTCATTGCCCACGTGAGCGTTGAAGTCCCCCAGCAAAACGAGGGAGTCCCCAGGAGGGGCACTCTCCAGTACCCCTTCCAAGGACTCCAAAAAGGGTGGGTAATCTGAACTGCTGTTTGGCGCATAAGCGCAAACAACAGTCAGAACCCGTCCCCCCACACGGATGCGGAGGGAGGCCACCCTCTCGTTCACCGGGGAAAACCCCAACGTGCAGGCACCGAGATGGGGGGCAACAAGTATGCCAACCCCAGCTCGGCGCCTCTCACCATGGGCAACTCCAGAGTGGAAGAATGTCCAGCCCCTCTCAAGGAGACTGGTTCCGGAGCCAGAGCGGTGCGTCGAGGTGAGTCCGACTATCTCTAGTCGGAACCTCTCAACCTCGCGCACAAGCTCAGGCTCCTTCCCCACCAGAGAGGTGACATTCCACGTCCCAAGAGCCAGCTTCTGCAGCCGAGGATCGGTAAAAAATGTATCCTCAGGAAATTATTTTAGGTCCTTTACAGCCTCCAGGCTGTTTTTTTAGAGATGGTTCATGTTGTTCTTTTACAAGCATGCTGCAATGTTTAGGACCAGGTTTGGTATTTTGGCATGACGATTAATACCACATTCCATCCATCCATCCATCCATCCATCCATCCATCCACCCATCCATCCATATATCCATCCATCCTCTCTCATCCGGGGTCGGGTCGCGGGGGTAGTAGCTTCAGTAGGGAGGCCCAGACGTCCCTCTCCCCGGCCACTTGGGCCAGCTCCTCAGGAGGAATCCCAAGGCGTTCCCAGCAGGGAGACATAGTCCCTCCAGCGTGTCCTGGGTCTTCCCCTGGGCCTCCTCCCGGTGGGACGTGCCCGGAACACCTCACCAGGGAGGCGTCCAGGAGGCATCCTGACCAGATGCCCGAGCCACCTCAACTGGCTCCTCTGGACGTGGAGGAGCAGCGGCTCTACTCTGAGTCCTCCCCGGATGACTGAGCTCCTCACCCTATCTCTAAGGGAGAGCCCAGACACACTACGGAGAAAACCCATTTCAGCCGCTTGTATCCGGGATCTCGTTCTTTCAGTCACGACCCAAAGCTCGTGACCATAGATGAGGGTAGGAACGTAGATCGACCGGTAAATCGAGAGCTTCGCCTTTTGGTGAACCACATCCCTCTGGAGCAAAATGACAGGATAAGGAGGGATAACGCTGCATTCCAGTTGTAGTCAGAACTTGGAAATCACAGCATTCAATTGGAAAAATTCCTTGGAAAGTCGGAGCGTACTTTTAAGGCTCATTGTTGGATCCAATATGGATTAAAAGACATTTATATGGGGCGCTACAAAAAAACAGCTTTCCTGCAAGTTGCCATATTGGAATCCTAAAATTTATTTTTTTGCTTTTTATTTTGGAATCCCGACTTTTCTGAAACTGTATTAGCTGGAACTCTTTTTCATTTATCATTTATACATAGTTTAATAATCCCAGAGGGAAATTACTTCCTTCATTCCCAGCTACTGGTTTTGATCTCCAAAGTAAAAGTCGTGCAACATAAAGAACCGACAGGAAGGGGAGGAGGAGTTTCTAAAAAATACTACAGCATTAAATATTTTGAGGGAGGAGAGGGAGGAACCGGAGTGGATGGGGTTGGGGTGGTATGGGTGGTGAAAAGAAGAGCAGATGGGGGAGTGGCTGACATGCCATTTTCCCAGCATGCCACGGGGACTCACTACATGTCTGTGTAGTGAACTCCAGGTATTAGGCCTGTTTGTAGTTATTCTTTGTTTTTCAGGGATCAGGGGCGGATACAGGACTTTTCAAAGGGGGGTGCGCAACTAAGGTTCATGGGGTCAAGGGTCATGTCAAGACAATGTGAGGTTAAATGACCAAAAAATCACTTTAATGGATGAAATCACTTTAATGGATGAACGTAAGTGGAATTAGCAAGATTACATTATTGTAATTTAAAAATGATTTTTAAGCCAAAATCTCATGGTTTTTATACATATGCACAAGGTTAAAAAGTAGTTTGAGGAAAAAAATTATCCTTATCATCAATTAATCAAACAAAGAATTTCTTTATTTCCAGAAATGATACCAATTTGGTATGGTTCAAGTGATAAAGAATTTTTGAACATATTTTAACAAGATAAACTATGATGAGAAAAAACTTTAAAGTAAGTTAAACCAATGAACATGTACGGTGAAGTTAAGCCATAAGCCTATAATAGAACAGTAAGACTTGACAAAGAATATTGTTCTCTTCTACAACACCTTCAACTTTATGATGACGATGATAATGGGTTTAAAAATGTCAACCTTCTGGGATGCTTCTGGGCAAATATGTCAATGATTTTGTTGATGTCTAAATGAATGTCCTTGTGGACATACATAAGTAGCAAAGCCACAAACCTTTCCTGTCCCATTGTTGACCTCAGCAAAGTTTTCACTGCTTAAAGGCCAGAGTTAGCACGTTCCACAGAAGCACTCGTAAAAGGTAGAACTGACAGAAGGTGAAGAATCATAGAAATGTTTGGGTAGCACTTCATATTTGTTATCCTTAGAATTTCAGGGAGAGAGCTGTGTTTTTCCACTAATGACCACTTTGTGTGTCACAGCTTCACTTCCTGCCATCTTTATAAGATGTAAAGATCTCTTTCTCACTCATCGTTCATCATATGCAAGTTGCTTGGCAATAGTTTTAAGCCTAGTATGTTTTCATAAAGGAGACCATTCTTAGTTTTAACACTAAAACGCGTGTGGCACTAAAAGGTTTAGACCAGACAATACACACTACACAATAACTATTGTATGCGTGTCAATGTCCACTATTTTTTTTTAACTTGTTGCACAGTTTTTGAAAAGTTTTCCTAAAATTGCATTACTTTACAACTTTACAATACTCGTGAGAACCCCATGTTTTCTCATTATCAACATTTTCTAACGATCATCATTCCTTTTTTTCTTTGGGGAGAATTAAAAGATTAAAGTCTAACTCTTGGACTGAAAAAAAATCCTGAAAACCGTTGAATAACTTCCAGAACAAGGTAAACTTTGAATATTCATGTATCAAAAGTGTTCAAATTAAGTTTAAATATGAAATATTGCGCATTTTATACACCGATTTTGGTATTCCGCGTTTGAGTTCTGCCTTCGTTTATGATCGGCCATTTCCGACGTGTGACGTCAGTTCAAGAACACCGGGAATGCGAGCAGCGAACTTGCATAGAAACACACAGGCGTTTACGTTGTACAACCGGTACGGCGAACAAGGATATATGGATGTTTTCCAGTAGCTTCTTCCACACACCAAATCTGCTGATCCATATCTACTTTGAGCAAGCGCTTTTAAAAAAAAATTGCCGAACTAAGTCCACAATAAAATGCCTTCTAGTGTCGCTTATAGACCAGTTCACTGCTATTGTTTTCATTCGGGTTTTTCGCGCATGCGCACCAGACTGGAAGGTAACTGACGAGTTCTCGGCATATTTTTCTTCTTTAGATAACGTATCACAAGATCGTTTCAAGAGTAAGTTGATGGTTGATTGTATCAGATTGCCAGATCCACACAGCAAAAGCCTGAAGGGACGGAGCGAGTCTGTGAAATGCTGGCCAAGGGTTTCGTACCGCGACAGACACAGCTGCTTTATAAACACGCAAGGCCAGTACAGACGAGAGAGCATGGAACCATGAACCCACTGGACGGCTAAGAATTATTTTATATCGGGACATAGACACCAGCACCCCCCGCGACCCCATGAGGGATTAAGCGGGTCAGAAAATGGATGGATGGACGTTCAGACATGTTTGTGTAACATCAGAAAGCGGACACACAGCGGACACACACAGGCTTCAGCAAAGAGGACGAGCCGCCCGGTAGGTTAAAACAAACATTGTTCACTAAGGATTATTTCAGTGTTTTTGTCTTATTAATCCTTTTCCCAGACTCATGCCAGAGGGTTTGCATACATTGTACATGTACATATATTAAAAAAATGCCTTCTAGGTGCATAGTTGGTGGCTGTAGTGTCACTAGGATTAGTGCAGACCGCGGTGAAGTTGGTTTGACATTGGCAATTCAAGCGCCGCGGAGTCAGCGGGATCTAGCTCACGGTTGATCCGGTTGAAGGCCAGCGTCTCTCAGCTGCTCCCTTCTCCCATACACGGTGGGACCGTCAACAAATCTGATTTGATTTTTGTTTCTCAAGAGTTCTCCGCTGACTCCGCGGAGCTTGAATGTCCAATGTCAGACCAACTTCACCGCGGTCTAGTGCAGGCCAGAAAGTAGCGCTACATATTTGGCCGAAGGATCAAAAGATCCGAAAGAAATGGGATGAATTCATAAAAGAAACGCGAAAGGACTGGATTGCCGGCAGTGACAAAAGTGTTTTATGCAATTCACACTTCACGAGCGAGGATTTTGAGGGGTACTTACAATGGAGCATGGGCTCTATGTGTTGGGCAGCGTTAGATATAGTCTCCTCAGGTTCACCTTATTCAAACTCTGTTTCTTCGTATATATATTCGATATCAGAGTCGCCGATGCTTGAGGTGGAGTTTGTAGATGTATCAGACATTTCTGTATTATTTTTTTTGTACGTAGAGTTAGAGTTATTAATTAAATTTTATAAATCGGTAGTGAAAGTCGTAGTTTTGGCAGCAGGATGCACGGTACCCAGTCCTTCATGTAGTCTGGTTCTACAGCAGCAGCAACAGAACCCAGAGCAGCAGCAGGATCCTCTGGTGTTCCTCAGACCTTCTGATCAGCTCTGTGTGGAACCACCAAGTGATCCTTTAGCAGAGTGGGAGTGGGAAGTGATCATGTGGGTGGAGCAGCCAGAGATGTAGAGATGTTCTGAGTGGAACCTGCTGCTGCAGGAACCAGGAGGCTGGGAGGTGATGAAGGTGTGTGTCAGTGTGTTCATGGAGAACATGTGAGAGATGCTGAGTGGACCCACCAGAGAGGACTGTTGTCCTGGAACAAAGACATGCTGGATGGAACTCTGCTTCTCTTCAAGGTTCCACTTTAGATCCACAGAGGAAATAAGGGAAAGAAGAGCAGCAGCTGCACACTGCTGGTCAGCAGCAGCTGGACTAAAGATCCCAGCAGCATCAAGACTCTCATCCTCTGCAGCACCTTTCTGTTACCTTCTGCTCTGATTCAGACATGAACCTTCAAAAGCATCCAAAGACAGTTACAAGGTCAGCTTTCTATCACCTGAAGAACATTTCCAGGATTAAAGGACTGATGTCTCAGCAGGATCTGGAAAAACTAATCCATGCGTTTATATTTAGTCGAATTGATTACTGCAACGGTGTTTTCACAGGTCTGCCTAAAAAGTGGATCAGACAGCTGCAGCTGATCCAGAACCTGCTGCCTGCGTCCTCACTAAGACTAAGAACGTAGAGAACATGGACCTGGTTCTGAAGTCCTTCCACTAAGACTAAGAACATAGAGAACATGGACCCGGTTCTGAAGTCCTCACTAAGACTAAGAACGTAGAGAACATGGACCCGGTTCTGAAGTCCTTCCACTAAGACTAAGAACATAGAGAACATGGACCCGGTTCTGAAGTCCTCACTAAGACTAAGAACGTAGAGAACATGGACCCGGTTCTGAAGTCCTTCCACTAAGACTAAGAACGTAGAGAACATGGACCCGGTTCTGAAGTCCTCACTAAGACTAAGAACGTAGAGAACATGGACCCGGTTCTGAAGTCCTCACTAAGACTAAGAACGTAGAGAACATGGACCCGGTTCTGAAGTCCTTCCACTAAGACTAAGAACATAGAGAACATGGACCCGGTTCTGAAGTCCTCACTAAGACTAAGAACGTAGAGAACATGGACCCGGTACTGAAGTCCTCACTAAGACTAAGAACGTAGAGAACATGGACCCGGTTCTGAAGTCCTCACTAAGACTAAGAACGTAGAGAACATGGACCCGGTTCTGAAGTCCTCACTAAGACTAAGAACGTAGAGAACATGGACCCGGTTCTGAAGTCCTCACTAAGACTAAGAACGTAGAGAACATGGACCCGGTTCTGAAGTCCTTCCACTAATACTAAGAACGTAGAGAACATGGACCCGGTTCTGAAGTCCTCACTAAGAAAGTAGAGAACATGGACCCGGTTCTGAAGTCCTTCCACTAAGACTAAAAACGTAGAGACCATGGACCTGGTTCTGAAGTCCTCACTAAGACTAAGAATGTAGAGAACATGGACTTGGTTCTGAAGTCCTTCCACTAAGACTAAGAACGTAGAGAATATGGACCCGGTTCTGAAGTCCTCACTAAGACTAAGAACAGAGAGAACATCGACCTGGTTCTGAAGTCCTCACTAAGACTAAGAACGTAGAGAACATGGACTTGGTTCTGAAGTCCTCACTAAGACTAAGAACGTAGAGAAAATGGACCCGGTTCTGAAGTCCTTCCACTAATACTAAGAACGTAGAGAACATGGACCCGGTTCTGAAGTCCTCAGTAAGACTAAGAAAGTAAAGAACATGGACCCGGTTCTGAAGTCCTCACTAAGACTAAGAACAGAGAGAACATGGACCCGGTTCTGAAGTCCTCACTAGACTAAGAACAGAGAGAACATGGACCCGGTTCTGAAGTCCTCACTAAGAAAGTAGAGAACATGGACCCGGTTCTGAAGTCCTTCCACTAAGACTAAAAACGTAGAGACCATGGACCTGGTTCTGAAGTCCTCACTAAGACTAAGAACGTAGAGAACATGGACCCGGTTCTGAAGTCTACACTAAGACTAAGAACGTAGAGAACATGGACCCGGTTCTGAAGTCCTTCCACTAAGACTAAGAACGTAGAGAATATGGACCCGGTTCTGAAGTCCTCACTAAGACTAAGAACGTAGAGAACATGGACCTGGTTCTGAAGTCCTCACTAAGACTAAGAACGTAGAGAAAATGGACCCGGTTCTGAAGTCCTCAATAAGACTAAGAACGGAGAGAACATGGACCTGGTTCTGAAGTCCTCACTAAGACTAAGAACAGAGAGAACATGGACCTGGTTCTGAAGTCCTCACTAAGACTAAGAATGTAGAGAACATGGACCTGGTTCTGAAGTCCTTCCACTAAGACTGAGAACGTAGAGAACATGGACCCGGTTCTAAAGTCCTTCCACTAAGACTAAGAACGTAGAGAACATGGACCAGGTTCTGAAGTCCTCACTAAGATTAAGAACGTTAGAGAACATGGACCCGGTTCTGAAGTCCTCACTAAGACTAAGAACGTAGAGAACATGGACCAGGTTCTGAAGTCCTTCCACTAAGACTAAGAACGTAGAGAACATGGACCCGGTTCTGAAGTCCTCACTAAGACTAAGAACGTAGAGAACATGGACCCGGTTCTGAAGTCCTTCCACTAAGACTAAGAACGTAGAGAACATGGACCCGGTTCTGAAGTCCTCACTAAGACTAAGAACGTAGAGAACATGGACCTGGTTCTGAAGTCCTCACTAAGACTAAGAACGTAGAGAACATGGACCCGCTTCTGAAGTCCTCACTAAGACTAAGAACGTAGAGAACATGGACCCGGTTCTGAAGTCCTCACTAAGACTAAGAACGTAGAGAACATGGACCCGGTTCTGAAGTCCTTCCACTAAGACTAAGAACGTAGAGAACATGGACCCGGTTCTGAAGTCCTTCCATGGCTCCCTGGATCTCAGAGAATAGACTTTAAAATCCTTCTGTTAGTCTATAAATCCCTGAATTAGCACCTAAATACATCACAGACTTGTTATCAGGGCATCAACCCTCCAGACCACTCAGGTCTTCAGGCTCCAGCCTGCTCTGCAGAACCAGAACCAGAACCAGACATGGAGAAGCAACATTTAGTTCCTATGCTCCACTGATCTGGAACAAACTTCCAGAAAACTGTAAAAGCGCTGAAAGCCTAGGTTCCTTTAAATCAAGACTAAAAACTAATTTGTTTAGGACTGCATTCAACTGTTCTAGTTAAACAGTAAAATGCATTTTTATATATATAATCCAACTGCTTTTTCCTACTTGCTTTTTTTCTGCTTTATTTCCTGTATTTCATCATATAAAGCACTTTGCATTGTCTGTGTACTGAATTGTGCTATATAAATATATTTGCCTTGCCTTGCTCCCACCTGCTGCCGGCCTTCAGCTTTACCCACAATCCTTCAGTGATGAAGAGCTGCTGCTGCTGCTGCCTCTAAT
This sequence comes from Fundulus diaphanus, assembly GCA_037039145.1. Lineage (NCBI taxonomy): Eukaryota > Metazoa > Chordata > Actinopteri > Cyprinodontiformes > Fundulidae > Fundulus > Fundulus diaphanus. The sequence continues at coordinate 52,338,985 of CM073131.1, forward strand.
GCTCATCTTCCTCTGTTGTTCTCTACAGCTCCTCTTCCTCTCTGTTGTTCTCTACAGCTCCTCTTCCTCTGTTGTTCTCTACAGCTCCTCTTCCTCTGTTGTTCTCTACAGCTCCTCTTCCTCTGTTGTTCTCTACAGCTCCTCTTCCTCTCTGTTGTTCTCTACAGCTCCTCTTCCTCTGTTGTTCTCTACAGCTCCTCTTCCTCTCTGTTGTTCTCTACAGCTCATCTTCCTCTCTGTTGTTCTCTACAGCTCCTCTTCCTCTCTGTTGTTCTCTACAGCTCCTTTTCCTCTGTTGTTCTCTACAGCTCCTCTTCCTCTGTTGTTCTCTACAGCTCCTCTTCCTCTGTTGTTCTCTACAGCTCCTCTTCCTCTCTGTTGTTCTCTACAGCTCCTCTTCCTCTGTTGTTCTCTACAGCTCCTCTTCCTCTGTGTTCTCTACAGCTCATCTTCTCTACAGTTCCTCTTCCTCTGTTGTTCTCTACAGCTCCTCTTCCTCTCTGTTGTTCTCTACAGCTCCTCTTCCTCTCTGCTGTTCTCTACAGCTCCTCTTCCTCTGTTGTTCTCTACAGCTCCTCTTCCTCTCTGTTCTCTACAGCTCATCTTCCTCTCTGTTGTTCTCTACAGCTCCTCTTCCTCTGTTGTATTCTACAGCTCATCTTCCTCTCTGTTGTTCTCTACAGCTCATCTTCCTCTCTGTTGTTCTCTACAGCTCATCTTCCTCTTTGTTGTTCTCTACAGCTCCTCTTCCTCTGTTGTTCTCTATAGCTCATCTTCCTCTCTGTTGTTCTCTCAGTCCATCAGGTGGAGGTGAAGCAGGGGGCGGAGTCTGTCCTGCTGCCGTTCATAACACCTAGGCTGCCAGAAGGAGCTAGAGTCGTGTGGATGGACAAAGAAGACAGGAAGGTTCATGTGTATATGAAGGGTGAGAACGGTTCTGATCATCCTGAAGAACAGGACCAGTTCTACAGGAACAGAACCAAGATGATGAATGAAGACCCGCTGAGAACTGGAGACCTCAGTCTGACTCTGATGCGTCCCACAAAGAAAGACAGTAAAGTCTACTTCTGTAAAGTCTGGATGGACAGCAGATTAATGAGAAGGAAAACTGTTTATCTCACAGTCAAAGGTCTGTGGTTATGTTTGTTCTCTTCTCTCTGGTTCTGTTTTTGTTCTGTTTTGGGTTCTAATGGATCTTCTGTCTTCTCTGCAGGGAGAGATCAGGACCAGAACCAACCAGAGGATATCTGGACCGGAAACAGCTCCACTGACCCGACTCCTCTGATGGGTGAACAATCAGTCTGATCTGTTCATTCATCAATGATTTGTTCTTGATCCAGTCGGATCTTGGTTCTCAGTGAAGGTTCTGATGGATGAAGAACAGAATCTGAATCTGCAGCTGATCTTTTTTAAGATCCAGTTGAAGCTGCTTCCTCTTTGATGCTGAAGGAGTAGATATGTATCTATATGTATATGTGTTTATCTCGTGCCCCTGCTACTCTTTTCCTTTAAAGCCCACCTGGACAATTGTTATACAAACTTTTGTTACTCACAGATCTTTTATTAGTCCTTCACCATGTTTCAACTATCAAAGCCTCCTAAAACAGCTGAAAAACATACGTCGGAGGCTGCCATAAGAAAAGCTAATCTGGTAGCAGCGTTAGCTTAGCATAAATCAGCCATGATCCTGGTACTCAGGAAGGATTTTAAAGAGGTTAACGATGAGCTAGACTGCCTTCAGGAAACTTTCAACAGCCACTGCAGCCGCTTCACTTCATCAGAGGACGATGAAGAGCATCTTCAGCAACATCTGGAGATGATGAAGAGCTATTAGTGGCTACGGTGCGGAACAGAGAAGCTAAGGGCTAAGCTAACCATGGCCCGTCATTATTCGAGTAGCTGAGTCAAGCGAGTCAAAGCTAGTTGTTTGGTGGAATTGCGCCTGAAGCCTCAACTGTCTACAGAGAACCAGTTAGACTGGTTTCAGTTAACACAATGTTTGCATTTCGGCCCTACAGAAAATGTGAAAGGATACCCACATGTTGTAATAACATGGTCTGCCTAATCTCATGTACTGTAGGGCAGTTCTAACTGTAAATGTGTGTGTGTGTGTGTGTGTGTGTGTGTGTGTGTGTGTGTGTGTGTGTGTGTGTGTGTGTGTGTGTGTGTGTGTGTGTGTGTGTGTGTGTGTGTGTGTGTGTGTGTGTGTGTGTGTGTGTGTGTGTGTGTATACAGGGGTTGGACAATGAAACTGAAACACTGGGTTTTAGACCACAATCATTTATTAATATGGTGTAGGGCAGTGTGCGATTTGCAAAAAAACCAGAGGGGGGGATAATTTCAAAAGTTGTATTAATGAATCAAAGTTTTATTAATAATGGTTAGCTAGCAGGTGCTCTTTCAGGTAGCTAGCTAAATCCAGTAGGTTAGACTTTTGTTTTTAAACTTGCGCCATCTGCTGTCGGGACTCAGGAGTGGGTATTAATTTACTTTAACCGCTTTTAGCAGAAAATGTAATAATACTCTTTAAATACAAAGAGTGTTGTTCAAATGTGAAGGACACAAGACATGTATTAATATCAATTTTGAAAAATCCATCATATTCAGGGGTTAAAGCAAAAACAATCAATTTCACTGAAAACATTTTATAGTCAGCCCATATATTTCCGGGCCGTGGACGTCATGCCACCTTAGTAACCTCATTTGCTTATTGGTCCACTTTAAACAAATCTGGTAGTTCCATTGACAATTCCTGTATCTCTCCCACCTTCCAGCTTCAGAGCCTTTGCACCATCAAGGACAGCCCTCTGCATAATCTCCTTCACTTTCCACATCCATAACATCACCTGGTTAACTTTTATATTTGCAGCATCAAGCAAGTTCATACTTCACACTTTTGCCAAACTGGTCCACAGTCCACTCACCTTTCCAGTTTACAATTTCATAACCATCCATAAACTGCAGCTAATTCAAAAGACAGCAGCTTGCATCATTACATCATCTTCTTCACACCTGTACATTAACTCCACTGTCACATTCAATATAAATCAATCCTATATACTCTGTGTCCCCACCTCTCGCTCATTGACTGCTGGAGATGGTCAACAGTACCTCCACAACCCTCTTTGTTACAGAAAAGCTCAGGTGGAATAATATTTATGATTTTTTTTTTTTTACTTTTTCCGAATCAGACCCAGTCAAACCGGGACATTGTTTCACATTCCGACCCTCCTCCTTCTTCTAAAAAAAAGCGCGTCATGCTAAATTAGCCGAGCTACAGCGTTATTCTTTCAGTTTTAAATAAAACAGCAACAGACACACTTACCGAGGGAAGTCGTTGTCAGCTGTTTTATGCACTGAACTTTCTGACCTGCTGGTTCACATAAATCCAAAGAAAACTGATAGGGTTATTAAAGATAACCCCTTTTATCCTAGAATGAAAACCACACAACACAAGTTTTAGACATTTCTATAGAAAAGGACAGAAGACACCCAAACGGAGAACTACACTCCCTTAAGGTTTAGGAACGTCTGCGTCGGGTCATCTCTGTCCTTCTCCCTTTATTATCACACATCAAAGAGGGGGTCAGGGGGGTTGGGTCAGGAGGTTACAACATGAGGGTTGAAAAAGGGTCAGGAGGCTTCAGGAATTTACAACATGGGGGTGAAAAACAAACATGGGAGCAAGCTTTGTTGCGGCCTGATCTGGAGAACTATTTGTTCTCCCTGTCAAAAGGTTAAATACAACAGAACCTTCCTGAAAGCAAACTCTTAAAACAAACCAAATACCTGTAACTTGATATAAATAAAATGATTACATTCACATTTCTCCAACATTTCCCCCCTTTTAATCATTTTCTTTAAAGCTTAACTTAACCTACTTCAAGTATTCTTTTCTTGCATTCTGCATTTTCAATGAGACTGTCATTTTGTTAAGCATTTAACAAGGGAAAAGTTAAACTACAGGTTGTATTTCTTCAAAAGGGATTTGTGAAAGCATTTGATATTGAAACATTACATTTCCCATAGTTTTAGCAATCATAGACTTTAGGCATGGGATTACACAAGCAGTAAAAACACAAAAAATAATAAGAACAATAATAATGGGTGTCATTATTTTCAGTAAAAGGTGCCACCATGGTCCTGAAAAAAACCAGGAGAGGAAGTCCATACTTAGAGGAACAGCATCCTGGGACATTGCTTGTTGCAGATTCTTTAAGGCAGACATAGCTTCAGTAATATGAGTTTCATTTACATCAGAAATATATGTACAGCAGGATGTTCCAATCATTACACATACGCCACCTTGGCTAGCAGTTTACATGTCCAAAACCATTCTGTTTTGCACTACCATTAAACGCATTTCACTTAATTGTTTGTTTTGTCCTTTATTGATGTCCATCGTCATGTTTGCCAGGGTCTTCATTCTGTAGTCCAATGTCTCAATCAACAGCATAGATTTACCAACTCCAAACCACGGGAAGGTGAAAGTCCTATTTTACTCCCTGTGCTCCAGTGCTTATGTTCAGAGGAAACGTTGGAACCCCACATGGGATCATGAGGTTGGAACACTGAGCTGGAGCTGAGTTCTCTTCTCCTCCTATTAGAAGGATGATTTTCCTTCACAGCTTGAGCTGAGATGATGACAGTGTGGTCAGAAACAAACACAGGTACGAGGGCAGTCCTCAGGAAACACGTTCTGTCTCCTGCCGGTATGCTCTTAGCATACAGGTTGGGTTGTCTGGTGGATTTGGGCATCACTGAGTATACGTAGCAGTTACTCATGTTCTTCTCTTCAGCCAACATCGTCACATACATCTGCCACAAGTTCTCTGAGTGATGGTCTGGGAGATTTCCCAGCCAAATCTTCATGGCAGCCATTTTTTGCTAGGTTAACAGAGATGTTAATTTTACCCAGGACTCTAAAGAACAGGGATCAGTTGATTTCTTCACCGACATTGAGACGAGTGGCCCTAAAAAAACAAACCCCTTTGAAGTCGGACTTCCCCAATGTTCCAACCTTTAGGCACTTAACACTCTCTGTAACTTACAGTGGCTGAGGTGAACCCAGGATGGTCTTTCAGTGATCTTTACAGCTGTTGGCATGGTCAGGAGCTCTAGGAATGGTCCTTCCCACCTTTGGCTCGTCCAGTCCTTCCTTCTGATGATTTTGATAAACACCCAGTCTCCTGGTCTCACTGCTTGTGGATCCTGTGGAGACAAAGGTTCTCCTGGCAGTAAATTTGCATTGGACACTTCTTTAGACTGCAACATTTCTCTCATATAGTCTGCTAGAGTTTTTTCCTTCCTCCTTAGGTGGTGTCTGTATTGTGAACAGCGGTAATTTATATGGTCTGCTATATATTTTTTTAAATCGAGTCAAACCACTGCTCGTTGGAGTTATTCTCATGTACAGTTTTACTAAGTCCAGACATTCTGGCCATGGCCTCTTTGTTTCTTCCATGCACTTTTTAAGCCTGGATTTAAATGTCCCATTTGTCCTTTTTCACAAGTTCTGCACTTTGTGGCACGGTGTTTCTTTAAGGTTATCTGTAACCTGCTTGCCAATTTGCTGAATCACCTGATTCAGAAAATATGGACCATTTTCACTGTACATTTTCTGTGGGATGCCAAACCTTTGCATCTATCTTTTAGCTACTGTCAGTGCATCTGTTTGCTTTGCTGGAACTATTTCAACCCATTTTGAAAATGCATCAATCATTACCAGACAGTATTTGTAAGGGCCACTTTGTCAGTTCATTAAAATCCATATACATCACTTCAAAAGGTTCCTTTAGTTCTGGAAACCTTCACTGTTCTGATATAAAATTAACCTGAGGGTAATTTTTAACACAAATCTTACTCGCACATGCTTTACAAAAAATATATATATATTTTTTGTATGAATTAAATCCTATGAAATAAATCTATATGTTGCTGTATTATAGTTATCCCTCCCTTTTTGAGACATGGCAATTGCCCATGGCTCAAAATAGCTGCTGCTTGGAATAAGCTTTTAGGGAGAACTGCTTTGTTACAAACTATAGAATCCTTCTGGATTCATTGTTGCTACATTTTTTACCCATATGTGTTTTTCTACAGTTGGCGCTGTTTGTCTAATTAACAACACTAGAATCAATGATTTGCTCTGTTTTTTGCTCTAGGCAAATATCAGAAAGATTAAATTGTAATACATCTACTACATGGGGGTCTAGTGGTTAAAAGAAACCAGACCACTCCAGCTGAACTTCCTACAGCCATGGTAGTTGCTCAAACTGCTAGCAGACATGGGGGTAACGCTGCTGCTACAGGTTTGAGCTTATCACCACGGGGCTGTAAACAACACAGAAGTCGTAAAACTAGAGCTAAGACAGTTGCTGAGATAAGTTTTACTTTTAGCTCTGTGAATTGCTGCTCTACTTCTGAGGTCCACTGGATTGTCTCTGACATGGCCATCAGCATGTCATGAATAAAATTTAAGAAAGCTAAGTTTTCTCTACATAATGTCAAATCCAAACTCTTCAATAATTACACAATCCTAAAAAAGACATCATTTGTTTTTTTAGGCTCACTTACTATAGCAATTCTTCACTTCCTGTATCTTTTTACCTTCTTCTGAGATAACATGGCCTAAGTAACGGACTTGTTTCTGCACCCACTGCATTTTATCTTTGATAACTTTGTTTCCCTTATCTTAGCCAAAATGATGTAGCAGCTGATTTAAATGCAATTAGAAGGTCATCTATGTACATTAATACTTTATTTCCATGCTTTAGATTAAAGCTCTTTAAGCATGTTAAAATAGCCTGGATAAAAATTGTAGAACGGTCTACAAATCCCTGTGGCAGGCGTCTCTACATATATTTTTTCCTCTTTCTTGAAAGTAAAAACTGAGAATCTGGACATGGTCTAATTATCCGCAAGGCGGACTTCCTGTTTGCGGTAAGGCGTATTGCGTCACTTCCTGTTGTTGCTGTGTGAACGACGGAGCTTTGCTCCAGGCTCTCTCGCTTTTTATCTTTAAACCTCTTTGCTGTAACATCTGTTTCCAAACATAAGCACTTTTAAAACATTGTCTGTGGCTGCTCATCACGTTTGGGAACTCCTCGTGTTTCACACGGTTTGTTCTTTGGCTTGATAATAGGGCGCTAGCCTAGCTTTAGCCTAGCGTTAGCCTAGCGCTAGCCAAGCCTTAGCCTCATAATGGCTTCTCCGGCTCTGACTAAGTCTCCTATCTGCTGCTCTCTGTGTCAGATGTTCAGTTATTCCTCTGCCTCCTTTAGTGATGATGGTACATGTAATAAATGTAGTGTTTTTGTAGCTTTGGAGGCGAGGGTGTCAGAATTGGAGACCCGGCTCCGTGCTGTTGAAAAACCAGCTGATAGCCGCTCTTTTGCTAGCGCGGAGCCGCATAGAGTAACTTCACGTAGCGAACCTAAAGCAGTAGCACCCGAGCAGCCTGGTAACCAGGCTGGCTGGGTGACAGTTCGTAGGAAGCATAGCTCTAGATTACAGACCCCAGATCACCACCAACCCATCTGCGTTTCTAATAAATTTTCCCCTCTTAGCGACAATCTCGCCGAGGAGCCGACCTTAATTATTGGCAGCTCCATAATGAGAAATGTGGCACTAAAGAAACCAGGGACTGTAGTTAAATGCCTACCAGGGGCCAGAACAGGCGACATAGAATCCTACCTAAAACTACTGGCTAAGGATAAGCGTAAATACGGCAAAATTGTTATTCACGCTGGCGGCAATGACACCCGGTCACGCCGATCAGAGGTCACCAAAGTTGGTGTTGCTTCGGTTTGTGAGTTTGCTAAAACAATGTCGGACTCTGTAATTTTCTCTGGTCCCCTGCCTGATCTGACCAGTGATGACATGTTTAGCCGCATGTCATCATTCAACCGCTGGTTGTCTAGGTGGTGTCCAGAAAACGACGTGGGCTACATTGATAACTGGAGAACTTTCTGGGGAAAACCTGGTCTGATCCGGAGAGACGGCATCCATCCTACTTTGGAGGGTGCTGCTCTTCTTTCTAGGAATCTGGCCGGATTTATTAGTTCTCCTAAATGCTGACAACCCAGGGTCCAGACCAGGAAGCAGAGCCGTAGTTTAACACACCTCTCTGCAGCTTCTGTACTGTTACCCACCCATTACCCTATTGAGACGGTGTCTTTCCCACGGCCAAAACTTAACAGATCAAAAACTGATCTAAAAGGAACAAATCATAAAAACCTAATAAAAATCAATATGGTTCACCTTGAACCTAAAAATAAAATAATAAAATGTGGTCTATTAAATATAAGGTCTCTCCCTCCAAAGACTTTGTTAGTTAATGAATTGATTTCTGATAATCAGATTGATTTGTTTTGTCTCACAGAAACCTGGCTACAAGAGGACTACGTTAGTATAAATGAGTCAACCCCCTCCAGTTATTCAAATTTCCACATTCCCAGATCTGTGGGAAGAGGAGGAGGAGTGGCAACTATCTTTCAGTCTGATTTATTAATTAGTCCCAGGCCAACTAATAATTACAGTTCTTTTGAACATTTAACCCTCAGTTTCCCTCATCCAAACTGCAAAGCAATAAAACCTCTTCTGTTTGTTGTTTTGTATCGTCCACCAGGCCCTTACACTCAGTTTTTGGATGAGTTGTCAGATTTCTTATCTGATTTGGTGTTAAATACTGATAATGTTATTATAGTGGGTGATTTTAACATCCATGTTGACACTGAATGTGATAACCTTAGTGTAGCCTTTAAAACTATCCTAGATTCAATTGGTTTTGCTCAAAATGTGCATGAACCGACGCACTCTCGGCTCCATACTTTAGACCTTGTTCTGACATATGGCATTGATTGTGAAGAATTAACAGTATTCTCTCACAACCCTGTCCTGTCTGATCATTTTTTAATAACATTTGAGTTTAATCTAACTGAATTCTCCACCCCCAAAAGAGGGTTCCATTATAGTAGATTTTTATCGGATAATGCTGTATCAAAACTTAAAGAGTCTGTCCCCTTTTTAATATCCTCAGTATTGCAGAAATGCCCTGTAGATGGCAGCATTGCTGTTTCTTCCCATTCACAAATCGATACCTTTGCTAACAATGTGACTTCCTCATTGCGTTTTGCATTAGACAATGTAGCTCCCTTGAAAAAGAAGGTGATTATTCACAGGAAGCTGGCTCCTTGGTTTAATTCAGAGCTGCGTTCCTTGAAGCACAATGTTAGGAAATTGGAGAGAAAATGGCGCTCTACACACCAAGAGGAATCCTACTTAATCTGGAGGGACAGACTATTGTTGTATAACAAGACCCTCCGCAGAGTTAGAGCAGCATATTTTTCATCATTAATTGAAGAGAATAAAAATAATCCTAGATTTCTCTTTAGTACAGTTGCCAAACTTACCCAGAGCCACAGCTCTGTTGATCCATCCATTCCCTTAGCTCTTAGTAGTAATGATTTTATGGGATTCTTCATAAATAAAATTGATGCCATTAAAAATAAAATAATTGGCATCCTCCCAAACATGATTACCTCGTCCTCAGTAAGTGAGGCAGCATTGGAGGAATCTTTAGAATCTGCGCAGTGTTTGAACTGTTTAGAAGCAGTAGAGCTTTCTGAGCTATCTAAAATTTTAGCTTCATCTAAACCTTCTACCTGTATGTTAGACCCAATCCCAACCAAGTTGTTTAAGGACATATTCCCTTTGATCAGTGGCACTATTTTAGACATGATTAATCTATCCTTAGTAAATGGATATGTACCACAGGTTTTGAAAGTAGCTGTTATTAAACCTTTACTTAAGAAACCTTCTCTTGATCAAGATGAGTTAGTAAATTACAGACCTATATCTAATCTTCTTTTCTTATCTAAAATTCTTGAGAAAGTAGTTGCTAATCAACTTTGTGAACATTTACAAAGTAATGACCTACTTGAGGAGTTTCAGTCAGGCTTCAGAGCTCATCATAGCACTGAAACAGCTCTGGTGAAGGTCACTAATGATATTCTCATGGCCTCAGATAATGGACTTGTGTCTATACTTGTCCTGTTAGATCTCAGTGCTGCGTTTGATACAGTTGATCACAATATTCTCCTACAAAGACTTGAACATACTGTAGGGATTAAGGGGAAAGCATTAGGCTGGTTTAAATCTTATCTGTCAGACAGATTCCAATTTGTTCATGTTAATAATAAATCTTCCTCAAACTCTAGGGTCACCTGTGGAGTACCACAGGGTTCAGTCCTTGGACCAATTCTCTTTACTATATATATGCTTCCGATAGGCAAAATTATCAGACAGCATGGGATTAATTTCCACTGTTATGCTGATGATACTCAGCTATATTTATCCATAAATCCTGATGAATCCAATCAATTACTTCGACTGCAGTCATGTCTTGATGACATCAAAAGCTGGATGACTTTAAATTTCCTGCATCTAAATTCTGACAAGACCGAAGTTTTAATCTTTGGGCCAGAGTCCTCAAAAAATAAACTTCTTAACCAATCACTTAATCTGGGTGGCATTAATCTGGCCTCTGGTAATAAAGTAAAAAATCTTGGTGTTATTTTTGACCAAGACATGTCATTTAAATCCCATATTAAACAGGTTTCCAGAGTTTCCTTTTTTCACCTCCGGAATATCGCCAAAATTAGAAACATTCTGTCCAGGAGTGATGCTGAAAAACTGGTCCATGCATTTGTTACTTCAAGGCTGGACTATTGTAATTCTTTACTATCAGGAAGTCCACAAAATGCAGTTCAAAGCCTTCAGCTGATCCAAAATGCTGCAGCAAGAGTTCTGATGAAAATCAACAAGAGGGATCATATTTCTCCAATTTTAGCTTCCCTTCATTGGCTTCCTGTTAAATCAAGAATAGAATTTAAAATTCTTCTTCTAACGTATAAAGCCCTTAATAATCAAGCTCCATCATATATCAGAGCTCTGATTACCCCGTATGTTCCTAACAGAGCACTTCGCTCTCAGACCGCAGGTCTGCTGGTGGTTCCTAGAGTCTCTAAAAGTAGAATGGGAGGCAGATCCTTTAGCTATCAGGCTCCTCTTCTGTGGAACCAACTCCCAGTTTTGGTCCGTGAGGCAGACACCCTGTCTACTTTTAAGACTAGGCTTAAAACTTTTCTTTTTGACAAAAATTATAACTAGTGACTCATGTTACTCTCAGCTACCTTTATAGTTTTACTGCTATAGGCTTAGGTTACTGGAGTATATCAGGGTCTAATTTTCTCACTATATTGAGTTCTACTGTTCTTCAATTATGCATTATGTGTTGTCATTTCTGCTTTAACTTTCTGTTCTCTCTCTTTTCTCTTCATAGTAGGTACACCTGGTCTGGCGTTCTGTTAACTGTGACATCATCCAGAGAAGACGGCTCACCCGCTACTACCATCTAATGTAGAACAGATTACTAGATCAATGTGTGCTTCTGTGCTTTTTTGTCTCTCTTGTTGTGTCTCTGTTCTGTCTTCTGTAACCCCAGTCGGTCGAGGCAGATGACCGTTCATACTGAGCCCGGTTCTGCCGGAGGTTTTTTTTCCCCGTTAATGGGTGGTTTTTCTTCCCACTGTCGCTTCATGCTTGCTCAGTATGAGGGATTGCAGCAAAGCCATGTACAATGCAGATGACTCTTCCTGTGGCTCTACGGTTCCCCAGGAGTGAATGCTGCTTGTCGGGACTTTGATGCAATCAACTGGTTTCCTTATATAGGACATTTTTGACCAATCTGTATAATCTGACCCAATCTGTATAATATGATTGAACTTGACTTTGTAAAGTGCCTTGAGATGACATGTTTCATGATTTGGCGCTATATAAATAAAATTGAATTGAATTGAATTGAATTGAATTATTCCTGCATCCAATGAAATGTTTATAAATGTCATTATACCCTCCTATTCTTCATATTTTAGCCCATACTGTTTTATCTGGAGCCTGTACTTTAATTTAGGAACTATTTTAACTGGTTCTACTGTTGTCAATAATCCTACATCAGTTGGCCCTGTAGACCACAAAGCATTTGGAACACCTTTTAAATAATTTTCATTGGATTCTGATAGCAAAGAATGTTGGATTATTTTGTCTCATGCCAAATCTTGAACACGGGGTTCTGCATCGAACAGAACTTTGTAAGGCTGTTTCCATAGTTCTGTACTACGGCTATAAAGCCAGCCTGGTTTGTGTGGACACATCTGTGACCTGTGTCTCTCCACTGCTCTTTACTGGTCTTAAACAATGACAAAAAATGTTCCCATGGTAAGCCATACAATTTTTGCATCTGTGTAGAAAGCATAACAGTAACTGCTGCAAATGAACTCCCATCTGTATACATATTTTGTATAGCCACAATTGTAGTTTCCTGTTTTAGAAACTGTTTTGCAAACTTTTCATCTGGGGTTAAGCACACATTCATAGTGGTTTGTAGATCAGCTAACCGAGTTTCATCCTCTGGTTTTGACAATGTGCTTCTAGCATTTTGCATAAGTTTACTTTTTTTTCTTTTATTTGGAGCAGAGACGGTAAGCATAGTGCATAAAACACAGGAGGATTTTGTTGCAGCGACATTACATGTTCTACACGGACAGCTTTCATTCCATCCTGCGTAGGAAAAACTGCAATACCTAATTTTTCCATTAAGTCCTGTCCTAACAAATTAACGGGGCAAGTTAGTGACATAACTACAAGAGCATACAACCTTTCTTCCTGTTTGAGGGTCTTTTATTTCTAATGCTTTTAACATCCATTCTTGGGATGTTTGACCATTTGCTGATTTTACAAAAATGGACATTTTAGAAGTTTTTAGTCCTAAATTATCTTTTATACATGTTTTATAGGCTCATGAATTGCATAAAAGAGTAACTGGCTGTCCATTAATTGTAAGCATGTATGGTTTTTCTTTTTATGCATTTAATAGCTCCCATGCTCCATACACATCTACTGTTTTTAATGCTCTAGGTCCCCATTTGCTCTAGCCCCTAGTCACATTTTATATGAAGAGCCACCCCTGCGGCCTCTTCCTTGTCCCCGCAGATGAGGTGCTTGTATCTGATTGGGACATTCCCTGGACCAAATGGTCGGGTGACCCGCAATTCCAGCACCCCCCATCTGTTTTTACTGATTTGGGCTGAAAGCCCCCTCGGTCACTAGGACCGCCCCTGCCTCCTCGGAAACCTCCTCGACGTTGTCAAGGTGATCCGGTGGCTTGGAAAGCAAATATTTCTTCTGGGTCACATGAAGGATCTGCCCAGAAAATTTGTCTCCCCCCCTCCAGACGCACCACCTCCCTTTTTAGCGTGTTTCTCGGCGTGATGCACATAGGCCTATTCCATAACTGGTTACGTTAGACGTTATCAGTGTAACTAAGTGTTTTGTGTTTTTTAACCCACGCAGATATATGCGGATGGAAACCTTCCATTAACAAATCTAAGTATTTTTATTGTTTTATGGATCCCAAATTTCCAATTATCCGCCCTCCTGTGAAAACTGCTCCCGCGGCGTCTGCTACTGTTCCCTATTTACGCTTCATGTTCAAATATTCCGCCTTGTGGGGTTCTGCCTTTATAATTCGCCCTTATTTTTTCCCCAATGTTTTTTTTCCCCCCACTGACGACTGTAAGGCTTGTCCGAACTCATGTCCATTTAAACCATATGAGTTATAAATTCCCTCCATGTCTTGGATCCATAATTATGGATCTTCCTGCGGAGAAATTACACCTTCTACAGTCTTTCTAGCTTCTTCTAACGACCACGGACAGAAAACTAGGATTGTTTAAGGCTGCTGTGTTCCTACATTGACATTTGCGACCTGCACCATAGGACACAATCCTTTGGACCGGTCTGTTGATAACGAATGATCTGATTTACTCAGTCCATCCAGGTCTGCATACAGATCTGAAATATCCTTGGGGGGGGGGGGGGGGGGGTTTAAGAGATTATACGGTGGTGGTCTGTCTTCTTCAGTTGCTACCATAGTTTGCGTTACTTTAGTATTGTTCTGGCGAGTTCTTTTTTTATTTAGAGCCTAATTTTGTGGGAGATCAACAGGTGTTGGGGGAAGGTTGTCAGCAGGACGCGGCGGTGCTGCAGTCGCCACCGTTCCATCAGCCAACCCAACCCCTCCTGCTGCACGAGGCTCTCTCATCCTGCCTATTTTGTGCTTGAATTAACTTACAGCGCGCAACGTCAAGCTCTTATATAGCTATAAATATATTTATATACATACATACACACATACACATAGACATACACACACATTTTTTATTTCCCCTTATTTATTTTTTTCCTTAGCGCTTATTTTTAGCCGGCACACAACATTTTTCCATTGATTCACCTTCAACACACCATCTATTTTATACTTCTCCTTCCACTTCTCCAAGTATTTTTTAATATTAAGAAATATATATGATAATATTTATTGCAATAACATTTTAAATTTACTTGGATACACAAACTTTTCATCCCCTCTGGGATTTCCCTTTCTACTTTGTGCTGAACCCATCCTAATTACTTCTGCGTTGTGTTTATCTACCTTCCAGGACCTTAATCCTTTTTTTTAATTTCTTTTAAGGTACTGTTCAGGACTTTAACCTGAGTTTTTTAGCTACCTTTAATTCTACGACCGACTGAAAACCGGTCGTATTGCTTCGAGGGACTCAAACCTCTCGATTTAACTTTTCGGGGATTTTTTTTAATCACCCGTTACAAGGGACTAAAGCCGCTTGCACAACTGTTCGGGGAACTTTTAATCACCCGAAACCCTGAACGATGGACTTTAACCGATCACTTTAAAACTTACTTGCTGTGGTGTGTTTTTCTCCCGGTCGGATCCCGTCAATCCCTCGTTGGCGAAAGGAGTAAACCTACGACGCTGGCCCAGCGAGGAAGTTACCTCCCGGGACTTTAGACAGGTCCTTGACTCAGACCACCGGTGGGTTTCAGCGTGTCCGCTCCTCTCATCAGCGAGCTGATATGTTGGGATCCGGATCACGGCACCAGGCTGATAGGCTTATTAAAGATAACCCCTTTTATCCTAGAATGAAAACCACACAACACAAGTTTTAGACATTTCTATAGAAAAGGACAGAGGAACCCAAACGGAGAACTACACTCCCTTAAGGTTTAGGAACGTCTGCGTCGGGTCATCTCTGTCCTTCTCCCTTTATTATCACACATCAAAGAGGGGGTCAGGGGGGTTGGGTCAGGAGGTTACAACATGAGGGTTGAAAAAGGGTCAGGAGGCTTCAGGAATTTACAACATGGGGGTGAAAAACAAACATGGGAGCAAGCTTTGTTGCGGCCTGATCTGGGAGAACTATTTGTTCTCCCTGTCAAAAGGTTAAATACAACAGAACCTTCCAGAAAGCAAACTCTTAAAACAAACCAAATACCTGTAACTTGATAGAAATAAAATGATTACATTCACATTTTCCAACAAAAACCTTTGACTACTGCTACTTTCATTCATGCATCTGTAATCAGTTTGAGATTTTCTTTTAAAAGTTAAAATGATTGAACACCGATAAACCTCAGACTGGTAGATTTCCGCTTTGCAAAGACCCGCCCTACTCTCCTTCCGATTGGCTAATGTCCTAGCTCTGCCAGATTTCATTGGTTAAGTGCAGCTTCTGTTTAAAATCTTGAATAAAAAGTCTACACGGAACATTTTGCGCTCATTTTCCAAATGACGAAAGTCCCTCATAGCAACGGAGAACATTAAACCCCTGATAATATTACTTATTCAGATCAGAAGGGGGAGGAATGTATCCCCCCCAGGGATAAAACACAAATGACCAGAAGGGGGGACGTCACAACCAGAGGGGGGGAAAATCCCCCCCCCCCACCCCCCCCCCCCCCCCACCCCCCCAGAAAATCGCACCCCGGTGTAGGGCCTCCTTTTGCGGCCAATACAGAGTCAATTCGTCTTGGGAATGACATATACAAGTCCTGCACAGTGGTCAGAGGGATTCTAAGCCATTTTTCTTGCAGTATAGTGGCCAGGTCACGACGTGATGCTGGTGGAGGAAAATGTTTCCTGACTCGCTCCTCCAAAACACACCAAAGTGGCTCAATAATATTTAGATCTGGTGACTGTGCAGGCCATGGGAGATGTTCAACTTCACTTTCATGTTCATCAAACCAATCTGTCACCAGTCTTCCTGTGTGTATTGGTGCATTGTCATCCTGATACACGGCATCTCCTTCAGGATACAATGTTTGAACCATTGGATGCACATGGTCCTCCAGAATGGTTCGGTAGTCCTTGGCAGTGACGCGCCCATCTAGCACAAGTATGGGGCCAAGGGAATGCCATGATATGGCAGCCCAAACCATCACTGATCCACCCCCATGCTTCACTCTGGGCATGCAACAGTCTGGGTGGTACGCTTCTTTGGGGCTTCTCCACACCGTAACTCTCCCGGATGTGGGGAAAACAGTAAAGGTGGACTCATCAGAGAACAATACATGTTTCAAATTGTCCACAGCCCAATATTTGCGCTCTTTGCACCATTGAAACCGACGTTTGGCATTGGCACGAGTGACCAAAGGTTTGGCTATAGCAGCCCGGCCGTGGATATTGACCCTGTGGAGCTCCCGACGGACAGTTTTGGTGGAAACAGAAGAGTTGAGGTGCACAAACAGAGAAAGGACTGTCTGCATTTTCAGCAGCTGGAATTGTGTGGTTCAGACTGGGGATACCTGGAAAAAGAAGCCAAACACAGTCACTGACTATAACAGCATGAAACGTGGTGTGGATGTGATGGACCAGATGGTGCGAAGGCTTGTTGCTGTGATTTATAACATGGTTGACATGGCAGTGCTGAATGAAAATCTGCTTTATCAGGCATGCACCAGGTGCAGGAGAGACGGTTGGACTTCCTGGTGGAACTTGCTCAGCTGTATTTATAGACAATAATGCAAGGAAGACAAATGTCTTCTGCAACAACCTCCCACACTTTACCTGAGGGCGAACTGTCACACCATGGTGAGCTGTGTTATTATCTGGAACAAACTCCCAGAAACTGTAGAAGTGTTGAAACCCTGAGTTCCTTTAAATCGAGGTTAAAACCTGTTTGGTTTGTTCTTGTGCAGAACTTGCCACCATCTTTGCCTAAGCTCTTCTGAGCTTTTTGTAGCCTTACTGCATTGGGTATTTTTATTCTGAATCCCTTCGCCCACATATAGCACAGATTTGTGTAATTCTATGTTTTCTTGCATTCATTTCTAATATGTCTTGTTTGAATCTTGTACATCAACGATAAATCTCAGCAAGAAATGAAAAAATTAAACTGTGTCGATCTCTTACTGAGAAGAGGGGAAAATAATTTTCTGTTATGAACACAAAGTGCCCCTTGTGACCCTAACAGGGATAAGCATGACGGAAAATGGATGGATGGATGGATCACAAGGTGTAAATATTGTTACTCGTAGGTACTCCACTGGGTGCATAACCTGACCATAGAAACATTTCTTTCTCTCCCTCTGACATTCCTTACAACACGCTCTCTCATTCATGTCAAATATTTACACAACATTTTCCTGGTGATTTCATCACATCTATCTACAACATGTTCAGTTTTGCTTTCTTCTTTCTTTAGGACAAGTTGGGGTATTTCCCATAAGATTTTCTAAAATGGTGTCCCTGATTATAACCCATACAGCTTCAAACGAGGCCCTTTTACAAACGGCCCTTTTACAAATTGTACAGAGTAAAAATTTACATGTCTTTTTGTAATTAAATGAAAATAAAATGTTCACTTTCTAAAACATGGAAGCATTTCTTGAGTCACACTTTGAGACAAGTGATCAGTGCTTATATGGTACATGAAAATATGATTGCATAGTGGAGAAGTTGGCCAGTGGTTTTCTAATCTGAACTGAATCCACTTTCCATCAGACCTTCACAAAACTAGAAATGCAACTCAGTAACACATTTGTGTTTTAGTGAAAATGACAAAATAATAGTGTCAGGGTGCAATCCTGCCTGCTGCACCCTGAATCTTCCAGAACCTTCCTCCTCATGCTCTGCTCCACTAATCATCCTCACCTTTTAAATCTTCAATCAGTCAGAACTCAGTCCACCTGCAAAGCTCTCCATATAAACCCACCTCAGTCTCCAGTTCTCTGCCAGTCCGTCTCTCATTCTCCTGTGAGAAGATCTCGCTTGCCGCCTTCACCGTGCTTCTGATGAAGTTACCTCCACGTCTCCTCTGGTCCCTCAGCTACCCCAGCACCTCCCGTGACTCTCCAGCTCACTCTGATCAGGCTGCTCCAGCATTCTTCATCTGCCCACCCAACTCCGGTAAAAGACCCTGGTCCGCTTCATCCATTATCACTCTACCCAGCAATAAATTGTCTGAACAGCTGCTCTGCGCTCTGTGTGTGTGCTTGTTCGGGTTCACTGAGACAAATCTGACAGCACGGACTGGCCAAAGATGAACCCGGAACACACACAGAGCCCGCGTGCTGGGGCCGGTCAGGTGTCCCCATTACCTCCCTCCCTGGTCCGTTCTGTGGAGCTTTGTCTTCAGCAACTGAAGGGCAGCCAAGCCATGGTTGCTAACCTGGACTCACCGTGGCTGCGGGCGGAAGCAGCAGCCATAGCTTAAGCGAATTTGAAGGAACACGCTCTAAGCCTGGCAAGACAGTGCTCTGTGTTCCTGGAGCTAGCGGACCTTTGCCAGGGGATCGATTGGTATTTTTGGACAGGAACACCTCCACCGATCGGATCCACCCTTGCCACCAGCCTGTCCATTGCTCCGGCTGCTGCTGTTCCTCCCACTCCCGCCGCTCCTGCAACTGCTGCTGCTACTGTCTCTGCTGCTGCTCCCGATGCCTCACCGTCAGCAGCAGTCTCTACATCGCTGCCCGGCTCCTCCCGGCGCAGACGCCGGACGCGGCGCCCCAGGATTTCTCCCGAGGCCAAGCCTGACATCTCCGCTGAAGCTGCACCAACTGCGGCCGACGTTACCTCCTTTTCCCCGGTGAGTCGGCCGAGTGCAGATGCCGCCGCTCAGGAGATTCTGGCTAGAGCACGCCAGCCATCGCCGAGGTTCCTACCGCACACGCCACGGCTCAAGCCTGCGTGGGTGTGCGCAAGTCCGCTCTGCTGGCCATCTCCAAGCTCCCAGCGCAGCCGGCCGTCTCAAAGCTCCTTGCGCAGCCGGCTGAAGAAAGCTCAGTCCCGCCGGCCGACATTGAAGTTCTGGCCGCACACGCCACGGCCCAAGCCTGCGTGGGTGTGCTCCTATCCGTCCTGTGACCGACAAAGGCTCCGCTCTGCCCGAAAGCTCCGCCCTGCCAGCCGCCGAAGGCTCTGCTCTGCCGGCTTTAGCTGAGGCTCCTGCTTCGCTGGTCGCATCGGGAGTTCCTGCTGCCCACGCCAAGGCCAAAGCCTGCGTGGGTGCGCACGTCCCTTCACCGGCTGCACCCGAAGCGCCTGCTCAGCTGATCTCAGAGGTTTCCGCTGCACATGCCACGGGCCAAGCCTGCGTGGGTGTGTTTATTCCAGCTCCGCTGTCCGTTTCCGAGCTCCCAGCTCCGCCGTCCGTCTCCAAGCTCCCGGCTCCGCCGGCCGACGAAAGCACAGTCCTGCCGGCCGAAGCAAGCGCTGCCCCGCCGGCCGAAGCAATCGCAGTCACCGAGAAAACAGACCAACAACCCAAACAGAAGGGAAGCACAAGGAACAGAAACACATCGAAGATGCCCTCCAAACCTGTGGTACCCTAACTGGGCTTTTGTCAAATCAGCAAGAAAATCCAAAAGACCCGCTGCAGAACATAATGGTGAGAAGAATAAACAAAAAAACATTGTCATCCCAGATGTTGCTGGAGTCTCTGAAAAACTCCAGAGGATTTTCTCCAAACACAAGATCCCAGTACATTTCAAACCAAACAGGACCCTCAGACAGAGGCTGGTGCATCCCAAGGACAAACCCCCCAAACCTAAGATGAGTGGAGTGGTGTATGCAGTTCAGTCAGTGAGGAATGTTCTGATCTTTATATTGGAGAAACCAAACAACCTCTCCACAGACGCATGGCTCAACACAGGAGAGCTACCTCCTCAGGACAAGACTCTGCTGTCCACCTACACCTTAAGGACAAAGGACACTCTGTGAGGACCAACATGTTCACATTTTGGACAAAGAAGACAGATGGTTTGAAAGGGGCGTGAAGGAAGCCATCTACGTTAAGAGAGAAAAAACAACTTTGAACAGAGGAGGAGGTCTTAGGTTTCAACTCTCAAAAACTTACAACACGGCTATAGGATTAATTCTGGCCAACCATCACCTTAACTCTCACCCTCATTCGGGTGATCAAAACATTGTTCCTTTAAGCCAAGCCAATAACAACCCTAACGACTCCTCATTACAGAGGAGTGGACCACTTTCGCTTCAATCTGCTGGCTTAATGGCTTTAACGGCCGCCCATTACTAAGGGGTAGACCTGTTTCTGTTGAATTTGCATGTTATCTAAGCCATTACAAGGCCTTTGTTTGGTAATGGTATAAAGCTTGTTACTCCACATTACTCCAGACTTTTTGAATGGCGTACTGCGCACGTGACGTCACCGTCTCAAGAGCAACGCCCCTTGCCGCTTTGGTAGGACAAACGGGTAGAGAGCGCCCGTAGCCACCAGCCATTACAGAAACAGCGATATGGCCGACTTTATAGCCGTTAAACTTTCGCAAGACGATGTCCCAGGCGCACAGTTTACAGTTCGACTGTCGAAGAACACACCAACCTTCAGCTCAAACGATGTCTTGAGTGTCGAGGGCTTAAAAAGACCGGAAAACGGGCCAAGTTGATCGAACGGTAAGTCGTTTTTTTCCCCTGCTCGGCGTTCATGGTGTCGTCGACTGTTTTTTTTCTGTTTGTAATCACTGTCCAGTAATCGGTATATGTTGCTAATGAGTAGCTACAAACAACTGTTTACATCTAAGCTGCCATGATCGCCTATATGCTATCATGGTAGCAGGCGCTTCATTCGATTGCTCGACAAAGGTAAAAAGGTACTCAAAAAACTCTTACCTGTTCACTACTTGATGTCAGTGAAATTGGGTCAGGATGTTCT
Source organism: Fundulus diaphanus (assembly GCA_037039145.1). Classification (NCBI taxonomy): domain Eukaryota; kingdom Metazoa; phylum Chordata; class Actinopteri; order Cyprinodontiformes; family Fundulidae; genus Fundulus; species Fundulus diaphanus. The sequence goes on from CM073131.1 coordinate 52,360,077, forward strand.
TCGGTTGGGCCCTTTCCTCCAACAAAATGCTTGCTACATATGTAGGCCGACCGCACCGGTGTACCCAGCGCACACATTTCTCCTTGGCAGTCTTGAATTTCAGGAAATTAATGAAGAAAACATCCTTCATATGCGGCCAATCAGCGTACCTCGAGTCGCTGTTGCACGTTCCATAGCAACAATGTTTAAAAAGCAGTCATTTTACGAGTAAAACCAAGGGTAACGCACAGCTCTTTTACAGGGAAACAGCGGAGGACAGAGCAAGCTTGCCCTACCGCGTACCACATGATATGACGTCTCGTGACATCACGTTCTAAAAATAGCTCGCTCGCGGTACGCCATTGAGAAATCCTCCTGGAGAGGAAGCGAAATGTCTTCAACTACGGAAAACAAGTCCAGTTGCTTTGTTTTTTACTTTTTTTTGGAATAGACTGTTGAATGTAAACCAAAGGTTCTGATGAACAAAATGTGATGAGCAGCATCAACTGTCAAGTGAGTATCTGACTGACAGTTTTGTAAACTTGAAGAAGCTTATGGATCCTTCAGTGTTTGTAGCACGGAGCTGCAGATGTTTCTGCTGTGTGTTATCTCTGCTGACATTACCTGTTGGGGCAGCATCAGATGTTACTGATCAGAAGCATCAGAGAAAATGACTTGATGAGGTTCTTCAAAAAAGAAAGATGGCTCTGATCTGGGGACTCGTGTAGGACGTCTGGAGATGATTTTAAACGGAAGTATTCTTCATAAACGAAGAACATTCAAGAACTTCAAGGCTGGACTATTGTAATTCTTTGCTATCAGGAAGTCCACAAAATGCAGTTCAAAGCCTTCAGCTGATCCAAAATGTTGCAGCAAGAGTTCTGATGAAAATCAACAAGAGGGATCATATTTCTCCAATTTTAGCTTCCCTTCATTGGCTTCCTGTTAAATCACGAATAGAATTTAAAATTCTTCTTCTAACGTATAAAGCCCTTAATAATCAAGCTCCATCATATATCAGAGCTCTGATTACCCCGTATGTTCCTAACAGAGCACTTCGCTCTCAGACTGCAGGTCTGCTGGTGGTTCCTAGAGTCTCTAAAAGTAGAATGGGAGGCAGATCCTTTAGCTATCAGGCTCCTCTCCTGTGGAACCAACTCCCAGTTTTGGTCCGTGAGGCAGACACCCTGTCTACTTTTAAGACTAGGCTTAAAACTTTTCTTTTTGACAAAAATTGTAACTAGTGACTCATGTTACTCTCAGCTACCTTTATAGTTTTACTGCTATAGGCTTAGGTTACTGGAGTATATCAGGATCTAATTTTCTCACTATATTGAGTTCTACTGTTCTTCAATTATGCATTATGTGTTGTCATTTCTGCTTTAACTTTCTGTTCTCTCTCTTTTCTCTTCATAGTAGGTACACCTGGTCTGACGTTCTGTTAACTGTGACACCATCCAGAGAGAACAGATCACCCGCTATTACCATTTAATGTAGAACAGATTACTGGATCAATGTGTGCTTCTGTGCTTTTTTTGTCTCTCTTGTTGTGTCTCTGCTCTGTCTTCTCTAACCCCCAGTCGGTCGAGGCAGATGACCGTTCATACTGAGCCTGGTTCTGCTGGAGGTTTTCCTTCCCGTTAATGGGGAGTTTTTCTTTCCACTGTCACTTCATGCTTGCTCAGTATGAGGGATTGCTGCAAAGCCTGTAGCTCTACGCTTCTCCAGGAGAGAATGCTGCTTGTCGGGACTTTAAAGCAATCAACTGGTTCCCTTATATAGGACATTTTTCACCAATCTGTATAATATGATTGAACTTGACTTTGTAAAGTGCCTTGAAATGACATGTTACATGAATTGGCGCTATATAAATAAAATTGAATTGAATTGAACATTACGGTCAACCCTGAGCCTCCTCTTATTCAGACTGTCAAACAACAACAGAAAGTTTTCAGTGAGAAGCTTTTCCAGATCCACTGATAGACAGACCGCTACAGGAGATCCTTCCTGGATGCAGCCATACATAGCATGAAGAAACTCCAATAACATGAGTTATACCAGCATTAACTTCCCTTTTGGATAAAGAATGTATATTTTAAATAGAATAAAAAAAATTAAAACATGTACACATTACAGTGATAATGTCAAATTTGTCATTAATTCTAAATGGTCCTGCAAAAGTGTGCAGCACAGATTGATCTGTTGTAGCAGCTGTGGAGCTGACTGGACTTTCAAATGTTAAACTAATGGGAAATAAAAAGTTGCTTTAACTCCTATTATCCAGAGCTGTGATGTGCATCAGAGCCATCAGAGCTACAGTGAGTCTGCTTGATGTTTGTAGATCTTCTGTTTATCTTGCTCCCTTTAATAAACCAGTGAAATATTAGTAGCTAGGCGGAATTTGACTGGAGCTTTTCTGCCGTTTTTCCAGCTTTGATCAAATGTTTTATTGAACTAAAGCAGAGTGATGCTGAAAGGAAGGCAGAGGAATGACTCCTCCAGATGTTTCCTTGTTAACTCACATCTGTCTTTTAACAAGAACTTCTTCCATGAACTGAGCTCCCAGGTTATGGAGGCAGGTTCACTCTGTGATGGTTCTGCTGTAAAGTCTGAATGAAAGCTTAGATTCAGGGACCTGAGCTTTTATTTTCAGCAGAGCTGATGTGTCCTCATTACAATGACCTGACAGTGATGAACCAAGGTGACCTCCGACCTCTGCCATGTAGAGATTCTGACAGTGGGACCATCATAGCAGTAGAATGGACCATAACTGATGTGTAATCAGCCCCAATTTTTCAGTGTAGAGATGAGGAGCTTGTCTTTCAGGAACCAGGAGGATCTGCAGGACAAATAGATGAAGGATGGAGACGTCTTTGGTTCTGAAGAACGCAGCGACTGGTGCTACTGGAGTGAGATTCTGAGAGAACAGGGGAAAAAACTAATTGAGGGAATCAACCTTTTCTTGTCATTAATTTTGTAGTTGCCATTTCTTATTCTACTCAGAAGCATTGCTCTATGCAATTAGTGTTAGTTTTACGCCTCACCTTTCCAGAACTGCTGATGGTGAACATCCTTCACACACCACCACATCCACATCCTAGTCAGTCCACATTTTGCTGGTTTTGTCATTTGTCTCATCAGTGTCACATTTCCGCTGTGCAACCTTGTATTCCCCTCTTTTAGCTGCCCTCTCCTGCCTCACCCCATGGCCTTTGGAGAATGGGCAGTTTAACATTTCTGGCCTGGTTCTCCTTCCACAGTTTTGAAATTGGACGGTTGAGAAGAGAGCTTTCAGAATCTCCATGCAAGTCTTTGGACTCAGTTCCGCTGAGTTCCTGAGTTTCACTCAGGTTGTTTTGTAATTGACCATGGTATTAGCAGGATGGACTTTGTGAAAACAACTGTCCTATATGAAGTGGAGGACTGTTCACGCCTCCATTATCAGAAAATGATGGACAGCAGGTCAGGCACTATCCATTCCAAATCTGCTTAATTGTTCGGTAAAAAAAGCAGTAGCTTGCATCCAATATTTAAAGAAAACGGTCAATTTTATTTGGAATATTTTAAAAGATGTTTTAAATTTGTAGTTATCAATCTCTTGTTACCCTATTTTACTTTAACAAACCGGATGTTATTAGCATGTAAGGACTGAAAAAAGAGGACCCACAATTCAGCCAGACAAGATCAGAAAGTGTTAAAAAACAGTTTATTGAGATGTAAACTGCTGCAGGTCGAGGGTGAATCACAAGCGTCTGGAACATGAACCACTGGAATTGACGACAACAGGTTAGTGACCAGAAAGAGGCTTCAGGAGATGTTACAGTCAACTTAAGTCACTAACCTTCTAACAATCCGGGAACAGACTTGGAAGGTGAGTGAAGGCTCCTGTTGGCAGGTGATGTTGCTGGTGAAGCCAGATGTGATCCAGAGTCCAATCAGGGCAGCTTGATCTTACTCATGGGACTGGCAGGTAATCTGTGGTCAAAGGACAGGTGCAAGGTCAGAACTGTGATTGCAGAGACAGGCAGTATAGACAGGGGGAATAACCGGCGTCCGAAATCCAAGAGCAGACCCAGCTGATCTGAGATCCAGGGAAAATCCAAAACAGAATCTGGAGGCAGAGTCAGGGAACAGAAGAAGGAGCGCCTCATCCTCTGATGAAGACCATGGAGCACCTCATCCTAGCTCACCTACGCAACGTGGTGAGCCTCACCCTGGACCCGCTGCAGTTTGCCTACCGGCCCAACAGCAAAGTAGAGGATGCCATCATCTACCTGCTGCAGCGGGCGCTCACCCACCTGGAGACCACCGGGAGCGTTGTGTGAGTCTCGTTCTTTGACTTCTCCAGCGCTTTCAACACCATCAGACCGGTGCTGCTGAGGGGGAAGCTGGAGGAAGCTGGGGTGGACAAACATCTAGCTGACTGGACCATAGACTACCTCACTGACCGCCCTCAGCATGTGCGGCTGCACGGCTGTCAGTCAGAGGTGGCACTCTGCAGCACCGGGGCCCCCCAGGGCATCATTCTGTCTCCGTTTCTTTTCACCCTTTACACCTCGGACTTCACCTACAACACGGACAGCTGCCACCTTCAGAAGTTCTCTGACGACTCGGCCATTGTGGGCTGTGTGTCTGAGGGGAACGAGCTGGAGTACCGGTCGGTCATCATGGACTTTGTGGACTGGTGTGAGAAGAACCATCTGTGCTTAAACACCAGTAAGACCAAGGAGATGGTGATCGATTTCAGGAGAAGACCCCCACCTCACTCACCTGTGAACATCCAGTGGCAGGACATAGAAACTGTGGAGAGTTTCAAATACCTGGGTGTTCACGTCAACAATAAACTGGACTGGACTCACAACACCGACGCCCTGTATAAGAAGGGCCAGAGCCGCCTCCACCTCCTGAGGAGGCTGAGGTCCTTTGGAGTGAGCAGGTCCCTGCTTAAGACCTTTATGACTCTGTGGTGGCCTCAGCCCTCCTCTACGCTGTCGTCTGCTGGGCCCCAGGCAGCGCAGAGCGGAACAGAAAGAGGCTGAATAAGCTGTTGAGGAAGGCCACTTCTGTCCTGGGCTGCACTCTGGACTCAGTGGAGGAAGTAGCTGAGAGGAGGGTGTTGTCCAAGCTCACATCCATCATGGACAACACCTTCCACCCCCTGCACCAGACTGTAGAGGAGCTGAGCAGCTCCTTTAGTGACAGACTTAGACATCCTGTCTGTAAAAAGGAGCGCTACCGCAGGTCATTCATCCCTGCTGCTATCAGACTTTACAATGCTGTACCTCTAAACCCTCTGCAGAGACATTTAACCTCCAGCAGGTCAGCACCAAACACACAACCGACGACATAATAATGAATAAATGCTAACTAATTCTGACTAAATACTGGTCAGAAGCAATAATGAAGAAGCAGAACTTTCCTTTAATGAATGTGTTTCTGAACAGATGAAAGAAAACAGATCCCAGAATTAGAGCAGCTGCAATTACTCAGAAAGTTACATTTATAAAACTGTTCCTTTAAACCAGGAATAGCACTTTATGTTCTATAAGAAGATACTGATAATGTAAATATTTGTTTTTTTATATTTCATTCATAATTTGTGAAATACTCCAAACAGTTTTTAATGACCTTCAACTATTTATTGCTGATAATCTAAAGCCAAACATGTTTATCTGTATTAAACCATTCAGACAGAAGGAAACTCAAAGAGCTGTAGAGACATTTTAAATATCTTTTACCATGTAACAAATATCCATCAAATATTTCATTTCAGTAAATAAACAGTAACTTCTCTAAATATAACATTCTCATAGAGTCTCATTGGTTTTTCTTACAGCCAAAACTAAACGGATAAAAAACGGATCTAAAAGGAGCAAATCATAAAAATCAACACAACTCATTTTGTACCAAAATATAAGGTCTCTCCCTCCAAAGACTTTGTTAGTTAATGAATTGATTTCTGATAAACAGATTTATTTTGTCTCACAGAAACCTGGCTACAAGAGGACTACGTTAGTATAAATGAGTCAACTCCCTCCAGTTGTTCAAATTTCCACATTCCCAGATGTGTGGGAAGAGGAGGAGGAGTGGCAACCATCTTTCAGTCTGATTTATTAATCAATAAAAGCAATTAAACCTCTTCTGTTTGTTTTTTTGTATCATCCACCAGGCCCTTACACTCAATTGTCAGACATCTTATCTGACTTAGTGTTAAACACTGACAAGGTTATTATAGTGGGGGATTTTAACATTCATGTTGACACAGACGCCCTGCTTGCTGTGAAAAGATGCTGCAGTTCTGTACAGAGGCTGACTGGAGGCTGAGTCAATCTGAATTATTATGAGACGGTCCCTCATAATTAAAAAAGCAAGAAAGAAACAGGAGCGAGTTAAATTAGCAAATATGCTGGAAAGGAAGGTGAAAAATGGGTGGAGTAGAGAAAATGTCTGCAGGATCAGGCTGTATGCCAAATAATACAGTTATGTTTTTAATGCTGTTTTTAACTGTGAGACCGCAGTCCTTTACTGGAGGTCAGAGGTCAGTGTGGTCCCAGTCAACCAGGCCAGTAATGGACCAAGCAGCAGGACTACAGGTCAACAAACACTCCCTACACGGTACCATCCCATCCCAGACGTGGCAGATATTATCAGTGGGTTCATCGGACACAGAACATTAAATGTTACACTATACGTGTATAAATAATTACTCTGTTTATCAATTAAAATTAATGTCAATCCATACTGACTGACCAGAAAAAGAAAGACTTTACAGAGAGAGTAATTGCAACATTGAACTGGCGTACCACAATAGCCCTACGCCCATGATTCACCACTTAAACAGAAAACACCCTAGATTTGACAGAAACTTCACCAAAATGAACTTAGCCCTTGGTGAAATGTGTTTAAATGTATGAAGTTGGGCTGCAACAACGAATCGATAAAATTAATAAAGAATCTACAATTAAAAGCATTGCCAACAAATTTCATCATTGTGGAGCCATTTACCTGTAGAATGCTGTTAATGCTGACTGGCTGCAGAGCGATGTAAACGAGATGCGGAGGCCTCTTTGTTACTTTGTTGTAAATTCTACAAATGACCACACAGAGAATGGCTCAAACCAAGCTCTCAAAAGATAGGGAGCACATTGTGCCTCACAAAATCTAAAAAAAATAAGTATCATGCAAGCTTTGACATGACATGAGAGCTCCACAGTGACACAGGACCTGAAATAACATGGAGTCATTGATGAGGGTGAAGGGAGCTCAACAGCAGGGTTAGTCGTTACTATATCTGATGTTTGCTCTGTTTTAAAGTGAGAAAACCTGGCAGGTCTTAGTCCTGCGTGGCCAAAGTGGTACTTCAGGGTGCTGCCTGAACATCAGTCTGATTTAGCTGTTAGCTTGTTAGCTGGTTAATGACAGGAGCTTATTTACATGTGCAATGTGTATGTGCTTAAAATGTATTTGATTACTGAATGTTTTAGGTGTTTGAAGCTGACAACATTCAGTTCAGTGATAGAACAATAACATTTGTTTAACCTCAGGGGTTAAATTTAAACTTCACTAGTGCACAAACTGCATTATGACAGTTGACAGAGTTGAATTTCATAGTAACAGTACATAGTAATGGGGGGACCCATAACCCCAGACCTCCCAGAGGGCCCCCAAAGCTGGGCGCCCAAGAAAGGCCGACACAGGAGATCTGCCCCCCCACCAAGGGAAGAGGAGCGATGACCCTGAGGAAATCCCCCAGCCGCTGCAATGCCGAAGCACCCAGGAGCCGCGGGATTAACAGATTAACAGTCAAACCAGCAGACTGAAGACGCTCCAACACTTTCTCCAGATGTTGAAGATGTTCTTCCCAAGTTAAACTGAAAATGACAATGTCATCCAAGTACGCTGCTGCAAAATAAGACACGTCAGACAGTAACTGATCCATCAGTCTCTGAATGTAGCCGGGGCACCATGCAGCCCAAAAGCAGCAGGGCCGAGCTCAATTTGTGGCAGCGGCATCTGACACCGGCACTTCCTGTGGCATGCTGTGGGGCATGCTGTGTGGCATGCTGTGTGGCATGCTGTGGCACTGTCTGTGGCATGCTGTGTGGCATGCTGTGGCACTTTTACTGGCACAATGTGGCGCTTTCACTGGCATGCTGTGGCACTTCCTGTGGCATGCTGTGTGGCATGCTGTGTGGCATGCTGTGGCATGCTGTGTGGCATGCTGTGGCACTTTGTGTGGCATGCTGTGGCATGCTGTGTGGCATGCTGTGGCACTTTCTGTTGCAAGGCAAGGCAAATTTATTTATAAAAAATTTAAAAAATGTATGTGCAAAAAAAATTGTGCAAAAAGGCATTTACTTTGAGTGGTGAATAATTAGAAAGGAAACTAAAAGTTTGGCAGCATTTGTAATGCTAGACAGAAATGCAGTGATGCAAATGTGCAAACAAAAGCATCCTGAATGTATCTCAGTGTTTCCCTGTCAGTGTGCTGTCTGATATGCTTAGTACCTTCACTGTTATACTCTTAGAACCTCTGAGACACAGTGGTTCCTCTGCAGCTTCAACATGTTCTCACATGCGGTTCTTTAGCTTGTGTTTAACAGAATAGATACGTTGTTCCTGTTTGTTTGTGGCTGACTGATGGAAACTATTCTTCAGAGCAGCTCACAGTGTCACAAACGAGCGATTGAGGACCCAGTATTCAGCCAGACATGAAAGTGCAAATAAAAAGGCAAGGCAAGGCAAGGCAAATTTATTTATATAGCACAATTCAGTACAAAGACAATGCAAAGTGCTTTACATGATTAAAATATAGCAAAATAAAACAGAATAAAAGCAAGTAGGAATAAAATATAGATAGAAAATAGAACAAAAAAGTGGTGATTCAGTTAACTAGGACAGTTAAAGGCAATTTTAAACAAATGTGTTTTTAATCTTGATTTAAAGGGACTAAGGCTTTCCGCATCTTTACAGTTTTCTGGAAGTTTGTTCCAGATAAGTGGAGCATAGGAACTAAATGCTGCTTCTCCATGTTTGGTTCTGGTTCTGGGTATGCAGAGTAGGCTGGAGCCAGAAGACCTTAGTGGTCTGGATGGTTGATACACTGATAACAAGTCTGTGATGTATTTAGGTGCTAAGCCATTTAGGGATTTATAGACTAACAGAAGTATTTTAAAGTCTATTCTCTGAGATACAGGGAGCCAGTGTAAGGACTTTAGAACTGGGGTGATGTGCTCTACTTTCTTAGTCTTAGTGAGGACGCGGGCAGCAGCGTTCTGGATCAGCTGCAGCTGTCTGATCCACTTTTTAGGCAGACCTGTGAAGACACCGTTGCAGTAATCAATTCGACTAAAAATAAAGGCATGGATTAATTTTTCCAGATCCTGCTGAGACATCAGTCCTTTAATCCTAGAAATGTTCTTCAGGTGATTGAAAGCCGATCTTGTAACTGTCTTTAGATGCTTTTGGAGGTTCAGGTCTGAGTCCATCACTACACCCAGATTTCGGGCCTGATTTGTGGTTTTTAGCTGAAGCGACTGAAGCTGTGTGCTAACTTTTGATCTCTCCTGTATTGGTCCAAATATTATTACTTCTGTTTTGTTTTTATTCAATTGAAGAAAATTTTGGCACATCCACGTATTGATTTCTTCTAGGCATTTAGTCAGTGCCTGAACTGGTTCATAGTCACCTGGTGACATGGTGATGTAGAGCTGTGTGTCGTCTGCATAGTTATGGTAGCTGATGTTGTTGTTTTTTTATGATCTGGGCTATAGGAGCATGTAGATATTGAAAAGGAGGGGACCCAGGATGGACCCTTGGGGAATCCCACATGTGATTTTTGTCATCTCTGATGTAAAGTTACCTACTGATACAAAAAAGTCCCTGTCCTTTAAGTAGGATTTAAACCAGTGGAGAGCTGTACCAGAGAGGCCGACCCACTTCTCCAGGCGCTCTAACAGAATGGAGTGATCGACAGTATCAAATGCTGCACTGAGGTCCAATAGGACCAGCATGGTGGTTCTTCCACAGTCTGTATTTATATGGATGTCATTAAACACCTTGATAAGGGCGGTCTCTGTACTGTGGTGAGCACGGAAACCTGACTGGAAAACGTCAAATCGGCTGGTCGTTGTTAAGAAGGTGTTTAATTGTTGAAACACAGCTTTTTCAATAATCTTACTGATAAAGGGGAGGTTTGAGATGGGCCTGTAGTTCTGGAGTAGAAGTTTGTCTAAATTGTTCTTTTTCAGCAGTGGTTTGATAATTGCTGTTTTTAGGGACTGGGGGAAAACACCTGACAGGAGGGACGCGTTTATTATCTGAGTCAAATCAGACGCTATGACAGGCAAAACTTTCTTAAGGAAAACTGTTGGTAGAACATCAAGACAGCATGAAGAGGAACTTAGCTGCTGAATGATCCGCTCTAAGCTTTTGTGGTTTATTTGGCTGAATTGGGACATTTTGTCAGGATAAGTCCCAGCTGAATACGGCTTTGGTTCTAGAGTTGGTGTGGATGTACAAACTGATCCTCTAATTTTTAGGATTTTCTCAGTAAAGAAGTTAGCAAATTCATTGCAGGCCCTGGTGGAGTGGAGTTCTGAAGCCACGGATACAGGAGGATTTGTTAACCTGTCGACTGTGGCAAATAAGACACGAGAGTTCTTAATGATTTTCTTGATGATCTCTGAGAAGAAAGATTCTCTTGCATTTTTCAGTTGTAAGTTATATCTGTAAAGTCTCTCTTTATAGATTTCATAGTGAACCTGGAGTCTGTTCTTTCTCCACCTGCATTCAGCTTTCCAACACTCCCTTTTTTCACCTTTAACTGCTGGAGCATTTCTCCAAGGTGATTTTTTCTTCCCGGAAAGAACCTTCACTTTAACTGGAGCAATGTAGTCAATGATGTCTGAAACTTTCGACTGAAAGTTATCTACTAGCTCATCTACTGAGTTGCAGCCCAAGGTTGAAGTAGCAGAGTAAGCTTGAATAAAAGTTTCTGTGGCATTGTCCTTAAAGGTGCGTTTTCTTACGATGTCCCTATGGCTAAATGAGTCACTGGAAATGATACATTCAAAGGTAACGGAGAAGTGATCAGATAGGGCAACATCAGTTACATTGACCTGTGAAATTTTTAGACCTTTAGTGATGATTAAGTCTAAAATATGTCCCTTTTTGTGTGTTGGCTTTTTAACATGCTGTGTTAAACCAAAGTTTCTAAGTGTGTCACACAGTTCTTTTGCACTTCTGTCTTCAGGGTTGTCAACATGACAGTTGAAGTCTCCAACAATAATTAAAAAGTCATAATCAACACATATCACAGACAGGAGGTCACTGAAATCATTAAAAAAGTTTGATGTGGACTTAGGAGGCCTGTAAACATTCAGAAACATAGTTCGTACCGGGCTCTTTACCTGGAGAGCCAAACGTTCAAAAGAGTCAAATTTTCCCAAAAACACCATTTTACACTTTAGTGAATCATTAAACAATGTTGCTACTCCTCCACCTTTCCTTTGCTGTCTGCTCTCACAAAGAAAATTGTAGTTTGGAGGAGTCGACTCCAGCAGAATGGCTGCTTCATTAAATTAATGTAACCATCTAATGTAAAGATCTAATGTTTAATAAACCCAGTTTATATGATTTGGTGGTTGATGGTGTCTCTGTGGCAGGTTGCATCTGACAGTTTATGACTTTTAAGTACGACTGATTATTCCAGTCTGTTTTCCTTTGCTATTCTTATTTCTGCCACGTATCATAACAGATATTCCATGTTCTCCGTCAGGAGGCCCAGGCTTATGCTGGTAGCGGTCTTGACTGATAAACGTACAGCCAGGGCCTGCTGTATATCACAAGGACGTTATCCGAAGGTCTTCAGGACAGGCATGTTCTGTGATATGTAGAGGAGGAGGAGAATCTGGACCTCTGCGTCCTTTGGAAGATGCTGATTTAGTCACAAAACTGCGGTTTTCAGAATTAATATGTGGAGAGGATGTCAACTGTAGACCAATCTTAAGGACTTTGTTCATGTTGTGAGAAAAATCCAGAAAAGGAACCTCTGGGCTTTGTGGAGAGGAAGGCGAGGCAGGTGTAGTCTGGACCGGTGTTCGTGACGATGGCGGTTCTTGGTCCTCTCTTTGTCCTGCTGAGATCTGGGAGGAATCCTTCTGTAGTTTTGATGTAGCTTCTCTCTGTGTCATCTTTCTGGCCATCTTTATCTTGGTTTGTTCGGGCTGCACTGGGCTTATCTTTTGTTTAGGCACTGGATGTACTTTGTTTTGGGACAAAGCTGATGGCGCATGGTTCACAGAATAGAAGATGTTTGAAATCAGTCGTTTTGCACCTGACCTATTTAGAAAGAAGCCATTGCTGCTAAACAGATGTCTTCTTTCCCAGAAGATGTTAAAGTTGTCTATGAAGGTTACAGTTGTTTCTTTGCATATTTTTTCCAGCCATTTGTTTAGCATCAGAATTCTGGAAAAAATCTCGTCTCCACAGTAAACGGGCGAGTGAGGGCCGCTCAGAAGCACCTTGACATTTTTGCCATGAACTAAGTTCAACAGACGAATGTAATCCTCTTTCAATACTTCTGATTTTCTTATCCGGGTGACGTCGCCCAGGGCTTCAGCTTGTATTATGAGTTTTTCCAAGGTCGGGCGCTCTTTCAAGATCCTTGGAAGGATGTCTAATAAATCAGACATCAGGCCATAGTTCGAGTCGTTATAAATTAACACCTCTGTGTTTTTCTTGTTACAGAAATGTTTAATCCCGCACACAGACCCACTGCATAAAATCAGGGTCCTTGGCCCCGTGGCATGTCTTTTCTCTGATGTATTAGAGCGAAAGTCGTTGACGTACCTCTGAGTGTTGTCATGATTCTCCTGGGTCACATTTTGGAGCGGAGCGAATCTGTTTCGTAAAGGAATTCCAGCATTTCCAGCAGGTTTACTCCTATCATTTGTTGTGGGAACAGCCCGCTGTTGTTTCACTTGTCCTGGGACATCTCTCTGTAGTCTCGGCCAGTTTTCTTTGTCTAGGCGCGGGGTTCGTTGATCCTTTGGTCTTGAACCCAGAGTGGTCCAGGGATTCTCATTTTCCTCAGGGATCTGTTTGTTCAGAGAGTTGCTGGGCTGGTGGTCCTCGTTTGGAGTCGCAGGCAGGGTTGTTTCATTTCCATACGCGCCGTTTACATCATAATTCAGTTCGAGTCGGCATATCTTCTGTTCTATAACAGCGATCTTCTGTAGAAGCGTGTCAAGGTCCACTGTGGTGAAGGTAGGCATCTTTTCAAAATCAAAAATAAATAAAAAGAAAATAAATAAAAATAACTAAATCTTTCCGTGGTTTTGGCAAAGAGATAAAAAGGAGGATAAAATGGCTGACGTCACTTCCTGTTTGCGGTAAGGCGTATTGTATCACTTCCTGTTTTCACTGCGTGAGCAACGGTTTGTTGCTCCAGATTCTCTCGCTTTTATCTTTAATCTCTTTGCTTTAACATCTGTTTCTAACACATAAGCACTTTTAAAACATTTTCTGTTGCTGCACATCACGCTTGGGAACTCCTCGTGTTTCACGGTTTGCTCTCTTGGCGTGGTAGAAGGGCGCTAGCCTAGCTTTAGCCTAGCCTAGCTTTAGCTCCACAATGGCTTCCTGTCCTACTATTACTTCAGCTTCTCCGTCTCTGACTAAGTCTCCCCTTATCTCCTGCTCTCTGTGTCAGATGTTTAGCTATTCCTCTGCCTCCTTTAGTGATAATGGTACTTGTAATAAATGTAGTGTTTTTGTAGCTTTGGAGGCGAGGGTGTCAGAATTAGAGTCCGGGCTCCGTGCTATGGAAAGACCAGCTGATAGCCGCCCCTCTGCTAGCGCGGAGCCACATAGACCTAGCGTTAGTTCACTTAGTGGTCCTCCAGAAGCACCCGAGCAGCCGGGTAAGCAGGCCGGCTGGGTGACAGTTCGTAGGAAGCATAGCTCTAGATTTCAGCCCCCAGTTCACCACCAACCCGTCTGCGTTTCAAACAAATTTTCCCCACTCAGCGACACACCCGCTGAGAAGCCGATCCTGGTTATTGGGAGCTCAATAGTCAGAAACGTGGCACTAGAGACACCAGGGACCATAGTTAAATGCCTGCCAGGGGCCAGAACGGGCGACATAGAATCTTACCTAAAACTGCTGGCTAAGGATAAGCGTAAATACAGTAAGATTGTTATTCACGCTGGCGGTAATGACACCCGATCACGCCGATCGGAGGTCACTAAAGTTGGTGTTGCTTCGGTGTGTGAGTTTGCTAAAGCAATGTCGGACTCCGTAATTTTCTCTGGTCCCCTGCCTGATTTGACCAGTGATGACATGTTTAGCCGCATGTCATCATTCAACCGCTGGTTGTCTAGGTGGTGTCCTGAAAACGACGTGGGCTACATTGATAACTGGAGAACTTTCTGGGGAAAACCTGGTCTGATCCGGAGAGACAGCATCCATCCTACTTTGGATGGTGCAGCTCTTCTTTCTAGGAATCTGGCCGGATTTATTAGTCCTCCTAAATGCTGACAACCCAGGGTCCAGACCAGGAAGCAGAGCCGTAGTTTAACACACCTCTCTGCAGCTTCTGTACTGTTACCCATCCATTATCCTATTGAGACGGTGTCTTTCCCACGGCCAAAACTTAACAGATCAAAAACTTATCTAAAAGGAACAAATCATAAAAACCTAATAAAAATCAATACGGTTCACCTTGAACCTAAAAATAAAACAATTAAATGTGGTCTATTAAATATAAGGTCTCTCCCTCCAAAGACTTTGTTAGTTAACGAATTGATTTCTGATAAACAGATTGATTTGTTTTGTCTCACAGAAACCTGGCTACAAGAGGACTACGTTAGTATAAATGAGTCAACTCCCTCCAATTATTCAAATTTCCACATTCCCAGATCTGTGGGAAGAGGAGGAGGAGTGGCAACCATCTTTCAGTCTGATTTATTAATTAGTCCCAAGCCAATTAATAACTACAGTTCTTTTGAACATTTAACCCTCAGTTTCCCTCATCCAAACTGCAAAGCAATAAAACCTCTTCTGTTTGTTGTTTTGTATCGTCCACCAGGCCCTTACACTCAGTTTTTGGATGAGTTGTCAGATTTCTTATCTGATTTGGTGTTAAATACTGATAAGGCTATTATAGTGGGTGATTTTAACATCCATGTAGACACAGAATGTGATAACCTTAGTGTAGCCTTTAAAACTATCCTAGATTCAATTGGTTTTGCTCAAAATGTGCATAACCCGACGCACTCTTGGCTCCATACTTTAGACCTTGTGCTGACATATGGCATTGATTGTGAAGAATTAACAGTATTTCCTCACAACCCTGTCCTATCTGATCATTTTTTAATAACATTTGAGTTTAATCTAACTGAGTTCTCCACCCCCAAAAGAGGGTTCCATTATAGTAGATCTTTATCGGATAATGCTGTATCAAAACTTAAAGAGTCTGTCCCCTTTTTAATATCCTCCGTATTGCAGAAATGCCCTGTAGATGGCAGCAATGTTGTTTCTTCCAATTCACAAATAGATGTCTTTGTAAACGGTATGACTTCATCATTGCGTTCTGCATTAGACAATGTAGCTCCCTTGAAAAAGAAGGTGATTATTCACAGGAAGCTGGCTCCTTGGTTTAATTCAGAGCTGCGTTCCTTGAAGCACAATGTTAGGAAATTGGAGAGAAAATGGCGCTCTACACACCAAGAGGAATCCTACTTAATCTGGAAGAACAGTCTATTGTTGTATAACAAGACCCTTCGCAGAGTTAGAGCAGCATATTTTTCATCATTAATTGAGGAGAATAAGAATAATCCTAGATTTCTCTTCAGTACAGTTGCCAAACTTACCCAGAGCCACAGCTCTGTTGATCCATCCATTCCCTTAGCTCTTAGCAGTAATGATTTTATGGGATTCTTCATAAACAAAATTGATTCCATTAAAAATAAAATAATTGGCATCCTCCCAAACATGATTACCTCATCCTCAGTAAGTGAGGCAGCATTGGAGGAATCCTTAGAACCTACGCAGTGTCTGAACTGTTTAAATGCAGTAGAGCTTTCTGAGCTATCTAAAATTTTAGCTTCATCTAAACCTTCTACCTGTATGTTAGACCCAATCCCAACCAAGTTGTTTAAGGAGGTATTCCCTCTGATCAGTGGTCCTATTTTAGACATGATTAATCTATCCTTGGTAAATGGATATGTACCACAGGCTTTTAAAGTAGCTGTTATTAAACCTTTACTTAAGAAACCATCTCTTGATCAAGATGAGTTAGTAAATTACAGACCTATATCTAATCTTCTTTTCTTATCTAAAATTCTTGAGAAAGTAGTTGCTAATCAACTATGTGAACATTTACAAAGTAATGACCTACTTGAGGAGTTTCAGTCAGGCTTCAGAGCTCATCATAGCATTGAAACAGCTCTGGTGAAGGTCACCAATGATATTCTCATGGCCTCAGATAATGGACTTGTGTCTATACTTGTCCTGTTAGATCTCAGTGCTGCATTTGATACAGTTGATCACAATATTCTCCTACAAAGACTTGAGCATACTGTGGGGGTTAAGGGAAAAGCATTAGGCTGGTTTAAATCTTATCTGTCGGACAGATTCCAGTTTGTTCATGTTAATAATAAATCTTCCTCAAACTCTAGGGTCACTTGTGGAGTACCACAGGGTTCAGTCCTTGGACCAATTCTATTTACTATATATATGCTTCCGATTGGCAAAATTATCAGACAGCATGGGATTAATTTCCACTGTTATGCTGATGACACTCAGCTATATTTATCCATAAATCCTGATGAATCCAATCAGTTACTTCGACTGCAGTCATGTCTTGATGACATCAAAAGCTGGATGACTTTAAATTTCCTGCATTTAAATTCTGACAAGACAGAAGTTGTAATCTTTGGGCCAGAGTCTTCAAAAAATAAAGTTCTTAATCAATCCCTTAATCTGGATGGCATTAACTTGGCCTCTGGTAATAAAGTTAAAAATCTTGGTGTTGTTTTCGACCAAGACATGTCATTTAAATCCCATATTAAACAGGTTTCCAGAGTTTCCTTTTTTCACCTCCGGAATATCGCCAAAATTAGAAACATTCTGTCCAGGAGTGATGCTGAAAAACTAGTCCATGCATTTGTTACTTCAAGGCTGGACTATTGTAATTCTTTACTATCAGGAAGTCCACAAAATGCAGTTCGAAGTCTTCAGCTGATTCAAAATGCTGCGGCAAGAGTTCTGATGAAAATCAACAAGAGGGATCATATGTCTCCAATTTTAGCTTCCCTTCATTGGCTTCCTGTTAAATCAAGAATAGAATTTAAAATTCTCCTTCTAACGTATAAAGCCCTTAATAATCAAGCTCCATCATATATCAGAGCTCTGATTACCCCGTATGTTCCTAACAGAGCACTTCGCTCTCAGACTGCAGGTCTGCTGGTGGTTCCTAGAGTCTCTAAAAGAAGAATGGGAGGCAGATCCTTTAGCTATCAGGCTCCTCTCCTGTGGAACCAACTCCCAGTTTTGGTCCGTGAGGCAGACACCCTATCTATTTTTAAGACTAATGTTAAAACTTTCCTTTTTGACAAAGCTTATAGCTAGAGTGGCTCATACCCTGAGCTATCTCTATAGTTGTGCTGTGATAGGCCTAGGCTGCTGGAGGACATCAGGGTCTAATTTTCTCACTCTACTGATTTCTACTGTTCTTCAGTCTACTGTTCTCCAGTTTTGCATTGTATTACATTGAAATGACTGTCGTCATTTCAGCTTTTAACTTTTTGCTCTCTCTCTTTTCCTTCATAGTAGGTACACCTGGTCTGGCGTTCTGTTAACTGTGACATCATCCAGAGAAGACGGCTGACCCGCTACTACCATCTAATGTAGAACAGATTACTAGATCAATGTGTGCTTCTGTGCTTTTTTGTTTCTCTTGTTGTGTCTCTGTTCTGTCTTCTGTAACCCCAGTCGGTCGAGGCAGATGACCGTTCATACTGAGCCCGGTTCTGCCGGAGGTTTTTCCTCCTAGCCTCTTTTGTATTTGCGCTGGGAGGGACATAGACCGCTGTGATAACAACCACAGTGAACTCTCTGGCCAAAATAAAACGGTCTGCAGCTAACAGTTAGCGTCTCGACGTCCGGAAAGCAAAAACTTGTTATTATTCTAGCATTTTTACACCAGGAGGTATTGATGTAAGCGCATAGTCCTCCTCCTTGGGATTTACCGCACAGTTGTCTGTTTCTGTTGGCTCTGTCGGCTAGCCCCTCCAGGCTAACGGCGTGGTCTGGGATGTCTGGTGTGAGCCATGTTTCGGTCAGGATAAGAACACAGCAGTCTCTAAACTCCCTCTTTGCAGAAAGTTGCAGTTGTAGATGGTCCATTTTATTGTTTAGTGAGCGGACGTTGGACAGCAGAATGGAAGGAAGGTGAATGGGTTAGCCTTCAGCCTGGCTGCTAACCCCCCGTGGCACCCGCGTTTCTTCGGCCGGCTACACCGCTTACGTTTGGCCCTCCTTCGGCATGAGGTGCTCGGCGAGTCCCCTGCTTCGCAGGCCGCTGGTAGTTGTTCTCGGAGTATCCCATGGCTGCGAAAACAGTCGATCGTAGCTGTGGTTACAAGCCCAAAAACACTGCATGGTCGTAGTTCCAGCAGATGCTGGCGATCGTGTACTAATCGGCTGGGTGGATGAGTAATTTCTAGTGTGTTCGGCGACATTTTTTTATGAAAAATGTTCAGCAGTGGTCAGAGCGTATGCTCTTAGCCACTGCCCGGAAGCACAGCCGGAAATAGACGAGTGATTTAGTGAGTATTTTAACCACATCAGCTAGATGCTTGCACTAATTATGTATATTCAATGTAGGGCTACATGACATAAAATACAATAGCATTAACAAAGTTTTACCTTCGTGATTATGAGGTATTATGTCCCCTCTACGTGGGAGTAAACAAAATACTGGTAAGTGTCTCGCTTTTAAATCAGCTCAAGTGTAAGGGTAAACACTGTTTATGAAAATCATGTGGCGTGATTTCAGTCTGCGATCTGATTAAATCAACAAACCTGTCAAGAGGGAGAAGGTAAAGGTTGGTTTCTCAGCCAGCTATTTGCAACTTTTCTAAATACTCTGTATTAATCCCAACTTGACGTGCTACTTCCCTTTCTTTCTTTTTTTTAAAGTGTCTTTTAATTTTAATAGTGTCAATTGCCACATTGCCTCTCTGGCAATGTGGCAATAACAACTGTTGTCTTAATGTCAAAAAGAGCCCAAGAGATTTTAGTCTCACGAGCAGAGCCTTACTGCTTTCGCCATAGTGCTCCACTTGATTTATACATGCTAGAAGCTTTATTATAATTAATACAGGCAATATTTCATCTTATATGTAGACTGAAACAAGAAGGCAGAAGAAAAAAAAAGAAAAAAGGAGAAAAGGTGAAAGAGAAAGAGGAGAGAAAAGGGAGAAAACGACATATCCTCAGTCTGCTTCTTCATCTGCAAAGTAAGATATAAAAAAACAGCACAACCCGCCAATAAAGTATTATAAATACAATCAGCTAGCGCCTTCATACCATCACTCAAGAATATACAGTGTACATTAATACAACATTAACTAATTGTCATCAGTCACGCTTACATTAACAGGTTTAATTCTTGTCTTTCTGGTTGCACTCAGTTCAACTTAAGTCCGTTAATTCAATTCAGTTCAATTCAATTTTATTTATATAGCGCCAATTCATGAAACATGTTATCTCAAGGCACTTTACAAAGTCAAGTTATAATTATACAGATTGGTCAAAAAAAATTCCTATATAAGGGAACCAGTTGATTGCATCAAAGTCCCGACAAGCAGTAGTTCCCATCCACAGCTGAAGGTAAAAATATTTTTTTTTGTATAGAGGTATGTAAGTACCAGGATCCAAGCACCTGTAGGTGTTTGAGAGAGTATGTTTGTGTCTGTAAGGTTTATACATGAGAGAAATGCTCAATAGTGGTTGCGAAGAGCCAAAGACCTGCCCCCCCCCCCCCCCCCCCCCCCCGCCCAGAGCACCGAGGGAGACGTCAGGTGAACCAAAACCCCAGATGCCCAAAGGGATCTGGGGTCTTCTCGGAACAAAGGTGCCAAAGAGGATGCAACACAGGAAACATGCCTCCCCCACCTAAGGGACGAGGAGGAAAAGGAGAGAGAAAAAATCCGAACAGCCACAATCGCGAAGCCTTGGTGAGCTGCAGGGACAAGCCCGTGGACTCTGCCGGCAGCCAGCTGCGGCGGCACGGATCAGGCCATGGGCCCAGAGACCCAAGTTCCCAGGTGCACCCCGCCCAGCCCCTGGACCCAGTAGGTGAACTCTAAAATCAAGGTGGGGGGGCACCACTACAACCCGACCTTCCTGGTTCATGCCTTGTTTCTGACCCCCCATCACGGCCCCAGACTAGATCAGGTGTGCTACTTCCAGAGACAAGTTAGTTCAATTTGAAATAGCAGCCAATGGCTAGACTGGCAAAACAACTTAGGAAAAACAATTGCAGTTGCTCCGTTTAATACCTCCGTCCCTCTCTTCTGACGTCCATTATTGTGCTGCCACATGACTATATGACGTAAGTGCAAAGTGTCAATAGCTGAGTGTCATCAGTATAACATTGAAAATTAATCCCAAGATAATTTTACCAAACGGAAGCATATGCGTAGTAAAGAGTATTGGCACAAGGACTAAACCCTGTGGTATGATACAAGTAACCCTAGAGTTTGAAGATTTATTATTAAGATGAACTGGAAACTGGAATCTGTCAGAGATAAGATTTAAACCAGGCTAATGCTCTGATGCCTGACTGAAACTCTTCAAGTAGGTCATTACTTTGTAAATGTTCACATACTTGATTAGCAACTAGCTGCTACATTCTTAAGAATATTAGTTATTTTACTTTTTTTTTATTTATGTCAGTAGCTCTATGGTTACATACACAGTTTTTATGAAAGATTATCATCAAAGCTATCGAAGGATAGATTCATAATGTCTAAAACAGGGGTATTTATCAAAAGGAACACAACTCATTAAAAAAACTTGGTTCGAACTGGGTCTAACATACAAGTTAAAGGTTTAGATGAACCATTAGTGAATCAGAATCAACTTTCATTTTGCCAAGTTTGTGGGTTCATAACAAGGAATTTGAGTTTGGTGTCTAAAATCCCTGACTGGATGACCTCAATGACCTGGTACGTACACATTCACCTAAAAGTCCAGATAGAAAAGAAGGAGTGAAGCCACTAAGAGATTAAAACCCAACAGTAAAAGTTTAAAATCAATTTTACAACAAACAGTTTTAAGTATTTTGCCTTTTTGGATAATTTCTATTCATATACATTTTTGTTTTGTCTGTCGTTTTCTTTATGATTCCGCATCAGTGAGCAAACTGGGCTCAAATTCTAAATTCTGGTTCCTTTTTGACCATCTTGAGCTTCATGTAGGTCTGGTTCTGATCCATTCCAGCAGGATTAAGGCTCTGGTAGCTGGGGTCCTCAGGAGAACAGTTGACAATCTAGAAAAAAAATTGGCAGAAAATGTTCAACAGTTACAACATGAAGAATTCATCTAGTTTGTCCAATGTTCTCTGAGCATGTTGTTTTAACAATTTAGACATATGTGTCATATATTTATATGGATGTTGTTGTTTATGAAGGATGATGTGAAATGTGTCATGTTGATCCCTTGTTTAATTTTTACAGCAGCAGTAAAAGTCACCTCAGTCACTGAATCATCAGGGCCTCGTCTGGTCTTCAAACCTAAAATCCAATTATTAAAAAAATTGCATTAAAAAAGGCGAAGTTATGGTCAAACAAAGTTTATGTGTTAATAATGCGTTAAAAGTGATAGCCCTACTTCTAACAGATCTTGTTTTGGCCTGCAGACAGTGCTCAACAAAAAAAATAAATAAAAAAAATAGTGGTAAAGTTTTGCTTATTGCGCCAATACGGAGATCTGCGAGAGCTGCAGCGGATGGCAGAGGCATTGTTCCCCCCACTTCTGAAGCCCCGACTTAGGCGGATGCACGGGGAAAAAACATCGCAGATGTGGTGGTCTGCACATCAGGCTAAAGACTAATACACACAGACCAGCTCTGCCCAGATGATGGACAAAATTATAAGGCACATTACATATTCTTTCCAAGTGTGTCATATCACTCCGCCCCTCTGGTCGGGTAAACAAATGTTTCAACAAATTCTACATTACAAAAATGAAAAAAATTCTCGCTCTCATGTCATCTTGAAGACATTCTTCTTCTCAATGTTGGCTACAGACGACGTGTTTTCTCTCTGGCCAGAAGTTAGATGGCAAATCCTCCTTCTTCACGTTGGTAATCCAGCGACGGGGTCGTAGTGGATCATGAATCGGAAAGTTGAAATAAGTAATGTTTTTTCCACTTTTACCCGATGTATTGTTAAAACCAACTGCCATGCATGTGAGCATTGTTGCTTCAACAATAGCTCTCGCGAATTTCAATTGTGAAGTCCTCTGGAAATCCAAAATAATTGTAGCTGTTCGCAGCTGTGTACAACAGCTCCTACTGAATTAGCTTGTAAAGCGCAGAGAACTGCCGCCGGCTCTCCGCGATGTTTAGGGTGACCAGACGTCCCCGATTTCCGGGGACTGTCCCCGTTTTGGACCACCTGTCCCCGGCTAAAGCTGTCCCCGGAAATGTCCCCGATTTTACCGAGGGGGAATAAGTGTTGCGGTAACTGGGTGCGCTGCGCGCACCACTAGATGGCGGTAATGATCCTTTTGGATGTCAGATGCCATTAAAACACGAAGAGGAAGAAGAAGAAGAAAAAAAAAGAAGAAGAAGAGCGCACCACTTTTAAAACAGAAGAAGAAGAAGTGGAAATTCGTTGTTACAAGGGGAGCTGCCCTGTGTCATGGTAAGTATTTGGATCGGGCTGATCCTGTGATAAATGTTTGGTTTTTGTCCAGGTTAAAATTATCAATAAAAAGTAAGACAAGACCACGAGTTGCTGCTCACATCAGTAAAAGACACTTGGATAAAATGTAACAGAATAATTGAAAACTCCTTGTAAGGCGCTATGGTACGCTGGTTCTCCAGGGATCAACAAGGGTTCTTCTAAAGATGTTTTAGAACTGATTGGTGACCTTTAGTTTATATTTCAGATAGTTAGAAGTAGAGTTATTACTAGATGTTTTGCTGATTTATGAGCATAGACTTCCAGGCTTAGGTTTAGCTTTTCTACTGCTCACTTTGGATATATGAAAGCGCCTCATGAAAAAATAGGAGTCAGTAACAGGAGAACTGAATGAGAAAAGATCTACATGATCTGAGAATGATGGAGGAAGAGATAACCACCTGTTTAATGTCCATTTATTATGTCGTTTTTGCTTGTAGCTCCTAATATTGTGGTAATTAGATTTGTAGTATTTAATTAGATGATATAATAATAAAAATAACAATAATTGGAAGTTATCATGTTGTACATTCTAATGTTTTTGGAACTGATTTTAATTATATAATGTCTGGTTTAGAATAATGTAAGATTGATACAAGAGGAGAGAGGAAGAGGATAGGAAGTCAGAAAGGAGATTAAATGGGTGGAGGAAAATAGGAACACTGATGGAAAGAACAATTGATGAGAATAGATAAAATTTTACTTGGAATATTATTAAAGTTCAAGTGATAAAGCGTTGACATGATTTAAGTGATAAAGTAACGTATTGAGTAATGTAGTGTGTGAAGTATGCTATGTAAAACAGAGTGACTCAGGTTTGAGTTAAGAAGCCTAATTGTCTGAGGATATAGCCTCTTTCTGAGTCTCTGCACTGAACGCGAGTTTCACTGCACTTTCCTTGCTGTGGCAGAACTAAGAGGCAGATTAGTTTTATCTTTTTATTGTGTCTTAAAAATGTCAGTTCTGCACATAATATATTCTCTTCTCCTCTTATTTTATCCAGACCTCTGGATACTGGGGCTGATGGCTCTTCAGACACAGAACGCCTTGAAGAAACCAGAGATGATCTCATGTTAGCTGACTCACTGACCAGAGTTAACTCACCTTATAGGAGCGAACAATATACTGGCACATCAACTACTACCATACACATACACATAATGTAGTTATACACACTTTATGTAAGTTTATACATGCTCATGCTGCACACTGATCCAAGGGGTCTCCAAGTCTGTGCCTTTGTTTCACCTCACATCACCACAACCCATTTTCTTGTCCCAAACAGGCTCCATGCACAGCTCCACTTCTTCCTGAAGCTCAGGAGCTCCTGATTAATCCAGGTGTGTCTGATTTCAGTAACCAGCCAGACACACCTGGATTAATCAGCTTGTCCAGTAAAGAAAGAAAGGAAACAAAAGAGCTGCTGAGGTTCAGGAAGTAGTGGAGCTGTGCTTATAGCCCATTATGGAAATAAATGAATCTGCTTATTTGAGATGCACAGGCCCCTGATGTGGCCAGGTGACAGTAAGAAACATGTACCATCCTTTACCTGTGGGCTTGACCGCTACTTCTTTTTGATGTTAATGCAGAAAACCTATTGCTCATAGGTATGTAGACGTGAACAGAATAAGTATTTGTTGCACTTTTTTAAAAGGTTGAGGAACTCTGTCTTCACAGAGAGCCACAGTCTAAATGTTTGTATTTACTGTTTTTTCTTTTCCTCATATCACTTTCCCCTTAGGAGGTGGCAGAGCTCTTTGGGCTACACAAAATTGAAAAACCCTGCTAACCACCTTAGACCCCTCCACTCCCACCCCCATCACTTTGCCCCAACCCAAAGACACAGTTCTAGTTTTCTATTAACACTATTTATTAATTTTATTAATCTTAGGATATACTAAAAGTGTGGAGAGGCACATTCCTGGCTTTTACACTTCATTTTTTGTTGTTTAAATATTAATAAATATGTAAAAATAAATGAAACCATTACTGTCCCCGTTTCCTAATTTCATCTTGATGAGATGTATTGTTTTTTATGTACGAGCAAGAAATGTCCCCAGATTAGATTTCAGAAATCTGGTCACCTTAGCGATATTACGTTACAGGATGTGATGTCAGGCGGCCGTTTTTGCCCCATATTTGGGCAACAATGGCCGCCTCTAGTATCAGTGATCGCAACGACAATTTATGTTTATATTTCTTTACTGATTAATGCTAAATTCATTAAATCACCACAAACATGTTAGTTTTAGTTATGGCTAATGATCCACAGATTTTTCCGTGTTGACCGGACTTTCCTTTTAAATAAGGTACAAAAATGCAACGGAAGAATAAAATAAAAAGAAATTTTAAAACATATGTAGAAGTTTGATACACATTATGCTGGGGCAGGCTGATCTGGAAAGAGGCAGTTACTTTGTTTAAATGTAATTTTCCGAGATATGTCAAGTAGCGGAATTAATAGGCCTGTTTTTTACTTTTTTAGATAAACATTTCCCAGAAGTCTGGTCCAGCCGCTAAGAAGCTGGATGTCACTAGCTTGCAACACACACACCAATGGAGTGTGTGTGTTGCAATGGCTGGAGGCCGGCCTGGAGAAAGGCAAAGGTGAGTGTAAATGTTTTTTTATACTTCTTTCTGTCTGTTTCTCTGCTTGTTAATGACAAAACTGCTGCCTGTGAGGTTTGATTTGGTTTGATTGTTTGATATATGGGAGGGGCTGTTCCTTTGTCTTGCCATCTATCAGTATTTTCCTGCGCAGGAAAAGGTTGTCTTAAACACGAAAAGATTTGGAATGATATGGCATTCCTACAGAATTGATTACACGTGACAAATTAAAAGGAAGTGATTTGTTTACTCCCAGCCACTTTGATCAGACGTCCCGTTAAAAAATGACGCTAGAGTGACGACGTATATAGAATAGATTTAACTTTTGCGGTTTTGTTGATATTCTACTAAATATATAACTTTTTAGAATCAAAAATCATCGTGAGAGGTTGATTTTAGAAATGTCCGGCTGGTCGGAGTCCTTTTAGAGCGCGGCCCTGGTAATGTAAGCGCTTGAAGAGGAAAAAAGGCATTTCTTGGGTCATTCCATGCCCGGAAGTCCAATGAAAATGTGGCCTTAAAGAGTTAACTGCAGTTTGGTTTGTTGAGTACTCCAGGTTTAGGTAAATGAGGTGAAAGAGCCTCCTATCAAATTTGAAACAATAAGGCCTTGCTTTGAGCACGTGAAGTATAAATGTTTATTTTTAACTTTTTTTGCTAAGGGTCCAATAAAAACCTGATTTAAATTTTCTGTGCGCACAGTAAAAATCCAGGAACATTGAGCATTTGGACCATTAGGAAAAACAATAGGCTTCCCGGGAGAGTGAGAATGTGGGGATGTTGAGGAGTGGTGATTCAGAATGAGTGATGGATATTGTTTGACAGACGTCTACGTGTGACTTTAAATGATGAGAGCTCTTGTTTGACTAAAACGCATGTATGATACTGGGTGTTTTCACTGGGTGCTCTGTTTTTCTCTTCAAAGTTCCGTTGTTAGAGGTATAGTTTGTCTAGGTTGATGAGGTAAACAGTGCTTGGAAACTTTTATTTTTGTAAAGAAATCTTGATGGACCAAAGTGTGTATACTTATTGAAACTGCTGTGTTGAGTAGATGTGGGTGCAGATACTTAAACTTTGTGCTTGAAAGTTGGATAATAATTGTGCAAAGTTATTTCGCTAGTACGAAAACGTTCAGCTGTAGGATCTACAGAGTTGTCTGCCTTTTTCTTTTTTGCCTGTCAGTGGGAGAGAAAGCTGCAGCCTGAGTTATTTTTAGCCCGTAGGTGAGCGTTGCCAAGCTGCTCAGCCCCGCCCAAAGGTAAATCTTACATACAAAGGAAGAATCACACACACACACACACACACACACACACACACACAGTTCTCTTCTGGCAGAACAACCACACACACACAGCTGTCCCGAGCCGAAGAGGCCCCCTCCCTTTCCCTCTCCTTAGAGCACTCCTGCTGCCCCGCCCTCACAGACTCACAAATCTTTGAGAGAAGGCAGTTGAGACTGCAGAGTTTTCCTTTTTTTTGCAAGAGAAGTTAACCCTGCAGAACCTCTTAATTTTTGTTTTTCTTAACTTTGTTTAATTAAACTAATACAGTGTAAAATGGCAAACATTCCTATCGTTATTATAGGATTAAAGAAACGCCGAGGTGGCTTCAAAAATTCAAAAGATTTCTAAGAAATGGAGTAAAAGGACAGAAAAGTAAAGTTCGCCCTGGCCTGAAACAGGCAGTTTTGACACGTCTCTTTGTGAGCAAATGGAAGTCAGAGTTATGGATTACAAAGCAAACAATAACACTAAAAAAAGAAAAGAGAAACGTGACCTCGAGCTAAAGATTTTAAACCTCTTTAAAACAGAAGGAGATGCTTATAGATGTGCTTTAAAGCAGAAAAATATGGAAATGAAACAGCAGTCTGTAAATGATAAAACAGAAAAGTCAAAAGCTGCAGGAATCTATCCATCCTTATCTGGGACAGTCAATATTATGGGAGATCTCCAGTACAAGAACAAGGATTCTCTGATGTTAGATGCGATAAGAGAAGGAGATAGAACTGAAGAGGGTTCTACAGCACATAAGGAGATTATGACTAAAGCCTCACATATCAGTGTTACAAACGCAGGAGAGTCATCTTAGCAAAAAGATTCCGGCCTAGTAAACATATATTCGTCTGTCAGGATCTCCAACTGTTTCAGTTGCAAACCATCAGAATAATGAAGGCCCAATAAACTCAGATTCCCCTGTAAATGCGGACAATCTAGTACCTTGTGAAAAAATATAACATCTGATGATGTCAGAAGGTCGTTGACTTTGAAACCTATGGGTGGAATAGACTGTTATGCTGACTAAGCTGGGAAGCAAAAGGGTAATTCATTTTGGGTAAACCTAGATCACGAAGGGATAGATTTGAAAAGAGAAATTGATCGCACCTGTTACGGCTGCAGTGGGTCTCTGCCATTTTCATGGAGACAGGCCTTCTGCAGGTGTTGTGTTTTTCCTTGATTGGTTCTCTGCGGCTTGAAAAGTGGCCGTGCTGCAGCAAAGTAGGAAGCTGCTGGATTGGTTGCTGTCGACTGGGAGAAGCGACTACGTGTCAGGTTGGACGGTGTTGATTTTGGCGGTTGGCAAAACTAGAGTGTGACTGGATTGGGATGACAAGCAAGGTAGATGGGGATGGTGAGGGTGATGATATGGATTTCGATGATTGGACTCCGGTAGGCAGAGGAAGAGGTAGAGCTAAGGAGAAAAGTTTGAAAGATGATAGAGAGACTGCTAGTCAAATTAGTAAGAGAAGTTTAGAAGATTGTAGTTCAGATGATAAAAGCAGAGTGGTGAGGAGAAAAGTGACAAAAGAGGAATTTAAGGTAATACTTAAGTTCAGGAAGGAAGATGAAAACATAAATCCAAGTCCGATAGCAGTTTCAAGAGAAATAAAAAAGAAGATAGGGGAAGTGGAGGTTGTTAAAATATTGCGAGATGGAAACATGTTTATAAAATGTAAATCTGAAGACCAAAAGAATAAAAGCATGCAGATTGATAATATTTGTAAAAAGGTTGTGAGTGAAAGGAATATTGTTGGAGAAAATAGAGTATCACGTGGTGTAATCACTGGAATTCCGCTTGAGGAAGATTTGGAAAAACTTAAAAGAAATATACATGGTGGTGAAGTGCGGAGATTGAAAAGATTGTTAAAATCTGTGGATGAAGTAGATAGTTTCTCTGTACTTCTGGAGTTTCAAGGTGATGTTCTCCCTGATAAGGTAAAGACTGGTTTCATGAGTTTTTCTGTAAGGCCTTATATCCCTCCTCCTTTGCGATGTTATAAATGTCAAAGGTATGGTCATATTGCAGCTGTGTGTAAAGGAAAGCAAAGATGTACAAAATGTGGTGGAGATCATAGATATGAGGAATGTGGAGCGGATGTACAGTTGAAATGTTGTAACTGCGGTGGTCAACATAATGTGGCATATGGAGAATGTGAAGTAAGGAAAAGAGCAGTAGAAATACAACAGCTGAAAACGGTTCAAAACATGACGTATGCAGAGGCAGCAAAAAGTGTTCAAGAAAAAAGAACAATTCAGAAAAGTCAAAAAGTGTCTTCTAATCCAAATCCTGGGCCCAGTCAAAGAACAATGGCAGGAACAGAAATCACAATGGATAAACTAATCTTATTTATGGCATATGTTATCAATTGTACTGATCAAGTGAAACAGAAAACGGAAAAGATCAAAATTATAGTGAAAGGTGCAGAAAAAATTTTAGCTGTGAAAGACTTATCTTGGGAATTGATAAATAAAAGGCTTGAAATAGATGGGAAACAAGGTGGAGGAAGAATTTAATGTTTATTTTACAATGGAATGCAAGAAGTTTATTAGCAAATGGACAAGAATTTAAAGGATATTTAAGTTATTTGGAAAATAAACCAGATATTATTTGTATTCAAGAAACATGGCTTAAACCAGAGTTAGATTTTATTATAGCAGGATATGATAGTATTAGAAGAGATAGGGAACAAGAAAGTGGAGGAGGATGTGTAATATTTATAAAAAATGGAATACAGTATAGATTTATAGGAAAAGGAAAAACACTAGAATGGTTAGCTGTGGAAATCTGGATTAATAAAGAAAGTGTTAAAATATTAAATTTTTATAATCCGTGTAAAAAGCTGTGTTTGGATGAAATGGAGGAAATGTTTAAAAATTTAGGAAAAAATATAATTTGTTTTGGAGATTTTAATGCTTTTAGTACTTTGTGGGGTAATAAGAATGATAGTAATGGAGAAGTGGTGGAAGAATTAATGGATAGAAATCAATTGGTTTGCCTTAATAATGGAGAAGGGACAAGGATTAATATTATATGAATCTGCATTAGATTTAACTTTAGTATCAGAAAAACTTGCTGGAATTAGTGATTGGAAAATATTAAGAGAATCAACTATAGGAAGTGACTATTATCCTATACATATTGAAATTGGTTTAGAAGTTGGAAAAAGTGAAAATGGAGGTAAATAAAGATGGATATTAGGAAATGTTGATTGGGGAAAATATAAAATACTAATTGATAAAGAAATGCAAAAGATTTATTTAAATTTGGATATTCACAAGGTAAATTTTTCTATTTGTGAAGCCATTGTAGGTGCTGCACGTGAAACAATACAAAGGAAAAAAGGCAAATATAAGAAGAAAATAGTTCCATGGTGGACAAAGGAATGTGATGTTGCGATTAAATCTCGAAATAAAGCTTTTAGGTTGTTAAAGAGAAATCAGAATTATCAGAACTTTATTGAAATAAAAGGTTCCAAGCTCTTGTTAAAAGAACTGTGAAAAATGCAAAAAAGGTTTATTGGGGAAATTTTTGTAATTCGGTAGGTAGGGAAACAAAAATTTCCAAAATTTGGGGAATGATAAAGCGAATGAATGGAATTAGAAGGGAATATGGATATCCAGTTCTGAAAGAGGGAAATGTTATGGCTGTGACTGAGGAGGAGAAGGCAAACATGTTGGTTCAAAATTTTGTTAAAGTTCATAGCAGTAATAATTTAAGTATAGAACAGAAATGTAGAAGAGTTTGTACAATTAATGAAAATGTTAATTTATTAGAAGAAAATATAAGATATAATGATTTATTAAATGGTCCTTTTTCTTTATTTGAGTTAAATAATGCTTTAAGGAAATCAAAAAATTCATCTCCAGGGAAAGATAATATTACTTATATTATGGTTAGTAAGTTTAGTAATGAATCTAAAAAGATGTTGTTAGAATTTTATAATAAGATATGGGAAGTAGGTTTTTTACCTAAGGCATGGAAAGAAGCAATTGTAGTTCCAATCCTAAAGCCAGGTAAAGAGAGGTCAAATCCAGCTAGTTACAGGCCTATTGCTTTAACTTCACACATATGTAAAATAATGGAGAGAATGATAAATGAAAGATTGAGCTATTTCATAGAGAAGAGGGGATACATATCAACATTTCAAAGTGGATTTAGAAAAGGTAGAAGTACTATGGACCCTATTCTATGTTTAGAGCACGAAATTAGAAAAGGACAAGTTAATAGGGAGAGTGTGGTGGCTGTTTTCTTTGATATAGAGAAAGCCTATGACATGATGTGGAAAGAAGGTTTTTTAATTAAATTGAAAAAATGGGAATTAGTGGATCAATGTTTTATTGGATAAAAGATTTTTTACAAAATAGATCAATACAAGTTAGAGTAGGACAACATTTGTCAGAAAAGTTTCTTGTTGAAAATGGTACACCACAGGGAAGTATAGTGAGTCCTTTGTTTTTTTCTATTATGATTAATGATATGTTTGACAATTTGGAGAGTGGAATGGGATTTTCTTTATTTGCTGATGACGGAGCAATTTGGAAGAGGGGGGAAAATTTAAATTTCATTGTTAAAAAGATACAAGAAGCAATTAATAATATAGAAGATTGGTCTTTTAAATGGGGATTTAAAATTTCTATAGACAAAACAAAGACTTTATTTTTTACAAGGAAGAAAGTATCTGAAAATTTAAAATTACAAATATATAATCATGAATTAGAGAGGGTAAAGGAATTTAAGTTTTTGGGATTATGGTTGGATGAAAAGCTTAGTTGGAAAATTCATATTCAAAAAGCTGTGGATAAGTGTAAGAGAGTTTTAAATGTAATGAGGTGTTTGGTGGGGAGTAAGTGGGGTGCTGAGAGAAAAGCATTGAAAGCAATATATACGGGTTAAATAAGGTCGGCATTTGATTATCGAAGTATAGCTTTAGAATCAGCATCAGAAACACTACTCAAAAAATTAGATAATATTCAATATCAAGCCTTGAGGTTATGTACAGGAGCTATAAGAACAACTCCAACGTCAGCTTTACTGGTAGAAATGGGAGAGTTACCACTTCATCTTAGAAGACTACAGTTAAAGATTTCTTATTGGTGTCAATTAAAGGGACATAAGGGAAATCATCCATGTCAAAAATTTTTAAATCCTAGTTGGGAAAAGGGAAAAAAGAATTTAAAATCTTTTGGTTGGGATATTGAAAATATTATAAAAGAATTTGATTTAGATTATATAAATATTAGCCAAACAGTCCCTCTTTCACCAGTTCATCCATCTTTATTTTCTAATAGTATTGTTGATTTAACCTTGTTGAAGGAAAGGGAAAAAGGAAACTATTTAGATTTTAGTTCAATACAATCATATTTAGACAATAACTATTATGGATATATTCAAGTTTTTACAGATGCTTCAAAAAACTCAAATAACAATAATGGGGTGTCATTCATTGTTCCAGAATTTAATATTAAGAAATGTAAAATAATTTCTGATGGAGTATCAGTTTATACAGGAGAGATGATGGAAATCATTGTAGCTTTAGAATGGATTGAGGAAGTTCATCCTTTGAGAAGCATAATTTGTTCCGATTCAAGTTCATCATTATATTCAATAAAAAATAATCATTCTACTAGTAGATCAGACCTTTTATTAGAGATTCAGTTATTAAGGTATAGAATTCAGGCAATGGGTTTAGTAGTTATTTTTACATGGATACCATCCCATATAGGAATAAAAGGAAATGAGTTAGCAGACAAATATGCAAAAAAAGCTACAAAAAATATTAATATTGATATAGTGGTAACATTTAGTAAGGAAGAAATTAAATCTATTATTAAACAAAAGGTTAAGGAAAGATGGCAGAAGCTGTGGGACGAAGATAGAACCGGAAGATGGCTTTATAGTATTCAAAGGAAAGTTGGTGCAATGAGGATAACAGGAAGGAATAGAAAAGAGGAAACAATTATATCTAGATTATGTTTCGGACATACAGGGTTAAATGGAAATCTATTTAAAATGAGAAAACATCCAACAGGAGTTTGTGACTTTTGTTATCAAGAGGAGACGGTGGAGCATGTTTTGTTGGTTTGTTATAAATATTCTATGGAGAGAAGAGAATTATTACGTCAATTATAAGAAAATAAATTACAGTTAAATTTAAAAGATATTTTGGGAAAAATTTCTACTTCTGAGTATTTTGGTTATTTGATAAGCTACCTTAAGAAAACAAAATTGATAGAAAGGATATAAGTATATTTATGTAATTATTATTATCATTATATTTATATTTTTTTATCTATTTATTTATTTTTTGTGGGAGAATATATATACATAGCATCCCGATCCACACTCCACTCTAGTAGATGGCGGTAATGCACATCATTAAGTTGCTTGCCAACCGCCATAAAACAAGAAGATGAAGAAGAAGAAGAAAGAAGGAAGCTTCTTTCCCTCTCCCTCCTCAGAACCCGTTTAGTTTGTATCTTGTGATTGGGTTTTGTTAGGTTTGTTTTGACATTTGCTTATTTCTAGTTGGTTAAAGGTTTTGTATTAATCTATTTTGGTTTCTCATTTCAGTTATTCATTCTTCCAAGTTTTATTTCTTTAATATAATTTAATAAATTCCAATTTCATTGAATCATAAAATCCTTGTGTGGTCTCCATTAATGTTACCCCACCAAACGGGCCTGGTGGACGTAACATTGTGGGGGCTCATCCAATTTATGTGGACTAATTATGCTTGATTGGCCTCATTATTGTGTTCAGGTTGCAGTTACATCCCCCTGACTTTGGTTTTCCTGTGTGGCAGGTTATGTGTAGGCTTTTTTGTGCTGGTTTAAGGTTTTGGATACTTACAAGATTTTTGAAATTTTTCATGTTCCATATGTTTGTTGTTGGAGGTCCATGAGGATTTTTTGTACTTTTGTTAGATGGGGAGAGAGAGAAGTCTCTGTTTGGTGTTGAGTAGATGCTATGTGGTTCTTGTTGTTTGGCAATTTTAGACGACCCTGATTATTATTTTAGTTTGTTATTTTTGGGCTGGACTCTGGGCTGAGGGCACCGCCGTGGTTTGCTGCCTGAGAAGTTTTGGCCTGGAGGGATTTGCTGCCAGCGGTATTTTGGTGCTTCAAGTGCCTTGGCTCTTGGAGGAAGGCCTGAAGACTAGGCTAAGGTTAGTCAGGGTTTTTGTCAATTAGTTAGCTGCAGGTAAATGGAGATTTGCCATTTGGTTGTACCAGTCATGCACTTCCTGATAGTTGGTTAAAAGAAAAAAAAAAAGAAAAATAACTAGTTTGTTTTGGAAGTTGGTTTGCTGGATTGTTTTTGTTTGAAAATGGATACTTTGGGTTCTTTTTTGGCTACCCCAACTTTAGAACTTTTGGAAACACTTACTAAGGAGCAGATGCATCAAGTAGCTGAACACTTTGAAATTGACACTGAAGCTGCGAAAGGATTAAGGAAACCTCAATTGAGGGATTTTTTAAAAGACAAACTTGTACAACTAAATGTCTTTACTGCTTCTCTTGCAGATGCTGATGTGACAGATGTACCTTCCCAGGGTTCAGATTATTTAACTGGTGCCTCAAAATTGGATGATGACTTATCAGGTTCGATAGTATCTCAAGAGTCTCGATTACAGTTTCAATCTAAGAGAACTGAGATGGAAATGCAGTTCGAGTTGGAAAAATTGCGGCTAGCACATGAGCTTGAAGAGAGAAAATTAGCTTTACAAGAAAAAAGGCTAGTACGTGAACAAGAAGAGAAAAGGCTAGCACATGAGTTGGAGGTTAAGAAATTATCTCTGGAAGCTGAGCGTTTGAAGTTGAGGTCTGAGGGCAGGTTAAGTGGTGGATCTTTTAATCTGTCTCAATGTGGTGATGGGTTTACTGGACACAACTTGTTTAGTATGTTGAAGCTGTTACCTAAGTTTAATGAACAAGATCCTGATGTTTTTTTCTCTTTGTTTGAGGACATGGTAGAGGACCATGAGTGGAGTGATCTAGATTGTTCCATTCTGCTGCAAAGTGTGTTGGTGGGTAAGGCCAAAGAAGCTTATGTTTCATTAACTTCAGCTCAAAGAAAGGTATACAAATCTGTTAAAGAAGCTGTTTTGAAGGCTTATGAACTGGTTCCTGAACAGTACAGACAACAATTTAGGAACTGCAGAAAGGCTGAAAAACAGACTAACATAGATCTGGTCAGAGAACTAAACACCCAGTTTTGTTTCTTTGAGTGGCAGTTCAAATAAAGTGGCTGTGAAGATTCTGCGTGACACCGGAGCATCGCAATCTTTCATATTGGAATCTGTTTTGCCATTTTCTCCATTGTCTGATACTGGTTGTAGTGTCTTAATTAGAGGTATTGGGATGGAAACTTTCTCTGTGCCTCTCCATAAGATCTACTTGCAGTCAGAATTGGTACAAGGAGCAGTGACGATAGCTATTTGTCCTTCTTTGCCTGTGCAGGGTGTGTCTCTCATTCTAGGAAACAATCTGGCAGGTGGACGTGTGTGGCGAGATGTTACTCCTCCTCCAGTGGTCCGAGCTTGTCCATCCGTTTCTGTGTCAGACGTATGTGCTCAAGACTTTCCTGAGTTTTTTTCAGCTTGTGCAGTAACTTGTGCCATCACTCCTTCTTTGGCTGTTATGGAGGTTGAGTCTAGTAAGCCTGGTTCTGTTCTTGAGAAGACTGCCTGTTTGCCAACTCTTCCTGTTCCTTTGTCACTCAGTGAGTTTATTGAAGCCCAACAGGAAGACAAAACCTTAGCTGCTCTGTTTGATCAAGTCCAGACAGCTGAACAGGACACAAAAGTGTCATGTGGGTATTTTCTACAAGACGATGTGTTGATACGTAAATGGTTGCCCTACAGTGACCGGGAAATTGTTGGTCCCGTTTATCAAGCTGTTATCCCAGTCAAGTTCAGAAATCTGGTTTTGAAATCTGCTCATGGAGAATTGTCTGGACATTTAGGAGTCAATAAAACTTATAATCGAGTTTTACGACATTTTTATTGGCCACGTCTGAAAAAAGATGTTGCTTACTTTGTGAAAACCTGTCACACTTGCCAGTTAACTGGGAAACCTAATCAGATCCTGAAACCAGCTCCACTTTTTCCCATACCTGTTGCTGGTAAACCTTTTGAAGACTTGATCATAGACTGTGTTGGCCCACTGAGTCCTTCAAAGTCAGGATCTGTGTATTTACTGACAGTTATGTGTAAAAGCACTCATTACCCTGCAGCTTATGCTCTGAAAACAATTACGACAAAGTCGGTGGTCAAAGCTTTGTCTAATTTTATTTCAGTGTTTGGGATTCCAAAGACCATTCAGACAGACAGAGGGACCAATTTCACTTCACGCAAGTTTGCTGAGAGTTTGAAACAACTTGGTGTAGTCCATACACAAAGCAGTGCTTATCATGCTCAAAGCCAGGGGGCGCTAGAGCGTTTTCACCAAACCCTGAAAGCATTGTTGCGAGCATACTGCACAGAGTTGAGTTGAGACTGGGAAGAATGTCTGCCTTGGTTTCTTCTGGCAGCTCGTGAAGTTGTGCAAAAAAAGCACAGGGTTCAGTCCAAATGAACTTGTCTTTGGACATTGTGTGCGTGGTCCTCTTGCTATTCTAAAAACAAACTTGGAAAGTTCTGATCCACCATAAAACCTGTTTGACTACATTAATGGTTTTCGTCGCAGACTTTTCTTGGCTGGCAAACTAGCTTCTGAGAATCTTAAAAAAGCTCAGAGAAAAATGAAACAATGGTTTGACCAGAAGGCTGAAAGAAGAGTGTTTCACCCAGGAGATAAGGTGCTTGCCTTACTAAGTGTCTGAACAGGACTACATGGTTTCTACCTCAGACCGTAAGTGACCAACTCAGCTTTGTCATATAAACTTACTAAAGCCTTATTTTGGTCGGACTCTGAAAGAAAACGATGTGAAGGCAGTTGCTTCATCTGTTAAAGTGGACTTGAGCGGCACAGCAGGATTAGATGAGGATGTGCAAACTCCAGATGATGCTGTGTTTCAGCCAAGACTTAAGAACACTCTGAAATGTTGTCTAATTTGCCAATATTATTGAGTCATTTGTCTGTAGAGAGGAGTGAGCAGCTTAAGCAGTCAATTTTGGATTTCCATGCTTTGTTCAGTGACATTCCAACCTGTACTAACTTAATTGAGCATGACATTGATGTGGAAGGTGCGCAGCCCATCCGTCAGCATTTTTATTGTGTTCATCCAGAAAAAAGTAAGCTTTTGGAGTCTGAAATTCAGTACTTGCTGGACAACGGCCTGGCTAAACCATCTTGTTCCAGTTGGGCCTCACCATTTGTTGGTTAAAAAACCTGACAGCACTTATAGATTCTGTACTGATTACAGGAAACTGAACAGCATTACAAAACCTGACTCCTACCCACTTCCTTGGATGGAGGATTGCGTTGATCGTGTTGGGACAGCGAAGTATGTGAGTAAATTTGATTTGCTCAAAGGTTACTATCAAGTACCCTTGTCTGCTCGAGCCCAAGAGGTGTCTTCCTTTGTTGTACCATCTGGATTATACTCTTACACGGTAATGAGTTTTGGTTTTAGGAATGCACCAGCCACGTTCCAGTGGTTGATGAATCGGGTAGTGGCTGGATTGGAAGGTTGTGCTGTCTACTTGGATGATGTAGTGGTCTTCAGTGACACATGGGCTGAACACATACAACACATCCAGAAACTGTTTCCGCGTCTTCAGGATGCTCGTTTAACTGTGAACTTAGCAAAATGTGAGTTTGCGAGAGCTACAGTGAGTTATTTGGGAAAAGTTGTTGGGCAAGGACAAGTAAAACCAGTAAGAGCTAAAGTCCAAGCCATTGATAGCTTCCCTCCTCCTACCTCAAAGAAGGAACTAATGAGGTTTTTGGGTATGGTGGGTTACTATAGAAACTTCTATAAGAATTTTTCTACTGTAGTTGCTCCATTAACTGACCTATTAAAAGCTAAAGTCCAGTTCAGGTGGTCCTCAGCCTGTCAGAAAGCTTTTGAAAACATTAAGATCCTCTTAAGTACTGCACCTGTCTTGTCTACGCCAAGATTAGATCGGCCATTCCAAGTACAGGTTGACGCAAGTCAAGTTGGTGCTGGAGCAATTTTGTTGCAGACTGATGAGGAAGGCATTGACCATCCAGTCTGTTTCTTTTCTAAGAAGTTCAATCAACATCAATTTGATTATTCAACCATTGAGAAAGAGGCCTTGGCCCTTATTTGGGCACTGCAGCACTTTGATGTGGATGGGGGTGCATTTCCTGTTGTGGTGTATTCAGATCATAACCCTTTGACCTTTTTGCACTCCTTACAGAGTCCAAATCAGCGTTTGATGCTATGGGCCTTATTTCTGCAACCTTACAACCTTGTTGTTCGGCACATTCCAGGTACTGAAAATGTGCTGGCTGATGCATTGTCTCGTGCCATTGATGGACTAGAATAGCAAGGAAGATGGTTACAGAGGTCCGTGTTGGGATCCTTTGTTTAAAGGGGGGAGGTGTTATGGCTGCAGTGGGTCCCTGCCTTTTTCCTGGAGAAAGGCCTTCTGCAGGTGTTGTGTTTTTCCTTGATTGGTTCTCTGCGGCATGAAAAGTGGCCGTGCTGCAGCAAAGAAGGAAGCTTCTTTCCCTCTCCCTCCTCAGAACCCGTTTGGTTTGTATCTTGTGATTGGGTTTTGTTAGGTTTGTTTTGACATTTGCTTATTTCTAGTTGGTTAAAGGTTTTGTATTAATCTATTTTGGTTTCTCATTTCAGTTATTCATGCTTCCAAGTTTTATTTCTTTAATATAATTTAATAAATTCCAATTTCATTGAATCATAAAATCCTTGTGTGGTCTCCATTAATGTTACCCCACCAAACGGGCCTAGTGGACGTAACACACCATAGTTGAAGAGTTGGAACAGGAAATCGAAGAGGAAGCCATAAGACAAAATATTGTACCAGGAAATCCCAGCGGGCTCTTAGTGGAAAATCAACTTATAGCAGAAGAACAGGCAGTAAAAGACCCTGGAGCAGGAACACAAGCCACTACTAGAAGGAGAACTGATTTTAATTTAAGATACCGACCCGGCATACACTCACCTGAGAGATACACAGATAATAAACGATTACCAATATTAGTAGAAGGGAATGTCACGAAGTACGTACCATGGACTAATCAAGACTTGGTCGGAATGGTCACAAAATTGCCAGACATTAACGAGAGTGCCAGCAAGTGGGTAAGATAAGATAAGATAGTCTTTATTGATCTCACATTGGAGAAATTCACTCCAATATATATATATATATATATATATATATATATATGTATATATATGTATATATATATATATATATATATATATATATATATATATATATATATATATATATATATATATATATATATATATATATGTATGTGTATATATATGTATGTATGTGTATGTGTATATATATGTATATATGTATATATGTATATATATATGTGTATGTGTATATATATATATATATATATATATATATATATATATATATATATATATATATATATATATATATATATATATGTGTGTATGTGTATATGTGTGTATGTGTATATATATATATATATATATATATATATATATATATATATATATATATATATATATATATATATATATATATATATATGTGTATGTATATATATGTATATGTGTATGTATATATATGTGTATGTATATATATATATATATATATATATATATATATATATGTATATATGTATATATATATATATATATATATATATATATATATATATATATATATATATATATATATATATATGAAGCTAAATGCGGAAATTCAGACTGAAGAAACCCATTGCTTACCTCCATCAATCAAGGACTCATTCGCCTCCGACGCAAGCCAATCAGCTTTGAACTGCTACTCCTCGAACCCAATCGGTGTCCTGGATTCGTTTTAAAAGAACTTCAAATCCAGCTCAACTTCTACCCAGCAAGCAAGCAGTCGCTGTGCGATGTTGGATCTGGACTCTGATGACTGGATTCAACCCACCTCCATCCCCTTCTCCACCATCATAGCAGCTCCATCTGGCTTTCCTATGTGCTCCTACACCCTTGTTCCTATTAAAGTGTAATTCCTCCTTGACTCTACAGAATTCGCTGTCATATCTCAATCGGTCCGGCAGAAGACCGCCATGTTGAGCCTGGTTCTGCCAGAGGTTTCT
This sequence comes from Fundulus diaphanus, assembly GCA_037039145.1. NCBI lineage: Eukaryota > Metazoa > Chordata > Actinopteri > Cyprinodontiformes > Fundulidae > Fundulus > Fundulus diaphanus. The sequence goes on from CM073131.1 coordinate 52,400,147, forward strand.
TCCCAAGGGGAGTTTTTCCTCTCCACAGTCGCTTAGAGCTTGCTCATCATGGACAATCATGCAAACCTGTGTTTATCAAATTGGACATCTAGCTCAAACAGATCATCATATGGACTGAACAAACTTCTTCTATCTCCACTCCACCACCAGTTTCAGGCCTGGGGGGTCATTCCTATTCTCATACACCTGCTTATGCATATTGAAGTATAATTCAGCGTGAATATTTTCCTGCCGAGGTCTGAGCGCCAAAGTCTTAAAATATTGTATCAATAAATTCTTCTAATTGTCTCTTCTTTCCGTGTGAGTTTTTCAGATTGAAATACCTATACGCCTACACACATACGTACCTACACGTATATATGTGCATAGACATACGTGCATACATTGTACATATATACATACATGTGTACTGACATATGTTCACGTGTTGATAGCAGTAGAAGTCACTTCTTTCAGGATTATTGCATGTGTTGTAGCCCAGTGTATTGAATAGATTATTGCACATTAGTCATTGCACATTAGTTGTTACAGTTGTGGTTACAGTTATAGTGCAGCATCGTATAATCTGCTAGCAGCAGGAATGAATGACCTGCGGTAACGCTCCTTTTTACAGACAGGATGTTTTAGTCTGGCACTAAAGGAGCTGCTCAGCTCCTCTACAGTCTGGTGCAGGGGGTGGAAGGTGTTGTCCATGATGGATGTGAGCTTGGACAACACCCTCCTCTCAGCCACTTCCTCCACTTAGTCCAGAGTGCAGCCCAGGACAGAAGTGGCCTTCCTCACCAGCTTATTCAGCCTCTTTTTGTCCCGCTCTGCGCTGCCAGGGGCCCAGCAGACAACAGCGTAGAGGAGGGCTGAGGCCACCACAGAGTCATAAAAAGTTTTTAGCAGAGGCCGGCTCACTCCAAAGGACCTCAGCCTCCTCAGGAGGTGGAGCCGGCTCTGACCCTTCTTATACAGAGCATCAGTGTTATGAGTCCAGTCCAGTTTATTGTTGATGTGAACACCCAGGTATTTGAAACTCTTCACAGTCTCTATGTCCTGCCCCTGGATGTTCACAGGTGAGTGAGGTGGGGGTCTTCTCCTGAAGTCGATCACCATCTCCTTGGTCTTACTGGTGTTTAAGCACAGATGGTTCTTCTCACACCAGTCCACAAAGTCCATGATGACCGACCGGTACTCCAGCTCGTTCCCCTCAGACACACAGCCCACAATGGGCGAGTCGTCAGAGAACTTCTGAAGGTGGCAGCTGTCCGTGTTGTAAGTAAAGTCCGAGGTGTAAAGGGTGAAAAGAAACGGAGAAAGAATGGTGCCCTGGGTGGCCCCGGTGCTGCAGAGTGCCACCTCTGACTGACAGCCGTGCAGCCGCACATGCTGAGGGCGGTCAGTGAGGTAGTCCATGGTCCAGTCAGCTAGATGTTTGTCCACCCCAGCGTCCTCCAGCTTCCCCCTCAGCAGTGATGGTGTTGAAAGCGCTGGAGAAGTCAAAGAACATGACTCTCACAGCGCTGCCGGTGGTCTCCAGGAGAGTGAGCGCCCGATGCAGGTAGGTGATGGCATCCTCTACTCCGATGTTGGGCCGGTAGGCAAACTGCAGCGGGTCCAGGGTGGGGCTCACCACGGTGCGCAGGTGAGCTAGGATGAGGCGCTCCATGGTCTTCATCAGGTGGCAAGTCAGGGTGACTGGTCTGAAGTGTGCCGGTTCCCGGGCGTGCGGTGTTTTGGGAACTGATACCACACAGGAGGTCTTCCACAGGGTGGGCACCACCCCCAGGCTGAGGCTCAGGTTGTAGATGTAGAGCTCATCTGCACAGGTCTTCAGCAGCCTGGGGGGGATACGGTCCGGTCCTGAGGCTTTCCTCTGTTTCAGCCTCCTCAGCTGCCCCCTCACCTGTATTGGTGTGACTGTGAGGGGGGAGGGAGGTAGGGCCGAAGGTGCCAATGGGTCGGTCGTTGATAGGAGTGGCGGTGGGGGGGATGGTAGATCTCCGGAGGGCTGTTGGTTGGAGACGTGTGGAGAGTTGATGGCAGGGATGGGGCCAGTGTGTGTGTAGTCAAACCGGGTGAAGAATGTGTTCAACTCATCTGCAGACTTGGTGTCACCGTCTGCAGCCCTGCTGGTCCTCTGCCCGAAGCCGGATATGTTCTTCAGACCTCTCCACACATCTCTGACGTTGTTCTGCGCCAGCTGCTCCTCCATCTTCTTCTCATAGTCCTTCTTTGCTGCCCTGATCCACCACTGGAGCTCCCGCTGGACTCTACGCTGCTCCTCTTTGTCCCCTGAGTAGAAAGCCCTCTTCTTCTGGTTCAAGAGGACTTTCAGCTCAGGGGTCACCCAGTGGGGGTTGTTTGGAAAGCATCTTAGCCGTCGTGTTGGCACGATGCTCTCCACACAGAAGTTCATGTAGTCAGTGATGCATTCAGTCAGGCTGTTGATGTCATCACCATGAGAGCTTTGGAACATGCTCCAGTCTGTGGTTCTGAAACAATCCCTCGGCTTCTCAGTGGCCTGATCTGACCAAACTTTCACTGACTTCTTCTGTACCTTTTGTCTGCTCACCAGTGGAATGTAGTGGGGGAGCAGGTACACGAGGTTGTGGTCTGAGAGTCCCAGAGGGGGGAGGGGGGTGGAGGTGTGGGCGTCTTTAACTTTGGCATAAAAAAGGTCCAGCGTTTTATTGTTCCTTGTTTTACACGTGACGTACTGGGTGAGCGTGGGGAGGGTGGAACGGACAAAGCCATGGTTGAAGTCCCCTGTGATCAGCAGTAGAGAGTGGGTGTGCTGTGTTTGCAGATTGTTTACAGCGGTGTGGATCCGCTCACACGCGGTGGCGTCCGCGGAGGGAGGGATGTAAACACAGAGCATGATCACGTGGCCGAACTCTCTCGGCAAGTAATAAGGTCTCAAACTCACTGCGAGAAGTTCAACATCCGAGCAGCATATCTGCTGCTTCACGTGAATATGCGCTGCATTACACCAACGCTCATTCACAAACACCGCCAGCCCCCCTCCTCTCTTTTTTCCGCTCCCCTCAAAAGTTCTGTCCGCGCGGATAAGTTTGAAGCCATCCTGTGAAATCACTGAGTCCATGACAGATCCATCTAACCACGTCTCCGTGAAGCACATAATACTAGCGTCTCTGTACCTACTTTGGAAACAGGTTAGTGTTGTGAGTTCCTCGGTCTTGTTCCGTAGAGATCTAACGTTTCCGGTGACAACCGATGGTAAATAACCTTTCCTCCGCTTCGTCCTCCCGCCCCGACATCCTCTCCGCCTCCTCCGTATTTCTGCGGGGATGTATAGTTTCTCAGCATGGTGATGAGCAGGGCCGCAGCGAGAGGAGTCACGTAGTCCGAGAAGCTGGTTCCTCGTGTTAACAATGGGACGCTCGGAGTCGCGGACAAAGGGGTCTCCACTCGCGGCATCGAAATGTGCCGAAAGTAACAAAAAAATAATCACTAGAGTCCCAAAAGTTGGTTTCTTCGGGGCATCTACGCTCAGAATACCCGATCCGGTATTCAATAATATACAAGCAATCCAGAAAGTACAATAAAGAGGAGAAAGTAGGAAAAGATAGGAATACAGCCGATGTGACTGGCTGCTGTCTGCACAGCGACATCTTGGAGTAAGTGGATAAAGGTGTTTGAAGAACTCCATCGTTGAAGCAATGCCTGGTCAAGTGAGAAGCAGGCTAGAAAATGTGGTGGCTTTGACGTCAATGCCCTATAGAGAGTTCTGTGATCATGTGATACATGCAGTTGAAAAACACAGAAGAGAGGAGATAAAGATTGCAGAAAAAGATAAAAACGTTCAGAGAAAATTGGCACAAATGCAGTTTGGAGAACTCAGGAAAAAACAAAGCCAAGACTCAAGCCACAATGATTAAAGCTACTGAACATGTGTCACCACCCCAAGGTTTTTCAGAACCTGTACCTGATGTGACAAATCAGGCGCAAAGGAGTTTTCCGGCTCCTCAACCCACCCAGCTGCAACAACCCGTGGTTAATGTCTATCCTCAAGTATTTAACTCACAGCCATATGGGCCTCGTGGACGACAGCAAAGAGGTCCCGCCTGGACTAACAGAGGCAGGCCTGGTGCACCTGGAATAATGGGAGCATGTTGGACATGCAATGAACTTGGACATTGTGCCGAGAATTGCCCAAGAGGCAACAGCACCTACCGAATGCAATCACGTGGCCGGTTCCGTCCAGGTCCAACAAAACGTCCTGTAAACCCACCAAATTTTGGTTACTAGGGGGGGCCCAGAGAACCTTACAGGGGAGAACCAGTGCCCAATCCTAAGTGACGGTGCTGAAAATGAACCTATGTTAAAAATTGTAATTGAAGAAAAAGAAACACCGATGCTGGTCGATACAGGAGCATCTTACACGTGTGTAAGTCCAAATTATGCAAAGCGCCTCCCCATGTCTGATAAACTCATTTCAACAGTAGGGTTCTCGGGAATAAGACAGCTAATACAAATGACACATGAAGCTAATGTTTATTGGCTAGGAGACATTTCAGGCCCAGTTGAAGATGTAGTCACTAACTGGGGCCGGTACATTAAAGCTCAAATTCCAGAAGCCCGAAAACCTTTTCTAGATTACCACTGCACCATGTTCTATGACATTTCAAAGAGCATGGAGTTTGAAGAAAAATTGGACAGTTCTACAAAAAATAGAACTGTCGATCTTGAAACAAAATGTATTGTTATTGGAAACCAAGGTGCAGCTTTAAACAAACATCAGCATAACAGTGGAAATGAATCCCACAGCATGGGATTCATTTCCACTGTTATGCTGATGACACTCACCTATATTTATCCATAAATCCTCATGAATCCAATCAGTTACTTCGACTGCAGGCATGTCTTGATGACATCAAAAGCTGGATGTCCTTAAATTTCCCACACTTAAATTCTGACAAGACAGAAGTTGTAATCTTTGGACCAGAGTCCTCAAAAAATAAACGTCTTAATCAATCACTTAATCTCGATGGCATTAACTTGGCCTCTGGTAATAAAGTAAAAAATCTTGGTGTTGTTTTTGACCAAGACATGTCATTTAAATCCCATATTAAACAGGTTTCCAGAGTTTCCTTTTTTCACCTCCGGAATATCGCCAAAATTAGAATCATTCTGTCCAGGGGTGATGCTGAAAAACTAGTCCATGCATTTGTTACTTCAAGGATGGACTATTGTAATCCTTTACTATCAGGAAGTCCACAAAATGCAGTTCATAGTCTTCAGCTGATCCAAAATGCTGCAGCAAGAGTTCTGATGAAAATCAACAGGAGGGATCATATTTCTCCAATTTTAGCTGCATTCGCTTCCTGTTAAATCAAGAATACAATTTAAAATTCTTCTTCTAACGTATAAAGCCCTTGATAATCAAGCTCCATCATATATCAGAGCTCTGATTACGCGTATATTCCTAACGGAGCACTTCGCTCTCAGACTGCAGGTCTGCTAGGGGTTCCTAGAGTCACTAAAAGTAGAATGGGAGGCAGATCCTTCAGCTATCAGGCTCCTCTCCTGTGGAACCAACTCCCAGTTTTGGTCCGTGAGGCAGACACCCTGTCTACTTTTAAGACTAATTTTAAAACTTTCCTTTTTGACAAAGCTTACAGTTAGAGTTTCTCATGTTACCCTGAGCTACCTCTATAGTTATGCAGCTATAGGCTTAGGCTGCTGGAGGACATCAGGGCCTATTTTTCTCACTCTACTGATTTCTACTGTTCTCCAGTCTACTGTTCTCTAGTTTTGCATTGCATTACATTGAAATGACTGTTGTCATTTCAGCTTTTAACTTTTTGCTCTCTCTCTTTTCTCGTCATAGTAGGTACACCTGGTCTGACGTTCTGTTAACTGTGACACCATCCAGAGAGAACAGATCACCCGCTATTACCATTTAATGTAGAACAGATTACTGGATCAATGTGTGCTTCTGTGCTTTTTTTGTCTCTTTTGTTGTGTCTCTGCTCTGTCTTCTGTAACCCCCAGTCGGTCGAGGCAGATGACCGTTCATACTGAGCCTGGTTCTGCTGGAGGTTTTCCTTCCTGTTAATGGGGAGTTTTTCTTCCCACTGTCGCTTCCTGCTTGCTCAGTGTGAGGGATTGCTGCAAAGCCATGGACAATGCAGACGACTCTCCCTGTGGCTCTACGCTTCTCCAGGAGTGAATGCTGCTTGTCGGGACTTTGAAGCAATCAACTGGTTCCCTTATATAGGACATTTTTGACCACTCTGTATAATGTGATTGATTTTGACTTTGTAAAGTGCTTTGAGATGACATGTTTCATGAATTGCCGCTATATAAATAAAATTGAATTGAATTGAATTTAACGTGAAACCACTCTGTACCACTCTGAAGTTTCATTTCAGAGCGGCACAATGTTCCAGAATCAGTACCACCAATTACATTGTTTGTAAATAAATGATTTCATGCAAAAGATCTGGGACCAATGATGAAACTTGCAACTGAAACAACATGGGAAGAAACAGATATCCCATTAATTTCACAATTAAGTGATGAAACAATGATCGAGATCATATGTGAAACAACAATGACAGCAAAACCACAAGTTGTGACAGTGGCTGTTGATCTTAAAGATCACTCTGAGGAAGATGGTTCCTCTGAAGATCAACCATTATTGCAGGACATGCTAAAACATGTCTCTGAGCACTTATGGTCTAAACATGACACAGATGTGGGCTTAGTAAAATCTGCAGAGCCAGTCTCTGCAGAGCCAGTCTCAGTCTCAAATGCATACCCGATTGCCTCAAGGGTTTAAACTCAGCCCGCACATATTTAACCAGGTGCTAAAAAATGTTGAAGGACTCGATTTAACCGGAACTGTGTTACAGTATGTGGATGATTTGTTAATCTGCGGAAACACACTAAATGACTGTCATCAAGACTCAATCAAAGTTCTACAAAGATTAGCAGTGGGAGGACACAAGGTCTCCAAACAAAAACTACAGTATTGTCAACCTCAGGTAGATTACCTAGGAAGACAAATATCACAAGGAACACTTGGCATTTCACCTTCTCAACTGGAAGGTGTCAGCAAAGCTCCAAGTCCACGAACAGTCGGCAAAATGATGACGTTTTTGGGAATGACAGGTTTCAATGCAGACTGGATTGAAAACTATGCAGAAAAAACAGCATCGCTTAGAGAACTCATAAAAGAAACAGGAAGCCGTTGAAAGCAGTGTTAAAATGGACAACTGAAGCTAAAATAGCTCTTGAAACACTAAAACAGGAAATGCAAATGGCACCAACTTTGGCATTGCCAGACTACGATAAAGAATTTTACCTGTATGTAGCCAACGGGAAAGACATGTACGCGTCAGCTGTATTAATACAAGAAACCTGTGTAGGACGACGAAAGCAAGCAATTGCTTATTACAGCACTAAACTAGACAATGTTGCCCAAGGCTGGCCACCATGTTATCAAGGTCTAGCGGCAGTCTACTACGCTTATGAAAAAGCATCAACCATAACAATGGGTTACCCGGTAACAATACGGACCCATCACAAAATCACAGAACTGATAAATCAAGGGAAGTTTGTGATGACTCAGGCAAGATGTTTACAGTACATGCCACTTTTAACATATCCAGACGTAACTGTGCAAAAGTGCACAACAAACAACCCTGCTGACATGGTACCTCTGGACTGTGAAGGAGAACCACGTGAGTGTCTTGCAGAAACAATGAAATACACAAGACTAAGACCCAATTTAGACTCAACTCCGATAATGAACGCGGAAGTCGCTTATTTTGTTGACGGGTCATGTTTCAGAGATCATCTTGGAAACCACGCAGGTTATGCCATGGTAGAACAAGCAGGAGACAACTTTGTAACAGTCAAAGCAGAAAAATGCGAGCAACGTTGCTCTGCCCAAAATGCAGAACTAAAAGCATTGACAGAAGCGTGCAAACTAGCAAAAGGACAAGTAGCAAACATATACACAGACTCGGCTTACGCCCATGGGGTGTGCTATCTGTTTGCTGCTGTTTGGAAACAAAGAGGGTTCAAAAGAGCAGACGGCAGTCCAGTACTACATCAAGAACAGCTAAAAGAATTGATTACATCAATGATGATGCCATCAAAATTGGCAATAATTAAATGCAATGCCCACCGTAAAGGTAATGATTTAATCATTATGGGCAACAACGCCGCAGATGAGGCAGCAAAACTAGCGTCTAAGTGCCAGATGGCTATTTTGGCACCAGTGGTCACATTGGAACCAATGGTGACACCAGAAGACATTATTCTGATGCAGCAGGAGGCAGGTGCGAGTGAGCACGCTCTCTGGGTGCAGAGAGGTGCGACGATGAGTGAAATTGGTTTGTGGAGATCACAAAGTGGACATTTAGTTGCACCAGTAGCATTGCTGACAATGTTGATCTCAGAAGCTCATGGTTTGGATCACTGTAGTAGAGGTAAATTGATGGAGAAGATGAAAAGGCACGGTTATTGGTCACCTTACATGCAAGCAATGGTGGATGAAATCTTGAGCCAATGTGAAATATGTGCAGAAAACAATGTTCTTAAAGGCATAAAATCACCGATTGGTCACATTCCGGTCCCTGTGGGACCCTTTAAACATCTTGTGTTAGATTATGTTGACATGATAAAGCTAGTTCGAGGGAAAAGATACATGTTGGTTGTGATCGATCGATTCAGCCGGTGGGTTGAAGCGGTCCCATCAAAGACATTGGGAGCAGATACAGTGATTAAGTTTCTGACAAGAGAGGTGAGTCAGAGGTTTGGCATCCCATAAGAAATCAGTTCAGATAATGGTTCAGCATTTATCCAAAAGGTTTTGAAAGATGTTATGTTAAAGCTAGGAATCAAACAACGCTTTGGAGCTGTCTACCACCCACAGAGTCAGGGTATTGTAGAGAGGATCAATGGAACTTTGAAAGCTAAGCTGAATAAAATCTGTGCTTCTACTAAACTAAACTGGATTGATGCTTTGCTGCTTGCGCTAATGAGCTATCACATGCAGTTGCACCGAAGCACACATTTAACCCCGCGTGAAATGCTAACAGTCAGAACAATGCCAGTGCCTGAATGGAGGCTTCCATTCAAAGGCCCGGCACTTGAACAGCCACAAACAGAGTTGAAAGCATATATGAATCAACTAACTGCTATCCATAGAGCTATTTATCTGCAGGAAAAAGCCAGAAGTTCCTGTCCAGAGTCGGTGGTGAAGAGACCAGTCGAACCAGGAGACCTGGTGTACATGAAGGTGTTCAGTCGGAAATGGAACGGCTCGAGATGAGATGGACCCTTTGAGGTCAAATGAGCGACTGCAACCGCCGTCCAAGTTCAGGGGAGTGATATGTGGTATCATTTGACTCAATGTACTAAAGTACACACCAGAGACACTGTGAAGCCAGACAGTGTGAAGCAAGACATTGTGAAGCCAGGCATTGGAAAAAAGTGTGAACAGACGATTTGCAACAATGAGACTAGTATTAATGACATTTCACCTGTGGATGTTGGCAGAAGTGGTGAACCTAACAACAGCGAGGCCGGAGATGAACTCTCACAGCCTGCAGCCGGCACCACTGCGTCAGCTAACGTCAGCTCAACTACGAGTGGAGAGAGCAATGATTAATGTGGGTCGAGACGTTCGACATCCAACCATGAACAGTGGGACTTCAGTCTATAAAGGGAAATCCACCCTTGTAGAACAAGATAAGTACAACACAACGTTAATGGGTTTGAACAAGTACACACTACTGTTTTTGCCAGCTGAATTCAAATGGAAAGCAACGGTAACGATACAGGATTTCGTACAAAATTAGATACGGCGTTTGAGATGAACATTGATTACAATGATCAAAAACTGTGTGGAAAAAGTGTAAAAAAGGAGTATACAGAGTATGGGGTAAACCAGTGCTCACTTATTCTGTACATAAAGGATGATGGTTTTAAGGTAGAAATAAAATTAGAATCCCACAGGGATCCCGAGGACAATTACAAATATGACTTAACAATGAAGAATTTAGAAAACCCCAATGTAATATCAGGAAATGGTGATTTAGAATGAATAGGAAACAAGGAGTTAACTGCTACAGTTCAAATGTTTAATGATCAAATTAGGATACATGTGGAGCCAGACGGTGATAAATATGACTTGGTTGAAAGAAACGTGATTATCTCTAGATTACTACAAAAAGGTGACAGACAAAGGATGTGTAATTTGCATGCTAATATAAGCCATCAATTAGCAAGTCAAAATCAAGAAAACATTAATTGTAAAATGACTGTTTGGAATGCAAATTGTGGTTGGAATATTGAAGCAGACATAATAGCCTTCCGGATTAAAAAAACATACGAGTTGAAATTTGAAGACATCACCTCGAGTGGAAAACTAGATTCAACACTGTTATGGAACTTACCGAAAAAAGAAGCTTTACCAGAAGAAGTAAATTGTTCTCCCCCAACAACTATGGCTACTAGAACTACTGTAGAAGTGAAGAAAATTACCGTCCCTAGTGGACATGTGACTTTACCTACTTCAGTCACCAAATCAGGACCAAATAAACCGATAAAGACATTAACAGTCACATCAGCATCTAAAATCTTAAATAGCACAATACAAATTTCAACCAATAACAATAAAGCTACAAAGGTAAATACAAGTAAAAAGGAAGTGGTCCCCGGGGCCCCCGCCCGAGGGCGGCGCGCCCCAGGGACCCCAGACCCCCAGACTCACCCCGGCCCCACCCAGCGGCAGCACAGCTACCAGGTCAGTAACCCACGTCCGTCACCACGCAGCTCCCCAAGAGTGCCGCAAGCGCTTGCTGTAGGCCGCCCGTAGGCCTCCCAAGCCCTTCCCAGATGGGGGCAACAGACCCTGGAGTCAGATCCACCAGGCGCCTTACTCCAAGTGCCCCCAGAGCCCAAGGAACCCCTCCATCTAGCCACTGCGCCCTGCAGGAAGCAACCCACCGCCCCCTATTCCACTAAGTGATGGTGTTGATCAGAGAAGCCCAAAGAGACCAATCAGATGTGGAAGCAGATGCTGTCTCTAGATTAATATGATCCAACAAAAGATCTCTATACTGATTGATACTGAGATTTTCTTTACTTTTCCAATTCATGAGGATAGTTTTCTTTGCGATACATAATGCAGTGAAAACCATGTAAACTATTTCTTTTTTCAGAGGGCTTTCCTCAAAATTACCGAGCAAGCAAACTGATGGGGAAGGTGTAATTTTACAGCTCAAGCACTTATGTAAGGATAAGTCCTTACATATCTGTGTCCAGAACCTCTGGACTGGTGTGCATAACCATAACGCATGAAAATAATTATCAGGATGATTGCCTATGCAGTGTGAACAGATATTAGATTGTGCCAAACCCATCTTGAATAATCATTGTCCTGTGTAGTGTACTCTGTGAAGGATTTTGTATTGTATTAGTTGTAAGTTGGTGTTTCTAGTCAATTTGAAAGTTCTTAGACATATTTGAGCCCAGAAATTTTGTTCAAAGGTGCCTGATAAATCCTTTTCCCATTTCATAATAGGAAGAGATATCGAATCATCTATTTTAGTGAGTGTCCTGTATGATTTAGACAGTAGTTTGGGGGGGGGGGGGTAAATCTAGGAACTAGTTGGGATTTGTAAGTCACCATTAATATGCTTAGATTTATTTCTAATTATAGATTTAAGTTGTTCATATTCCAAGAATTTATTTTTACTAATGCCATATTGCATATTTAGTTTAGCAAAATTGATGAACTCGGTTCCGTCAAGTATATGTTCCAGATATTTAATACCTTTATTCTTCCAGTATGTAAAGTTTATCATTTTATTATTTTGTAGGATATCAGGGTTATTCCAGATAGGTGTACGACTGCATGGGATAAGGGATGACTTTGTCATTTTAAGGAACTCCCACCATGCTGTCAGAGTAAAACTAATGTTGATATTTTTAAAGCATGTATGCCGTTTTATATTTGAGCTAATAAACGGCAAATCTGAAATCATGATATTATTGCACATTTCCTGTTCTATATATAACTGTTAGGACATCAACGAGGTCAAGTGGAACGAGCTGTTTATCCCAGAACTGCATGGCACACTTAGATGGCACCGACCCAAAAAGATTGGCACATACCTATCAGATACCCCGGAGGTGACACAGTTTCCCTGCTGATGTCACAGTTTGGATGTGTACAGCCCTTGTATGGGTGTGTCCCGAGATCCCTATATAATGTTTGTGTGATGAGTAATCGGGGCTTCCTGCCGATCAGGAGCCCATCAGCGCTGGTGTGACTGTAACTGTTTCTCTGTCTTTACCTAGATAAAATATAACTAAAAGCATACTTGTCTGTTTTATGCGTCCTACATTCAAGGTAAAAAGTAAGTTGGGGTCGCCTGACTGGGTAAAAGGATCTGGGTCCACCGAGGGTGCTTCACCATAGACGGGACACGGTGAAACAATAACATAACCAAGGCTCATCTAGAAGACTATTTTTTATCCATTTAGAGATGTATTGTAGCCTATTTGCTAAGTAATAGTTATGGAAGTTAGGCAAATCTAATCCTCCCATGTCTTTAGTCTTCTGTATTGTCTTTAAGCTAATACGTGGGGGGTTTATCTTTCCAAGGAAATTTAGAAATGGCAGAGTCTAGAGATTTAAACCAGTCAAACCAGATGATGGTTTATTGGGGATCATTGAAAATAAATAATTAATTCTAGGTAGGACCATCATTTTTATTGAAGCTACCCTACCCATAAGTGAGATTGGAAGTGATTTCCATCTTTCAAGGTCCTCTTCTATCCTGTTTAAAAGTGGGGCGTGGTTAAGTTTAAGTAAATCCGTTAATAGGGTGTTTTCAGCTGACGTCACGCTCACGTGACTACTCAGCGCGTCCGCCATATTGGGTGGCAGTCGTTTCGCACCGTTGACCTGCATTGTATCACGCCTTAGGCAGTATTGGAAGTGAACAATGGGGAAAACGTGTTTAATGGTTGGTTGCACGGCCCGTGGAGGTGGAGATCAACGCTTTCTATCGCCTACCAGCCGTAATAGTGAATCAGTGCGAAAAAACAAAACAGCTCTCTGAACAACGCCGTCACCTATGGCTGACACGGATATCCAGGTCCGATTTGGACGGTGTTAAGCTGGAATACGCCAGAGTCTGCGGTGCTCACTTTGTCACAGGTAATTAACTGTTAAGTATTTAAAACATATAAGAAGAATATATTAATAATAGGGCTTGGGCGTTATGACTTATTACTTTCCGCGGCTGTCGTGTTGACTGCCTCCGCCGCCTCTACTGCCTATTACTACCGCATACTGTACTCCCTCTCTCAGCCGTGTTTTAATTTGATTAATTTCACCTTAACTTGATTTCAACCATGGTAAACCGTTGCTGTATTGTGGGCTGTAACAGCGCAACACATGATCGCCATGGGAAAAACATAGAAACAGATTAATTTTCCACCGCTTTCCTGCCTGGAGGCGCAACCACGGAGAACAACTGTTAGCGATAACAAAGAGTCGTCGGCTCGCTTGGATCGCGGCTGTAAGTCGACCGAACATAACTTTCCACAGTATCCCGATGTCAATGAGAGTGTGTTCTAAACGTTTGAAACACATAGCAGCAAGTTAAAAGTACATTACATGCGCGAGTGGTTGTTAGCGCTAACGGTTAGCATGAGCCAGAGCCCGGCTGAGCGCAGCTTACCTTTGAACGAGTTACAGAGATAAAGAGATCGTCGGCTCGCTTGGATCGCGGCTGTAAGACCGAACATAACTTTCCACAGTATCCCGATGTCAATGAGAGTGTGTTCTAAACGTTTGAAACACATAGCAGCAAGTTAAAAGTACATTACATGCGCGAGTGGTTGTTAGCGCTAACGGTTAGCATGTGCTAACCCGTCTGTACGCAGCTTACCTTTGAACGAGTTGCTGTGTTCCCACTGTTTGCTGGCTTTATGATCTGCAGCTCCTACCGGCGCCAATACGGTAAATACAACTTAATTTTGCACTGGTCATTGTTCTGCTTAAATAATTAAAGCCGCGAGCGGCGTCGATCGGCCTTGCAGCCAAGCGCCTTCGCGCACCGCCCGCCTGCGGCGGGCGGTGCAACACATTTGCGTCGGATTGTTTACATTTTTACCATCTTATTAAAACTCACCCGTCCACGTATGATGGCGATTTCCTTGATGTACATAACCAGATGTGAACTGGTTGTGAGCCTCTAGATCCTTGTAAGCTCTCATTTCCTCAAGAGTGTGCAGAGGGTTTTCACCGAACACCAGGTAATGCACTATGTCGCCGTGCTCTACATTTGGCCAATCATCTGGATAAGTGCTAAACAAGGCACCGTGGAGGGCATACGGGTCCATATGGTCGATCACGGAACATTTCCTCAGATATACGTCCTTATCTGGTCGCTCTAGCGTGCTGGCGTACTTATCCATTCGCGATACGATAATACGTGTAAGACAACTAGAGATAAGGAAGTGTGCCACCCAATATGGCGGACCGGAAGTTGGCCAGTGACGTCAGTGAAAACACCCTATTTAGACGACACAGTAATACCTAAATATTTAATATTTCCTGATTGCATTTGTAAATCTAGGGAGTTTTCGAGAGAGCAATTAATTGACAGTACCGTAGATTTAGACCAGTTTTTTTTTTTTTTTTTTGATTTTGATTTTGGAAAGATGCCTTCCTTCACCACAATGGACTTTGACAAGCTTTTACAGAAGACAGCTGTTATGGAACTGAAAATCTGTTGACTCGAAGTGAATTATGATGTAAACGCAGCGCATGGAAATGAAACAACCCTGCCTGTGATTCCGAACGGTGACCACCAGCCCAGCGACTCAGCGAACAAACAGTTCCCTGAGAAAAATGAGAATCCCTGGACCACTCTGGGTGCAAGACCAAAGGATCAACGAACCCCACACCTAGACAAAGAAAACTGGCCGAGACTACAGAGAGATGTCCCAAGACAAGGGAAACAACAACGGGCTGTTCTCAAAACAAATGATAGGAGTTAACCTGCTGGAAATGCTGGAATTCCATTACTAAACAGATTCGCTCCGCTCCAAAATGTGACCCAGGAGGACGAAAATCAGAGGTATGTCAACGATTTTCGTTCTAAGACATCAGAGAAAACACATGCCACAGGGCCAAGGACCCTGATATTATGCAATGGATCTGTAAGGGGGATTAAACATTTCTGTAACAAGAAAAACACAGAGGTGTTGATTTATAACGACGGGAACTGTGGCCGGGTGCCCGATATATCTGATGTATCAGACATCCTTCTAAGGATCTTGAAAGAATGCCCGACCCTGGAAAAACTCATAATACAAGCTGAAGCCCTGAAGGACGTCAATACGATAAGAAAATCAGAAGTATTGAAAGAGGATTACATTCGTCTGTTGAACTTAGTTGATGGCAAAAATGTCAAGGTTTTTCTCAGTGGACCTCGTGCACCCATTAATTGTGGAGATGAGACTTTTTCCATAATTCTGATGCTAAACAAATGGCTGGAACAAACATGCAAACAAACAAATGTAACCTTCAAAGATAACTTTAACATCTTTTGGGAGAGGAGACATCTGTTCAGCGACAATGGTTTCCATCTAAATAGGTCAGGTGCAAAACGGCTGATTTCAAACATTTTCTATTCTGTGAACCATGCTCCATCAGCTTTGTTCCAAAACAAAGTACATCCAGTGCCAAAACAAATGATAAACCCAGTGCAGCCCGAACAAGCCAAGATAAAGATTGCCAGAAAGATTCAATTCAATTAAATTTTATTTATATAGCGCCAAATCATGAAACATGTCATCTCAAGGCACTTTACAAAGTCAAGTTCAATCATATTATATAGATTGGGTCAGATTATACAGATTGGTCAAAAATGTCCTATATAAGGAAACCAGTTGATTGCATCAAAGTCCCGACAAGCAGCATTCACTCCTGGGGAAGCATAGAGCCACAGGAAGAGTCGTCTGCATTGTACATGGCTTTGCTGCAATCCCTCATACTGAGCAAGCATGAAGCGACAGTGGGAAGAAAAAACACCCATTAGCGGGAAGGAAAAACCTCCGGCAGAACCGGGCTCAGTATGAACGGTCATCTGCCTCGACCGACTGGGGGTTACAGAAGACAGAGCAGAGACACAACAAGAGAGACAAAAAGCACAGAAGCACACATTGATCCAGTAATCTGTTCTACATTAGATGGTAATAGCGGGTGGGCCGTCTTCTCTGGATGATGTCACAGTTAACAGAACGCCAGACCAGGTGTACCTACTATGACGATAAAAGAGAGAGAACAGAAAGTTAAAGCAGAAATGACAACACATAATGCATAATTGAAGAACAGTAGAACTCAATAGAGTGAGAAAATTAGATCCTGATATGCTCCAGTAGCCTAAGCCTATAGCAGTAAAACTATAAAGGTAGCTAAGAGTAACATGAGCCACTCTAGTTATAATTTTTGTCAAAAAGAAAAGTTTTAAGCCTAGTCTTAACACTAGAACTCCCAAGGCAGTCATTTTGACTGTTTTCAGATTTTGAAGTCTAATAACTTTTTTTACATGAGTCTTACATTATCCATGCTAGCTGACTTTTCCTGTATCTGTATGTCCTTTATTTCCATATTGTTTTTTAAATAAAATAAAAAACCAAATAAAAAATATCGTTACTTTTACCTTTGTCTCCCACACCCGTCATTTTGACGGCTCCGTTAGTTACATTCTATTTTATTCCCGCGGTTGAAACACAACGGGATGTTGCCTAGCAACCAGCATTCTAGCTAGCGCACCAAAGACCCGCTGGTGTGCGGCGAACCCTCCTCAGAGGAGGAGCCGCCTTTATTTAGGTAAAGAAAACGGTGTTAGGTGCTACAACACTGTACAAAAAACCGCTCACATGATGCCTGTCACAAGTGCAAAAAGGTGGTGTGCGGGAAATGCACGGGGGATATCGTTGTGACATGCAAAAAATGTGTTTGATCGGTTTTCTAATCTTGTAAATATATCGTTTTGTGTAGTTCCACTTGTAGTTTTATTAAATATTTAGATTTTTTATGTGTTCATTACAGTTTAGAACCATTTATTATTTTCAATTGTAAATAGTGATATCATTTCTTGTAACTTTTTTGGGTACCATAGTGTGTAATTTTATTTCGTTTTATTTATAGTCTAATCTATTATTGCCACATTGCATTTTCCGAATTTATGTAAATAATTAAACATTTTAATTATAAACTTTTCTTGCAAACCTTTTTTATTTACAGTGTTATTTTCAGCACCATTTACAATCGTATATTATAAATAATTTAAGGAACAATTGTTGGACGTGGTAAAAATATATTTTGGACCTCATTTTTAGTTCTACATATCCACAATAGGCTTATAAAGCCCACTAGAACTATTACAGTTGATGACGTCATCACCAATGCCGCATTCCATTGGTCAGAATGTCACCCGTCAAATTGACTGCCAGTGGGAGTTCTAGGAGTATCGGAATTCTGGGAGTCCTAGTGTTAAAAGTAGATAGGGTGTCTGCCTCACGGACCAAAACTGGGAGTTGGTTCCACAGGAGAGGAGCCTGATAGCTAAAGGATCTGCCTCCCATTCTACTTTTAGAGACTCTAGGAACCACCAGCAGACCTGCAGTCTGAGAGCGAAGTGCTCTGTTAGGAACATACGGGGTAAAAGATGACACAGAAAGAGGCTACGTCAGAGCTACAGGAGGATTTATCCCAGATCTCAGCAGGACAAAGACAGGACCAAGAACCTCCATCGTCACGAACACCGGTCCAGACTGGACCCACCTCCCCTTCTTCTCCACAAAGCCTAGAAGTTCCTTTTCTGGAATTTTCTCACAACATGAACAAAGTATTTAAGATTGGCCTACAGATGACATCCTCTCCACATAGCCATTCTGCTATGAATAAACCAGGATTTTCCAAAGGCCTCAGAGCCTCAGATCCTCCTCCTCTACCTATCATAGAACACTCTGGTACTGAGGAACTCCAAATTATTTCGCTGTGATACAGATTGGGCCCTAGCCACACGTTTATTAGACATGACAGTTTCCAGAATCAGCTTGGGCCTTTTGCCGGAGATTATGGAATATCTGTGATAATATGTGGTTGAAATAAGAAAAACAAAAGGATAAACAGGAACAAATACTTAAGTCATAAACTGTCAGATGCAACCTGCCACAGAGACATCATCAACCACTAAGACATATAAACTGGGTTTATTAAATATTAGATCTCTGTCAGGAAAATCCCTTTTAATTAATGACTTAATTATTGACAATAATCTTGATGTAATGTGTTTAACAGAAACATGGCTGCATGAATTTAGTGAAGCAGCTATACTGATGGAGTCGACACCTCCAAACTACAATTTCCTTTGTGAGAGCAGACAGCAAAGGAAAGGTGGAGGAGTAGCAACATTGTTTAATGATTCACTAAAGTGTAAAATGGTGTTTTTGGGAAAATTTGACTCTTTTGAACATTTGGCTCTCCAGGGAAAGGGCCCGGTACGAACTATGTTTCTGAATGTTTACAGGCCTCCTAAGTCCACATCAAACTTTTTTAATGATTTTAGTGACCTGCTGTCTGTGATATGTGTTGATTATGACTTTTTAATTATTGTTGGAGACTTCAACTTTCACGTTGACAACCCTGAAGACAGAAGTGCAAAAGAACTGTGTGACACACTTAGAAACTTTGGTTTTGGTTTAGCTGGAACTACTTCTGACAAAATGTCCCAGTTCAGCCAAATAGACTCCAAAAGCTTAGAGCAGATCATTCAGCAGCTAAGTTCCTCTTCATGCTGTCTTGATGTTCTACCCACAGTTTTCCTTAAGAAAGTTTTACCTGGCATAGCGTCACCCGAGCAGCCTGGTAACCAGGCTGGCTGGGTGACGGTTCGTAGGAAGCATAGCTCTAGATTACAGACCCTAGATCACCACCAACCCATCTGCGTTTCTAATAAATTTTCCCCTCTGAGCGACAATCTCGCCGAGGAGCCGACCTTAATTATTGGCAGCTCCATAATAAGAAATGTGGCACTAAAGAAACCAGGGACCATAGTTAAATGCCTACCAGGGGCCAGAACAGGCGACATAGAATCCTACCTAAAACTACTGGCTAAGGATAAGCGTAAATACCGCAAAATTGTCATTCACGCTGGCGGTAATGACACCCGGTCACGCCGATCAGAGGTCACCAAAGTTGGTGTTGCTTCGGTTTGTGAGTTTGCTAAAACTATGTCGGACTCTGTAATTTTCTCTGGTCCCCTGCCCGATCTGACCAGTGATGACATGTTTAGCCGCATGTCATCATTCAACCGCTGGTTGTCTAGGTGGTGTCCAGAAAACGACGTGGGCTACATTGATAACTGGAGAACTTTCTGGGGAAAACCTGGTCTGATCCGGAGAGACGGCATCCATCCTACTTTGGAGGGTGCAGCTCTTCTTTCTAGAAATCTGGCCGGATTTATTAGTCCTCCTAAATGCTGACAACCCAGGGTCCAGACCAGGAAGCAGAGCCGTAGTTTAACACACCTCTCTGCAGCTTCTGTACTGTTACCCACCCATTATCCTATTGAGACGGTGTCTTTCCCACGGCCAAAACTTAACAGATCAAAAACTTATCTAAAAGGAACAAATCTTAAAAACTTAATAAAAATCAATATGGTTCACCTTGAACCTAAAAATAAAATAATAAAATGTGGTCTATTAAATATAAGGTCTCTCCCTCCAAAGACTTTGTTAGTTAATGAATTGATTTCTGATAATCAGATTGATTTGTTTTGTCTCACAGAAACCTGGCTACAAGAGGACTACGTTAGTATAAATGAGTCAACCCCCTCCAGTTATTGAAATTTCCACATTCCCAGATCTGTGGGAAGAGGAGGAGGAATGGCAACTATCTTTCAGTCTGATTTATTAATTAGTCCCAGGCCAACTAATAATTACAGTTCTTTTGAACATTTAACCCTCAGTTTCCCTCATCCAAACTGCAAAGCAATAAAACCTCTTCTGTTTGTTGTTTTGTATCGTCCACCAGGCCCTTACACTCAGTTTTTGGATGAGTTGTCAGATTTCTTATCTGATTTGGTGTTAAATACTGATAAGGTTATTATAGTGGGTGATTTTAACATCCATGTTGACACTGAATGTGATAACCTTAGTGTAGCCTTTAAAACTATCCTAGATTCAATTGGTTTTGCTCAAAATGTGCATGAACCGACGCACTCTCGGCTCCATACTTTAGACCTTGTGCTGACATATGGCATTGATTGTGAAGAATTAACAGTATTTCCTCACAACCCTGTCCTATCTGATCATTTTTTAATAACATTTGAGTTTAATCTAACTGAATTCTCCACCCCCAAAAGAGGGTTCCATTATAGTAGATTTTTATCGGATAATGCTGTATCAAAACTTAAAGAGTCTGTCCCCTTCTTAATATCCTCAGTATTGCAGAAATGCCCTGTAGATGGCAGCATTGCTGTTTCTTCCCATTCACAAATCGATACCTTTGCTAACAATGTGACTTCCTCATTGCGTTCTGCATTAGACAATGTAGCTCCCTTGAAAAAGAAGGTGATTATTCACAGGAAGCTGGCTCCTTGGTTTAATTCAGAGCTGCGTTCCTTGAAGCACAATGTTAGGAAATTGGAGAGAAAATGGCGCTCTACACACCAAGAGGAATCCTACTTAATCTGGAGGGACAGACTATTGTTGTATAACAAGACCCTCCGCAGAGTTAAAGCAGCATATTTTTCATCATTAATTGAAGAGAATAAAAATAATCCTAGATTTCTCTTTAGTACAGTTGCCAAACTTACCCAGAGCCACAGCTCTGTTGATCCATCCATTCCCTTAGCTCTCAGTAGTAATGATTTTATGGGATTCTTCATAAATAAAATTGATGCCATTAAAAATAAAATAATTGGCATCCTCCCAAACATGATTACCTCGTCCTCAGTAAGTGAGGCAGCATTGGAGGAATCTTTAGAATCTGCGCAGTGTTTGAACTGTTTAGAAGCAGTAGAGCTTTCTGAGCTATCTAAAATTTTAGCTTCATCTAAACCTTCTACCTGTATGTTAGACCCAATCCCAACCAAGTTGTTTAAGGACATATTCCCTTTGATCAGTGGCACTATTTTAGACATGATTAATCTATCCTTAGTAAATGGATATGTACCACAGGTTTTGAAAGTAGCTGTTATTAAACCTTTACTTAAGAAACCTTCTCTTGATCAAGATGAGTTAGTAAATTACAGACCTATATCTAATCTTCTTTTCTTATCTAAAATTCTTGAGAAAGTAGTTGCTAATCAACTTTGTGAACATTTACAAAGTAATGACCTACTTGAGGAGTTTCAGTCAGGCTTTAGAGCTCATCATAGCACTGAAACAGCTCTGGTGAAGGTCACTAATGATATTCTCATGGCCTCAGATAATGGACTTGTGTCTATACTTGTCCTGTTAGATCTCAGTGCTGCGTTTGATACAGTTGATCACAATATTCTCCTACAAAGACTTGAACATACTGTAGGGATTAAGGGGAAAGCATTAGGCTGGTTTAAATCTTATCTGTCAGACAGATTCCAATTTGTTCATGTTAATAATAAATCTTCCTCAAACTCTAGGGTCACCTGTGGAGTACCACAGGGTTCAGTCCTTGGACCAATTCTCTTTACTATATATATGCTTCCGATAGGCAAAATTATCAGACAGCATGGGATTAATTTCCACTGTTATGCTGATGATACTCAGCTATATTTATCCATAAATCCTGATGAATCCAATCAATTACTTCGACTGCAGTCATGTCTTGATGACATCAAAAGCTGGATGACTTTAAATTTCCTGCATCTAAATTCTGACAAGACCGAAGTTTTAATCTTTGGGCCAGATTCCTCAAAAAATAAACTTCTTAACCAATCACTTAATCTGGATGGCATTAACCTGGCCTCTGGTAATAAAGTAAAAAATCTTGGTGTTATTTTTGACCAAGACATGTCATTTAAATCCCATATTAAACAGGTTTCCAGAGTTTCCTTTTTTCACCTCCGGAATATCGCCAAAATTAGAAACATTCTGTCCAGGAGTGATGCTGAAAAACTGGTCCATGCATTTGTTACTTCAAGGCTGGACTATTGTAATTCTTTACTATCAGGAATTCCACAAAATGCAGTTCAAAGCCTTCAGCTGATCCAAAATGCTGCAGCAAGAGTTCTGATGAAAATCAACAAGAGGGATCATATTTCTCCAATTTTAGCTTCCCTTCATTGGCTTCCTGTTAAATCAAGAATAGAATTTAAAATTCTTCTTCTAACGTATAAAGCCCTTCATAATCAAACTCCATCATATATGAGAGCTCTGATTACCCCGTATGTTCCTAACAGAGCACTTCGCTCCCAGACCGCAGGTCTGCTGGTGGTTCCTAGAGTCTCTAAAAGTAGAATGGGAGGCAGATCCTTTAGCTATCAGGCTCCTCTCCTGTGGAACCAACTCCCAGTTTTGGTCCGTGAGGCAGACACCCTGTCTACTTTTAAGACTTGGCTTAAAACTTTTCTTTTTGACAAAAATTATAACTAGTGACTCATGTTACTCTCAGTTACCATTATAGTTTTACTGCTATAGGCTTAGGTTACTGGAGTATATCAGGACCTAATTTTCTCACTATATTGAGTTCTACTGTTCTTCAATTATGCATTATGTGTTGTCATTTCTGCTTTAACTTTCTGTTCTCTCTCTTTTCTCTTCATAGTAGGTACACCTGGTCTGGCGTTCTGTTAACTGTGACATCATCCAGAGAAGACGGATCACCCGCTACTACCATCTAATGTAGAACAGATTACTAGATCAATGTGTGCTTCTGTGCTTTTTTGTTTCTCTTGTTGTGTCTCTGTTCTGTCTTCTGTAACCCCAGTCGGTCGAGGCAGATGACCGTTCATACTGAGCCCGGTTCTGCCGGAGGTTTTTTTTCCCGTTAATGGGTGGTTTTTCTTCCCACTGTCGCTTCATGCTTGCTCAGTATGAGGGATTGCAGCAAAGCCATGTACAATGCAGATGACTCTTCCTGTGGCTCTACGGTTCCCCAGGAGTGAATGCTGCTTGTCGGGACTTTGATGCAATCAACTGGTTTCCTTATATAGGACATTTTTGACCAATCTGTATAATCTGACCCAATCTGTATAATATGATTGAACTTGACTTTGTAAAGTGCCTTGAGATGACATGTTTCATGATTTGGCGCTATATAAATAAAATTGAATTGAATTGAATTTGACTCAGATAATAAACGCGTCCCTTCTGTCAGGTGTTTTCCCCCAGTCCCTAAAAACAGCAATTATTAAACCACTGCTGAAAAAGAACAGTTTAGACAAACTACTACTCCAGAACTACAGGCCCATCTCAAACCTCCCTTTTATCAGTAAGATTATTGAAAAAGCTGTATTTCAACAATTAAACACCTTCTTAACAACGACCAGCCGATTTGACGTTTTCCAGTCAGGTTTCCGTGCTCACCACAGTACAGAGACCGCCCTTATCAAGGTGTTTAATGACATCCATATAAATACAGATTGTGGAAGAACCACCGTGTTGGTTCTATTGGACCTCAGTGCAGCATTGATACTGTCGATCACTCCATTCTGTTAGACCGTCTGGAGAACTGGGTCGGCCTTTCTGGTACAGCTCTCCACTGGTTTAAATCCTACTTAAAGGACAGGGACTAAAAAAAGTTGAAAGCATTTTATATACCATTAGGAGGAAGACTTAATAAACATAAACTACGTTTTTCTTGCCAACTAAACACCTTTGTAGCGCCTCATTGTCGCAGCAGGCAGCGTGTCAGCTTTGCTGCAAGTCATGAAATATTTCTGAAACTAACAAGCAGACCACAAGATTCTTGACTATTTTGGTGATGTAAAACATTTCACCTCAAAGTAGAAGAAAACAAGGGTACCAAAGCTTAAACGGAAAAGTCAGCCACAAAGACCAGACGACAGTGAGAGACCCAATCAATGTAGGCCTGCTGGTAGCTGCAAGATGACGCTTCACTTGTCATAAGAAGAAGAAAAGAATTAGGTTATTCTAATAAGAGACATTGAATTAGGGTTGTTATTTTATTTCTTGACTTAAGTCTGTATTTATCAGTCTTTTAGTAGAAAATGATTTGGCCGTATTTAGCTAAATCTCATGAACAGCAAACTGGCTCAACACAGAGTGTTTTAGAATTAGTTTGCAAAAAAACACAAACTGCAGCACAGCGTCCAGCACAGAGGACACATTTACTGTCATTTACCAAGTTTACACCAACTACAGACCAACAGATATTACATAGCTGTCTAACTTGATCTATTAATCATTGAGTAATGAAATAAATGTATATTTTAGAGCAGAGCTGAGGGATCGACTGAACAATATGGTCATCCAAGGTTTTAATGACACAATGTTACATTTGCTTCAGACGACCCAATGTTGGTCGGCCAATAAAGTGTCAATTCTGCTGATTAGAAACAAAAATACTTAAAATGATTGTAGTTCAGAAAAGCATCCTTTGATGTTTCTAGAGAGGACATCACTTTCCAAAACTATTTCACCTCTTTACTTTAAAGTCACTTTACTGAAATGTTTTTACTCCAAAATCTCTTCAAATAGAGAATTTCCTGTTTATTGCACTATTGCTGATATAAGTCAATACTTCCCTGTTTGCTGACTTTGCTAAAAGAGTTTAAAATGTAAAAGTGTCTGCCTTTTTAAAATGTCTTTAAGTCAAGTTAAAGGTACCAGAGTGATAAAACCGCTTCAACTCTAACTCTGCAGATTCGATTTGAGCTCCGACCCAACAGAACCTAAGAAATCAAACTGATTTAGAAGTTCTGGTTTCCTGGTTCTTTGCTTATGGTGTTGGACAATAAAAATATCATTACATTATATTCTATTCTGGGATCTAAGCAAACCAAGAACACAAACACACAATCTCACCTTTATCTGATCTGTTTTTCTGGTGTTGATGATGTGAAACTTTGACGTCACTGTCAGTAAAACCTTCCCCTCCAGCTTCTTGATCACCTAAAATAAAACTAAATGAATGAGAATTTTACTGTAATTCTATTTTAGTTGAAACAGTTTGTAGATCGTAAACTTTAATTCAGTAACAGAGAACGGACGAGGGAAAGTTTTTCTCACCTTCAGATTTTCTCTGAACATGTCGTCTCACCAGTAGAACCAGAATCAGAACCAGGAAAACCACAACAATCACACATGCAAGAGACAGAAGAACGTAGGGAACAAAGTGGGGAGTGGGAGGGGGGGGAATTGATGTTGGTGAAGGAGAGGTTGTAGTACCAGAAGGTGTTGATGGTTTCCCTGAAGTAAAGATATTTAGTAAATTATAGAGTAAAATAGTTTTTCAAAACTTAAAGTTTAAAAACATTGCTATAAAGCAGACCTATGACAGACATCCTGCTGGATGGAGACTCTCCATGACCGCTGATGTTACATTTATAGAAGCCTCTATGACACCAGGAAACATGGAGGGTCATGTGACCTGCAGGCTCAGTCCTGATGATGGAGCCATCTTTATAGAAAGCAGCTGGGAGGTTGGAGGGAGCTGTCTTTGTGTGACAGCTCAGAGTGACGTCATCTCCCTCCATCACAGGGAGGACAGGACTCTGCAGGATCACTGATCCACCTCAACACAGAGACAAACTACAGCATTTCATCCATTTCCACACAGCTTCATCAACACTAACTCCACAGTCTGATCTTACCAGTGACAGTGAGCTGGATGCTGCTGCTGCTGGCTGCTCCCTCTCTCCACTCACACCAGTAAAATCCACTGTCTGGTGGGATCAGGTAGCTGATGTTACAGGTAGAACCAGCAGGTTTCCCCCATCCATCTCCACACTCAGTCCTGGTTCCTTTGGTTGTGTTCCTCCTCACAGTCCATCCAGTAGAGCTGTTGTCCTCCTCACAGCTCAGAGACACAGAGTCTCCTTTAAAGAACTGAGATCTGCTGGGACTCACGGTCAGACCAGCTGAGAGGACTGAAATGAGACGATCATGATTTTAGTTTTTAACAAGAAGACAGAAAAACAACATAATTATGTTTAAAATGTTTCATGAAATTCTTGGGTGTAAGGTTAAATTTAAAGAATGTCTTTAAATATTTAAAAGTATTTTAATGTGACAGAAGTTTACCAACCTTGATCTGTTGTACAGCGCAGCAAGAAGGTCAGAACTGGAAAAAAAACATTTATTTATTACAAACTAAAGCTAAATACTAAAAGTGCTCTGAAACCTTCATTATGAATTCACATATATTTTAATAAATCTGTATCTATACTATGGTGCTATAGTTCATAAAGGTTAAATCAGTTGTTTTAATCAATATTTTATATAGCACCTTTCAGCAACAAACAGACTTCTGGCCCTTTATTAAAGAGGGATCAGTTTTATATACAGAGATATTCAGAAATTCCATTATATAGACGGATAACAGATTAATTGTATTGAAGTAAAGTTGAACGTCCAGAAAAGATAGAGAGCAATGCTGAACACAACAGAACTTTGACCCAAACAGAGACTAGAACTTGTCTACTTGTTCTTGTCCCTCTCCATAACTGTTTGTTTATACTTTTCTGTTCCCTGCTTTTAATCTTATTGTTTGTAAAGTGACCTTGAATGTCTAGAAAGGTTCTGTTAAATAAAATGTATTATTATTATAACTTACAGATCAGACGGTGAGTACATGTGACCTTCATTGTTCTCCTCAGTGATCTGACTGGACTACGTTTGACTGCAGCTGAGAACACCAGCCTGAGCCCGCCTTCTTCCTGTGCAGTCCGTCGTCTTCTCTGGGGCCAGAAATATATAACATTTTTCAACACTGATATCTAGTTGACAAACTAAGTTGAAAGTATGATTAAAAAACATCAAGGAAGTTAGTTTTTTATTCAGGAACAACCTTTTTTTTTTTTTTCAAAAAATGTAATATTTGTCAAATTATGATATGCATATTTTAAACAAAATGGATGAAAGTGGACAAATGGTAAATGTTCTGCTTGCTTTATCACGTCCTGAGGACCTGTTATAAGAAATATTATTCTGAAGTCACTATGGCCTCACACCACTCGGACAGAGGAGGCCTGGAGACATGATGTATGTGTATGTAATCCACTTTTGCTGAGTGCAAGGCTGAATGCTGCGTAGATACTGTGCAGCATGGTGATTGTCTAGGATAGACTGTTTTTGTTATGTCTCATGCCAAGGCCACTGTGCAGTATTAGTGAGAGCCGAAAGCGAGGACGGGGAGAGACAGGGCAGATGAAGACTGCAGCGGGATCGTGGGGTGCGATTACTTTCCATCTATGTGATCTCTGCTCTTCTTCTCAATAAAAGTGCTGGAACTTATTTACTCCACTGTCTCCTTCTTTAGTAACTCAGGGAAGTCAGTTATCTGTTCAGAATTCCCATAACATTTGACGTAAACGAACAAGATCTCCGACCGACGAGCCAGGGAGTCCGGGGACAGGAGCTGCTTTGGCCGGCCCGGAGAAGTTATCCGGCCTCTGGTACCCCGAATGGATTTTCAAGGGATGTGGAGGAGCTTCTGGTCTCGGAGCATCTCTGGGGCGTTGGC
This sequence comes from Fundulus diaphanus, assembly GCA_037039145.1. Classification (NCBI taxonomy): domain Eukaryota; kingdom Metazoa; phylum Chordata; class Actinopteri; order Cyprinodontiformes; family Fundulidae; genus Fundulus; species Fundulus diaphanus. Next base: position 52,427,835 of record CM073131.1, read on the forward strand.
GTGAAGATCCGAATCTTTCTTTCATGAGACGTAAGTCACACCAAGGCAGATGAGAGGGCAGCTGATGAGGCTTAAACAGAGGAAAGCCTCAGGACCAGACAGCATCCCCCCCAGGCTGATGAGGACCTGTGCAGATGAGCTCTGTGAGGTCCTCAGCTACATCTACAACCTGAGCCTCAGCCTGGGGGTGTTGCCCACCCTGTGGAAGACCTCCTGTGTGGTACCAGTTCCCAAAACACCGCACACGCGAGGGAACCGGCTCACTTCAGACCAGTCACCCTGACCTCCCACCTGATGAAGACCATGGAGCGCCTCATCCTCTGATGAAGACCATGTAGCGCCTCATCCTCTGATGAAGACCATGGAGCGCCTCATCCTAGCTCACCTATGCACCGTGGTGAGCCCCACCCTGGACCCGCTGCAGTTTGCCTACCGGCCCAACATCGGAGTAGAAGACACCATCATCTACCTGCAGCACCGGGGCCCCCCAGGGCACCGTTCTGTCTCCGTTTCTTTTCACCCTTTACACCTCGGACTTCACCTAAAACACGGACAGCTGCCACCTTCAGAAGTTCTCTGACGACTCGGCCATTGTGGGCTGTGTGTCTGAGAGGAACGAGCTGGAGTACCGGTCGGTCATCATGGACTTTGTGGACTGGTGTGAGAAGAACCATCTGTGCTTAAACACCAGTAAGACCAAGGAGATGGTTATGGACTTCAGGAGAAGCCCACCACACTCCCCTGTGAACATCCAGGGGCAGGACATAGAAACTGTGGAGAGTTTTAAATACCTGGGTGTTCACGTCAACAATAAACTAGACTGGACTCATAACACCAACGCTCTATACAAGAAGGGCCAGAGCCGCCTCCACCTCCTGAGGAGGCTGAGGTCCTTTGGAGTGAGCCGGCCTCTGCTAAAAACTTTCTATGACTCTGTGGTGGCCTCAGCCCTCCTCTACGCTGTCGTCTGCTGGGCTCCTGGCAGCACAGAGCGGGACAGAAAGAGACTGAACAAGCTGGTGAGGAAGGCCACTTCTGTCCTGGGCTGCGCTCTGGACTCAGTGGAGGAAGTGGCAGAGAGGAGGGTGTTGTCCAAGTTCACATCCATCATGGACAACACCTTCCACCCCCTGCACCAGACTGTAGAGGAGCTGAGCAGCTCCTTTAGTGCCAGACTTAGACATCCTGTTTGTAAAAAGGAGTGTTACCGCAGGTCAGTCATTCCTGCTGCCATCAGATTATACACTGCTGCAAAATAAATGTAATAATAACTGTAATTATAACTGTAACCACAACCGTAACTATAACTACAACTTTAATAACTAATGTGTAATTCTTTTTAATACACTGTGCAATAATCATGAAAGAAGTGACTTCTGCTGCTACCACACCCGAATATATGTCAATACACACGCGTATAAGCCACAGTGAATGTACAGAAGACATCTTCTGCCTTATTTCTTTTTGTATTTTTCTTTTTTCTTTTTCTTATGTATTTCTTTTGATCCATGGTATAACGAGCACACACTATATATTTGATGCACCTCGTCCTACTTTGCAGCAGTTTTTATTTTAAAAAACATTTAAAGCTATTTTATTCCGTATTGTTATTTGACCATTGCATATAGTTATGAAGCATGAAAAAATATTAAATTAAAGATTTTAATATAAAACTTTTTAGGAAGCTCTATAAGTATATTTACCATATTTTTCAGACTATAAAGTGCACCAGATCATGAAGCCCATAGTGAATGAACGTGTCTGTGTGTCTTTGTCCACATATAAGTGTGTCTTCCCAAACAGCTGCTGCCTCTGCCTCAGATGGGATTGAGGCAATTGATTTATCATCTTTGCCTGTGGAGGAACAGGGTCGGGTGCGAGCACTGTTGGGTAAATACACTTCCGTGTTTGCAACTAACGATCAGGATTTGGGTTGCTCCAATGTCGTTAGCCATGACATTCCACTTCTTGATGATGTGCCCGTTCGGCAACGTTATCGTTGAATTCCTCCATCGGAGTATGAAATTGTGAAGGACCACATAAATCAGCTTTTGGCAGCAAATGTCATTAGGGAAAGCTCCAGCCCCTATGCATCACCAATTGTGCTTGTTCGCAAAAAGGATGGTAGCATTAGGCTCTGTGTTGATTATCGTCAGCTTAACAGCAAGACACGGAAGGACGCTTTTCCACTCCCTCGCATTGAAGAGTCCCTTGATGCTTTGACAGGGGCGCGGTGGTTTTCCACTATGGACTTGGCCAGTGGTTACAATCAGGTTCCTGTCACGGCAAGTGATCGCCATAAAACCACATTTTGTACACCTTTTGGCCATTTCGAGTGGAATCGCATGCCTTTTGGCCTATGCAACGCCCCAAGCACGTTCCAACGCTTGATGCAGTGCATTTTTGGTGACCAGCAATGCCAATCCCTCTTACTGTATTTAGATGACATTGTTGTGTTTTCATCCTCTATACAGCAACATCTTGAGAGGCTGGATGTGGTGTTCCTTTTTGGGATTCGCTAGCTACTACCGCAGGTTTGTAGAAGGTTTTGCTAAGATGGCTGCCCCCTTGCATTGTAGAGCAGCAGAGCTAACTGGTAAAGGGTCTGAAAAAAGAGGACTTCCCAGATTATTGTTGGAGCCTGGACTGAGGAGTGCCAACAGAGTTTTGAGGCTATAAAAACCAAGCTCACATCTACTCCAGTCCTTGCTTATGCAGATTTTTCCCTCCCTTTCATTCTAGAGGTGGACTCAACCACACTGGGTTGGGAGCGGTCTTGTCACAAGAACAAGTTGGGAAGATAAGACCCATTGCTTTTGCGAAATATGTCAAATTACAGCTCAATGAAATTGGAGCTGTTGGGCCTTAAATGGGCAATGACAGAAAAATTTAGAGACTACCTTTTGGGCCACAGGTGTATTGTCTACACAGACAATAATCCTCTGAGCCATTTGGACTCAGCTAAGCTTGGAGCAGTGGAGCAGCATTGGGCAGCCCAGCTTGCTTCCTTTAACTTCGAGTTAAGATATAGGTCTGCTAAGACTAATCAAAATGCGGACGCTTTATCTCACTGGCTTTGGCCAGCTCCCCCTGAAGTGACTTCTTTGGTTTCAGGTACTCTTGTACCTCAGCCATTACAGCAAGCTGTGCAGAGTGAGCAAACGCAAGCCACCCAGTCCTCTATAACTGTCTTTCCCTCTATTGCCCCCGATGATCTCCATGTCCTTCAGCAGGCTGATCCGGTCCTTCAAGAAGTTCTTTCCTTTTGGAAAAGAAAAGAGCGGGCAAATCGTACCGAGCGGCAAGGGCTTTCACGATTTGCCCTCGCATTGCTCAGCCAGTGGGATCGCCCTGACTGAGTTGGAGGGTCTAATGCAGGGGTGTCAAACATACGGCCCGCGGGCCGGTTCCGGCCCGCCGGACAATTTAGTCCGGCCCGCTGGCTAAATGGATTATCATTATTAAAAAAAGTAATAAATAAAAAAAAAAAAAAAAAATATATATATATATATATATATATATATATATATATATATATATATATATATATATATATTTATTATTTATTTATTTATTTTTTTTTTTTCAGTGTCCTGTCTGGCAATGTGGCAATAAGAATTGTTGTCTTAATGCCAAAAAGAGCTCATCAGATTTGACTTTCACAAGTGGAGCAGTACTGCTTTTGCCATAGTGCTCCTCTTGATTTATGAATGTGAATAGTTTTATTATGATTCATGTGGGGAATATCTCAAATGATATGGACACTACAATGGGAAAGTAGGAGAGGAAAGAAAGAACAAGAAGAAAAAAAAAGGTGAAAGAAAGAGGAGATAAAAGGAAGAGAAAACAATTATTAAAAAAACATGTACTTTGTTTAATTGATAATCTGCAGTTCCTAGATTGTCCACAAGGGGCGCTGTGTTTTAATCAACAGATGGTAGCACTGAGCTTCAGATGTGGAAAATTGATTTGAAATCATTTCTTAATTTTTATCTGTTTGATGTATTTTGTCATGCAGGACAGTGTTTTTAAGTTCCAAAAAAATTTGAATAAATGTTTTTCAACATTGTTCAATCACTGTGATCAGTTCTTATGCATAATGCACAAGTAAATGTTTAATTGAGTAAAAGTATTGTTGAAATTGCACATACTTTTCTTAAAAACGCTGAGGTTATTCATAATATATTGTGTAAAAGTGAAATTCATTTAATATAAAAATCAACAACAAGCCCACTTTTATTAGTTCTATTTAATCTTGCAATGAGTTTACTCGTGTGGCCCTCTTGAGATCAGATTAAGCTGTATGCGGCCCCTAAACCATAATGAGTTTGACACCCCTGGTCTAATGTATCGGCGGGTGTATCGACCAGATGGCGGTGGGATAGTATACCAACTCCTCCTGCCGCAGGCCCTAACCAAGGACATCCTGACTCAGGTCCATCAGGAGCATGGACACCAGGGAGTGGATCGGACTTTAGCTCTGCTACGGTCTCAGTGCTATTGGCCAGGTATGTCACGAGAGGTAACAGACTGGTGTAAAACCTGTGAGCGGTGCCAGGTGGCCAAGGATAGTCAGCCACCTGCTCGTGGCTTTTTGGGGAATTTGCTTGCATCAAAACAAATGAAATTTTGGCAATGGATTTTACTTTGTTCGAGCCAACTCCATCTGGGCTAGAAAATGTACTGGTACTGACTGACGTTTTTTCTAAATATACATTAGCTGTCCCAACTAGGGATCAGCGCGCTTCTACTGTAGCGCAGGTCCTGGTCACTGAATGGTTTGCAAAATTTGGAGTACCAGCACGCATCCATTCAGACCAGGGCCGCAACTTTGAAAGCACTTTGATCCAACAGCTTTGCAGTCTGTACGGCATTATTAAATCTCGTACCACGCCTTACCATCCAGCTGGTAATGGGCAATGTGAACGTTTTAACAAGATGCTTCACAATCTGTTGAGAACTTTGCCCACATCCCGAAAACGAGACTGGACTGCTTGTTTGCCCCAGTTGCTTTATGCATATAACACCACCCCTCATCAATCAACTGGTGAGTCACCATGTTTCTTGATATTTGGTCAAGAACCACGTCTTCCAGTTGATTTCTTGCTGGGAAGAGTTCAAAACCCAGTTGCCGGAACTGTTCATGAGTGGGTCGAAGAACACCAGACCCGCCTACAAATCGCATTTGAGGGTGCTAGAGAGAAACTGAGGACTTCTGCAGGACGCAGAAAAGCTAATCACGATAAAAGCATCAAAGAAGCTCCACTTAAGGAGGGCAAGCTTGTGTTACTCCGAAATCTGGGGAGTAAAGGTCGTCAGAAAACTCAGGATTTGTGGAGTTCAGTGAAACATATAGTTATTCAAGTCCCAAGTGAGAGTGGGGTAGTGTACTCGGTGGCACCTGTTCATGACCAGACCAGGGTAAGAAGGATACATCGCTCTTTGCTAAAGATTCTGATTGATGCGGATGCACCTACTCCTGTTTCTGTTGAAGCTGTGTCTCCTGACCATTATTCCATTTCAGAAGGAGAGCTGTCATTTGAGGGTGATTTGTTCTTGAGGCCATGGCCTCAGGAGCAGGTAACATCTGCCCCACCTGCTGCTGTGGCTCCTTCTGGCATGACCACAAATCAACCTACCTTATTACCAGTTGTACCAGCTGCAGAGCCTGGTCCCAGCGAGGTGTCAGTGCGTAAATCGGTACGATCAACTGCTGGCCATCTCTTCTAAGGCCAGCACTGAGAGAAACGCCATCATCTAGTACCATATCTGCTGTATTTCAACCTTGGTGTTAAGTTAGACCATAGTTGGGACGTCGATGCAGTTTGGGGGGGTGGAATGTGGCAGTATGCCCTGCTGGCCCTGAACGCACCATACAGGTCTGGGCCTGAATCTAATTGGTTGTGGTGCTGTCTGTATATGAAGGGCCCTCCCTCACCTAGCAGACATGTCTGTCTTCTGGTTCAGACCTCGGCGTTTGCTGGTGCTGCATGCCAGCTGCATACAAATGCACGCATGAAAGACTGACATTTATCTTAGACCAATTCTTCCTGTGGTAAGAAGCTTCCCACACTCTTAATGTTTGCTTAGCTTAGCTTTAGCTCAGCTTTACCTGTGTATCCAGGTGGTCAGTACACTGTTTGATTCCCCTCCCTGCCTGAGGCACTACACAGAGCTCAGGGGTAAGTGAAAAGCTTATTTTCTGTACATGTTCAGATTCTGTTTTTGACATCTACTTTTGATAGACGCAGCTGTTTGTCCTTGGCTGGCTGTTTGCCAGACTGTTACTCCGAGCTGCCGCTCGCCTGCTACCTTGGGTATCCATCGTCTGCTGACTACCTGTCAACCTGGTTGCTGTAAAGCTGGCTCCTGGCCCTCGTCCACTGTGGCTGATTTGGGCTGGTTTGCGACCAGCTCTACTGACTCTTCTGGTGCTTCTCTGGGTGGCGCGAGCTGTGGTGTGGCCGTGTGCCCCAAGACGGATTCTAAACTGTAACTGCTGCTTGAGTTGTTGTGGACTAAACTGTATCATTTAATGCATGTCATTTGAGTGTCCATTGTATTTTTGCCAGGAACAGCCAGCTCGTGATGTTGGCGGTGGACTTTCCGCGTGGTGGTACTTTTTGGTTTGGTTCATGATTTTCTTTATTTTTTGTTTGCTGTGTTTCTTTTGTATGCCACTACCCTGATTTGCACTGCCACCTAGAGTGAGCCAAACTGCCATTTTACTGTGTGATTGGTTTTAATGTATGTTTTATCAAACTGAACCCAAAGCAATTGTGCGATAAATAAAATTATTGAATTGGGTGAGATTGTCTCAAGCCTCATCTGTAGCGGGCCTGTGTGCCTTAAAGGTGACTTAAAGAAGAATTAATTGCAACTGTATAATTGTTAAATTGGTTTTTATTAATTCAAGTTGCCCATTTGTAAAACACTGGTACCGCCACATAAGGCACTCCGGATTATAAGGTGCACTACATATTATTCCCAAGTGTGTAACTTACTAGGTTTATTGTTGCTAGCACGTACTCCAGGCTGCCTAAAAGTTCCCACATACTCAGGCATTCTGTGAGCTTGGCGGACTCCGCTCTGACTCTCCGCAGAGGTTTTAACTTCATAGTCCAGCGTATTGTTGCCTACATTTCTTGTGGCAAATTTCCACAATTCCCAGACTTTCTGCCAGTGGGACGAAGTGGTGGAATGGATCGTAAAATGTTTGATTACTTAGCTGAGCACCTAGAGCCGTTTCTTTTCCAGCTGTCAGTGAGAACAGAGAGGGACTGATGCTGCATCCTGGAGACCGCCTGCTTGGTGCAGCTCGGTGTATAAAGCTCAGAATGTACTGTACATATGTACTGTACCATGTACATACTGGAATGTAGGAGACTGCACAGAGTCTGCCTTGAGTATGGCTCAGATACAAGCGAACCTCCATGGAGTGTAGTACATCCGAGTATGTGGGGGCCTTTATATGAATGCACGTTTAGTTTAGACATTACAGTCAGGCAGTCTGGTAGACAGCTCAGGGGTCAGATCAGGTAGTGACACAGTGTACTGTAATGCTCTGAATACCCATTTCAATCTGAAAAACTCACACAGAAAGAAAAGGCAATTAGAAGAATTTTATTGATACAATATTTTAAGAGTTTGGCGCTCAGACCTCGGCAGGGAAAATTCACGCTGAATTATACTTCAATATGCATAAGCAGGCGTATGAGAATAGGGAAATTTCCCCCCAAGGCCAGAAACTGGTGGTGGAGTGGAGTTTGTTCAGTCCATATGATGATCTGTTTGAGCTAGATGTCCAACTTGGATAAACACAGGTTTGCATGAACTGTCCATGATGAGCAAGCATGAAGCGACTGTGGAGAGGAAAAACTCCCCTTTGGGAAGAAACCTCTGGCAGAACCAGGCTCAACATGGCGGTCTTCTGCCGGACCGTTTTAAGGAGTGACTGGGAATTCCATAAGAGTCCAGGAGGAATTACACTCTGGTAGGGACGAGGTTGAAGGAGGACTGTAGGAAAGCCAGGCGGAGCTTGCTACGATGGTGGAGAAGGGGATGGAGGTGGGTTGAATCCGGTCATCAGAGTCCAGACCAGACACGCGCAGCCACCGCTTGCTCGCTGAGGAGAAGGCCGAGACAAGGATGTGGAGTTCTTTTAAGATGAATCCAGGATGCTGATTGGCGTTGAGGAGGAGCAGTTCAAAGTTGATTGGCTTGCGTCGGAGGCGGATGAGTCCCTGATTGATGGAGGTAGGCAATAGAGTTTCTTCAGTTTGAATTTTCGCTTAAGCTCCATTAAGCAGAGGAGCTTTGTTGCTAACCAAAGTTGCAGTTACACATTTTAACAGATTTTTGAGCATATTGTACCACATGAAATCAGTCAGTAAGCACAACAGTGAGCATATTTAAGGTGCACTGGATTATATGGTGCACCATCAATTCTTGAGAAAAATTTAATGAAAAGACATTTTGTACATTCTCTTCATATCAATAGAACATTTATTAAAGTAGCAAATTAAATTTGACCAGATTACAATTAAAGGACTTCAATTGATTCTTAACTAGAATCTGAATTTCTTATTAAAAAAAATAAACAAATATCAAATCAGTCTGTCAAGATTTGTGGCTTTGAACTAAAACCCAGCTCCCCACATCCTTCCTATTTTGGGTTAAAGCTCAAACTAGCTGGGCTTCTAAAGACCTCTGAATCTAACGAGTATTACCCTGTTTAGAATTCCTGTGAGACCTTTTCAGCTAGATGAGTAGGACACGACTGACCGGCTAACCACCTTCGTCCTAGGGCCACACCCTTCTTCAGTGGACAGGTCAGGCAACCTAGTAGCCCGAGGCCACCTGTAACCCATCCACCGCCCTAGTTAACGGTGGCTCCTACTCCTATAAATCAGCACTTGTTACACGATCAGTATGTTTTAAAGACTCAAAAGTCCCTAAGGGTGTTGTTTTAAAGTTTGGGCTATAGGCAACCTTTTAAGACCTCCAAAATATTTCTAGAACCATGCACCATGACTATTTTACACTCATAGAAGAACTCGGAAAAATGTTGATTCAAAAATTGAATGTCCACAACTTTGAACAAAATTTGATATGCTTCTTTAATTAGTATGCTTTAGCAGGGGATTAGAAACAGCATTAAGCAATTTAACAGATTACAAATTAATATTTAATCAACGTCCTATCTCTTATCTAAGGCTGTTTACTAATATGTTCAGAAGAGGATTTTAAATTTAGAGGAGCGAACTGACCCGAACCTAAGATGGAAACTCATAGTGGCTTTGATTGCTGGATGAGGAGTTGTTCGGCCGAACAACGTGCCTTCTCTTGATGGCAAACTGTCCCGTTGATGCCCCACTCACAAAGACTCACGCCTTGAGTTTCTGTCTTGATGTCCATGCCTGAGGTGCTTCTCCTTGGCTCGAGAGGATGGTTTAACTGCAGAACTGACATCTTGCAGGTGCAACTCGCATCTTCGGGGCATCTAGGTTCAGCTCATCGACCAGGTCAAACCATGGCAGTTCTTCTTGACAGGATTTGAAAAGTCGTTGGTCCATAATTGTGGAGGAACACAGTGAAATGGGAGACGGCTCAGTCCCGGGGATTTCTCAGAGACAGGTGTTCTCTCCTCGGCTCATTGCTCTTCTTTTCCTGTCCGGGGTCCTTTGTTCTTCAGCTCCGTGCTGCTTGTCCCTTGAGATGGGAAAACTGAGCCCCGATCACACAGATAATCCTTTCTTTATCTTCTCTGAGCCGCTGAGAGGTTGCAACACCTCAACCCCTCCCTTTGCATCGAACATTAACATCATATCTTCTCCTTTTTTATGTTGACCGTTATTCTAATCAGCCAGTGAAGGGGTTTGAGTAACCGGTTCCTGTTTTTGCCGGTTGAGACTAGGGTCTGGTTCTTGTTTTTAACGGTTGAGATGGAGGTCGACAGTTGAGATGGAGGTCGGGTTCCTTCTTCACAACATTGCAAGAGCTCCTTGACTTCTACTCCACTCACCCATGTCGGTTGGCTCAAGGGTTATGTTCCTCTTTTCTTCCCTTTACAGGCAGACCACATCCTCCCCTCTTCTCGGACAGGTTATCTGCAAAAACATCTGTTTCTCTTCTGTCTGTTGTCATCTTTTTCCATCCAGCGTTCACTCACTCTTCCTCTTTTCTGAACACCCCAATTCCAGTTTCCACTCAGCCTGTCTACACTAATACACTCATTGCGTCGTTCATTTATCATAAGTATTTGATCCTTCTTTAAAAGAAAATACAATCAGTAAATAATATAGTTCAATACAGAGAAACCAAATCAGTTCAAGCATATAATTACAGAGTTCTCCCCGCCCTTCCTTTTTCTTAACTTTACATATTCAATCATCCAAATTATTTTTCAATTTGTAAATAACAGGGAACATGGTCAGGCTCACCACATCACCTTCAGAGGTATTTTGACAAGTCCAATAAGTTAACTTCTAAAGACGTAATTTTTGGGGACCAGCTGCAGATTTCATCAGGGGTAAAACCCACTGATGGCTGACCTGTGATCCATCAGGAAGTTCAGATGAGAAAGAATCAAGGAACTAGTGGGTCAAGCTACACTTCATTTGACTTCACTAGCATAAATTGTACATAAAGATTTATAAGGATAAGGGCAATAAAACATTTGCAATGTTTATGTAATAAATGTACAAAACCTGAATTTATACAACATTACCTGCAGTACCAGAGTAAAACCTTAAGAACAAGCAAAACGTATGGTTTCTGCAGCTTTCAACAGTTTGATTCTGCGGTTTTGATTTAATTTGCACTGTGTGTCATGATTTGTGTTTTTATTATGGTTTATGTTGGTCTTAATTAGTTCACTCTCCTGTCTTAAGTATTAGCTCTGGTTTTTATTATTTGCTTATGTTCTGTGTAGTCTTAGGTTTGGTCTTTATGGTGATCTTGGTTGTGGATTAGTCTAGTGATTCTTGGTTTAGTGATTCTTCATGTAATCGATTCTGGCTTAGGTTATGTATTTAGTTTTGGGTAATGGAATAGTTTGGGTGTTAATGTGGTTTGATTTTGTACTTTGTTTTATGTTATCAGTTTCTTCTTGCCTGCTCTGATCATTTCTGTCACCAGCCTTTATTCAGTTCACCTGCCAGCATTATTTTGTCTTCCTCTCACTCCCCTTCACCAGTCACCATCCAATCAGCTTCAGTTTAGTTCCAGCCATTTTGTCTCCCCTGATCAGCTCCACCCATTCTTGTGATTAGTTTCACTCTGTTCACCTGCTCACTCACCTACTTATATCTGCCTCTGTCTTCTGCACTCTGCCAGATCATTGTCCTTTGAGCCCTTGGAGAGTTTTGTCCAGCATTCCCTTTTTGGTTTGTCCTGTCGATATTACCCAATTGCCTTCGGATTTCTAAGCCAGCCTGAACCCTGTACCTGATTTTTCCTGCCCTGTTCTGACTGCCTGCTTGTATTACCTGACCAGTTTCTGTTTTTGGATTTCTGAGCTTGCCTGATCCCCGCCTGCATTGTCTGCTGAACTGTGTACCAACCTTGGACTGTTATTCTGACCACCGAGCCCGCTTATCTCTGTCTGACTTATTTTTGAGCTTTATTAAAGCCTTTTTAATAAACACAGAGGTGTTAATTTATAACGACTCAAACTATGGCCTGATGTCTGATTTATTAGACATCCTTCCAAGGATCTTGAAAGAGCGCCCGACCTTGGAAAAACTCATAATACAAGCTGAAGCCCTGGGCGACGTCACCCGGATAAGAAAATCAGAAGTATTGAAAGAGGATTACATTCGTCTGTTGAACTTAGTTCATGGCAAAAAATGTCAAGGTGCTTCTGAGCGGCCCTCTCCCCCGTGTGACTTGTGGAGACGAGATTTTTTCCAGAATTCTGATGCTAAACAAATAGCTGGAAAAAACATGCAAAGAAACAACTGTAACCTTCATAGACAACTTTAACATCTTTTGGAAAAGAAGACATCTGTTTAGCAGCAATGGCTTCTTTCTAAATAGGTCAGGTGCAAAACGACTGATTTCAAACATCTTCTATTCTGTGAACCATACGCCATCAGCTTTGTCCCAAAACAAAGAACATCCAGTGCCTAAACAAAAGATAAGCCCAGTGCAGCCCGAACAAACCAAGATAAAGATGGCCAGAAAGATGACACAGAAAGAGGCGTCGTCAGAGCTACAGAAGGATTCATCCCAGATCTCAGCAGGACAAAGAGAGGACCAAGAACCGCCATCGTCCAGACTACACCCGCCTCGCCTTCCTCTCCACAAAGCCCAGAGGTTCCTTTTCTAGATTTTTCTCACAACATGAACAAAGTCCTTAAGATTGGTCTACAGTTGACATCCTCTCCACATATTAATTCTGAAAACCGCAGTTCTGTGACTAAATCAGCATCTTCCAAAGGACGCAGAGGTCCAGATCCTCCACCTCCTCTACATATCACAGAACATGCCTGTCCTGAAGACCTTCGGATAACGTCCTTGTGATATACAGCAGGCCCTGGCTGTACGTTTATCAGTCAAGACCGCCACCAGCATAAGCCTGGGCCTCCTGACGGAGAACATGGAATATCTGTTATGATACGTGGCAGAAATAAGAAAAGCAAAAGGAAAACAGACAGGAATAATCAGTCGTACTTAAAAGTCATAAACTGTCAGATGCAACCTGCCACAGAGACACCATCAACCACCAAATCATATAAACTGGGTTTATTAAACATTAGATCTCTGTCAGGAAAATCCCTTTTAATTAATGAATTCATTATTGACAATAATCTTGATGTTATGTTTTTAACAGAAACATGGTTACATGAATTAATGAAGCAGCCATTCTGCTGGAGTCGACTCCTCCAAACTACAATTTTCTTTGTGAGAGCAGACAGCAAAGGAAAGGTGGAGGAGTAGCAACATTGTTTAATGATTCACTAAAGTGTAGAAAGGTGTTTTTGGGAAAATTTGACTCTTTTGAACATTTGGCTCTCCAGGTAAAGAGTCTGGTATGAACTATGTTTCTGAATGTTTACAGGCCTCCTAAGTCCACATCAAACTTTTTTAATGATTTCAGTGACCTCCTGTCTGTGATATGTGTTGATTATGACTGTTTAATTATTGTTGGAGACTTCAACTTTCACGTTGACAACCCTAAAGACAGAAGTGCAAAAGAACTGTGTGACACACTTAGAAACTTTGGTTTAACTCAACATGTTAAACAGCCAACACACAAACAGGGACATATTTTAGACTTGATCATCACTAAAGGTCTAAAGATTTCACAGGTCAATGTAACTGATGTTGCCCTATCTGATCACTTCTCCGTTACCTTTGAATGTATAATTTCCAGTGACTCATTTAGCCGAAGGGACATCGTAAGAAAACGCACCTTTAAGGACAATGCCACAGAAACTTTTATTCAAGCCTACTTTGCTACTTCAACCTTGGGCTGCAACTCAGTAGATGAGCTAGTAGATAACTTTCAGTCTAAAGTCTCAGACATCATTGACTGCATTGCTCCTGTCAAAGTGAAGGTTCTTTCCGGGAAGAATAAATCTCCTTGGAGAAATGCTCCAGCAGTTAGAAGTGAAAAAAGGAGTGTTGGAAAGCTGAACGCAGGTGGAGAAAGAACAGACTCCAGGTTCACTATGAAATCTATAAAGAGAGACTTTACAGATATAACTTATAACTGAAAAATGCAAGAGAATCTTTCTTCTCAGAGATCATCAAGAAAAACATTAATAATGCTCGTGTCTTATTTTCCACAGTCGACAGGTTAACAAATCCTCCTGTGTCAGTGGCTCCCGAACTCCACTCCACCAGGGCCTGCAATGAATTTGCTAACTTCTTTACTGAGAAAATCCTAAAAATTAGAGGATCAGTTTGTACATCCACACCAACTCTAGAACCAAAGCCGTATTCAGCTGGGACTTATCCTGACAAATTGTCCCAATTCAGCCAAATAGACGCCAAAAGCTTAGAGCAGATCATTCAGCAGCTAAGTTCCTCTTCATGCTGTCTTGATGTTCTACCCACAGTTTTCCTTAAGAAAGTTTTGCCTGTCATAGCGTCTGAGTTGACTCAGATAATAAACGCGTCCCTCCTGTCAGGTGTTTTCCCCCAGTCCCTAAAAACAGCTATTATTAAACCACTGCTGAAAAAGAACAATTTAGACAAACTTCTACTCCAGAACTACAGGCCCATCTCAAACCTCCCCTTTATCAGTAAGATTATTGAAAAAGCTGTGTTTCAACAATTAAACACCTTCTTAACAACGACCAGCCGCTTTGACGTTTTCCAGTCAGGTTTCCTCACCACAGTACAGAGACCGCCCTTATCAAGGTGTTTAATGACATCCATATAAATACAGACTGTGGAAGAACCACTGTGCTGGTTCTATTGGACCTCAGTGCAGCATTTGATACTGTCGATCACTCTATTCTGTTAGAACGCCTGGTGAACTGGGTCGGCCTCTCTGGTACAGCTCTCCACTGGTTTAAATCCTACTTAAAGGACAGGGACTTTTTTGTATCAGTAGGTAACTTTACATCAGAGATGACAAAAATCACATCTGGGGTTCCCCAAGGGTCCATCCTGGGTCCCCTCCTTTTCAATATCTACATGCTCCCTCTAGCTCAGATCATAAAAAACAACATCAGCTACCATAACTATGCAGACGACACACAGCTCTACATCACCATGTCACCAGGTGACTATGAACCAGTTCAGGCACTGAGTAAATGCCTAGAAGAAATTATGGACGAATTCATCTTTTATTATTGCCAAGATTGAATCCAGGTTGTCTTAATAACAGAAATCACTGCCCAAGGAATGATTAGTTCTAGAATATTTGTACTGAATCACAACAAGGTAAAGTAAGGCCAAAGGAACTTTAGTTAAACTACTCTTGGCTCTTACTCTGTTTCTGTTTTTTTTCCAAAGTTCTGTTTATAAGACTTCCTAGAAATGGAAGAGCACACACACCATTTCACACACACACCCCTCCAACTAGGGAGGGAGGGCTTTTGGTCCAGAGCAGCGCCTGTACACAGTAAGATATCATGTTCCTATTTACGTCATACTGTATCCCTATAAAGGCTGAAAGTTACCCCATATTGTTGGGATTGTTGGGACTGCTGTGAAATGAAGATGATTGTAAGTCCAGAATAAACAAATCCCCCTGCTGGTCACTGAAGAGAAGCTGTGGTGTCTGGTCTCGTCTGTCTGTTTTTTAAGGTTAAGTCCTCTCCCACAAAATCAATACGTGGATGTGCCAAAATTTTCTTCAATTGAATAAAAACAAAACAGAAGTAATAATATTTGGACCAATAGAGGAGAGATCAAAAGTTAGCACACAGCTTCAGTCGCTTCAGCTAAAAACCACAAATCAGGCCCGAAATCTGGGTGTAGTGATGGACTCAGACCTGAACCTCCAAAAGCATCTAAAGACAATTACAAAGTCAGCTTTCTATCACCTGAAGAACATTTCTAGGATTAAAGGACTGATGTCTCAGCAGGATCTGGAAAAACTAATCCATGCGTTTATTTTTAGTCAAATTGATTACTGTAACGGTGTTTTCACAGGTCTGCCTAAAAAGTGGATCAGACAGCTGCAGCTGATCCAGAACGCTGCTGCCCGCATCCTCACTAAGACTAAGAAAGTAGAGCACATCACCCCAGTTCTAAAGTCCTTACACTGGCTCCCTGTATCTCAGAGAATAGACTTTAAAATACTTCTGTTAGTCTATAAATCCCTAAATGGCTTAGCACCTAAATACATCACAGACTTGTTATCAGTGTATCAACCATCCAGACCACTCAGGTCTTCTGGCTCCAGCCTACTCTGCATACCCAGAACCAGAACCAAACATGGAGAAGCAGCATTTAGTTCCTATGCTCCACTTATCTGGAACAAACTTCCAGAAAACTGTAAAGATGCGGAAAGCCTTAGTTCCTTTAAATCAAGATTAAAAACACATTTGTTTAAAATTGCCTTTAACTGTCCTAGTTAACTGAATCACCACTTTTTTGTTCTATTTTCTATCTATATTTTATTCCTACTTGCTTTTATTCTGTTTTATTTTGCTATATTTTAATCATGTAAAGCACTTTGCATTGTCTTTGTACTGAATTGTGCTATATAAATAAATTTGCCTTGCCTTGCCTTGCCTTTTTATTTGCACTTTCATGTCTGGCTGAATACTGGGTCCTCAATCGCTCGTTCGTGACACTGTGAGCTGCTCTGAAGAATAGTTTCCATCAGTCAGCCACAAACAAACAGGAACAACGTATCTATTCTGTTAAACACAAGCTAAAGAACCGCACGTGAGAACATGTTGAAGCTGCAGAGGAACCACTGTGTCTCAGAGGCTCTAAGAGTATAACAGTGAAGGTACTAAGCATATCAGACAGCACACTGACAGGGAAACACTGAGATACATTCAGGATGCTTTTGTTTGCACATTTGCATCACTGCATTTCTGTCTAGCATTACAAATGCTGCCAAACTTTTAGTTTCCTTTCTAATTATTCACCACTCAAAGTAAATGCATTTTTGCACAAATGCCTTTTTGCACCATTATTTTTGCACATACATTTTTTTAAAAAATATTGTCCTGTACACTGTGATTGCACAGATTTTCTCCTGCATTGTTACATTTTGATCTGCTGCACTTTATATTGTAATGTTGTCACTGTACTCTTACAAGCTGTATGCAACAAAATTTCGTTCTGTATGCACTCTGTATATACAAAATGACAAAGTTGTCTAAGTCTAAGTCTAAGTTTGCATCTTGCTGAGCTCATTTATAGAGAAAGAAAACCATTTTCACCAGAAGTAGATCTCCAGAAGCAGGCTGTGAATGAACAGCTGCAAGTTTCTGCTGGAACTTGAGGACTACCCCAGTAAAGAATAGACAACTTCTTCATGTGGTGGAAATCCTAAACAGAAAAAGCAGATATTAAAATGGAAAAAAAATGTACTCCAGTAAAGTTATGAACAATTGTTAATGTCATCACAAAAAAATAGATAAGCTGTTAGATGATATCAAACAAACAAACAACTAACAAAAATAGTCATCTGAAAAAAACCTTTTACTAGAGTTATAATTGTCATATCATTGTTGAAATAATTAAGGATCTTGATCTGGGATATTTCTGTTTGGAGGTTCCATGTTCTCCCTGTGCAACCATGGATTCTCTGTTGGTACTTACAGTCCAAACACATGACATATAAGTTAACTCATCTCTCTAAATTACTCTTAACAGTTACATGCTGTCTGCATTATTGTTTGTCTGGTGATAAACGTCACAAAGACATTTTTGTATGTGATTTTGGTTTCTGGTGCAGAAAAAGTGGAGGCCTAGCAATTTACATCCACAACATCTGGTGCATGACTGCAAAGGCGAACGGAACCTGCTGCTCTCCTAATTTGAAATATGTTGTGGTTAAGTGTTTAAAATTGAATTTAAACTAATGAGAGATTTTGTTTCATTACATACTGTTTTAATTTATTTAATGATTAATAAATACCTCTCTGTCTGTTAGGTATTGTACAGTGAATATCAACCCAAGAACAATAGTTTAAAGGGATGATTCAAGCACTAGTATTCTTTTAACAGCAAACTCTGCACACCTACAGAATAAATGAGTGTCAACTTCTCCTCAAGTTCAAGATTTTATTAACAGAAATAAAATGAACATCCAGAGAATATCACTGTATGATGCTGTTTATCTGAATTAACACTATTAATGGGGCAATGTGGCACAGAGGTTAGAGAGTTCGTCTTGCAATTGGCGGTTTGCCGGTACGAGCCCCCGCACTGACTGTCTCTGTCGTTGTGTCCTTGGGCAAGACACTTTACCCGCATTGCCTGCTGGCGGTGGTCAGAGGGCCCGGTGGCGCCGGTGCAGCCACGCCTCTATCAGTCTGCCCCAGAGCAGCTTTGGCTGCTAACATAGCTCACCACTGTCAGGGTGTGAATGAATGGGTGAATGACTAAACTGTAGTGTGAAGCACTTTGGAGGTCGTCAAGACTAGTTAAAAAGCGTTATACAAGTACAAGCTGTTTACTATATTTTAATAAACACATCCTCTCTACCAGGCTAGTGAAACTTAACTAAAACTACAAAGAAAAATGAAGATAAAATGAACCTTAGGAACAATTTACAAACAAAACAAACAAAATACTCCAGAGTGGGGCCCCGGTGACCCGCGTCCGGGCGAGGGAACACGAGGTCCAATAATCGTATTCATCATAAGGGGCATTTTGGGCTGCGCTTTGTCTGGTCCCTCACCTACCTCACCCCACTCTGGAGCCAGGCCTGGAGGTGGGGCACGTTGGCGAGCGTCTGGTGGCCGGGCTTTTGCCCATGGAGCCCGGCCGGGCTCAGCCCGAAGAGGCGACATGGGTCCCCCTTCCGATGGGCTCACCACCTGTCGTAGGGGCCAAAGGGGTCGGGTGCATTGTGCAACGGGTAGCAGTAGAGGGCGGGGACCTTGGCGTTCCGATCCTCGGCTGCAGAAGCTGGCTCTTGGGACGTGGAATGTCACCTCTCTGGTGGGGAAGGAGCCTGAGCTTGTGCGCGAGGTTGAGAGGTTCCAACTAGAGATAGTCGGACTCACCTCGACACACCGCTCTGGCTCCGGAACCAGTCTCCTTGAGAGGGGCTGGACATTCTTCCACTCTGGAGTTGCCCATGGTGAGAGGCGCCGAGCTGGGGTTGGCATACTTGTTGCCCCCCATCTCGGTGCCTGCACGTTGGGGTTTTCCCCGGTGAACGAGAGGGTGGCCTCCCTCCACATTCGTGTGGGGGGACGGGTTCTGACTGTTGTTTGCGCTTATGCGCCAAACAGCAGTTCAGATTACCCACCCTTTTTGGAGTCCTTGGAAGGGGTACTGGAGAGTGCCCCTCCTGGGGACTCCCTCGTTTTGCTGGGGGACTTCAACGATCACGTGGGCAATGACAGTGGGACCTGGAGGGGCGTGGTTGGGAGGAATGGCCCACCTGATCTGAACTCGAGTGGTGTTTTGTTGTTGGACTTCTGTGCTCGTCATGGATTGTCCATCACAAACACCATGTTCAAGCATAAGGGTGTCCATATGTGCTCTTGGCACCAGGACACCCTAGGTTGCAGTTCAATGATCGACTTTGTTGTCGTTTCATCTGACCTGCGGCCGCATGTCTTGGACACTCGGGTGAAGAGAGGGGCGGAGCTCTCCACCGACCACTACCTGGTGGTGAGTTGGCTCCGATGGTGGGGGAGGAAGCCGGTCAGACCTGGCAGGCCCAAACGTACTGTGAGGGTTTGCTGGGAACGTCTGGCGGAGTCCCCCGTGAGGCGGAGCTTTAACTCCCACCTCCGGGAGAACTCTAAACACGTCCCGAGGGAGGCGGGGGACATTGAGTCTGAATGGACCATGTTCCGCGCCTCTATTGTTGAGGCGGCTAGTCGGAGCTGTGGCCGCAAGGTTGTCGGTGCATGTCGCGGCGGCAACCCTCGAACCCGCTGGTGGACACCAGCGGTGAGGGAAGCCGTCAAGCTGAAGAAGGAGTCCTATCGGGCTTTTTTGGCCTGTGGGACTCCGGAAGCAGCTGACGTGTACCGGCAGTCGAAGCGGAAGGCGGCTCGGCTGGTCGCCGAGGCAAAAACTCGGGCGTGGGAAGAGTTCGGAGAGGCCATGGAGAAAGACTTCCGTATGGCTTCAAAGCGATTCTGGTCCACTATCCGGCATCTCAGGAGGGGGAAGCAGTGCAGTACCAACACTGTTTACAGTGGGGGTGGTGTGCTGCTGACCTCGAATCGGGACGTCCTGTTTCGGTGGGCGGAATACTTCGAAGACCTCCTTAATCCCACCAACACGTCTTCCATTGCGGAAGCAGAGCCTGAGGACTCTGGGTCGGGTTCTCCCATCTCTGGTGCTGAGGTTGCCGAGGTTGTTAAAAAGCTCCTCGGTGGCAAGGCCCCGGGGGTGGATGACATTCGCCCTGAGTACCTTAAGGCTCTGGATGTTGTGGGGCTGTGTTGGTTAACGCGGCTCTGCAACATTGCGTGGACATCGGGGGCAGTACCCCTGGATTGGCAGACTGGGGTGGTGGTCCCCCTATTTAAAAAGGGGGACCGGAGGGTGTGTTCCAACTACAGGGGAATCACACTCTTAAGCCTCCCTGGTAAGGTCTATTCAGGGGTTCTGGAAAGGAGGGTCCGTCGGATAGTCGAATCTCGGATTCAGGAAGAGCAGTGTGGTTTTCGTCCTGGCCGTGGAACACTGGACCAGCTCTATACCCTCAGCAGGATTCTGGAGGGGGCATGGGAGTTTGCCCAACCAGTCTACATGTGCTTTGTGGATCTGGAGAAGGCATTCGACCGTGTCCCCCGAGGGATCCTGTGGGGGGTACTCCGGGAGTATGGAGTACCGGACCCTTTAATAAGGGCTGTCAGGTCTCTGTACGACCGGTGTCAGAGTCTGGTCCGCATTGCCGGCAGTAAGTCGGACTCGTTTCCGGTGAGAGTTGGACTCCGCCAAGGTTGCCCTTTGTCACCGATTCTGTTCATAACTTTTATGGACAGAATTTCTAGGCGCAGCCAAGGTGTTGAGGGGATCCGTTTTGGTGGCCTTAGGATTGCGTCTCTGCTATTTGCGGATGACGTGGTCCTATTTGCTTCATCAGGGCGTGATCTACAGCTCTCACTGGAGCGGTTCGCAGCCGAGTGCGAAGCGGCCGGGATGAAAATCAGTGCCTCCAAATCCGAGACCATGGTCTTGAACCGGAAAAGGGTAGAGTGCCTTCTCCGGGTTGGGGAGGATGTGCTGCCCCTAGTGGAGGAGTTCAAGTATCTTGGGGTCTTGTTCACGAATGAGGGTAGGATGGAGCGGGAGATCGACAGGCGGATTGGTGCAGCGTCTGCTGTGAAGCGGGCGCTGCACCAATCCGTTGTGGTGAAGAGAGAGCTGAGCCAAAAGGCGAAGCTCTCGATTTACCGGTCAATCTACGTTCCTACCCTCATCTATGGTCACGAGCTTTGGGTCGTGACCGAAAGAACGAGATCCCGGATACAAGCGGCTGAAATGAGTTTTCTCCGTAGTGTGTCTGGGCTCTCCCTTAGAGATAGGGTAAGAAGCTCAGTCATCCGGGGGGGACTCAGAGTAGAGCCGCTGCTCCTCCACGTCGAGAGGAGCCAGTTGAGGTGGCTCGGGCATCTGGTCAGGATGCCTCCTGGACGCCTTCCTTGGGGAGGTGTTCCGGGCACGTCCCACCGGGAGGAGGCCCGGGGAAGACCCAGGACACGCTGGAGGGACTATGTCTCCCGGCTGGCCTGGGAACGCCTTGGGATTCCTCCTGAGGAGCTGGCCCAGGTGGCCGGGGAGAGGGACGTCTGGGCCTCCCTACTGAAGCTGCTACCCCCACGACCCGACCCCGGATAAGCGGAAGAAGACGGACGGACGGACAAACAAAATACATATAAAATGGTTGAAACTCATCATCAGAACAGTTCAGTGAATCCTGGTTCACCGCAGATGTGAGTTAAAGAACCATAGTTCCTCTTAAAGAACGTACAATGAGGTTGGATTAGTTTAACTAATTCAGAACAACATTTGGTATCTGTTCAACCCATTCACAATGCAAATCCTGAGTATAACAAAATATAATTTGAGAGTATAACCCTTTAAAGAATTTGCTCAATAAAATCAGTGACCTTTAGGACAGTTGACTTTATCAATGCAGTTATTCCTCTAAACTAGGGGCGCTGTAGTCATCGGTCAATTGATGGGTTGATCCTAAAGTTATACAAAACACCATTAAATTGACCTCAGGGCTCTCAATCCTCAAGCATTGACCGTGTGACACACTCATTTCACTGACTTCACACGCCATACATGGCATTTCTCATGCTCAAAACTGGGCTACGGAAGATCTGTTCACAGCTCTGTCAATCCAGAGCTCAGTCTAAACCCGCCTTCTGTGGGGCTGTTTCAGCTTTCTTTCACAGCTTGTGGCCATTGGTAATTATTCCTGCTTCTGTTAACAGAGGAGCCGGTAGAGCAATCAGCGTTATAAACAGTTTTGGTCCTGCATCTGCATACTCATGAGGCAAGAGGGAAGAGCGTCCACCAGATAAAGCCTTCATTCAGAACCAGTCATGGCTGCTCGTTGGATAAGAAAACAGACCTGCTAACCAGTTGCAGACTAAAACACCATTTAGTCTGTTTAGTTTCTTTTTTTTTCATTCCAAAATGTTTCTGAATTATATCTGCTGTGAGGTGTTATGTGCGCACTGTTAAGGGTTATCTAATGGGTCACTCAGACCCTTCAGTCCTCCTCTTCCCTCTACAGGAGTCCTTTACAGTCTTTATTCATGCATTTTTCCACCGTTTATTCCTTATGTGCAGCACATCAATGGGGGAACAAATCCGCCCACCTCACAGCCTCAATCTGGTGAGGTGGCATATTTATGCTGTTAACAGACGTTATAAAAACAGTAATTTTTACCTACAGTCGTTAAGAACCAGGTGCAGAGCTTGAAAAGCTATGCCTATACTCATCAATTCTGGGGTTGAAATGCATAAAAAGTGTTATATTTTCTATAGGAGTCCCCATTTAAGACTATTGGTGTGCTAAAAGTGAAATAATGTAATCATTCCATCTGGTCTGACCAGAAACAAAACATGAATAATTCAAACTCAAATCACAGAGAAGATTTATCTAGTCAGAACAAAGACTGAGATGAGAAACCTGTCAATGGTGATGATGATGGTTATAAACTGTAACAGGTTAGAAGTGAGTGGTGCTGAAAAGAGGGAAACATCAGCAGCTGGGTCATGCGTAATAATGCAGCTTGAACTTCTGTGTGCTTCAAGAGTTGAAGCTGAGAAGAGAATGTGGGACCATAAAGGTTTGATGAAACTCAGCCTAATTTACCAATGAGGTTATAGATCTACATTGATAAACAAACCCATAGATTAATAAAAAATTGTAGTGTTTTCATTGTCTGGATGTGAATCTAAAAGTTCATACTGCGCCTTTTATAATCAGCTACTGCATTTTGTTGTTAAAGTCAGAAAAAAATGTTTTATGTTGCTGAGGTGTTTTTGAAAAATGTCTGCTTGCAAAGCAACTATATTTCCCCCTTTTTAAAAACTAATAATAGTTGTAACTCAACATTATTTATACAGTTCAAAAACTGTTTCAAAACAAAAGAAAAAGTCAAAGCCAGCAAAATGTAAAAATAAATGCAGATCCACAAATCAAACAATAAAAATGTCAAAAGCTAACTTCTCAAACTGGGTTTCGCTGCCATTGCAACTGGATGCTGGAGGAATGGTTCCAGTGAACTCTATCTTATTTTCAACCAATGTTGAGGAAAATTTCTAAGTTGTTTTAATAATCAGCCAGTTGTATGGATAATAGCAAGAGGAACTTCTCAAACTGTGCCTCCCTTACAGGGCAAAGAAAACATGCAGCTTGTAGGATGTGTTGAAAGTTGGTTTATGGTTGGAGAGGTATTTTTGGCTTGACCCCTGATAAGACAGTTTGAGTACTAAATTAGCCGTACTGCATGGGAATCTTGAGGGTAGATCACGCTTGGACCCATGGGATCTGCCTCCACAGACCCTTAGCCAAATCGGGAGGGGTTTGTTGGTGTGAAAAAAGGATGTCTTTGCAAACCTTTGATTAGACAAAAACTGCAATGCCTGGGAGAAGGACATAGGTAACAATGGTAATGTAAGTTTTGTCTCCTTTTGGAATTCCAAATTAATTAAATATGCATGTTTTAAATGTTTGCCTCTGATCATTGTTTCTCCTTTACTGCCAAATCCTAAACCGGGATAAGACGGGCCTTCAGAGATAAGCAGGAGCAGGCCGGTATTAATGTCTACATCAACATGCAAGTAGACATGTTTTTCTTGACACTTTATAGTTCAGTTAGTGCCTTAAAACAGAAAAAAACACACAACTGTTCTCCAATGATTGTTTCAACATGCTAAGATTGCCTAATATGTGTAATGAATTTGGAGGAATCCTATATGAGCCAGACACGGAGCTGATGCAAAAGATTTATTTAAGGAGAAGGTGGGTAACCCAGGCAAAAAACAAAAACACAAAGGTACGGAGCTGGCATCCAAGTCGACGCAAATAGCTTGGGCAGACTCAAAAACAGAAACAGATCAGGACGGGTAACGAACAGGTAAACAGACGGATAAACAGGCGCTGGAGGGCTCTTACCACAGACGGAGTAAGTAGAGGCAAACAAGACATCCTGGCAACAAACAGAAAACTAAGGCGGGCTTAAATAGGCGAATGGAACTGGAAAGCAGGGCGGGACTAATTGACCAAAACAGGTGGAGGTGATAAAAGGAGCATACAAACCAATAGACAATAAACCTAAGGTAGAAAACAAGACAAAGACTAAACAGACAAGAGCTGAAATAAAAACTAATAACAAGACCAGATAAATAAAATAGGCTAAGCAAAATCTAATACAAAACAAGAAACATAAATAAATCCTAAAACAGAAAAGTGGCTAAACTTAAAAAAAAAAACCTGAACCACAACAGAACGTTACAATATGGGGAAAATCACATCTGTTTAATCTCCATTCACAATATTTACACTCAGTATTGCACCTTCTAACCAAGTAAACGGCTCTATGGTCATTTCTAGATTTCTGACAAAAATACAATTCGTTCTGATTATCACTGATCTCCAGTAATTCTGTTTTCTGACACCAAAACTCCACCTTTCTGAGTCCATTCCTGCTGTCTGCTTTATTTTTGGAAAATATTTTTTGTTCAGACCCACATGAATGGATGAAATGAAACAGACCCTAAATGTACAAACAATACTGAATAAAAGTAATAAAGTCATTTTAAGTTATTGCCGGTGTTATTACACTCCTTTTCCTAAGAATGGATAACTGTTTTTTATTTTACTGAAGAGTTCCACTCATGCAGAGTGGAGCTCTTCCTCTTCTCTCTTTACTTCGTCCCTCAGGAGTCAGTTTTAAGAAATCAGTGTGTAAGTGCTGTTGATGTTAAAATGAATCATTCATAATATATGTTGTTAAATATTTTAGGTAAAAACTTTAAATGAGTTCATGTGTGTGTTATAAGATAAAACACAGGTTAATTTCAAAATGTAGTATAGAAGTTTTTTTTTATCTGTGCTGTTGTGTTTCAGCCAGGAACCAATGTTTGTACTTGTGTGCCACTACGGTAAAATTAATCGATGCTGCAACTGTATGTTGAGTTGAGAGAGCACAGTGGGCGGGACAGGCTGAGCCTGCGTGCTGATTGGCTGGCGCCGCTGAGCCATGTACGAGAGGGGAGGGGGAGCAGTAGCCAGCAGAGTGCCGGCCCGTGATACAGAAGGGGAGACTGGTGAATCTGCTGCAGTCAGCGCGCACGGGAGAGAATAAAAGGGATTGATCCTGTTAAAAGAATATCGTTCAATATCAATACCCGCGTTGGTATCGATAGTATTGTAATGATGCCCACACTGCAGCCGAAGTACCGTCAACAGGGTTTATTGGAAATATGAGCTGCTATTTCCTGAGGCTGCAGCTCACACCTCTAACAGAACTGCATGTGTTCAACTCCCGAGCTTGCGGCTAACAACAACACACGCGCACGCACGAACACCACTTCCTGGTCCTAGTCCTCCCGCTCCTGATCTTTCCGCCCACATGGCATCATAAACCTATCACATGTGGTGCGGGAGCCAGCAGCGTCAGACAAGGAAAACCCACGACGCTCACATTCAACAATAAAGGTTGTAATGCAACTCATAACAAATGCATAATGATAAGGAACCCTAGCAGAACTGAAACACAGCATCGTTACACTACCCCCCCACTACAGAGTTCCTCGCCCACGAGGGAACAAACAAAGTCATCAAACCGTCTTGGGGCCCTCCTCGCCCGCCACGGACGAGCTACTTGAGGTGCCTCAGGCTGTACCGATGGGACATCATTCGGCAACAGCGGTATGGCCTCTGGGGAGGCTGGTTGAAGACCTTCCGAGGCCTGTGGTGCAGCCCTGCCTTGATAGGGGGCCAACCTGTCTCTGTGCAGAGCTACTTTTCTCCTGTTCTGAAACATTTGCACCCTGTAAACAACCTCCCCCATGCGCTCCAACACTCTGGAGGGGCCCACCCACTGACTGTCTAGCTTCGGGCAACAGCCCTTCCTTCTCCGAGGGTTGTAAACCCAGACTAACTCCCCCGGTGCAAAGTGTCGGCCCTTAGCTCTTAAATCATAGTTCCGTTTCTGACGCACACCTGCTTGTTCCTGTTGTCTCCGAGCAAATGCATGTGCTGACTCCAACCTGTCCTGAAGTTTTCTAGCATACTCAGGACCGGCTGGGACAGCAGGTGCATCCGGAGGGCGTCCGAAAGACAGTTCAGCTGGTGTCCGCAGCTCCCTCCCCAGCATGAGGAGTGACGGAGTACATGCTGTGGAGTCCTGCACAGCTGAGCGGCAGGCCATTAGCACCAATGGAAGGTGCTCGTCCCAGTCCCTCTGATGCTCAGCTGTGAGAATGGCCAGCTGCTGTCCCAAGGTGCAGTGGAGCCTTTCCACCAGCCCGTCGCTCTGGGGATGTAATGGTGTTGTTCTAGTTTTCTGGATGCCAAGGCGGTTGCACATGATAGAAAACACACGTGACTCAAAATTTCTGCCCTGGTCGCTATGAATAATGTCTGGCACCCCAAACCTGCTAATAAACCCACCAACCAAGGCATCTGCCACTGTCTCTGCCTCCTGATCGGGGATCGCGTAGGCTTCTGGCCATTTTGTAAAATAGTCAATGGCTGACAGGACATAACAGTTCCCCCTGTCTGAGCGTGGCAGTGGTCCCATTACATCCACCGCCACTCTTTCCATAGGGGCCCCTACAACAAACTGTTGCAAGTGGGCGTGCGACGGACCTGTCGGCCCCTTCCGTGCAGTACAGGGGTCACAGCGGCGGCAGAAATCCTCCACGTCCCACCTGCACCGGCTCCAGTAAAAACCCTGCCGGAGGCGGCGGAGTGTTTTTTTGACGCCAAAATGTCCGGAACCAGACGCTCCGTGCATGGCCTGCAGGACTACATCTTTCAGGCTTTTGGGCACTACAATCTGCCAACGCTCCTCCCCAGTGGCAGGGTCTTTCCATGCCGTCTGCAGCACCCCAGCTTCCAGACGTAGCGCATCAAATTTGGCCCACAATCCTTTTGTTGCTAGTGAGAGCCCAGCAACCTCCTCCCATGGTGGCTTCAGATGTCTCTCCAACCACAACAACACAGGCTGGATGTCAGGATCCTGCTCCTGTTGGTGCCTCCAGCTGTCTGTGTCGACCGCCTGCAGCTCCCTGCAGATGACTGAGCTTCCCCAACATGCTGCTGGCTGGCTCCGCTGCAGCTGTTCCTCCTCCAACCTCTCCCTCCGGTCGCAGTAACTGCATCCCTCCGCAGCACAAGGGCGACGGGAGAGGGCATCGGCGTTAGCGTGCTTGGCTCCAGCCCGGTGGACCACCGAGAAGTTGTAGGACTGCAGCTCTTCCAGCCACCGGGCTACCTGACCCTCAGGTTCTTTAAAAGACACCAGCCATTGGAGAGCAGAGTGGTCAGTCCTTATAGTGAAAGGCAGGCCACACAGGTAGTACTTAAAATGACGCAGAGAAAGCACCACCGCCAGCAGCTCCCGCCTTGTCACGCAGTAGCGCCTCTCTGCTTTGTTAAAGGCCCTGCTGAAATACCCCACCACTCTCTCCCCTTCTTTCCCCAACTGGGAAAGGACACCCCGACCCCCACGTTACTTGCATCCGTGTCAAGAATGAAGGGAAGAGAGGGGTCAGCAGGGGCGAGCACCGGGGCCTCAGTCAGACTTTGCCGCAGACAGTCAAATGCTCCCTTGCACTGTTCAGTCCACACGTAGTCCCGGTTCTTCTGGAGGAGCTGGAACAGGGGAGCCGCTATACTCGCAAACCCCCGCACAAACCTCCTGTAGTAAGAGACCAGGCCCAGGAAACTTTTAAGATCCCTCTGGGTTGTGGGGACTGGCCACTCTGCCACCATCTTTACTTTGTCCTCCATTGTGCTGATTCCCTCCCTTCCAACCCGGTGACCCAGAAATGTCACCTCTTGCTGCATGAAATGACATTTATCTGGGTGGAGTCTCAAGCCCGCTGCTCTAATTCTCTCCAACACCCGACGGAGTGAGGCCAGGGCTGTAGCAAAGGAGGCGTCATGGACCAGTATGTCATCCAGATACACCAGACACTCTTGGCGAGGGACGTCAGCCAGCACTCGGTCCATCAGCCTGGAAAAGGTGGCGGGTGCATTGCACAGCCCAAATGAGAGCACTTTAAACTGCCAGAGTCCCCGCCCTGTGCAAAACGCAGACTTTGGCCTCGCACTTGTTGTTAGGGGAACCTGGTAATAACCGCTGCGAAGATCCAGGGACGAGAACCAGTTAGAGCCTGACACCAGGTCCAGTGACTCGTCAACCCGAGGCAGCGGGTATGAATCTTTTTCCGTCACCCCATTCAGCGGCCTGTAATCAACACACAGGCGCCATTCTCCATTCTTTTTGGGTACCATGACAACAGCAGCTGCCCAGGGACTGTCTGAAGGTTCAATAATGCCTGCTTGCAACATGTCCGACACTGCCCTGTCGCATGCTTCCTGGCGGGCCAGGGGAAGCCGGCGTGGCCGACATTTTATCGGGGGTGCATCTCCAGTCAGAATGTCGTGCTCCACCAACTGAGTCTGCCCCACCTGGTCTTCGCTCAGAGCAAAGCTGTCCTTAAAGTCCACGAGCAGCTGCCACAGTTGTTCTTGCTGCTGGGTACAGTTCTCTGCCCAGATCTTCCACACCAAGGTCACTGATGCATCTTGTGCCACATGAGGTGCCCAAACCGGGGGCATCGGGTATGTGGGCGCAGCGGCTGTCGTGGCGGCCATCTGGTCAGCCTTGGGTGAGATCTGCTCAATATTTGCAGTTTGAGGTTCAGTGAGGCAGACCACAGGCCCTAACAGCACTGGATCAGAAACAGTGGGCAGCAGTGGGATGAGAGGACCTTCCTTAAAACTCCATGTCCCCCCTCCCAAATCCAACTGGCACCCCGCAGCCCTTAAAAAGTCCAATCCCAGTATGCACATGTCCTGCACCTCTGCTACCCACACAGGGTGAGTGATAGACCGGCCACCTACATTAACAGTCATTGTACCCCTCCCCTTCATAGGTGCAATGTCCCCTGTGACCGTGCGCAGCTGCACTGTAGTGGGCCGAATCCGACTCCAATCTGGTACCACATCAGGCCTCACGAGTGTTACTGTGGAACCAGTGTCAATCAGGGCTGTGCAGGGGATCCCTTCCACTGTGACAGGGATGTAACAAAAATCCCCAACACAGGTGCGGCCAACAACCGCAACCACTGTCGCTTGGTCTTGGCATGAGTCCACTTCTGGAGAAGGCTGAGACAGGGCCCCCTGTCGGCGCCGGCGGGACCCGACTGCTGTCGATGAAGGTGTGGAGGCTACGGCAAGGGCCTGCGCTGCCTCCTCCATGCAGGCCCCATCTCGTTTCCCTGTTTCTTGACTGCTGTAGGACACCGCCTGACGAGATGCCCTGGTTGGCCACAGCCCCAACAAAGGGCAGGGGAAGCAGAGGAGTCTCGCGTCGACTGCAGTGACGCAGCCTGAACCATTTCTGCCAACTCTGAGACCCAAGCAGGTTTCTCCTGGTCCAGCTCGATTCCCTCTGCAGACCTGCATGCCGGCGGTTGTCCTCTCTGATCATCTCCAGCTGCTACTCCGACCAAACACTCCCTCTCCACCGCCAGATCCAAAGCATCCTGGAGGGATTTTGGATGCATCAGCTGGACCTGCAGGCGCAGCTCCAGGGGTGACAGAGCTCTAATGAACTGATCCTTCGCCAATTCATTCTGCACACCTGACTGCATGTGTGCATACGCTCTGCGTGTGAGGCTCTCAATGTCATTAGCCAAAACACGCAATGGTTCACCCGGCAACCTGCTCCTGCTACTGAGCTTATTTTTAAAGATGTCTGGCTGCACACATTGTCCAAACCGCCTCTTTAGCGCTCCGACTAAGGCATCATAGTCTTTTCTGTCTTCTGGACCGAGCAGCAGCAGGCAGTCTAAAGCATCATCTTGTAGGCAAAGAGCTAGCTGCAGGGCTTTATGCTCCACTGTCCATCCTCCAGCCTGCGCCAGCAGCTCAAACTGTGCATGAAAAGCCTCCCAGCTTGACCTACCGGAGTACTTGGGCGTCTTCAACGGGACAGCGATGTTACGGGCGCCGCCATCGTTGCAATAGTCACGGGCGCCGGCACATTTGTCGACCAGGTCACGCCGCGCTCCCTGTGATGGCGGGGACGACGGGCGCAGCTGCGCGCCGGCACCCAGACCGGCTTCGGTAGCCATCCTCGCCGCAGAACCGCGCAGGGAAGCTTTCGCCCGAGCAATTTTATTAAGCTCCACACTCCATGCCTCACTGTCTTCCTCTCTTTCCAACTTAACACTCACACGGGGAAACTTGCCGTCCATGACGCTGGTGGAGGCGACGAGCTAACAGCGCTCACCCTGCTCCGCTCGTTTCGGTTTACTTCTGACACCAATGTAATGATGCCCACACTGCAGCCGAAGTACCGTCAACAGGGTTTATTGGAAATATGAACTGCTATTTCCTGAGGCTGCAGCTCACGCCTCTAACAGAACTGCATGTGTTACACTCCCGAGCTTGCGGCTAACAACAACACACGCGCACGCACGAACACCACTTCCTGGTCCGAGTCCTCCCGCTCCTGATCTCTCCGCCCACATGGCATCATAAACCTATCACATGTGGTGCGGGAGCCAGCAGCGTCAGACAAGGAAAACCCACGACGCTCACATTCAACAATAAAGGTTGTAATGCAACTCATAACAAATGCATAATGATAAGGAACCCTAGCAGAACTGAAACACAGCATCGTTACAGTATTGATCCTAGGATCGATCCGCCCACCTCTACTGGCGAGTGTTAATTTCGGACCCTGTTTCCGTGCATGTGAAGTTATATCTGTGTGTTGCGGGCACGTGCAACACACAGGTGGGCCGCTGGTTGGTGAAAAATGCCAGGGCCGTTTTTTAATCCCAGTCCTTCACTCTGTGTGTGTGTGTGTGTGTGCTGTGTCCGGGTTCATCCAAGACAAATCATGACAGAAACTAGATAGCAAAGCCTGATCCAAGCGTGTTAAGAACCTCTCTTCATGACAAACGGCTAATGAGGTAATATTATTTGTTTTAGTGATGCATTTGTTTATACTTATGCAGCACAGCATCTTGTTCTTATTTGTATTTAAACACTCTTTGTTTGAGCTGATATATATTTGTGTCTGTACAGTTCTCACAGCATGAAAGCATGAAAGTAGGAACATCATAAAGGGTGTAAATGAGTGTGATGTTGAAACACATGAGAGAAAAGACGAAATAAATGCCAGTTAAAGAGAAACCGATCCGTGTCTGTCGTGACGAGAGCTACACAGTGTTTAGCCTTCTTTTTAGGCAGACGACAGACTTTATGACACTAAAAAGGAAATTAGTTGCTCTAAAAATAAACTTCTCAAAGGCATTGCAGAAATGCAATGTTTATGTTATTTGGGCTCCTTGATGTATCTAACGTCAATGTTAACCTGGGACCTTAAAGTGAGCATCTGACACTGGCTGCTACAGACCTGAGTGTAAGACTAGAGAATAATTTTAACTTTTATGCACAGATAAAATATGTGGTCTAGTCCAGCGTTTTCAAACTAAGGCCGGTAGACTAAAGATTTTTATCTATGCTTTAAATATAATTTGCTAAGATTTCTGCACTGCACTTTACTCTGGGTTTAATAAAACAGCTGTGGTTTCACTGCAGTTGGTCCAAAATGCCTCTGCTCTTCTTTTAACTTGTACCAGAAAATAAGAGCACATTTCTCCAGTTTTAGCAGCAATTCATTGGCTAATCGTTCATGTTACGGTTGCGTTTAAAATTCAAAGAACACTGAGAAAGACCTTTAGCTCCCCAGGCACCACACAATGACATCTACTGTAGGGATTGGGTTAAATGCAGAGGGCAGATTGTGTTGTAATGTCCAAAATTGCAATTACAAAAAAGATTGTTATCACTGTGGATTATTATTTATAAACAGGAAATAGTCTATGTAGTCATAGTTTTACAGACCTTTGCCTCTTGTTCTGCTTTCTCTGTTTCTGTCCATAACTAACAGCATTTGTCTTCACAGGTGATTAGACTGCACATGGATCACTCATTGCAAAATGAAGCAAACATTTACTACTGTCCTGTATGGAATAACAGCTGTTAAAATGGCTCATTAGGTTGAAAACATTTTATATATACTTATGAGGAAGACGTGATAAACAGCAGCAACTTCTTAGTTTTTTTTTTCAACTGTACACGTTTGCAGCATGTCACTGAATTAGTCACGGAAATGTCTCTCAAACTAAGAAGCAGACCACAAGCATCTTGACTATTCTGTTGTTGTGAAACATTTCATACAAGAGCATCAGAGCTAGAACCGGATGGACAACCACAAAGTCCAGACCACAGTGAGGGGCCCAACCAGTCAACCGCCTGATGGTAGCTGCAAGATAAAATGTCACTTCACATTTTACATCGTGGGAATCTCTGAAATAGTAGAAAATAAACAACCATGTTAAAGGCCTTGGTTGTTCCCCAAGTGAAAAAGCTGATATATGTTCAAAATTATCTTTTATCTCTCTTTAATTTTAATTTCTACAGCTCAACTTTACTATCAGGCTTACTATGAGTAAGCCCCTCACTACATCCAGAACAAATTATTTTCTTCAGACAATTACTATCTTTCTAATAAAGATCATAATTTTGACAATAAACTTAAATTCCTGTACAGTGGCGTGGGAATAGGGGGGGCAAGGGGGGCAAGTGCCCCCTCACGTGTTGGACAGGGGGGGCAAAAGGTATGTTTTGTCCCCCCCCTCACACTTTTGAGATAAAATTTAATTTTAACTTTTTCTCTTATTTTGATAAATACAACAATAAGAAAGCTATCAATATCAACAAGATGTCACGATTTGGGTTTTGTCTTGGTTTATGCTATCAGATTTATTAGTTAAGTTTCTGATTTTGGGGTCTTGTTTGGTTTTGATTTAGACATGTTTTTCTGTTTAGGTTACCTGTTTTCCACCTGTCACTTTATCAGCTCTGTTCGGTCTCCCCTCAGCAATCTGTCAGCTTTTTTGCCTTGATTAGATCCACCTGCTCACTTATAATTAGCCTTCACTCCTGTTCACCTGCTCACTCCCCTATATAGTCCTGCCACAAACCTCTGCTATCTGCCAGATCATTAACGAGCCACGGTGAGTTTAGTTCCAGCATTCTTTATTCTGATTGACCTGTTGACGATAACCCGAGAGCCTTTTTTGATTCTGAGCCAGCCTGTTCCCTGATCTGTTTTTCCTGCCCTGTCTGACTGATTTACCGGTTTACCGACTAGTTTCTGTCCTATGGTTATCCGAGCTTGCTTTGCCCTGTCTGTACCTCTGCCTATTTTGGACTGCTTTTTGTGTACCGGATTTTGGACTGCCCTTTTGACTATTGAGCCCGCCTGTTCCTGTTTTCATTATTAAAATCCTGTTTTTTGCCTTAACCTCACTTGTTGGGTTTGAATACTGGGTTTGCCTGATTCACGATCATAACAGAATGATCTGGCCCACTAAAACCTATCGCCCAACAAGTTTTTAGAGGTTTTTTTTTTTCCCCTCCACACGCTATGGCTTGGGAGGGTTCCAGATTGGCGTTCTGTCCCCCTGGTGTCGGTCCCAGACGCCATCTCTCCAGCAGCCGCAGCAGCAGTAACCCGCTGCCTGCTCCGAGTTTACGATTGGGAGGGCTCTTTGTCACAAATTCAGATTCAACTCAGAATAGAAGGGATCACTCACCCAGCGACACCGCTGTCGGCTCTGCCCATGGGTTTTATCCAGAACCAACTTTGTTTATGGAGGTCGAAGCGGAGGTGGTGCGGGATCTTCGCCCGGATCTTTTTTTCTCTCTCCCTCCAGAGGAGGAGATGCAGGGAACGCTGTGGGCTCCGCCGATCCCGGCTCTACCGACAGGATCAAACCTCCAGCAAGTCCTGCCGTCCCGCCGTCGGAGGAGGGGACGGAAACCTGTGGGTCGCTCCTTCACCCGTTCTGTTCGGCCGACAGGCGAGTCAGTACCGCGCCCGTCCGTTGCCACTTCCTGCCCAGTGGATCGGAGTCCGGTGCTTCCCAGAGCTGAGCAGCCCACAGCGCCTCCTGTTGGCGCCCGTGATGCTGAGGATCTGGCGCTGGAGGACCAGTTAAGAGCTTTTGCCCCTATTATTAAGGACCTTAGGGAGGCTCTTTTCTGCCGGTATTCAGAGGAGCTGGAGGCA
Source organism: Fundulus diaphanus (assembly GCA_037039145.1). Lineage (NCBI taxonomy): Eukaryota > Metazoa > Chordata > Actinopteri > Cyprinodontiformes > Fundulidae > Fundulus > Fundulus diaphanus. The sequence goes on from CM073131.1 coordinate 52,462,307, forward strand.
AAATTAAAGGAGGTCGAGGGGCACTATAGAGCAGCTCTCCAGGGTTTCTATAGTGGACTCAATCCTGTCCCCAAGGGTCCAGCCGACGCCCCGGCACCTGCACCTGTCCCAGAGGACCCGCCTCCTACCTCAGCTCCAGTGCCGGCCTCCGGCAGCTATAAGGCAGCACTGTCTGCGCAGCCGGCCCAAGACGCTGCAACCCCGGAGGCTCCGCAGCCGGCCCAAGACGCTGCAACCCCGGAGGCTCCGCAGCCGGTCCGAGACGCTGCAACCCCGGAGGGTCCGCAGCCGGCCCGAGACGCTGCAACCCAGGAGGGTCCGCAGCCGGCCCGAGACGCTGCAACCCAGGAGGGTCCGCAGCCGGCCCGAGACGCTGCAACCCAGGGGGGTCCGCCGCCGGCCCGCGACGTGGGAACCCAGGAGGGTCCGCCGCCGGTCTGGGACGTGGGAACCCAGGAGGGTCCGCCGCCAGTCTGCGACGTGGGAACCCAGGAGGGTCCGCCGCCAGTCTGCGACGTGGGAACCCAGGAGGGTCCGCCGCCAGTCTGCGACGTGGGAACCCAGGAGGGTCCGCCGCCAGTCTGCGACGTGGGAACCCAGGAGGGTCCGCCGCCAGTATGCGACGTGGGAACCCAGGAGGGTCTACCACAGGCCCACGATGAGGGGGTTCAGACGAGCCCTCTTTCAGGCCGCAACTCGGGGGCTCATCGGGACAAGCGGCGCCGTGGCCCTCGCCCAGACGACAAGCGGCGCCGTGGCCCTCGCCCAGACGACAAGCGGCGCCGTGGCCCTCGCCCAGACGACAAGCGGCGTCGTGGTCCTCGCCCGAACGACAAGCTCCGTCGGGGGCCTCGCCGAGAAGACAAGCACCCAGAGCCCCATGGAGACTTAGAGGCCCCTGGACCTCTTCGGAAGCTCTTACCCCCTCATCTTTGGCTTGACAGCCAATTTCCCAAGTGGCTGACCAAACTGTCTTTGTCGGAGGTTCTGGAAGGGTTATTGATGAGGTTCTGGGTGTTAAAGGGTCTGGGAGCATCTGAAGTCTGTAGTCCGGGGCCTCCTGAACCTGAAGCCTGTAGCCCGGGGTCTGAACCTGTAGCCTGTAGCCAGGCCCCGTCTGAACCTGTAGCCTGTAGCCAGGTCCCGTCTGAACCTGTAGCCTGTAGCCAGGCCCCGTCTGAACCTGTAGCCTGTAGCCAGGCCCCGTCTGAACCTGTAGCCTGTAGCCAGGCCCTGTCTGAACCTGTAGCCTGTAGCCAGGTCCCGTCTGAACCTGTAGCCTGTAGCCAGGCCCCGTCTGAACCTGTAGCCTGTAGCCAGGGGCCGTCTGAACCTGAAGCCAGTAGCCAGGGGCCGACTGAACCTGAAGCCAGTAGCCAGGGGCCGACTGAACCTGAAGCCAGTAGCCAGGGGCCGACTGAACCTGAACTCTGTAGCCAGGCTCCTCCTGAACTCTGTAGCCAGGCTCCTCCTGAACTCTGTAGCCAGGCTCCTCCTGAACTCTGTAGCCAGGCTCCTCCTGAACTCTGTAGCCAGGCTCCTCCTGAACTCTGTAGCCAGGCTCCTCCTGAACTCTGTAGCCAAGCGCCTCCTGAACTCTGTAGCCAGGCGCCTCCTGAACTCTGTAGCCAGACGCCTCCTGAATTCTTTAACCAGGCCTCTCTTCTAGCTCTTAGTCCGGCGTTGTCTCCAGCCTTTAGTCCGGCGGCAGGTTCTGTTCTTTCTCTCTCCAGACGTCGGTTCCTGAGGGTCCGGTTCTACCGACGGTCCCCGAGGTTGCTGCTCGGCCGCCGGCCTATGAGAGACCTGCTCCGCCGCCGGCCTATGAGAGACCTGCTCCGCCACCGGCCGCCGGACATCTTTGCTAACCGGGGCCGTCCTTCAGGACACCCGCCGGATTACCTGTCTCACAGGGGTCGTCCGCCGGAGAACCTGACACGCCTAGGACGTCCGCCGGAGAACCTGACACGCCGAGGACGTCCGCCGGAGAACCTGACACGCCGAGGACGTCCGCCGGAGAACCTGACACGCCGAGGACGTCCGCCGGAGAACCTGACACGCCGAGGACGTCCGCCGGAGAACCTGACACGCCGAGACCGTCCTTCGGGACGTCCGCCGGAGAACCTGACACGCCGAGACCGTCCTTCGGGACATCCGCCGGACAACCTGACACGCCGAGGCCGTCCTTCGGGACGTCCGCCGAACAACCTGACACACCGAGGCCGTCCTTCGGGACGTCCGCCGGACAACCTGACTCGTCGGGGCCGTCCTCCTGGACGACCGCCTGAGAACCTGACTCGTCGGGGCCGTCCTCCTGGACGACCGCCTGAGAACCTGACTCGTCGGGGCCGTCCTCCTGGACGACCGCCTGAGAACCTGACTCGTCGGGGCCGTCCTCCTGGACGACCGCCTGAGAACCTGACTCGTCGGGGCCGTCCTCCTGGACGCCCGCCTAAGAACTTGACTCGTCTTGTTTTGTTTGAGTTTTTATTTGGACATTTATTTGATTCTAGCCCTCCATCCTGTACCTCCCTCCACCCACCCGAGCTAGTCTGTTTTGTTTCTGAGGCCGTCTGGAATCCGGCCTTGAGGAGGGGGTTCTGTCACGATTTGGGTTTTGTCTTGGTTTATGCTATCAGATTTATTAGTTAAGTTTCTGATTTTGGGGTCTTGTTTGGTTTTGATTTAGACATGTTTTTCTGTTTAGGTTACCTGTTTTCCACCTGTCACTTTATCAGCTCTGTTCGGTCTCCCCTCAGCAATCTGTCAGCTTTTTTGCCTTGATTAGATCCACCTGCTCACTTATAATTAGCCTTCACTCCTGTTCACCTGCTCACTCCCCTATATAGTCCTGCCACAAACCTCTGCTATCTGCCAGATCATTAACGAGCCACGGTGAGTTTAGTTCCAGCATTCTTTATTCTGATTGACCTGTTGACGATAACCCGAGAGCCTTTTTTGATTCTGAGCTAGCCTGTTCCCTGATCTGTTTTTCCTGCCCTGTCTGACTGATTTACCGGTTTACCGACTAGTTTCTGTCCTATGGTTATCCGAGCTTGCTTTGCCCTGTCTGTACCTCTGCCTATTTTGGACTGCTTTTTGTGTACCGGATTTTGGACTGCCCTTTTGACTATTGAGCCCGCCTGTTCCTGTTTTCATTATTAAAATCCTGTTTTTTGCCTTAACCTCACTTGTTGGGTTTGAATACTGGGTTTGCCTGATTCACGATCATAACACAAGAGGTATTTGGCTACCTAATTAATTGATAGTGTTTCTGTCATTGAATTAAATTCTTATTATTAATTGATTTGTTTTCTCTTAATTCAATTTTTAATTACTTGAAGCCTACTGGTTATTTCATTATCTTTTTAACATTGAAATTCATTATTATTATTTTGTTTAATATGGGTTAAGCTTCAGTATTCTTAGTATGTGTAAATTGTTTACATCTTGTGTGAGTATGTACTGTTTACTGGGACCTATTTAATAAGTAACATTTGTGGGCATCTTCTCGGTATCCAACTTTTATGAGTCTGTCCACTTAATGACCTCTTGACTCATGCGCTATAGTCATTCCTTTAAAACCATTAAGACAAAAAAGACAAGATTTAAACCAAGACCTAGGATAACCTGATTTTTTACAAGAACCCACCAATTCCCAGCGTAGTAAGTTATATTATTTTTGGTTCACCTGATTCCTGCTTACAGGCAGAAACTAAAGCTCTGCAAACCCGTAGTGAGGACATCAATGAAGTGGACCAGTGAGGCTGTGGAAAATCTTCAGGAGTGTTTGGATTCTACCGACTGGGACCTTTTTAGGACTGCTACAACGAGTCTGGATAAGTTCACAGAGGCTGTGACATCAAATATCAGCTTCTGTGAGGACTGCTGTGTTCCATCATGAACCAGGGTGAGTTACAACAATGATAAACCCTGGTTCACAGCAACACTCAGAAGGCTAAGGTTGGACAAAGAAGATGCCTTCAGAAGTTGGAACAAATGCAGATTCAGAGATGCAGAATACAAGTTTAGCAAGGCGGTGAAACAGGCTAAACGTGTGTACTCTGAGAAGCTGCAAAACCAGTTCTCAGCTAACGACTCTGCTTCTGTCTGGAAAGGGCTTAGGCAGATAACAAACTACAAGCCTAAAGCCCCCCACTCCATTAACGATCGACAGTTAGCAAACGACCTGAACAATTTCTACTGTCGTTTCGAAAGACAAAGGGACAGTCCTGCAACCACCCCCCATGACACCACCCAACAGATCACCTCCAACTCCTCCTCAGTGACAACTCTCCATTCATGAAAGAGATGTTAACAAACTCTTTAGAAGACAGAACCCCTGGAAAGCTGCTCAACCAGACTCCTGTCTCTCCATCCACCCTGAAGCACTGCGCTGATCAGCTGTCTCCAGTGTTCACAGACATTTTTAACACCTCACTGGCGACAAGTTACGTAGCAGCCTGCTTCAAATCCTCCATCATCATCCCTGTTCCCAAGAAGCCAAGGACCACAGGACTTAATGTCTTTAGACCCGTCGCTCTGACCTCTGTGGTTATGAAGTCCTTTGAGCGCCTTGTGCTTTCACACCTTAAATAAATCACTGATCCCCTCCTGGACCCCCTACAGTTTGCCTACAGAGCCAACAGGTCTGCAGACGACGCTGTCAACCTGGCCCTTCACCACATCCTCCAGCACCTGGACTCTGCAGGAACCTACGCCAGGATCCTGTTTATGGATTTCAGCTCTGCCTTCAATACAATCATCCCAGCTCTGCTTCAGGAGAAGCTCTCCCAGCTGAATGTGCCCGACTCCACCTGCAGGTAGATCACAGACTTCCTGTCTGACAGGAAGGTGAAGCTGGGAAAACATGACTCTGACTCCCAGATCATCAGCAGTGGTTCCCCCCAGGGCTGTGTTCTTTCTCCTCAGCTCTTCTCCCTGTACACCAACAGCTGCACCTCCAGTCATCAGTCTGTCAAGCTCCTGAAGTTCCTCACAACACCACTCTCATCGGAGAGCCGCTTACCATTTAGTTGGGCGAACCGGGGAGGGAAAGGTGAGGGAAACTCTGAGGCCGAGTGCTCACAAGGATGGCTGGTGGTTAGCAGCTGGAGGGCGGACTGATGGTAAGTCGGCGAGGGATCCGGAGCAAGCCACGACAGACAGGGGAGACAGACGGTTTGACCAGAGATCAGAGGGAACCAGCAGAATCCAGGGAAGGGAAACCTCGAACCCAGCTGGGTAACATCCAGAGAGTATGAGGGGGAATGCCAGAGCAACATCTGAGCTTCAGGAATTCTTGGAAGCTGGTTCGTCAAGCGAGACGTCAAGACGGGTGAGTAATCCAAACACAAAACTACAAAAAAGGCAGGAGATCCAAAATTAGTGATGTTCCAAAGATACGAAAAAACTCCCAAATAGAGAACCCTGACACATATATTTACTGAAATATATAGACCAGTGGTTACCATTTTATTTTACTGTATATGTGTATTGATTCTTTTCTCTCTCTCCTATCGCTACATAAGGCCTGCACAACGCAGAGAAATATGTTGTGATGATGATGATGATCTGTTTTTCAAGTTATGTTTGAAACTATAATGAACTGTATTGAGCCACCTGGAGTGCTTATGCATAACTGTTCTGTGTGAACTGGTTTGCATTATCTCGATGATCCCATAGTTGTTTTTCTTCTCCTACTCTTGAGCATGACAATGTATCCAGGGATTTCTTTTTTTAGAAGATAAAAACAGAGGACGCGATGGTATATGTTTCAGAGCGAGCAGGAAAATTGTAACTGAGCATATCTCCGTTCACTCTCCTGGCAAGATTTATAATTAACTGCTGTTTCTTTCTCTTCTGTTTTGTTTAATAAATGTATTAGGTGTTTAAACCTGACAAAAGATTACTTTCTAATTGGAAAGAAGCAATTATAGTGCCAATTATTAAACCGGGAAAAGATCAAACAAACTCTTAAAGTTATAGACCAATTCAAGGATTACATATTATGTAGAAAGTAAAGGACTTTTGTATTTTATATTGAGAAAGCTTATGACATAGAAGGAGAAATAGACTGAACTTATATAGTGCTTTTCCAGTCATGCTGACCACCCAAAGCGATGTACACTATAGCCACATTCACCCAGTCGCTCTCACTAATGTGCACAAATTCATACACGAGACGCAGCTCGGTAGGCAACTTGGGGTTATGTGCCTTGCCCAAGGGTACATCGACATGTGGCAAGGGGAAGCTGAAATCAAACCCACAACCTTCTGATTGCCAGACGACTACTCAACCCGTCAAGCCACAGTCACCCCAGGATGGATTGCTTATAAAATTATATAAAATGGGGATTACAGGAAGGTTTTATAATTGCATTAAAGAGTTTTTGTTTATACAGGTACAGATGAGAGTAACAAGATCTGATGAATGTAAAATTGATAATGGAACTCCACCGGGAAGTATTATCAGTCCTTTATAATTCTCAATCGTGATTAATGACGTTTTTACAGAAGTAGATCAGGATGTCATGATTTGCTGATGATGGAGCTTTGTGGAGAAAAGGGAAAAATGTAAGACTAGTGTATGGGAAAATACAAAATGTGATTAAATCTGTTGAAAATTGGGCTTATAACTTATTATCTGGCACTTTCCTCCCCCATACGCCCCAGTTCTCCACTCCTCCTTCTGATCAGTTTCACCTGCCATTCCTAATGAAGCCCGTACTCATTCCACCTGTCATCACTTCTGCTTGAGCTCACTTCAATCAGCTCTAATGAGCAGACAACCTGCCAGATTGTCTGCTCATTACTGCTCACAACTGCTAACATACTTGATTCTTACTTTGTCCTGCCTGAGTTTTCTACGTCTGCCAGCCAGTGCTTCCTGCCTGCATCAGCTAGTGTTCATCCAAACCTTAATCTCTGGCTGTTTCTCAATATGCATTCTTGAGCGGTCTCGTGTGCTCGTGACACGTCATCAGCCTCAGCCCGAGCACTGTTCCAATTGCAGAGAATGCCAAACCGAGAACGCGCCGATTCCCCGGATGATGTTCTCGCCCCGCCCTCTTTATCGAGCATCAGAGCAGTGCGTTCTTCAGACTGACCGCTTGCCCAGAATGCACCGCGGCTGCAGCTTGATTCGAGACAGTGCAAACAGAGCTCACAGCGGTAAGTTAAAAATTCCCTTTTCTGCTGCTGTTGTTCTTCAAAAGTACATTTTCAGATCGTTTGAGGTGAGAACATTATACTTTTAAGCTTCCCTATGTAGTCTGTTTACAGAGTTAGTGCATAATTAAAAAAAGTAGTGTGCATAGTACCGCTGGTTATGATTTATTTGTTTTGTGTTTATCTGACTGACGTGTGTTGCTTTATTAACTCAGTACTTGCTGGAATAAATTGTACATGTCTGCCAAGGACGACAGCAGTATATAAAATTTAAAAAATAAATAAATTAATTCTATAAATGTTTTTCCTATCTAAGTGAGTTTCTTCTGAGTCAGGACATGAATAATTGAGAGGAGAAAGAGGGAAAGAAAACAATTGTAATAATAGTATATGAAAAAACAGACATTTATTTTATACAAATGTTTAATCTTTGGAAAAGAATGAAGGTGTAATATATTCAACAAATTATTAACAGTTACAAACATGGTTTAAAACAAAGAAATAACTCCTATTAAGATCTTATACAAATGCCTATAAATTTACAATTAAAAATAGTTGGAATGGAAATTATTTAATGATTATTTAATGTATTTTCACAGGTGGTGAAAAAAATGAAATGAAGCAGCATGTGAACATGACTCCAACTGATCTACATTAGGTCAGATGTAGTCATGTTCACTTAAACATGCAGCCAGCTGCTGCAGCTCCCTGTCTTCAGCTGCCGGATGGCAGTCCTCCTCTGGGTCAACCTCCTCATCCTCCACGTCCAGCTGGTCCCCTGCCTCTATACTAATATTGTGGAGGATGCAGCAGGCGGCGATTACTTTTGGGGCAAACGTCGGTCGGACCTCCAGCACCCTTAAGAAGATGGAACGCCACCGTGTCTTCAGACCACCAAAGGCACGCTCAGTGATGTTAGAGACATAAGTGTATACCTTCTGCCACTTTTTTAATTGATTTATGATTAATTACCCTAGTCATTTCCGGCCCCCCTTGATTTCCGGTCTCCCTTGATTTCCGGTCTCCCTTGATTTCCGCCCCCTCTTGATTTCCGGTCTCCCCTTGTTTTCTGGTTCCCCTGCCTTACCCATATTATGTTATTATTGTTAATATGATATTAAATATTATTATTAATATAGTTATTAACTTTATTATTAAAGTTATTATTATTATTATTAATATTATTTAATTATGTCTAATGATTCCTTTAATACACATCCAACTACTTAATTCAGTTTAACCACATTCAGTTATTTAATTTATCTTATACACATCCAATTATTTAATTCCTTTAATACACACTTAATCTGACTCTTAGCAGCAGCATACCACCCATATTAAATTATGATATTAATTATAATACAATTCACTTTACTATCGTGATTATTTAATTATATCTATTTATTTCAGTTGTACACATGCAATTATTTAATGTATCTTATACGCACTCAATCTGACGCTCAGCAGCAGCATACCACCCACACTACGTGAGAGTGTGGCTGGAGTTTGGCTTCCCTCGTCTCTATACGGTGAAATATAGAATCCTTAATCTTTAATCCTGATATAAAGATTAATTCAGTTTGGAGGGACAAGGAAGGGGGACAATATCGATCCGGCATTTGCAGTCATCAAATTCGTGCAGAGCGTTATCTTATCTTTTGATACATCTAACAGCAAAACTATCCTTTCAACGAGCATGACATCCTTTCATTGTTAGTTAATAAACAAAAACACAGAGCCTCTCTGTTATCTTAATCAACAGAGTGTCTGGTCAACGCAGATCGGTGGATCACACACTTCCTGGTCAGCTAGGGAGCCCAACAGGAAACCTCCCTCTTATCTCAATAAACCAGTGACCATCACGGCTCAGTGCGCCACAAACCAGACCATTGTTAGTGAGCAAAACAGGAAGCGTTTCAACTTATCTCAATAAGACACTGCTTAGCGCAGGTCGGCATATCCGGCATCGGTAAAACTTAATATACCGCTGGAAGTCACGACTCTCTCGGTAAACGCATCTTCTCAGTACCAGAAATGTTTAAAAATGCTCATTCGGTGCAAGGCAATCATCACTTGGCATCATGCCAGAAACCTCTTCTGCTTCGGTCCTCTCTAACGCTCAGATCCATTCCGAGGGTCAGAACGCAAGCTCCAACCCACAACATGGCATACGCTTCTTCGGTAAGTTATCTTTTCTAATGAATATATCCTAACCCTCTGTCTCACAGTTCTGTTTAGGAGATATGTTGAATCCACGGTGGGGGGAATCCTCTCTATGACACTACTGGTCATGTGATACCGTAGTAATGTCACTTGGGGAATACCCCTTACCCCTTAATACCCCCTTCAGCTGTATTACAATATATGTTTAATTATTTTTCAAACCTCACAGGTGTGAAGCAAGAAAATTTAGTTTTAACACCGTCGATCAACGGTAGGATTTACTTTCATTCTAATATATCCGTTTAAAAATACTAATATGTTGTTTTAACCATTTTATTTTTATTCTTTTAGGTTTTTTTGATGAGACGAGCTGTAATCCATATGTACAGCACGGTGTTCACCAGGTTCAATCGCAAAGAACTCGGTCAGAGAGCAAACTTGCATTAACAAACCGTCCGTCCAGAAGCAAAACCCGCCAAGACTTTGCCTCTCAAAATATGCCTACCCCTAAACAAGAAACAGATAAAGTCATTGATCTGCGTACACCACCGCCGGTTCACCAACCTCTCTTCCTCCACTCGGCGGTAGTGGGCATTCAACCTCGCCAGCTGTTTGCAGCACCTCGAACAGCAAAACCACTCACCTTGCAAAACAACCGGGTCCAAACGGCTGTACCACAAGGAACGATTCCACCAGCAAACCCAACGCTTCGTAAGTTTACCATTCTTTATAACTCTGAAACTATATATCGTTTTTATGTTTCTCAACTAGCCCCGTTTCATGTTCTCATTGTATGCCATTGACAGTCACACTGAGCGTTGAAACTTTACTTCAGACGGTACAAGACGAGCAGGAGGCTGCATCATACGGTAGGCAGATTTTTTTATGTATTTATTTCTGTTGCAATCATTGTATGCGTGTAACACCCTGCAACCGAATTTCTCAGTCTAACCCCAAATTCCCCTGTCAGAACTCAGATGGGTCCGGATTGGGATTTTGAACGTTTACATTTACGTTTTATCTGCCATCGAACGATTAAACAATTCTTTCTCTCAACCATACTCCCTGAGAATAATTCCTTAGAGTTTCAACAGCAAGTTACAAATGCTTTAAACGAAATCACACAAATGGTTAATGACCTTCAAAATCTTCCTGTTCAGCATGTGCCTGATTCTTTCAATGTAGCGGCACATTCACCGTCCAGGTTAGAACAAGTGATCCATCAATTAAACGTTTCTCTCTCTCTCAAACATTTAGCCCTAATCCTACAAACGCTCAGTATGAGCAAGATGGCGAGGGTCTTGTAGAAAACAGTGAACATAATCGCTCAGGTTCTTTGAATCCTGCTTTGCAAAATCCCTCATCCAACCAGCCTCATCAGCCAAGGCTCATTGCACCCAACCTCCCCACACTCGATCGAGCAAATCAACCGTGCACTAGTCATGGAGAGCAAGCTGTAAACAGCTCTGAACATACCCAACAAACTCAGAGAGAGCGAGAAGGTTTCAATGTTACAGAAATAAGGCGTCCTTTCAATGTGATTGCCTCGCGAGCCGGCGACGCTCCCAACCCCGCTGAATTTTACACACAGGTGTATCATTTTCTCACCAAGCTCGCGGAGTCAGCTGCTCGTTTAGCCTCTCGTAGCGATATTATTCAGGTAGAATTGATCGGGGAAGGATTTTCTCATCACGCGATCGTTCAGGTAAATGATGAACGTGATTCAATACTGCCTGCATTTCTGGAATTTTTAGAGGAGCTAACGCAGTCAAACGCGAAATTGCTGGATCCAGACAACTTAGAAATGATTATTCAAGTTGTAAGAAACCCTCATGCAGGTGTCAAACGCAAAGCCGAAAAATCATTGGACTGTGAACTGATTCGTAAAAAACGTCAACATTTATATATCGTCGCCATCGTTCTGATCAGCTTTGTTTTTCAATCAGTCTAGCCCATCTGTGTAACCCTGCTTTTACAGACGCCCAAGCTGTGCAGCAAGCCGTACTTTAGCAACCCACAGCGGGCCTCTCAGAGCAAACCCCCATCACTTTCAGCGACGTGCAAAAATTTGAAAAGTTTGTCAACAGGAAAATTGGCGTTTCCTATAAAGACAGAAGGGAGGCATTGCTTCGTAAATTCCAGACTGACTTTTCCGATCATTCAAATCCTCTTTTTCTGCTTCTGTTCAAAAATCATTATTACGACATTAAGAGCCTGGCAGGGTTCACCGGTTCTAACTACATTTGCAGCTACTGCTTTAGCGGTTTCCAAAACATCAACAGGCATAACTGTGAGGGTCGTTGTTTAGTCTGTCTCGATCTGAAATGTACTCTGCAGCAGTACAACTCTGTACAATGCACAGATTGTAACCAAATCTGTCGTAATTCATTCTTTTCTTTTCAATAAAATGCACGGTCTGCCGTCAGAAAGTCCCTAGCGGTGTTTATGTAACGTTAAACGAGCATCGGTGTTACATTCACTCGACCCTCACTGATCCTGAACTCGGCAATAAACAGTTTTTTTACGATTTTGAAACTTTTACAGATCAAACCGGGAGACACATCCCATTCCTTGTCTACACAAAAACTTTGGCAGGAGATGTTTGGTACTCTTACGGTCTGAACTGCGTTAGGGATTTTTTGCTCCATTTCAGGAAACCTCGTTACAGAGGTTACACTTTCCTAGCTCACAACAGTCGCGGGTTTGACTCTTACTTGATTCTGAAAGTGATGGTTCAGTTGGGTATAAAACCACATTTAATAACACAGGGAAGTAAAGTTCTCTGTTTTACCGAGCCTGATTACGCTCTGAAATTTATCGACAGCATTTAATTCCTTACTATGAAACTCAGCCAAATGCCAAAAGCATTAGACTTCACCGATCACTCTAAAGGTATTTTTCCCCACTTGTGTTCCTCTGAGAACACTTTAGGCTACGTGGGCCCGCTTCCTCCCCCCAGCTTCTATGCAGTAGACCGCATGAATCCCGGCTAACAGGAACGGTTTCACATTTGGTACAACGAGGCTTGTAAACACCCCTTTGACTTTCAGAAAGAAGCTCTTTATTATTGTCAAAATGATGTGGAGATTCGTTTCAAGGCTTGTTTGAAATTCAGAGAATAGTTCTTTAAAGAGACAACCGTGGATCCTTTAAAGTCCAACACAATTGCCTCAGCCTGCATGAATGTCTTTACATCCAATTTCCTACGTCCTAACACTCTCGGGATCCCCTCCCCGATGGATTACCGACAAGAATGTAAAACATTTTCGAACACGTCCATTCAGTGGTTAGAATGGGTAGCTTTGGAACGAGGCATCGACATCCAGCATGCGCTCAATAAAGGTAAAAAGAAAATCAGCCCTTATTACGTCGATGGGTACGCCGAGGTTCAAGGGGTGAAAATCGCTTTTGAGTTCAACAGGTGTTTTTTTCACGGGTGTCCCACCTGCTTTCCACCCGACCAGACCTGTCCTCTCAGGGGTGTTTGCTTTGAAACGTTCCACTCTGCTACCATGTAGAGAGCGAGGTTATTGCAATCGGTTTACGGCATGCAATAAGAAGTTATGTGGGAGCACAATTGAATCCTAATGAAGGAGTCGCACCCGGGTCACAAAAGGTTTCTACAGTCTTTCAACGCACCGGAGCTGTTTTCACCGCGAAAAGCGCTGTATGGCGGAAGGACTTGTGCTCTCAGACTCTCAGGAGGAATCGGTGCATTATGTAGATTTCACCTCATTGTACCTGTACGTGAATGCAAACTGTCCCTATCCTCTCGGCCACCCCAAAAATCATTTGCAAAGATTTTGACAATCCGTGTAACTATTTCGGGTTCATCAGGGCGACTGTCTTTCCTCCCCGTGGTCTGTTTTTTCCCGTTTTGCCGTACAAGACATCTACCGGTAAAGTCGTGTTCACTCTCTGCCGTGCTTGCGCCGAAATGAACTTCCAGACAGGCCCTTGCAGCCATTCTGACCAAGAAAGAGCATTGACGGGGGTATGGGTAACCCTCGAATTCAACAAAGCTCTGGAACTCGGATATCGTCCATCCGTCCGTCTTCTTCCGCTTATCCGGGGTCAGGTCGCGGGGCTAGCAGCTTCAGTAGGGAGGCCCAGACGTCCCTCTCCCCGGCCACTTGGGCCAGCTCCTCAGGAGGAATCCCAAGGCGTTCCCAGGCCAGCCGGGAGACATAGTCCCTCCAGCGTGTCCTGGGTCTTCCCCTGGGCCTCCTCCCGGTGGGACGTGCCCGGAACACCTCACCAGGGCGGCGTCCAGGAGGCATCCTGACCAGATGCCCGAGCCACCTCAACTGGCTCCTCTCGACGTGGAGGAGCAGCGGCTCTACTCTGAGTCCTCCCCGGATGACTGAGCTCCTCACCCTATCTCTAAGGGAGAGCCCAGACACACTACGGAGAAAACTCATTTCAGCCGCTTGTATCCGGGATCTCGTTCTTTCGGTCACGACCCAAAGCTCGTGACCATAGATGAGGGTAGGAACGTAGATTGACCGGTAAATCGAGAGCTTTGCCTTTTGGCTCAGCTCTCTCTTCACCACAACGGATCGATACAGCGCCCGCTTCACAGCAGACGCTGCACCAATCCGCCTGTCGATCTCCCGCTCCATCCTCCCCTCATTCGTGAACAAGACCCCAAGATACTTGAACTCCTCCACTAGGGGCAGCACATCCTCCCCAACCCGGAGAAGGCACTCTACCCTTTTCCGGTTCAAGACCATGGTCTCGGATTTGGAGGCACTGATTTTCATCCCGGCCGCTTCGCACTCGGATGCGAACCGCTCCAGTGAATAGCAGAGATGCAATCCTAAGGCCACCAAAACGGATCCCCTCAACACCTTCGCTGCACCTAGAAATTCTGTCCATAAAAGTTATGAACAGAATCGGTGACAAAGGGCAACCTTGGTGGAGTCCAACTCTCACCGGAAACGAGTCCGACTTACTGCCGGCAATGCGGACCAGACTCTGACACCGGTCGTACAGAGACCTGACAGCCCTTATTAAAGGGTCCGGTACTCCATACTCCCGGAGTACCCCCCACAGGATCCCTCGGGGGACACGGTCGAATGCCTTCTCCAGATCCACAAAGCACATGTAGACTGGTTGGGCAAACTCCCATGCCCCCTCCAGAATCCTGCTGAGGGTATAGAGCTGGTCCAGTGTTCCACGGCCAGGACGAAAACCACACTGCTCTTCCTGAATCCGAGATTCGACTATCCGACGGACCCTCCTTTCCAGAACCCCTGAATAGACCTTACCAGGGAGGCTTAAGACTGTGATTCCCCTGTAGTTGGAACACACTCTCCGGTCCCCCTTTTTAAATAGGGGGACCACCAACCCAGTCTGCCAATCCAGGGGTACTGCCCCCGATGTCCACGCAATGTTGCAGAGCCGCGTTAACCAACACAGCCCCACAACATCCAGAGCCTTAAGGTACTCAGGGCGAATCTCATCCACCCCCGGGGCCTTGCCACCGAGGAGCTTTTTAACAACCTCGGCAATCTCAGCACCAGAAATGGGAGAACCCGACCCAGAGTCCTCAGGCTCTGCTTCCGCAACAGAAGACGTGTTGGTGGAGGTCTTCGAAGTATTCCGCCCACCGAAACACAACGTCCCGAGTCGAGGTCAGCAGCACACCACCCCCACTGTAAACAGTGTTGGTACTGCACTGCTTCCCCCTCCTGAGTCGCCGGATAAAAGACCAGAATCGTTTCGAAGCCGTACGGAAGTCTTTCTCCATGGCCTCTCCGAACTCTTCCCACGCCCAAGTTTTTGCCCCGGCGACCAGCCGAGCCGCCTGCCGCTTCGACTGCCAGTACACATCAGCTGCTTCCGGAGTCCCACAGGCCAAAAAAGCCCGATAGGACTCCTTCTTCAGCTTGATGGCTTCCTTCACCGCTGGTGTCCACCAGCGGGTTCGAGGGTTGCCGCCGCGACATGCACCGACAACCTTGCGGCCACAGCTCCGACTAGCTGCCTCAACAATAGAGGCGCGGAACATGGTCCATTCAGACTCAATGTCCCCCGCCTCCCTCGGGACGTGTTTAAAGTTCTCCCGGAGGTGGGAGTTAAAGCTCCGCCTCACGGGATGTGTTTTGGGCATGGCTGGGTTCTATCGCCGTTTTATTCCACAGTTCTCCCACAGGGCAGCTCTGCTCACTGACCTGACAGGATCCCGCTCTCCAAATTGCATACAATGGACAGAAGAGGCGGTGGCAGCATTTTATGACATCCAACAGTCACTAAGTAAGCACCCTGTATTGTACAGTCCCAACTTTGGTGAACAGTTCATTGTACAGACTGATGCTTCAGATCGGGGGTTGGGAGCTGTTCTCCTTCAGGAAACCGCAGGAGACCGTCATCCAGTTGCATACATAAGCCGTAAGCTGTTTCCACGAGAGGTTCACTATTCTACGGTGGAAAAGGAGACCTTGGCGATCAAGTGGGCTGTAGACTCTTTCCGTTATTACCTGCTAGGAAGAGACTTCATCAAGCGCTCCAGTGGCTTAAGAAGATGAAGGACACGAATGGACGAATTACCCGCTGGTACTTGGCCTTGCAACCGTTTCAGTTTACGGTGTGCCATATACCAGGCAAGGTGAACCTCGTTGCTGACTATCTCTCTCGCTGTATCAGCGAGAGTCCTGAAGAGGGGGGGTGTGTGATGGCAAGCCACACAGGGTAAGAACACACCCTAAAACAGTTTGTTTTCTCTTTAATTCACTTTAGTTATTACTTTAAATATTATATCTCTTAGTTTATTCCTTTATTTACCTTACAATGTTTATATGGAGTGCACACATATTAACACTGCAAGGTCAATTCAGTTTATGTTGTACTAATACTCTTTTCTTTGTTTGAGTTACTTTGGTGTTTGGCTTCCCCTTCCTGGTGGGAGAAGGCGTGTCTAAGGCGTGGCTGATCACTGAAGTGCAGCTGATGGCCTCATTGGACTGAACCAAGTGCCTCTTGCCAAGTGGGGTAGTCTTTGGGGGGTGTTTAGGATTATTTCATTGTTTGAGTTAGTAGTTATGTGGCAGCCATTTTGTTTTCCCCTATAGTATGTCTATGGTTTAGCTAAACTATTATTTAAGGGCCCTTGTTTGTCATTTCATTAGGTCAGTTTTGTTTGTGTCTGTCTGTGTTCAGTATTTTCAGTTGACCTCTTTTAATGGCATGCCAGTTTAATTCCTGACTTTGTTAAATATTTTTGTGCTTTGTGCTTTGGGTAAATAAAACCCACTTTTTGAATCCAACACCTGTGTCCTCCACTATGTACTGCTTGGTCCCGCGACAGTCCCTCAGGAGTCAGTTTTAAGAAATCAGTGTGTAAGTGCTGTTGATGTTAAAATGAATCATTCATAATATATGTTGTTAAATATTTTAGGTAAAAACTTTAAATGAGTTCATGTGTGTGTTATAAGATAAAACACAGGTTAATTTCAAAATGTAGTTTAGAAGTTTGTTTTTATCGGTGCTGTTGTGTTTCAGCCAGGAACCAATGTTCGTACTTGTGTGCCACTACGGTAAAATTAATCGATGCTGCAACTGTATGTTGAGTTGAGAGAGCACAGTGGGCGGGACAGGCTGAGCCTGCGTGCTGATTGGCTGGCGCCGCTGAGCCATGTACGAGAGGGGAGGGGGAGCAGTAGCCAGCAGAGTGCCGGCCCCTGATACAGAAGGGGAGACTGGTGAATCTGCTGCAGTCAGCGCGCACGGGAGAGAATAAAAAGATCCGCCCACTTCTACTGGCGAGTGTTAATTTCGGACCCTGTTTCCGTGCATGTGAAGTTATATCTGTGTGTTGCGGGCACGTGCACGCGCATGCGTGCGCGTCCCCAGGTGGGCCGCTGGTTGGTGAAAAATGCCAGGGCCGTTTTTTAATCCCAGTCCGTCACTCTGTGTGTGTGTGTGCTGTGTCCGGGTTCATCCAAGACAAATCATGACAGAAACTAGATAGCAAAGCCTGATCCAAGCGTGTTAAGAACCTCTCTTCATGACAAACGGCTAATGAGGTAATATTATTTGTTTTAGTGATGCATTTGTTTATACTTATGCAGCACAGCATCTTGTTCTTATTTGTATTTAAACACTCTTTGTTTGAGCTGATATATATTTGTGTCTGAACAGTTCTTACAGCATGAAAACATGAAAGTAGGAACATCATAAAGAGTGTAAATGGAGTGTGATGTTGAAACACATGAGAGAAAAGACGAAATAAATGCACGAAACCGATCCGTGTCTGTCGTGACGAGAGCTACACAGTGTTTAGCCTTCTTTTTAGGCAGACGACAGACTTTATGACACTAAAAAGGAAATTAGTTGCTCTAAAAATAAACTTCTCAAAGGCATTGCAGAAATCCTGGATGTCAACAAAGTTTATGTTATTTGGGCTCCTTGATGTATCTAACATCAGTGTTAACCTTGGACCTTAAAGTCAGTATCTGACACTGGCTGCTACAGACCTGAGTGTAAGACTAGAGAATAATTTTAACTTTTATGCACAGATAAAATATGTGGTCTCGTCCAGCGTTTTCAAACTAAGGCCGGTAGACTAAAGATTTTTATCTATGCTTTAAATATAATTTGCTAAGATTTCTGCACTGCACTTTACTCTGGGTTTAATAAAACAGCTGTGGTTTCACTGCAGTTGGTCCAAAATGCTGCTGCTCTTCTTTTAACTTGTACCAGAAAATAAGAGCACATTTCTCCAGTTTTAGCAGCAATTCATTGGATAATCCTTAATGTTACGGTTGCGTTTAAAATTCAAAGAACACTGAGAAAGACCTTTAGCTCCCCAGGCACCACACAATGACATCTACTGTAGGGATTGGGTTAAATGCAGAGGGCAGATTGTGTTGTAATGTCCAAAATTGCAATTACAAAAAAGATTGTTATCACTGTGGATTATTATTTATAAACAGGAAAAAGTCTATGTAGTCATAGTTTTACAGACCTTTGCCTCTTGTTCTGCTTTCTCTGTTTCTGTCCATAACTAACAGCATTTGTCTTCACAGGTGATTAGACTGCACATGGATCACTCATTGCAAAATGAAGCAAACATTTACTACTGTCCTGTATGGAATAACAGCTGTTAAAATGGCTCATTAGGTTGAAAACATTTTATATATACTTATGAGGAAGACGTGATAAACAGCAGCAACTTCTTAGTTTTTTTCCTCAACTGAACACGTTTGCAGCATGTCACTGAATTAGTCACGGAAATGTCTCTCAAACTAAGAAGCAGACCACAAGCATCTTGACTATTCTGTAGTTGTGAAACATTTCATACAAGAGCCTCAGAGCTAGAACCGGATGGACAACCACAAAGTCCAGACCACAGTGAGGGGCCCAACCAGTCAACCGCCTGATGGTAGCTGCAAGATAAGATGTCACTTCACATTTTACATCGTGGGAATCTCTGAAATAGTAGAAAATAAACAACCATGTTAAAGGCCTTGGTTGTTCCCCAAGTGAAAAAGCTGATATATGTTCAAAATTATCTTTTATCTCTCTTTAATTTTAATTTCTACAGCTCAACTTTACTATCAGGCTTACTATGAGTAAGCCCCTCACTACATCCAGAACAAATTATTTTCTTCAGACAATTACTGTCTTTCTAATAAAGATCATAATTTTGACAATAAACTTAAATTCCTGTACAGTGGCGTAGAAATAGGGGGGGGGGCAAGGGGGGCAAGTGCCCCCTCACGTGTTGGACAGGGGGGGCAACAGGTATGTTTTGTCCCCCCCCCCCCTCACACTTTTGAGATAAAATTTAATTTTAACTTTTTCTCTTATTTTGATAAATACAACAATAAGAAAGCTATCAATAGCTAAACCAGTTCTCAGCTAACGACTCTGCTTCTGTCTGGAAAGGGCTTAGGCAGATAACAAACTACAAGCCTAAAGCCCCCCACTCCATTAACGATCGACAGTTAGCAAACGACCTGAACAATTTCTACTGTCGTTTCGACAGACAAAGGGACAGTCCTGCAAACACCCCCCACGACACCACCCAACAGATCACCTCCACCTCCTCCTCAGTGACAACTCTCCATTCATGAAAGAGATGTTAACAAACTCTTTAGAAGACAGAACCCCTGGAAAGCTGCTCAACCAGACTCCTGTCTCTCCATCCACCCTGAAGCACTGCGCTGATCAGCTATCTTCAGTGTTCACAGACATTTTTAACACTTCACTGGTGACATGTCACGTACCAGCCTGCTTCAAATCCTCCACCATCATCCCTGTTCCCAAGAAGCCAAGGACCACAGGACTTAATGACTTTAGACCCGTCACTCTGACCTCTGTGGTTATGAATTCCTTTGAGTGCCTTGTGCTTTCACACCTTAAAGAAATCACTGATCCCCTCCTGGACCCCCTACAGTTTGCCTACAGAGCCAACAGGTCTGCAGACGACGCTGTCAACCTGGCCCTTTACCACATCCTCCAGCACCTGGACTCTGCAGGAACCTACGCCAGGATCCTGTTTATGGATTTCAGCTCTGCCTTCAATACAATCATCCCAGCTCTGCTTCAGGAGAAGCTCTCCCAGCTGAATGTGCCCAACTCCACCTGCAGGTCGATCACAGACTTCCTGTCTGACAGGAAGCAGCAGGTGAAGCTGGGAAAACATGACTCTGACTCCCAGATCATCAGCACTGGTTCCCCCCAGGGCTGTGTTCTTTCTCCTCAGCTCTTCTCCCTGTACACCAACAGCTGCACCTCCAGTCATCAGTCTGTCAAGCTCCTGAAGTTCCTCACGACACCACTCTCATCGGAGAGCCGCTTACCATTTAGTTGGGCGAACCGGGGAGGGAAAGGTGAGGGAAACTCTGAGGCCGAGTGCTCACAAGGATGGCTGGTGGTTAGCAGCTGGAGGGCGGACTGATGGTAAGTCGGCGAGGGATCCGGAGCAAGCCACGACAGACAGGGGAGACAGACGGTTTGACCAGAGATCAGAGGGAACCAGCAGAATCCAGGGAAGGGAAACCTCGAACCCAGCTGGGTAACATCCAGAGAGTATGAGGGGGAATGCCAGAGCAACATCTGAGCTTCGGGAATTCTTGGAAGCTGGTTCGTCAAGCGAGACGTCAAGACGGGTGAGTAATCCAAACACAAAACTAGAAAAAAGGCAGGAGATTCAAAATTAGTCAGGTTCCAAAGATACGAAAAAACTCACACCTTACCCAGTTGTGGTACGACTAGGTAAGGCTCTGGCATCTTCCATCTGCCTGTGCCTTCCTTAAGACGCCAGTAAACAGCGCTCCAAACGAGCCTCAGGCGTGGGCCACGCCCCCCAGCAAACTAGAACCACCTGTGGAGCAGAATTGGAGCAACGGCCAAATAGAGAACCCTGACACATATATTTACTGAAATATATAGACCAGTGGTTACCATTTTATTTTACTGTATATGTGTATTGATTCTTTTCTCTCTCTCTTATCGCTACATAAGGCCTGCACAACGCAGAGAAATATGTTGTGATGATGATGATGATCTGTTTTTCAAGTTATGTTTGAAACTATAATGAACTGTGTTGAGCCACCTGGAGTGCTTATGCAACCTCGGCAACCTCAGCACCAGAGATGGGAGAACCCGACCCAGAGTCCTCAGGCTCTGCTTCCGCAACAGAAGACGTGTTCGTGGAGGTCTTCGAAGTATTCCGCCCACCGAAACACAACGTCCCGAGTCGAGGTCAGCAGCACACCACCCCCACTGTAAACAGTGTTGGTACTGCACTTCTTCCCCCTCCTGAGTCACCGGAAAGTGGACCAGAATCGCTTCGAAGCCGTACGGAAGTCTTTCTCCATGGCCTCTCCGAACTCTTCCCACACCCGAGTTTTTGCCTCGGCGACTAGCCGAGCCGCCTGCCGCTTCGACTGCCGGTACACATCAGCTGCTTCCGGAGTCCCACAGGCCAAAAAAGCCCGATAGGACTCCTTCTTCAGCTTGATGGCTTCCCTTACCGCTTGTGTCCACCAGCGGGTTCGAGGGTTGCCGCCGCGACATTTACCGATAACATTGCGGCCACAGCTCCGACTAGCCGCCTCAACAATTGAGGCGCGGAACATGGTCCATTCAGACTCTAAGTCCCCCGCCTCCCTCGGGACGTGTTTAAAGTTGTCCCGGAGGTGGGAGTTAAAGCTCCGCCTCACAGGGGACTCTGCCAGACGTTCCCAGCAAACCCTCACAGTACGTTTGGGCCTGCCCGGTCGATCATTGAACTGCGACCTAGGGTGTCCTGGTGCCAAGAGCACATATGGACACCCTTATGCTTGAACATGGTGTTTGTGATGGACAATCCATGACGAGCACAGAAGTCCAACAACAAAACACCACTCGAGTTCAGATCAGGTGGGCCATTCCTCCCAACCACGCCCCTCCAGGTCCCACTGTCATTGCCCACGTGAGCGTTGAAGTCCCCCAGCAAAACGAGGGAGTCCCCAGGAGGGGCACTCTCCAGTACCCCTTCCAAGGACTCCAAAAAGGGTGGGTAATCTGAACTGCTGTTTGGCGCATAAGCGCAAACAACAGTCAGAACCCGTCCCCCCACACGAATGCGGAGGGAGGCCACCCTCTCATTCACCGGGGAAAACCCCAACGTGCAGGCACCGAGATGGGGGAAAACAAGTATGTCCACCCCAGCTCGGCGCCTCTCACCATGGGCAACTCCAGAGTGGAAGAATGTCCAGCCCCTCTCAAGGAGACTGGTTCCGGAGCCAGAGCGGTGCGTAGAGGTGATTCCGACTATCTCTAGTCGGAACCTCTCAACCTCGCGCACAAGCTCAGGCTCCTTCCCCACCAGAGAGGTGACATTCCATAAGGGTGTCCACATGTGCTCTTGGCACCAGGGCACCCTAAGCCGTAGTTCGATGATCGACTTTGTTGTCATTTCATCTGACCTGCGGCCACATGTCTTGGACACTCGGGCGAAGAGAGGGGAGGAGCTCTCCACCGACCACTACCTGGTGGTGAGTTGGCTCCGATGGTGGGGGAGGAAGCCGGTCAGACCAGGCAGGCCCAAACGTATTCTGAGGATTTGCTGGGAACGTCTGGCAGAGTCCCCTGTTAGACAGAGCTCTAACTCCCACCTCCGGAACAGCTTTGAACACGTCCCAAAGGAGGCGTGAGACATTGAGTCCGAGTGGACCATGTTCCGTGCCTCTATTGTTGAGGCAGCTAGTCTGAGCTGTGGCCGCAAGATTGTCGGTGCATGTCGCGGCGGCAACCCTAGAACACGCTGGTGGACACCAGCGGTGAAGGAAGCCGTCAAGCTGAAGAAGGAGTCCTACTAGGCTTTATTGGCCTATGGGACTCCAGAAGCAGCTGATGTGTACCGGCAGTCGAAGCGGCGGGCGGCTCGACTGGTTGCCAAAGTAAAAACTCGGGCATGGGAGGAGTTCAGAGAGGCCATGGAGAAAGACTTCCATACGGCTTCGAAGCGATTCTGGTCCACCATCTGGCATCTCGGGAAGGGAGGCAGTGCAGTACCAACATTGTTTATATTGGGGGTGGTGTGCTGCTGACCTCAACTCGGGATGTTGTGCGTCGATGGGCGGAATACTTCGAAGACCTCCTTAATCCCACCAACACGTCTTCCATTGCGGAAGCAGAGCCTTGGGGCTCTGGGTCAGATTCTCCCATCTCTGGTGCTGAGGTTGCCGAGGTTGTTAAAAAGCTCCTCGGTGGCAAGGCCCCGGGGGTGGATGAGATTCGCCCTGAGTACCTTAAGGCTCTGGATGTTGTGGGGTTGTGTTGGTTAACGTGGCTCTGTAGCATTGTGTGGACACCGGGGGCTGTTCCCCTGGATTGGCAGACTGGGGTGGTGGTCCCCCTATTTAAAAAAGGGGACCAGAGGGTGTGTTCCAACTACAGATAAATAACACTCTTAAGCCTCCCTGGTAAGGTCTATTCTGGGGTTCTGGAAAGGAGGGTCTGTCGGATAGTCGAATCTCAGATTCAGGAAGAGCAATGTGGTTTTCGTCCTGGCCATGGAACACTGGATTTACCGGTCAATCTACGTTCTTACCCTCATCTATGGTCACGAACTTTGGATCGTGACCGAAAGAACGAGATCCTGGATACAAACGGCCAAAATAAGTTTTCTCTTTAGTGTGTCTGGGATCTCCTTTAGAGATAGGGTGAGGAGCTCAGTCATCCGGGGAGGACTCAGAGTAGAGCCGCTGCTCCTCCACGTCCAGAAGAGCCAGTTGAGGTGGCTCGGGCATCTGGTTAGGATGCCTCCTGGACGCCTCCCTGGTGAGGTGTTCCAGGCAAGTCCCACCAGTAGGAGGCCCAGGGAAAGACCCAGGACATGCTGGAGGGACTATGTCTCTCGGCTGGTCTGGGAACGCTTTGGGATTCCCCCGGAGGAGCTGGCCTAAGTGGCTGGGGAGAGGGACGTCTGGGCCTCCCTACTGAAGCTGCTACCCCCGCGGCCCGACCCCGGATAAGCGGAAGACAATGGATGGATTTATTTAAATGTCATATCACATCAAACTGTGTGAAAATTGGATAAACATCATGGAGTATGATTCTTGAATAAACTTCCTTGGTAAATGCGTCGGGGATCCTCAACAGAACGCTGACATTGCCTTCCTCCGCTGCATCTGCCTTTAACGTCGTACTAGAAGAAGAGCTACTTTTGGTTTCAATTTTTCTGCAAATTCAGGCTGTGTGAAAATCATGTGATTTTTAAGAAGTGCAGCACCGAGACATGCGCCCTGGCTTCTGTAATCAGATATTAGGGTGTTGTCCATGTTTATGTACTTGTTGCAGAAAGATCTCTGACGGCTTTTAAAGGAGGAGCAGCTGGATCAGATACCAGCGTGCTGGTTGATGCAGATATTGGGCAGGCAACCAGTGGTATGTAACTGACTATAACGGTAACAATGACATCAAAGTGCCTGATGATGTTTAGAGTCCAACACGCGGTTGTTTAATAGAGACGTTTAACTACAGTTGGACTGATGCAGATTTTAAAAATAACGCTACAAATGGTAGATAATTTTATCCTGAAAGTTGGTTTATGGCTGTTTTGTGCATTTGTTTTTAAAGAAATATCCACCTTCTCCTCGGTTTCTCTCCACCAGAAACTTATTCTGCCTAAGTCAGAGCCAGAGATCACGTCTAACCCTGATGGAGACTTAACAGAGTTTAATGTTAAAGTTTAATTTTGTTCTGTGCTGTTCCTCAGAGGATTCTGTTAAACTCTGGTTAAACTTGCTGACTTCCTTCATGAGGAAATGGCTGCTTCTCTGACTGCTCTCCTCTTCTGGACTGTGATGTTTTCAGCTCCTTTATGGCTGTTTCTGCTGGTAAGTTTTATCTCTGATATTTAGATGGAATAATATGTTTCTATGTGAGATGACAAGAGTCACTGTAAACCAGGTTGTACTGTGACTGACAGTTTCTTTACATCTCACAATAAATGGTATATTTCTTTATCTGTAACCTGCTGAATGTAGATAAACTACCATTTTATGTATTTAACCTCTGATTCAGTGTAATACTGGTTTAACTGGTGACTTTAGTCAACTCGAAATAATGTAATTCATTTTCTTTTTTGCATGAGGCATGAAAAGTATGGAGGACCAACTCTAACATATATCCAAAAATGAATGCAGAGATAAATGCTCCACAAAATAAAAAAATGAATAAGCACACAATTAAAGGAGCAATAAGCGATGTTACACCACTAGATGATGCTTGAGGTCTGTGTGTAGACCACTGATCTCTATTTATTCACTGGATTGTTTGTTGGCCCGAAAACCTGAAGTCACTGGCCGCCATCTTGCTACTCCCTACTCTCACAGAACCCCACAGGATTTGATTGCAACAACAAGCAGTTTTCTTGCTGTGTGAAAACCTTAGGTAATTTTACAGTCAGTTGATGTACTAACACTATCAAGTACTAGGAAATTATGTGCTGAAATATTTTACATGTTATTCATATATATATATATATATATATATATATATATATATATATATATATATATATATATATATATATAAAATGAAAAAGTGATCGTTGTTCCATGCTGTAGCACATGTATTCCCTAGTTACTGCAGGAAAATAGGGAGTACCAATATGGCAGCTGGTGGCTTCACGGCGACGTGTACTACCAACGGCCATTTTGCAATCCAGTGAATAAATAGAGATCAGTGGTATAGACCACAACAGATGTGTGACAAGCCACGCCTCATTCTCCAAGCCACGCCCCCTTTGCAAACCACACCTCACTCTCCAGGGGAGAGCCTCTGCTCCAAGCTGCCACCCAGCCCCTCCTTTCCCTTCTCAAATAGACAAAACACAGCAAAATAGAATCACCTTTCAGAAGTAACGGATAACTTTCTAATGCTGTTAGCAACATAACATTGTTCTGCTGGGGATGCTCTCCACCATGTTGCTCCAACACTTTGCTGCATGGTAGCATTTTAGTGCAGGGTGGCCTAAGGGTGCTCAGGATTATAAGGCGCAAGAAATGATTTTTTTTCCAGGGTCCTATCTAGCAATGTGGCAATAAGAATTATTGTCTTGATGCCAGAAAGAGCCCAACAGATTTTATTCTCACAAGTGGAGCTTTATCACTTTTGCCATAATACTTTAATACTTTAATAATGCAAATAGTTTTACTATGTAAGGAAAAATTCATGTTATTTGAACACTACATTGAAAAAGTAGAAGAGGAGAGAGAAATTGATAGGGTTATGACAAATAACCCCTTATTATCCTACAAAGTAAATCACACAAACACAAGTTTAGACTTTTCTATAGAAGAGGGCAGAGGAAACCAAACGGAGAGCTTCACTCCCTGACAGTCTGGGATTATCTGCGCTGGGCAACCTCTGTCTTTCTGCCTTTATTGTTGAACATCAAAGAAGGGACAGGAGGATTCAGGAGTTTACAACATGGGGGTTGAAAAACAAAGAAGGAAGTAAGTTTTATTGCGGGTGGTGATCAGTCACC
The DNA here is from genome assembly GCA_037039145.1 of Fundulus diaphanus. Classification (NCBI taxonomy): domain Eukaryota; kingdom Metazoa; phylum Chordata; class Actinopteri; order Cyprinodontiformes; family Fundulidae; genus Fundulus; species Fundulus diaphanus. The sequence goes on from CM073131.1 coordinate 52,488,630, forward strand.
TGCTTTGTGCACAGCTGGATAAGGCGAGAAATTCTTTATCTGGGAGAACCATTTTTTCTCCCTGTCTGAAGTTGAAAACAACAGAACATTCCTGAAAGCAAACTCTTAAAACAAACCAAATGCCTTTAATTTAATAAAATAAAATGATTACGTTCACATTTCTCTAACATTAATGACAAGAAAAAAAAGGGAGAAAAGCTGAAAGAGAGTGGAGACAAATGAGTAAGGTTGACATAACGTCATCAGTCTGTTTCATTAATTGCAAAGAGAGATGTAAAAAGAACAACACAACCAATAGACTTACAGATACAATACAGGAAAACCTTGATACCATCACTGAAGTATATACAGTATTAATCATTAAGAAATGTATAAAGTTGTAGCTGAAGATAAAATATGTAAGTATGAAAGTAGCCGGATCCTAGCACCTGTAGGTGTTTGTGAGAGTGCACTTGTGTGTGTAAGGTTTAACCTTGGGGAAAATGCTTAATAGTGGTTGTGCAGAGCCAGAGGCACCTCCGTTCTCCGAAAACCCATCCGGAGAAGGGGACTCCACCAGCCGCACCACCTGGGGCCAGGGACAGAGCCCTTGAGCCAACCACTCACCAACACCACCAACCCCCAACCCACCCCCAAACCTAAAAAGATAAATTAATTAATTATAAACCCCTCTGGTTAACTAGCCCACCCCTACCACGCAGACCCCGCTCCCCAGATGGAATCCGCACCAAAAGATGACATAGACCAGGATTGAGATAGCGAGGCTGGACACGGAGTGCTCCAAAAAGCCACATCCCCATGGCCGCTCTCCTCACTTGAAAATGTAATCCCACCCCAACACTACCATTCAAACAACTTTCAACACACATTCGATGAAAGACACCCTGGCTGGGTTCGTCCCAACTTCCCCTCCCTCCTCTCCCCCCAATAGCAGAGTGCAAACCACTTCAAGGGGAAAGCATCTGCCATTAGATTGTAATGTCCATGCCCCCTAATAGCTCAACAGGCCCAGGGCCCCCAAGAACACCAGAGGCCCCTGTAGGGCCAGACACCTGGGCATGTACCGGCCCACATCCCATGCAGCATATACCCACATAACCCGAACCACCGAGGTTCCAGCAGGACACCTGCCCAAGGGCGACACACCCCAGGAACCCCGAAGCCCCAGACCCACCCCAGGCCCCGCCCAGTGGAAAACAGCTACCAGGCCAGGAACCCACGTCTATCAGCGCGGAAACCCCCCAAACGCACCGCACGTGGGCACCAGAGACTGCCTCGAGGACCCCCCCCCCTCCCAGGTGAAGCAATAGACCATGGGGCCAGACCCACCGGACACCCCATTTCGAGCACCCCCCCAGAGCCTAAGACTCAGACACCCCCCAAAGCAACCTCCGTGCCCATAGGATACATTGCACGGCCCCTAACTCCACAGTCCCTGGGCTCCTTTGATGGAGCTGATCAAAGAAGCCCAGAGAGATCGATCTGATACGGTTGCTGATGCTGTCTAAAGAGCAATGTGATCCAACAAAAGATCTCTATACTGATTGATACTGAGATTTTTTTTGCTTTTCCAATTCATGAGGATAGGTTTCTTTGCGATACATAGGGCAGTGAAAACCATGCAAACTATTTTATTTTCCAAATAACTATCCTCAAAGTTACCAGGCAAGCAAAGCGATAGGGAAGGTGAAATTTTACAACTCAGACACTCTGACAAGTCCTTACATATCTGAACCCAGAACCTCTGAACAGGTGTGCATAATCATAACGCATGAATATAATTCTCAGGATTGTTGCCTGTGCACTGTGGACAGATATTAGATGTGCAAAAACCTATCTTGAATAATCTTTGACCTGTATGATGTACTCTATAAAGGATTTTGTATTGTATTAAGTGTAAATTTGGGTTTCTAGTCATTTTGAAAGTCGCCAGACATATCTGAGCCCAGATGTTTTGTTCAAAGTTGACTTATAAATACTCTTCCTATTTCATAATCGGAAGCGATATTGAATCATCTAGTTTAGTCATATAATTTAGACAGTATTTTTGAGGGGTTTAATTCTAGGAACACTAATATATTAGTTGGAATGTGTAAACCACCTTTAATAAACTTAAATTAGTTTCTAATTAGAGATTTCATTTGTTGACATACTAAGAATTTATTTTTATTAACACCATATTGTATGTTTAATCTATCAAATGTGATAAACTTAGCTCCAGCAAATAAATGTTCCCCATGTTCAATGCCTTTATTCTTCCAGTATGTAAAGTTTATCATATTTTTTGTAAGATGTCAGGATTATTCCAGATGGGTGTACGACTGCATGGGATAAGTGATGACTGTCATTTTAAGAAACTCCCACCATACTGTCAGAGTAAAGCTGATGTTAATATTTCTAAAGCATGTATGCTTCTTTGTATTTGAGTTAATAAATGGTAAATCTGAAATCATGATTGTCAGGATGCAGCTTCTGGGCTGCATGCTGAGCCTCTCTCCCTCTCTCTCGTTCCTGCGCAGCCTGATCGGTTCCACCTGACAGGCTGCAATTAACCCACAATTGCTTCCACCTGGTTCCACCCTTATTTAAGCGTACCTCTTTCTGTTCTCGTCGCCGGCCCGTAGTGTCACTCCAGCTCAGTCTCAGTCACTCTCCAGTTCTGCAACTCAGTCCTACGCTCTCCAGTTCTGCAACTCAGCTCCACGCTCTCCAGTTCTGCAACTCAGTCCTACGCTCTCCAGTTCAGCAACTCAGTCTCTCGCTCTCAAGTCCAGCAACTCAGTTCCACGCTCTCAAGTCCGGTAACTCGGTTCCACGCTCTCAAGTCCAGCAACTCGATTCTACGCTCCCAAGCTCTGCAGTCCAGCTCCACGCTCCCAAGCTCTGCAGTCCAGCTCCACGCTCCCAAGTTCCGCAATCCAGCTCCACGCTCTCAAGTTCTGCTACAGTTCCACGCTCTCCGGTTCCGCAGCTGCTTCACGGTCTCAAGTCCTCCGCTCCAGAGTCTCCTCCCGGTCAGTCCCCCCGTGCTCCTCCTGTCAGCCAGCTTCCGCACCCTTCACCTCCGTCCATAAAGACTCTGGTTCCTCTCGTCATTTACCCATCATTCTGTACAATAAAACTCACTTTAAGAACAAGCTCTGTGTGTGCGTGCTGTGTCCGGGTTCATCCAAAGACAAATCATGACAATGATATTATTGAATATTTTCTGTTCTGTGTCAAGCCAAGGCTCATCTAAAGGATTATGTTTTATTTATTTAGAGATGTATTGTAGCCTATTTGCTAAGTAGTAGTTATGGAAAGATCTAATCCCCCTCTGTCTTTAGTTTTCTGTAGTGTCTTTAAGCTGATACGTGGGGGTTTATCTTTCCAAAGAAATTTAGAGATAGAAGAGTCTAGAGATTTAAACCAGTCGGATGATGGTTTGTTGGGTATCATTGAAAATAAGTAATTAATTCTAGGTAAGACCATCATTTTAATTGAAGCTACCCTACCCATAAGTGAAATTGGAAGTGATTTCCATCTCTCAAGAACCTCTTTTATCTTTTTTAAAAGTGGGATATGGTTTAGTTTTACTAAATCTGTCAGTTTAGATGACACAATTATACTCAGATATTGAATACTCACTAATTGCAGTTGTAAATCTAGGGAGTCCTGCAAAGAGCAATTAATTGGCAGTACTGTAGATTTGACCAATTTATAGAGTAATCTAAGACTTTTGAGAAAGATTCTAGTAATCTAATTACTTGAGAGGGAAAAGTGTTTGAGTGCTGGAGAAAGAGTAATATATCATCTGCATAAAGACTAATTTCAGGCTCTATTTTCAAGCATTTTATACCTTTAACAACATTAGTTTGTCTAATTGTTGCTACTAGAGGTTCAATAAAAATGGCAAAAGTAAGGGGTAAAGCGGGCATCCTTGCCTACTGCCCCTCTGGAGACAAAAGCTGGAGTATGCTTGGTTATTTGTCCTGATACAGGCTGTGGGGAATCTGTATAACCAATTTATAAAGACATTTCCAAAACCAAATCTATGTAGAGTAGTGAATAAAAATTTCCAATTTACTCTATAAAATGCATTTACTGCATCTAAACACAATATGTTGCATTAAATATTTTTACTGTAGCAATAAGATATTAAATTAAGTAATTTGCATGTGTTTTTGGATGACTGCCTTCCTTTAATGAACCCAGTTTGTTCAGGGTAGATTATAAGAGGAGTGACTTTATCTAAACGTTTATTAAGGATATGGGACGATAGCTGGTAGGAAACACAGGATCTTTGCCTGGTTTAAGCAGAAGACTGATGGTAGCAGAATTCATATTAGCTGAAATAATATGTTCAATGAGCGAGAGGTGGGGTAGACCGTGGACGGGCCACCAGTGTATATGTATGATACTACGAGAGAATATAATTATAATTTTATGTACTGACCCACTAACTGAATGATAAGGCAACGACATGCTTATTTCACTTTTTAATAGAATTAAAACATCTCTGCTTCTATGTAGGCATGGGTGTTGCTATGAATTTCTCAATACTACTACTCTTAATGATACTCCTTTACAATCCGGTATTTTATTGGTACCATTATCAATACTTTTTTTTATTAAAACAAAAGGGCAAAAAACAAATAAACATTGCGAACAAAAGCAAACAAATTAAAAGTACAAAATAAATGTGTTTTTATAGAAATAGAGCAATGAAGACATTATTTGAATAACTTTATGTATAACCAAAAGGCTGAAACACTATCTTGAATAACAGGCATGTTGTAGAAGAGAAGAATCAACACTGACAAAACAGAAAATTATTAAAATTACAAAATAAGCTCAAAACCAAAAAAAAAAGGAACTGTATAAAGTGATTTGAAGTATTAAATAATATGTCATCTGAATCCAAACTACACTGATACCTTTTTTTATATCATCAACTTTAACCAAAATATAGCAGAAGATGAGGTGAATAATGACAGAGAATGTGTGCAAATCAGTTCCAGGACGTGATCTATTTTAAGTGCAACAGTTTTAGAGAAAAAAAAGACCTGTTAAAGATTATGTTTATACTATATTTTTATCCATTGTAATCTAGTGGAAGCTCATGTGTGACTAATCTTTTATGGGGAAACAGATGAAGCAAGGTGCAAGATGGAGTGGGAGATCGACCTGAAAAGTAGCTAAACAGTTGGCAACAGTATTGATGAAAGTTCCTTTAGAACCACCCTTCAGTGTGGTTCTAAAGGAGGAGACACTGTTGCCAACTGCTCAGCAAGGACAGTCCCTATTGATAAACGGCATCATCACTTAATTTGCATATTTCAGCATGAGATTCTGTCAGACCAAAAAGGGGTACAAAACACTGTAAATAATTAGAACTAGTAATGAACTTTAAAAAAAAACAATTTAATTCCTTTTCATGCTTTCTCCAAATCCACACTAAATAAATATATTTTGCAAACTAAAATGCATGGATCGGGCCATGCTTAGACAACTTTTAATTAGGAGATCAAAGTCATAATATTGCCAGAATTAAGCAGTAATGATACAGTAATCAAGTGAAAACAATAATTTTGGACTTCTTTTGTGCAAATATAAAAGACTTATACATCTCTAAGGCAAGACCTCCTCTTGGCAAATTAGATGACAAACTTGTTTTTCTCTGCTCAGAATATAACTTTATTTCAGAGGCAACCTGCAGTAAAGAGAACAGAGAAAGTGGTAACAGAAAGCTGAGGAAGCCCTTCAGGGTTGTATTGGGGTAACAGACTGAGGTAACACTGTGTCAGCCACATGGAGATGACATCAATGCCATGACTGAGGCTGTGACAGACTATATAAACGTCTGTGTGGAAAACATCATGCCCACCAGAGCAAAGAGATGCTTCTCCAAGAACAAACTATGGATCACCAGTTAGCTAAAGGAGCTGCTGAATGATGAAAAAGAGTATAGAGAGGAAACCTAAAGTCAAGATAAGAGAAAGGAGATGTACAGGAAGAAGCTGTAGAGCAAGCTCCAGCAGAACAGTATCAGAGATGTGTGGTCAGGGATGAAGAAGACCACAGGCTTCAAGCAGAAGGAGGATCGGTCTGATGGAAGACTTTACAGAGCCAATAACTGAACACATTCAACAGATTCAGTTCAGGAACAAACTCATCATCCTCCACTCCTGCCCAAAGCCAAACAGTCATCACACCCTTCTTTGACACAAAACTTCTCACTTCAGATGTTTTATTTTCTGCCTCAGCCATGTTTGTTCTCAGCAGAAGATGGTGCTGCCCTTCCCTCTCCCTTTGCAGAGTTAAAATTTAAGGCTTTAAGAAGGTTTTGCCACAGCGGGAACGATGATAGGGACTTTAAAGAAGCTTTAAGTAATACTGACACCTTGTGGTTTAAATCGGTACAACAGCCAATCAGAACAATCCTATATGCTGGTTTTAAACAGTGTGTTGCTGTTGTGATTTTTTTTTTTTTTTTTTTTTACTTACACAGGATGATGTTGTATTATCCTTCTGTTTTTGGTCCAAATCTCTCAAATGCTGTTGTATTAGCAGGCTGCTGCTCTTTTGCCAAGATAAAATAGCAAATGTTGTGTTGGGAACCCTGGGAACTCTCATATGATTGGCTCAGGAACCAGGAAGGGCTAGATTCTGAACCAAACTAGTTCTGAACTGTACCTCTAGGTTTGAAAGGAGAAAAATGTGACTAAGACATTGTTGATGAGACGGACCAATCGATTATAGGGAATGTTACTTCAATCGCAGGTGTCAAATGAGAATGATTTAGGTTGATTTTACAGTAAATATCTTACTTATAACTCCTTACTTATAGCTCAAAACCTCAGACTTTTGACCGCAGTGACATTTTATAGGTTGGATATTAGATATTTGCATATATATAATATCTAATAATCACTGATTCAGCACAGTGTTGTTTGGATTAGATCCAGAGAAAGCTCCTCTCTGCCTTCTCCCTCTTCCTGCACCCAGTGGTTCAATCAGGGACCATTAACAACTTTTTAAAAACGTTTTAGAGAAAAAAACTAACAGTTAAATCTAATACAACCAATGGCAGAAAGATTACATAGGTAAGATGCATCCCATTTTTATCAGATCTTTTGTGTCACGTCCCTCTTTGAAGGAGAAGAAGGATTCTCAAAAAATGACAGCAGCATCAGGTAAAATGAGAAGAGCTTCTAATGGCATAGCAGAGACTTCTGGTCTTCTGGAAACTTCTTCTCTTTTCTGGGACATGTGAAAATGGTTCTGCTCTGGTTTCCTCTATTAATACAATAACAAAAAAACTTAGAATACTGTAAATCAACCTGTCTGTTTTTAAAGCAGGATCAGACTTTATTTATCCTCTCTAACTTCTCTCCTCTGTGATGTTTCCTTTCCTGCAGATCAGGGAATCATCAGAGCTGAATCTGGAGAAACCGTCATTCTGCCATGTAGAGCTCCTGAGAACCAAGCTGTTACAGCTGCAGAGTGGAGGAGAGCTGATATGGAGTTTAGTGAATATATTATTTTGTACCAGAACAAGAAGGTTGATAAAGAGGCTTCGTGTCCATTCTTTAAGAACTGGGTGGATCTGCAGGACGTGGAGAATGGAGACGCGTCTTTGGTTCTGCAGAAAGTGACGACTGCTGATACAGGAACATATCAGTGTTGGATCGTTCAGGGAGGAAATAATCGCAGGAAGAGTTCCATTATGGACATTGACCCAACCGTTATCATTAACCTGATAGTCCAACCAGGTGAGTAGGGCTGCAACAAATAATTTTTGTCAATTGTCAACTAAGCGCAATAATTTTTTGGTGTGATCCCCATCATGTTTTCAGATTCTTGTAAAAAAATATTTTGACGCACTTCTTCGTCTGCACACTTAGGAATGTCCTTTATTGCCTCCTGTTACTACTTTTTGTCCTGTCTCACGTGAGCAGGCGGCTAGTGACAGTGGCTCTGTATTCTTTTGCTTTTTTACTATGGTTTTCTATGCTGTTTTTAAAAAAATCATTATTTTTTGGTGGTGGGGGGAGTTAAGCAGTTCTGGCTAACTTTTTACAAAGTAGGCTGAATGGAAAGGGGGTTTGGGAGAGGGGGGTAGGGTTGAGGGCAAGGACCTTGGGTCAGCGGTGTCGAGGACTAAGGCCTCGGTACACGCTACCTCTACACCATCGGAATTTACTATACTTTTAGGCCTTCTATTAATCTAGTTGGATGTGTATGTTTCTCTTTTTCTTTTCACTTTTTTTCGATTATTGACGTAACTGCTTTGTGGACTGTGTTGATGTTAATCCTGCTCTACATGGGATTTGGTCAAGGGGACAACAGAGGCCACAAGCGCAGACCCATTATTTATTCCACGGACGAGCGCTGACTATCAATGAATCCTGGAACTTGACCAGAAATAACCATGTAGGAAGAATTAATTACTTAGGAAGAAACAAGGTAAACGAGCTGGGAAAAGCCAAAATACTTGGAAGAGGAGATACAGAACCGTGCTTCCTTCTACTGTTATGGGAAACTTTCGATCCCTGCAAACAAAGTGGAGGAATTATCTGCGTTAATGAAAGATCAGAAGCTTTACAGAGAGGCTAGCCTGCTGTTGTTAACAGAAACATGGCTGACAAAGCTGACCTCGGACTCTAATGTAAACATTGACAGCGTTGATATGATTCAATTCAATTAAATTTTATTTATATAGCACCAATTCATGAAACATGTCATTTCAAGGCACTTTACAAAGTCAAAATCAATCAGATTATATAAGGGAACCAGTTGATTGCATCAAAGTCTTGACAAGCAGCATTCACTCCACCTGAAGAAGCATAGAGCCACAGGGAGAGTCATCTGCATTTTAGAGGCATAGATGTGTTTAGCACTGGTCACAAGAGGGAGTGAGTGTGTTTGGATATATGTCTGTGTGTGTGTGTGTGTGTGTGTGTGTGTGTGTGTGTGTGTGTGTGTGTGTGTGTGTGTGTGTGTGTGTGTGTGTGTGTGGCTGGGTGTGGATGATGGCCTGATAATTATCACCTGTGTGTGCCCATGGAGTTTTGTCTTTTGTTTGTGACAGAGAGGGTTGACATAGGGACCGATATTTTCTGTTGACCTCAAAGTAACAAATCAATAACCAAAGTATCTTTCTAGTCAATATACAATCTTGCCAAAGTGTATTGTGCAAGAAGAAGAAAAATAAACACCTTCAACCAGAATTGGGGCCAAGTTTCCTCCTTCAGTCAGCGAGTCAGACAGACAACTATGTCCTTCCCTCAGTGCCTGCAGTGCAATGATAATCCAGTAGGGTGCAGAATACATGTATCAAATTATATCCAACAGGTTGTTGAGGTAAATATTGCCCACGTTCAAAGAAAAGTGTCCCTAGAAACCTATGTAGCAAATATGATACAAATGGCGATAAAGGGTTAAGTTGTACAGATATACAAATCATGCTTGAAAACTGACAAACTTATTCTTGTTCAATGCATTTCAATTTTTATTTAGAGGCAGATGAGCGTTCATACTGAGCTCGGTTCTGCTGGAGGTTTTTCCTTCCCGCTAATGGGTGGTTTTTCTTTCAACTGTGGCTTCATGCTTACTCAGTATGAGGGATTGCTGCAAAGCCATGGACAATGCAGATGACTCTCCCTGTAGCTCTACGCTTCTCCAGGAGTGAATGATGCTTGTCGGGACTTTGATGTAATCAACTGGTTCCCTTATATAGGAAATTTTTGGCCAATCTGTATAATCTGATTGATTTTGACTTTGTAACGTGCTCGAGATGACATGTTTCATGAATTGGTGCTATATAAATACAATTTAATTGAATTGAATAGTTTGAGTAGTCGTCTGGCAATCAGAACGTTGTGGGTTTGATTCCAGCTTCCCCTTGCCACATGTCGATGTGTCCTTGGGCAAGGTACTTAACCCCAAGTTGCCTTCCGAGTTGCATCTTGGTGTATCAATGTGTGCGTTTTAGTGAGAGCGGTTGGGTGAATGTGGCTATAGCAAACAGCGGTTTGGGTGGTCAGGGGAAGCTCCCTTTGGGCCTGCGTCCTGACCCCGGAAAAGCGGATAAGAGTGGATGGATGGGTGGCTTAACTAATTCAGAACATTTGGTATGTGTTTCAACCCGTTCAGGATGCAAATTGTTGCATTCTGAATGGGTTGTTGTTTAATGAAATGACATTTTACAGAATGATCTTCTCAGTAAAATTAGTAAACTTCTAGAACACTGCTATTATACCTCCGGAAGGCTAAGGTTCAGGGTAGCGATTGTTCACTAAATCGGTTAATCCTAAAGTTAAACAAAATCACCTTTAAATTATCATTAATGTTCCATACTAATGGGTAATAATGCTCATAGCACTATTAGATTGGAGCGAAACGAAACAAACCTTATATCTGACACTAATCGTAGTCGTAAATCCAGGAACAGTGGAAGTTATCTGGAAGCTAAAAGCATTACGCTAGCGGAATTTAGTAGTAATGAGCGGACCGCATAACACAAATATCAATATCCCATCAATGCATAAAACCCTTGTGGAGATGACATTTGTTATAACCATATAAACGCACTCGAATTACATCAGCAATGGCATGGTTCGAAGAATGCTAGCGGGAGCTACCCTGTAAGCTTCACGTTTTAAAAACACTGTGAAAACACATTAAATAAACTTCTAAACATATTTAACTTATTTTTCTGCCAAACCTGTCACCGCCTCTGTGTGAAATCGTTCACTATGGGCATCCAAGGGATAGCAGCACTTCAGGAATAACAGCAGGCATGTGGCTCTGCGGTCGGAGCAGGCCAATCTGAGGTCCTACATGCAGTTGAGTCCCCGGCATGCAGAATCAGTCCCGCAGTGGGTGACTCCCGATCAGCCCCTCGTCTCAGCTTGGCCTGGTGAGGAATGGAGACCGTTCCGCACTGTCTCGCGTCAGCTTTCCTGCAACTGTTTACAAAAATAATTCCAAAAAAAGTAAAAAAACAAATGACTCACCATTGCAGAGGAGTGTGCCAGTTTCGTTTTATTATGCAGGAATACAATGACTTAAACGACTCCCATTACTAAAGGGGTGGAACTGTTTCGATTCTATTTGCATATTATTTAAGCCATTACAAGATCTTTGTTGGGCAGTAGTATGAAACTTGCAACACCACATTACTCCAGACTTTTTATATTGAGAAAAAAAATCCAGTTGTTTTGTTTTTTACTTTTTTTGAATGACCTGGATGACTGAGAATCTTCACCAGCAACTTACAAAAATAAAGCTGGTTCGGCAGACGTATTCTTTTACTTCTGCGTTTGGTCAAACAGAAGTGAGACTGCAGACTCAACTCAGATTTGGCTTGCAGTTCTGCAATGCCAGTCAGGTTCTCTCCTCTGCATAGGACAACGAGAATTGTCACTCCATTGAAGTGACGGGAAATGAGTTTCTCAGAAAGCACATTTCACTCAGCTTGTGAGTCTTTAAGCCCCATGCGGCCCATATGGTGGCTGGTCTTTCAGGGCGAACTTTCTCCTTAAGAGACCATAAGGTGCACCTTATGGTCCAAAGAATGTGGGATAAGTATTTCAAATCAACTAGGGTGTCTGTTTATAGGAGTAGACATATACTCTCTCTGTCTCTCTCCGAGGTCGGTCGTGTCTTTCTCTCTCTGCAGCTTTTACCCCCCCCCCCCCTATCCTGCTTTGCTTTGCTATGTCTTGTCTTCTGAGCACTTTCTTCATATCAACCGAACTCTGAAAAACATGGATCTGGTAAGCTGGTCTCTCAATACTATTGATAAATTTTTTTCGACGGGTAGGCAACGGAAGGGGGACCCGTCTGGTCCTGATTTGACTTATTTTGTGAGATACACCCTAAATTCCTGGAGGAAAACGGTGTGTCTTTCGACCTTGTCATTCCTGGACGTTTGAAATTTTCACATTGGATTAAGGATACTGGGATCTCTACTTATTGGTTTTTGTGGATTTTTGAAGTATCGGCAAATACAGCGGATGTCGGAGCCATTTGGCCTTGATCAGGCTGCCGGCTGCATGACGCGCTCACTCTGGCTGTGAACGGACAAACCTGGCAGGTGAATGGAGCGAAGCCGAAAAGCTGCCTGTGCTGGAACGCAGACTGACTTTGGGGTTGAACTCAAGGGGAGATGGGATAAAATCTGGGAGTGAAGCGCGAAAAAGCCCAATAATTTGGAAAATTGGATTTATGTGGAGCCAGCAAAAGACTTAAAAGCTGACAGGAAAGGCAGTGCAGCTTGTCTCATAACAAATAACATATTTGGATTCCCTCCCTATCTTCTCCTGGATTGTTATGACGGAGTGCCCAGAAAAGCCCCCGGCTACCCCCCTCCCCCGCTGACACCTGAGGATGCTTCTCTGAACTGTGGGCCGGCTGATAACATCAAGGACAATGGCCTCTGGAGAGTGTTCACGGAGAAAAACACTTTCGCCCATACACACATGCATAGCTGATACTCATAAAAACTGATGAATTACACTCACGCGACAGGTCTCAAATGTTTACCTTCTGCATACATGTTGTCTTGTGTTTATTTGTGCTTTTGTGCTATGAGGGTTTTTTTGTGTCGGTTGTTTGTCTCTTTATAGGTGAGAGCATAAATAGGCAAACATCTGTCTCTTTTTTTTTTTCTCCCTCCCCTCTTTCCCCCATGTTGTTGCTCTTTCTTCGAGAGTTTTCAAGGCAGCGCCTAGGGACCCCGTGTAAAGCGGGGTCTGGGGCAGTTTGGGGAACGCACCTCACGGCTAGCGCTCATGTAGCAGCGGCCGACTGTGTGTGTTCCTGGCAACGCAAGGCCTCAGTCAATCGTTCCCCCAAAATGTTTGTTAAGTGTATGTGATGGACGGTTGTACTGGAACTGAAATTTCGATTGTAATGCAAATTGCAGTTGACTAATAAAATTGATTGATTGATTGATTGATTGATTGATACTAATAGTGAATGTTCAGATCTCCTCTCTAACTTCTCTGCTCTGTGTTTACTTCTCCTGCAGATCGGAGAATCATCACAGCTGAACATGGAGAGGATGTCATTCTACCATGTAGAGCTCCTAAGAACGAACGTGATGGAGACGTAGAGTGGAGCAGAACAGATCTGGAGTCAGGTCAATATGTTCTTATGTACAGGAACGGGAAGGTGTATCAAGAGGTCCAGTCTCCATCCTTTAAGAACCGGGTGGATCTGCAGGACATGAAGAATGGAGACGTGTCTTTGGTTCTGAACAAAGTGACGACTGATGATACAGGAACATATGAATGTCGAGTCGTTCAGAGAGAAAATAGCTGCAGGAAGAGATTCATTCTGAACACTGACCCTCTCAGTGTCATTAACCTGAGAGTTGAACCAGGTGAGTCTGTTTGTCTCTGGATCAGAACCTCCAGCAGCTTCCTGGTTGTTGATGTCAGAGAGAAACATCTCAGATCAGATGTTGGTGTTTTCTAAGCTGTTCCTCCAGGTCTGCAGCTTCTGAGCTTTAGATGGACAGAAACAAACACTTCACTCATCCATGGTCTCCAGATCCTAAAGAACTGAAATTTGATGGTTAATTTTTCACCTAAACCTGCTTCAGAAACATATTAGAAACACTGAAAACATAAAATCTGAATAGAAAATGACTATTTATTACAATAAAAACTTGCAAAATGGATGATTAACTGTTTTAGAATTTGAAAAGTAAACTATGGTTGAAAATATTAAAATAAAGGTTAGATTGATTAGAACTATAAGGATCTACTGGGGATTTTCACCCTATCAGCTGCAGCTCTAGAATACAAACGAAAACAATTTTAAATCTAACCTAAATGAGTGAAAGGGAACTTGGTGTATCAATATTTGCTGATTCACCTAATGGAGACTGTCAAACCAAACTGCTGTACCTGACCCTATTTGACCCAAGGCTAGTCTTTGTAATTAGAATTAATAAGTACAGCTGATCAGATAAATCTGAAAGGACCCATCAGGACGGACACCCACTAATCCTACTTTAGAGATTTAATACTAGCTGAAAATAAATTCCTCAATATAGTTTACTAAAGTGAGTGAGATTTGAAATTAAAGATAAAACAAGAGAAAAATAAAACAAATAAAATAGTCAAAAAAATAATAAAACCTATACGCAGCTCTAGATACAGGATCCTTGGAAATAAGAAGAGTGAAGGGGATGAGGACACCAGTTGAGAAAAGGATTGCAGTAGCTCCAGCAAGAGGGTCTTCTGAGTCTGTTTATTTTTTAGAGAGATAAGTTTATCTCGCAGGTTCCGGACCATCTTCCTTAAAGTTCTGTATTCCTTTAAAAAAGACACCCTCTTTGTCCTCTGCTTGGACCTACGGCGTGACTCCAGAAGGGAGTTTAAACTGATTCACCTTAAAAACTAAGAACCCATCTTTATTTCATTACCCAGTCAAGAACCAAAACCTTTATTCTAGGATGAAAGGACATTATAAAAAAAAAACCTCAGAGACAAGGTTTTTGAGTAAACAGAATGTGTATATATATATATATATATATATATATATATATATATATATATATATATATATATGAATAAATGTCAATAATCTTGAGTCAGAATTTAATTCAATTTTATTTATATAGCAGCAATTCATGAAACACTCCTGAACACTGGGCGTTACAGAAGATAGAGCAGAGACACAACAAGACAGACAAAAAAGCACAGAAGCACCCTAGCTCACAGCAGCAGCTTCTGCTAAATTTCCACATGAGTGATTCACAACAGAAACACAAACAGAAATGTCAGACCTGTCCATCTCCTTCCATCGACCTTTAAACCCTGGATGAACATTGCTGTTCATTATTAGGTTAAAATTATCATATCTACAGAATGACGAGGTCCATCAATGTTTTGATGTTTACTGTAGTTTCTTGTTTCTAACGCTGTGAAAACATCCCATAATCTGAATCTGCTACCGTGAGGATTAGGCGGTAATATCAGTGGTTTCCAACATGTGGCCCTGGGGTCATTTGGGGTCCTAGGATGGATTTAGTGTGGCCCCTGGACCACATTTCAGGATTGGCTCAGACCGGGTTAAGCTGGGTGGGGTGTAGGTACTAGAGCAGGGTATTGATTCAGATTTCCTAAATCAATTCAATTCACGATCCAGTTTGATTTTTGATTCAGTTAAGGTTATCACACATTTGACTTGGCTATGGAAGACTTATCTGAAGAACTAATGCTGCAAATAGCAGAAACTAATTTTAGGAAAAATTTGAATATTTACAATAAGAATTTAACCCAGTGCAGTTACATTAATCATGTACTTTTCATTTAACATAACCTGACCAAAAAAAATTACAATAGTTTACTACTCATGTAGTTGATTCAAATCAATGAATCAATGTTTTAAACTCAGCCCTAGCAGCTACAGTCTTACAAAGAGGACAGACTAGGTTCTTGGCTTCTCCCCTGATCCGAGCTTCTTCTAGTTCTGCTCCAGCAGATTCAACAGGATGTAATAGTCTGAGCCTCAATGCTGACCTCAGAAATGCTGTCATCACACCAACATGGAGGAGAAAACTGACTTCTAGCTGATTGGGTTTCCCTGTTTGACTCAGAGATTCCTGACAGTATTCACAACAAATCTTTTACACTCAGATTCAACCAGCTGCATTCTGGGCTGCTTCTGATACTAAGCATTTATTTAAAGTTATATTTATACTTGTTCTTGTGCCTTCATCATCAGTTCTCAGGGCTATGAATTCAATCGTTGATGAAATAATAGAAATAATGTGGCCACATGGGAGGAAACCTCAGCCTTTATGCACTCAGAAATGTCTAGATTAATTTCTTGTGAATTTGAAATAAATAATTCATATGCCATGATCAAAGACATAAATGTACGATAAAACAGCTCACACATTCTTTGGCATTATTAAGTTAGAAATCAGCACAGTAGAAACATAAAGATTTACTGAGATTAGAAAGTCGGACTAAAGTGCCAAAAGTTCTGAGACTGAAACGGTAAATTTAGGAGCATCTGGATATTTTCCATAGCATAAGTAGAATATCTGGACTCTTCTGGATCAGAACCACGTCTCCAGGGTCCATTCATGATGAACACCTTGAACAGAATCTGGAATCCAAGCTGCAGCAGTGAGGAAGAAGCTGCTTCAAGCCTAAGGCCCGTTTTCAATGGGCTCTACTCACTTTGTGAACATTTCAAATAGTTTATTTTCCTTCCAGGTTGTCTAAGTTTGGCCCTCTCCGCAGCTGGTAGGAACAGAGTAGAATAGGACTGAGATGTGAGGTGAACACACTGCTGTTCACTGATTGGCTGAAGAACGAGGAGAAATGAGAAGTTTTTCTCTAAGGAAGTCAAGGGAAAAATTAAACCAAAGACCCACAACATTAATATCAGTATTACAGGAGTGGGTCAGACTGAAATTTAATTTTACAAACCATGAACCTGAAGGAAAGCAAAGAAAAACAAACTTCAGCTTTTTAGGCACCAACAGACGCTCTGTATTTAATAACCTAAGTAAGATCCACGGTCCAGGGAGGCTTTCTCTCATTTTCAACTGATGCTGCTCCCTTTTTCTGAGCATCTGCTCTCTTCCTTTTTCCTCCTCCTGCATGGAGGGACCATGACACAATCGTTCGCTCAGTCAATCGTTCCCCCAAAATGTTTGTTTATGTATGTGATGGACGGTTGTACTGGAACTGAAATTTAGATTACAATGAGAATTGTAGTTGACAATAAAGATTGATTTTTTTTTTTTCAGGAAAAAAGAAAGGAGAAAAAAAAAAAGATTGATTTTTGATTAATTGATTGATTGATTGATTGACTGATTGATTGATTGATTGATTGAAGCTAACAGCTGTTGTAGGTCCAAGTCAGAGGTCATAATGTTCTTTGTGTGTCTCCACAGCACCGTCATGGCCCACAGTTCTCCAGGTTCTCTTGGTTCTCGTGGTTCTGGCTCTGATTGTTGCAGGTCTTTTATATCGTAATCGGCTCTGTTTCATGTCAGGTGAGTCTCTAAAACTCCATTACTCATAATGCTGATGGTCACTGCCTGGTCTCATGTCGTTGCCACAACCTTCTCCGTGAGGATCCTGAGCAGGACTCTAGAATCTCCTCTGAGGAACCTTCTGGTGGATTGTGGGTCAGATCTCAGCAGCTTCATGTCTCTTTGTCTGGTTGACGACAAGCAGAGGCAGAAACTGCTGAGTCAGTGACTGAGGAGGAAGCAGAGCTGCTTGATCTGCTGTCAGTCAGCAGCTGCTTCCCAGTTCACCAGAAGCTCAGTGTGGAGATGGACAGAGATCTCTGAGCTGATGCTTCCATCATGGTCCATGAACACAGGACCTCAGAGGTTCTCAGCTCTCTGCTCATCATCTGCTCCACACTCTTTGATCCAGCAACACTTCTCACTCATCCATCCATCTGATGGGTTCCTCAGTAGGTTCTGACTCCTTCTCTGGTAGCTGCTCCACATGTCCTTAAAGAAGAAAACACGTCTCCATCAGAAACTGGTTTAAACTGGTTTCTGTCAGACAGGAGACAGACGTCAGGTGAGCTCAGGTCACCTGGTTGGTCCACGTCCTCCAACAACCTGCTGGACCTTCTTCAGTCTGAACACTGAGAGTCCTCCACCAGCAGGAGACCCAGAGACAAGGAGGAGACAGTCATGTGACCATCAGAGCTGCTGCTGCTGTCTGTCCATCTCATCTTGTCCTTTGTTGTCCTCTAGAATACAACGTGGTGGTGGATTCAGAGGAGGAGTCTGTCCTGCTGCCCTGCAGAACCAGACCACTCCTGCCTGGAGATGCTAGAGTGGAGTGGATGGACAAAGGAAAAAGGAAAGTCCATGTGTATGAGAACGGTTCTGATCATTCTAAAGAACAGGACCAGTTCTACAGAAACAGAACCAAGATTAACAAAGACCTGCTAAGAACTGGAGACCTCAGTCTTACTCTGGAACAGCTCACAGATGGAGACACTAACACCTACACCTGCATCGTCTCCAGAGGGAAGAGAAACAACCTGATCAAGAAGCAAGTTGATCTCCAGGTCAAAGGTCAGTGGTTTAAGTCTCTGGGTCAGAGGTCAGGGTTTTAAATATCTGGATCAGTGGTTTTCTGTGGGTCAGGCCTTTTCTGTTATGTCTCTCTTCGAGGTTGGTCGTGTTTTTTCTCTCCTCTCCAGCTTTCAGCCCCCTTCTCCTCTCCCGCTTCTGCTGCTATGTCTTGTCTTTCTGAGCATTTTCTTCATATCACCTTCAACGGGTAGGCAGCGAAAGGGGGACCCATTCTGTCCCAATTTGACTTATCTCGTGGGATACACCCTATATTCTTGGATGGAAAACAGTGTGTCTTTCGACTTTGTCAGTACTGGACGTGGAGACGTATGCATATTTTGATTCATGATACTTGGATTTCTACTTATTGGATTTGGTGGATTTTTGATGTATCAGCAAATACAGCGGATGTTGGTAGCCATTTGGCCTTGATCAGTCTACCTGAAGCATAAGCGATCACTAAGGTGGTGAACAAACAGACCCAGATGTTGTAGGAGCAGGGCCGAAAAGCTGGATGTGCTGGTATGCAGACTGGCTTCAGTGGTTGAACTCAAGGGGAGATGGGATAAAATCTGGAAGTGAATCGCAGAAAAGCCCAACTAATGTTGACATTGGATTCGCCATTTGGAGCCAGTAAAGACTTAAAGCTGACAGGAAAGTCAGTGCAGCTTGTCCTCATAACAAATAAAGTATTTGGATTATGCCTCCCCTATCTAGTCACTCCTGGATTGTTATGGAGGAGCAGACTCTGACACCGGTCGTACAGAGACCTGACAGCCCTTATTAAAGGGCCCAGTACTCCATACTCCCGGAGTACCCCCCACAGGATCCCTCGAGGGACATGGTTGAATGCCTTCTCCAGATCCACAAAACACATGTAGACTGGTTGGGCGAACTCCCATGCCCCCTCCAGGATCCTGCTGAGGGTGTAGAGCTGATTCAGTGTTCCACGGCCAGGACGAAAACCATACTGCTCTTCCTGAATCCGAGATTCGACTAACCGACAGACCCTCCTTTCCAGAACCCCTGAATAGACCTTACAAGGGAGGCTTAAGAGTGTGATTCCTCTGTAGTTGGAACACACCCTCCGGTGTCCCAGGGGGACCACCACCCCAGTCTGCCAATCCAGGGGAACTGCCCCCGATGTCCACGCGATGCTGCAGAGCCGCGTTAACCAACACAGCCCCACACCATCCAGAGCCTTAAGGAACTCAGGGCGAATCTCATCCACCCCCGGGGCCTTGCCACCGAGGAGCTTTTTAACAACCTCGGCGACCTCAGCACCAGTGATGTGAGAACCCGACCCAGAGTCCTCATGCTCTGCTTCCACAATGGAAGACGTGTTGGTGGGATTAAGGAGGTCGTCGAAGTATTCCGCCCACCGACGCACGACATCCCGAGTCGAGGTTAGCAGCACACCACCCCCACTGTAAGCAGTATTGGTACCGCACTGCTTCCCCCTCCTGAGATGCCGGATGGTGGACCAGAATCGCTTCGAAGCCGTACAGAAGTCTTTCTCCATGGCCTCTCCGAACTCCTCCCACGCCCGAGTTTTTGCCTCGGCTGCTAGCAGAGCCACCTGCCGGTTCGACTGCCGGTACACATCAGCTGCTTCCGGAGTCCCACAGGCCAATAAAGCCCGGTAGGACTCCTTCTTCAGCTTGACGGCTTCCCTCACCACTGGTGTCCACCAGCGTGTTCAAGGGTTGCCACCGCGACATGCACCGACAATATTGCGACCACAGCTCAGACTAGCCGACTCAACAATAGAGGCGCGGAACATGGTCCCCCGTCTCCATCAGGACGTGTTCAAAGCTCTCCCGGAGGTGGGAGTTAAAGCTCCGTCTCACAGGGGACTCTGCCAGATGTTCCCAGCAAACCCTCACAATACGTTTGGGCCTGCCAGGTCTGACCGGCTTCCTCCCCCACCATCAGAGCCAACTCACCACCAGGTGGTGGTCGGTGGAGAGCTCCACCCCTCTCTTCACGCGAGTGTCCAAGGCATGCGGCCGCAGGTCAGATGAAACGACAACAAAGTCGATCATTGAACTGTAGCCTAGGGTGTCCTGGTGCCAAGAGCACATGTGGACACCCTTATGCTTGAACATGGTGTTCGTGATAGACAATCCGTGACCAGCATAGAAGTCCAACAACAGAACACAACTCGAGTTCAAATCAGGTGGGCCATTCCTCCCAACCATGCCTCTCCAGGTCTCACTGTCATTGCCCACGTGAGCATTGAAGTCCCCCAGCAGAACGAGGGTGTCCCCAAGAGGGGCACTCTCCAGTACCCCCTCCAAGGACTCCAAAAAGGGTGGGTAATCTGAACTGCTGTTTGGCGCATAAGCACAAACAACAGTCAGAACCCGTCCCCCCACACGTATGCGGAGGGAGGCCACCCTTTTGTTCACCGGTTTAACCCCAACGTGCAGGTACCGAGATGAGGGGCAACAAGTATGCCAACCCCAGCTCGGCGCCTCTCACCAGGGGCAACTCCAGAGTGGAAGAATGTCCAGCCCTCTCAAGGAGACTGGTTCCAGAGCCAGAGACATGCGTCGAGGTGAGTCCGACTATCTCTAGTCGGAAATTCTCCACCAGAGAGGTGACATTCCACGTCCCTAGAGCCAGCTTCTGCAGCCGAGGATCGGAACGCCAAGGTCCCCGCCCTCTACTGCCACCCGTTGTACAATGCACCCGACCACTTTGGCCCCTCCAACAGGTGGTGAGCCCATTGGAAGGGGGACCCATGTTTCCTCTTCGGGCTGAGCCTGGCCGGGCTCCATGGGCAAAAGCCCCACCTCCAGGCCTGGCTCCAGAGTGGGGCCCCGGTGACCCGCGTCCAGGCAAGGGAACACGGTATCCATTTGTGTAGATCATCATAAGGGGCTTTTTGGGCTGCTCTTTGTCTGGTCCCTTACCTAGGACCTATCTGCCTTGGGTGACCCTACTAGGGGCTTAAAGCCCCTGACAGCATAGCTCCTAGGATCATTGGGACACTCAAACCCCTCCACCATGGTAAGGTGGCAGCCCAGGGAGGGGATTGGGACACTCAAACCCCTCCACCACGGTAAGGTGACAGCCCAGGGAGGGGGAGTTGACTGGATTCATTCTTCCAGCTGAATGCGCTCCCGACGCAGGAGATACAAATTCATGCGGGGATAAGTCGTTTGGCATGACACCTGTGCAGCAGATCTTGGTGATATCATAGTGAATTGGGCAAAAGTCTGGGCTATTTCTGCCCTGCGATGGACTGGCGACATGTCCAGGTTGTACCCTGTGTCTCGCCCATTGACAGCTTGAGATCGGCACCGGCACTTTGCGAACCCAGCAGGGATAAGCATGTTAGAAAATGGATGGATGGTCTGGGCTGTTTCTTTTTCCTTGCCATGAGGATCTCTGACAACTGGCAACTGGCAGCAGAAAATGCAATTAATGGGCTTTCATTGTCTGGAAACAGATGCAAACAACTTACGGGCGCAGCCATGATGAACTGGTTGAACTTGCACAGCTGTCAATACAGTGATGTGATTGGCTGAGGAGCAAAAATCGAATCACGTGACCTCTTGGCTTGAACCTATTAATTTGCAAGTGAAAACATGGGAACACTGGTGTTTTGAGATCACTGCTATGTGTAGCAACTTATCCAAGTGAAATAAAGTTGCCCCCTGACAGTTCATACGAAAAGTCATCGTACAGATTCTGGCCCACGGCCTAGGAGGGGTTTGGCTCAACAGCATGCAATCTGCCGTGAAGGCGGATCCTTGGTGGCTGTCAATGTTAAATAACTTCTGGTCTGTTTTTCTATTCTTTCCCCATGTCACATATTGTTCAAAATTCACACAATTTAGCCATGGTGTGGTGGCATAAGTGTGTTGCTTTTAGCTGGGTCCCCATGAGAGCCAGGCTGGTTCTGGTGTCCAGATGGACGGGTCCAGTTCCTCCTGCCACTCTGAGGGAACCAGGAGCTCAATGATGGCGTTGGATCAACATGTTGAAGCTGTGAAAAACTGCAGCAGCAGCTTGAACTCAGTGTTGACTGCTGGTTGGGTCAGTCTGCAGCTTTCTGCTGGGTCTCCTGTCCACACTGAGGACGTTCTGTCCAACAGTCGGTTCTGCTGCTGATTGGACCCTCAGCAAAGAAAACACTGTCTGTGTTCAGTGGAGACATGGGACCCATTTCAGACTGGAACCAGTCCAACATGTTGGACCTTTATCCAGTCAAAGAAAATGTCCTCAGAGCTGCTGCTACTGTCTGTCCAACTCATCTTGTCCTTTGTTGTCCTCTCAGTCCCACAGGTGGAGGTGGATTCAGGGGTGGAGTCTGTCCTGCTGCCCATCAGAACCACAGTTACCCTGCCTGAAGATGCTAGAGTGGAGTGGAGGGACAGAGGAGGCAGGAGGGTCCATGTGTATGAGAACGGGTCTGATAATACTAAAGAACAGAACTGGTTCTACAGAAACAGAACCAAGATGAATGAAGACCTGCTCAGAACTGGAGACCTCAGTCTGACTCTGAAACATCCCACAGATGAAGACACTGACATTTACACCTGCATCGTCTCCAGTGGGGAGGAAAACATCCTGATAAAGAAACAAGTTGATCTGAAGGTCAAAGGTCAGTGGTTAGATCTCTGGGTCAAAGGTCAGTAGTTAAAATCTCTGGGTCAAAGGTCAGTGGTTTAACTCTCCGGGTCAAAGGTCAATGGTTTGCCTTTCTGGGTCAAAGGTCAGGGGTCTAATTGTGATGTTGTATTTTTCCAATCAGCTGATCAGGTGTGATCAATACTGATCAGAGGCTCCTTAGAAGCTGAAAGTGAAATGTGTGAGTTTCAGCTTCAGAGTCCCAGTAAATGTGATGTCATGACTCAGCATTTTTCCTGCTTTCATTGATCATAACGACACATTAGAATGAGTGAAGATGAGGAACCAGTGCAGGAGGCAGAGGTCCGGTCCAGGCAGGCTCCAGTTTCCAGCTCCAAGTTTTCAGCACTTCTCCTGACAAACACTCTGATCAATGGAAGCATTGCTGGGATTGAAGGAGCAGCTTTGACCCGGTACCGGCTCCACTGCTGGAGGAACAAGTTGGAGAGCAGAACCGACAGACAGACCAGAGGAGAAACATCAGCATTTAAGTTCTTGCAGCATGAAACCAGAACTGCTGTTTTCACATCTGACAGAACCATTTGTCCTGAAAGCAGCAGAACCAGAACATCAGATCAATGTTTGCAGCATTTCTCACTAAATATACATGATAGTAGAAGGAATGAGGCCCAGGTTCTGATTTGGATAGGAACAGTTTTTTTCACTCTCACTGATTAGTTGGACCTCAAACATTGAACTGGTTCTGGCTGTTACAGAAACATTTAACCTCTGACCACCATCAGAAACATGGCTCCTTCCAGAACGCAAAAGAACAATGCCTCAAAGATCCAAGAGGTTCTGCTTCTTTCACCTTTTAGCTGGTATTTCTGTCAGCTGGGTTCTTGAATGTTCTGGATCTCTGGCCAGCTTCATAAAAACCCAGATTTATCTTCATTCACACCAACTAGAGCTGGTTCCACTATGAAATTGATCCAACCTGAACCCTCAGCAGAATGAAAAGGTCTGGAGAACTTTGACCCATCCAGACCTGCAGCAGAACCTGATGTCTGTTGGTCTTCTAGCTCATATCCGAGACTGGATCTTCTCCTGGTTCAGTCGCTTCCACACTTCCTCCTTCCTGCAGACAGAGAAGCTTGAACCCAGCAGAACCTCTCCACGAAAGCTGATTAGAACCTTCCTGGGTCCAAAAGCTGATCCGGGTCCAAAATCTGATCCATGAGGAAGGGGCAAGAAGTTGAGGGACTCAGGAGAACCCAAAGAATTTCATGTAGACCGAGGAAGACGTCTTCATGTCCTCAGACAATTAGACAGAACCAGAACCCTTTTTCCACTGCAGTGAACTAACGGGCCTCAGTTCTACTGGATCTTCTTTCTCCAACATGTCAGGAACCAAACTGGAGGACAGGAAGATCTGAAGTGTTGCTTCAGTTCTGATTGGTCCACAGTGAGAAGACGGAGCAGCTGGAAACTGGTCCCACTGAGAGCCGGTCTGGTTCTGGTGTCCTGATGGACGGGTCCAGTTCTTCCTGCCAGTCTGAGGGAACCAGGAGCTCAATGATGACGTTGGATCAACATGTTGAAGCTGTGAAAAACTGCAGCAGCAGCTTGAACTCAGTGTTGACTGCTGGTTGGGTCAGTCTGCAGCTTTCTGCTGGGTCTCCTGTCCACACTGAGGATGTTCTGTCCAACAGTCGTTTCTGCTGCTGATTGGACCCTCAGCAAAGACAACACTGTCTCTGTTCAGTGGAGACATGGGACCCGTTTCAGACTGGAACCAGTCCAACATGTTGGACCTTCATCAGAGCTGATGCTGCTGTCTGTCCAACTCATCTTGTCCTTTGTTGTCCTCTCAGTCCCACAGGTGGAGGTGGATTCAGGGGAGGAGTCTGTCCTGCTGCCCTGCAGAACCACAGATACCCTGCCTGGAGATGCTAGAGTGGAGTGGAGGGACAGTAGCCGCTGGAAGGTCCATGTGTATGAGAACGGTTCTGATCGTCTTGAAGAACAGGACCAGTTCTACAGAAACAGAACCAAGATGAATGAAGACCTGCTGAGAACTGGAGACCTCAGTCTGACTCTGAAACACCTCACTGATAGACACACTAACACTAAGATCTACACCTGCATCATCTCCAGAGGGAAGAGAAACATCCTGATGAAGAAACAAGTTGATCTCAAGGTCAAAGGTTAGTGGTTAAATCTCTGGATAAAAGGGATTTTACATCCCTGGGTCAAAAGGTCAGTTGTTTGAATTTCTGGGTCAAAGGGCAGTGGAGTGATAGACTGGAGGAAGCAGCAGATCAGAGGTCAGTCTAGGCAGCAGCAGCTGGATCCATTGAAGATGGAAGTGGTCCAGTTTCTTCCCTCCATGCATCATGCTGGTGCCACAAACAGTTGATGCAACTTTAGAACCAGAACCCAATGAGTTCTTCATAGAGTGTGATTCTACTTCAGCTTTAGAACCAGAATCAGCAGGTTCTTCATGGTTTCTGGTTCTCCCACAGCTTTAGAACTAGAACCCACCGAGTTATGAATTGAGTCTGGTTCTGCAGCTTTAGAACCCAAACCCAGTGGATTCTTCATGGAATCTGGTTCTACAGCAGCTTTAGAACAAGAACCCAGTGGGGTTTTCATGTAGTCTGTTCCAGCAGCAGCTTTAGAGCCATAACTTAGTGAGATCTTCATGGAGTGTGGTTTTGCAGCAGATCAAACCACAACCAGGTAGTTTATTCATGTATTCTGGGTCTAAAGCAGTAGCAGGATCCTCTGGTTCCTCAGACCTTCTGATCAGCTCTGATCCATCCTCAGTGTGGAACCACCAAGTGATCCTGTAGCAGAGTGGGAGTGGGAAGTGATCATCTGGGTTGAGCTGACAGAGATGTAGAGATGTTCTGAGTGGAACCTGCTGCTGCAGGAACCAGGAGGCTGGGAGGTGATGAAGGTGTGTGTCAGTGTGTTCATGGAGAACATGTGAGAGATGCTGAGTGGACCCACCAGAGAGGACTGTTGTCCTGGTACAAAGACATGCTGGATGGAACTCTGCTTCTCTTCAAGGTTCCACTTTAGATCCACAGATGAAATGTGAGAAAGAAGAGCAGCAGCTGCACACTGCTGGTCAGCAGCAGCTGGACTAAAGATCCCAGCAGCATCAAGACTCTGATCCTCTGCAGCACCTTTCTGTTACCTTCTGCTCTCACCTGCTGCTGGCCTTCAGCTTTACCCACAATCCTTCAGTGATGAAGACCTGCTGCTGGCCTTCAGCTTTACCCACAATCCTTCAGTAATGAAGAGCTGCTGCTGGCCTTCAGCTTTACCCACAATCCTTCAGTAATGAAGAGCTGCTTCTGGCTTTCAGCTTTACCCACAATCCTTCAGTGATGAAGACCTGCTGCTGGCCTTCAGCTTTACCCACAATCCTTCAGTGATGAAGACCTGCTGCTGGCCTTCATCTTTACCCACAATCCTTCAGTGATGAAGGCCTGCTGCTGGCCTTCAGCTTTACCCACAATCCTTCAGTGATGAAGACCTGCTGCTGGCCTTCAGCTTTACCCACAATCCTTCAGTGATGAAGGCCTGCTGCTGGCCTTCAGCTTTACCCACAATCCTTCAGTGATCAAGACCTGCTGCTGGCCTTCAGCTTTACCCACAATCCTTCAGTGATCAAGACCTGCTGCTGCTGCCTCTACAGCTCCTCTTCCTCTCTGTTCTCTACAGCTCCTCTTCCTCTGTTGTTCTCTACAGCTCCTCTTCCTCTCTGTTGTTCTCTACAGCTCCTCTTCCTCTCTGTTGTTCTCTACAGCTCCTCTTCCTCTGTTGTTCTCTACAGCTCCTCTTCCTCTGTTGTCCTCTACAGCTCATCTTCCTCTGTTGTTCTCTACAGCTCCTCTTCCTCTCTGTTGTTCTCTACAGCTCCTCTTCCTCTGTTGTTCTCTACAGCTCATCTTCCTCTCTGTTGTTCTCTACAGCTCCTCTTCCTCTGTTGTTCTCTACAGCTCATCTTCCTCTGTTGTTCTCTACAGCTCCTCTTCCTCTGTTGTTCTCTACAGCTCCTCTTCCTCTGTTGTTCTCTCAGTCCATCAGGTGGAGGTGGAGAAGGGGGCGGAGTCTGTCCTGCTGCCGTTCACAACAACACCTGATCTGCCAGGAGATGCTGAAGTGGAGTGGATGGACAGAGTAGACAGGAAGGTCCATGTGTATGAGAACGGTTCTCATCAGCCAGGAGAACAGAACCAGTTCTACAGAAACAGAACCAAGATAAGAGAAGACCTGCTGAGAACTGGAGACCTCAGTCTGACTCTGATGAATCCCACAATGAGAGACAGTGGAGAGTATGAATGTCTAGTCTGGAAGGATGGAGAAGTACTGAGAAGGAAAAAAATTCTTCTCACAGTCAAAGGTTTGTGGTTCTGTTTGTTCTCATGTCTGTTTCTGTTTTTGTTCTGTTTTGGGTTCTAATGGATGTTCTGTCTCCTCAGCACGGAGAGTTCAGGTCAAGAACCAACCAGAGGACATCAGGACCAGAACCTGCTCCACTGATCCGATTCCTCTGATGGCTGAACAATCGGTCTGATCTGTTCGTTCATCAGTGATTTATTCTTGATCTTGGTTCTGAGAGAAGATCTCAGTGAAGGTTCTGATGGATGAAGAACAGAGGACTCTTTATCAGCTGCTGTCTCTGGGTCCAGTCTGCAGACTCTATATTGATCAGGATTAATGAGCCTGAAGCTGGTTCTGGTAGCAGAATCTGACCCAAAGTGAGAGTAAAACAGTGAGCAAGAACCAGAAGTTCTAACAAGGACCCACAGAACTAGGTCCACCTGAGGAGGACAGGACAGCTGGAGGTGTTTAAGGTGAAGAGAAACGATTGAAATTATTAACGCTGCAGTCAGAACAGCAGCAGGTTTAACATTAGAGCCCAGAACTCTGATCCAGAACCAGCCTCCAGCTCCTGAGGAACATTCTCTCCATCATTATTTCTCCTCAGCTCACATCCAGACCCAGAAAAAGTTTAAATGGTGGAAAGGTGAAACTTTTGGTGCCTTCAGGGTTTCTGTCAGATCCAGTTTTCCTCCAAAGTCAGGATTGAAGTTCTGATCTTTAGTTTGATTCTCTAGCAGAGAGAGATGGTTCTGGTCCGTCATCAGAACCTCATTTCTCAGCAGCAGCTCACATCTTCACTCAGTATTTCTGATGTTTAGTCTGGCTTCAGCCCAGGATTTAAACTCTGATGAAGCTTTTCTACATCTGTTACTTTCAGCTTTTTTAGTTTAGATTTAGCTTTAGGCCTGATTGTTAGGACTGAAACTCTTTCAGTTTTTATTGGTTGCTTTGACACAGCAGTCAACTCAAAACCCACATTTTTCAAAACAGTTAACGCAAAGGCCTAAACAGTGGCACCAATGGTCAAAATGACACATTTTGTTTGCAAAAGGCTCCAACTCTGCCAAAACCTTTAAAATATGAACCAAAAGCACATTTTGCCCTCAAACAGCACAACCTGCACACAAATGTTTGAGCCCTTCCAATCATTCGTTACACAAGGGGCAACAAAATACAAAACACCACACTCAATGTGAATCAGTGCAGCATTGCTGGTTCATTGTAGCCAATGACTGTATGCAGCTTACATGTCAGTGTCATTTGTAGTCAACTTTGCCTTCTTGCAAAAAATGGATCCAGAATCAAATATGCTGTGATGCAAATTTTATTGATTATTCATTCTTTTTTTTCAGATTGTGGCTACAAATTAAATATTCCAACAGAAGATACTAGAGCTGTCTGTCTCTTCTAGTCTCTTCTCTCTTGACGAACAGGCCACATGGCCTCATCTTCATCACACTCAATATTTCCCCTTGCTATGCACCTAGGGAAAAATCTTGCATGCCTGATCCATCCTTGACATGCCTCTGCATCTATATCATGGGCAGCAGCAGTCATTGCATTGAAAAAAGGCATATACTCATAGGGGCAGTGATCATATACCTTCCATCTCCATGCCATGAAGAATTCCTTTACAGCAGCGGTTCCCACAGCGGTTTTAGCCACGCACCCCCATCCGTGTCCCACCCGGGTTGGCACATCCCTAATCTTCAACAATAAATAAATAAACAAAAAATTGCAGTTGCAGTTACAACACAACCAGCATAACAAAGGTTATGTAAATAAAATTAGAACACAATTTAAATTGAATTGCATTCAATTTACATACAACAGAATTCTGAGGGTTTTCAGGTGCATTATGGCTCAGCCTGGAGCAAAAGACAGAAAGAAAGTCAGATCGGTGTTATGCCAGAAAGCTGTTTGAATATGATTATTATTATCAAATATAATTTGGTATTATAATTTTAATAACAGTCACTCAAACTCAAATAGTAGCTATAACAAAATATGGTTCAAATGGTGGTGATCTCAGGGCTATAAGCTTGTAATGAATATCAATAATGCACTTATTAATTAGCCTTTATGAACTCATTTATGCTGGAACAGGAGGTCTGATCGGCCGATGAGATTTATCCAGCAGTGTTGATAACTCAATTATAACTGCAATTACAGTTTAAACTATTTACTCCTTTATCACCAATCCAATGATAATGTCTCTGTATTAATGTCGGATGTTAACTCAAAAAGAGGCAACTCTGTATTCTGAAAACCATGCAACCTTATACCTCATGCACCTTTCCTCCTTGTGGCACCTTCTTTTTGTCTATTAAGCCGATGTGTGACAAGTAAATTTGTCCAATGTGAGATCACATTGTTTAATTTGATTTGTGTCCGATGACGAACGAGAGAGAGACCCTTTGGTAGAGAGGCACAGAGTAACAATAACAGAGCGCTCGATAAAGCTGTTATTAATTTGAGAAATAAAAAGTTAGTTCCTGATAATTTCACAGCAGTTATCTTAAGCAGGTAAACACACCCATAGCAGCACACCTAAGTTCCCCGCTGACCTACCTCCGGTTTCTCAGTTTCTGTCTGAATACGCGTTAAAACCGAATCTTTAAAATGAACTGTGTCAGTCTGAATCACAATGAAAATGATTACGGCTCTGTGCGTGAGCAGAGTGCTTTCACCCCACCAGTACCCCGAACCACCACTCCTCACCCAGAAGCCACACATCTCTGCCGGTATAAACCCAAAACAGTCTAACGTAAAGAAACATTAAGTGTGCATCAGCACTTAGCAATAAAGTCTAATATGGATTATCAGAATACTTTTTTATTTATTGATTAATATTACAGCTTTTGATATTAATTTTTACAAAGGAAATGTTTATTTACATGAATTTATTGTGTGGGGGAAAAAAACACTGTCAGATCAACATTACATTTTTCATCTCGTGCACCCCCTAGTGGCAGCTCACTTTGGGATCCCCTGCTCTATGGGATTTAGGAATCGAGAGTATGGAGGAAGAAATTCCCCCATCATCCTAGGGTGCACCACGAGAGTGGTGAAATGTCACATTGTCCCAGATTATCACAAATAGTGGCATGCCAGGCCACAACAGCACTCTTTCCTGAGGTGGGATGACCCTGTCATGCAGGGTGTTAAGGAATGGAATGAGGCGCTGAGTATTGTACGAGCCAATCGTTGGAACATGGCAGAGGATGCAATCATTGGAAATAGCAGCACGCATAGTTATGCTGGCGTTCCTCTGCCCTGGAATGGTAATAGTGGCCCTATGCCCAATGAGGTTCCTCCAAAGTTGACTCTCTTTACAGAGGTCAAAGCCGGCTTCATGGACATAAATTAAATCATGATGTGCCCCCCCAGCTTCAAGCTCCACGATTCGCTAAGGAAAATAAGCAAAGGTACAATTACATAAAATGAATCACAGTTGACAGTAAGTGCGTGATGTGCCAAGGCATAATAGTACCAACAGTAGTGTTGCGCCGATGCCATTTTTTGGCCCCAATACCGATAACCGTTTCCTGGCTGTGCAGTATTGGCCGATACCATCTGTTTGAAATTGATGTGTGTGTATATATGAAGAACTGCATACTACTTAGATATAAAATAATTGCCATCATGGCTTTGTCAAGCTGCTGCCTTTGTAAAGCAGGAAAAAGACTAATACAAAGTGAATCCAGTAGAACTAGTGAGTGGCGGAAGAGAGAATGCTGCGTTCAAGTGACATACAAACATCAAAATGGTATGGACAAAATGCTGCCCTATTTGTTGGTACTCACTGATACCGATACCACCATTTTAGTGCTGGATCGGAGTCTCCTTCACAGCATCAGAGTTCCTCTGGAATGGAACTCTGTAGAGCTGTTTCATGGCCATATGGTTCCTTCTGAGGACAATGTTACAGTAATTGTGGTCTTGCCCACAGTATTTATGTTTCTAAATACCCCCTGATCTGCAATCACTGCTGCTAGGATTTCAAGCAGCCTAATGGTATTATTAGCCAGAACCATGTTCACAATAGCTGCCTCCTGCTCAGCATTCAAAATTCTGAGTCTGCCACCACCAACCTGTAGCCTTTCGATTCTGTAAAGAATATCAATCACAGTTGCCTGAATTTCCTCTGTAACCTGAGCCCTTCCAGCTACACCTCTACTTCGCACACGGATTCCTCTGACTCCTCTTCCTCTGAGCCCTCTACCTCTTGCTCTGACTCTCCTCTAGACTATCTATTCTTGCAAAGAACAACGCACAACATGGCACCTTTAAAGGCCTGCAGACTGATTGCAAATGAAAAAGTTGTGTGAAGTAGTGTCAATCAGGTGCTTTAGTGATGTCATACCGATACAGACGTTTCTAAATGTTGGGAACATATGGTTTCTGTTTGGCTACCACAGCTAAAGCAATGGAGTATGGAGTGTTTTAATGAGATCTGCGTTAACTGTTTTTCAAAACGGTGGGGACTTTGAAACAATCAATTGGTTCCCCTATATAGGAAATTTTGACCAATCTGTATAATATGATTGATTTTGACTTTGTAAAGTGCCTCGAGATGACATGTTTCATGAATTGGCGCTATATAAATAAAATTGAATTGAATTGAATTGAAAATGTGTCAAACCAATGAAAATGGGTTAACTCATTAGCAAGAAGTGTCTTTTGCTCTGCTGAGATGGTGATGTTGAAAACTGAGAGGTTGCCAGTTTCTTCAAACAGGTCAAAACAGTCAATAAAAACTATAATCTGCTGATTACACAGGATCCAAAGATCAGAGCCACGGATCTAAAGATCAGAACCACGGATCTAAAGATCAGAGCCACGGATCCAAAGATCAGAACCATGGATCTAAAGATCAGAACCACGGATCTAAAGATCAGAGCCACGGATCCAAAGATCAGAACCATGGATCTAAAGATCAGAGCTACGGATCTAAAGATCAGAGCCACGGATCCAAAGATCAGAGCCACGGATCTAAAGGTGTAACCAGGGCAGCTGATGTCATGATGTTCAAACTGTGTGTTAATTCTGTAAGTAACAGTAAAACAAGATGACTTAGCGTCTTTGCACCAATAAACAGCCACTGCTTTCCAGCAGCACCAGAACTGTGAAGTTTTCTCTTTTTATTTGCTGCTGACTGCAAACCTTTGGGTTTGATCTAAACAAGACCATGAAGCAGGAGATCTGCCTTCACCTTTTATTTCCACATGTTTGCATCTGGATCTGAAGCCCAGTTCAGCTGGTGTGAGAACGCCCTTTGTTTTATTCTAATTAGTTGTGTTTTTATTCCTTTACATCATATGCTTGGTACATTTCAGTGTCCAGAATTTGTGATGCATGGTGTCCTAAATGTCAGTGTTTATGCTTTATTTCATCTTTATTATTCTTTTTAATTTATTTGTTTTCTGCTGTTTTTAGTTTTATTTTGACAGAAAGTGTTTTTTCTGGCTCTGGTTTATTGGTGATATATGTGTGCAAATTATCCTACTTTGGTTTTGCATTTTGTAATTTTGCAAGTAAAAAAATCATTAAACTCTGCTTGTTACGTCACGACGTCCAGCGAGAAAAATCGCTTATAAAGTGAACCTGAGCGTTTTTAGAGTGAGGCAATAACATCTATAATGTACAATAAATGTTCCTCCAGCGTTTCTTTGGCCTCAGGCCGTCCAGCTGCAGGTCAGAAACAACTGAGACGCGTCCAGATGGAAACGCTCCTCTGACTTTAAGAGGAAACGCTGAACCAGAACCAGAGGGAATGGCAACGTGGGGCTCATCGTGGTTCTGTTCTCTGCCAGCTGCTCCTTTGCTGCTGCTGGTAAGTTTTTACTCCGGGTCTAAACCGAGCCGAGACTCAATCTGTGCTAAAGGTTAACAGATCTAACTTATAGTAGATCCCTGCACCAGCGATGTTTACTCTACCTAAAGATTAGCGTCACGCACACACGGTGCATTACGGTAAGAGAGCAGCAGGGCGGCTTTGCAGGAGAAAAAGAAATAAAGAGAAATGGAGAAAAATAACCCTCAGAAAGTTTATCTATGAGAAAACACATACCCAGTGGCACCGGGTTCACCTTTAAATGCCTTTAAAACATCTTCATCTAGTATTTCTTCTACCTTGTTTATTTTCAAATGTTTTTACATGAATGAAAGCCACAAAAGAAACTTTTTATTCATAATTTGGACCCTTCTGTCTTTGAGGGGAGCTAATTTCTCTGTAACTCTGTGGTTGACGCCTGTGTGGTTTGGACCAGCTTCGTCTCCATAGAGATCTTCCTGTGACATCGTTTTGCTGAGGAAAGTCTTGATCCTCTTTAGTGCTGAGAAGCACCTCAGATTCAGCTGTGAAGAGGATCTTCAGCAGGACCACGGTCTCTGAGGAGGTTGTCCTGAAGGTTGTTCCCCAGGGAGAACTGGTGCAGAGCCACAGCACCACTGCAGCTCTGGATCTCAGCAGTGATGAGATCCAGAGATCCATTTTCAGTTTGTTCTTGTTCAGCAGTGGCTGATCCTCCTCCGAGGCGTTTAGCTTCAGGGACGTGGTTGTGGTACCTGCCTGCAGCAGAGCACCACTGATCAGATGCTCTTTGGAGGCAAAACCGTGTTTCAGGCCCAGGATGGTGTCACCTACCTAAAGAAGAATTCACTAGTTTATCACAATATGGAGATGGCTATTAGTCAGTTTTCTATTTATTTTATATATATATATATATATATATATATATATATATATATATATATATATATATATATATATATATATATATATATGTGTGATTGTGGTTTTATTAGATTTGTTCTTTGTGCCAACAAATACTGATTCCAACCTCCACATATTAAACACCCATCGTCCGTTATTGCTGAGAACAATAGAAGATTGGATAGTTGTACCGAATGGTTCTCTGTATTATTCACAGGCTCCACATCTAAGGTTTATACTTTTAACCATTGGCTCTGCTTGCATGAACCTTTTCTTCAGTTTGATGTTTTCATTCTTTACTGACCTGGTAAACACACAGATGTAGTTTGTTTCAGTTTTCCACTGATGTTTAGTGGATGTCTGATGTCTCTGCAGGTCTGTGGCTTTGCATCATGTGATCATTCAGCCTCTACCAGCTCGCTGGTTTCCTGCTTCTGTCTGTTAGATGTGGACTAATGTCCCACGGCAGCACTGAAACCATCAACGTAAAATAAATCGTTAAATATCTTCATTATATTCATGGTAACATTGGAGAGGTCCTGTTGCTACCTTTACTCGTTATTTTGTTCACTTTACACTAACGCAGTACCTGTCAGGTGTAACTTAAAGGAGCTATAAGTAATATTGACACGTAATGATTAAAAGCTAAGCAACACATAAAGAATGCCTTTCACAAAACCTTCCTCATGTTGAAACTCATTTTCATGTCCAAAAGATGCAACTGATCTTTGCTGCTGAAATATTGATTACATAAAGAAATGTGAAATGAGCAAAAATGTGGTTTGATGACAGCAGTTGTAGGTTTCACTTTTCACTTTTCATTGTCAGAAGGTGATCCAGCTGTTGTCTACTGAGCAGTGAGAACAGAGCACATTAATTATGGACAGATTATCATCAAAAGCAAGAAACGAAACACAAGACCAGGAAAAATAAAAATCACTTCTTAAACTACTTTTCACTCGGTTTGAAATCATTGTTTTTTTTCCCGTGTTCTAACTAAACGAATCAGGGTAAGAGTTTGTTTCTTTTTAAATAAAATAAAATCTAAAGCCGTATTTTGTCATTTTAAAGGAAGAAAAACCATAAAACTAACCTGGTCTCACATTTTGATCACAAATTGTTTCACAATGAGTATTCATAAGAACCCCATTTTCAGATGTTTATTTACCAACATTCATTAATTAACATTCATCAAAGGACTCCCTGTTGTTTTCCTTAGGCCCTCTAATTATGAGAATCACTAGAAGTTAGAAGTTAAAAGCAGAAACTTCAGCACTCTGTAAAGAGACGTTGGCAGTAGAAGTGGGTCAGAGCTCGCTGTGGGAGGAAGATGAGAGCATCCTCCACCCTGAACCAGGCTGGTGGTTCTCTCTGACTGTGGGGGCTGCTGCCTTCCTGCTGCGGCCATTTAGCAAGGGGTGGAGCACATCCTGGAAGGGTTGCTGGTTCATCACAGGATGTTACTGAGACACAGGACCAACAACAACCATGCACACACACACACAGGGGCACTTTACAGAGAAACGTGCAGCTTTCTGTTGTGGGAAATTAGTTTATTTAGTTTTAAAGGTATGCTGTTAGTCTTTAAACACAGAAATCATGATTATGGGACTGAATATTAATTTATTGATGTTACAACTGATGGTAATCTGAGTGGTTTTATTGAACAAAAGCAGAAAAACCCCTCAGTAACTTTCCGTTTTACTATTTTTAATCATTAAAAGGAATTTTGCATGCAACGCTAAAACTGCAGTTTCCTTTCGCTGAAACCACCAGGCTGAAGCTGGTCCTGTTTCTCATCAGGGTTTGGTGTTCTGTGGTCATTTATTCAGTCCATTCCGTGTAAACTTGATTGTTTTCCACTCTGTGGTAAAACGGGTCAGGTTGCCGTGAGAAGTGTGAGGCGCTTTCTGGTTTTCACCGCTCAGTTTCAGATTCAAAACCACGTTTATGTTTAGCTTTTAGCTGCAGAGGTGTGAAGAGCAGGAAAACTGTTCACCATCAGTTAGTTTTCGATTGTTATTAACACAATATTTTTACTGTAATATACAACAATCTTAGTGTTGCAGTGTAAAACTTCTTTAGATTTATTTCCTTGTTTAACTTCAGGTTGCTTTGATCAGCAGCTCAGGCTCTGGGTGTAAATGGCTGATGCAATAATGAAAACACTTTAAACAATAGTGTCAATTAGTGTGTTCATATTCATTAAACTCTGATTATGAGTGTTTCTGCACGACAACCCTTAATTTTAAAGACACAGAGGGAATCTGATGTCTGGGTCCGGTTTCTCATGCCAGTTTAAATTAAAGAAAGTTAATTAAATCTCAGGTAA
The DNA here is from genome assembly GCA_037039145.1 of Fundulus diaphanus. Classification (NCBI taxonomy): domain Eukaryota; kingdom Metazoa; phylum Chordata; class Actinopteri; order Cyprinodontiformes; family Fundulidae; genus Fundulus; species Fundulus diaphanus. The sequence goes on from CM073131.1 coordinate 52,524,726, forward strand.
ACTTCTGTGGTGTAGATTGTTGACAGAACCGGTACCAGTGGAGTTCCCTGTGGTGCTCCTGTGCTGCACATCAGACTGTCAGAACCACAGCCCAAACAATAACAATAAAAAAGAACCACAGGTCTGTGTTCTCACACAGTGCAGCCGATCAGTGAAGTGATCCAGCATCCACTGGGACAGGTGGTGGTCCACTCCTGACCGCTCCAGCTGGTCCTTCAGCAGTTCTGGTTGGATGGTGTTGAACCCACTAAAGCAACCAAAAAACTGTAACCTTACCGTGGTTCCAGGATTCTCCAGATGGGCAGAACTCGATGCAGCAGGTAAATAATGGCATCATCCACCCCTGATGCCAGGCTCGTTCATAATGCAGGGGATCCAGTGAAGACTTCAGCAGAGGGTGAAGATGGTTGAGGATCAGCCTCTCCAGGGTCTTCTTCAGGTGTGGTGTTAGTGCTAACCAGCAGAGGTGTGACCAAGTCACTGTGTTGCAAGTCTCAAGTAAGTCTCAAGTCTCTGTCCTCAAGTCCGAGTCAAGTCTCAAGTAAAGACAGGTAAAGTCGAGTCAAGTCTCAAGTCAGGAACCTTTCATTTCAAGTCATTTCGAGTCGTTCTTATTTTATTTTTTTATATATAATTCGCAATTATACATAAAATTCAAATAATAGACCATTTGTTCTTTTTAAAATATGTATTTATCTCAGATGATAGAACATGTGTAGCTGAACACAAAGTATAAAAAACATTTTTAAATTGGACCACTTTACTGCGCAGTTCTGTTAAACTTGATATTCAATAAAAAAAAGACAAAAATGCTGACATTTCCACAGCACAATACAAAGAACCATAACAGCAGTTTTTTCCTCTTTTCTCTGACCTGGTCACTGAGTGAACATGTATTTTTATGTGTCCATGTTTTGAGTGACATAAGAAACAAAACAAATATATCAACTGAACAATTAACAAATCTGCAATTGAGGATACTGTATTTCAGTTAACTATTCTGCATTGCATTTGCAAAAGACCAAACTAGCCAAAAGTCTGTCTGTCATTTGTGCACGATGAGGACGTAAAATGATGCCACCATGGCTGAAGACGCGCTCCACTGGAGCACTGCAAGCAGGCACTGCCAAAACTCTGGTGGCCACATTAAACAGTGAAGGAAGAGTGTGCATGTTCATTGCCCAGAACAAGAGGGCGTTCTGTCCATCAGCAATATGGAGGTAATGACTTAGCTGTAGTGCTGGACTTGTCTGGACATCCTTCTTCTGCCTCTTACAATAAGCAGCAAACAGTCCTCCATCTTCACAGTCCTTTTGATCTTTATCACCAGGAGTCACGTGTTGCTCCAACTTTGCACGATCTGCAGCATTTTCCAGGATCAGATCTGAGAAAACATCCAAGTAACAGCGGCAAAAGTGTATTAGAATTTTAGACAATAAATAAATAATACAGAAAAAGAACACCAAATACAGTCTTTACCTTTAACTTTTTGTGTCACTTCTGTCTTCATGTCCTGACTGCCCAACACATGGTGTTCCACCCAGAACAGAGAAAACGCTGGATCCAAAGCAGCTGCTTTGAGGTACACTGGATCTGAAAAGGGTGCAGTGATCCCTTCTTCTGCTCTCGCCATTTGCACACTGATAAAAATTCCAAGAAATCTTTTGTTCAAAGATGCCTGGAGACTGCTGACCAGACCATTCAGGAAACGGACTTGCGGCTTCAGTTTCTCAAGGTGGTGATTGAGGGACAGCACGGATGGAACAACAGCACTGATCGTGACTATTTTCTCACCCTGTGTCAAATCAGTTGCTTCTTCAAACGGTTTCAAGATGTCCACAATCTCCTTCAACAAGTTCCACTCTCGTATTGTGAATAACAACTTCTTGTGCCCGGCCTTTTCAAGAATAGCACAGAGTTTTAGATGTTCACATTGAAGAACCGCCTTCACTTGTCTCACTGTTGAATTCCATCTTGTGATTACAGAAGCAGGGATGCCTTTCCGTTCACCAAATTCAGCTTCAAACACATCTTTCAATGTTGTGCTTGTGTGCAGTAGTGAGCTGAGCTTAGATAGCTTTGAAAGGGCAGGAGATGCCACTTTGGTCTCTGTCAGGCCATCTCTCACCACCAGCTGAAGTGTGTGAGCAAAACATTGCAGGCTATGTTTCTTTCCCAAAGAAGCACCGACTGTTTCCTGATCTTCCAAGGGTAAGTCATGCCAGAGCTCTGGGTCGTCAAGATGATGATTATCATCAGGTTCCTCACCTTGGTCAGTGGGAAAGCATACAGTGAATGCTTTTCGCATATTGGCAGCATTGTCACTTATAATGTAATCTAGCTTATCTTTGATGTTGTATTCATCGCATACAGCTTCAAACTTTTCACAGATTCTTTCACCTGTGTGCGAGCCTTTGAAGCGCTCAAAGGCCAACAGTTTGGATTTTACCTCGAGCCTCTCAATTCCTTTTTGTATCCAGTGCACAGTGATGCCAAGGAAACCCCTCATCTTTCGGTCTGACCAAATGTCCACTGTCACTGAAACATGATCAGTCTGGCTCAGCTGGGTTTTTAACATCAAATGTTTCTCAGCAGCAAGATCTTCTATTTTTGATGTCATTGTTCTGCGACATATTGGGCTGTATTTGCTGTCGACTACTGTCAGAAAGTGTCGAAAACTCTTGTTTTCCACAATAGACAGGGGCAGATTACAACCAATAATTAAGTCACGTAGTAAGGCATTTGTAATGGCTTTCTGCTGTGGATGATTCATACTGTACTGCCCAGCACGAGTGTCCAGAAATTGTGATATGGAAGGCTGTTGAGGTTCATTTGTGATCCTCTTATTCATCTGGTATTCTTCAAATCTGTCAGAAGTAAACAGATGTCAGAAAATAAATTACAGCCATTCATGAATTACATTTGACTTCAGTTTACTCCTTCTTTTCATAAATAAACATCAACACTACAACATAGTTTAAAAAAAATGAAATAAGTATAAATGAAGTTATCACAAGTAAACTCAGGAAGGTCTGGTGCATTTATTTTTCTGCTTTTATTTCTACGTATGTTAGTTTCAGTCCTCCGTAAATATGGGACAGATATTCTAAACACAAAATTTATTTGGGACAATTTGGTCTTTTTTTCCCCCAGCAAAGCTATACCACTTGGAAATGGGTCTGTACGACATGTGACAGTCACGCCGGTCAGTGCATTAAGTCAAAAACAGTTGACTTAATGCACTGACTGCAGTAAACAATATATTGTCAATATAATTTCCCAACGTAGATGTCTTCAAATACACTAACCATCCTTAGATGATACTAGACCCGGCTCATCATCATGATGGGACAGAGCGCATCAGTCTCTAAACTCCCTCTTTGCAGAGAGCTCGAGTTGTAGATGGTCCGTTTTGTTGTCCAGTGAGCGGACGTTGAAGAGCAAGATGGATGGAAGCGGCGATCTAAATGGGTTAGCCTTTAGCTTAGCTGCTAGCCCTCCACGGCAGCCGCACTTCCTTGGCCGGCTCAGCCGCTTCCTCTTCACTCTACTCCGGCGCGAGTTGCCGGAAGTGGCCGCGGCCTCCTCGGCCTCTGGGTCTTGAGAGCGGAGCGCTCCAAAGCAGCGTAAACAGTCGAGCGTAGAAGTGGTTACAAGTCCAAAAAACACTGCATGACCGTAATTCCAGCAGGCGTTGGCGGTCATGCACTAAACGACTCGGTAGATGAGTGGTTTCCAGCGAGTTTGCCGGCATTTTTTGTGAAAAAGTCCGCGAGTTGGTACGGAGCTGTACGCAGCCGCAGCCTCTCGGTGGCGCAGCCGGCTTTCTGTTCCGGAGCCCCGCTCACTATCCACCGGCTTACTGAGCTAACACAGTGCACATTATTTGTGGAGGCATTTGAAGGACCGGATTTAGGGTAAATCATCACCAATTTAACCGGAAGTACACATGCTAACACGAAGTTAGCTAAAGTCAACTATTTTACAGCAAAAGAAAAGTGCCACCTACCGCTCTTTGTGAAGCTTCAAATGCCGGACAAAGTTGGACGTCGTGGCATCTCCATCCGATATTCTTTTCTTGCATGTTTTACAAGTTGCAGTTCGTTTTTTATTTGAAAGTTCATAACCTACGTAGCCAAAAGAAATTACTCGCGGAAGCATATTCGAGCGGTTATTTCGTTCCCTGAGCTCTGTAGCTTCGCCGCGTTTTTTTAAATGTCCAAATCCTGTTAATTTGATTGGTTGTGCTGCCGCTACGTACACATACATACATAAGGAGAGAGGAAAAACATAGTGACGGTCTGTGCATATTGATACGGAATGAGTGAAATTAATTAATGACGCCACTTTATAAATAATGTGTTTTAAATTTTAAGACTTTGAGTAAAAAATATCAAGTCTTTTCAAGTAAACAGCTTCAAGTCGAGTCAAGTCCGAAGTCAATGGCATGAAAGTCCAAGTCAAGTCCGAGTCTTTGAGCATTTTTTCAAGTCAAGTCTCAAGTCGTGATTTTAACGACTCGAGTCTGACTCGAGTCTAAGTCATGTGACTCGAGTCCCCACCTCTGCTAACCAGCCTGTAGCTGTTTAGATCTTTGGGATGTGTGATCTTGGGTACTGGTACTGGAGACAGACCTAATCACAGAGAGTGAAAGGATTACCCACTACAGTGTTATTAAAAGACAATTATTCTGTAGTTTGGTGCGGGGATTTATTTGGGAGTGAAGTCTGAAAAACTGTCACAACGTTACTGAGTGAATGCATCTTTAGCTTTAGGATGTGCTGATATAATGAGGGATCTTATTATAAACAATACAAATATGTTATCACAAACCCTTCTCAGCTCTTTTTTTTTTAATAAATCTACATCTAAATCAGGGGCGTCCAAAACTTTTGGCTCGCAGACCGAAATTGTTAAGAACATTCGAGGTCTTAAATAAATAAGTAAAAATGTTTTTTTTACCTGCTCTGCAAAATATGATCATTTTAAAAATAAAATAGAATCTCTTTATTTAACCAATTTTAATAAACTAATTCCAATACATTTTTATGCACCAAAGTTTCCATTATGTAATAAGACGCTGGATGGATGTGGTCCTATTTACTAAAATTAAACAGCATGTAGAACGTGTAGTTGTTAAAAGACGGATGTGTTGTGGCCGACTTTGGACACGCCTGCTCTAAATGACGCCCTCAGGCTGCAGAGAAGGAGGGAGGAATCAGTATCAGTCCATCCGTTCTCTGTTTCATCAACCACTCCAGAAATGAGGCGCAGGTCGCGCGTGAGAAGACGCAGAGCAGAGCGCGAGGACAGCGGGGTTCAGAGTGTAGCGCGTGTGAGATTTGAACGCTGAGTACCTGTCCCCGCGCGCTCAGGTCAATGGCTCAACCCTAACAGAGTTTCTATTAAAGTTAAACTCTGTTCCTCAGAGGATTCTGTTAAACTCCGATTAAACTCGCTGAGTTCCTCCAGGAGGAAATGTCTGCTCCTCTGACTGCTCTCCTCCTCTGGACTCTGATGGTCTGCAGCTCCATCATGGCTGCTTCTGCTGGTAAGATTGATGTCTGAAAATTTAATGAAATCATGTTTTCATGTGAGACTATGTGATCTGATCTCTGACAATAATAATAATAATAATAATAATAATAATAATAATAATAATAATAATAATAATAATAATAATAATATGGTATATGAGTAAACCTGATTTACAGGGACTCAGAATTTCTCTGGGCTCCACTCGCAGCAAACCGTTTGTCCCTCTGTAACCTGCTGCATGTAAATATCAGAACTTATTTAATCCTCTGATTCAGCACAATACTGGTTTAATTAGCGGATTTGGTCATTAGGAAATAAATAATTTCAGGTTCTGTTCGTGTGACGCATGGAATGTTTGGAGGACCAACTCTGACAAATCCAAAAAATGAAAGCTAAATAAATAATAATTAAAAAAAAACTTTATATAAATGCACAAAAATACAGCAAATAAATGTAAGCTGTAACTTTATTATGCAATGAGACATAAATATATACATCCCTTTTTAACATGCTTCTACCTTTCTAATAATTACCTTATTATTAGTTATCATTTCTAAATGTATCATTTCATTGTATTTATTTTTGCTTTAATATTTTTCTTGTTTTATTCTTCCTTTGCATTTTTACCCTATATCTTCAATGCTTTTTTAAATTTCTGCCTGTTTTCTACGTTTCTTTCAGCGTTTCTGCCTCATTATGAAAATGAGGAGGTTTCTGTTAGAGCGCATATAAGATGCAGAGCTGTGTTACGTTTTAATAACACATTCAGTGTTATTCAGTATATTTGCAAATAACTGCGCTCAGTATTAGTCTGTCATTATTGTCCCAAAGGCAGCTGCAACATGCACACCGATGGCAGGCCGCTATGTGGAGAACAAGCAGGCAGATGAAAACAACAGCAATGAGCTTCTCTGTTCCTTTGAAGTAATAGAAGAAAAATAACCAGAACCTACGGCAGCCTGGTGAGGTCATTGTTTCATGTTCTGAACGTAATCTCAGTCAGAAACGGCGTCATAATCTCTCCAGAAACCCTGAACGCACAAAACTGTTTTAATAGAGAACGTCTGATATTTGACTTTATTTTTTAATAAAACAATCTGAATTATTATAGAATAAAAAGGACAAAATGTTGTTTTGTCAACAGAACTATAGCAAAAACTGTTCATGTCATGGTTTTTGCCACGTGTCTGACCCACATGTCAAACACCCAGGAAACAAAAAATGTTTTAGAATAATTATTGAAGAAGTTTATAATCTTCTGCGACAACTCCAGGTATGGATTATGGGCGGAACTGGAGAGGAATCCAGAGCACAGGGTCAGATCTGAGGGAGAACAGAGTTAGGTCTTTCAGGGCTACAGCTGAACCGAACAACAGAGAGCTAGAGTCATCCCACACAGGTAGAAGACTCATGCATGAAGAGCTGGCAGCATGCTTCTTAAATACTCCACTCCTGATGATGCGGATGGAAAAACACCTGTTTCACCACCAAACCACCACGCTCCCTGATGCCTTCTAGAGGAATAAAAGAATAAAGCAGAACAGAAAAAAGGAGACTAAGTCTCCCAGACTCCAACAGTTCAACAATAAAGTAAAAAAAAAAAAACAGTTGGATTTTATTTCATTTTTTTCTGAGTTTAATAAGAAAATATTTCAGCTGCCAAATCATATTTAAATTGGCAATGAAAATATCATGTTCATCATTATTCTACTGTCACCCATTTCAAAGGCAACAGCTGAGAGAAACCTCCGTTGACTGAAAACTTCCCTCTGATTATTGAACAGCTCCTCTACATCCACAAACTGACAGCCTGGACGTGAACAAACTTCCTGCTTTTCCAGGAAGCAAAAGGAGGCTCATTATGGAAGATTCAGAGGAAATTAGGACTTGTTAATAGTTCAAAACGACTTCCCACATCAACGAATAGAATACATACTTACTGACACGACTAAATGGTTCTTTTTCTTGTTACAAGCTTGACAACGTTTCAGTTGTTTTAAAAATGTGTGATGAGGGAACACAGACATGAGGGGACAGGCAGAGATGTTAAGGAGGCATCATTATGAGATTATGCTGCAGAAAATGTATGTTGTTGGTGATTTGTGTTTTGGTCGTAAAAATAGAGTACACTGTGTCCAACATCCAAAAGATGGACTGAACTTTAGTTAGGCCTCTACACCATTCCCTGCCCAGCCTGGGTGGTCCCATCTGAAGCCAACACTCCCGCTGGTAGAGCGTTAGAGAGGCACACAACCCCCCCCCCCCCCCCTCCCCCAAACCCCGATCACAGTAAGGTGGCAATCACACTGGGGGAAACAAGAAATAATGTAGAATAAATAAAAAAAGCACAAATATATGCTTCATCCAAGTTTTGCAACCAACTGTAAAACATATATCTTATGGCCATTGAGCAATTTTATATCTCACATTAACGTAACCCTAATAATTAACAATAACCTCAAAAGAAATCAAAGATAGTAACAATAATCATTAAAAACCTCTTAAAGATAATTAACAAAAAATACATAGATTATGTTTAGACCCTTAACTGTTTAAAAGTAACAATGTTTTTGTAGTTTTATACTACACTGTGTTGTTGTGTGCAGTACGATCAGTTTTACATGAATAACATGAGATGGCTCGATCTCCGAGGACAAAATCGATGCAGAGACACAAAGAGCTCTTTAAAAGCGACTGAGATGAGAGTAGGCAGTGAAAAAAGTTAACATATATATATATATATATATATATATATATATATATATATATATATATATATATATATAGAGAGAGAGAGAGAGAGAGAGAGAGAGAGAGAGATAGATAGATAGATAGATAGATAGATAGATAGATAGATAGATAGATATAAAGGCCCTCAGGTATGGGTTTCTGGGGGTTTCTGTCTATATACACCCTTCTGGAGTTCTGACAGTTAGCTTACTTATTTCTGTGTTGCCTTGTACGTTCAGCCCTAACCTCCTTTTATCTCTTCATCACTCCATAAATCCGCCGCCGACAATCAGCTGGTCACGTCCACAGCCAATCAGTGAATAGCAGTGTGCATGTCATCCCTGATTGGCTCTCAGTGCTGCTTCCTTTCCCTGGGAACTGGAAGCCATGTAATCCCTGAGCAGTGTACCTGTTTCCTGTTTGTTGACGCCATCTTTGTATATCTCCACTGAGGCAACCGAGGCCACTGTGTTAATTCAATTCAATTCAATTCAATTTTATTTTTAGAGCATTATCGATCAGAAAGCCACTGTCTATGCGGTATTTTGTGAAGATAAGTACGAGTACAAATGTAGTGTAGCGTCACTCCTGTGCTTTAGGTAGCACTGTTGCTTTGCAGCAAGAAGGTCCTGGGTTCAAGTCCTACCCTGGGCTTCTCTAAATTGTCCTTAGGTGTGAGTGTGTGTGTGTGAATGGTTGTTTGTCCTGTTTGTCTCTGTGTTGCCCTGCGATAGACTGGTAACCTGTCCAAGTGAACCCGCCTCTCACCCATTGACAGGTGGAGATAGGACCCAGCACCCATCACGACCCCAAGAGGGATAACCGTGTCGGAAAATGGATGGATATTAATAATAATAATAAGAAGACAATTTGAATTGTTTTAAATCAATTTTATGCATGTTTCTATTTAGAATTAGGCAGTAAATTCTTCTTCTTCCTCTCTAACCTCTCTGCTCTGTGATGTTTCCTCTCCTGCAGATCAGATTAACATCACAGCTGTAGCTGGAGAAACCGTCATTCTGCCATGTAGAGCTCCTGAAAACAAAACTGTTACAGCTGCAGAGTGGAGGAGAACTGATCTGGAGTCAGGTCAGCCTGTTCTTTTGTACAGGAATGAGAAGCTTGATGAAGAGACTCAGAGTCCATCCTTTAGGAACCGAACAGAACTGCAGGACGTGGAGAATGGAGACGCGTCTCTGGTTCTGCAGAAAGTGATGACTGATGATACAGGAACATATGAATGTCGAGTTGTTCAGGGAGGAAATAATCCCAGGAAGAGATCCATTCTGGATGATGACCCCCCCATCAGCATCATTACCCTGAGAGTTGAACCAGGTGAGGAGGGTGATATGATAATTTTAATTGTTGATGAAACATGATTATTATTTGTGATCTCCATCATCTTTTCAGTTGCTTGTGAAAATATTTTGAATTCTTCGTCAACACACTTTTAAATGTCCTTTTATTGCCTGTTGTTACAACTATTCTTTATTTATTACCTTTAGTTATGATCATCCATACAATATTAATTTAAACTTAACTGACTTAATTTATTTTCTAATAGTCTATCAAAATATATGTTTTACTGTTAAAAGGTCAAACGGAGATCCAAATGTATTTTAAAATGAAATCTTTGGACCTTCAAGCTTCCTTAAAAATGACTTTACATGGCTGCCTGTGTGACCAGCAGCTGATGTTCTGCATTAGGGCTGCTTACTCCTCCTATTTTCTCCTCCAAAGACCAAAGCTGAGGAGGCTTTGGAAACAGAAACCAAAAAGAAATACCACCTACTAAGAGCAGTTCAAAACAAATTTCCCTTGTCCTGAAAGAGCCGTGAAGCGCTGCGAAATGAAGAACGTCTTTTTTAAACAGTTATCATTCCGACGTTGATACTTAAGTTTGGTTACTTACGTTTAAATTTAAATCAAATATTCTTGATTGTTGATCCATCTACGACCCTTGCAGAGGTGATTCAACAGCCTCCACATGGACCCCTTGTTGCACCGGCGTGTCAAAGTGCGAGTTACTCCCGGCTACGCAGTGCTCCTCCGTCGCTGACAGAGCATACCTGCGGCGAGGGTCCCACCAGGTACGGGGGTGGTAATTACTGAAGCATCGGCGCTTGGATGGGGAGCAGTGTGGCAATGCAGGCCCGTCCAGGGGCTGTGGAAGTCTCAGGAGGGACGTTTGCACATCAGTGTCCTAGAGCTGAGGACATTTTATCTGGCACTGAGCCACTTCTTGCCCTTTCTCTCTCGAAGACAAGCATGTGCTTATGAGAACGGTCAGCTCCTCAGCAGGGTTCCATTTCAGCCACCAGAACACAGTGGTTCCTGACGGAGGCCCAGAGGCTGTGGACCTGGGCATACCTCAACTTCACCTCCATCAGGGCTATGCACCTACCAGGGACAAAGAACCCTGTGGGAGATTATCTGTCCCAACAGGGGCCTCCGTCAGGGGAAAGGAGGCTGTATCCTCAGGTTGTACAGCAGATATCGGTTCGGTACGGCCCAGGTCGATCTTTTTGCCTCAAGCAGCAGTACACATTGACCTTTGTGGTTTTCCCTGGCGGAGACCAGCGCCCCACTCGGAATGGATGCCCAGCCGGTCTGCAGTATGCTTTTCCCCTGTTTCAGCAGTTTCTGTCCACTATTCACAGAGTGAGATCGTCAACCCAGAGGGTTCCCTTGGTGCTTGACTACCATACATATTGCCTAGTGTATAACCTTCTTACATTATGGAAATTTTACATTATGGAAATATTGCATATTATATTATTGGATGTAAGGTCTATAGGTTGAAGTTATTTTTACACTATTAATGTTTTTTTCTTTTGGTCAATATTTACCCTTATCTTCAACTCTTGATGTTTTTTAGAGCTAACTTTAGATTAGACTGTTTTTTTCTTTTATTCTTTCTTTTTTATTGTTCAATAAAAAAATAGTGTAACAGTCTACCACTGTCACACCCGCATTTCCCCATTGAGGGACAATAAATGTGAGTCAATGATGTGAGTCAAGCCTAAATATGCAACTGCACGTTTAAAAAAAAAATCCTCAAAACCATGACCCACAAAATTTACAAGCAACTTTAAACAAAGACAGCCAAACATTGCTGAAAGCAGTGCGGCAGAGTTGGCAGCACTGCTTTTATTAGACAGCCGCACACAATAGCAGAGATTTACAGACAGCAGAGACCTCTGTAAATTCCAGGTAAATTCTTTGGTTATATCATGCGAATGTGCCACATAAACAATAGACAGGGGGGTAACTTATATATTAAATTGGTGTCCTCAGATAATGCTTATCCAGTTTAAATAGGGCTTAAATTGTAGAAAGATACTTAGTGTCTGGCTGAACAAGTGAGAGATGCGTCTAATTGTTGAGCAAAGAGTAACCGTCATGTTGGATGAGGCTCTCCAGCTTCTCTGGTAACATATCGACCCACGGACTCCAAGATGGCTGGAACTTGATATCCAATCTCATGTTCCAGAGTATTGTTGGTACTCTGGATGTCAGGCTCCCATAATTACTACGAGGTTACCATAACCCTCTGATTTGAAGTGCGTACCAGCATGGACACTGTATTTGACTACTGAGGTCTGATCTTATAAGAAACTGAAACAAAAACACCCTAATTAGAATATGTCCAAATGCATCTCAATAATCCAGGTTCATCTGGATACTTTGTTGAGTCCCATTCGTAATCAATGCATTAGCGAGAGAACACAGGCTAACTTTAATATGTAGAGCTTTCTTACCTGGAGACGCTTCTAAACTAAAGATCTGTGCAGTCGCAGTGGCAAAGGCATTTCTTCTTCTGCGATGCACATGCACAACCGTCATGTAATTTAAACATGTTGCCAGAAGTGATAGACATCTGAAAAAATCCTGGAACTTACTGTCTGCTCCTAACAGTGACAATCAAAACTGGTTGCTCATATGAAAAGTAGCGCCATCAGCTGGTAAGGCACAAGGGTTGGTGAATGCCTCCTAGGGATGGCTTTAGTCCCACTTCTAGCAGTCAGTTTTGTGCTCTGCTGATGTTAAAGGTATAGTGGGTAGAAACACTGAAGTCACATTTTGAACAAGTGTGCATAAGCAAAACCATCCTACCTGCTCTTCTGGGGGAACATCTATCAAAGCTCATGCACAGCTTTGCTTATGGTCTGTTAGTATCTTTGAATGCCCCCAAGAGCGCCCCCAAGAGCAATGCCGACGCTCTTGGGGGCGTCAGCATTGCAGTGGCTGGGGGATTTCCTCGGGGTTGTCTCTCCCCTTTCCTTGGGGGGAGGGGGGGGGGGGTTGCAGATATCCTGTGTCGGCCCCTCCTGGGCGCCCTGCTTTAGGGACTCTTTTGGGAGTCCGGGGTTATGGGTCCCCTGACTCCTGCCTCTGTGCTCGGGGAAGGCGGGCCTTTGATTCTCCACAACCAGCTATCGAGCTATTTCCTTCTGGATAATTTTCACCTAAACTAGTGCACTCTCACAAACTCCCACAGGTGCTGGGTCCCAGGTATAAAATGTTCACTTATATACAGAAAGCTTAAAATGTATTTCTTTATTTATGTTCTTTCACTTTCTTTTTTCAAGTATCACATTACACATGTCAGCTTAAATAATAATATATATGATTTAGCAATGGTATCATGGTGTTACTCGATTGTATCTGTTGCTTTATGTCTGTTGGTTGTGCTGTTCTTTTTGCATCTCTCTTTCCAGGTGATGGAGCAGACGGAGAACGTTTAATCACTCTCTCCCTTTTATCTCTTCTTTCTTTCACCTCTTCTTTCTTTTTTTCTCTCTCACTTCTTGTTCTTCCTTTACTCTCCCATTGTAGTGTCCATATAATTTAAAATTCTCCCTGCAGGAATCACAATAAAGCTATTTACAAGCATAAATCAAGAGGAGCACTATGGCGAAAGCTGTTCGCTCCACTTGTAAAAGCAAAATCTGTCGAGTTCTATCTGGCATTGAGACATCAATTCCTATTGCCACATTGCTAGACAGGACACTGAAAAAAAAAAAAAAAAAAAGATACTAACTTAGCCAAAGAAGATATTTCCATTACACCATGTCAGATTCCCCTTCGGTAAGTCACAATCAACGTCTGAAACCGAAGCTCACTTGATACATAAACACTAGAAGTGCACAGCCAGCAAGAGGAAACTAGCAAAGAATGAGCATACACATTGGAGTTGGATGAGAACATTTTATTAGAATTGTTTTAAATCAACCTTTGTGTATTTTTCTAATCAGAACTAGACAGTAAATTGTTCTTCTTCCTCTTTAACCTCTCTGCTCTGTAATGTTTCCTCTCCTGCAGATCAGATTAACATCACAGCTGAATCTGGAGAAACCGTCATTCTGCCATGTAGAGCTCCTGAGAACAAAACGGTTACAGCTGCAGAGTGGAGGAGAACTGATCTGGAGTCAGGTCAGCCTGTTCTTTTGTACCGGAATGAGAAGCTTGATGAAGAGACTCAGAGTCCATCCTTTAGGAACCGAACAGATCTGCAGGACGTGGAGAATGGAGACGTGTCTCTGGTTCTGCAGAAAGTGACGACTGCTGATACAGGAACATATGAGTGTCGAGTCATTCAGAGAGGAAATATTCACAGGAAGAGATCCATTCTGGATGATGACCCCCCCATCAGCATCATTAACCTGAGAGTTGAACCAGGTGAGAACGGCTGCAACTAATCTTAATTGAAGATGAAACATGATTATTTTTTGTGTGATCTCCATCATCTTTTCAGTTGCTGGTGAAAATATTTTGAATTCTTCGTCAAAACACCTTTGAATTTCCTTTTAATGTCTGTTGTTACCACAATTCTTTATTTATTAGGTTTAGAAATGATCGTCCATAAAATAATTTAAAATTTAATTGATTTAATTGATTTTTAATATTCTATCAAAATATAGGATTCACTGATAAAACGTCAAATTAAGATATGTATTAATGTATTTTAAAATAAAATCTTTGGACCTTCAAGCTTTTAACATTGCTTTCTGTTTACAAAGATTTTAAACTTGTGTAAAAAGGGTTTATTAACCAATCCCATCATCAACATTAAAAAAAAAAAAATATTGTAAATTACCAATCACTCCAGTTTGGCTGAGAGTAAATATATTGATCCTTCAATGCATTGCAATAAATGTTTTTCCGAATTCAAAATTAATTCAGAAAATTCTCTGAATCTATCGGTTCCCCTGGCCTCTGGGTTCATGAGCAGTTTCGAGTGATTTGCGTTGTATGGGCAAAAGCTGGACAATGCACAACGTGAATGTAAATATGCAGGGTTAACAGTGGTGCTGCAAGGGTCTCTTTAGATCCCAAGAAAAAAAAAACCCCAAAGGTTGCCTCAGACCAGGTTTCATCACATAAATCAAATCTAGCACTGACAGAAATGTAAACTTTAAGTTTTAATGATTACAAAGTAGACATAAGAATTTCAAAATAAATATGTAATTTAAGATAAGATAAGATAGGCTTTATTAATCTCACATTGGAGAAATTCACTTGTCACATATCGGCTTAATAAACAAAGAAGGTACCAAAAGGAGGAGAAGGTGCATAGTGTGTCCACATATATACCTGAGCATGGCACACCTGGAGGAGAAGAATATGTACGTGCAGATGCTGTTCCTGGACTTTAGTTCAGTGTTTAACACCATCATCCCACAGCAACTGGTGGGAAAAGTTGAACATCTGGGCTTCAGCACACCCCTTCGCAGCTGGCTGCTAGACTTCCTCACCAACAGACCTCAGTCAGTCCGGGTCGGACAGAACACCTCTGATGTCATCACCCTCGGCATGGGCTCCCCTCAGGGCTGCGTCCTGAGCCTCCTGCTGTTCACCCTGATGACACACGACTGCGTCCCCAGGTTCACCACCAATCACATCGTGAAGTTTGCTGACGACACAAAGGTGGTGGGCCTGATCAGAGACGACAACAACCAGGACTACAGAGAGGAGGTGGAGCAACTGGTGGGCTGGTGCAGAGTCAACAGCCTGATCCTGAACATGGAGAAGACGAAGGAGATCATCGTCGACTTCAGGAAGAACCAGCCGCACCACGCTCCACTGCTCATCAACAGCTCAGCTGTGGAGGTGGTCAGCCACACCAAGTTCCTGGGGTGCACATCACGGACAACCTCACCTGGTCTGTGAACACCACATCACTGGTGAAGAGGGCACAGAAATGACTCTACTTCCTAAGGAGGATGAGGAGAGCCCACCTGCCCCCACCCATCCTCACGACCTTCTACAGAAGCACCATAGAGAGCATTCTGACCAGCTGTCTCTCTGTGTGGTGTGGAGACTGCAATGCCACCGACTCGAAGAACGTGAGGAGAGTGGTGAAGACAGCAGAAGTGATTATCGGGGCTCCTCTTCCCTCCATTAAGGATATTTCATCTCAGCGCTGCGTGTCCCGAGCCCGAAACATTATTAAAGACCCCTCACACCCCAACCATGGACTGTTCTCCCTGCTACCTTCTGGGATTAGGTTCCGCAGCATCCGCTGCAGGTCCACCAGGTTCTGCAAAAGCTTTTTCCCTTTTGCCATCAGACTGTTGAACTGCTGAACTCTAAACTGGACCCTGCACCACTTTTTGCACATTTGCACCATTGCATTTTTATCTAGCATTACAAATGCTGCCGAACTTGCAGTTTCCAAATGTATTTTTGCACAAATGCCTTTTGCACCATCATTTCTGCACATACAAATGGTTTTCATTGTTCTCTTCTCCTGCATTGTTTACATTTCAGTTGTTTACTTTTTAATCACTGCTGCAATTTTCCTGCATTTTACACATTTCATTTGTTTACTTTTAATTACAAGCTGCATGCAACGAAATTTCGTTCTGTATGCACTCTGTGCATACAAAATGACAAACATAGTCTAAGTATCAAAAAATAAAATATACATTCAAAGAAAATAAACCAGAGATTTAGGATGACTTATGTACATTCAGGTGACTTATATACAAATGGATTGACGTTGTACATTAAAGTGGTACCAGGTAAAGAACAACAGTGAGGTAGTGAGATAACTACAACAGCTGAAGTCACTTATTTACCAGGATTATTCCACAGCTTATTGCACTGTGTATTAAATAGAATTGCACAGTAGTTATTGGACATTAGTTATTACAGTCATAGTTACAGTACAGTTATAGTGCAGCATTGTAAAGTCTGATAGCAGCAGGGATGAATGACCTGCGGTAGCGTTCCTTTTTACAAACAGGGTGTATAAGTCTATCACTAAAGGAGCTGCTCAGCTCCTCTACAGTCTGGTGCAGGGGTGAAAGGTTTTGTCCATGATGGATGTGAGCTTGGACAACACCCTCCTCTCAGCCACTTCCTCCACAGAGTCCAGAGTGCAGCCCAGGACAGAAGTGGCCTTCCTTACCAGCTTATTCAGCCTCTTTCTGTCCTGCTCTGCGATGCCAAGAGCCTAGCAGACGACAGCATAGAGGAGGGCTGGGGCCTGCTCACTCCAAAGGACCTCAGCCTCCACAGGAGGTGGAGGCGGATCTGGCTCTTCTTGCATAGAGCATCGGTGTTATGAGTCCAGTCCAGTTTATTGTTGATGTGAACACCCAGGTATTTGAAACTCTCCACAGTTTTTATGTCCCGCCCTTGGATGTTCACAGTGGAGTGAGGTGGGGGTCTTCTCCTGAAGTCGATCACCATCTCCTTGGTCTTACTGGTGTTTAGACACAGGTGGTTCTTCTCACACCAGTCCACAAAGTTCATGATGACCGACCGGTACTCCAGCTCGTTCCCCTTAGACACACAGCCCACAATGGGCGAGTCATCAGAGAACTTCTGAAGATGGCAGCTGTCTGTGTTAGTCTGTGTAAGTGAAGTCCGAGGTGTAGAGGGTGAAAAGAAACGGAGACAGGACGGTGCCCTGGGGGACCCCGGTGCTGCAGGCTACTACCTCTGACTGACAGCTGTGCAGCCGCACATGCTGAGGGCGGTCAGTGAGGTAGTCGATGGTCCAGTCAGCAAGATGTTTCTCCAAATGTCTCATGTTAAATCCTGGGACATGGCAGGAAAGGCTCCCAAATGCAAGGGAAAACAGGATTCTTCCATTTGGGTATTAACTTGAATGGGCCATTTGGACAGGGTAAATACCCTGTACCATTTGGACAGGGTATTTACATTAGGGAGCACCTGAATTCTACAAAAAATCCACTGGATGGCAGTCTTGCCTTATGTTTTGGAAGGTCCAGGAAGACTCGCCGTGTTTGACATTTGGGGTATCACGTGTTATTGAGGTTTACCGAGTGTTTGAGTACTGGAGGCCCATTGGGAGTTTGTGTTGTGGGGTTGGTGGGTGTACAGTAGGGAACACTGTGTCGGTGACATTTGGGTAACAGGGGTGTTTGAGTACTGGAGGCCCATGGGGAGTGTGTGGGGGATGGGCAGTGTCCATAAGGGAGCACCCTGGTGAAATTTGAGTAACATGGGTGTTTTACCAAGTATTTGAGGTCCTCAGGCCCATGGGGAGTGTGTGGGGGAGGACCAGTGTCCATAAGGGAGCACCCTGGTGACAATTGGGTGACATTTGGGTAAAATGAGTGATTAAGAACTGCAGGCCCATGGGGAGTGTGTGGGGGATGGGCAGTGTTCATAAGGGAGCACCCTGGTGACATTTGGGTAACATGGGTGTATTGGTGTTTAACATGTATTTTAATACCGGTGGTCCAGCCCCTGGTGGTTAGAAGAACCAGGGGCTGCTCCATGGAAGTTGATGAGGGGCATGGTGCTCCATTCCTGGGTAGAGAAGTTCCATGGTTACCCCTTCTTCTCTGGAGGCCAAAGGTCAAAGGGTATGCTCAGCCCACCTCCATGTGGGCTTTGGATGCACCATTCCTGGGTAAAGAAGCTCCATGGTCCCCCCCCCCCTCTCTGGTTCACCTGGACCCTGGTGGTCCAGAAGAACCAGGGGCTGCTCCATTGAAGTTCATGCCAGGCTAGAGTGCTCTGTTCCTGGGTAGACAAGGTCCATGGGTCCCCCTAGTTCTCCTGGACCCTGGTGATCCAGAAGAACCAGGGGCTGCTCCATGGAGCTCCTTTCCTTGGTAGAGAAGGTCCATGAGTCCCCCTCTACTCCGATGCTGGGCCGGTAGGCAAACTGCAGCGGGTCCAGGGTGGCGCTCACCACGGTGCATAGGTGAGCAAGGATGAAGCGCTCCATTGTCTTCATCAGGTGGGAGGTCAGAGTGACTGGTCTGAAGTGGGCCAGTTCCCTGGTGTGCAGTGTTTTGGGAATCGGTACCACACAGGAGGTCTTCCACAGGGTAGGGACCACCCCCACGGGGTATAGTGGAGGATATTTCTGGAAACATAGCTAAGAAATGCACATGTCAATTTTTGAATAACTGCCCTTGAGCAAGACCGTCCAACCTGCTATTCTGCTCCTTAAGGGGGATCAGATTTAATAATCTCCTAAATGTACTCTGGTCTTCTGTCTTCTGAGGGCTTTCTCTTTTCTTTATAAACTTTTAAAACAGTTTAAATCTTGCTTCAAAGTACATGGTGAGAGCAGCAGAGCTACAATGAACAGCTGAAGCAGAGGCTCACTTGATACATAAACACCAGAAGTGCACAGCCAGCAAGAGGAAACTAGGAAGGAATGAGCGTACACATTGGAGTTGGATGAGAACATTTTCTAACTTTAGTAATTTTTATTTCTTCCTGCTTCTTGGTGAAGACGGAGGCTTTTCTTTTCTCTCCTCTCCTGTTCCCCTCTCCCTCCCCCATTTCCCTGCCTACTTCTATCAATCGTTTGTGGAGCCTCTTTTTACGTATCTTCCAAACTATACATTATGGATCTGGACAGCAGGACTCTCAATGCAATTGATCAAATTGTTTCAACGAGAGGACTTGGTGGAGGAGAGCCCTTGTGGCCAATGGGACATTTGCAGCTGGACACATGGTAGGAGGAGGATAATGTGTCTGTCAATTTTGAAAATGGGTTCAAAGTTGGATTTATGATAACAGGATTTCTGCTTTTGGAGCTGGCGGCTACCTGGAGCTTCAAGAAATTGTGAAAACGTCGGCAGCTGCTTCGGCCCATGTCAATGCTGCCTGAACTATGTGAGGGATATGTCCGCTACCAGCACTCAGACTGAAATGCTGTGTAAGCAGAGCTACAGGCCAGCTGCTGTTTCAAAACTTGTTGACAGGATAGGAACGATCTTGAACAAATCTGGAAGCTGGCACAATTTTGGCTGTTTTGGAATCACCATTGAGATGTACCAGTGGGACTTTAAGGCAGACAGAAAAACAAGTCCGTCTGCCCAAAGCAAATGCTGCTATCCAAACTGGCTCCCCTACAATCTTAATTTCTCCTGGATGTTATGTAAACAAGACGCCCTGTGACATCTGATATCTGTGATCTTGAAACAGAGCGCACTAAACTGCCTGATAATATTCCATCACTATCAAAGACTACAAAGACAGACAAAGTCTGCGACAGACTGGCGACCTGTCCAGGGTGTACCCCGCCTCTCGCCCAGTGAGCGCTGGAGATAGGCACCAGCAACCCCCGCAACCCCATGAGGGATTAAGTGGGTTAGAAAATGGATGGATGGATATCAAAGACTAATGGCTGCAAGTGCTATTTGGGACAGTTCACAGACAAACACACACATGATTACACTAAAAAACACAGTCACACACACCGTCTCTAGTGTGCTTTCTTCCCTTACTCTGCTGCTTTCTGTTTTAGCTGTAGTGTCAGAAAGGTCAGATCAGAGACCTCAAGCCGTAGCTTTATGAATAGAAACATTTAAGCTTAGAATTTTTAGTGAAAAAATTAAACCAAAGAAGTGGTTCTATTTGTAGCTTTGGAAAGGTTGGACAAAATTACTTTAGATCAGAATTCCCTAAGAATATACTTAGCTTACTTCATATTATTAATAGAAACTATTAAGTCTTTCTTTATGTATGCTAATGTATGTAAGAAGTCTAGTCATGGTGTTATTAACTAATGTAATTATCAACAGAAATGTCAGACTGGTCCATCTCCTCCCATTGACCTTTTACGTCTTGATAAATATTTTTGTTTATTATCAGATTAAAATGATTGTATCTGCAGAATGACTGGGTCCATCAGTGTTTTCATGTTTGCTATAGTTGCTCATTTTTCATGCTGTGAAAACAAGCAAAGTTGCACAATTTTTTGTTTCATGATTAAAAGCATACATTTATATTAAAATAATAGAATAATCGTCTTTATTGTCATTGCAACATACATTCCAACAAAATTTGTTCTCTGGTTTTAACCCATCCCCTTGGGGAGCAGTGGGCTGTCACTGTGGAGCGCCCAGGGAGCAATGGCGTTAATGGCCTTGCTTCGGGACCCAGAGTGGCGGTATATAGTAGTTGAACCCAGAACTTCCGGGACAAGCGCAATGCTCTAACATCTAGGCCACCACTCCCCCTAAAACCAGGATGTCCTCTGACATTATAAAGTCAGACATCTTTGACAAAAAGCCCTCAGAAGTTTTATGAAAAATAAAACCTTTGTGACAGAGGCTGCCAGAAGTCCTCTCAGGGTCAATCTAGGAGATGTGCATCAGGATATTTTCCATAGCGGCTAGGTGTCATACTCCATGCAGCCATGTTGCAGCTTCTTCCTCATTGCTGCAGACCAGGAATCCAGATTAGGTTAAAAACATTCATGGTGTTTCTACCCTGTCGATCTGGTTCTGATCCAGGGGAAGAGTCCAGATGTTCCTTTTAGGCTCTAGAAAGTATCCAGATGCTCCTGGAACCCTTGACACTTTAGTCAGATTATATTATCTCAGTAATAACCTTTATGTAACCAGATATAACCTCATTGAGATCTAAAGTCTCTTTTCTAACTTCTGTTACTTTCATTCTAATTTCTAACTTTAAAATGTCACAGAATATCTGAGCTTAATATTTTAAATGTATGCTAATTAATGGTTATTTTTTTATTATTTTACAGCAATTTCCTCCTCTGTGACCACATTATTGTTAATCTTTAATTGACGAGAGCCCTTGTCGCTCTATACTATAATACTATGGATTTTCATGGTGGGGAAACCATAGATTTAATTACCATGGTTTTATTAACTCACAATATAAACTGTAATGATCAGAGGCAGGGGACGCAGAATTCAGCCAGACCAGCAGAAGTTCAGATCAGGTGTTTTATTAACAAAAATCAAAAACAGGGAAAAAGCCAAAGAGACCGTTGAACCAAAAGAAGGCAGAAAAATAAACAGTCCAGCAGGGCAGGTAAAAACAGGAACAGACAGGCAGAACAGGATGATTCAGGTTTCTGGAGACAAGAGGGTAGTGATGTTACGTGATGTGCCGAGGCTTCGAGGCGTGTGTCGAGTAATGGAGGGGGCGTTTCCGTAAAGCGCGTATCGAAGCTTGCTTCATTTAGGGGAGGAGCCGAAAACGATGACGTCCGAAGCCTCGCTGCCCGGCTGTACCACGTGACTGCTTCGGGAAGTGGCTCAGATTTTCATTCAGAACCAGTCATGGCTGCACGCTGGATCATAAAACAGTTCTGCTAACCAGATGCAGTTTAAAACGCCACTTGGTCTGTTTATAAGTTTCGTTTTTATTAATTCTGCATTTTTTAACTACATGCACCGTATTTCTGTGCCTCCGCGCTTGCTCCTCTCCCCCCTCCTTTCCCTCGGAGCAGGTGCTTTTATCACCGTTCACCATTCAAAACGTGAATCACTACGTTTAATGTTCTCACATCGGTAGCAATGTGTGCCAGTTAAAGTCAATAGGAGAGTTACTAGCTGTGTTTCATGCTCTTTTGTTTTTAACAACATAGAATCAGTGGCGCTTCGGTGGGCTGCTGTCAGTACCCCTGTTCCCTTTATAGAAGCCCTTTACAGTATTTAGTTATGCATTTTCCCCACTGTTTATCCGTTACATGGAGCGCACCAACGGGGGTAAAATCCGCCGACCGCACCGCCGCACTGACGAGAGAGCAATAGAAATTTGTCTGGTCAGCGCGGCGACTGATTGAGAAACCTGTCGCTGTGGAAGGTGGTGAGAATGTTATAAACTGTAACAGTCTAGAAGTGCATTGAGCTGAAAAGAGGGAGACATCAGCAGCTGGATCGTGCGTAAAGACGCAGCGTGAACCTCTGTGTGCTTCAGTGTTGCTGCTGAGGGGAAATTGCTATGTATCCTAGCAAAATTTTTGCTAGGATACATAATTTAGAAATTGGTCTGTAATTGTTTACCTGCGATGACTCCCCACCCTTGAATAGAGGCAAAACAAATGCTGATTTCCAGACACTAGGGATTTTATTAGTGATTAGACTTAGATTAAAAATATGAGACAATGGCTCTGCTATAAACTCTGCAGCCAACTTTAGAAAAAATGGATCCAGGTTATCTGGCCCTGCCGCTTTTCTGGTGTCTATGTTCTTCAGTTCTCTAAGAACCTCAGTTGTACAAATAGGGAAAAAGTTAAAAGAGGTGGAGTTACCATCATTATTCAAAAACAGTTAATCTGTATTTGCATTTTGTCCGAATGAATTTAAGTCATCAAATAGAGAACCTACAGAAATAAAATGCTTATTAAAATAATTTAAAACTGCTAATTTATCAGACACCATTTTACTACACTGAAAACTGCTATCATCAGGCCATTTCTTAAAAAACCCACCCTTGACCCAGAAGTCTTTGCTAACTACAGGCCTATCTCCAATCTTCCGTTCCTTTCAAAGGTGCTGGAAAAAGTAGTTTCCGCTCAGCTTCAGGACCATCTTAAAACACATGACCTGTTTGAAAAATTTCAGTCCGGTTTCCGTACAGGCCACAATACAGAAACAGCCCTGGTCAGGGTCACAAATGACCTGTTGATGACAGCAGACACTGGCTCACCATCTCTTCTCATCCTCCTGGACTTGACTGCAGCATTTGACACTGTGGATCACAATATCCTCCTCCGTCGTTTTAGCTCCACTATCGGAGTCTCTGAGTCTGTCTATGACTGGTTTTCATTATACCTCACTGGAAGAACTGAGTATGTCACCTTGGGAAAGGCTAAATCCCTTGCTCACAACGTCACCTGTGGTGTCCCTCAAGGCTCAGTGCTCGGTCCCACTTTGTTTAATCTGTACATGCTCCCTCTTGGCCATGTCATCACCCAGCATGGGGTTTCATTCCATTGCTATGCTGATGACACTCAGCTCTACCTCAGGACAAACCCAACATCCTCTGCTCCTCTGCCATCATCAACTCTGACCACCTGCCTGGAGGAGGTAAAGGCGTGGATGAAGCAAAACGTTCTTCAGCTAAACAGCTCCAAGACTGAAGCCATCTTAGTCGGCACTCCACACCAGGTTAGGTCATCTGACATCACCAGCATCACCTTCTCTGGACAAACTCTTCCCCTTTCAACATCTGCCACTAACCTGGGTGATAAAATGGACTCGCATTTGACCTTTGAGTCTCACATAAAACACCTCTGAAAAGACCTCCTTCTTCCACCTCAGAAACATCGCTAAACTTCGTCCCACACTCACTCCGGCAGATACAGAAAAGCTTGTCCACGCTTTTGTCTCCTCCAGGCTGGACTACTGCAATGCGCTCCTCATCGGGATCCCAGGGAAAGGCCTTCAGAAGCTGCAATATATACAAAACAGCGCTGCTCGGATCCTGATGAGGGTGCGCAAACATGACCATATCTGGACTGGCTTCCTGTCACACTCAGAATTGAGTACAAGGTCTCCCTCCTTACCCACCAGTGCATCCATGGTGATGCCCCAGCATATCTTAAGGAACTTCTCACCCCACAGACCTCAACACGCAACCTCCGATCTACCACAACATATCTGTTGAAACTACCAAAGACAAAGCTCCGTACAATGGGAGATCGGGCTTTCTTTTCAGCTGCTCCCAGGCTGTGGAACGCTCTCCCTGGCCACCTGAGGACCCTGCAGACTGTGGATGCTTTTAAACGTGGCCTTAAAACCCACCTTTTTAGGAGACCTTTTAATTGAACTCTTTCTTTTTGCTTCGTTTTTATTTTATTTTTTTATTTTATTTTTTTAGCACTTACCCGTTTTATTATGTAGCACTTTGGGATTTATTTTAAATATAAAGTGCATTACAAGTCCAAAGTATTATTATTATTATAACTTTTTTTCCAAACAAAATTAGGAAAGTCACTCGGTGGCGCCTGTTCAGTAGCTGATTTAACTGTTTTCCAAAATTTCTTTGGATCAGTTAAATTTTTGGTCATTTCGGCAAGGAAATAGTCTGACTTTGCTTTCTTAATTGATGATGTACAATTATTCCTCAATTTCCTAAAACAAAGCCAGCTCTCCTCAGTATTGATTTTTTTTGCTCTAGCCCAAGATGTATCTCCTTGTTTAAGCAGAGCCCCAATAGCTAGGGAAAACCATGGATTATTTCTCCCCTTCTCCCTAATTTTACGTACAGGAGCATGTTTATTTATTAGTCTTAAAAATTCTTCATAAAAATACTGCCAGGCAAGGTCTACAGTATCAAAAAGTGAAACCCTATTCCAGTTAAAAAGTATCAAATCATGAATCAAAGCTTGCTCATTTAAGTGTTTTAAATCTCTTTTGCTCAAAATACGAGGCTTAGATTTTGGTAATTTGAGATTATCCCATATTAAACAGGTTTCCAGAGTTTCCTTTTTCACCTCAGGAATATCGCCAAAATTAGAAACATTCTGTCCAGGAGTGATGCTGAAAAACTAGTCCATGCATTTGTTACTTCAAGGCTGGACTATTGTAATTCTTTACTATCAGGAAGTCTTCAGCTGATCCAAAATGCTGCGGCAAGAGTTCTGATGAAAATCAACAAGGGGGATCATATTTCTCCTATTTTAGCTTCCCTTCATTGGCTTCCTGTTAAATCAAGAATAGAATTTAAAATTCTCCTTCTAACGTATAAAGCCCTTAATAATCAAGCTCCATCATATATCAGAGCTCTGATTACCCCGTATGTTCCTAACAGAGCACTTCGCTCTCAGACTGCAGGTCTGCTGGTGGTTCCTAGAGTCTCTAAAAGTAGAATGGGAGGCAGATCCTATAGCTATCAGGCTCCTTTCCTGTGGAACCAACTCCCAGTTTTGGTCCGTGAGGCAGACACCCTGTCTACTTTTAAGACTAATCTTAAAACTTTCCTTTTTGACAAAGCTTATAGTTAGAGTGGCTCATACCCTGAGCTATCTCTATAGTTGTGCTGTGATAGGCATATGCTACTGGAGGACATCAGGGTCTAATTTTCTCACTCTACTGATTTCTACTGTTCTTCAGTTTTGCATTGTATTACATTGAAATAACTGTCGTCATTTCAGCTTTTAACTTTTTGCTCTCTCTCTTTTTCTTCATAGTAGGTACACCTGGTCTGGCGTTCTGTTAACTGTGACATCATCCAGAGAAGACGGCTCACCCGCTATTACCATCTAATGTAGAACAGATTACTAGATCAATGTGTGCTTCTGTGCTTTTTTGTCTCACTTGTTGTGTCTCTGCTCTGTCTTCTGTAACCCCCAGTCGGTCGAGGCAGATGACCGTTCATACTGAGCCCAGTTCTGCTGGAGGTTTTTCCTTCCCGCTAATGGGTGGTTTTTCTTTCCACTGTCGCTTCATGCTTGCTCAGTATGAGGGATTGCTGCAAAGCCATGGACAATGCAGACAACTCTTCCTGTAGCTCTACGCTTCTTCAGGAGTGAATGCTGCTTGTCGGGACTTTGAAGCAATCAACTGGTTCCCTTATATAGGACATTTTTGACCAATCTGTATAATCTGACCCAATCTGTATAATATGATTGATTTTGACTTTGTAAAGTTCCTTGAGATGACATGTTTCATGAATTGGCGCTATATAAATAAAATAGAATTGAAAAATTTAGATTTTTAACTATACCTACAGCACAATGATCACTAAGATCATTTGCAAAAACTCCTGTCCCTGTATATTTATGCGGAGCATTTGTCATAATTAAGTCAAGAAGTGATGATTTTGACGGGCATTTGTTATTGGGTCGAGTGGGGTAGTTTATTAACTTGGTGATATTTAAAGAATCACAGATAGTTTTTAAACTATCTGAAGATGCTGTCAACCAGTCTAGATTTAAATCTCCTAATAAAACAAATTCATTATTATTTAGGTCAGCTAGATATTTGTACAAATTTGGAAGTGCATCACAGACAGCAGAAGGTGGTTGATAACACCCTATAACTGTAATATAATATTCTGAGCCTTAGTGAATTAAATTTTTAGGGCTAGAAAATCAAATTGTTTAGAAATAGATACAGAGGATAAAAGTGTGACATGAAAATTGCTCTTTACAAAGATAGCAACACCGCCACCTTTCTTAAGGCGATCACAGCGAAAAACATTGTAACCTTCTAAGGAAATATTTTTATTTGTAATAGATTTGTTTAACCATGTTTCCGTCAAGACTCTCAACTTTTGATCAAAGTTGAAAGGTCTGATTATTACACACCATGCCATATCACATGACACTACTATTTTTTGGGAATACTTACAGAGAATACATTCAAACAATATTTTATTATACACATATGTGTATACATAACTTATGTAGACAAATGATTTCGTCCTACACCTTTTGTGAACTAATTCCCAAGAGCTATAATAGACAAAAAAATCAATGCATCACACATGTTAAGATACAGCTGGCTGTGATTATACACCTGGCCAGTAGGTGGTGTCGTGTGCACATGAAGCTCCAAGAAATTAACCCTTTCTCGAACCAGTTGGCTCAAGTGGTTCAATTCCTCATGAGGCTTCATCTCACCATCACTACAAGAGGGTAAAAAATCCAAAACCAAGACATAAACTGAATATTGCATTAGACTCACCCATAAACTCAACCTGACGACCTGGCACTGATGTCTGGTCTCAACAGTTTATATGGAGGTGGAAGCAGGTGAAACCGGTGAGGGGTGATTGCAGCAGGGGTGGAGTTAAGCAGGTGTGCAGAGTAAGTAATTAGACCAGACATCAGTGCTGAGGCTCAAAACAAGAACAGACCAGAAACCAAACCTAAAACAATAACTGTAAAAGAAACCTCAAAACCCACACTAGGACACAAACAAAAACTGAGACAGAACCTAAGCTAAAACAGAACTCAAACTATCACAATAAACACAATATTTTTTTAACTTGATCTGATGCTGTTCCTTTAAACAACTGTTCTTAGTTCTAAATCTGATGTTGATGGCTGATAGTTATCTAAAACTCTGATATTTTTGAGCTGAAACTTTCTATCAGAGATTCTCTGTTCAATCAGCCAGAGATGGAAGCAGAGACTCCTTGCTCTTCTCTGGCCTGGAACATGTGGAAGGTCTGCTGAGGCCTGGAGAAAATGGTTCTGGTCGGGTTTAAACTAATAATAAGTCAAAATGAAAAAACTATTGTAAATATTTCAGATCAACTAGGGTGTCTGTGGATAGGATTATATATTATTCTTATACTTAATGACCAGGGGCCCGTTCTTCGTACGTTGCTTAAAACATCCAAGATCAAATGAGACATTCAAGATGATTTCATCCAGCAGGGTCTGCGGGGTTTCAGCCGGAGTCTTTGAACACACCTGTTGTTTATGATTAGTATGTCTGGATTGAGTTATCTGAGATAACTGCGCATTTATGCGTCACTTTAAAAGGGGAAATGTATTGATAGTAGAAACAATGATCAACAACGCTCCTATTGGCTGTTCAGCATGGCCAAAGAACGCCCACAGTTTTTCTCTCAAGCAGAACACGAGCTTTTAATGGAAGGTTATGCCGAATTTGAGTTATTAATTAAAACGACAGGGAACACCTCAAAGTCTGCTAAAGCCAGGAGAGAGGGCTGGTAAAAAGCAGCAGACAAATTACATGCATAAGTGCTGTCCATGTTAGATGTTTCTATCACTTTCTACAGTATGTATTTTTGCTTTTCAATAATTTTATATTTACTTTGTTATTTTATGTCAGAGCATCCACGGGACCCCCTAGAATATGGGGAAAAAAGTGAAGTACAAGAATATTTTACAAATGGTAGCCTTTAATTATTATACTGTATTTTAAAAAGCAACTTCTTCCTCTTTTTTAAAAGCCACCGTTAAATGATGTGTTTGTCTATTTATAACAGCCACCAAGAAAAAGGCTTAACCCCCCCAGGTTCTTTTTAAGTTTGTTGCATGAGGCATGTTTCACCCTTTCTTTTTCTTTCACAAAATGACACAGGGTGCCATCCGTTCCCTATATAACAAAAAAATTGCATTTTGACCTGAAAGAAAAAAAAACAAATTCAGAGGAGAAATTGAACTCCACAACTTGAAAAAAAGAAAAATTGCACTAGAGATCGAGTTGATTCAAAAGGACGTTCAGAGTAAATTCTAATACACCATTTGACAGTAGTATTGCTGACTTTATATAACTATCTCTTATTGCAGACAAAAGATGATTTGCTGTCTTTTCTTTATAAAGAATTGTTTAAATAAAACAACCGGAACTAAGCATTATTTGTTTTGTCTTTTATTATAGATTAAAAAATGGTGTTCCACAATTCTGTCCCGTCCTCTGCCACTAGGTGGTCCAAGTGCACTGGCTGGACAGACTTGCCTCTCTCCTCCGCTTATAAAGCTGCGATCTAATCCTGTTTACATAAAATAAGCTCGCGAGCAGGCTTAAATTTGCGCACATGTTGCTATGACAGCAAGTCCGGGATGAGTTTCGAAGAACCAAACGATCCAAGATCATGCCAAATCGTCAACAATCAAATCCAGCTAACTGAGTTAGCGACGTACGAAGAACGGGCCCCAGAGCTCTAACCTCTCTGCTCTGTGTTCCTGCAGATCAGAGAATCATTACAGCGGAACCAGGAGTCACCATCATTCTACCATGTAGAGCTCCTGAGAACGAATCTGATGAAGATGTAGACTGGAGCAGAACTGCTCTGAAGCCTGGTCAATATGTTCTCATGTACAGGAACGAGCAGGTGGATCCAGAGGTCCAGTCTCCATCCTATAGGAACCGGACAAATCTGCAGGACATGAAGAATGGAGACGTGTCTTTGGTTCTGAACAAAGTGACGACTGATGATACAGGAACATACGAGTGTCGAGTTGTTCAGGAAATAAATAATCGCAGGATGACATCCACTCTGGACCCTCTCACCATCATTAACCTGAGAGCTGAACCAGGTGAGTCGGTTTGTCTCTGGATCAGAACCTCCAGCAGCTTCCTGGTTGCTGACGTCAGAGAGAAACATCTCAGATCAGATGTAAGTATTTTCTAAGCTGTTCCTCCAGGTCTGCAGTTTCTGAGCTTTAGATGGACAGAAACAAACACTTCAGTCATCCATGTTCCCCAGATCCTGAAGAATCTAAAGATGGGCTAACTGCCCTAGCCTTTGCTACTAAGCATAGCAAACCACAACACAGGGAACTGAGATTACAATACTGCTTACTGAGAGAAGTTACCTAGCTGACAAAATAATTCCGTCCGTCCGTCCGTTTTCTTCCGTTTATCCGGGGTCAGGTCGCAGGGGTAGCAGCTTCAGTAGGGAGGACCAGACGTCCCTCTCTCCGGCCACTTGGGCCAGCTTCTCCGGGGGAATCCCAAGGCGTTCCCAGGCCAGCCGGGAGACATAGTCCCTCCAGCGTGTCCTGGGTCTTCCCCTGGGCCTCCTCCCGGTGGGACGTGCCCGGAACACCTCACCAGGGTGGAGTCCAGGAGACATCCTGACCAGATGCCCGAGCCACCTCAACTGGCTCCTCTGGACGTGGAGGAGCAGCGGCTCTACTCTGAGTCTTCCCCGGATGACTGAGCTCCTCACCCTATCTCTAAGGGAGAGCCCAGACACACTACGGAGAAAACTCATTTCAGCCGCTTGTATCCGGGATCTCGTTCTTTCGGTCACGACCCAAAGTTTGTGACCATAGATGAGGGTAGGAACGTAGATCGACCGGTAAATCGAGAGCTTCGCCTTTTGGCTCAGCTCTCTCCTCACCACAACGGATCGGTACAGCGCCCGCTTCACAGCAGACGCTGCACCAATCCGCCTGTCGATCTACCGCTCCATCTTCCCCTCATTCGTGAACAAGACCCCAAGATACTTGAACTCCTCCACTAGGGGCAGCACATCCTCCCCAACCCGGAGAAGGCACTCTACCCTTTTCTGGTTCAAGACCATGGTCTCGGATTTGGAGGCACTGATTTTCATCCCGGCCGCTTCGCACTCGGCTACGAACCGCTCCAGTGAGAGCTGTAGATCATGCCCTGATGAAGCCAATAGGACCACGTCATCCGCGAATAGCAGAGACGCAATCCTAAGGCCACCAAAATGGATCCCCTCAACACCTTGGCTGTGCCTAGAAATTCTGTCCATAAAAGTTATGAACAGAATCGGTGACAAAGGGCAACCTTGGCAGAGTCCAACTCTCACCGGAAACGAGTCCGACTTACTGCCGGCAATGCGGACCAGACTCTGACACTGGTCGTACAGAGACCTGACAGCCCTTATTAAAGGGTCCGGTACTCCATACTCCCGGAGTACTCCCCACAGGGTCTCTCGGGGGACACAGTCGAATGCCTTCTCCAGATTACTACTACAAAATAATTGTAGTAGTAATTAAGTCACATTCCTTTCAAATAAACGTACCTTGCACAGAATTGCAGCGGGTTGACTGCATGACCCTATCAACACAGTGATACAACAATTTCCCCCTGGGATTATTAAAGTATTTCTGATTCTGATTCTGATACAGGAGCATCCCATTGTCTCGCAACAGAGCCTAGCTCAATTTGTGGCAGCGGCTGCTGGAAGTGGCACTTCTAGGGGCAGCTGGAGCTAATAGTGGCACTGCCAAGAAGGTGCCACGGCTGTTGCCGCACTCCTGTTGCTGTTTGTGAGCAAACAATTTGCTATAGATGCCTGTTAGTCTATAACTACTTACAAATAATCATGTTTTATTGATATCATTTCTAATAAAAGCTTGTTGCATTTTGCCAGCCGCCTGCCACAAGGTATCACAATGCTGGCACTCCAGCTGGCGCAACTAATGGCAGGTCTTCTGGCACTTTGTGTCACTGCAGCACAAGGTGTCAGGGAATTATTGGTGTAATAAATTTTAAGTATTTTAATTGTGGTCACCTTTTGGGTTAACAATACGAATACATAAGAGAATTTTTCTTTGCTTGTGGTTAATGATTAGACATTCAAAGAGCAATTATACTTAAAGGTTATTGACATTTACTGGTGGCAAGTTTAATTCAGTGTTACAATTGACTAGACATCCAATTCTCATGGTAAAAAAGGTTAATAATTGTTAATTAAAAAAAATATTCACCAGTTATAATAATTAAAGGCCCTAAATCACAACCTTTTGGAAACATTTTTCATTCTCTCTTTCCCTATTAGACGAATATATTATCAATTAGAATTTTCAATTAGAATTATTTATAATGTTCTTATAGAAATAGCTTCAATTGCCAAACACAATTATGGTGACGATAAATAACAATTTTGATTTTTACCAAAATTACACATCCTTAATGTTGATCCAGATCAGAAGGCATGATGTTCTTTATGTGTCTTCACAGCACAATTTCCATCCTGGGCCTCAGCTCTTCTGGTTCTCCTGGTTCTGGTTGTAATTGCTGCAGCTCTCTCAAATAATATCCGGCATTATTTCAAATCAGGTGAGTCTCTAAAACTCCGTTACCCATAATTCTGATGGTCACTGCCTGGTCTCCTGTCGTTGCCACAACCTTCTCCATGAGGATCCTGAGCAGGACTCTAGAAGCTCCTCTGAGGAACCTTCTGGTGGATTGTGGGTCAGATCTCAGCAGCTTCATGTCTCTTTGTCTGGTTGAAGACAAGCAGAGGCAGAAACTGCTGAGTCAGTGACTGAGGAGGAAGCAGAGCTGCTTGGTCTGCTGTCAGTCAGCAGCTGGTTCCCAGTTCACCAGAAGCTCAGTGTGGAGATGGACAGAGATCTCTGAGCTGATGCTTCCATCATGGTCCATGAACACAGGACCTCAGAGGTTCTCAGCTCTCTGCTCATTATCTGCTCCACACTCTTTGATCCAGCAACACCTCTCACTCATCCAAAGGGTTCTTCTCTTGCAGCTGCTCCAAATGTCCTGAAAAAGAAAACAGGTATTCTGTCATGGTTTAGGTTTTTGTTTGTTTTGGACTTTTCTTGGACCAGCTTTCAGCCACTATCCTGTCAGCTCTGCCCAAGTCCATTAGCCCACACCAACTTCACCTGCTGCCAGTAATTAGATTCCCCTCTGGTCATCTATTCACAAGTTCATATATACCTTTCTCAGCCAACTCATCCCTGCCAGAACATCTCTTCTCTTCACCTCTCATGTCGGATCGCCTGCAGTTCTTCCTGTTTCTCTATGAGTCCCATCCTCTTCCTCTGACCGTTCCGGTGGTTCCCTGGTCTATATCGCCTGTTTTGGTCTTTATCTAATTAAATCCTCTGGTCTCCTCATCCCTGCCTGGCTGTACCATCAGCCATAACTCATCTGCCAAGTCTGTTTCTGCTTGCCTGCCTAACCTGCTTCTACTCAAAAACCTTTCAAACGTAACTCTGTGTCCGGGTGAATATCGGGTTAACCAGCAGTAATCATTACATGTTCATCAGAAATTGGTTTTCTGGTTTTAATCTGGTTTCTGTCAGACAGCAGACAGACATCAGGTGAGCTCAGGTCACCTTGTTGGTCCACATCCTCAAACGACCTGCTGAACCTTCTTCAGTCTGAACACTGAGAGTCCTCCACCAGCAGGAGACCCAGAGACAAGGAGGAGACGGTCATGTGACCATCAGAGCTGCTGCTGCTGTCTGTCCAACTCATCTTGTCCTTTGTTGTCCTCTAGAATACAACGTGGTGGTGGATTCAGGGGAGAGATCTGTCCTGCTGCCCTGCAGAACCAGACCATTCCTGCCTGGAGATGCTAGAGTTGAGTGGAGGGACAGCAGAGACAAGAAGGTCCATGTGTATGAGAACGGTTCTGATCATCCTGAAGAACTGGAGCAGTTTAACAGAAACAGAACCAAGATGAAGAGAAACCCGCTGAGAACTGGAGACCTCAGTCTGACTCTGAAACACCCCACCGACACGACCAGCTACACCTGCATCATCTCCAGAGGGAAGGGAAACATTCTGATGAAGAAGCAAGTTAATCTCTGGGTCAAAGGTCAGTGGTTTAAATCTCTGGGTCAAAGGTCAGGGGTTTAAATGTGATGTTGTTTTTCTCTAATCAGCTGATCAGGTGTGATCAATACTGATCAGAGGCTCCTTAGAAGCTGAAAGTGAAATGTGTGAGTTTCAGCTTCAGAGTCCCAGTAAATGTGATGTCATGATGCAGCATTTTTCCTGCTTTCATTGGACAACTTTTTGGTGGACTTTAGCGATAGTCCACAAGCCAACCTGAACTCATCTAGCATCCCAAAGATCTACCTGCACCTCCACTTGATGATCTCTGGTGTGTAGACTGCAGGTGAATCAACCTGGACCCCCTCCTGGATGACCTCCAGTGTTTTGACTTGAGGTGGTTCCATCTGGAGCCCCTCCTTAATGAGCTCTGAGAAAGGTACAGAATCTGAGGAGTCCTTAGTGAATGACAGTACCAGAATCTGAGGAATTTTCCGTCACAGGAATATAATCTAAAGTGTCTTCCCCAACATGAACATGTTCTGAGGTGTCCTCCCTAACGTGAACAGGCTCTGAGGTGTCCTTAATGACATAGGCAGGCTTTGAGGTGTGTCTCCTGAACCCTCTATGATGAGAATAGGCTTTGAGATGCATTCCAGACCCTCCATGTTGTGAACATCCTCTGTGGCATGAATATTGGTGAGTTGAATATTGGTTGCAGGCTGACCCCTTTTGGTTGACTCAAGGATGGCTTGCAATGATGGATGGTAATATAATGTAAACAGTATTATAAACCTTATCAAGTTATCTTTTTTTTCTCCAGCACAGGAGAATATTTCAGGAGCAATGTCCCTCCTAGCCTCTAAAAGTTCTTATTTTATCCACCAGCTCTTGTGGGGTAACATCAGAGGGATAGGTGAGTGAAGTGCAGGTTGTGTAGACAGTATCTGGGAATGAGGTGGATAGTAAGAGTGAAGGTGATGAAGGGGAAATGCCATCAGGAGTTTAGTGAGTGTGTGGCGAAGAAAGATTCTTCTTCGGAACATGGTGATCCCAGCATAGAGAAATGGAACCCAGCAGCGTCAACTCCGAAGCAGGATCTGGTTGTGTTAGGGACGTGATAGCTAGAGATGAGTAAGAAGAACCAGAACTGCGACTGGCAGGCAGTCGATAATGTCACTGATGGTGAGTAGATGAAGGGCTGGTAGCCTGGTGAAGTGATAAATTGGAGCTAAATTCCAGTAGCTAAGCATGGTACAGCGACTGCTTCTCTACTTTTTTAGGAAAATATATTAGGATATCCATCTTCTCGTCACCTGATCTGGAGCACTCTCCCAAAGTAGAATTGGACCATAAAGCCATGACGGATGACATAGAAGACTCCTCAAGGGTAGACACAGAGTGACACTTGGTGGAAGTTGTCTAAGGCAGGGAACTGGCATTGGCAGCGGAGGGATGATGTTGTCTTTCCTGGCAATGAGGACCAGTACTGGGAGGATGGATAACTAGTCTAGATCCTTCGGAAGCTGCTCCTGGGACAACTTCAGGTTAGCCCCTGACATTGCTCTTGGTACTGAACAATGCCCAAGTGTCCATCCTAACTTTTATGCCTGAATGTAACACATCTGCTGGTGATGGGTTCATAATTGCCAGAATGTACTGTAATGATCTGTACATTGGAAACCCGATATTCAAACTGGACACAGTGTTGAGTTTTCTTTATTGGATGGTTTGAAGGTGATGGCAGGCAAGACAAGTAATGGCAGTAATGGCTGATAAAGGTAGATGGCTTGATGATACCTGGTGGCGGTGTGACACTAAAATGATTTGTACGTTGGAAACTGAGGTGATGATACGAGAGACAGGCAGAAAGCCAAATGATCATGGTAGTGTCAGGCAGAAGACCAGAATTCTCATCTTATGAGTCATCAGAGAAGGACAGGCACTAGAACAAGGAACTAGTGAGGGCAAGGCAACTGCAAAAACCAAAGGAAAGGCCAAAAGAGCTTACAAGCACACTGCGGAGCAGAAATGCAGGTAGTGAAAAAGGACATTCTGGGAGGAAGGTATATGTAGACAGTCCTAGCTAATTATGGAAAGTGAAGTGGGGAATGTGGAGATCAGCCAATCAGCCCAGAAGAAAAACACAAATTCCAGGTTTTATGACACTTCAATGTTACTTTAGGTCCACAAATGTAAATATGAGAAAGAAAAGCAGCAGTTGCGCACTGTTGGTCAGCAGGACTTGGAATAAAGATCACAGCAGCATCTCTGATCATCTGTAGCACCTATCTGTTATCTTCTGCTCTTTCCTCTGCTTCTGGCCTTCAGATTTCTCCACAGTCCTTCAAGAAAGTGCCGAAGAGCTGTTGTTGCTGTTTGTACACCTCAAAATCTTTTGTTGTTCTCTCAGTCTGTCAGGTGGAGTTGGAGGAGGGGTCGAAGTCTGGAGACCTTAGTCTGACTATGATGCGTCTCACAGAGAAAAACAGTGTAGAATACAAATTTGTACGTTGGAAACTGAGGTGATGATACGAGAGACAGGCAGAAAGCCAGATGATCATGGTAGTGTCAGGCAGAAGACCAGAATTCTCATCTTATGAGTCATCAGAGAAGGACAGGCACTAGAACAAGGAACTAGTGAGGACAAGGCAACTGCAAAAATCAAAGGAAAGGCCAAAAGAGCTTACAAGCACACTGCGGACCAGAAATGCAGGCAGTGAATAAGGACATTCTGGAAGGGAAAGACTTTGGGAGGAAGGTATATGTAGACAGTCCTAGGTCCAACGACTTGAACATAATTGGTGGCTGCTAATTATGGAGAGTGAAGTGGGGAATGTGGAGATCAGCCCAGAAGAAAAACACTAATACCCGCTTTTATGACACCTCAATGCTACTTTAGGTCCACAAATGTAAATGTGAGAAAGAAAAGCAGCAGTTGCGCACTGTTGGTCAGCAGGACTTGGAATAAAGATCACAGCAGCATCTCTGATCATCTGTAGCACCTATCTGTTATCTTCTGCTCTTTCCTCTGCTTCTGGCCTTCAGATTTCTCCACAGTCCTTCAAGAAAGTGCCGAAGAGCTGTTGTTGCTGTTTGTACACCTCAAAATCTTTTGTTGTTCTCTCAGTCTGTCAGGTGGAGTTGGAGGAGGGGTCGAAGTCTGGAGACCTTAGTCTGACTATGATGCGTCTCACAGAGAAAAACAGTGTAGAATACAAATTTGTACGTTGGAAACTGAGGTGATGATACGAGAGACAGGCAGAAAGCCAGATGATCATGGTAGTGTCAGGCAGAAGACCAGAATTCTCATCTTATGAGTCATCAGAGAAGGACAGGCACTAGAACAAGGAACTAGTGAGGACAAGGCAACTGCAAAAATCAAAGGAAAGGCCAAAAGAGCTTACAAGCACACTGCGGACCAGAAATGCAGGCAGTGAATAAGGACATTCTGGAAGGGAAAGACTTTGGGAGGAAGGTATATGTAGACAGTCCTAGGTCCAACGACTTGAACATAATTGGTGGCTGCTAATTATGGAGAGTGAAGTGGGGAATGTGGAGATCAGCCCAGAAGAAAAACACTAATACCGGCTTTTATGACACCTCAATGCTACTTTAGGTCCACAAATGTAAATGTGAGAAAGAAAAGCAGCAGTTGCGCACTGTTGGTCAGCAGGACTTGGTCTAAAGATCACAGCAGTATCTCTGATCATTTGTAGCACCTTTCTGTTACTTTCTGCTCTCCCCTCTGCTTCTGGCCTTCAGATTCCTCCACAATCCTTCAAGAAAGTGCCGAAGAGCTGTTCCTGCTGTATGTACACCTCAAAATATTTTGTTGTTCTCTCAGTCTGTCAGGTGGAGGTGGAGGAGGGGGTGGAGTCTGTCCTGCTGCCGATCAAAACAACATCTGAGCTACCAGGAGATGCTGAAGTGGAGTGGTGGGACAGAGAAGACAGGAAGGTCCATAGATATGACAATGGTTCTGATCAGCCTGCAGAACAGAGGCAATTCTACAGAAACAGAACCAATGTCAATGCAGACCCGCTGAAAACTGGAGACCTCAGTCTGACTATGATGCGTCTCACAGAGAAAGACAGTGTAGAATACAAATGTGAAGTCAGGAAGGACAGAGAACTGCTGACGTGGAAAAAGGTTCACCTCAGAGTCAAAGGTTTGTGGTTTTGTTGTTAGTTCTTGTTTCTGTTTTAGGTTCTATTAAACCTTCTGTCTCTTCAGCAGGGAGAGTTCAGGTACACAACCAGCCAGAAGACATCAGGACCTGAACCAGTTGCATTGATCCGACTCCTCTGATGGCTGATCAATCAGTCTGATCTGTTC
Source organism: Fundulus diaphanus (assembly GCA_037039145.1). NCBI lineage: Eukaryota > Metazoa > Chordata > Actinopteri > Cyprinodontiformes > Fundulidae > Fundulus > Fundulus diaphanus. The sequence continues at coordinate 52,562,522 of CM073131.1, forward strand.
ATTCGTCAATGATTTGTTCTTGATCCAATCAGACCAGACACTTAGCACTCAGGAATCCCCATAGCAGCCCCTGCAGCAGCTCTGGAAAAGGGACATTAGGAACTGTAGGGCCCTGGATGCTGAGAAAACAAGATGATTGTGGCAGTGAAAGGCAGAAGACCAGACAACTCAACTAATGAGTTCTCAGAGTGGGAAGAGCAGGCGCAAACAGGATCACAAAAGATTGTGATGCACATAGGCAATAGAACAGGGTATTAGTTAAGGCAAGGTGAGTCGCATGTACAACGGCTTGAAGATACTTGGTGGAAGCAGATAATGCTTATTATTGACAATGGAGTGGGGAATGTGGATATCAGCCAATCAGTCCGAAACAAAAACACAAAGAGCAGGATTTATGACACTTCAATGTTCCACTTTAGATCTACAAATCTAAATGTGAGAAAGAAAAGTAGCAGCTGCACACTGTAGGTTAGCAGCACCCGGACGACAGTATCATCTAGGCTCCGATCATCTTCAGGACCTTTTCTGTTACCTTCTACTCCTTCATCTGCTTCTGGCCTTCAATTTTCTCCAAAATCCTTCTGTAGAGTGATGAAGAGCTGCTGTTGTTGTCTCTGCAACTCATCTTCCTCTGTTGTTCTCTCAGAATGTCAGGTGGAGGTGGAGGAGGGGGCGGAGTCTGTCCTGCTGCCGTTCACAACAACACCTGGGCTGCCAGGAGATGCTGAAGTGGAATGGTGGGACAACGAAGACAGGAAGGTCCATGTGTATGAGAACGGTTCTGATCAGCCTGGAGAACAGAACCAGCTCTACAGAAACAGAACAAAGATGAATGCAAACCCACCAAAAACTGGAGACCTCAGTCTGATTCTGACGTGTCCCACAGAGGAAGACAGTGGAGAGTATGAATGTGAAGTCAGGAAGGACAGAGAACTACTGACGTGGAAAAAAGTTTATCTCAGAGTCAAAGGTTTGTGGTTATGTTGTTAGTTGTTAGTTCTTGTTCTTGTGTCTTTTTGTTCTGTTTTAGGTTCTAAGAGCTCACAAGACAAGAATTAGCTCAATTGATCCGACTCCTCTGATCACTTTGCTCATCAATGTTTTGTTCTTGAGCCAATCAGACTTGGTTCTGACAGAAGATCTCAGTGACGGTTCTGATGGATGAAGAAAAGAGGACCCTTAATCAGCTACTGCCTCTGGTACCAGTCTGCAGACTCTGCACTGATCAGTGTTAATGACTGACAGCTTGAAGCTGGTTCTGGTAGCAGAATCTGACCTAAACTGCTCGCATTATAACAAGAACTCCCTCTATCTACCACATCACCCCTGTCCTCCGACAGCTCCACTGGCTCCCCGAGCAGTACTTCATTCAGTACAAAAATCTCATGGTGGCATTCAAGGCCCTTCACCCCCCCGCCCCCATATTTATCTGGCCTCCTGAATGTTCCCACCCCCTCCCTTGCTCTTAGATCCTCATCTGCTTTACACCTGTCTGTCCCTTCTGCCCGCCTCACCACCATGGGGAGCAGAGCATTCAGCCGCTCTGGAACTTCCTACCACTCCTACTTAGAAACACGGACTCACTTCTCCATTTCAAATCACAACTCAAAACTCATTTGTTTAAGATTGCCTTTTCTCTTTAATATAAATTTCCCTGTCCCAGCCTTTGTACTTTTTAAATGATTTTTAACTCTGTTTTTTTTTTCCTTTTGTATGGTGACCCTGATCATCCAGAAAGGCGACTTTTAAATAAAATGTATTATTATTATTAATATAGTCAGGAGGATGTTTCCAGAAACCAGGACCATCTTAGGTTCTGTGTGGCCCGATCCAGCAGCTGTGATCCTCCTGAAGGTCCAAAGGTTCTGGTGCCTATGAGCTGGGAATCAGTTTCATGACAGGTTATAAATGGATCAGTATATTGATCAACCTTTGATCCATTTGATGAGGACCGGTTCTGTTCTGTAGGTCCGGTAGTAACCGGGTCTTTCTGTAGTTGATGGTGAAGGCAGTGTTAAAAGGGTCGTCCTCCCTGATCCAGTCAGTCAGAGAAATAATTCCCCCTGAATCTCTGAGGTGTTCTACTGCAACCTGTAGAACCACCTGCAGCAGTCCAGTTTGGGTTCTTGGTGGTTCTGGTAAATTGACCTGGTAGCGTATTTCTGCAGAACCTGAGGAACATTCTTCAGGGTTCTCCAGTTATCTCAGGAAAGCTTCATGATCTGACTGGATCCTGGAAGCTGAGATCTACAGTTCTGAGCTTCTAGCTGAAGGTCCGGCTGAAGAAGAAGCAGCCAGAACCCTCTGGGCAGGAGTTCTAACACGGACCAATGGAACCAGGTCCACTTGAGGAGGACAGGAGATCTGATGTGTTTAAGGTGAAGAGAATCAATAGGATATATTAACGCTGCGGTCAGAACAGCAGCAAATTTAACATTAGAGCCCAATCTGAACCAAAATCAGCCTTCAGCTCCCGAGGAACATCCTCTCCATCATTATTTTATCCTTAGTTCACATCCATACCCAGAACATTTTTAAAATGGTGGAAAGGTGAAGTATTTGGTGTATTCAGGGTTTATCTTAGATCCAGTTTTATTGATCCTTCAAAGGCATGCTTGAATTTCTGAGTTTTAGTTGGATTCTCTAGCAGAGAGAGATGGTTCTGTTTCGTCATCAGAACCTAATTTTTCAGCAGCAGCTCACATGTTCACTCATTATTTATTCTATTTAGTCCTGCTTCAGTCCAGGCTTTAAACTGCTGCCTTTTCTGTCTTATCAACTTTCTGGTCATGTTTTAGGATTTTTCGGTCCTGGGTGTTTCCTGATTTGATGTTGATCTGCTGCACTGCTTTAGGACGTTGGAAAAACTTAGAATTTTTGAGTAAAGCTGGATCTTAGATTGTTTCCAGCTAGCCCCTTATTGTTTTCTGGACAGTCTGACACTCATTCAGAGGGATCCAGTGTTTGCTCTTTTTCATACCCACTCAATAGAACAATAGAACAGAATTGAATAGAATAGAAATATAATTTGTCATTCAACAATGATGACATTCAGGTGCATCAGGAGTTTATGGGATTCTTCATAAATAAAATGGATTCTATGAAAAATAAGATAATTTGCATCCTCCCAAACATGATTACCTCATCCTCAGTAAGTGAGGCAGTGTTGGAGGAATCTTTAGAACCTGATTGGTGTCTGAACTGTTTAGAAGCAGTAGAGCTTTCTGAGCTATCTAAAATTTTAGCTTTGTCTAAACTTTCAACTGAGCACACCCACCCGTCTCCCCTCAGGTAAATTCCTCAAAAGCCTCAAATCCAGAACCGATAAACTCACAAACAGTTTCTTTCTAAGAGCTGGGAGGGCTCTTGCCACCTGTTGAAAAGTTTGTGGTCAATCATATGTTACAATCATTCTACTGTTATTGCCTATTTGCACAGGGATAGGCAATAACTTATTCTTATTCTCAGGAATATCAAAATTGCACATTTATGTAAATAAAGCCTCAAGATCACTGCACAAAAATGACCTCATGTTTGATGTATGAAGGACGGACTATTCTAGTCACAGCATGTCATATCACTTGCTAAGGGACTGATGTCAGAGCTCTCAGACTCTGCTACAAACCTTTATTTTTTATCTTTTTTTATGTTGTAAAGTGTGGAAAAACCACACTGTAAATACTAAGTCTGCTGTGCATGTGTCTCATGTTACTTGTGTAAATTCTACGTTGCTGTCAGTCTCAAAGGGGATTTCACCATTTTAACAAATTTTTTATATCTCTGTCAACCCGATGCATTCTGGTCACTGGTTCTCCAGATGTTTACCTTCAGGTTGGTGCTAGTGCACTATTAGCAACATCAGCCACCACAGAAACAGTCCCTTCCCCAAGGCTGTCTCTCAGAGCATAATGAACACCTAACAGCCTGAGTAGTCAGCTGCTCTGCTCTGAAACAAATCAGCATGTTGCTCTATCACAGCCTGCCTTTCTTTTTCACGCATGAATAACAAACTGTAGGGTTTACAAAGTCAGTCCAATAATCTGTGAGGATTAGGATGCTTTATGTAATGCATTTCTTTTTTTAATAATTGGATATTCTTTTTTTTGTTACACAGGCTTGAACACCAGAGGAGACCTGAATGATTCAGTAACTGAGGTAACTTTACTGCTGTAAAAATTAAATGAGGGAACACAATGAAACAAACATAATCCACAACAGTAACAAATTTACAGAACATGTAATTATTAAAATCACAAGCTTACACATTGAACAAAGGCACATTGAACAAACTAGTTGTAAGATGCTTCATATATTAATTGTAGAACATTTGTTTCCTATTTTTTTGGTGAATGACTATGAGAAGTGTTATCCTGAGGACCCGACCTACCAGAACCTTAATCCTGCAGTATGGAACAGAACCAGACCTACATGAAGCTCCAACCGGTCAAAAAGGAGCCTGGATTCAGAATTTGAGCTAGGATGGCAGTTTTCTCACTGATGCTGAATCATAAAGAAAATGAGAGATAGAACTAAAATTATGAACAAAAATGATGCCAACATACTTATAATTGTTTTGGAATTGAAATTAAACTTTCACTGGTTTTAAAATCTCTTAGACTCTCTGCTTCTTTTCTAAGTGAACTTTTAGGTGTTTGTGTGTAGCATTCCTTGTTTGTTCCCACAAGCAAATAAAGTTAATTCTGATTGTTTCATTAGTTCATCCAAACCTTAAACTTGTACGTTAGACCCAATCCCAACTAAGCTGTTTAAGTATTCCCTTCAATTAATGCCTCCATTTAGACATGATTAATATATCCTTTTGTATGTCTTGTCTAGCAATGTTACATTAATAATTGTCTTGATGTCAAAGAGAGCCCAACAGATTTTACTTTCACAAGTGGTGCTTTGCTATAAAGCTCCTCTTGATTCATATATACAAACAACTGTATAAGGTTTTATGGTGGGATTATTTCATGTTCAATGGACACAGAAACAGGAAGGTATTAGAGAAAAAAAGAGAAACAAATGAGACAAAATGCTAAAAGGGAGAAAAGGTGAAAGAAAAAGAGCAGAGGAAAAGGAGAGAAAAATATAAGATCCTCTGAGTCTGCCTCTACACTGCAAATATTGAACTAAAAATCTAAAAGTTTTTCTTGAAATGAGTGTATTTTTCCTGAATTTGAGCAGGTAAATAAAATGTCCGCCCGATTTGACCCAGAGGAAAGGAGCAGATAACAGACTTTTTTTTAAATTGTATGATTGTTTAAGTGTTTTTATTTTTATTAAACGCCCTAGCAGTTATGTGAAATAATTTGAGTATCATCATTTTATCATGACGTATATGTATTAGCATTTCAATGCATACATATGGGGGGGGGGGGGGGGGTCTTTCTGCATGGAGTTTGCATGTTCTCCCTGTGCATGCGTGGGTTCTCTCCGGGTACTCCGGCTTCCTCCCACAGTCCAAAACAATGACTGTTTGTCTCTGTGTTGCGCTGCGGTGGACTGGTGACATGTCCAGGGTGGAGATAGACACCAGCACCCCTCGTGACCTTGTCGGAAAATGGATGGATGAATGGATGCATAGATGTGCTAAAGGGAGAGAATGCCTGTACACGTTCAGTGAGGGCTGTTGAAGAAAGAAGTTTTGCAACTTTCACCAACTGTTAGTGCAACATCAATGGGGACTCTGGCTGAAGGATTGAGTTTTTAACTCCCACCAACGGTTTTCAGGCACATAGAGAGGAGAAGGTTTGGATGTGACAGGGCTCAGTGCTCAGTTCTCATCACAGAAGACAAGTCAAAGGGAGCAGAAGAAATAGGAGATCGACTGGTGAAGAAAGAACTACGGAACCCCTTGTCTCTGAGAACTAGTGAGGCTGAGCCCAATGCCTTTCTCTGTCTCTCCTGCAATTTGCAGTCAGTGATCCACAGAGTCTGCTAGTAGTGCTGCTGTGGCTTTGAACTAGTAAATGAAAACAACCTGATCGTTCCAGAAATATCAGCCTCACTCATTGGATATCAGAGCTGAAGCTGGAACAACTTGTTGAGTCAAAGAGACGAACCTCAGTCCAGGCTGTCATGACAGAGACTAAAGCGGTGAGCCTTTGTTAGTAGGACATCAGCGTTGCCATTAAGAGAAGGAAAGGTCTTCATTCAATCAACTTCTTTGCCCAGGAAACAGTCACATTAGGATTCATCTGCAGGATGGGTCTGTCTGCTCCCCTGAATTCAAAAACATCAACTGTCTCAGCCAGCCTTAGATACGGTTAGAAAGTTAGTCAAATTTAAATTTATTTCTGTATTTTGCTCGATTATGCTGTTACTAATTCCCTGCCAGAGCATACTAAATAAAAAAGCATGTACAAATTTTATTGGAGTTGTGGACATTCAATTTATTGAGTTACCTTCTTATTGAGTTCTTTAATGGTTGTAGAATAGACATGGCACATGGTTTTAGAAATGTTTAGGAGGTCTTTAAAGGCTGCGTGTAGCCAAACTTAACAAACAATACCCTTGGCACCTTATATATAATATACTATATTATTTATACTAATATATATTTTAAGGAATATAAATTACTCTGCAGCTGCTTTGTAAAAGAATTGTTTAAATCAGAAGTAGCTAACAGTATACCAAATTCATTAGCCCAAAGATACTTATTCGAGCTATCCCACAAAAAAAAGTTCTTGGTCAGCCTGTTATCACACATGCTATGACCCTAGGGGAACCCCACATGTAATTTACCTACTATTAACTACTTACCTACTATTTATATGGATGTCATTAAACATCTTGATAAGGGCGGTCTCTGTACTGTGGTACACCTGACTGGAAACCTGACTGGAAAACGTCAAAGCGGCTGGTCGTTGTTAAGAAGGTGTTTAATTGTTGAAACTCATCTTTTTCAATGATCTTACTGATAAAGGGGAGGTTTGAGATGGGCCTGTAGTTCTGGAGTAGAAGTTTGTCTAAATTGTTCTTTTTCAGCAGTGGTTTGATAATTGCTGTTTTTAGGGACTGGAGGAAAACACCTGACAGAAGGGACGTGTTTATTATCTGAGTCAAATCAGACGCTATGACAGGCAAAACTTTTTTAAAGAAAACTGCGGGTAGAACATCAAGACAGCAGGAGGAGGAACTTAGCTGCTGAATGATCTGCTCTAAGCTTTTGGAGTTTATTTGGCTGAAATGGGACATTTTGTCAGAAGTAGTTCCAGATGAATACGGCTTTGGTTCTAGAGTTGGTGTGGATGTACAAACTGATCCCCTAATTTTTAGGATTTTCTCAGTAAAGAAGTTAGCAAATTCATTGCAGGCCCTGGTGGAGTGGAGTTCAGAAGCCACTGACACAGGAGGATTTGTTAACCTGTCGACTGTGGAAAATAAGACACGAGCATTATTAATGTTTTTCTTGATGATCTCAGAGAAGAAAGATTCTCTTGCATTTTTCAGTTGTAAGTTATATCTGTTAAGTCTCTCTTTATAGATGTCATAGTGAACTTGGAGTTTATTTTTTCTCCACCTGCGTTCAGCTTTCCGACATTCCCTTTTTTCACTTCTAACTGATGGAGCATTTCTCCAAGGAGATTTTTTTCTTCCCGGAAACAACTTTCACTTTAACTGGAGCAATGCAGTCAATGATGTCTGAGACTTTAGACTGAAAGTTATCTACTAGCTCATCTACTGAGTTGCAGCCCAAGGTTGATGTATCAGAGTAAGCTTGAATAAAAGTTTCCGTGGCATTGTCCTTAAACGTGCGTTTTCTTATGATGTCCCTTTGGCTAAATTAGTCACTAGTAATTATGCTTTCAAAGGTAACTGTCATGATTTAGGTTTTGTTATGGTTCACTCTCCTGCCTTAAGCTCAGTTTCTGTTTTGGGTTTTTTCTTGTTTGGTTTCTATAGCTTGTGTTTTGTTTAGTCTTAGGTTTAGTTTCTGTATCAGCTTTAGAATAGTTTGGGTTTTATTGTGGTTTGATTTTGTTTTATGTTATCAGTTTTTCTGGCTTGCTCCGATCATTTCTGTCACCAGTCTTAATTCAGTTCACCTGCCAGCATTGTTTCACCTCTTAGTCACCACCCTGTCACTCCCCTTCTTCAGTCACCATCCTATCAGCTTCAGTTTACTTCCAGTCACTTCCCTTTCTCTGATTAGCTCCACCCATGCCTGTAATTAGTTTCACTCCATTCACCTGATCACTCCCCTACTTATACCTGCCTCTGCCCCCTGTAATCTGTCAGATCATTGTGTTTTCCATGCCTATGGGTGAGTTTTGTCCAGCATTCCCTGTTCCCTGTTATGTTTCTCCTAGTGATGGCGAGATGAAGCCTCATGAGGCATTGAACCACTCAGCCAACTGGTTCGAGAAAAGGTTCATTTCTTGACGGTTCATGTGCACACAGCACCACCTACTGGCAAGTTGTATAATCACAGCCAGCTGTATCTTAACACGTGTGATGCATATCATTTTTGTCCATTATGGCTCTTGGGAATGACTTCACAGAAGGTGTAGGACGAAATCATTTGTCTACATAAATTTAGTATACACATGTGTATAATAAAATATTGTTTGAATGTATTCTCTGTGTGTAATTATTCCCAAAATAGTAGTGTCATGTGATATGGCATGGTGTGTAATAATGTTTTTCTGTGACTCTAGAAAAATGGCATGGGCTTAATCAGGCAGAGGACAATGAAAGTGCTTGTAGAACTAGGCAGGGGGTAGTGAATAGGCTGATGCTTGTGTAACTTGGATGATTTCATGCATTTTTATTAAGAAACAACAATTTCTCCACAGTTTTTGGTTTCAAATGATTTCTCTTTTTTGATACTACTTCTCCAACCTTTGAAAAGACACGCTCACATGGCACAGATGATGCCGGGGTGCATAAATAAATAAGTGCAAGTATGTACAGATTGGGGTACTGTGACCAATGATTAGCCCAGTACTATACGGTCCCACTGTTTCCCCTCAGCAGCAACACTGAAGCACACAGAGGTTCCCGCTGCGTCTTTACGCACGATCCAGCTGCTGATGTCTCCTCTCTTTTCAGCTCAATGCATTTCTAGACAGTAACAGTTTATAACCTATATCACCTTTCACAGCAACAGGTTTCTCATCTCAGTCGACCAGACAAATCTCTATTGCTCTCCTCAGTGCGCTCTGGGCGGTGAGGTGGGAGGATTTTACCCGATGGTGCGCTGCGTGCGAGGGATAAACAGGGTGGAAATGCATAAATAAAAACTGTAAAGGGCTCCTATACAGTGATCATAGGAGCTGACCGGTCTGAGATCAGCCTCCTGATGTTACAAGTTCTTTAAAATGAAAGCGCGCACCCAAATTACAAGTAACGTAATTTTGCGCACCTGAAAAAAGCGCACGGCAGAAGCGCATCGAAGCGCTGAGGCACAGAAATACGGTGCATGTAGTTAAAAAATGCAGAATTAATAAAAACAACTTATAACCAGACGTAGCGTTTTAAACTGCATCTGGTGAGCAGAACTGTTTTATGATCCAGCGTGCAGCCATCACTGGTTCTGAATGAAGGCAATATCTGGCAGCAGCTCTCTTCCCCCTCCCCTCCTGCATACGTAGTACAGGACCTTACCGGCACACTTTCAACCGCTGGTTAAGACTAAAATTATTCATAACTCTGATCGCTCTTCCTGCTGCTCTGTTAACATGAACTGCAGCAGGAATTACTGATGGCCACAAGCTGTGAAAGAAGCTGAAACATCTCAGCAGAAGGCAGAGTTTTTATCGTCCGCTGCCCAGATGGGCGTTGGGATTTTTATGCGTGAAAAATGCCATGTGTTGCGTGTGACCGTGTGAAGTCAGTGAAAGGCGTGTGTCACACGGTCAATGCGTGATAGTTGAGAGCACTGATCTCCTATCTATCTATCTCTCTCCTAAACTCTCCAAACACCAAACTAACTGTCTCAAACTAAATAACCACTATCCAAACTCTGCTATCCAAACTATCCAAACTCTGTCCACTCTCTCAACTGACCGCAACTCGCCTACAACAACCCACATTTTGAATGGAGCCTGTGGGGTTTTTAAAAGCTGTCGAAGCGCGCCAACATCTGAACCACTTCCCGAAGCAGTCACGTGGTACAGCCGGCCAGCGAGGCTGTCGGACTGTTTTTTCTTGGTTCCTGCTAACACCTATGTTTTTGAAAATAAACCTTCTTAAACGTACCTCTTGTCCGGCTGAATACTGGGATGACAGAAACAGAAAATTGATCAGATAGGGCGACATCAGTTACATCGACTTTACTGCCTACAATTTTCAAAATAACATTAAAATAAAGGACAACTGCATGATATTAAAGTACTTATGTTATTGAGACAGTTTACTTGCTCAAGTATGATCTCCATTGTAAATATTGGCTGTTACTTGTATAGCGCTTTATCAAGTTTAACCACCCTAAAGCACTTTAGACTAGTTATTCATTCATATGTGCAGTAATACCCTAATGGGGGTGAGCTACATAGTAGCCATAGCTGCCCTGGAGCAGACTGATAGAAATGACGCTGTTACACACCAGGGCCACTGGACCACTAGCAGTCAATGCAGTTTGATGTGTCTTGCCAAGGCACACAATGACTGAGACGGTTGGGCCAGGGGATCGTACTGGCAACCCACCAGTCACAGGACAAATTCTCTAACGCCGTCACAGGCTGTCGGAAAATGGATGGATGGATAGATTTTGTGATTATTTTTACTGCATCAGCTAGATGTTTGCACTAATTATGTATATTCAATGTAGGGCTACATGACAACAAATACAATAGCATTAACAAAGTCTTACCTTTGCGATTATGAGGTATTATGTCTCCTCTACGTGGGAGTAAACAAAATACTGGTAAGCTTCTAGACTTTTGTACGCTTTTAAATCAGCTCAATTGTAAGGGTAAACATTGTTTATGATAGAAAATCATGTGGCGTGATTTCAGTCTGTGATCTGATTAAATCAATACACCTGTCAAGAGGGATGAGGTAAAGGTCTGTTTCTCAGCCAGCTATTTGCAACTTTTCTAAACACCGCTCTCTATTAGCCCCAACTAGATGTGCTACTTCCCTTTCATTCTTTTTTTTAATAGTGTCTTTTAATTTTAATAGTGTCAATTGCCACATTGCCTGTCTGGTAATGTGGCAATAACAACTGTTGTCTTAATGTCAAAAAGAGCCCAAGAGATTTTAGTCTCATGAGCAGAACCTTACTGCTTTCGCCATAGTGCTCCACTTGATTTATACATGCTAGAAGCTTTATTATAATTAATGCAGGCAATATTTCATGTTATATGGAGACTGAAACAAGAAGGTAGAAGAAAAAAAATAAAAAAGGAGAAAAGGTGAAAGAGAAAGAGGAGAGAAAAGGGAGAGAACAACACATCCTCAGTCTGCTTCTTCATCTGCAAAGAAAGATATAAAAAACAGCACAACCCGCCGATAAAGTATTACAGATACAATCAGCTAACGCCTTGATACCATCACTCAAGAATATACAGTATCCATTAATACAACATGAAATAATTGCCATCAGTCACGCTTGCATTAACAGGTTTAATTCTTGTCTTTCTGGTTGCACTCAGTTCAACTTAAGTCCGTTAGTTCCCATCCACAGCTGAAGATAAAAATAGGGGTTTTCTCTATAGAGGTGAGTCTGTAAGTACCAGGATCCAAGAACCTGTAGGTGTTTGAGAGAGTGCGTGTTTGTGTCTGTAAGGTTTATCCATGAGAGAAATGCTCAATAGTGGTTGTGAAGAGCCAAAGACCAGCCCCCCCCCCCCCCCCCCCCCCCCCCAAGAGCACCCTGACTGGATGACCTCAATGACCTGGTACATACACACTCACCTAAAAGTCCAGATAGAAAAGGAGTGAAGCCACTAAGAGATTAAAACCCAACAGTAAAAGTTTAAAATCAATTTTACAACAAACACTTTTAAGTATTTTGCCTTTTTGGATCATTTCTATTCATAATACTGAGCCCGGTTCTGCCGGAGGTTTTCCTTCCCGTTAATGGGGAGTTTTTCTTCCCACTGTCGCTTCATGCTTGCTCAGTATGAGGGATTGCAGCAAAGCCATGTACAATGCAGACGACTCTCCCTGTGGCTCTACGGTTCCCCAGGAGTGAATGCTGCTTGTCGGGACTTTGATGCAATCAACTGGTTTCCTTATATAGGACATTTTTGACCAATCTGTATAATCTGACCCAATCTGTATAATATGATTGAACTTGATTTTGTAAAGTGCCTTGAGATGACATGTTTCATGATTTGGCGCTATATAAATAAATTGAATTGAAATTGAATTGAAATAATAATTTTTTGTTTTGTCTGTTGTTTTATTTATGATTCAGCATCAGTGAGCAAACTGCCTTTGTGGGCTCAAATTCTGAATCCAGGTTCCTTTTTGACCATCTTGAGCCTCATGTAGGTCTGGTTCTGGTCCATTCCAGCAGGATTAAGGCTCTGGTAGGTCGGGTCTTCAGGAGAACAGTTGACAATCTAGAAAAAATCGGCAAAAAATGTTCTACAGTTACAACATGAAGAATTCATCCAGTTTGTCCAATGTGCGCTGAGCATGTTATTTTAACAATTTAGACATATGTGTTATATATTTATATGAATGTTGTTGTTTATGAAGGATGATGTGAAATGTATCATGTTGATCCCTTGTTTAATTTTTTACCTCAGTCACTGAATCATCCAGGCCTCCTCTGGTTTTCAAACCTAAAATCCAATTAATAAAAAAAAATGCATTAAGAAAAGCATCCTAACAGTGAGTAAATGCAGTTGGATGTACTAATCACCTAAAAATCCTGTCTGATTGGGACATAACAGGAAAAGATTCATGGGAGAACAATAAATACCTGAAAGTACCAGATCTTTAAAAGTCCAAACATGACATTTTCATCAACCTTCTCGGTTCAGACCCATTAGGGCCAACTTGGAGCAACCATCCTTTATCCTTTCAGGATGTGTTCAAGCCTGGACCCCCTGGACCCCCCATAGAAAACTTTTAACCAATTGGAACAGTTAACTGAACTTGTCTGCATTGTTTGATAACTAATTTCAACTGGAATATATGAACCTGATTTGAAAATTTCTGGCATGATTCAGTTTATCTGACCTTGTAAAGAGCCTTGAGATGTGAATTCATGTGAAATGAAAAAAAAAAGAATTGAGTCCAACTTTACAGGAATAAAACAGGATAAGCAGCTCTGTGTGTGTGTGTGTGTGTGTGTGTGTGTGTGTGTGTGTGTAGGTGTGTGTGCCTGTGTGTGTGCAGCACACACAGTTTGTTTTTTATACATGATATAGAAAGACAGGTTGTGATAGAGCAACATGCTGTTAGCCAGCAGAGCATCTGAATACTCTGCTAAATGTTTATTGTGTTCCTCTAAGAGACAGTCTTTTGAACAGATTGTTTCTGTTGTGGCTTTTTGTTGATATTTTGTGAGTCTTTTTTGTGTTGATATTTTTTCTTTTGGGACTTTTTAAAACAAGTCCGTCTTATGTGTCCAGGCTAGTGTAATGAGTTGACATTAGTTCTGTGTCACAAGTTCACCAGACATAAGAGTTATTATTTGTTTCTCAAGAGTGTTTGATTCCAAACTTTATTGACGGTTCCTAAACAAACCAACGTGTGAAGGAAGAAGAGCAGGGAGCTGCACTGCACCCAACCAGTAGGCAGCAGTGGTCCCTTTAAAGCATTTTGCATTGTCTCTATACTGAATTGTGCTATACAAATAAATTTGCCTTGTCTTGCCTTAGGACATGTCTCTCCTCATTTGCATAAGGAGGCTAAAATACATACTGTACTGTAAAAACGACAGGCAGAATCAAAAAGTGTTTTGTCTTATTTAAAGAAAAAGTCCGGTCAAAATCAGTATTCAAACTGCTGAAAGTACTTTAAATATAAAACTATTACATACTGTTCAATAAATTGAGTTTTTTTTTAATAAAGAGTAATTTAATTTAATCCTGTTTATGTGGAGGCATCCATCTGGTCAAGAATAGTACTGTCACCTCCCAGTTTGTGATGTCACATCGCGGAACCGGCTGCTAAGCAAGTTCCAAGGCTCTATCTGTTGTTTGTCACTGTGCGCTCAAAATGGTGATCTGCACCACCACATCTACTTTCAGCAGTTATTATCAGTTATTACAACCGTAAACTGCAGAAAATACAGGCAACGCTGCTCCTTATGAATTTACTCACTCTGCTCCTGTAGCAGGATGAGCTGCAGTGCGTTATGAGGCGGAGGGATATTTCCGCTGGTGTCTGAAGTGCGGCAGTGTCACTTAGTTTAGAGCTGAAACAATCCACTTCTCTTTCTGAAACAAGCCCAAAAAACTGCAACCCGCAACTCGTGAGATTAACAAGCTACTTTAGAAAATAGAAGACCAAAGTCGCATAAAATAAGTGGGCTTCGCAACAGTGAGGATGGCTCTGTTATGCAAGTCTCTAGCAATTTTGGAACAACGTAAGTCAAGGGAAAAAAACAAAAAACAAAAACAGTCCGGAGGGCGTGGTGGGGAAAAAAAACCAATAATAAAAACGCGCGTTAAAAAAGGCGCCGTTATGGTCAAAAAAAGTGAATGCGTTAATAACGCGTTAAAACTGACAGCCCTACTTCTAACAGATATTGTTTTGGCCTGCAGACAGTGCTCAACAAAAAAAAAATAAAAAATAGTGGTGAAGTTTTGCTTATTGCGGCAATACGGAGAGCCGTGAGAGCTGCAGCGGACTGCAGAGGCTTTGTTCTCCTCGCTTCTGAAGCCCTGGCGGATGCACGGGAAAAAACATGGCAAGACAGCTGTGGTGGTCTGCACATCAGGCTAAAGGCTAACACACACAGACCAGCTCTGCCCAGACGATGGACAAAATTATAAGGCACATTACATATTCTTTCCAAGTGTGTCATATCACTGTGCCCCTCTGGTCGGGTAAACAAATGTTTCAACAAATTCTACGTTACAAAAATGAAAAACCTTCCGAAAATTCTCGCTCTCATGTTATCTTCAAGACATTCTTCTTCCAAATGTTGGCTACAGATGACGTGTTTCTCTGTGGCCAGAAGCAGGATGGCAAATCTTCTCTCTTCACGTTGGTAATCCAGCGACGGGGCCGTGGTGGATCATGAATCTGAAAGGTGAAATAAGTAATGTTTTTTCCACTTTTACCCGATGTATTGTTACATCCAACTGCCATGCACGTGAGCATTGTTGCTTCAACACTAGCTCTCGCGAATTTCAATGGTGAAGTCCTCTGGAAATCTGAAATAATTGTTGTTGATAGCAGCTGTGTACAACAGCTCCTACTGAATTAGCTTGTAAAGCGTGGAGAACTGCCCTCAGCTCACCGCCATGTTACGTCACAGGATGTGATGTCAGGCGGCCGTTTTTGCCCCATATTTGGGCAGTAATGGCCGCCTCCAGTATCAGTGATTGCGACAACAATTTATGTTTTTATTTCTTTACTGATTAACGCTAAATTAATTAAATAACCACAAACATATTAGTTTTAGTTATAGCTAATGATCCACTGATTTTTCCTTGTTGACCGGACTTCCCCTAAAAATAAGGTACAACAATACAAAGGAAGAATAAAATAACAAGAAATTTTAAAACATACAAGGAAATAAATATTTAAAATTATTAAAGTAAGATTAATACTATAACCAATCTTAAATAAACAAGATACGTATTATAAACGTAAATAAAACGTAAATAAAATATTTACATTTATGTCTCATTGTACACTTTAATGTATATTTTAATGTATGATTTTCTATGCAGTATATTTTGTTTATTTGATTGTATGCTTATTTATTTATTGAGCATTTGTTTATTTATGTATTTTTAAACATGTCAGAGTTGGTCCTCCACAGTTCAAATCTATATTTAATGTGCAAATGTTGTTTTTTTAGACTTATGGAGCACTGTCACTATTTTACCACGAGGGGTCACTGCACAGTCACTGAGGAGTGTTTTAACTGCATTTAGCAGAGAGGTCATAGTATCTTGTCTTTAGGCGCTGTCCTGTAAATGAGAAGCTGACATTTTTTCAGGATTCCTGCAGGATGGAAGTCAACTTTAGAAATAA
This sequence comes from Fundulus diaphanus, assembly GCA_037039145.1. NCBI lineage: Eukaryota > Metazoa > Chordata > Actinopteri > Cyprinodontiformes > Fundulidae > Fundulus > Fundulus diaphanus. The sequence continues at coordinate 52,578,641 of CM073131.1, forward strand.
TCATGAGCTTGGAATGATGATGATCAGGATAAAAAGTTACCAGGAGCAGACAGGAACAGGAACCAGTGTTAATTTATCTAATTAATGTATTGATAGAAGTATTTATCAATAGATTTGATTAAACGTAATGTTAATGATTAACGTTTAAATGAGCCACTCAGTGCAACCCAAGCCCATTGGTTTAGTTTCTTTAAATCTCCCTTATCTCTTCTCAAACTTTGCTGCCCCTCTCCTCACTGTTGACCAAGGATAGCAAATTTAGCTATTTTAGCTGAACACAGTTGGATTAATGTCATATCCATCTGTGGAAATAGATGAAAGAATCCACAAAAACACAAGGACGCAGCAAAGAAGCTATTAATCTCAAAGTCTCCACGCATACCTACTACTCTCCATAGGAAGCACATTTCAGCTGCTCATACCCAGGATCTCCTCCCTTTTGATTATGATCCATACCTTATGACTATAGGTGAGGGTCAGAATGTAGATGGACCGGTAAATCAAAAACTTTGCTTTTTTGGCTCAGCTCTTTGTTTACCAGACTGGACTGGAGCAGCGCCTGCATTACTGCAGATGAAGTTAATCCATCTCTCATTCCATCCTACCTGCACTCGTCACCAAGACCCGTAAACTTCTCCACTTGATGCAAAAGACAACCCAGGGAGTGCAATCCACCTTTTTCTGGTTGTTGCAGATGGTAAGAATGTAAATAATACAAAGTAGGGGGGGGGGGGTCATAGGGCAGTACAGACAACTGAATCTAATCTGAGAAGCAGGATGAAGTGAGAAACTATGGAAGGCCACACTCAGATCCAGAAGAATAAGAATAGAATATAGACAGGAGTCAGCTCCCATCAAGACTGTTAGTGCTTTTTTTTACGGAGGTGGTTTCAATGCTGTGGCAGGACACAAAACCAGCCTGGAATGTTTATTTTTAATAATAAGGGTTATTATGAGTAAAATGAGAATGAAGTTGAGAGGAAACAGTTTTTTTTTTTCAATTTCTTTGGAGATGAAAGGTACATTTGAAATGGGACAAATTAATATTATTGTAGTTGTGGGGATCTGAACCAGATTTCTTCAGCATAGGAGTAATAATTGCAGTTTTAAAGAGAGTAGGAACAATTCCAGTGGCGAGTGAAGTGTGAAGGACAATTATGAATGGAAGGAGAGCTTGAAGCAAGGTTTGATCAGGGCTGCACTGCGTAAACTGAATTAAACATAACTAAACTTTTCTTGAAGTAAGTGCATTTATCCTTGATTTGAGCAGGTAAATAAGATGATTTGCCACTGAAATAAGATTTTTGCACTTAAAATAAGAACAAGTCATCTCCATCATCTTATTTCAAGTGCAGAATATCTAATCATCTTATTTTAAGGGTCAAAACACTAACCCTAAGCCATTTACAGATAATCCTATTCATCTGTTTAAATCAAGGACAATATAATTATAAGAAATAATTTATTTTTAGTTTTGTTTTTGCAGTGTAATGGGACAGGATCAAGTAAATAGATGCAAGATTTAGAATTTACAGATAATTTAAGAGATTTTAGAGATACTTGGAAGTTGAAAATTTAAGAGAGAAGAATTATTTCAAAAGGGAGGAAAGGTGACATTTTTACACACTATGGTGAATTATGTGGACTATGTTCTAATATCCAAAGTTGCATTTATAAAAAAGATGATTTTCATTGTTGATAATTATTGGGCAAAAAAGCAGGAAATGGTCTTTGCAGTCATAACTATCCAGACTTTTGCCTAGTGATGGGTCGATGAGGCGTCATGAAGCGTTTGGACACATTGCCAAACTGTATTGATACTAGGGGTGTGCAAAATAATCGTCATGACGATGCATCGCGATTCTAATTTTCGCGATCTACTGCATCGATTCTTGACGGCAAGTATCGATTATTAATTTAAAAAAATTAATAAATACAATAGCGTACCGCGCACGTGACGTCACCGTCTCAAGAGCAACGCCCCTTTTGCCGCTTAGGTAGGACATACAGGTAGAGAACGCCCGTAGCAACCAGCTATTACACGCGCAACAGAACCAGCAATATGACCGACTTTACAGCCGTTAAACTTTCCCAAGACGATGTTCCAGGCGCACGGATTACTGGTCGAACTGTCGAAGAACACACCAACCTTCAGCTCAAACGATGGCTTGAGTGTCGAGGGCTAAAAAGACCGGAAAATGGGCCGAGTTGATCGAACGGTAAGCTTTGTTTTTTTTTTTCCTGCGCGGCGGTCATGGCGTCGTCGGTTGTTTTTTTCTGTTTGTAATCACCGTCCAGGAATCGGTATATGTTTAATGTTTGTCTTATTTGAAATGTTTTTGAGTAAGCTATCCTGGTAGCAGGGTATCATGTTAGCGCCTGCTACCATGATAGCCTATATGCTATCATGGTAGCAGGCGCTTCATTATTAACATGTCGGCCACCAAAATACTCTTACCTGTTCACTACTTGATGTCGCTGGAATTGGGTCAGGATGTTCTTCGGTTGGGCCCTTTCCTCCAACAAAATGCTTGCTACATATGTACTTGAATTTGGTAACTTTTTCCGGGTTGAACTGTTGTGTAGGCCGACCGCACCGGTGTTCCAAGCGCACACATTTCTCCTTGGCAGTCTTGAAGAAAACATCCTTCATATGCGGCCGATCAGCGTAACTCGAGTCGCTGTTGCACGTTCCATAGCAACAATGTTTAAAAACCATGGTCTTAGATTTGGAAAAAACAGTCGTTTACCGAGTAAAACCAAGGGTAACGCACGTCTCTTTTACAGCGAAACAGCGGCGGACTATGCAAGCTTGCCCTACTGCGTACCACGTGATGTGACGTTACGTTTCTAAAAATAGCTCGCTCGCGGTACGCTATTGCATGAATGGTTGGCGAACATCTGGAAAAAACAAATGGAATACAACTTCATTGGTTTAAAGGACCGCTGAGGCCATCTCAACGGCACTGATTAGCTTTATTTTGTTATTTTAAGTTTTATAAATCCTGAGCACTTTTTGTCAGTGTGTCCAGTCCAGTAATAGTAATATTTGTTTTCATGGCAATACCTCCAAAAGTCGTTTCAATAAATGCAGCTATGTGTGAATTCAGTTGCTTTCAGTTATGTATCATTTGAAGACACTATCCAGATCATACACAGCCAGTCAGCCACTGGTAATAGCTGTATTTTTTTTATAACAGTGTTCAGTAAAAATATCACAATGCATCACGATAATTCAAGTATCGTGATGCATCGTGATAGAATCGGATCGTGGCATGTGAATCGTGATACAAATCGAATCGTGACTTCTTTGGCAATACCCACCCCTAATTGATACTGTGTCACTGAATACTGACACCTACTGGACGTTAAAAATCCCTACAGGCAACCTGGTTGACAGAGTTAACTGACACTGATTTGATGACCAAGTATACACAATACAATTTAAATCATTGTTTGTTGCATTGTATTATTTTATATTTTCATTTGAATTAAACATATATTTGATTTTTTTTTTAGATACAGTCAATAAATAATGTGAACTTGTATCATAATATAATAACCTCTAAGTAAACATGTTGTGAACGAGGATGCTTGTGGACTGGCTTTTTTATTTATTTATTTTTACAAATTTTTTGCTACCATGTCCTTTTAATGCACCCCCCCCCACACACACACACACACACACACATTATCTCCCTTTTGTGTTGAACAGTGAAGTGTAAGAAAACAGCTTTAATTCTCCATCACATAACTTTTATATCGCGCATGCATTTTTCAACAATTTTCTCGGTTTTCAACAGCAACGGCATTGTTTCTTATGGTTTAATATTGTCCATATGCCTTCTTTAAAGATTTCTAAAGATTTCACTTCCAAGCTTATTTCCTGTCATTGCCATGGTGAATCAAGTTATTTGCGTTCCAGTGATCGGGATTTTTTATAATGCTCACATTCAATGGTTGATCGGGTGCTGTGTTTAGTTACCTGACTGATATCATCTGTTCTGAAATCGGAAATGCTGAGTATGACAAAGGGAGGAAGAACTACTCAGAGTAGCAGCTTTCTACTCAGTGTAGATCAGCCGTTTTTTCTGAAACGACGCTCAGACCAAAGACGTAGTCTGTGGGCCAGAATCTGTAGGACGCTTCCTAAAGAACTTTCGTATGAACTGTCAGGGGGCAACTTTCTTCCACTGGGAAAAGTTGCTACACATAGCTGTGATCTCAAAACACCAATGTTCCCACGTTTTCACTTGCACATTAAGAAGTTATAGCCAATAAAATATCTAAACTGTGGCGCTCCGGTCCAAGTGGTCACGTGATTCGATTTTTGCTGCTCAGCCAATCCGATCGCTGTATTGTCAGCTGAGCGAGTTTACCACGTCATCATGGCTGCACTCGTAAGATGTTTGTATGCATTTGTTTCCAGACGAAGAAAGCCCAATAATAGCATTTTCTGGCGCCAGCTGGCTGAGATCTTGATGGCAAGAAAAAAGAAAAAGCCCAGACCATCCGTCCATCCATCCATCCATCCATCCATCCATCCATTCATCATCCATTTTCTAACACGCTTATCCCTGCGTTCGCGAGGTGCCGGTGTCTATCTCCAGCTGTCAATGGGCGAGAGGCGTTGTATAAACTGGACAGGTCGCCAGTCCATCGCAGGAGAGAAATAGCCCAGACTTTTGCCCAATTTACTGTGATATCACCAAGACCTGCTGCGCTAGAATAGCACAGGCAACAGGTGTCGATGTGCCAAACGACTTATCCCCGCCAGAATATGTATCCCCTGTGACGAGAGCGCATTCAGCTGGAAGAATGAACCCAGTCAACTCCGCCTCATTTCCAACCTATTAGGCGTGAAATTGAAGATCTTTTACTTTTCTTACCGAAATATAGCAATGGTGTCGTTACATTATCGTTCAGTTAGTGTGAAAAAACTGAAAATGTAACACTTGTTAGTGCTATCATAAAGGATTGCTATGTCGGTTAAAACTCGATTGATCACTCAATATAACACGTTATGAGAAAGTAAACGGCTCTGTGGTCATTTTCACGTGTGTCACGAAAATATTAGCTTTATGTTATTAGATTGTCGCATGTCTGTCTGCTTAAACCAAAAATCCACCTTCCTGAGTCCATCACAGCTCTTTACTGGTTTGTCTTTTTTCTTTTTCTTTTCTTTTTGACCCGCATGAATAGATCATATAGAGCGGATTTTACGTGTGATCAAATGAACACTGAATAAAGGACCGGTACAGGCAAAATTATCAGATTTAATAATATTTTAATTCAACCAAGAACCATATAGAGATATTAACCATATTAAGAAAACGAGATATGTCTCTTTTAAAAATAGAACAATGTAGGCTATTAGGAGTTTAAAAAATCTATTTCATTTTATTAGAATGTGATATTTAAAATATTTAGACTTCACAAAGCTGAAGGTTAAAACTTTTATTGATTTCAAAAATACAATACAAAATTCTACAAATTCCGAAGGGGATAACTGGTTTGGCACAACGAGTTTATACAACGCGTCTCGCCCATTGACAGCTGGAGATCGGCACCAGCACCTCGCGAACGTAGCGGGGATAAGCGTGTTAGAAGATGGATGATGAATGGATGGATGGATGGATGGATGGATGGATGGATGGATGGATGGATGGATGGTCTGGGCTATTTCTTTTTTCTTGCCATCAAGATCTCAGCCAGCTGGCACCAGAAAATGCTATTATTGGGCTTTCTTCGTCTGGAAACAAATGCATACAAACATCTTACGAGCGCAGCCATGATGAACTGGTGAACGCGCACAGCTGACAATACAGCGATCTGATTGGCTGAGCAGCAAAAATCGAATCACGTGACCCCTTCGACCGGAGCGCCACAGTTTAGATTTTTTATCGGCTATAACTTATTAATGTGCAAGTGAAAACGTGGGAACATTGGTGTTTTGAGATCACTGTTATGTGTAGCAACTTTTCCCGGTGGAAGAAAGTTGCCCCCTGACAGTTCATACGAAAGTTCTTTAGGAAGCGTCCTACAGATTCTGGCCCACAGACTAACGCACAGCGCAACCCGCCCAACCATAAAGGCGTCTGCCCAACCCATCAATCAGTGGTGCGCTGCGATCAGCACCTTGCACTCACAGAGAGAGACTGTGGTACATCACACCAGAGTTGCAAAATGGTTAAAAATTAACCATTATTTTGTTTACAGTTCAGCTTGGATTTTATTTACTGCACAGCATAGCTTTGCGCGCTGCTTTGCACGAATGCACACGCGTGCAGCTTAGAGGGAACAGAAATAGTTTGGCGCGTCAGTCAGTTTGAAACAGTTCCTGTATCTATGGGGTAAGAGAGCTTTCTAAATAGATTTGTACATAAAAGGATAGTTGTGTCCATATCAGTCAGAAGTTGTGCATAACAAACATTTGTAAACTCATAATAATTTAAATCACATTCAAAAGATACAACATACGGTTTAAATAGTTACAACTTCAATAACTAATAAATACAAATTTCAAGTTTAAATTTGTGCTTTACTCTTTATGAACACAAACAGCAGCGGCTGCTTGAGAATACGGATTTTTTCTTTGAGAATACGAATTCACAACAGTGGTCTGACGTCACGGTTTCCAAGGCTGGTTAATGGAGCACAGAGTGCGAAGATAGGAGCCGCGCATGCGCTCTTCAGACTGACTGTCTCAGAATGCACCGCGGCTGCAGCAGCTTCATTCCAGACAGCGCAGAGTGTCTGATCCATGCTCCATTCTGGAAGGTGGCGGTAATGCACCTATAAGTTGTTTTCCAACCGCCATTAAAAACAAGAGAAGAAGAAGAAGAAGAAGACAGCGCAGAGATCACAGTGGTAAGTTGAACACTCCATTTTCTGCTGCTGTTGTTCTTCAAAAGTACGTTTTCAGATTGTTTGAGGCGAGAATAATATACTTTTAAGCTTCCCAATTTACAGAGTTGGTGCGTAATTTAAAAAAAGAGTCTGATTTATTTGTTTTGTGTTTATCAGACTGACGCGTGTTGCTTTATTAACTCAATAATTGCTGGAATAAATTGTAAATGTCTCCCAAGGGTGACAGCATCATATAAAATAGGGCTGGACGATAATTTAATAACAATATATATCAGTCGAAAGACGTGTGGCACAATAACGGAAAAAAGGATCGATAAAAGTTGGTTATAGAGACAGTTTTCCTTTCTTCCTTTTAACCTAGTTGATGCTACAGTCACTGCTTCCTCTCAACCAATCGTAATCGCGGACCCAGGCACGCCGTCACAAAGCGCCGCCCTCTCAAACCACAACACAGAGCACGGGAATATGTCGCAGCAAGGGAAACGGTCCCAAAACGGGGTTTTACTTGTTCGCCAGCCTGACTGAAATAAACCAGTGATTTGTAAAACTTGCAAGGAACCGGTAAAAACAAAGTCTGGTAACGCAACCAACTTGTTTCATCACGTAAGTCGCTCAGTACCGCAGCAGCGCGAGCTGTTTTAGCCCCGCATACTATGCAACATTTTTCAGTTAATTAATGTGTTCCATACCGTTTTGGATGATTAAATGAGTCATTTCAGGTCGAACAAAGGTTTTCTCGGCCGTCCTGGTGGTCTGTGGGGGAAATACCGCACTTGCAATTGCAAGAGCCCTCGGCCCGCGCCCACAGGCTCAGAAGTCTCGTGCAAGACCGCGAGAGTCGGTCTTGCTTTACGGCGAGAACTCCATGTGTTTTTGCCCTGCCATTCACTATATGCACGCGCGAAAGCAACAACAAAGAACCGCGTGTTAACGTCAAATAAACATGCAAGCATATCGAGTTTTATTATTATTATTATTTTTTTATTTTTTATTTATTTATTTTTTTATGTTGGCCAGATGCTACCGCGGTGAGGCGGCTGCGGCTTGGCGAGGCAGTGGCGGTAGCGTCTCGCCAACATAAAAAAAATAAAATAAAATAAAATAATAATAATAATAATAATAATAATAATAAAACTGGCGAGGCGGCGGCCGCGGCTTATGGCGGCAGTGGCGGCCGCCTCGCCAAGATAGCGCTGCGGGAAGCTTGATGTTCATACCTTCACTGTGTTAGTCATTGTTTGTACTGCCGTTTTTTCCACTTTTCGTTGCGTTCGCCTGTCTGCTAAGCTCAAAACAACCGCGCCTGGCTTGACGGAGAACCCAGAACAGCTGAGCATCTTTACGACAGTGCACTTTTACTTTCGCCCTCTGGGGGGAGCCTCGCTGGAAAATCAACCCCGGTTGCATAGTATACCTTTAAGTCATTTAGCAATATTATAAGAGCCAGGTTTTAAATCTTTTTGATAATTATCTATCCATCAATATGCATTTTTTTAATCAATATGCTTTTTTCTATATTGTCCAGCCCTAATATAAAATCTATAAATAAATACATTCTTTAAATGTTTTTCCTAAGTGAGTTTCCTCTGAGTGAGGACACGAAAAATTGAGAAGAGAAAGTGGGAAAGAAAACAATAGTAACAATATATGAAAAAAAAAAAGATATTTATTTTAGACAAATGTTTTAACTTTGGAACAGAATGAAGGTGTAACATATTCAACAAATTAACAGTTACTAACGTGGTTTAAAACAAATAACTTCTATTAACATCTTATACAAATAGACAACACCTACAAACATACAATTAAAAAAAGTTGGAATGGAAATTAATTCACTGATTATTTTATGTATTGTTACAGGTGGTGAAAAAAATGAAATGAAGCAGCATGTGGACATGACTAAAACTGATCTACATTAGGTCAGGTGTAGTCATTTTCACTTAAACATGCAGCCAGCTGGAGCAGCTTCCTGTCTTCAGCCGCCGGATGGCCGTCCTCCTCTGGGTCGACCTCCACATCTAGCTGATCACCTGCCTCTATACTAATACTGTGGAGGATGCAGCAGGCGGCGATTACTTTTTGGGGAAACGTCGGGCGGACCTCCAGCACCCTTAAGAAGATGGAACGCCACCGTGTCTTCAGAGCACCAAAGACACGCTCAGTGATGTTTATCAGCCTTGGCATGGTGTCTGTTGTAGCGTGCCTCCACTTGACCTGTACCAAATAAAAAATTAACTTGTAATTTAGGTAATATGCTGATATGTCTTAATCTTCTATCCAATTAATATAATCTATGTATCAATTGTGTGTCATTGTTGGCTCTATTTAAGGACAAGAAGGTAAGAGATCTTACTGACAAGCTGTTTTCACTGCGGGCCAGCCAGTAGAGGGTCACCAGCACCTCTATCTCCTGTGGCCATCCATGGACCTTCTGGATGGGCAGCAGCTGAAGGAGGAGGACGATGGTGGACCTGTTCAGCCTGAAGGCTGGTTTCAGGTCCCCTTCATTAAAAAATATTTGGAGGATTGGCACAGAAGTGTTTATCCTCACATATTTTGTTTCTGTTTCTTCCTGTAAATAAAAAATGCCAAATGTTACCATAATTGTTTTTTTCAATTCTCACCTTTTCACACCATAAAACTATATGTGGTTAACGTGCAGATTATTATAGTTCTCAAGAAAGAAAGGGTCAAATGTATAGTAGTAAATGTAACAAATGGCTTCCCTTCTCTGGTATTTCTACCATTTCACTGAAAGAATGAACTGAACTAACTGCACATAATTTATAGATTAATCGCTGTAAAGGTGGACAGACAGAAATAACTTTTCCTTAATGAACAATGCTGTGAAGGTTAGACAAAGTAGCTTAACTCTACTCCCTTTACTGTTACTAATATTTAAAATTGTGTTTTCATTTTAATTATTTACAGATAAATAGTCACAATTTCAACGTGATCACATGTTTAATACCATCCTCAATGTTGTTTTTTTAAAGATAAAAGTAGGAAATAGGCTTTCAGTCCTAAAAAACCTACCAGTTGGCACAGACGCTCAACGTCGGACTTTTTATTAAAATTACGCACTAACTCTGTAAACAGGCCACATAGGGAAGCTTAAAAGTATAATGTTCTCGCTTCAAACTACCTGAAAACGTACTTTTGAAGAACAGCAGCAGCAGAAAAGGGAGTGTTTAACTTACCACTGTGAGCTCTGCGCTGTCTGGAATGAAGCTGCAGCCGCGGTGCATTCTGAGACGGTCAGTCTGAAGAACGCATGCGCTGCTCCTATCATCGCACTCTGTGCTCCATTAACCAGCCTTGGAAACCGTGACGTCAGACCACTGTTGTGAATTCGTATTCTCAAAGAAAAAATCCGTATTCTCAAGCAGCCGCTGCTGTTTGTGTTCATAAAGAGTAAAGCACAAATTTAAACTTGAAATTTGTATTTATTAGTTATTGAAGTTGTAACTATTTAAACCGTATGTTGTATCTTTTGAATGTGATTTAAATTATTATGAGTTTACAAATGTTTGTTATGCACAACTTCTGACTGATATGGACACAACTATCCTTTTATGTACAAATCTATTTAGAAAGCTCTCTTACCCCATATGTATCGGTCACAGGACTTTCTCGTGTCGATACGCGCATCGACACGGGTTTTGCTCTATGAGCTCGACACATGCGCCGACGCATCGGTGTTGCTGGACCCATCACTACTTTTGCCTCTGGTTCTGTTTTCTCTGGTGAGGTTCTGTCCATAACTAACAGTGTCTTCACTGGTGATTGTGCTGCACACGGATCACTCAGTGCTAAATGAAGCAAACATTCACTACTGTACTGTGTGGAATAACTAATGTTAAGATGGCTCATTAACTTGAAAGCATTTTATATACCATTATGAGGAAGACTTAAACTTAAACTACGTTTTTTTTTTAACTAAACACCTTTGCAGCGCCTCATTGTCGCAGCAGGCAGCGTGTCACTTTTGAGGCAAGTTATGAAATATATCTGAAACTAACAAGCAGACCACAAGATTCTTGACTATTCTGGTGAAGTGAAACATTTCACCTCAAAGTAGAAGAAAACAAGGGTACCAAAGCTTGAACGGAAAAGTCAGCCACAAAGACCAGACCACAGAGAGAGAGCCAACCAATGTAGGCCTGCTGGTAGCAGCAAGATGATGCTTCACTTCACATAAGAAGAAAAAATAGAATTAGCTAATTCTAATAAGAGACACTGAATTAAGGTTGTTATTTCATTTCTTGTCTCTAGCCTGTATTTATCAGTCTCTTAGTAGAAAATGATTTGGCCGTCTTTACCTAAATATCATCAACAGCAAACTGAATCAGAGTTAGTTTGCAGAAAAACCACAAACTGCAGCACAGCGTCCAGCACAGAGTAACATTTACTGTCATTTACACCAACTACAGCCCAACAGATATTACATAGTTGTCTAACTCAATCTATTAATTATTGAGTAATGAAAGAAATATATATTGTAGAACACAGCTCAGGGATCGACTGAACAATATGGCCAACCAAGGTTTCAATGACACACGTTACATTTGCTTCAGACGACCCAATGTTGGTCGGACAATAAAATGTAATTTCTGCTGTTTATAAACAGAAATACTCAAAAAGATTGTAGTTCAGAAAAGCATCCTTTGATGTTTCTAGAGAGGACATCACTTTCCAAAACTATTTCACCTCTTTACTTTAAAATGACTTTACTGAAATGTTTATACTCTGAAATCTCTTCAAATAGTGAATTTCCTGTTCATTGCACTATTGCTGATATAAGTCAATACTTCCCTGTGTTCTGACTTTTCCAAAAGAGTTTAAAATGTAAAACTATCTGCCTTTTTAAAATGTATTTAAGTCAAGTTAAATGTGCTGTAGTGATAAAACTGCTTCATCTCTAACTCTGCAGATTGGATTTTAGCTTCTGCCCAACAGAACCTAAGAAATCAAACTGATTTAGAAATTCTGGTTTCCTGATTCTTTGCTTATGGTGTTGGACAATAAAATATCATTCTATTCTAATCTATTCTGGCATCTAAGTAATTGATCATAAACTGAAAACCTATAACACAAAACAATCTCACCTTTATCTGATCTGTTTTTCTGGCGTTGATGATGTGAAACTTTGACGTCACTGCCAGTAAAATCTTCCCCTCCAGCTTCTTGATCACCTAAAATAAAACTAAGTTAATCAGAATTTACTGTAATTCTATTTTAGTTGAAACAGTTTGTAGATCGTAAACTTTATTTCAGTAACAGAGAACAAATTAATGAAGTTTCCTCTCACCTTCAGATTTCCTCTGAACATGTAGTCTCACCAGTAGAACCAGAATCAGAACCAGGAGAACCACAACAATCACACATGGAAGAGACAGAAGAACGTAGGGAACACAGTGGGGAGTGGGTGGTGGAGAGATTGATGTTGGTAAAGGAGAGGTTGTAGGACCAGAAGTGGTTGATGGTTTCCCTGAAATAAAGATATTTATGAAATGATAAATAATATATATTCAAACCCACAGTTGAACATTTTCTTTATCCTGCTGACCTGAGACAGAGATGCTGCTGGATGGAGACTCTCCATGAGCGCTGATGTTACACCTGTAGAGGCCTTCATCAGAGCTGGTCACATGGTGGAGGGTCATGTGACCTGCAGGCTCAGTCCTGATGAGGGAGCCATCTTTATAGAAAGCAGCTGGGAGGTTGGAGGGAGCGGTCTTTGTGTGACAGCTCAGAGTGACGTCATCTCCCTCCATCACAGGGAGGACAGGACTCTGCAGGATCCCTGATCCACCTCAACACAGAGACAAACTACAGCATTTCATCCATTTCCACACAGCTTCATCAACACTAACTCCACAGTCTGATCTTACCAGTGACAGTGAGCTGGATGCTGCTGCTGCTGGCTGCTCCCTCTCTCCACTCACACCAGTACACTCCACTGTCCTCTGGGTACAGGTAGCTGATGGTACAGGTAGAACCAGCTGGTTTCCCCCATCCATCTCCACATTGACTCCTGGTTCCTCTGGTTGTGTTTCTCCTCACAGTCCATCCAGCAGAGCTGTTGTCCTCCTCACAGCTCAGAGACACAGAATATCCTTCAAAGAACTGAGATCTGCTGGGACTCACAGTCAGACCAGCTGAGAGGACTGAAATGAGACGATCATGATTTTAGTTTTGAACAATGAGACTGAAAAACAACATATTCATTAATTATGTTTAAAATGTTTTATTACATTTTTGGGTGTAAGGTTAAATTTAAAGAATGTCTTTAAATATTTAAAAGTATTTTAATGTGACAGAAGTTTACCAACCTTGATCTGTTGTACAGCGCAGCAAGAAGGTCAGAACTGGGAAAAAAATATTTATTTATTACAAACTAAAGCTGCCCAGGGTGAATAAAATGTGCTCTGAAACTTTAAGTAAGACTTCACATATATTTTAATAAATCTGTTTCTATACTATACTGTTCATAAGGGTTAAATCAATTGTTTTAATCAATATTTTATAAAGTGCCTTTCAGCAACAAACAGACTTCTGGCCCTGTATTAGGGAGGGATCCGTTTTATATACAGAAATATTAAGTCCTATAATAATTTCATTATATAGAAAGATAACATATTAATTACAGTGAATTAAAGTATTGAACGTCTAGAGAAGATAGAGAGCAATGCTGAACACATCAGAACTTTGATCCAGAGACTAGAATTTGTCTACTTGTTCTTGTCCCTCTCCATAACTGTTTGTTGATACTTTTCGGTTCCCTGCATTTGTATTTTCATTTTCTGTAAAGTGAACTTGAGTGTCTAGAAAGGCGCTGTCTAATAAAATGTATTATTATTATAACTTACAGATCAGACGGTGAGTAGATGTGGCCTCCATTGTTCTCCTCAGTGATCTGACTGGACTACGTTTGACTGCAGCTGAGAACACCAGCCTGAGTCCGCCTTCTTCCTGTGCAGTTCGTCGTCTTCTCGGGTGCCAGAAATGTATTACATTTTTCAACACTGATATCTAATTTACAAACTAATTTCAAAGTATGATGAAAAACACATCAAGGATGTTAATTTTTATTCAGGAACAACCATTTTATTCAAAAAATGTAATATTTGTTAAATTATGATATACCAATTTTAAAAAAAATGGAGGAAAGTGGACAAATAGTAAATGTTCTGCATGCTTTATCACGACCTGAGGACCTCTAAGCGCTTCACTCTACATTCAGTCTTTCATCATAACCATGAAGAGCTTCATTGTAGCCACAGCTGCCATGGAGCAGGCCTACAGGAGAGAGGCAGACAATCAGAACCACTGGACCCTCTGACTACAGCTGGCAACGCGGGTGATATGTCTTACACAATAACACTACAACTGAGATAGTCGGAGCAGGGGTTTAAGCTGCTCCTGTATAAAGACCAGGTCAGGATTATAGGTGATCTGGTTGATGGTGACTACTGGCCTACCACGGTTCATTCTGACAGCTTGCTGGTATTCTTGTGGGCACTATTGGCACTAATTCTTTATTATGTGTTTAATATTTCTACGCTTTTAACATGAGTCCAAGAGAGGTTGAGACTTGGCTTTTTTGATTTAGTTGTTTTTAGTCAGGCTGGTTTTATGTTGTGTTTGGGCTGAAAAATATCAGTTAGTTCTGGCAACCTGGAGTGTAGTGCTGCTTTTCCAAAGAATTCACACAAAAGTCAGACATAAGCTTAAACACTGCTAACCATACGCACTGTGATAACCATGAGCACTCATGTCAGCCTGAGTATTGACTGAAGGAAATATTCACACTAGGAGAGGTAACTACAGCAGCTCAGGAGCACAAGGATCAGAACAAAGCTGTGTTCCCTTCTACCTGCAGGTTTCCATCATTTCTTTCATCTGGCTGAGTTTCTGCTCTGTTGTACTACTCGTGCTTTTAGCTGTTGTAGCTAACTTTCCTAGCATTAATGTTTATTCCAGTGTTGAGTAGGGTTGGAAATTGAAAAGATTTTCACGATTCCGATTCCCTTATCGATTCTGTGAAACAATTTGATTCTCTTTTCGATTCCAATTTGGGAAAAAAGGGAGAACAAACAGTTTAATGATGAGCATCAACTTTGTTTACTTAACTATCACACAACCTTACAAAGTAACAAGGTCAAGATGTCCACAGCAAATGTGCAACTGGAGTAACATTTATATTTGTTTAAATAAAAAAAGGAATATAAGAACAAACTTAAATACAGTAGATGAGTTGTTTAGAATACAAGAAAATGTAATTTTGTTGTGACAGTTGCTTATTAATCTCTCTTTAGATAACCTCAGTCATCTAAATCTAACGGAGAAGCTCTCCATTTAATGAATTACTGTACAATTTTGGGAAATAAACTCATCTTCCCCTGATTTAAATAAACGAGTGTCACCTGTCTCTCGCTCCCTGAACTGCAGAGCAACTTTGTAGCATGTTTCGTTACCACCATTGCAATAGCTAGAATCATGTGAGAATTCCAGCTACCAGTAGTTCTAATTAAACATGCTACCAATGAAGGGCTGGATTAACGAGAAATGCACCCTCCCTTAATAACCCCAAAGAGAGATAGGAAATTGGTTTATTTCCAGAAATGGCATATGATTTACTAGGCGCCACATTAGGCACAGCCAGTAATATCAAACTAGCAACTTACCACCAGAGCTGCCTTCCGTGCTGGTTGTAACTTTAGCTTCGATCCGGTAAGAATGAAAAACACGGCATTCGTTAAAATGCATGTTGTGTGCGCGGGTGTTTCTGCCTGTTGGATGTATATCCTCCCGCGGATGTAAATGCTACTTTACAATGATTGCAAAGCACCTCGTTGCAATCATTCTTTCAACCGTTTACCCGATGGGGCGCCACTTTTTTTGGCTTTGCTTTAAGCCTGGTCACGTCGTGTGCATGTTACGCACACGTGCTTACTGAATGCTGTGTGCGTAACTTGCGTAAAAAACGTGACGTAACTTGCGTAAAAAAACGTGCTACCGTTGTGCTGCTCAGAGCCGCGGCACGATGGAATCAAAAAGAGAATCGTTAAGCGAGCTGCTAAACGGTGCCACGGAATTGGAACACACAGAATCGGTTCTGAACAGGAACCGGTTTTCAATTCCCATCCCTAGTGTTGAGTTTAGTGTTGATGTTCCCAACAGAAATTAATGGTGCTGCTTCCTGTTCACTCTCGTTCCCTCAGTTGTCACTTCTTGTATTTAGTTGGAAATAAGTCAGAATATCCTTGTTGCATTGTTCACCATAGCCATCTCTGTAGGCTACGAATGTAGTCACCTGCCCCCGTCTAAGTGGCTAGCATGTTGCCTTCAGTCATTTGTTATACCAAAAAAAGGCAGATCAGACTATGGCTCCCAGCATGCAACACGGCTTAAGACCAACTAGAGTGAGATAACTGAAAGAGAGTGGTGACACTCCCATAGAAGAATGTAATGCGGAAATCACATGTGTCATGCAGCTGCAGATAGTTACAAAAAGTCCTAATTCCAGCATTCAATGCAGTTCAATTTCGGTGTTTCTGAGTCATTTTTTCTGATAAGTGGATGAAATCACAACATTATTTGGCATTGTGTAGCTTAAGCTGACTGCTCTGTACTAAAATAGGTTATTGGTGACATTTCATGTAGCCGGTTTTAGTTAATCATGTTAACCAGCAGGTTGTTGTTAAACTGCAACAAGCTGATGCTTCGGTCCCGACCCCCCATCCCGTACCTGGACCAGAACACCCTCGGCACAACATGACCCGAATGGGCCTCTCAACCAGGCCTCTCAACCAGGCCCCCCACCCTCCGTATAACTGACAGGCCCACACCCTCCCCCTCCATACCCTAGCCACCCCTCCCCCCACCCATTTCTGGGGAGAGCAGAAGTGTCAGCCCCAGTCCCGGCAAGTCACCCAGGCCCCAAAACAACTGCCCGCCAAGACCCGGGACCAGGTTCCCCGCTCCTCCTCCTGGCCCCAGACTCTGGGCGGCAATCGGAGAAGAGGTGTGACAAAGACCCCGATCCTCCCTCCGCCTGCTCAAATGTTGTGTTGTTGCATGTTTTTCTCGAGTGTGTTCAAAACTGGGAGTACTAAAGGGGGTGTGCAGTCCATCCCCCCTCCGGAAGGTAGCTGGTGCCAGCGTACCCCCTCCAAGCAACCTACCCAGAACTGTCAATGTCTAAATGTGAGTGGGGGTGAAGGGAGCCATCAGAGGTGAGGCCTACACAATGCATCGTGTCTGCTTCGCCTCTCTGCCTGCTCGGAGACTTTCTTCTCTGCTCCCTGCTTACTTGCATTTTCATGCCTTTTACTTTTTTATCTCCTTTTTATCTCTTAGCCAAAACTTCAGAAAGTTGGATTTAGTTATTTTATTTATTTATTTTCTTTTATTTTTGATTTTGATTTTCAAAAGATGCCTACCTTCACCACAGAGGACTTTGACAAGCTTCTACAGAAGATAGCTGTTATGGAACAGAAGATATGCCGACTCGAACTAAATTATGATGTAAACGGCGCATATAGAAATGAAACAACCGTGCCTGTGATTATGAATGGTGACCACCAGCCCAGCGACTCAGTGAACAAACAGTTCCCTGAGGAAAATGAGAATCCCTGGACCACTCTGGGTGCAAGACCAAATGATCAAGGAAACCCCCACTTA
Source organism: Fundulus diaphanus (assembly GCA_037039145.1). NCBI lineage: Eukaryota > Metazoa > Chordata > Actinopteri > Cyprinodontiformes > Fundulidae > Fundulus > Fundulus diaphanus. The sequence goes on from CM073131.1 coordinate 52,596,200, forward strand.
GACAAAGGAAACTGGCCGAAACTACAGAGAAGTATCCCAAGACAAGTGAAACAACAACGGGCCATTCTCAAAACAAATGATAGGAGTAAACCTGCTTGAAATGTTGGAATTCCGTTACGAAACAGATTCACTTCCAACATTCAGAGGTATGTCAACACTAAGCTACCAGAGAAAAGACATGCCACAGGGCCAAGGACCCTGATTTTATGCAATGGGTCTGTATGTGGGTTTAAACATTTCTGTAACAAGAAAAACACAGATGTGTTGATTTATAACCATTCGAACTATGGCCTGGTGTCTGATGTATCAGACATCCTTCCAAGGATCTTGAAAGAACGCCCGACCTTGGAAAAGCTCATAATACAAGCTGAAGCCCTGGGCGACGTCACCCGGATAAGAAAATCAGAAGTATTGAAAGAGGATTAAATTTGTCTGTTGAATTTAGTTGATGGCCTTAATGTCAAGGTGTTTCTCAGCGGCCCTCATGTCCCTGTTAAGTGTGGAGATGAGATTTTTTCCAGAGTTCTGATGCTAAACAAATGGCTGGAAGAAACTTGCAAACAAATTACTGTACCCTTCATAGACAACTTTAACATATTTTGGGAGAGGAGACATCTGTTCAGCAGAGATGGTTTCTCTCTAAATAGGTCAGGTGCAAAACGGCTGATTTCAAACATCTTCTATTCTGTGAACCATGCACCATCAGCTTTGTCCCAAAACAAAGCTCAACCAGTTCCAAAACAAATGATAAGCCTAGTACAGCCCAAACAAGCCAAGATAAAGATGGCCAGAAAGATGACACAGAAAGAGGCTACCTCAGAACTACAGGAGGATTCATCCCAGATCTCAGTAGGACAGAGAGCGGACCCCCTTTTATCTTCCAAAAAGAACCAAAAACCTCCATCGCCACGAACATCGGTCCAGACTGCACCCTGCCTCCCCTTCCTCTCCAGAAAGCCCAGAAGTTCCTTTTCTGGAATTTTTTTCACAACATGAACAAAGTATTAAAGATTGGCCTACAGCTGACATCCTCTTCACATAGCCATTCTGCTTCTAAAAGCCTCAGAGCCCCCGAGCCTCCCCCTCAACGTATCACGCAACATTCCTGTGCTCAGGACCTCCAGATAACTTCTCTGTGATACACACAGGGCCCTGGCAGGACGTTTATCAGACATGACAGTTTCCAGCATCAGCTTGGGCCTTTTGTCAGAGATTATGGAATATCTGTGATGATACGTGGCAGAAATTCAATTCAATTCAATTCAATTCAATTTTATTTATATAGCGCCAAATCATGAAACATGTCATCTCAAGGCACTTTACAAAGTCAAGTTCAATCATATTATACAGATTGGGTCAGATTATACAGATTGGTCAAAAATGTCCTATATAAGGAAACCAGTTGATTGCATCAAAGTCCCGACAAGCAGCATTCACTCCTGGGGAAGCGTAGAGCCACAGGAAGAGTCATCTGCATTGTACATGGCTTTGCTGCAATCCCTCATACTGAGCAAGCATGAAGCGACAGTGGGAAGAAAAACCACCCATTAACGGGAAGGAAAAACCTCCGGCAGAACCGGGCTCAGTATGAACGGTCATCTGCCTCGACCGACTGGGGGTTACAGAAGACAGAGCAGAGACACAACAAGAGAGACAAAAAAGCACAGAAGCACACATTGATCCAGTAATCTGTTCTACATTAGATGGTAATAGCGGGTGAGCCGTCTTCTCTGGATGATGTCACAGTTAACAGAACGCCAGACCAGGTGTACCTACTATGAAGATAAAAGAGAGAGAACAGAAAGTTAAAGCAGAAATGACAACACATAATGCATAATTGAAGAACAGTAGAACTCAATAGAGTGAGAAAATTAGATCCTGATATGCTCCAGTAGCCTAAGCCTATAGCAGTAAAACTATAAAGGTAGCTGAGAGTAACATGAGCCACTCTAGTTATAATTTTTGTCAAAAATAAGACAACCTGAAGGATAACAAACAGGAACAAGTCATAAACTGTCAGATGCAACCTGTCACAGAGACATCATCAACCACTAAGTCATATAAACTGGGTTTACTAAACATTAGATCCCTTTTAATTAATGATTAAAAGGGATGGTAGATGGCTGGGTGGACTGGTGGAACCAGAGGACTAACAACGCGACTGAGGAGATGGGATCCGTGACAGAGAGACACTGAAGGCTCGAATCGGGACGTCAGTGTTAGAGTGGGCGCTCCAAGCGCGGACAGGACGAGAGGCGATCACACTCTGGCATCCAGCAGTCGTCCGGATGCCGCTTTTATGCTCAGCCCCAAACAGCTGAACAAGCTGCCGGTATGTGGGCCCCGCCCACCTGTCAGCCGCAGTCACCTGTGAAGGGAGCAAAAGAAGCAGCGCCGGCAGAAACTGCACGGTGCTACCTGCTGAATGCTGACACACGTTGACAACCCTGAAGACAGAAGTGCAAAAGAACTGTGTGACACACTTAGAAACTTTAATTTAACTCAACATGTTAAACAGCCAACACACAAACAGGGACATATTTTAGACTTGATCATCACTAAAAGTCTAAAGATTCTTAAGGTCAATGTAACTGATGTTGCCCTATCTGATCACTTTTCTGTTACCTTTGAAAGCATAATTTCCAGTGACTCATTTAGCCAAAGGGACATCGTAAGAAAACACACCTTTAAGAACAATGCCACTGAAACTTTTATTCAAGCTTACTCTGCTACTTTAACCTTGGGCTGCAACTCAGTAGATGAGTTAGTAGATAACTTTCTACTCAGACATCATTGACTGTATGGCTCCAGTTAAAGTGAAGTTTTTTTCCGGGAAGAAAAAATCTCCTTGGAGAAGTGCTCCAGCAGTTACAAGTGAGAAAAGGGAGTGTCGAAAAGCTGAACACAGGTGAAGAAAGACGAGACTCCAGGTTCACTGTGACATCTATAAAGAGAGATTTTACAGATATAACTTACAATTGAAAAATGCAAGATAATCTCTTTTCTCTGAGATCAACAACAAAAACATTAATAATGCATGTGTCTTATTTTCCACAGTCGACAGGTTAACAAATCCTCCTGTGTCCGTGACTTCCGAACTCCACTCTACCAGGGCCTGTAATGAATTTGCTAACTTCTTTACTGAGAAAATCCTACAGATCAGAGGATCAGTTTGTACTTCCATATCAATACCAGACCCAAAGCTGTATTCAGCAGGTACTTATCCTGACAAAATGTCCCAATTCAGCCAAATAAATTACAAAAGCTTAGAGCAGATCATTCAGCAGCTAAGTTCCTCCTCCTGCTCCGCCGCCGGTCTCCGTGGGTCCTGCTCCGCCGCCGGTCTCCGTGGGTCCTGCTCCGCCGACGGTCTCCGGGGGTCCTGTTCCGCCGCCGGCCGCCTGAAGCCTGGCCTGGCCTTGCCGCCGGTCTCCTGAAGCCTTGCTCCGCCGTCCGCCTCTGAGGGTCTCCGTCGGCCGTCCACCTCTAAGGGTCTCCGTCGGCCGATCACCGGAGAACCTGTCACGCCGGGGCCGTCCTTCGGGCCGTCCGCCGGAGAACCTGTCACGCCTGTTGTGCCCACAACTTTCTTTAAGAAAGTTTTGCCTGTCATAGCATCTGATCTGACCTAAAAACAGCAATTATCAAACCACTGCTGAAAAAGAACAATTTAGACAAACTACTGCTCCAGAACTACAGGCCCATCTCAAACCTCCCCTTTATCAGTAAGATTATTGAAAAAGCTGTATTTCAACAATTAAACACCTTCTTAACAACGACCAGCCGCTTTGACATTTTCCAGTCTGGCTTCCGCGCTCACCACAGTACAGAGACCGCCCTTATCAAGGTGTTTAATGACATCCATATAAATACAGACTGTGGAAAAACCACCGTGCTGGTTGTATTGGACCTCAGTGCAGCATTTGATACTGTTGATCACTCCATTCTGTTGGAAGGGCTGGAGAACTGGGTCGGCCTCTCTGGTACAGCTCTCCTCTGGTTTAAATCTTACTTATATTACTACTTGTATCAGTAGGTAACTTTACATCAAAGATGACAAAAATCACATGTGGGGTTCCCCAAGGGTCCATTCTGGGTCCCCCCTCTTCAATATCTATATGCTCCCTCTTGCTCAGATCATAAAAAATAACAACATCAGCTACCATAACTACACAGATGACACACAGCTTTGCATCACCATGTCACCAGGTGACTATGAACCAGTTCAAGCACTGAGTAAATGCCTAGAAGAAATCAATGCATGGATGTGCCAAAATTTTCTTCAAGTGAATAAAAACAAAACTGAAGTAATCATCAACCAACCACTGAGGGACACCTGCGGGCCACCCTGGGTCCCCGCATCACGAGCCGACTGCAGACCCACCTGGGTCGCGGCGTCACGTGTCACCCGCGGAAGCTCCTGGACCCCCTCTTGGGGCTTCAGCAGAGGCGGGCCCTCCAGAACCACCTCTCGGGACTTGGGCGGAGGCGGGTCCTCCTGGACCCCCTCTCGGGACTTGAGCAAAAGCGGATCCTCCAGGGTCTCCACGTCGCAAGCTGATGACCAACCCTTCTGGGCCTTCTCCTCACCGGCTGGCGGCAAACCCTCCGGGACAGGAACAGGAGCTGAGGCGTCGACCAGACCCTCTGGGACAGGCTTGTGGACCGAGACGTCAGCCGGATCCTTGGGAGCAGGTGTGGGTCGACTGTAGAATGTCCGGAGGGCAGTTCCATAATGTCCCTCCACCTCCTTTAATTTGGCCTCCAGTTCAACCGAATAGTGGCTGAAAAGAGGTTCTCTAAGGCGTTTTATTATGGGGGTGTAAGTTCTCAGCTTATCCTCCAAAGACTTATGGCTGGCATCTGGGGTGCCACTAGGAGGAGCTGTAGACGTCTCGGGGCCGGAAGGTGGAGGACGCCGAACCACCGGACAGGAAGTAGCAGTAGGAGCCATGGAGGCTGCCGGCAGAGACTGAGGCGCAACGGCAGAATGTGGCTGGACTGGCTCGTCTGACCGCTGCTCGGGACGGACAGCGGATATAGCGGGGATGCTGACCCCTCCTGATGGGATGGAGCCGCCGGGCCCCGCGGCGATCCCTGTATCAGGAAAAGGAAACAGGGCTGGCTCCGGGAATAGGTCAGGACGAAGCTCCTGCACCACCTCCGCGCTGACCTCCAGAAAAAAAATCCGGGTCTGGATGGCACCGCTGCGGCGGAGTGTTGCTGCTGAGGAGGTGACTTTTGGGACTGGCACTGGGGGGACAGATCGCCAGCCTGGTTCCCTCGAAAGAAGAGCCCGGCATCGATTCCTCATCTGCCTCCAGGAAGAGATCCAGTGAGTGAACGCCCTGAGCCGGTGAGCTGGGCAAAGTGCTGGCTTCGCAGAGCGCTGCTCTTCCAGAAAACGAAAAACAATTTGCCAACGGGTTCAGCATGTTCGGTTCGTTCTGTGAAGATTGGTGTGGAACAGAACCCGGTATTCAGCCAAAACACGGTGGTTTCTTTAACTGGGTTTATTGAAGGGCAGGCAAACAAAACAGGATCCAAAAACAAGGGTAAGGCAGACATCCAGACACACTTGACGGGAACAGGCGAACAGACTGGGCAGAGCAAACAGAACAGGTTATGCAAAAACAGAAACAAGGTGCTGGGAGCTCTTACCAAAAACGTGGAAAGTGCAAACGTGGAGGAACGGGAGCCTAAGCATAAGCATGTGAGTGTGACGAATCGACAAATAACTGAGGAGGGAGTGAGGCTTAAATAAACAGGCAAACAGGTGAGCGAAGTGAACTAATTAACCACAGGCAGGTGGGACCAATAATGACGTTGACAGAAGAGTAAACCTAAGACTGAGGACAACACAAAGCACAGAACAAAAACAACAACTAATACAAAGACCGGGTAACTTAAAACAATACACAGAACAAACAGGAACCTAAAACAAGACAGAACCTACAATAGAAATAAACTCAGAGGCAGGGGAGAACTAACTTAACCAAACAATAATCCTAAACCAAAAGAGAACATTACACTCACAACCACCTCCCAATCAGGAATCGTGCGCTCATGTATGATGAAAATCATACATGTTTGAAATTTAAACTGTGCATGTGCAAACAAGGGAATTCTTTTTCTTCTTATGAGACAAAAACATTGGAGTGGAGAGAGAAGCATGGCGACGGCATGTGTGGACATAGAGTCAAACTATGGATGAGCAACTAGTAGAATTGGCAAGGCAGCACATTTTTTTCTAGTGAGCCTCATATTTAACAGTTAGCATTGACACTTCTAAATTTTTTTCTTCTTCTTCTACTTTTGGCTTCCACATAGGCGAGTCTGAAAAGCTCCATCTCTCTATGGAGCTGAGTCTGACATGTGGTCTTTTGAACAGTGTAAGCAGACTGGTTGCATCAGTGCAACGGGCAGAATTATATTCTCAACACTCCTGTATAACATTTTTTGTCTTGTTTTCATTTCCACATCCACGTAAAACGACACCAGTATGTAATCAACTGAAAGGGCTGTGGGTCTATCTCCACCACGGCTTTAAACGCCTCAGGGTTCTGCGGGGTAGCAGGGCCGTGCTGAGAGGTAGTGTGGAGAACGTCACTTCACAGGCTGCTGTGATGACAGCCAGATTTCTTCGCTACCACTGCGCGATGAGTGAGGAGGAGAGAAGGAGACATCCAGAGAGCTTGGTGGGCTCTGATTGAGCGCAGGTAGCTTCTCCGAGCTCAGGCCACTCAGGGATTGTTGCGGCTGGACACTCCGCTCAGGACTCGTGAGGCAACGCTGCGTCTGAAACGAAAGTTTAGAGGCTACCGGCTACTTGGCGATTCCATTCAGCGAGGAGTTTCTCATCTCCGGGACTTTTCGGGTTCAGAAATGTGTGTAAGGAGACATTATCCTTGTTGGTATTTGACCAACCATAAGCTACACACTTCTTAGCCATGTTTAATCCGTCTATTTGTGTTTGAGAAAGCGAGTTTGCAACCAGGAAGTAACTTGTTGCAATGTCAACAGATCAACGCTTGTCAACGAATTATGTCATCGGTCACATGACACCCAGTGCATAATTTTTTATGAGCCTAGCGCTAAAAAGCCTTAAAAATCCACTTTGTCATTGAATTTTTTTTAAAAAATGTCCTCAGGTCATATTAATATATGAACTTTCTAATATATAGCAACTTGTATGATCTCAGAATCAAGAAGTACTTTAAGAATGTGTTTGTTTACAGTCGTAGAAACATTAAATACAACATATTTAACTTAAAATAATTCAGCAAAAGACTGTATCCATAAACCACACGACCAAAATAAAGAGAGTCCTTTTTCTTCCTATTTGCAACTCTGTTACTTTCTTGGATTAGCAGTTGAGTCTTCATCCAGAGTCCACTGCAGCTTTGCAGAAATTTGGATAAATCCTACCAGTTCAGAATAAAACATGCACAGTCCAGCAAAGGGAGCTAACTCTCCAGCAAATGCACAGTTCAGAAGGTCACATGGAGGCTCAACATCTTGTTTCAACCTCGTGTCCTCTTGTGTTCTTCAAGTTGAGTGGAGCTGGGTATTTCTCCAATCAACTCTAAATGGCCTACCATAGACAACCTAAAATGTGCATAAATACACAGAATAAGTAACCAGGTAGTTTTAAAATAAAGAAAATGACCATTCCTTGTCTTAACTTGTGCTCCTTAAGATGGCTGTAGTCATTTTGAAGGCAGACAGAAGTCCAGACAATGGGGGCGCGCATGTGGTGCAGCGGGTAGCGCGACCCATATACAGAGGCCTTAGTTCTCGACGCGGTCGACCCGGGTTCGAATCCAACCCGCGGTCCTTTGCCGAATGTCTCTACCCCTCTTCTACCCCCGTTCCTGTCAGCCTACTTTCAGAAAAAGCGAGCCACTAGAGCCGCAAAAAAAAAAAAAAAAAAAAAAGTCCAGACAATGAACTTGCACACTTAGTTTTAGCTTACAAAAGCATCATGTGCTTCACCATTTACCTACAAATCAATTTAAATTCACTACTTAGCTTGACATTTCCACAAAAAAGATAATATTGCACAAATTTCTTTCAGAAAATAAAATACATTTATTTTTTTCCACTCACCAAGTCCCGATTTTCCATCAAACAAATTGTCTCCATACATGCACAGGTTGAGAAAAACCAAAAGTACCTTCTTTATGATGATTTTACTTAAACAAAGACAACTTTTAACCACTGTAGACTGGTTTTCTGCTCTCCTTCTCTGCCTTTTTCCACAGCCTGCATGTGGCGTCTGCATATCTCCCTCATCCAGCAGGGAAAAGCCTAGAACAACTTGGTTGGTTGTTACTGGTCACATGGGTTAGGCGCAGGTAATTATTTTTTCTTTTGAAATGGGGGACCGTCCATACTCAACAAAATAAGTGTTTTTAGCAGAAACTGAGGAAAGACATGTTTTAAAGAAAGGAAAAAGAAAGTAACCAAGAAAAGAAAAAGTAGAGATGGGGAAATGAGAGTCTATTTCACCAATGTTTACCAGGTGGAGATAGCTCAGTGGGGATTTAAAACAAATGTGGAGGTTGCTGGCTTTCTGCTAGACAGATAAGTTCATTGAATATAACAGTGAAGTTTGTCTGTTTTTCCGTCACTTTAGAAACAGGGCAGTGTAGCCCAGCAGCAACTCATTCCTCCCAGGAGACAAGGCACATTTGTTCATCTCTCTCTGCCCTATGTGTGTATGAGGAGCAGCAGAGGGAAATATTTCAGCCGACCGGTTTACGCTTGTGGTTGCACAACACCACAAGTCAGACTCTTTACTCTTGTTTATAGTCGCTTATATTAAACCCCTAATAAGTGACAGCACGTTCCGAAACGAGCACAAAAAAACACAACTCATGGAATTAAAAGCGACTTTAGAAAAAAAACAAGTGGCCTTGGCAACATTGACAAAAACCATCTCACACAATGACCTTATCAGTTAGCTGTTAGCAGTAGCTAAAACACGGAGGACATGTTTACATTGTCACATTTATGATACTCTGGGGTTCCTGTAGTAATTACACTCTTAAAAGCAAGGTCAGACGAGTGAATTTCTCCATTGTGAGATCAATAAAGACCATCTTATCTTATCTTATTCATAATTAATTAAGCGCACCACCAGATTTTCCTGCAGGTGTGAACATTTTACACACTGGAACTTTAAAAATCTGAAGAGATGTAATGTTTTTATTTTTGTAATTGTAAAAGATAGAAAAAAAAAATCTACAAAATTCCACAGTTACAAAGTACAAATAGTTTTGGATCAGTTGGGTCAGAACTCAGAATATAAAGGCTGGTTCACACGTCACGATTTTTCAGGCCGATTTTTGTCCTGATCCTCCCTTTCTGAGAGGTGCCGATTATCTGCATGTCTCTAAAGATAATCTTAACAGATATTCCTGCTGTTTGTATTGTCTTAAGAGCGATCTGGTCCGCTTGGTAGAATTTTGCGACTGGTCCGACCTCAAATCGGGGATATTCAACATGGATTGTCTTGTCCAGATATCCTAGCGTGTGCGATCATTATACACGATCATAATCCACAAATAGTTTGGCTAAATTTTTTTGGATCAATTGGGGCAAAACTGAATGTAAAAGGTTTTTAACGTGTGACTTACAGAACACAGTTTGTGTACTTGTATTTTAGAATCTGAAGAGTTGCACATTTTTATTGTAATTGTGAAAGATAGAAAAAAATCTAAAATTACAAATCATATCCTTTCTTTCTGTGATTTCAAATTCACAGTTATAATGCACAATTACTCGTGATTCAAATATCTGCTCACAGAGCAAAGCAATACTATACATGCACTGTGGTTATGTACATCTGTTCAGAGGTCTGGCACCAGATATGTGAAGACTTGTCAAAGTGTCTGAGATGTAATATTTCACCTTTCTCCTCAGTTTGCTTGCTGGATAAGTTGTATGATAGGACTTTAGGGAAGAAGTGTATTGCTAAAGAAAACTATCCTCATGCATAGGAAAGGGGGTGGGGGGTAGCTATGCCAGGTATCCCTTTTCAGCTCTCCCAGTACAACAGGCAACAGCACATTTGAGCATGCGGAGGTAAACTTGAGGTCTTTTTCACACTCCACTAAGTGTGGAGCCCATTGCTCCATTCCGTTTCCCCTCTATTGGCTGGCACCATAACCCGCTGGAGTGTTGGTGGTCCTTGGTGTCCGGGGCTGGATGCTCAGGTGTGACCTGACTCACTTATTGTGGTTCAAACGGCCTGGGTTCCCTGGCTCTCTCAGGGCCCCACTGAGGTGGGGGTGCTCCTCAGGTCTCTGAGCCCATGGCTGGATCCGCTCTGGCATCGGTGACTGCTGGTGGAGCCCACGGGTTTGTTGCCACAGTTCCCGGGGGCGTGGGCATTGTGGCTGCGGGGGGGGGTTTGGGATTCTCCTCTACTCTTCCTTGGGATGGGGAAGGTAGTCATCTTTATGATGGTTCATTATTGCGCTCTGATGCTTCGTGGGCACTTTGTCAATCATTTGGGGTTCTAGTCTTTCTGATGTCTGCCTTGGAACTCTGGAGGTGGGTATTTGGCTCCTCATAACCACTATGGAGGATTTTTCTTATGGATAAACCTTACATGATAATAATAATAATAATAATAATAATAATAATAATAATAATAATAATAATAATAATAATAATAATAATAATAATAATAATTGAACTTTATTGATCTCACAATGGAGAAATTCACCTCTGCATTTATCCCATCTCCTTGGGGAGCAGTGGGCTGCGACTGTGCAGCGCCTGGGGAGCAATCTGGAGTTAAGGGTCTTGCTCAGGGACCCAGAATGCAGACTGTGGGTATCAAACTGGGTACTTGCAACCTTCTCAGAGCGCAAGCGCACTGCTCTAACCACTAGGCCACTACTCCCCACATATACATACAAGTGTACCCTCACAAACACTTACAGATGCTTGGATTTACATGAGTACAAATTCACTTCTATACAGACAAACCCTATCATTGGCTTTGGTTGTCACTGTATACATCTTGTATTAAATAATACTTCAGTGATGTTATCAAGGCATTGACTGTTTATAACAGGTCATTGGTTGGTTTTGCTTTTCTTTTATATCTCTCACTGCAGGTGTAGAAGCAGACTCAGAGGATATTATCTTTGTCTCTTTTTCCTCTACTCTATTTTTGTCACCTTTTCTCCCTTTTAACATTTTTCCTTATCTTTTTCTCTTCCTTTTTTTCTTTAACCATTTTGTTTCTGTAGACTTATTTGACAATGACGATATGTGTTACTTTAGTGTATTGGGAACTGAGTGATTGTTGGGGGAGACTCTGTATGCTTTGAGCTTGAAACTTGCTTCCTGAAAAACAGAATTTGTTTAAAATCATCTCTTGCTGGGAGTTTTGGTTCTTAATATTAAGTTACACATACATTTTGCCTCTTCCAATGGCTTTTAGTCTGCTTTTGATGTGTGATCCTGATCAAACGAAAGAAAATTTAGAAATTTCTGGATTTTAGGTTTAATTGTTGTTATTTAGGAACAGGACTTTTTTTTCACTGTTTCAGGTTTTCGACGGTTTCCTCGATGGTTTCCTCGTCGGCAGATGACCTCACCCACGAAGCAACAGGGTTCATTGCGCTTTTATTTTGAAAAATGATACGCAAAATGAAGCAATGATGTGGTAGATGTAATGCAAGGCCCCGTTTGTTGTTGATTACGTGATTTTCCTCAATATGACACAAGCTCCGAAGCGGGGCTTCGTCTGACACACCCTTTGTACTCGGTATCCGCCTCGAAGCCTGGCTTCAGATGTCCCATCACTACCGTACTGGATCTGTTCCCTGACTCTGCTCCCAGATTCTGCTCTGGACATTCCTGCTCATCTGATCACCTGGTTTGACTTTGGACTGTTTTTGACCTCCGGACTCTGATTACCCTTTGTCATTCTGCCTGTCATCATGATTACCTGTCCTTTTAAATAAAGTGTCTTAAAGCGTACTCTGCTTGTCTGGCTGAATACTGGGTCCTCTGGTTCTGTTCCTAACAAAAATATGTCATATTGGTGATATAATACTAGCTACATGAAACCAAGCTAATTAAAGCGGGAAATGTTTGCTGTATTTTACAAGAACGGGAAGCCATTTTGAGATCCAATAATTAGAAACATAGGTCTGGTTCTAAAAGGCAACTTTAAAGGTTCTTCGTTTCTTCATCAGGCGAGACACGGAAAACCCTTTTTTCATGTTGTTATGACCACAAACCTTGTTGTTCGTGATTGACCCGATTCTATGTTCTTCAAGGTTCTGTTTGCTCTCTAACAAACCTGTGAGGCCATAAAATGAACAGCTGCAGTTTTACCCAGATGGAATTACATGCAGACAAGAAACAAATTAAATGCCAGTTTTTACTTAGGGCTATCAGAGTAAAGGGACTGAACACAAATGCATGCCACACTTTTCAGATTTTATTTAAAAAAAAAACATTTAAAGCCATTTTATTCAATATTGTTATTTGACCATTGCATGCACTTCTGAAACATGACAAAATATACAAATTAATAAAGATCTTTTTAGGAAGCTCTATTTCATTTCAAAGTAAATTTACCATATTTTTCGGACTATAAGGTGCACCAGATCATAAAGCACATAGTGGAATAACGTGTCTGTGTATCTTCGTCCACATATAAGGCACACTGCATTATAAGGTGCACTAAATATTCTTCCCAGGTGTGTAATATCACTCCTCCACGTCCACAGCTCTCTATCCGTCTCTGTTAGGAGGACAGAATAGCTGGACTACACTGCTCTGTTTCTAACATAAGGCCAAAATAAAACTTTATAGTGAATTAATTTACTAGGTTTATTATTGCTAACACGTACTCCTGGCTGCCTAAAGACTCCCACATATTCAGGCCTACTGTGATCTTGGTGGACTCCGCTCTGACTCTTGGCGTACGTTTTACCTTCATAATCCAGCGTACTGTTGCCTACATTTCTTGTGGTAAATTCCTACAATTCCCAGACTTTCTGCCAATGGGACGAAGCTGTGGAACTGATGGTAAAATGTGTAATTAGCTAGCTGCCTAGAGCCGTTTCTTTTCCAGCAGGCGCCACCTGTCAGTGAAAACTGAGAGGGACTGTGATGCTGCATCCTGGCCTTAAAGTCAGAAAAATATGGTATCATTACTTATTACTTATATTACAACTAAATTCATATCAATAAAACATTTGTTAATGTAGCAAACTACATTTTACCAGATTACAATTAAACGACTTAAGTTGATTCTTAACTCAAAGAATCTGAATTGTCAATAAACAAAAACCCAATCAGTCCGGTTTAATATCTTGAGAGCAAAATGTGGAGACAAGTTGCAGATTTCATCAGGGGGTAAAACCACTGAGCTGTGATCCATCAGGAAGCTCTGATGAGAAAGAATCAAGGAACCAGTGGGTCCAGTTACACTTCATTGACATAAATTACACATAAAAAGGATGAAGATATAAGCAATAGCGAACATGCAACGATTATGTTATGAATGTACAAAACCTGAAGTTTGATTTATTAAAAATTACTTTGAGTTTGTTGTATTTTAAAGCATTTTTAGATGAAAGCTAAAGCTTTGGTTTGAATGACTGATGTGTTTTTCTGCAGCTTTTAACAGTTTGATTCTGCGGTTTTGGTTAAATTTGCATTGTGAGCTGCTCACAATAGTTTCCATCAGTCAGCCACAAACCAACAGAAACAACTTGTCTATTCTGTTAAAAACTAGATAAAGAACCTCAGGTGAGAACATGTTGAAGCGGCAGAAGAACCATCGTGCTACAGACGCTATAAGAGTATAACAGTGAATGTACTGAGAACATCAGACAGCACACTGACAATGAAACGCTGAAATACATTCAGGATGCCTTTGTTTGCATCTTACTGAGCTCATTTATAAAGATAAAAAACATTTTAACCCAAAGTAGATCTTTTGAAGCAGGCTGTAAATGAGCTGACAGCTGGAGGTTTCTGCTGGAACGGAAGGACTACCTCAGTGAAGAATAGACGACTTCTGGTTCTGATGGGAATATTAAACAGAGAAAGCAAATATTATAATGGAAGAAAAATGTACTACAATAAAATTAAGAACAATTGTTAATTTCATCACAAAAATGAGGTGAGCTGTTAGATGATATAAAGCAAACAAATCATCGGAAAAAACCCATTGTTGAAATAATTAAGGTTGTTGATCTTGGATATTTCTGTATGGAGGTTGCATGTTCTCCCTGTGCAACCATGGATTCTTTCTGGGTACTTCCGCTTCTTACAGTCCAAACACATGACATGTAAGTTAACTCATCTCTCTAAATTACTCTTAACAATTTGATGTTGTCTGCACTATTGTTTGTCTGGTGATAAACATCACAAATACATTTTTGTATGTGATTTTGGTTTCTGATGCAGAAAAAGTGGAGGCCTAGCAATTTACATCCACAACATCTGGTGCACGACTGCAAAGGCGATCACCTTCTGCTCCCCTATTCAATTCAATTCAATTTTATTTATATAGCGCCAAATCATGAAACATGTCATCTCAAGGCACTTTACAAAATCAAGTTCAATCATATTATACAGATTGGGTCAGATTATACAGATTGGTCAAAAATGTCCTATATAAGGAAACCAGTTGATTGCATCAAAGTCCTGACAAGCAGCATTCACTCCTGGGGAAGCGTAGAGCCACAGGGAGAGTCGTCTGCATTGTACATGACTTTGCTACAATCCCTCATACTGAGCAAGCATGAAGCGACAGTGGGAAGAAAAACTCCCCATTAACAGGAAGGAAAACCTCCGGCAGAACCGGGCTCAGTATGAACGGTCATCTGCCTCGACCGACTGGGGTTACAGAAGACAGAGGAGAGACACAACAAGAGAGACAAAAAAGCACAGAAGCACACATTGATCTAGTAATCTGTTCTACATTAGATGGTAGTAGCGGGTGAGCCGTCTTCTCTGGATGATGTCACAGTTAACAGAACGCCAGACCAGGTGTACCTACTATGAAGAAAAAAGAGAGAGAGCAAAAAGTTAAAAGCTGAAATGACGACAGTCATTTCAATGTAATACAATGCAAAACTGGAGAACAGTAGACTGAAGAACAGTAGAAATCAGTAGAGTGAGAAAATTAGACCCTGATGTCCTCCAGCAGCCTAGGCCTATCACAGCACAACTATAGAGATAGCTCAGGGTATGAGCCACTCTAACTATAAGCTTTGTCAAAAAGGAAAGTTTTAAGATTAGTCTTAAAAATAGATAGGGTGTCTGCCTCACGGACCAAAACTGGGAGTTGGTTCCACAGGAGAGGAGCCTGATAGCTAAAGGATCTGCCTCCCATTCTACTTTTAGAGACTCTAGGAACCACCAGCAGACCTGCAGTCTGAGAGCGAAGTGCTCTGTTAGGAACATACGGGGTAATTAGAGCTCTGATATATGATGGAGCTTGATTATTAAGGGCTTTATACGTTAGAAGGAGAATTTTAAATTATATTCTTGATTTAACAGGAAGCCAATGAAGGGAGGCTAAAATTGGAGAAATATGATCCCTCTTGTTGATTTTCATCAGAACTCTTGCCGCAGCATTTTGAATCAGCTGAAGACTTTGAACTGCATTTTGTGGACTTCCTGATAGTAAAGAATTACAATAGTCCAGCCTTGAAGTAACAAATGCATGGACTAGTTTTTCAGCATCACTCCTGGACAGAATGTTTCTAATTTTGGCGATATTCCGGAGGTGAAAAAAGGAAACTCTGGAAATCTGTTTAATATGGGATTTAAATGACATGTCTTGGTCAAAAACAACACCAAGATTTTTGACTTTATTACCAGAGACCAAGTTAATGCCATCCAGATTAAGTGATTGATTAAGAACTTTATTTTTTGAAGACTCTGGCCCAAAGATTACAACTTCTGTCTTGTCAGAATTTAAATGCAGGAAATTTAAAGTCATCCAGCTTTTGATGTCATCAAGACATGCCTGCAGTCGAAGTAACTGATTGGATTCATCAGGATTTATGGATAAATATAGCTGAGTGTCATCAGCATAACAGTGGAAATTAATCCCATGCTGTCTGATAATTTTGCCAATTGGAAGCATATATATAGTAAATAGAATTGGTCCAAGGACTGAACCCTGTGGTACTCCACAAGTGACCCTAGAGTTTGAGGAAGATTTATTATTAACATGAACAAACTGGAATCTGTCCGACAGATAAGATTAAAACCAGCCTAATGCTTTTCCCTTAATCCCTACAGTATGCTCAAGTCTTTGTAGGATAATATTGTGATCAACTGTATCAAATGCAGCACTGAGATCTAACAGGACAAGTATAGACACAAGTCCATTATCTGAGGCCATGAGAATATCATTGGTGACCTTCACCAGAGCTGTTTCAGTGCTATGATGAGCTCTGAAGCCTGACTGAAACTCCTCAAGTAGGTCATTACTTTGTTAATGTTCACATAGTTGATTAGCAACTACTTTCTCAAGAATTTTAGATAAGAAAAGAAGATTAGATATAGGTCTGTAATTTACTAACTCATCTTGATCAAGAGATGGTTTCTTAAGTAAAGGTTTAATAACAGTTACTTTAAAAGCCTGTGGCACATATCCATTTACCAAGGATAGATTAATCATGTCTAAAATAGGACCACTGATCAGAGGGAATACCTCCTTAAACAACTTGGTTGGGATTGGGTCTAACATACAGGTAGAAGGTTTAGATGAAGCTAAAATTTTAGATAGCTCAGAAAGCTCTACTGCTTTTAAACAGTTCAGACACTGCGCAGGTTCTAAGGATTCCTCCAATGCTGCCTCATTTACTGAGGACGAGGTAATCATGTTTGGGAGGATGCAAATTATTTTATTTTTAATGGAATCAATTTTATTTATGAAGAATCCCATAAAATCATTACTGCTAAGAGCTAAGGGAATGGATGGATCAACAGAGCTGTGGCTCTGGGTAAGTTTGGCAACTGTACTGAAGAGAAATCTAGGATTATTCTTATTCTCCTCAATTAATGATGAAAAATATGCTGCTCTAACTCTGCGAAGGGTCTTGTTATACAACAATAGACTGTTCTTCCAGATTAGATAGGATTCCTCTTGGTGTGTAGAGCGCCATTTTCTCTCCAATTTCCTAACATTGTGCTTCAAGGAACGCAGCTCTGAATTAAACCAAGGAGCCAGCTTCCTGTGAATAATCACCTTCTTTTTCAAGGGAGCTACATTGTCTAATGCAGAACGCAATGACGAAGTCATACCGTTTACAAAGACATCTATTTGTGAATTGGAAGAAACAACATTCCTGCCATCTACAGGGCATTTCTGCAATACGGAGGATATTAAAAAGGGGACAGACTCTTTAAGTTTTGATACAGCATTATCCGATAAAGATCTACTATAATGGAACCCTCTTTTGGGGTTGGAGAACTCAGTTAGATTAAACTCAAATGTTATTAAAAAATGATCAGATAGGACAGGGTTGTGAGGAAATACTGTTAATTCTTCACAATCAATGCCATATGTCAGCACAAGGTCTAAAGTATGGAGCCAAGAGTGCGTCGGTTTATGCACATTTTGAGCAAAACCAATTGAATCTAGGATAGTTTTAAAGGCTACACTAAGGTTATCACATTCTGTGTCAACATGGATGTTAAAATCACCCACTATAATAGACTTATCAGTATTTAACACCAAATCAGATAAGAAATCTGACAATTCATCCAAAAACTGAGTGTAAGGGCCTGGTGGACGATACAAAACAACAAACAGAAGAGGTTTTATTGCTTTGCAGTTTGGATGAGGGAAACTGAGGGTTAAATGTTCAAAAGAACTGTAGTTATTAATTGCCAGGGACTAATTAATAAATCAGACTGAAAGATGGTTGCCACTCCTCCTCCTCTTCCCACAGATCTGGGAATGTGGAAATTTGAATAATTGGAGGGAGTTGACTCATTTATACTAACGTAGTCCTCTTGTAGCCAGGTTTCTGTGAGACAAAACAAATCAATCTGTTTATCAGAAATCAATTCGTTAACTAACAAAGTCTTTGGAGGGAGAGACCTTATATTTAATAGACCACATTTAATTGTTTTATTTTTAGGTTCAAGGTGAACCGTATTGATTTTTATTAGGTTTTTATGATAAGTTTTTGATCTGTTAAGTTTTGGCCGTGGGAAAGACACCGTCTCAATAGGATAATGGATGGGTTACAGTACAGAAGCTGCAGAGAGGTGTGTTAAACTACGGCTCTGCTTCCTGGTCTGGACCCTGGGTTGTCAGCATTTAGGAGGACTAATAAATCCGGCCAGATTTCTAGAAAGAAGAGCTGCACCATCCAAAGTAGGATGGATGCCGTCTCTCCGGATCAGACCAGGTTTTCCCCAGAAAGTTCTCCAGTTATCAATGTAGCCCACGTCGTTTTCAGGACACCACCTAGACAACCAGCGGTTGAATGATGACATGCGGCTAAACATGTCATCACTGGTCAAATCAGGCAGGGGACCAGAGAAAATTACGGAGTCCGACATTGCTTTAGCAAACTCACACACCGAAGCAACACCAACTTTAGTGACCTCCGATCGGCGTGACCGGGTGTCATTACCGCCAGCGTGAATAACAATCTTACTGTATTTACGCTTATCCTTAGCCAGCAGTTTTAGGTAAGATTCTATGTCGCCCGTTCTGGCCCCTGGCAGGCATTTAACTATGGTCCCTGGTGTCTCTAGTGCCACGTTTCTGACTATTGAGCTCCCAATAATCAGGGTCGGCTTCTCAGCGGGTGTGTCGCTGAGTGGGGAAAATTTGTTAGAAACGCAGGTGGTGAACTGGGGGCTGAAATCTAGAGCTATGCTTCCTACGAACTGTCACCCAGCCGGCCTGCTTACCCAGCTGCTCGGGTGCTTCTGGAGGACCACTAAGTGAACTAACGCTAGGTCTATGTGGCTCCGCGCTAGCAGAGGGGCGGCTATCAGCTGGTCTTTCCATAGCACGGAGCCGGGACTCTAATTCTGACACCCTCGCCTCCAAAGCTACAAAAACACTACATTTATTACAAGTACCATTATCACTAAAGGAGGCAGAGGAATAGCTAAACATCTGACACAGAGAGCAGGAGATAAGGGGAGACTTAGTCAGAGACGGAGAAGCTGAAGTAATAGTAGGAGAGGAAGCCATTGTGGAGCTAAAGCTAGGCTAGGCTAAAGCTAGGCTAGCACCCTTCTACCACGCCAAGAGAGCAAACCGTGAAACACGAGGAGTTCCCAAGCGTGATGTGCAGCAACAGAAAATGTTTTAAAAGTGCTTATGTGTTAGAAACAGATGTTACAGCAAAGAGATTAAAGATAAAAGCGAGAGAATCTGGAGCAACAAACCGTTGATCACGCAGTGAAAACAGGAAGTGATACAATACGCCTTACCGCAAACAGGAAGTGACGTCACAGCTATGACAACCCTAATTATCCCTAATCTGGGATAGCTAGCAGTTTATTCTTTAAATTTAAACTGATGCACATTTGTTTCTATTACACACTGTTTTAAGTTATTTAATGTTTAATAAATAACTCTCTGTCTTTTAGGTATTGTCTGGTGAATATCAGCCCAAGAGCTGATAATCAAGAGCTGATAATAGTTGACAATAGTTGAAATGGATGATTTGAGCACTGGTGATCTTTTAACAGAAAACTTAGTCCCTGAAACACACACAGAATAAATGAGGGATAACTTCTCTTTAAGTTCAAGAATTTATCAACAGAAAAAAATGAACATCCAGAGAACCTCCCTAGAATGCTGTTTATGTGAATTAACACTATATTTCAATCAACAACTCCTCTCTACTAAGCTAGTGAAACTTAACTAAAACCACAAAGCTAAATGAAGATAAAAAGAAGCTAAGGAACTGTGTTTATACAAAACAAACAAAGTACAAATAAAATGGTTGAAACCCGTTATCAGAACAGTTCAGTGAATCCTGGTTCACTGCAGATCTGTGTTAAAGAACCATAGTTCCTCTTAAAGAATGTAGAATGAGGTTAGAATAGCTTAACTAATTCGGAACAACATTTGGTATGTGTTTCAACCCATTCACAATGTAAATCCTAAGTTAAACAAAACATGATTTGAGAAAATAAGATTTTAAAGAATGATTTGCTCTGTAAAATCAATAATCTTTAGTACACTTGATTTTATCAATATAATTATTCCTCTGGGAAGCTAGGGGTGCTGTAGTAATCGGTCAATTGATGGGTTGATCCCAAAGTTATACAAAACTGTAATGAATTTGGATGGACCCAAAAGACAACCCGAAAACAGGTCAGTGACGCTTTGATGTTTTATTAAAAGAAGGGGTTGCACGGCCCTTGCTGCGTGCGGCTCACGCTCGGCGGCTGGCAGCTCCTGGAGACGAGACGTCAGGTTAGTGATCAGCGGAGCCAGATAGAAAGGTAACTAGAAGCTGGATCACTAACCTGGTGGAGGGTGGGCTTGTCGGTGCTTCTTCTGACCCCTGAGGGCGGCAGAGTCCGTGCGGGATTATCCAAGGTCGTTTGTCCGAGTCCAGTCCGGGTCCGATATCGTGAGGGCGTTTGACTAGGCAGAGGTTTCCAAGGGCAAATCCGAAAGGGGTTTCCAGGTCCAGGTCCGGGTCAGAATCCAAAGAACAGACAGTTTAGGGGGACAGGCAATCTCAGGTACTCACTGGCAGACAAGGTCGGTACACGGGTGAGCAATCCAAATCCGGAGACTGACAGGCAGAACTCAGGGCGGGCAAACAGGATCCGAAAAGGGCAGAGCTGGCTCAGAAAACAGGGCAAAAACAGGTCGGGCTTCAGACTGACAGACAGGTTAATTCAGAGTGCTGGAAGTTCTCACCGGGTTGGCTCGAGACGTTCTGGCACTGGAGACTGCAATGCGCAGAGCTTATAAGCAGGTAGAGGCGGAGACATTGCAGGTGCGCTGATTGCAATTAGCAGCTCCAGTGCCAGAAACGTTACAGAGCCCCCCCCTCAAGGGCGGATTCCAGACGCGCTAGGCTGGTCCGGGTGGGCTCTGTGGAAATCCCTAATGAGGGATTTGTCCAGAATGTGGCGGGACGGGACCCACTGCCGTTCTTCGGGCCCATAACCCTCCCAGTCAATGAGGTACTGGGTGCCTCGACCCCACTTCCGGGACTTCAGAATCTTTTTAACGGTGTAGGCCGGGGAACCGTCGATCAGACGGGTGGGAGGTGGGGGCGTGACGGTGGGAACCAAACTGGAGGTCTTAACAGGCTTGACAAGGGACACATGAAAGACTGGGTGTACCTTCATGGCAGAAGGCAGACGGAGGCGTACCGCCACCGGGTTAACCACCTTGGCGATAGTGAAGGGCCCGATGAACCGTGGTGCCAACTTCTTACTATCGGTCTTCAAGGGAAGGTCCCTGGTGGACAGCCAGACCCTGTCTCCAACCTGGTAAGCAGGAGCAGGAATACGCCGGCGATTAGCTGCGCGGGCCTGGTTTTGGGAGGCTGCGAGTATGGCCCTCTTGGCCCTCCTCCAGGCACGCCGACATCTCAGGGCCGAGAGGCGGGCAGACGGGACTCTAGATTCTACTTCCTCAGTGGTGAAAACTGGGGGTTGGTACCCGTAGACCACGTAGAATGGAGAGAGTCCAGTAGAACTGGAAGGTGTCGTATTGATAGCATGCTCTACCCAGGGTAAATTCTGGACCCATTTGGAGGGGTCGGCCTGACAGAAGAGGCGGATCTTAGTCTCGACCTCTTGATTCATCCTCTCAGACTGGCCATCAGTTTGGGGGTGGAAGCCGGAGGAAAGGTTGACGGAAATGCCAAGCATGGCGCAGAACTCCTGCCAATAACGGGCTACAAACTGGGGACCCCGATCTGATACTATGTCAGAAGGCAGACCGTGCAACCTGAAAACTTCCTTAGCCAGGATGAACCCCATCTCCTTGGCTGAGGGGAGTTTGAGTAAGGGAACTAGATGGACCATTTTAGAAAAGCGATCCACAATAGTGAGGATAACTGTGAAGCCATCTGAGGAGGGAAGACCAGTAATGAAATCCATCGACAGGCTGGACCACGGCCGAGGGGGGACAGGCAGAGGGCGGAGCAACCCTGAAGGGGGGCGACGGGAAGCCTTAGCCTGACTGCAAGGGGAGCAAGCAGCCACAAACTCCCCGACGTCCTTAGCCAGAGAAGGCCACCAAAACTGAGACTTGATGAGTTGAAGGGTCTTGTAAATGCCGGGATGACCATAAAGGCGGGAGCAATGACAAAACTCAATCACTCTGGGTCTGAGTTGGGGAGGAACGAAGAGTCTGTCCTTGGGACAGGAATCGGGTATCTGGACAGAACCAAGGGACTCCCTTACCTCTCTTTCTAGCCCCAGGCGGGAGACAGCACACCTCACAGTGTCCGGCAAAATGAACCCCCGCTCCTCCTCCGGGTCCTGTTCTCTCGCCTCAAAAACCCTGGATAAGGCGTCTGGCTTGATGTTCTTTGATCCTGGCCTGTAGGAGAGGGTGAAATCAAAACGACCAAAAAACAACGCCCACCTGGCCTGTCTGGGGTTGAGCCTCTTGGCAGTCTTTAGGTACTCTAGGTTGCGGTGGTCAGTCCAGACCAAAAACGGGAGCTTGGAACCCTCGAGCCAGTGCCTCCACTCCTCGAGAGCTAACTTTACAGCCAAAAGTTCACGATTGCCCACATCATAGTTCTGCTCAGCTTTAGACAGCCTACGGGAAAAAAAGGCACAGGGGTGAATACGGCCGTCAGTGGACTCTTGGCTGAGGATCGCTCCAACCCCGGAACTTGAAGCATCCACCTCCACTATAAACTGCTTCTCAGGGTCAGGAGAAACAAGCACCGGGGCAGAGGTGAAAAGGCCTTTTAGGCGCTTGAAGGCCTGGTCAGCCTGCTCGTTCCAAGCAAACCTAGTCTTGTTGGAGGTGAGTGCGTGAAGTGGGGCAGCAACTTGGCTGAAATTTCGAATGAACCTCCTGTAGAAATTGGAGAACCCCAGAAACCTCTGGAGCTGCTTTCGATCTACAGGCGTAGGCCATTCTGAGACGGCCCGGACCTTGGCCGGGTCCATTGAAATCTGACCGGGGGATAGGATGAAGCCGAGGAAGGAGGTTGATGATGAGTGAAACTCACACTTCTCAGCTTTAACATAAAGCTGGTTCTGGAGAAGCCGGAGAAGAACTGAGCGGACATGTTGTTTGTGGAGAGTTAGATTTTCAGAGTAAATGAGGATATCATCTAAGTAGACAAAAACGAAACGGCCAATCATATCCCTCAGAACATCATTCACCAAGTTCTGGAAAACCGCTGGGGCATTGGTTAGGCCAAAGGGCATCACCATATATTCATAATGGCCCGTTGGTGTGTTAAAAGCGGTCTTCCACTCATCTCCTTCCTTTATGCGGACCAAATGATAGGCATTGCGTAGGTCCAGCTTAGTAAACACCTTTGCTGCTTGGACCTGGTCAAACGCAGTGTTCATTAATGGGATGGGGTATCGGTTTTTAACCGAAATGCTATTGAGTCCCCTATAGTCAATGCAAGGGCGAAGGGAGCCATCCTTCTTTCCAACAAAAAAGAACCCCGCCCCTGCAGGAGATGAGGAGGGGCGAATGATGCCGGCCCTTAGGGACTCATTAATGTAGTCCTGCATGGCTTGGGACTCGGGCGGTGATAACGAGTACAGACGCCCTCTGGGCGGAACGGCGCCGGGTAATAAATCAATGGTGCAGTCAAAGGGACGATGAGGAGGAAGGCTCGTGGCTTTGGCCTTGTTAAAAACCTCCTTCAAATCATGGTAACAGGAAGGAACCTTGGACAAATCAGGGTAGAAATCAACATCCTTACCCTCAGGAGAAATGGGTGGCTGAGCAGAAAGCAAACACGATTCAGAACAGGAGCCCGCCCAGCCCGTAACTTCTACCCGTCGCCAGTCAATCTGAGGGTTGTGTCTTCGGAGCCATGTTGCGCCCAAAATCACTGGGACCTGCGGGGAGTCGATAATCATGAAAACCAACTTTTCTCTGTGATTACCTCCCATAGTCAGTTCCACAGGTTCTGTGATGAGGCGGGAGTGGTTCAGTTCGTGGCCATCCAGGGCAAGCACGCTGCGGGGGGAGGAGCCTTGAAGCAGAGGAATGTTCAACTTCTTGGCCAACGCCTCATCCATGAACTCTGTGTCCGCTCCAGAATCGATGAAAACGGATACCCTGTGGGACTTAGTAGGAGTGGTTAGGGTGGCCGGAAGTAACCGGTCGGAGGGGATAGAGAGTCTGGTGTAGCTCAGTAGGGACCCCTTACCCCCTACTGAGCTAGGTCTCTTTACCGGACAGGAACGGGCTCGGTGACCAGTTCCTCCACAGTAAAGGCAGAGGCCCAACTGTTGTCTGCGCTGATGCTCCTCCTTGGAGAGCCCCGCCTTTCCAATCTGCATCGGCTCTGGTTCTGGGAGCTTAGGAGGTGCAGATGATGAAACAGAGGGGGCAGCAGAAAAACGAGGGTGAGTAGTTGAGACTGAGCGACGCTCCCTCCTTCGCTCCAGGAGGCGGAGATCCACCCGTGACACCAGCTCCTCAAGCTGTTTTAAAGATCTGGGATACTCCCGGGTGGCTAGTTCATCCTTGATCTTATCATTAAGACCGTGAATAAAAACATCCATGAGGGCGAACTCATTCCATAAACTCTCTGCTGCCAGTAAATGAAAATCAATAATGTAGTCTGAGACGGACCTGTCCCCCTGTCTCAAGGATAAGAGCCCCCTAGAGGACTCCCTGCAGGGCAGCACTGGGCTGAAAACTCGAGTCAGTTCTCTAGAGAAGTCATAATACGAGTGGCAAATACGTGCATCATTTTGCCACTCGGAGGTGCCCCATAATCTGGCTTTACCGGCCAACAGAGAGATTACAAAGGCCACCTTTGACCGTTCAGAAGGGAAGGAGGACGGTTGCAGCTCGAAGTGAATTTCACATTGTGTCAAAAAAGCCCGGCAGTGCTCCGGATCGCCGCTAAAAGAGCCTGGCGGGGTGAGACGGGGCTCAGGTCCGGACGACGTAACCGGAAGTGACGGGCCGCTCGGAGGAGCGGTTTGCGGAAGTGGCGGGGACGGGTTGATCGGGTTGCGGAGATGACTGAGAATCTCCGACACACCGGATTCTAGCTCTGAAATCGATTTTTCAACCCCCGCGCGCCACTGAGCCTCGGGTGAAGGATCCATTTTACTTGGGCCAGAACGTGCTGTAATGAATTTGGATGGACCCAAAAGACAACCCGAAAACAGGTCAGTGACGCTTTGATGTTTTATTAAAAGAAGGGGTTGCACGGCCCTTGCTGCGTGCGGCTCACGCTCGGCGGCTGGCAGCTCCTGGAGACGAGACGTCAGGTTAGTGATCAGCGGAGCCAGATAGAAAGGTAACTAGAAGCTGGATCACTAACCTGGTGGAGGGTGGGCTTGTCGGTGCTTCTTCTGACCCCTGAGGGCGGCAGAGTCCGTGCGGGATTATCCAAGGTCGTTTGTCCGAGTCCAGTCCGGGTCCGATATCGTGAGGGCGTTTGACTAGGCAGAGGTTTCCAAGGGCAAATCCGAAAGGGGTTTCCAGGTCCAGGTCCGGGTCAGAATCCAAAGAACAGACAGTTTAGGGGGACAGGCAATCTCAGGTACTCACTGGCAGACAAGGTCGGTACACGGGTGAGCAATCCAAATCCGGAGACTGACAGGCAGAACTCAGGGCGGGCAAACAGGATCCGAAAAGGGCAGAGCTGGCTCAGAAAACAGGGCAAAAACAGGTCGGGCTTCAGACTGACAGACAGGTTAATTCAGAGTGCTGGAAGTTCTCACCGGGTTGGCTCGAGACGTTCTGGCACTGGAGACTGCAATGCGCAGAGCTTATAAGCAGGTAGAGGCGGAGACATTGCAGGTGCGCTGATTGCAATTAGCAGCTCCAGTGCCAGAAACGTTACAAAAACACCATTAAATTTACATCAGGGCTCTCAACCCTCATGCATTAACCGTGTGACACACGCATTTCACTGACTTCACATGCCATACATGGCATTTCTCATGCTCAAAACTGGGCTAGATCTGTTCACAGCTCTGTCCATCCAGAGCTCAGTCTAAACCCGCCTTCTGTGGAGCTGTTTCAGCTTCTTTCACAGTTTGTGGCCATCAGTAATTATTCCTGCTGCAGTTAACAGAGGAGCAGGAAGAGTGATCAGCGTTATAAACAAACGCAGGAGGCAAAGGGGGGGGGGGGGGCAGCAACCAGATAAAGCCTTCATTCATAACCAGTCATGGCTGTTTGTTGGATCAGAAAACAGATCGATTGACCAGATGCAATGTAAAACACCACTGAGTCTGTTCATTCCAAAATGTTTCTGAACATGCGCTGTGAGGTGTTCGGTTCGCACTTTTAAGGGTCATTTTAAGGAACTTGTAACATCAGAGGCTTCAACTCAGACCCGTCATTCCTGCTCTCCCCTCTAAAGGAGCCCTTTACAGTCTTTATTTATGCATTTTCCTCTGTTTATTCCTCGCATGCAGTGCCCAATGGGGGTAAAATCCGTTTATCTTGCTGCCTCAATCTGGTGAGGTGGTATAAATTATAATTAATTATAACAGACGTTATCAAAACATAGTGTTTTTTTCCCAACAGTCATTAAGAACTAGTGAAGGGGGGAAAAAAACTACAGTCAGTCATTCACATCCTGAAAAAAAAAAAAGAACTAGTGAAGCGCAAGCTTGAAAAGCTGCACCTATACTCCTCAATTCAGAAAACAACTTCAAACTCAAACCTGCGCCATAGAGAAGATTTGTCTGGTAAGGGCAGAGACTGAGATGAGAAACCTGTGATGAGAAACCATTATAACCTGATGATGGTTATAAACTGTAACAGGCTAGAAGTGCATGGAGCTGAAAACAGGGAAACGTCAACAGCTGGATCAGAGTAAAGACGCAGCGTGAAGCCCTGCTGTGTGCTTCAAGCGTTGAAGCAGTGAGGAAAATGTCGAACCATGTAGGCTTGATGAAACTCAGCTTGATTCAACAATGAGGTTATAGATCTATACAGATAAACAAACCCATAGATTAATTATAATCAGCAGTGTTTTTATTGTCTGAAAGTGAATTTAACATTCATATCGTGCCATTTATAATCAACTATAATATTTTCATGTTCAAGTCAAGAAAAAGAAGATTGTGTTCTGTTGTTGAGCTGTTTATGAAGAACTTCTGCTTGCAAAACCATATTTCTCTCTTTTAAAAAAATAGTAATATTCTCAACTCAAGTAATACAGTAATTTTATGTTCTTGCTGGTATTATTACACTCCATTTTTTAAGAATGGAGAACTGCTTTTTTATTTTATTTTATTAAAGAGTCCCACTACTGCAGAGTTCCTCCATGCTTGGCCTCTCTTGAACCGTCCCATTGGAGTCAGTTATAAGAAACCAATGTTCAGCCTTCTTTTAGGCAGAAGACAGTCAGACTTTTATGACATTAAAAAGGAAATTAGTTGCTCTAAAAATAAACTTCTCAAAGGCACTCCAGAAATCATTGATGTCAACAGAGTTTATGTTATTTGGCCACACTGTTGTCTTTAACTTCAATGTTAACCTGGGTCAGTATCTGATTCTGGCTGCTTTAGACCTGAGTGTAAGACTTGAGAATAATTTTAACTTTAATGCTCAGTTAAATTCTGTGGTCTAGTCCAGCTTTTTCAAACTGAGACAGCTGACTGAACATTTTTATCTGTGCTTTAGTTATAACTTGCTTAGATACCTGCACTTCACTTCACTCTGGGCTTAATAAAACTCTTGCTGCTTGACTGCAGCTGGTCCAAAATGCTGCTGCTCTTCATTTAACTGGTACCAGAAAATAAGAGCACATTTCTCCAGTTTTAGCAGTAATTCATTGGCTACTGGGTCATGTTAGGGTTGATTTTAAAATTCAGAGAACGCTGCAATGTTTCCAGTCTGAATACCACAGACTGCCCCTCAGGTTCCCTGAGAAAGACCTTTAGCTCCCCAGGCACCACACAGTAGCAGCTCCTGTAGGGATTGTGTTAAATGCAGAACGCAGATTGTGTTGTAATGTCCAGAGTTGGAAATACAAAAAAGATTGTTATCATTGTGGATTATTATTTAAACAAGAAACAGGAAATAGTCTATGCAGTCATAGTTTTACAGACCTTTGCCTCTGGTTCTGCTTCCTCTGTTTCTGTAACTAACAGCATTTGTCTTCACAGGTGATTAGACTGCACATGGATCACTCAGTGCAAAATAAAGCAAACATTTACTACTGTCCTGTATAAAACAACCACTGTTAAGATGTCTCATTAGATTGAGAACATTATATATATATATATATATATATATATATATATATATATATATATATATATATATATATATATATATATATACTTATGAGGAAGACTTGATAAACAGCAGCAACTTCTTCATTTTTTTTCAACTGAACACCTTTGCAACAAGTCACTAAATTAGTCACGGAGATGTCTCTGAAACTAAGAAGCAGACCACAAGCTTCTTGACTATTCTGTTGATGTGAAACATTTCATACAAACGCGTCAGAGCTTGAACCGAATGGACAACCACAAAGTTCAGACCACAGTGAGGGGCCAACCGGTCAACCGCCTGATGGTAGCTGCAAGATAAGATGTCACTTTACATTGTACATCGTGGTAATCTCTGAAATGGTAGAAAATAAACATCTGTCTTTAATTTTAATTTCTACAGCTCAACTTTACTATCAGGCCCACTTAATCCAAAACAAGTTATTTTCTTCAGATAACTACTGTGTCTTTCTAATAAAGATCATAACTTTGTCAGCAAACTCATCTTTTCACTGGCTCCATTGTTTCTGTATTACTACAAAAAGCCAATCTAGTTCCTTTTAAGCAGCAAAACACTGATAATTCCCCTGATAAAAATACCTCTTAACATCAGGCATCAAGTCTTTATCATCAATATGTAGCCATAACGAGAAGCTAAAAAGTGTGCAAATACTCCTCAACATCTATCAAAATTTAAATGCTCAAGTCAAGAAGACAGTCAGCAATTTATTTACATACTATATAAAATAGTGGGCAATTGAATGAATATATCAAACAAAAATGATACATAAAATATTCAAGTTATAATTTGATTTGTATGTAAGAAATTGTAAAACACATTTGTGGCTATAACAAATATATATTACAGCAGAAGGTGGCAGCAAACATATTTTATTAGGAGTGGTGGTCTACTGATTTAAAGAGCTGGGCATTTGCTTCTTGGGGAGGCTGCAAAGGTCACCGTCTTTAAACTCAGTCTGGGTATCTGAGCAAGACTGTTAACCACTAAGTGTGGCAGCATGCTGTTCTTCAAATGATTGGTTAAATGCAGGGACAAATTTCCCCTCTTTGGGACTATAAGGGAAAATATTTGTCAAGGAATAGGAATGAGAGAAGGGAGTAAAATGTCAGGATCCCCAGGTGTTCAATTACTTGTAGCTCCCTGGTGATCGTCTTTGTGTTTTTAACCTCTTTAGAATGTTTTTCCTGTGAATTATTGTAACTAGTTAGTTCTGTTAGTTATTATGTTGGTAGTTTTTATTTTTTGTTTTTATTCTTGTTTTAATGCTTGTCAGTTCTCATTTTAGTTAAGTTGTTCTTCTTTATATGGCTTTATTCTTTCCTGTTAGATTCTGTTCTCCTACTTCTGTCACATCAGTTTTATTACCCTCAATATCTCCACCAATTCCAACCTGTTGTTTCCGTGTCCTCCCCTATATAATCAATCAGTTAAGTCTCACTCATTGTTAGGTCCTCCGTTATGCTCCCTTTGTTCCTTGTTTTCATCTTCACCTACCTTGCCTGTAAGTTTTGTTAGCTTTTTGAATAAACTGTCATTATTCCTATATCATGCAGCTCTCTGGTTTGGGTCTTAAGTTAAAGAACCCTACAAGTTATGACAAAGAAGTGTTGTTAATCCCACTCCTTTACAAGTCATTATTATTATTTTATTATTTTTGGATTCCTAAATATGATTTTGGAATCATATTTAGTTATTATTTTTTCCTACTAAGTGTAAATGATTGACATTGGGTGGCGCATGAGTTAAGCACTTTGTCCTGCTATTGACAGGTTGCTGGTTTGATCCCCTTCTCCGACCATCTCAGTTGTTGTGTCCTTGGGCAAGACACTTCACCTGAACTACCTGTTGGTGGTGGTCAGGGGGTCTGGTGGCACTGATGTATGGCAGCCTCGCCTTTGTCAGTCTGCTCAAGGGCAACTAACATAGCTCACCACCGTCAGGGTGTGAATGACTGACTGTAGTGTGAAGGACTTTGGGGTTGTCGGACTAGTTAAAGCACGTTACAAGTATAAGTCATTTACATTATAGTGTACTGTTTTTGTTTTCTTACTGACTGGAAATAAATCATTCTACTAACTTATTAGATTTTAGCTAAACTGCAGCTTAAGAAGTAAGTTTTCTAAATGTATGAAAAACTTTGCCTAAAAGTTCAGTTACATAAAAAAAAATCTAATAATTTTTTTATGTTCAGTTCTTGTGTATTTTTTGTGCATAATTATCTGGTACTTTTAACTGATTACATTTGTATCTTTGGCCACATTCAACGATCAGGAGGCATCTGTTTCTCTGATGTTTAACCAGGTTCTCTTTCCTTTCTCATTGACTGTTTTCTACAACAGTATCAGGAATGTGGAAAAACAGTGAAGGTGGAACTGACCAACACTGAGCGAGAAGTGGAATGAGCTAAAGAGCATTTTTACCTTTGCTCCTTGACTTGTTTCCCTTGTTTTTGATGTTGATTTCTCCATAACTGACATCTCCTGTTCTAACTGTGGAGTAAACCACAGCTGGATCAGTTTCTGGAATAAGAAAGTTCAGAAACAGCGGATGAATCAGTGGCATATTCAATTCAATTCAGTTTAATTCATATAGCCTCAATTCACATCATATGCAATCTCAAGGTTCTTTCCAAAGTCAGCTTCCATCAGATCCTCCAGGTTGGTGAGAAAGTGTCCTCTCTAAGGAAACCCAGCAGGTTGCATCAAGTCTCTCCAAGCAGCATTCACTCCTCCTGAAAGAGCGTAGAGCCACAGTGGACAGTCGTCTGCATTGTTGATGGCTTTGCAGCAATCCCTCATACTGAGCATGCATGAAGCGACAGTGGAGAGGAAAACTCCCCTTTAACAGGGAGGAGAACCTCCAGCAGAACCAGAACCAGGCTCAGTGTGAACGCTCATCTGCCTCCACCCACTGGGGCTTAGAGAAGACAGAGCAGAGACACAAGAAAAGACAAAAACAACATTTTGAACTAGTAATTCCTACCTTTATTACAACTCAACTTGATTACTGTAATGCTCTCTACGGTGCTCTCAGCCAGTCCTCCCTCAAGCGTATTCAGTTGGTCCAGAACACTGCTGCTCTTCTTCTAAGTAGAGTTGGGAAGAGGGAGTACTGCTCATTACCCTATCCTTCCTTCCACTGGCTCCCTGTGCATTTTAGAGTTATTGTTTTCTTTTACTTGTTTTAAAAAGTGATGCATGCTCAGTATGAGGGATTGCTGCAAAGCCATCAACAATGCAGACGACTGTCCACTGTGGTTCTGGTTCTGCTGGAGTTTCTCCTCCCTTTTAAAGGGGAGTTTTCCTCTCCACTGTCGCTTCATGCATGCTCAGTATGAGGGATTGCTGCAAAGCCATCAACAATGCAGACGACTGTCCACTGTGGCTCTACGCTCTTTCAGGAGGAGTGAATGCTGCTTGGAGAGACTTGATGCAACCTGCTGGGTTTCCTTAGAGAGGAAACTTTCTCACCAACCTGGAGGATCTGATGGAGTCTGACTTTGGAAAGAGCCTTGAGATGACATGTATTGTGAATTGCCGCTATATAAATAAAATTAAATTGAATATCATTTCTCATTTACTCCTTTATATCAGACAATTACCTATCATTTTCTGACTTCCCCAAAGATTTTAAAATGTCTAAGCCAAAGCTAAATGTTGTACAACTGATATAACTCTAGTCCTGCTGGAGTTTAGCTTCAACTCAACAGAACCTCAAAAATCAAACTGATCTACAGGTTCTGGTTCCTGCAGTTTTTCCATCATGGCTCAGTTTCACATTTAATTTAATCTGTTTTCTGTTTTTAATAACTCTACAGTATTTTTTTTGTCATAAACTTTTCTCCTTCTTCCTTGCTAATACACCAGTATTTCACCACTATTGAATGACACATTAAAATTCTATTCTATTCTATCACATAAACTGAAAACCTAGAACACAAACACACAATCTCACCTTTATCTGATCTGTTTTTCTGGCGTTGATGATGTGAAACTTTGACGTCACTGTCAGTAAAACCTTCCCCTCCAGCTTCTTGATCACCTAAAATTAAACAAAGTTAATCAGAATTTACTGTAATTCTATTTTAGTTGAAACAGTTTGTAGATCGTAAACTTTATTTCAGTAACAGAGAACAAATTAATGAAGGTTCCTCTCACCTTCAGATTTCCTCTGAACATGTCGTCTCACCAGTAGAACCAGAATCAGAACCAGGAGAACCACAACAATCACACATGCAAGAGACAAAAGAACGTAGGGAACAAAGTGGGGAGTGTGGGGTGGAGAGACTGATGTAGGTGAAGGAGAGGTTGTAGGACCAGAAGGTGTTGATGGACCAGAAGGTGTTGATGTTTTCCCTGAAATAAAGATATTTATGATGTGATATTTTTTCAGACCCACAGTTGAACATTTTCTTTATCCTGCTGACCTGAGACAGAGATCCTGCTGGATGGAGACTCTCCATGATCGTTGATGTAACACCTGTAGAGGCCTTCATCAGAGCAGGTCACATGGTGGAGGGTCATGTGACCTGCAGGCTCAGTCCTGATGAGGGAGCCATCTTTATAGAAAGCAGCTGGGAGGTTGGAGGGAGCGGTCTTTGTGTGACAGCTCAGAGTGACGTCATCTCCCTCCATCACAGGGAGGACAGGACTCTGCAGGATCACTGATCCACCTCAACACAGAGACAAACTACAGCATTTCATCCATTTCCACACAGCTTCATCAACACTAACTCCACAGTCTGATCTTACCAGTGACAGTGAGCTGGATGCTGCTGCTGCTGGCTGCTCCCTCTCTGGATTCACACCAGTACACTCCTCTGTCCTCTGGGTACAGGTAGCTGATGTTACAGGTAGAACCAGCTGGTTTCCCCCATCCATCTCCACACTGAGTCCTGGTTCCTCTGGTTGTGTTCCTCCTCACAGTCCATCCAGCAGAGATGTTGTCCTCCTCACAGCTCAGAGACACAGAATATCCTTTAAAGAACTGAGATCTGCTGGGACTCACAGTCAGAGCAGCTGAGAGGGCTGAAATGAGACGATCATGATTTTAGTTTTCAACAACGACATATTCATTAATTATGTTTAAAATGTTTCATAAAATCTTTGGGTGTAAGGTTAAATTTAAAGAATGTCTTTAAATATTTAAAAGTATTTTAATGTGACAGAAGTTTACCAACCTTGATCTGTTGTACAGCGCAGCAAGAAGGTCAGAACTGGGAAAAAAGGATTTATTTATTACAAACTAAAGCTGCCCAGGGTGAATAAAATGTGCTCTGAAACTTTAAGTAAGACTTCACATATATTTTAATATCTGTTCCTATACTATGATGTTATTGTTCATAAAGGTCAAATCAGTTGTTTTAATCAATATTTTATAAAGCGCCTTTCAGCAACAAACAGACTTCTGGCCCTTTATTAGAGAGGAATCAGTTTTATATACAGAAATATTCAGTCCTATAATGATTCCATTATATAGACAGATAACAGTTTAATTGTAGTGAAGTAAAGTGTTGAACATCCAGAGAAGATACAGAGCAATGCTGAACACAGCAGAACATTGACCCAAACAGAGACTAGAACTCGTCTAACTGTTCTTCTCCCTCTCCATAACTGTTTGTTGATACTTTTCTGTTCCCTGCTTTTGTATTTTTATTTTCTGTAAAGTGAACTTAAGGTTCTAGAAAGGTTCTGGTAAATAAAATGTATTATTATTACAACTTACAGATCAGACGGTGAGTAGATGTGGCTTCCATTGTTCTCCTCAGTGATCTGACTGGACTACGTTTGACTGCAGCTGAGAACACCAGCCTGAGCCCGCCTTCTTCCTGTGCAGACCGTCGTCTTCTCTGGGGCCAGCGAAGAGGGTTTAGTTATACTATATATATATATATATATATATATATATATATATATATATATATATATATATATATATATATATATATATATATAAATAAGTCTGGAACCTAAATTAGGGTGGAGTCGTCTGTTTGGACCTGGTACTCCAGGATCTGTGTTATCTTTAGAGCACTGACTGAAATCCTATTCTTGGCTCTTCAGGTATGGAGTTTATTTATTGGGCCATTTATTTATTTATGTATTTTTTAGTTTCAGTCCTCTCAAAGTTGTTCCATTTTCTTTTGCCTTTTCTTGCTTTTTCTCTCTTTCTCAACAGCAATGGGTCCAGAGGATCTCTTTTCCTTTATTAATTTTGCTTGTTGATGAGCAGGAACCCAGACTAAAACAGTTCAGGTATTCCTGCATCAGAGCAACTTGATGGTAAAAGCCAAACAGGTGAAATTGGAACAACCTGTAGTGAAGCAGACCTGCTGCTTGATAACCACAGCATGTGTTAGATGAAGCTCTCTGTGGGTTAGAAGACACTTTTATTAATCTGCCTGAACAGCTAAATCTAATATAAACGGCTCATGATTATCATCTAAACCATATCTCCTAATTAATTAATCATCAGCTGCAGAGGGAGGAGGCCAGATTTACTCTGCTTTGCTCTGTAAGCCTGCAGAGTTTGGCAGAACAGAGTGAGGCGCTGATGTGATGCTGCCCACTGGTCGGAGCCTGGCAATGCATCCATCGGCTTCGGTGCCAGCATAACCACCTAAATGCAGGGAAAAGCTCATTATGGGGGGGGGGGGGGTCATCTCAGGTCATTTTCCTGGCTGATGCTAGACTTTATAATCTCTGCTGCTATCAAAACGCTTAATAACTGTAACTACAAGCACACCAATGGTTGTGGGGTTCTGATCCGATCATGAATTGTTTACGCTGTCACCCAGATGCTAGGGTAAACTTGCACATGACTTAGCTACTTCTAGATGCTGCTTTATTATCATGCATACTGCATATTATCTCAGGTTCTGTAAATAGGCTCCGGTTTTTCCGCTGTCAAACCTGAATATTTTATCTTTTTTTATCAGAGTATGCCATATTATCAATAATTATGCAATATTTACGCAAGTATTTACTTTTTTAATTTTGTATTCTTGCCATTTCTCTCAAACTAACTTTAGATTATACTTGCTTGTTCTTTTTTCTTCTTCTCTTGCTAACTATTCACTGTAACTCTGTCTTTGTTAATGTTACACACAAATTTCCCCATTGTGGAACAATAAAGGAATTTCTGATCTTGTTTTTACTCAGGTGTGTTTTTTAGTCAGCAGTTTAAAAGAAGAATTGCAGAATAAGATCAATTAGCACCAACCAGGGTCACTGTGATGGAAAGACACAGTGGGTTTTGCTTCCTATCCAGAAAGCTTTCTCAATTCAACATATCAGGAGTAATGTGGAGTTCCAAGCTTTATGGTACTGCGAAACAAAGGCCTTGTAATGGCTTAGAAAACATGCAAATTAAACTGAAACTGGTCCATGCCTCTGCAATGGGGAGTTGTTAGGTTCGTTATTGGCCTGGCCTACAAGAGCGATGTTTTGATCACCTGCATGGAGGTGAGGATGGAGGTAATAATTGGGAGGAATCAACCCTATTGCTATGTTGTAAGTTTATGAGAATTTCAACTCTGAAAACTCTGCTTTGAGAACAAAATCTAAATAGTTGATGCATAAAATGCTCAAGCCTGATGTGCCGCAGCATGCAGAGACAGTGAATGTTTCAGTCAACTCTATCCTGCTGTGTTCCTCTGTCTGCCAACATTTTTTTCAGTTTTTAACCCTCTCTTTCCTAGACTGAGCTTGACCGAGCTTTGTGTGCGGCCAGCTATCTGTGCTCTCTTTAATCTTCCATAAATTAAAGCTTATCTGTGTTTCTCTCCTAAATGAAGCCACTAAAGCTGCTGACACTTAAGATTAATTGTGTTAGAAATATGTATTACCACCAGTTGCCTCTAGGTGGCAATAGCGATTTAGTTGTAGTTATTTCTGCGTTTGAAGGGCTGTCCCGTTAGTCATGTTCAGGAAGCAAGTGACAAGGTTTTGATGTGACGGAGCTTCACCATTTCTGACCGCAATTTTAGGTCTTAAGAATGAATAACAAGTAGACAAGTGAATATAATTAGTTTAGAAGCATTTTTGATTGTTTGCAACGTTCTTTTTTTTTTGCATTTTTATTTTTTGAAAAAATACATCTTTTAAGTTGGAACCCTAAAACGCGAGTTGGAATGTGACTCCGTCTGACTTTGTGGCTCTACATTTCACATGACTTACATAGTACTTCCTTTGTGTCTGACTGACACTGACTTTCAATGTAATACAATGCAAAACTGGAGAACAGTAGACTGAAGAACAGTAGAAATCAGTAGAGTGAGAAAATTAGACCCTGATGTCCTCCAGCAGCCTAAGCCTATAGCAGCATAACTATAGAGATAGCTCAGGGTAACATGAGCCACTCTGACTATAAGCTTTGTCAAAAAGGAAAGTTTTAAGATTAGTCTTAAAAGTAGACGGGGTGTCTGCCTCACGGACCAAGGTTCAGACAGAAGCCAATAGCATGTATGGGCGATATACATGCTATGTTTCATCAGGTAAAGGTTGCAGAGCACCAGCGAGATCTTCTTCGTTTCCTCTGGTGGCAAGATGGAGACCTGAATAAGGAAGTTCAGAACTTCAGGATGACTGTGTATTTATTTGGTGCTGTGTCATCACCTAGTTGTGCCAGCTATGCGCTGAGAAAGACGGCTGATGACAACAAGGCTGATTTCTCTGAGGATGTGGTGCAAGCAGTTAAACAAAATTTCTATGTGGATGACTGCCTAATCAGTTTTGGTTCAGAGAACAAAGCAAAACAGGTAATGAAAGATCATGGTGTTCTCTGCAAGAAAGGAGGCTTTACTCTGGAGAAGTGGATCAGTAACAATCGAAAGGTTTTGCAAAGCATTCCAGAAGATCGGTGGGCAAAGGATCTAAAAGAGCTTAACCTAGATCGGGACAAACTTCCCACGGAGAGAGCTTTAGGGCTACTCTGGTGTGTAGAATCGGATGGCTTCAAGTTTAAGATCGAAGTAAAACAGCAATGTCTCACTAGGCATGGTATGCTGTCAGTAACCAGCTCTGTGTATGATCCTTTGGGAATTCTTGCACCCATCACGCTCTATGCCAAGATGTTGCAACAAGAACTCTGCAAAAGAAAATGTGGTTGGGACGAGGCTTTACCTCCAGACATTTTGAAAAAATGGAATTCATGGACTCGAGAACTTGTACTCTTGACATTATTTCAGATGAGTCGATGTATTCTACCAAAGGACTTTGGGGAGTCTGTTCATACAGAGTTGCATCATTTTGCTGATGCCAGCCAGGATGGCTATGGAACTGTATCATATATTCGGCTGAAGAACTCCCAGAATGACATCCACGTCGCATTCTTATTAGGCAAGGCACGAGTTGCTCCACTGAAGACCATCACAATCCCACGAATGGAATTAACAGCTGCTGTCCTGGCTGCTCGAGTGGATGCCCTGTTGAAAGCAGAGCTGCAACTACAAATTGATGATTCTGTTTTCTGGACTGACAGTACGTCAGTATTGAAGTACATCTGCAATGAAGACACACGATTTCAAGTATTTGTAGCTAATATAATCTCTGCTATAAGAGAGGCTTCACATCCTTTTCAATGGAGGCATATCTGCTCTGAGGGAAATCCAGCAGATGCTGCCTCAAGAGGAATGAGAATAAGAGACTTTATTGAACATCACATCTGGCTGGAAGGTCCCAAGTTTTTATGAAAAACTGAACAGGAATGGCCACAAGCTTCCTTTGATCCTGTGTTGGAAGTTGACGATCCTGAGGTCCACAAAAGTGCATTTGTGAACGTGACATCTGGTGATGCATTAAATCCTTCAGATTGGCTCATCAGTTACTTCTCTGATTGGCAAAAGCTGAAGAAATCAGTTGCTTGGTTTAACAAGCTAAAATCCATCTTACTCAAGCGTTGTAGAAGGAGAAAGATTACTAACAATTTTTCCCAAGATGACTTGAATGAGAAATTTGTCCTGAGTTTAGAGGATTTATTGCAGGCTGAGTTTGACATTGTATACTATTGTAACCGAGCGTTCTGGGTTCGTGGATACGGTGCGGCCAGCTATATGTATTTATAGATATATCTGGATCATGTAAACAATAGACGGAATAGTGTGTTCAGCGGTAACCCCGCTTCTCCTCACTTTATTCTTCTTCTCCAGCAAAAACAAAACAACAACACTCACGTGCTCCCCCTGCCGTACAACCCAGCGAACTCTCGCTCTCCGGCAACTAGAAGGGACACACCTTCTTTTCCATTTAAACATATAACAGTCTGTTACACACGTCCCCCCCTCAACAAGAGACGTCCCCGTCTCACCAAAAAAAACAGGGACCCAGCAAACTACATCCCCCAAAACACAGGGGAAGAGAAAAAAAATAAATAAATAAAAAAATTCAAATATAAATATTCATATAAACATCACCCGGAATCCAACCCTTCCAGACAGTGGTAACACAAGATTCAAACCTTACCAAACATTCAGATAACACCTTTGAAATCACAAAAATGAGAAAAACAGCCTGAAACAGACTTTTTTTTTTATTTATTTTTTTTACAAAAACTAGACCCTCAAAACCTGACAAAGTCCTGCAGATAGGACGGAGGTCGTACCACTCGCCCTCTGCGAGACTGCCCTACCTGGAACTCTGGTAAGTTCCCCCATGGTCCATTGTCCATCTCACCAGTCTGAGGCTGATCCCCGTGCTGGGGAAGCGAAGACTCGACCCCAAGAGGAGACATCACAGCTTTCTGGGGGGTTGTTAATCCACACCAGCGCACCTACCATATAGGGACGGTGGCAGCTACCCTGATCATAGTACAGCTTCTGTCTTTCATGAGCTTCAGCAGAGTTAAGCCTGGCTGTGCTGAATGCTGACTCCAGCCGCTCTGCAATGATGGAGGCATAATCCATCAGAGATCCAGTGCCCCAGCGGTCAGGAGCACTAGCAGGCACTAGCACATCTGCAGGAACTCGAGCCTCACGTCCGTGCATGAGGTAAAATGGGGTAAACCGGGTGCTGGCATGCATAGAGGTGTTATATGCAAAAGCAACATGCTTCACATAGGTGTCCCACTCACCGCCATGAGAAAGCAACAGCTTGGCCAGCTGATCAATCAAAGTCCGGTTATGGCGCTCCACCATGCCATCTGATTTGGGGTTATAGGCAGTGGTACGGGTTTTCTTAATCCCCAGCCGCTGGCAGAGGATCTGGATCACTTTTGCCTCGAACTGACGGCCCTGATCACTATGCAGGATTTCTGGGACCCCATGCACCAATACATAATCCTCAAAAAGGCATTGTGCAACTGAATGGGCTGTCTGGTTAGGCAAAGCATACAGGGAAACAAACTTAGTGAAATAATCCTCTACCACTAAAATATATCTGTTCCCTCGAGATGTCATGGGCAGCTCCAGGATATCTGCAGCCACTCGCTGCAGAGGACGGCATACTTGGGCCCCTCCCATAGGAGCCTTTGGCCCAGGGACTGGGCTCCTGCGAGTCTGACAGGCCCTACATTGTTCACACCAATGCCTTATGTCCCTCAACATGAAGGGCCAGTAGCAGGACTGTCTGGCCTTTTCCCACACACGTTCTGCGGAAAAGTGTGCAGCAGCTGGCCCCCCATGCAACCGTTGAAGGAGCTCCGGCACCATGGATGCAGGGACAACAGTCTGAATTCGCTTCTGTCCCGTGGTGTCAGTGACCGCTGTGCGGCACAACAACCCCTCAATCACAGACAGACGATGAAACTCAGTCCACAACTTCCTCAAGCCAGTAGAGGAATCCCGGGGGAGTTTACGAGGCCGTCGCACCCTGCCCTGCTCCAACCATGTTAACACAGTACTAATGTCTGGGTCCTCACGCTGCAGTGACTGCAATTCAGCTCTACTATCACAAAGTGAATAGACCAGAACTGACTCTGTTTCCACATCTGCAGCTGGAGAGTGGTCAGACGTCTCCACTGAGGCCACAGTAACAGGTCCCGTTACAGGAGCATTTGACCCGACAGGGTCAGGGGACACAGGCCGACGGGACAGAGCATCCGCGTTCTTGTGGCGTGCTCCGTCCCTGTGTACCATGACCCAATCAAATGGATCCAACTCCAGCACCCACCTACTCCTGCGTCCAGTAGGGTCACTATCAATCGCCATGCGCCTAAGGCCCATCAGAGGGCGGTGGTCCGTGATGATGGAGAACGCAGACGCCCCCACATAGTGTTTGAACTCACGCACAGCCCACACCACGGCCCATAACTCTCTATCGAAGGTGGACCATCTTTTCTGTGTGTGTGTGAGAGCCTGGCTGGCGTAGGCTATCACCTTCTCACAACCCTCTTCGTCCTGTGCCAGCACTGCCCCAACAGAGTCTTTAGAGGCGTCTGTGTACACCTTGAAAAGGAGTGCAAAGTTGGGCAGCGTCACCACCGGAGAGGATGTGAGCACCTGTTTGAGGTAGGTGAACGCAGCCTCACACTCAGCCGAACACTCAAAGGGCACATTCTTCCCAGCCAGCCGATTCAGTGGTGCCGCGTGTTGGGAGAAATTGCACACAAATCTCCTGTAATAGGAGCATAGGCCCACAAAGGCCCTGACCTCTGAAGGGGTGCGTGGAGTTGGCCATGTCTTCACCTTGTCAGTGTTCCGTGGGTCAGGTCGGAGACCATCCCTGGAAACTACATGGCCCAGGAAAACGACATGGTCCCTGGCAAAGTAGCACTTTTTGGGATTCAGCCTCAGACCCGCTCGCTGGATCCTGGACAGGACTTCATCTAAATGAATGAGATGTTCAGTGAATGTACGGCTGTAAATCAGAATATCATCTAAATACACCATACAAATATGCCATGGCAGGCCCCTGAGGATAAGCTCCATCATGCGTTGGAACGTGGCTGGCGAATTGGTCAGACCCATAGGCATAGCCCGCCACTGATACAGGCCCCGTCCAGTCGTGAAAGCTGTCTTCTCACGATCCTCTTCAGCCACTTCCACCTGCCAGTAGCCATTTGAAAAGTCAAGTGTGCTGAACCAGGCTGAGCCAGCTAGAGCGTCCAGGCTATCATCCACTCGTGGGAGGGAGTGTGAGTCTTTGATCGTCACTGCATTCAAGCGACGATAATCGATGCAGAACCTCCACTGCCCCCCTTTCTTTCTCACCAGCACCACTGGAGAAGCCCAGGGGCTACAACTCTCTTCCACAACGCCGTCCGCCAGCAGTTCAGCCACTTGGCGTTCGATCTCCGTCCGTTTCTCGGGTGATGCACGATAAGCACGCTGCTTCACTGGAGGCGAGTCTCCAGTCCGAATATGGTGTTTGATCAGCGTGCACTTGCCCGTGTTCCGGCCATCCAAGTTGAACACATCAGCGAACCTCCGGAGCAGTTCAGCCAGCCTGGCCCTTTGCTCAGCCATAACAGGAGACTCCTCCAGGGAGACAGGGCTCACTGCGGCTGGCGGCACAGTTGGATGGTCGTCCGCAACATGAGGTGGCACAAAGATGTCTTCCTCTTTGACGGGGTAAAACTCCCCCAAGTGTAGTCCCCGTTTGAGTTCGACTGCCTCCCCTGTAGGATTGAGGATGCGGGCTGAGGTCACACCGTTTCTCACACTGTTCACTGTACGAGCGACCACAAGTCCTGTCGTATCCGGAATGTTAGGCTCCAGGTATCCCTCGAAGTCTGCAGCAGGCCGACCGGTTCCAGCAGGAGTGAGAATATTCACCGGTACCAGGGCCTCACTCAATGGGGGAATGGTCCAGACATCAGCAAGGGACACATTACAACAACTAGGGATTAACTCACCACCTTGAAGCAGGGGGACTGAAACATCCCATAATTGTAACACACCTCGCCCCAAGTCCAACAATGCACAGTTCGGAGCCAGGAAGTCCAGTCCTAGCAGGACACACTGGGTGGATTCCCTTAGTACATGGAAGGTGTGCTGCCAGTAGGTCGGACCCAGGCGGAAGGTGATCTCACAGGTACCGAGTGTATCCAACATTTGTCCATTGATTGCCCGAGAGTCAATATAGTTCCTTTTCAGGGGCCTATTTCGCAAGGCAGGAACTGACATACGGAAGTCCGCACTGATCAGTGACACCGACGCCCCTGAGTCCACTAACATGGGAACCTCTGTGCCTTCGACCACACCCCTGACGAAGGAAGTCGGGTGGCCGTTACAGTCCAAATGAGCCATTACATCGGAGAAGTCATTGTTCAAGGGGCCCCTTATAGAACTGGCTGGCATTTGGGCCTCAATGCCAGCTATTGGTCGTTTCCCTGACGGTCGTTAACCACGTCCCGCTGTCGAGGCAGGAAGTGCACACTACGCTGTCTGGGCTCATCTTCCTGTCGAGCACGCCAGCTCGGGCTAGGACTCCTGCCTCCCAGCGGCCTAGAGGGGGAGGACACCCCAGAGCCGCGAGGCTGGAAACCCCTTGGGCGTGGGAACTGCCCAGATTCAGGAGAGCGACCACGTTGCTCCTCCCGAGAGCTCCTGGACTGGCAGCCCCACTCACCACAGGTACAGTGACAGCGTTCTCCTGAGGGCGAGCGAACGCTTTGCCCCCTCATGTCTCTATTCCAAGCCCTCAGCCTCTGATTGTCCTCACAAAGTTCTCTCATTTCCACTCTCATGGAGTACATGTCCTCTGTTAGCTTCTCAACAGCCTTCTGGAGACCCCCCGGAACCGACACGGACTGGACAGATGTGGTCTCACCACCGTAGGCAGCAGTACTCACATAGTCTCTCTGTAGGGCAGCTCTGGCATTCTCACAGCGCTCAGCCACGTGTAACCCCTCCTCCAGGTCCGTGGCACCCATCTCCAAACACTTGGCCTTCAACGCTGGATCCAAACCAGCCAGAAAGCGTTGAAACTTCTCTTCTCTCTGTGCAACATCCCCATAATCCGGAAAGGCCTCCGCGACCAGCCGGCTCACGTCAGCAGCGTACACCTCCAGGCTTTCCCCAGGAGCACGCGCCCGGGCTGTCAGGCTGGCTCTGAAGCGGTCCATCAACTGCCTCTGTCCAAAAGCCGCCCCAAGTCTCTCCTTCACCATAGTATAATCCGACTTGGTCGCCCCAGGGAGGCTGTCCCACAGCAGGAACGCGGACTTGCCGAGACGAGTAGGCAGAATCCTCACTAACTCCTCCTCACAGTTGCCGCCGCTCCTGGCTGTGGCGCCGACGGCCACCTCCAGTTGTCTCGCCCAGCTGAGGAAACTCTGGCTTCCGTCCCCGGTGAAAGGAGGGGGGAGATCAATCTTAACATCCCCGCCCGGTGAGTATCTGCCAAGCATGCTCGAACTGGGTTTAAAAGGGTCCTCGTCTGCAAACCACATGTCCACTTAGCGCTGTTTTTCCAGCACCGCACGAGATTAGCCAGCAAGCTATATCGGAGATGCTAAGCTATCCAACTGGCACGTAGCCGTCACGGACAAAAAAAAAAACAACAACGGGGATTCAGGAAACTCCCACCACCGCTGCCACCAATGTAACCGAGCGTTCTGGCTACAGGCCTCAGAAGGCGCCTGGCTACAGGCCTCAGAAGGCGGCGTTCCCTCCTGGGTCACCGCGTCGCAGGAAGGCGGCGGACCCACGTCGGACGCCGGGCTGGCGTGCTCTGCACCCACGTCGGACGCCGAGCTGGCGTCGACCAGATCCTCGGCAGCAGGCT
Organism: Fundulus diaphanus; assembly: GCA_037039145.1. NCBI lineage: Eukaryota > Metazoa > Chordata > Actinopteri > Cyprinodontiformes > Fundulidae > Fundulus > Fundulus diaphanus. The sequence goes on from CM073131.1 coordinate 52,640,297, forward strand.
CTTCTGATGCAGCCCCTGAAGCAGGATCAGGGCTATAACAATGTCCCCACTGACCAAATTCCTTTTAGTTTGGTTCCATTTTTGCCTTTCTTGGAGCAATGGTAAGTATTCCCTGGCCCATCGTCTCCAGAACAGGTCAGAGAGGTATTGGATCTGCTTCCAGCGTGGTTTTGCATACAGATCTGCTGTATCAAAAAGTCCAGGTGGTAGTGCTGGTTTTCCTTTCATCAGCAGCAGATGATTAGGTGTAAGTGGTTCCAAATCATTTGGGTCTTCTGATAGCTTTGTGATTGGACGATTGTTAAGAATGGCTTCAATTTCACACATAACTGTGTTAAGTCCATCCATATCCAATGATTGCTGTTGTAAAACTGAGCTTAGAATGCGTTTTATCATGCGTATAATATAAAACTCACAAAACAGAACTCTGTGTGTGGTTGTGTTCGGGTTCCTCACAAAAACATGACAAAATCGGCTTTTTTAATTGCAAGAACAGCGTCTGGACATTTCACATCTACCATCTCACCCCGGCAAATGCGCGTCAACCATAAGATTCCGGTTTAAAATACTCCAGTGGCTTTAAGCGTCGGCTTAGCCTCTACAGAAAGGATTACATATTATGTGGAAAGTAAAGGACTATTGTCTTCATGTCGAAGTGGATTCAGAAAAGGAAGGAGTACAATAGATCCAGTGATGTGTTTGGAATCAGATATTAGAAAAGCTCAAATTAATAGGGAAGTAGTTGTGGCAATATGTTTTGATATTGAGAAAGCATATGACATGGTATGGAAGGGTGGGTTGCTTATAAAATTACGTAAAACGTGGATAACAGGAAGGTCTTATAATTGGATTGAAGAGTTTTTGTTTGATAGAGTTCTACAGGTACAGATGGGAGTAACTGTCAGGGTTCAGTTTTTGCCTTTCTCACCCTGGACAGTTCCAGATCTTTTCACCATTCATTCAGCTCAGTTCCTCACTCCACCACTGATTCCTGCCACCTGCCGTTACTAATTAAGCCAGACTGATTCCACATGTCAATACTCCTACTTAAACCTCCCTCAGTCTGCTCTTCCCCGACGGATCGTCTTCATTCATACCTCGTCTTTGCCTACTGGCCTGTGATCCATACGTCTGCCAGCTTCAACTCTGCCGTTCAGTTCCAGCCATCTCCACCATTCCTCTGCTGCAGCCTGCTACAGTCTTCTGTTTCTTTCTACCACTATCCAGCCTTTTCAGTAAAGACTCTTTAAACGTGGCTTTGTGTGTGGCTGAATTTGGGTTCAGATCCTAAAAATCTGACAGTAACAAGATCCAATAATTATAAAATTGATAATGGAACTCCACAGGAATGTATTATCAGTCCTTTAATATTCTCAATCGTGATTAATGATGTTTTTACAGAACTAGATCAGGATGTCATTATTGGCTGAGGATGGAGCCTTGGGGAGAAAAGGGAAAATGTAACAGTGTATGAGAAAATACAAAATGCTATTAAATCTGTTGAAAGTTGGGCTTATAACTGGGGAGTTAAATTCTCAGTAGGAAGAAAATTGAGAAGATTTATTTAGTAATAAGTAATAGTAATATCATCTTTATTGTCATTAAAACATACAACAAAATGTGTTCTCTGCTTTTAACCCATCACCTTGGGGAGCAGTGGGCTGCCATGTGTGGTGCCCAGGGAGCAATCTGGGGTTAAGGGTCTTGCTCAGGGACCCAGAGTGCAGGCAGTGGGGATTGAACCGGGTACTTGCATCCTTCTCTGAGTGCAAGCGCACTGCTCTAACCACTAGGCCACGACCCCCCTTCTCCATATATTTAAAATTATATGGAGAAAAAAATAAAACAAAGTAAGTAAATTTCGTTTTTTAGGAATAATGTTTGATTCCAAGCTTTTATGTGGTGATCATATAAAGTATATGGAAGGGAAATGTAAATAAGTTATAAATGTAATGAGGTGTTTAACAGGATTAGTTTGGGGCAGAAATAAGATTAATCTAAAAAAGATTTATATTGCCTTGATTAGATCAGTGTTACGGATGTGTAGTTTATAGCCAGGCTGCGAAAACAGTGATTAGCAAATTAGAAGTAATTCAGAATCAAGCTTTGAGATTATGCTGTGGAGCTTTGAAGACACTTCCATCTTTGGCAGTGCAGGTGGAAATGGGGGAGATTCTTTTGGAATTAAGACAAAATCAAATAATGCTGAATTACTGGGTGAGTTTGAAGGATCATAAGGAGGAGACTAATCCAGCAGTAAGAATCCTGACACCTTGGTGGGAGAGTGAAAAAAAACAGACTGTTTTGCATGGGCAGCAGATAAATGCAGTAGGGATATAGGTATGCAGGTAAAGAGATACTGTGCTCCGATTACACCTTTTTGGTTGTTTCTTCCTGCGAATGTTGATCTAGGTTTATAAAGAAATGCAGATTAATAAAGATAATAATTGGGTACATTTTGTAAAGGACAGAATTGAGAATATGTATAAATCCTTTAAAAATATATATACAGATGGTTCAAAAGATTTAATTTCAAATAAAACAGGATTTGCTTATGCTATTCCTGAACTAGATGTATATATGAAACAAAGAACATCTGACCATTTAGCTGTATTTACAGTGTAAATGTTAGCAATACTCATGGCCTTACAGTGGGTAGAGCAAAATTAAATTAATTATTAATGTTTATTAATAGATAAACATCCAACAGGTAGTTGTGAGTGTGGTATTTATGGAAACAGTAGAACATGTAATAACTCATTGTGAAAAATATACAGTAAGTAGTGAGAAGCTAAAACAAGAAAATAGGAAATATGATATAGAGACATTAAAACTTAAGATATTAATTAAACATAAAATAAATAAAGCAGTTGTAATTTCTTTTGAAGGAAACAGGATTATATACAAGAATTTAGATCAAATGGAGATACTCGGGTTCACACTCCATCTTAGTAGATTTTTTATTTACTTTATTGATCACAAATTAGTTACATTCTCAAGTAGGAATCTCCACTTTGCATCTTAACAAAAACAGTAAATAGCAGTTATATACAGGAGATCAACTTATTTTGTGCAAGGCAAAGGAAGAAAAATAAATAAATTAACATAAAGACAATATAAAAATAAATAAATAAATAAATTAACAGGCATTTACAATAACACCATTGAAAGTATACACGACCAATCCCCAAGATTATACATATGACATGTAGGATTTAAAATCAATAATTAACAGACGGATCCATTTAAGCAATGAGACATTCCTTACATCATGTTAACTTCAGTCAAAGCATAGAAACTCTGACATATCATTACAAAGTTTTTGTATATGTCCATATTTGTCGGCTAACAAAGATAAAGATACAAAGAAGATTTTGAGTTCTTTTTTAAAACATATAATTGAAGGTATATGATATCTTCCCATACTCATGACAATATTGACCATGTTAGATATATCCTTCGCAATGTCGTTTTTGTATGTCAATATTTGTTTCATATCAAAAGGTGTTATATTCTCTATTTTTGTACTTAACCCAATGTGCAGGTTCTGCCAAAAATGACGTGTGGCGCTACACAAAAAGAAGAGGTGTTCAATAGTTTCAGGTTCTTTTTGGCAAAAAACACAGTCATCAACTTCAAATCCAAATCTCTTCTTAAGATTTTCTGCTGTTGGGTAATAACTATTTAAAAATTTAAATTGTACTTCTTTTGCTTTTGGTGGAATAGGCCATTTTAAATATGTGAAATATTTTCCTTTGTAGACTGGTGACCTGTCCAGGGTGTACCCCGCCTCTCGCCCAGTGAACGCTGGAGATAGGCACCAGCACCCCCCGCGACCCCATCAGGGAATAAGCGGTTTGGAAAATGGATGGATAGATGGATGGATTTTCCTTTGTTGCCTGATTCATTAATTATTCGAATTTTTGTCCGTCCAGTAAAATTATGAAAGGTTCTACATTTAAAGGCTGTCCCGATAAAATGGTTGTTACATTTTTTTATCTCCAATAAGCAATTGATCAATTTTTAATTCTGGCAACACAGCTTGCATATTTGATTGAGAGAGTGTGCACCGTATCAAGTGCAGCAGAGCAGTAGGCACTGCTCTGCATACTTTGTTAAATTCTATATATGAACAGTGGATACCAATTTTTTCTTTAAAAGCGTTAAAATGTAAGACATTTCCATGCTCGTCCATTAGATCTGTAACACATATCACTCTTTTATCAAACCAAACTTGTTTAAATATGGTTTTCCTGTTTATCATTATAGTTCTGTTATTCCACAGTGTGGAGTGATGCGGGGTAAAATTATGGGAAAAAATATTTTTCCAAAAATGTAGAATCTGTTTATGGATTTCAGATAATTTGACAGGCAGCTTCCTAATTTCAAAATCACATTTCAGTACGAAATCCAATCCTCCCACTTTCCATCTTAGTAGACGGCGATAATACATCCTAACGTTAGATGTCACCCGCCATTTAAAAAAATCAAAAAGAAGAAGCTCCACCTTTTCCCTCACCTGTCTGTCTGGTTCTGTTGAAGCTCCACCTTCAACTATCTGCTTCTGTCGAAGCTCGCTGTGATCGTGGTTTCTCTCACTTTATTTAAGTTCTTATAGCTTCGACGTTCTTTTAACAGGCTGCCGTGTTTTAGCTCAGCTTCAGTGTTTAAATGTTTCCAGGTGTTTTCTCAGGTGAAACGTTGAATGAAACGTCGGACAGGTATCTGTAGATCAACCAGGAAATGGATCCTCTGCTGACTGCCTCCCTTTGGGCTCTGCTGTCAGCCGTCTTCTTCCAGTTTGTCTCCACAGGTGAGAGTCTGACGTGAAACGTGTTGAAACCTGTTTAGATGCAGAGAGAAGGTTTGCTGTGAACTCTTTAGTTCTGTGTCTCAGCGTCGCTGCCATGCTGGGAGTTTATCTGGTTTAGAACTGCAGTAAAAAGCTGCCAGAGACGGTTCTGTTCATTGGGTTCTAGGGTTCTCTTTGTAGTCTGCTGTGAAAAGTCCCTAAAGGCTCCCTTGTTTTCGCGCATTGGGTTGTAAGTAAAATAATGAAAGTATGCCAGGAATCTGTGTTTTCAGTCACAGAATAAGCATTAAGGACGTAATATTTTTAAATGGTGCCGCTTGAATCTTCTGGGCCATTTGAAGTCTGAACAACAGGGCCGAGCTGAGTGAAGCTGACACCCCACCCACGTAAAAAAAGTTGATTAAATAGACGGAATGGTTGGTGAAAAGTTTGTGCCGTTAAAATTAGTGTTTGTGCTGTTTTGGTTTCACAGAAGTTATAAGACAAGGTCACTGGCTCACTGTAGGTGGTGCCAATTTCTGACATTGCTGAGGCCTTCATATATCAACTTTGCCAAAAGCTCAATGCCGTTACAAAATTCTTACATTTATTGTCTGAAATTACAAATTCAAGCTTGATACATTTAAACTTTTATTTAAACAAAAGTAAATAACTTGGTTAAATGAAATTTCACCCAATTGTTTACGTGCTCATCTTTTCAATGGCTTTTTGTTTTACCCGTTTAAATAACAGTTAACAATGTGAATAGGATTATTAAGAGCAGGTAAACTAGTTATAGAAGTTATAAGCATCACATCATAACTGTTTCAGATCATGAGGTTTCAAGCGAGCTATGTGTATAGGCTGCAGCTGGTGTGACAGGATATTAAATTACTGTGGAGAAAGGTAAATTTATTGGTGGCTTAGCTGACATTGCCATATAAAGCAAAGTTATTTAAATGAGACAAAATAAATGTTGTAATCTTTATTAAGGAATAAGGTACAAAACAATCAAACACAGATTTTACAGTAGTGGCTAAAACAACTTAACCTGACTCTAGCCAGATGGATTTCGCTCCGCCTAGCTTCACTCACATCCATCTGGGACATCTCCATAGGAATTGCCTTTATTGAAGGCTGGGCCTTATCAAAAATCCTTGCATATGATTGGATAAGCCACTTGTCTGTCATCTTTATCGACGTGCTATTTCAACCACTCACACCGAAGCTAACCCGTGACGCTGATGAGACCGACGCAGGAAAAAACAAAAACTTTTTTTTTTTATGTGTTTGCGGCTCTAGTGGCGTTTTATTGACAGTGAGCTGACAGGAAGAGGGGGGAAGACAGGCGGCAAAGCGCCGCGGGTCGGAATCGATCCCGGGACGACCGCGTTGAGGACTAAAGGCCTCCTTATACGGTTCATGCTAACCCGCTAACCGCTCCGGGGCGCGTCCGCTGCAGACGCGCCTTGGAAAACAAAACTTGCCAAATCCGGTCGGGAGAAGGGCGAAAACATGGTTTCCACCAACAAAAGCCTTCAGAGGCGTTCTCTGATGTTCTTTTAATGAAACAATATCAGATAGATTGGACAACACAGAAGAAATAGCAGCATCAATGCTAACGCTTGCTTCCTCAACGAGCCGCCATTGCTATCAAAACAGTCTCACGTCATGGTCACTTCTCCACTACGTCACATCTATGAAACTCCAGCCCTGCGTCCTGATTGGCCAGACAATAAAATTGGTTGGAGAAATCACTTTCTATGGGCGATGTCCCAGATGGATGTGAGTGAAGCTAGGCGGAGCGACATACAGCTGGCGAAGTCTGGTTAAAAACAACTTGCATGATAAAAGAAAAATAAGACATTTCTGAATTTCTTTAGAAAAGTGGTGAGACCAAACGGTAGATCTGGCCACATCTTCTTCCACCTAGGCGTTCTGACAGGGGAAACTGCTTCACTGGTGCAAATGCTGTCAGAGAGGCATAACATTATCCCACAAAGTGGAAATTTGACACATCACTGAGACCATATAAAAAGTTAACAGACTAAAAGCTATAATAACCAATCAGGATAAAAAGATCCTTAAAAAGGCTGAACAGGTTGTAAAGGAAAAAACAACAAACGTAGGGTAAGGTGGTTATTAGAAAGATTTATCCCCTTTTAACTGAATTAGGTGTGCAGCATAGTCAGGTGACATTAGTGACATACTTGATCATAAAAAGGAGCAAAATTAGTATGAAGAACATCGAATCAGCTTTTCTCTCAGCTCAGCGTAGCCACAGAATAATGCTCCGCACTTTCTCGACTCAGCTTTTCCAAAACAGCTGAGAAAGGTCACAAACAGGCTGTTTCTTAGCAGTCTGCTGTTTAAGCTCTGATGTTAAAAGGACAGTTTCTCTTAGCTGGATCAGTCTGCATATGTAGCGGGTTAGGGTTAACCCTAACCCTTTTCAACAAAACTTTTGGTGATGTGCGACAATAAAAGCAAATGGTATTTTTGTACATCTGAAAATGACCATAGAGCTGTTTACTTTTTGAGAATGTGCTGTATAGAGCTTTAATGTTTATAATAAATTAGTTTAAACAGACGTGATCATCCTCATATTTGTACGAGGCAAATGTTCTCAGCATATTGAAGTTATCAAGGCACCACCTGAAATAAACAAATAAGTATTTTTTCAGTTGTAACACATCAGGAAAAAACTGACAAAACAGAAATTTTTCCTGGTGGATCCAGTGCTCCTGATACAAGCGATACTAATTAATTATTCTTGGTCATTTGAGCATCTCTCTTTAAATGCCCCATGTTCCCCCATCAGAACCGACTCCGCCCACGTTTTCACGGCGGGGAGACGCTCAGCGCTCACAAAATCATGAGTTTTAAGTGTAGCCCTCCTCAGATACCGGATCTGATTACAAAATGCAGAAATATTTACCAGGGCAGGTAAAAATTATGTAATGATTGAGCGTCCTCTCACCTGGCAGTAGTGAGTTTACCTGCATGCGACTCTGAGCTGAAAGTAAAGAAGCAACAACTAGTTCAGGATTAACATTGAAAGGGGCTGCACACTTGGTTGACTCTCCACCGATCTTTTAAACTTCAAAGTTTAGCGCACTTATTGGCTACATTTCTTGTGACAGTATGATATTAGGGCTGTCAGGTACAGTCTGATTTTATATTTCTCCTGGCTGAGGCCCTACACTGAGTTTGATGTTTGCACATTGTACGATCACAGCTGCATTCTCTACTCTTCAGTCCCAAATCCATCCGAAACAAAACCACAAGCTAATAAGTTTAATAAAGAATAGTTGAGTAAGATGTATTTCAGAAGGAGGGGCCTTATCAAAATCCTTGAATATGATTGGATAGACCACTGGTCCATCACATTTACTGATGCGCCACTTTAACCACTTGCATCAAAACCTAAACCATTGTTTAGATGTATAGAACCATCGATGGAGCTCAGCGGAATGAAATCCATCTCACGAGAGTCAGGTCACTAGGCTGCTATATGACATAATAATGAATGCCCACCAGATTGTGCTTGCCGTGCAATTCAGCATCCACACAGCTGATGAAGATGCACATTTCAAAGCTCTTGAAACTCCGTGTGACAATTGTTCTGCCCCAATTAACACAGGAGCTTGACAGGAATTGATTCACAAATCCAAGATGTATTCATTTTCTTCTTAATTTGCAGCACCAACTTTACAGCCCGTGGAGCCTCTTGTAATTATTAGATGCAGGTCATAGCAGAGGTCTTTGAAAACTGATCACAGGTTATCTTTCATCATAAGACACTAAAAACAGCCTCCCTAGGATTGAAAATGAAGCAGTGGAGCTGGTCAACAATTACATCTAGTTTGCAATGTAAAATAGACAACAAACTGACATTTGAGACTGAAGTTGATGCTGTGCTGGGTATTGTAAGAGTGTATAGCAAAATTTCAGGTATTTACCTGAATGACCTCACTGCTCTTCATCAGATCAGAACTCTTGGCAAGGCCTGCTTCATCATTGGGGATCATCATTGGTAAATTCCTGCTTCTTCCTTCAATGATGTTGGTGCGGCCTGCCTAAATCTAAAGACCAGCAGGCTAAAATATGAATTTATCCCTGCAGTAACAAGTGATTAACCTTTGTGTGTCTGAGTGATTCTTTAATTGTTTTGTCTGCTACTGCAAGCTGTAGGAATAGAGACAATAAAGATTCCTTGAACCTAGAACCTGTCTCACATGAGACTGCAGATTTAGAGCCACGACCAGAGATTTTGCCCAAATTTTCTCTGTCCTCGTATTTTGTTTGAAATTGCTGAAAATCACAGTCTGTACCGGGCATAAGATGTTAACTATTACAACGAATCAGAATGTGGACGGGTGGGGTTAGAGGAAAAAGTTGTGTGTACATTGTGGCCGAGTGGTTAGAGCAGTGCGCTTGCAGTCAGATAAGGTTTTAAGTACCCGGTTCGATCCCCGGTCCAGGCACTCTGGGTCCCTTAACCTCAGAACGCTTCCCGGTGTAGGTACCAGATCGTCTCGGGCTGCCAGATCGGCTTGGGTGCTACCCGATGACGTCAATATATGGCAACTCAACTCAAACAAACTACATTATGCCCGCAATCTCCATTTGTTAAAAATCAATTTTATTTTGTTAATTTACGGTTATTTTCTTGTAAATTAGTCGAGGCATTAAAACGTTTAACATCATTTTGGAATACTTGTGTGGTAGTTTGACAATGTAATCGGTAATTTTGCAGGATCAAACCTTAGAGAAATTTAATTCCTCCAATTTTTTTTAAGTTGTGAAGGGAAACTAAACCATAAACTCATTTCATTTTTAATAAAAGTCAGCAGCCAAATTTAATTTTATCACGGCATTCATCACTTTAAATCAATAACGTTCATTCCTCCTTTTTGTACTGATGTTCTTTCTGATCACATGTTTTTTTTATTATTCCAGATGAAATTGTGATGAATTTGATTATTTTTTTATTGTGATATTTGGTACATTTAAGATGTATGCTGGATAAATTAGTCTGGCTAACCCTTCCATTTTTGTTAACAATATTCTTCCAAACATTGAGCCAATTGTCAAATATTTGTTGATTTTTATTTTATTTATTAAATTTATTTTATTTTTTATTTTTTTGTAAAATGGCTTGAATATTTGTTTAAGCTTTTGAGAAAAAAGAAAGCGCTAAATTAACTTAATAAAATTGATTCGTTACAAATGCAGACCGCGGGCCCTATGTAGTTTGTTTGAGTGGCGTTGCCATAAGGTGACGTCATCAGGAGGCGCAGGGACCATGGCGATTTTCTTCGTAAAATTTAAAATTTACAAACCGCAATCCCGCTCTCGAATAAAACCTACACCCCGCTATAATTACTTTAGTAAGTTGTCCAGACCAATTATAATATTTTGCGCAATTGAGCAAACGTTAAACCAACCATGTATAGTGACGTCATCAGAAGGCGCAGGACCCCAGTCAATCTGGTACCTACACCGGCCGCCTCACATGGCAGCCCACTGCTCCCCAAGGGTGATGGGTTAGAAGCAGAGAACAAATTTTGTTGTAATGTATGTTTCAATGACAATAAAGATGATATTACTATATTATTACTATTATTATTAAAGCTATAGTTGGTAGTCCTGTTCAGAAAAAAATGTTGTTATACTGGATAAAATATTCCTTCCATCCTTAAAGTAGTCAATACATTATGTATTCACATAAAGGAGGTTAAAAAATTGTTCTCTTTGGGAGCTGCAGGTCTGCAAAAACTCTTAACCAATCTGCTGTTCAGTCCAAAGGGCATGAGTTTGACCCTTTACTTTCATTTCCCTTTTTCCTTCAAGTTCCAGAGGAATCACCTTATCTATTACTTGTCTCACATGCCAATAATTTTGATGCACTCATGTAACGGCAGTGAGTTTCCACTTGATGGCTGCTCACTTCTATTGTTGATGTATCCAGTTAGCTTAGCGGCTACGTTAGCGGTTAGCCGTTCATTGTAGCTCCACTGCTCTCACCGTAGACTTTGAACATGGCTGACATTTGCAAAAAAGCAAACTGTGTTCATGTTTATGAGAACTTTGAGAAACTTCCAGAAAAATCACTGACTCTAGCTTTAAATAAAGAGCATGGTCACTTTGCTTCCTGCCTTATTATTATTATTATTATTATTATTATTATTATTATTATTATTATTATTATTATTATTATTATTATTATTATTATTATTATTATACCATAACAATCAAATAAATAAACATACAAATAATGTTTCTATAATTGTATATGCATTATTGTATTGAATATTTTTTAAAAACAAAATTGCTCGTCGGCATAGACATCTGGATCACACATTGCTTCAGGGGCGATCGCAGAAACAGCCGGTGTACAGTGTGGAATGAGCAGGTCGAGCGCGCAAGCAGAGATGGAACTGTGCGCGAGTACAGTGGGTTGAGAAGAGATTTTCAGAGTTGAGCATGAGCCAGATCGGTTTTAAGAGTTGTCTCACTGCGCGCTCGGATTGGTTCCTGCGCACTCAAAGAGGAAAGCACAAATATTGCTGCCTTCTCCTAACCTGACTCTAGCCATATGGATTTCGCTCCGCCTAGCTTCACTCACATCCATCTGGGACCTCTCCCATAGAGAGTGATTTCTCCAACCAATTTTATTGTCCAGCCAATCAGGACGCAGGGCTGGAGTTTCATATATGTGACGTAGTGGAGAAGCGACCGTGAGACTGTTTTGTTTCAGACAAAACAGTCTCACGAGGAGGAAAGACAGGCTTTGCCGCCTGTCTTTCCTCCTCTTTCTGTCAGCTCACTGTCAATAAAAAAAGTTTTTTTTCCTGCGTCGGTCTCATCAGCGTCACGGGTTAGCTTCGGTGTGAGTGGTTGAAATAGCACGTCGATAAAGATGACAGACAAGTGGCTTATCCAATCATATGCAAGGATTTTAATAAGGCCCAGCCTTCAATAAAGGCAATTCCTATGGTGAGGTCCCATATGTATGAGAGTGGAGCTAGGCGGAGCGACATACATCTAGCTAGGGTCAGGTTGGCCTTCTCCAGCAAGTTCTTCCTGTGACTCTTTGGCGCCCCCCTGGGGAGGCATGCCTCACATATTATAAACCACTGGCTTAAACTATAGTAGAGTAAAGCACTGCTCCTCTTTGCCAGCACAGGTACTCTGTGTGTGTTCTTGTACCTGCAGGTGAGTAAGAACACTTTTTGCGCATTGTACTAGTAAAGTGAGAACTTTAATGTAGATTGAGGACTTTTTTTCTCGGCTAGAGGGTTTAAGACTAAGGTGTCAAGGTTAGGATCCCAAAGACGTTCTCATCCTGGACAAAGATGAACGTGGGTTTAAAGGGGGGAGTAAAGGAGTTCAAGATAAACTACCCATCGTTAAAAAGGGTCAGGGTCAGGGGTGGTGGTCCCTATGTCCTCAGAGTTCTCACCAGCTAACTTTCATTAAACTGAAAGTTGTCAAATTACGCTGAAATTAAACAGTTTTGCTTAATGGTGCCATGTGCTAAGCTAACAGCGCAACACATATGTTTGACAGCAGAATAAAAAGTCAGTTAACCTCTTGAACAATGCATCAGTGATAGTGTCCGGGTTCTGTCTGAGCTGCACCTTTTGAGCTGCAACGCAGCAGTGCAGCACGGCAATTTGAAATGGAGTTGTTGAGGAAGAACAGAAGAGAGATTCAATCAGAAATCTTATCTAATCTAATCCCAAAAGCAAAGGAAAAGTTGCTTTAACTCCTATTATCCAGAGCTGTGATGTGCCTCAGAGCTACAGAGACTGCTTGATGTTTGTAGATCTTCTGTTTTTGTTCCCTTTAATAAACTAGTGAAATATCAGTAGTTGGGAGGAATTTCACTGCAACGTTTCTGCCTGTTTTTTTTGCTTTGATCAAATGTTTTCTTGAACAAAAGACGGCTGATGCCGAGAGAAAACCCAAGGCGGAGGAGTGAATCTTCCAGATGTTTTTTTGGTTAGCACACATCTGTCTTCTGACCAGAATTTCTGGTTCCTTGTGTGAAGGTTCTGTTGTAAAATAAGAATGAAAGCTTAGATTCAGGGATCTGAACTCCTGTTTTCAGCAGAGCTGATGCTGATGTGTCCTCATCACAAAACCCTTAAGATCAAAGGTGACCTCTGACCTCTTTAACCTCTCTGCTCTGTGTTGTTTCCTCTCCTGCAGCTCAGGACAACATCACAGCTGTAGCTGGACAGGACCTCATTCTGCCATGTAGAGATTCTGACAAAGGGACCATAGTAGCTGTAGAGTGGAGCAGAATTTATGTGGGATCAATTCTTCGGTTCAGAGATGGGCATACTGAAATACCGCATGAACCTTTTAGGAACCGGCTGGATCTGAAGGACAAACAGATGAAGGATGGAGACGTGTCTTTGGTTCTAAAGAATGCAACGACTAAAGATACTGGAACATATGAGTGTCAAGTTGTTCACAAAGAAACACAACCTGAGAAGAAACTCCTCAGTACCATCAACCTGCATGTAGCTCCTCCTCCTCCTCCAGGTGAGTCAGTTTGTCTCTGGATCAGAACCTCCAGCAGCTTCATGTAATCAGGAAGGTCAGATTCAACATGATGACAACATGACCTCTGACCTGCAGGGACTAGAGCAGATGAATCATGTCAGTAATATTCTGACAGATGTAATGTCTGATTTATTTATTTATTTCTCTTAATAGTGTCCATTCTGGCTATGTAGCAATAAGAAATGTCTTATCGGCAAAAAGAGCCCAACAGATCTTAATTTCACAAGCGGAGCCTTACTGCTTTCACCACAGTGTGCCGGTTGATTTATATATGCAAGAAGCTTTGTTACAATTTATGCATGTAATATTTTATGTTATATGGACTCTAAAACAAGAATGTAGAAGAGGAAAAAATGAGAGGGTGAAAGAAAGAGGAATGATTTAGATGAGCAGGATGATAATAACAGAGGAAACTCTTTACATCTAAACTCCTCTGAACATTTCTGACACCTAAGAGAACCGGTGCCACCAGCGGTTCTTTTAGGTGGTTTTCAAGGCCAAAGGGGGTCCAGGCTGGTTCTAGAAAGGTGTTGGTGATGTAGAGGCTGAAGACTGGATGTTCATGCTGGTGGTCAGCTGCAGCTGATGGAGATCAGTTCATGATTGTTTTCTCTGCCAACCAGAACATTTTCCTGCTTTTCACCACATTGACGTCAGATTTAGAGGAGTCAGAAATTATTTGTTCAGGTTTGGTTCTGAAAACTGCAGAAAGCAACAAAGACATGAATTAAATGTAAACAGCTGAGAAAGTCCGTTCCAGATCAGCAGAGGTCCGTTAGAATAGATTTAGATTACTGGACCTCAGCCAGGTGAGTTCTGGAGTTTCTGATACTTTAGGAACTCCTGATCCAGAACAGAACCGGGTCATAGTATCAGCTCCTGATGCCCATTTAGTCCTGCACTTCTGGGCAATTGTCTGGTATTTTTAAAACAGCGTGTGGATCCAGTCCAGAACTTGAAGCATTTCAGTGATCTGACCAGAGAAATGATATGGACCAGTGGTTCTGGAGAATAACATAACCAGCTTTAACTCATCCAGATGAGGTCCTGGTTATTAGGTGTAACTATCTGTACCCATCAGATCTCTGGGCTTCTGGACCAACTCTGGGTCAGCCGGGTCTTCTTTCTCTGCTAATGGGGCGACTGTGGCCTGGTGGGTTGAGTAGTCGTCTGGCAATCTGAGGGTTGCGGGTTCGATTCCAACTTCCCCACAAGTCAATGTGCCCCTGGGCAAGGCACTTAACCCCAAGTTGCCTACCGAGCTGCGTCTCGGTGTATGAATGCGTGCGCGTTAGTGAGAGTGACTGGGTGAATGCGGCTATAGTGTACAGCGCTTTGGGTGGTCAACATGACTGGAAAAGCGCTATATAAGTTCAGTCCATTTCCATTTACCATTTAATGTTCCTTCTGGAACCAGAGGAACTGGCAGCAGAGGAGAAAATCAGCTTTAATGCCAAACATCTCAGTTTCACCTGATTATGGAAAATATTCTGGAACTGATCCTTTCTTCATTTGTCTCCACAGAACCGTTTCCATCCTGGGCCACAGCTCTCCTGGTTCTGGTTCTGGTTGGTGTTGTTGCAGGTCTTTTATATCATTTTCGGCTCTGTTTCAAGTCAGGTGAGTCTCTAAAACTCCATTACCCATAATGCTGATGGTCACTGCCTGGTCTCCTGTCGTTGCCACAACCTTCTCCATGAGGATCCTGATCAGGACTCTAGAAGCTCCTCTGAGGAACCTTCTGGTGGATTGTGGGTCAGATCTCAGCAGCTTCATGTCTCTTTGTCTGGTTGAGGACAAGCAGAGGCAGAAACTGCTGAGTCAGTGACTGAGGAGGAAGCAGAGCTGCTTGGTCTGCTGTCAGTCAGCAGCTGGTTCCCAGTTCACCAGAAGCTCAGTGTGGAGATGGACAGAGATCTCTGAGCTGATGCTTCCATCATGGTCCATGAACACAGGACCTCAGAGGTTCTCAGCTCTCTGCTCATCATCTGCTCCACACTCTTTGATCCAGCAACACCTCTCACTCATCCATCCATTTGATGGGTTCCTCAGTAGGTTCTGACTCCTTCTCTGGTAGCTGCTCCACATGTCCTGAAGAAGAAAACACATCTTCATCAGAAACTGGTTTAAACTGGTTTCTGTCAGACAGGAGACAGACGTCAGGTGAGCTCAGGTCACCTGGTTGGTCACGTCCTCAAAGAACCTGCTGGACATTCTTCAGTCTGAACACTGAGAGTCCTCCACCAGCAGGAGACCCAGAGACAAGGAGGAGACAGTCATGTGACCATCTGAGCTGCTGCTGCTGTCTGTCCATCTCATCTTGTCCTTTGTTCTCCTCTAGAATACAACGTGGTGGTGGATTCAGAGGAGGAGTCTGTCCTGCTGCCCTGCAGAACCAGACCACTCCTGCCTGGAGATGCTAGAGTGGAGTGGAAGGACAGCAGAGACAGGAAGGTCCATGTGTATGAGAACGGTTCTGATCA
Organism: Fundulus diaphanus; assembly: GCA_037039145.1. NCBI lineage: Eukaryota > Metazoa > Chordata > Actinopteri > Cyprinodontiformes > Fundulidae > Fundulus > Fundulus diaphanus. Next base: position 52,656,152 of record CM073131.1, read on the forward strand.
GACTGAAGAACAGGACCAGTTCTACAGAAACAGAACCAAGATGAAGAGAAACCTGCTGAGAACTGGAGACCTCAGTCTGACTCTGAAACATCCCACAGATGGAGACACTGACATCTACACCTGCATCGTCTCCAGAGGGAAGGAGAACATCCTGATGAAGAAACAAGTTGATCTCCGGGTCAAAGGTCAGTGGTTTAACTCTGAGTCAAAGGTCAAGGGTCTAAATGTGTTGTTGTATTTCTCCAATCAGCTGATCAGCTGTGATCAATACTGATCAGAGGCTCCTTAGAAGCTGAAAGTGAAATGTGTGAGTATCAGCTTCAGAGTCCCAGTAAATGTGATGTCATGACTCAGCATTTTTCCTGCTTTCATTGAACATAACAACACATTAGAATGAGTGAAGATGAGGAACCAGTGCAGGAGGCAGAGGTCCGGTCCAGGCAGGGTCCAGTTTCCAGCTCCAAGTTAGATAAGATAGTCTTTATGGATCTCACATTGGAGAAATTCACTTGTCACATCAGCTTAATAGTCAGTCAATAGTCAGGAGTAGGAAAGAGTGCATCAGTTATATACAGTGGATCAAAAAGAAAATGAGAAAAACATAAGAATATAAAAAAAGAATACAAAAGAAATCGGACTAGGCAGATGATGTCATGTGTACTTCCCGGTTATTTATTTATATATATATATATATATATATATATATATATATATATATATATATATATATATATATATATATATATATATATATATATATAGTTTTTCAGCACTTCTCCTGACAAACACTCTAATCAATGGAAGCATTGCTGGGATTGAAGGAGCAGCTTTGACCCGGTACCGGCTCCACTGCTGGAAGAACAAGATGGTGAGCAGAACCGACAGACGGGCCAGAGGAGAAACATCAGCATTTAAGTTCCTGCAGCATGAAACCAGAACCGCTGTTTTCACTTCTGACAGGAACATTTGATCTGAAACCAGCAGAACCAGAACATTACATCAGTGTTTACAGCATTTCTCACTAAATGTATATGATAGTAGAAGAAATGAGGCCCTGGGGCCCTGTTCTGAACCATTTGGATCAGAACAGGAACAGTTCTGTTTGACTCTCATTGACTAGTTGCTCAATCAGTGAGCTGGTTCTGGTTCTGTTTCAGAAACATTAACCTCTGGTCACCACCAGAAACATGGATCCTTCCAGAACCCAGTAGAACCAAGCCTCAGAGATCCAGAAGGTTCTGCTCCTCTCACCTATCAGCTGGTATTCCTGTCAGCGTGGTTCTGGAAGGTTCTGGATCTTTGCTCAGCTTGATAGAAACCCAGATTTATCTTTGCTCACACCAACTAGAGCTGGTTCCACTATGAAATGGATCCAACCTGAACCCTCAACAGCTTTAAAGGTCTGGAGAACTTTGACCCATCCAGACCTGCAGCAGAACCTGATGTCTGTTGGTCTTCTAGCTCATAACCAAGACTGGATCTTCTCCTGGTTCAGTCGCTTCCACACTTCCTCCTTCCTGCAGACAGAGAAGCTTGAAGCCAGCAGAACCTCTCCACGTAAGCTGATTAGAACCTTCCTGGGTCCAACAGCTGATCCAGGTCCAAATAAGAGTCAATCAGCTCTAAACTGAGCCACAACCCTCCTCTGGGGAAATTTTGATTAAGATGAGTGAGACAGAACCAGAACCCTGTTTCCACTGCAGTGAACTAACGGACCTCATTTCTAATGGATCTTCTTTCTCCAACATGTCAGGAACCAAACTAGAGGACAGGAAGATCTGAAGTGTTGCTTCAGTTCTTCTGATTGGTCCACATTGAGAAGACGGAGCAGCTGGAAACTGGTTCCACTGAGAGCCGGTCTGGTTCTGGTGTCCAGATGGACGGGTCCAGTTCTTCCTGCCAGTCTGAGGGAACCAGGAGCTCCATGATGACGTTAGATTAACATGTTGAAGCTGTGAAAAACTGCAGCAGCAGCTTGAACTCAGTGTTGACTGCTGGTTGGTCAGTCTGCAGCTTTCTGCTGGGTCTCCTGTCCACACTGAGGACGTTCTGTCCAACAGTCGGTTCTGCTGCTGATTGGACCCTCAGCAAAGACAACACTGTCTCTGTTCAGTGGAGACATGGGACCCATTTCAGACTGGAACCAGTCCAACATGTTGGACCTTCATCCTGTGAAAGAAAATGTCCTCAGAGCTGCTGCTGCTGTCTGTCCAACTCATCTTGTCCTTTGTTGTCCTCTCAGTCCCACAGGTGGAGGTGGATTCAGGGGAGGAGTCTGTCCTGCTGCCCTGCAAAACCACAGTTACCCTGCCTGAAGATGTTACAGTGGAGTGGAAGGACAGCAGAGACAGGAAGGTCCATGTGTATAAGAACGGTTCTGATCATCCTGAAGAACAGAACTGGTTCTACTACAACAGAACCAAGATGAATGAAGACCTGCTGAGAACTGGAGACCTCAGTCTGACTCTGGAACACCCCACAGCTAGAGACACTATGATCTACACCTGCATCGTCTCCAGAGGGGAGGAGAACATCCTGATGAAGAAACAAGTTGATCTCAGAGTCAAAGGTCAGTGGTTTAACTCTCTGGGTCAAAGGTCAGGGGTTTAAAAAAGGTTATTTATTATAACTGTCCTCAAAAAGGGCCTAGAGACTATTTTATATTACCTGACCAAACCAAGTATCTACAACCTCACTCCAAACTGACCCGAAACCAACAAAGGTTACTTATAAGGATTTAGTAAAACCATTTAAACACCACAGGGCAGACGCCTGTTACCTTTACAGTCTAAAGAGACATTTTATTACAGTCCACTTGAATTAAACACGTCAAATGTTACCTGGCCTTTTTGAAAAAAGACAAGTTATAATTTGTGATAAAGATCTATTGTAGGAAATATGTTGTCATCGTTAAAGAAACGCCAATTACGTCTATTTTCAGGTTTAAAAAAATAGGATGGACAGGATTTGATATTTGTGGATGGTGATGTAAAATAAACCTCATAGTTTCCAACATGATGAAAAAGTATCGATTTAAAATTAAATATTACTGCCACTCTTAGCATCATTCTGTTGTGAAAATTAAAAGCAATTAGTCCAAGAAAAAATGGATTTCTCATTCTTACATTTAAATATCATAAACATATAATTTGTAGCCAAATTTATTAAGAGCCTCTGTCCAGAGCCACAGGTTGCAGACCCCTGCCATAGGGGAAATTATACTAAACTTCAATACTAAGTGTCAGGATCCCCAGGAGTTTATTTTATTTATTGATTTATTTCACAAACAAATTTTTTTACAGTTTGTAATTCTTTTTTTTTTTCTTTTTTTTTACAGTTGCCTAAAGGGAGTAGAAAGGTGCAAAAGCTTATTTGCACCTAGCCCCTTTCCATATTAAGAATGGATAACATGCAATACATACACACATTACTCAATCAACAGTCCTTTCAAACATTCATGTTACAGGTAATAGAATTAAACTGAAATAAGTGGAAAAATAAACAAATACGTAAATAATTTATCAGGACATAATTTTTTAAAGCCCAACTTCCTCCTTGTATGTTGTGAATATAATGTGTTTGTTCTGATGCCACACTCAATCTGTTCCACAATTTCTCTCCACAAACAGACGAAAACTTTTTAATGTTGTACGTGACCGCTGATATTTAAAGTTAATCTCTCCCTCAAGTTCTCTCCTCCAACTTCATTCTGAAACAGTTTCTGAATGTTTCCAGAAAGTAAATAGTTTATGATTTGTGGATTCTGGAAATTAACCAATTCTGTCAATTTTATTAGATATGATTTTAAGAATAATGAATTTGTGTGATCTCTGTAACCAGAAATAAAAATTAGTCTTATGCTTCTTTCTAAAACGGACATACTGTACATTTGTAAGTATTACCCCAGACATCTACACAGCAATGTAAATATGGCAGAATCAGAGAACAGTAGAGAATACGGAGTGATTTATGTCCAGAATGTCTTTGCTCTGCTTTTACTTTAATCATTCATTGTTAAAGTTTCTGGGGATCCTGCAGTTTTTAACAAGCTTGTAGTTACCCAAAATGGGCCGTTTGTTAAATCAGCCAACAAAGCTGGTAGAAAAATAGCACAGCATCAAACACAGAGGAGAGAACAGACAGACGTAAGAAAGTCAGTTTCTGAGAAACTCAGGAGAATTTTCTTCAAACACAACATACCAGTAAATTTCAAACCTGATAACACTCTCAGACAAAAACTGGTTCCTCCCAAACACAGAACACTAAACACAGCTGAGCACCTTTGTGTCTGTGGTCCAATGCAGCGAGGACAGCTCAGACTCCTACATCAGAGAAACTAAACTACAGCTACAAACACGCCTGGAGCAGCAGCTCAGGCAGAGAGTCAGCAGTCCACATCTAGAACCATTAGAACAAAGGAGACACTGCTGAGGACAATGATGTCCAGATGTTGGAGAGGCAGCGCAGATGTTAAAAGAAGGCTGAAAGAAGCCATGTTGGTCCAAAGAGCAAAGCCATCAGTGAACAGAGGAGGAGGATGGAGCTTCAGCTCCTCAGAGTTTACAGCTCGGTCCTCCAACACGTTCCAGAGAGATTACATCAGCATCTCTTCATGGTTCAGGAGACCAAGTCCTCCACTCACACCAAGCAGCAGCTTCTAACCACCAGGACAGAGATGGTGGGTCACTGGTTTGTATCTGACTTCTAATGTGCCTAGAAGGATGGGCCTCCATGTCCTTAAAAACAGCTCACCTGCTCTCTAGTTTGCTAGAACACAACCTGATGAGGCCAAAAGTTCTCACTAAACCTAAACTAGGCAAGGCAAATTTATTTATATAGCACAATTCAGTACAGAAACAATGCAAAGTGCTTTACATGATTAAAATATAGGAAATAAAGCAGGAAAAAAAGCAAGTAGGAAAAAGCAGTTGGATTATATATATATATATATATATATATATATAAATTGCATTCGACTATTTAACTAGTGCAGTCGAATGCAATCCTAAACAAATGTGTTTTAATCTTGATTTAAAGGAACTCAGGCTTTCAGCACTTTTCCAGTTTTCTGGGAGTTTGTTCCAGATCAGTGGAGCATAGGAACTAAATGCTGCTTCTCCATGTTTGGTTCTGGTTCTGGTTCTGCAGAGCAGGCTGGAGCCAGAAGACCTGAGTGGTCTGGAGGGTTGATGCCCTGATAACAAGTCTGTGATGGATTTAGGTGCTAATTCAGGGATTTATAGACTAACAGAAGGATTTTAAAGTCTATTCTCTGAGATCCAGGGAGCCATGGAAGGACTTCAGAACCGGGTCCATGTTCTCTACGTTCTTAGTCTTAGTGAGGACTTCAGAACCGGGTCCATGTTCTCTACGTTCTTAGTCTTAGTGAGGACTTCAGAACCGGGTCCATGTTCTCTACGTTCTTAGTCTTAGTGAGGACTTCAGAACCGGGTCCATGTTCTCTACGTTCTTAGTCTTAGTGAGGACTTCAGAACCGGGTCCATGTTCTCTACGTTCTTAGTCTTAGTGAGGACTTCAGAACCGGGTCCATGTTCTCTACGTTCTTAGTCTTAGTGAGGACTTCAGAACCGGGTCCATGTTCTCTAAGTTCTTAGTCTTAGTGAGGACTTCAGAACCGGGTCCATGTTCTCTACGTTCTTAGTCTTAGTGAGGACTTCAGAACCGGGTCCATGTTCTCTACGTTCTTAGTCTTAGTGAGGACTTCAGAACCGGGTCCATGTTCTCTACGTTCTTAGTCTCAGTGCAAGGACTTCAGAACCGGGTCCATGTTCTCTACGTTCTTAGTCTTAGTGGAAGGACTTCAGAACCGGGTCCATGTTCTCTACGTTCTTAGTCTTAGTGGAAGGACTTCAGAACCGGGTCCATGTTCTCTACGTTCTTAGTCTTAGTGGAAGGACTTCAGAACCGGGTCCATGTTCTCTACGTTCTTAGTCTTAGTGGAAGGACTTCAGAACCGGGTCCATGTTCTCTACGTTCTTAGTCTTAGTGAGGACTTCAGAACCGGGTCCATGTTCTCTACGTTCTTAGTCTTAGTGAGGACTTCAGAACCGGGTCCATGTTCTCTACATTCTTAGTCTTAGTGGAAGGACTTCAGAACCGGGTCCATGTTCTCTACGTTCTTAGTCTTAGTGAGGACTTCAGAACCGGGTCCATGTTCTCTACGTTCTTAGTCTTAGTGAGGACTTCAGAACCGGGTCCATGTTCTCTACGTTCTTAGTCTTAGTGAGGACTTCAGAACCGGGTCCATGTTCTCTACGTTCTTAGTCTTAGTGAGGACTTCAGAACCGGGTCCATGTTCTCTACGTTCTTAGTCTTAGTGAGGAGTTCAGAACCGGGTCCATGTTCTCTACGTTCTTAGTCTTAGTGAGGACTTCAGAACCGGGTCCATGTTCTCTACGTTCTTAGTCTTAGTGAGGACTTCAGAACCAGGTCCATGTTCTCTACGTTCTTAGTCTTAGTGGAAGGACTTCAGAACCGGGTCCATGTTCTCTACGTTCTTAGTCTTAGTGAGGACTTCAGAACCGGGTCCATGTTCTCTACGTTCTTAGTCTTAGTGAGGACTTCAGAACCGGGTCCATGTTCTCTACGTTCTTAGTCTTAGTGGAAGGACTTCAGAACCGGGTCCATGTTCTCTACGTTCTTAGTCTTAGTGAGGACTTCAGAACCGGGTCCATGTTCTCTACGTTCTTAGTCTTAGTGAGGACTTCAGAACCGGGTCCATGTTCTCTACGTTCTTAGTCTTAGTGAGGACTTCAGAACCGGGTCCATGTTCTCTACGTTCTTAGTCTTAGTGAGGACTTCAGAACCAGGTCCATGTTCTCTACGTTCTTAGTCTTAGTGGAAGGACTTCAGAACCGGGTCCATGTTCTCTACGTTCTTAGTCTTAGTGAGGACTTCAGAACCGGGTCCATGTTCTCTACGTTCTTAGTCTTAGTGAGGACTTCAGAACCGGGTCCATGTTCTCTACGTTCTTAGTCTTAGTGGAAGGACTTCAGAACCGGGTCCATGTTCTCTACGTTCTTAGTCTTAGTGAGGACTTCAGAACCGGGTCCATGTTCTCTACGTTCTTAGTCTTAGTGAGGACTTCAGAACCGGGTCCATGTTCTCTACGTTCTTAGTCTTAGTGAGGACTTCAGAACCAGGTCCATGTTCTCTACGTTCTTAGTGAGGATGCGGGCAGCAGCATTCTGGATCAGCTGCAGCTGTCTGATCCACTTTTTAGGCAGACCTGTGAAAACACCGTTGCAGTAATCTATTCGACTAAAAATAAACACATGGATTAGTTTTTCCAGATCCTGCTGAGACATCAGTTCTTTAATCCTAGAAATGTTCTTCAGGTGATAGAAAGCTGACCTTGTAACTGTCTTTAGGTGCTTTTGGAGGTTCAGGTCTGAGTCCATCACTACTCCCAGGTTTCGGGCCTGATTAGTGGTTTTTAGCTGAAGTGACTGAAGCTGTGTGTTAACTTTTGATCTTTCCTCTATTGGTCCAAATATTATTACTTCAGTTTTGTTTTTATTTAATTGAAGAAAATTTTGGCACATCCAGGCATTGATTTCTTCTAGGCATTTACTCAGTGCCTGAACTGGTTCATAGTCACCTGGTGACATGGTGATGTAGAGCTGTGTGTCGTCTGCATAGTGATGGTAGTGGATGTTGTTATTTTTTATTATCTGAGCTAGAGGGAGCATGTAGATTTTGAAAAGGAGGGGACCCAGGATGGACCCTTGGGGAACCCCACATGTGATTTTTGTCATCTTTGATGTAAAGTTACATACTGATACAAAAAAGTCCTTTAAGTAGGATTTAAACCAGTGGAGAGCTGTACCAGAGAGGCCGACCCAGTTCTCCAGGCGTTCTAACAGAATGGAGTGATTGACAGTATCAAATGCTACACTGAGGTCCAATAGAACCAGCACGGTGGTTCTTCCACAGTCTGTATTTATATGGATGTCATTAAACACCTTGATAAGGGCGGTCTCTGTACTGTGGTGAGCACGGAAACCTGACTGGAAAACGTCAAAGCGGCTGGTCGTTGTTAAGAAGGTGTTTAATTGTTGAAATACAACTTTTTCAATGATCTTACTGATAAAGGGGAGGTTTAAGATGGGCCTGTAGTTCTGGAGTAGAAGTTTGTCTAAATTGTTCTTTTTCAGCAGTGGTTTGATAATTGTTGTTTTTAGGGACTGGGGGAAAACACCTGACAGGAGGGACGTGTTTATTATCTGAGTCAAATCAGACGCTATGACAGGCAGAACGTTCTTAAAGAACGCAGTGGGTAGAACATCAAGGCAGCTGGAGGAGGAACTTAGCTGCTGAATGATCTGCTCTAAGCTTTTGGAGTTTATTTGGCTGAATTGGGACATTTTGTCAGAAATAGTTCCAGCTGAATAAAGCATTGGTTCTGGTGTTGATATGGTAGTACAAAGTGATCTAATTTTTAGAATTTTCTCAGTAAAGAAGTTAGCAAATTCATTGCAGGCCCTGGTGGAGTGGAGTTCAGAAGCCACGGACACAGGAGGATTTGTTAACCTGTCGACTGTGGCAAATAAGACACGAGCGTTATTAATGTTTTTCTTAATGATCTCAGAGAAGAAAGATTCTCTTGCATTTTTCAGTTGTAAGTTATATCTGTAAAGTCTCTCTTTATAGATTTCATAGTGAACCTGGAGTCTATTCTTTCTCCACCTGCATTCAGCTTTTCGACATTCCCTTTTTTCACCTCTAACTGCTGGAGCATTTCTCCAAGGAGATTTTTTCTTCCCGGAAAAAACCTTCACTTTGAATTTCAAAGGTAACAGAAAAGTGATCAGATAGGGCAACATCAGTTACATTGACCTGTGAAATGTTTAGACCTTTAGTGATGATTAAGTCTAAAATATGCCCCTGCTTGTGTGTTGGCTGTTTAACATTCTGAGTTAAACCAAAGTTTCTAAGTGTGTCACACAGTTCTTTTGCACTTCTGTCTTCAGGGTTGTCAACATGAAAGTTGAAGTCTCCCACAATAATTAAACAGTCATAATCAACACATATCACAGACAAGAGGTCACTAAAATCCTTAAAAAAGTTTGATGTGGACTAAGGAGGCCTGTAAACATTCAGAAACATAGTTCGTACCGGGCCCTTTACCTGGAGAGCCAAATGTTCAAAAGAGTCAAATTTTCCCAAAAACACCTTTTTACACTTTAGTGAATCATTAAACAATGTTGCTACTCCTCCACCTTTCCTTTGCTGTCTGCTCTCACAAAGGAAATTGTAGTTTGGAGGAGTCGACTCCAGCAGAATGGCTGCTTCATTAGATTTATGTAACCATGTTTCTGTTAAAAACAAACTAACTCCCTGGCTGACAAGCCAATGGTTGGTCCCTGCTAAGGGGGCATGGCTTCAAAGTACTTCACCTTGGCCACGCCCCTATCCAGACAGGTAGCAGGTAAACATAAATAATTATGTTGAAACCACACAGTAAAATTGTAAAATATGTTTAACTACTAAATTAATAATGAGGTGAATGTGGGGTAAGTGTTAGAGCATTGCACTAGAGTCACAATAAAGACAATTATTATATTTATGATGTGTGGCATCACATTCTGATGGTTCTTCCAAAGGAACCTTTTGGATCAGAGCTGAATAGTTCTCCCTGCCACTCTGAGGGAACCAGGAGCTCAATGATGACTTTAGATCAACATGTTGGACCTTCATCCAGTCAAAGAAAACGTCCTCAGAGCTGCTGCTGCTGTCTGTCCAACTCATCTTGTCCTTTGTTGTCCTCTCAGTCCCACAGGTGGTGGAGGTGGATTCAGAGAAGGAGTCTGTCCTGCTGCCCTGCAGAACCACAGTTACCCTGACTGGAGATGCTAGAGTGGAGTGGAGGGACAGAGGAGGCAGGAAGGCCCATGTGTATGTGAACGGTTCTGATCATCCTGAAGAACTGGATAAGAGATACAGAAACAGAACCAAGATGAATGAAGACCTGCTGAGAACTGGAGACCTCAGTCTGACTCTGGAACACCTCACAGATGAAGACACTAACATCTACACCTGCATCGTCTCCAGAGGGGACGTAAACATCCTGATGAAGAAACAAGTTGATCTCAAGGTCAAAGGTCAGTGGTTTAAATGTGATGTTGTTGTATTTCTCCAATCAGCTGATCAGTGTGATCAATACTGATCAGAGGCTCCTTAGAAGCTGAAAGTGAAATGTGGTCCAGAGAAGGTCCAGTTTCCAGCAGTTTTCAGAACTTCATGACCAACATCCATCTGATCGATGTTAACCTGAAAGTGCTAAAACATTTAAAGGGAGAGGACAACAATGCTGACATACATACAATGAGTTCATTTAGCAAAACAATTACATGACACCTTAAAAAAGTCCTTTGGTCTGAAAACATGAAGTGTAATCAGTTTTATCACGTTGTGTTATTTAATAAAAGTTCTAATCATTTGCAGCAGCGAAGCAAAGAGACATCAGGCAAAAGAAGGCTTGGTTTTAGGGACTTCCTGTTAGACACAGATCCCCAACATTCAGCCAGTCATGGTGTTTGTGCTTTCATAGATGTAGTAATAATAATGTAGCCTTGGTGTGGGAACAACCTCAGCAGGAGGTGAAAGGTGGAGATCAGGTCACTGAGGCAGGTAAGGGTCATCCACAGGAAGGCAGATGCAGGCTGACAGATCTGATTGGTTGTTAATGATGGTGGTCAGAGAGCAGAAAGCCAATGAGATGTCCAACAGGTGTAAGGAGAGACAAGGACATACAGAAAACAAGAACTTGGTACTAAACTTGGCAGGAAATGAATGCTGGACATCTTGTCCCTCAGAGGCTTTCAGTAACCTGGTACTGGTTGGTTGGAGAAACTCTGCATATAAAGGCAGGAGAGAAGGACTAATTAGGCTGCAGCTCCTCTTCCTCTGTTGTTCTCTACAGCTCCTCTTCCTCTGTTGTTCTCTACAGCTCCTCTTCCTCTGTTGTTCTCTACAGCTCCTCTTCCTCTGTTGTTCTCTACAGCTCCTCTTCCTCTGTTGTTCTCTACAGCTCCTCTTCCTCTGTTGTTCTCTACAGCTCCTCTTCCTCTGTTGTTCTCTACAGCTCCTCTTCCTCTGTTCTCTACAGCTCCTCTTCCTCTCTGTTGTTCTCTACAGCTCCTCTTCCTCTCTGTTGTTCTCTACAGCTCCTCTTCCTCTCTGTTGTTCTCTACAGCTCCTCTTCCTCTGTTCTCTACAGCTCCTCTTCCTCTCTGTTGTTCTCTACAGCTCCTCTTCCTCTGTTGTTCTCTACAGCTCCTCTTCCTCTCTGTTGTTCTCTACAGCTCCTCTTCCTCTCTGTTGTTCTCTACAGCTCATCTTCCTCTGTTGTTCTCTACAGCTCCTCTTCCTCTGTTGTTCTCTACAGCTCCTCTTCCTCTGTTGTTCTCTACAGCTCCTCTTCCTCTCTGTTGTTCTCTACAGCTCCTCTTCCTCTCTGTTGTTCTCTACAGCTCCTCTTCCTCTCTGTTGTTCTCTACAGCTTCTCTTCCTCTGTTGTTCTCTACAGCTCCTCTTCCTCTGTTGTTCTCTACAGCTCCTCTTCCTCTCTGTTGTTCTCTACAGCTCCTCTTCCTCTCTGTTGTTCTCTACAGCTCATCTTCCTCTGTTGTTCTCTACAGCTCCTCTTCCTCTGTTGTTCTCTACAGCTCCTCTTCCTCTCTGTTGTTCTCTACAGCTCCTCTTCCTCTCTGTTGTTCTCTACAGCTCCTCTTCCTCTCTGTTGTTCTCTACAGCTTCTCTTCCTCTGTTGTTCTCTACAGCTCATCTTCCTCTGTTGTTCTCTACAGCTCATCTTCCTCTCTGTTCTCTACAGCTCATCTTCCTCTGTTGTTCTATACAGCTCCTCTTCCTCTCTGTTGTTCTCTACAGCTCATCTTCCTCTCTGTTGTTCTCTACAGCTCATCTTCCTCTCTGTTCTTCTCTACAGCTCATCTTCCTCTGTTGTTCTCTACAGCTCCTCTTCCTCTGTTGTTCTCTACAGCTCCTCTTCCTCTCTGTTGTTCTCTACAGCTCCTCTTCCTCTGTTGTTCTCTACAGCTCATCTTCCTCTCTGTTGTTCTCTACAGCTCCTCTTCCTCTCTGTTGTTCTCTACAGCTCCTCTTCCTCTCTGTTGTTCTCTACAGCTCATCTTCCTCTGTTGTTCTCTACAGCTCATCTTCCTCTCTGTTGTTCTCTACAGCTCCTCTTCCTCTCTGTTGTTCTCTACAGCTCATCTTCCTCTGTTGTTCTCTACAGCTCCTCTTCCTCTCTATTGTTCTCTACAGCTCCTCTTCCTCTCTGTTGTTCTCTACAGCTCCTCTTCCTCTCTGTTGTTCTCTACAGCTCCTCTTCCTCTCTGTTGTTCTCTACAGCTCCTCTTCCTCACTGTTGTACTCTACAGCTCCTCTTCCTCTCTGTTGTTCTCTACAGCTCATCTTCCTCTCTGTTGTTCTCTACAGCTCCTCTTCATCTGTTGTACTCTACAGCTCCTCTTCCTCTCTGTTGTTCTCTACAGCTCATCTTCCTCTCTGTTGTTCTCTACAGCTCCTCTTCCTCTCTGTTGTTCTCTACAGCTCATCTTCCTCTGTTGTTCTCTACAGCTCCTCTTCCTCTGTTGTTCTCTACAGCTCATCTTCCTCTGTTGTTCTCTACAGCTCCTCTTCCTCTCTGTTGTTCTCTACAGCTCCTCTTCCTCTCTGTTGTTCTCTACAGCTCATCTTCCTCTCTGTTCTTCTCTACAGCTCATCTTCCTCTGTTGTTCTCTACAGCTCCTCTTCCTCTCTGTTGTTCTCTACAGCTCCTCTTCCTCTCTGTTGTTCTCTACAGCTCCTCTTCCTCTGTTGTTCTCTACAGCTCATCTTCCTCTCTGTTGTTCTCTACAGCTCCTCTTCCTCTCTGTTGTTCTCTACAGCTCCTCTTCCTCTCTGTTGTTCTCTACAGCTCATCTTCCTCTGTTGTTCTCTACAGCTCATCTTCCTCTCTGTTGTTCTCTACAGCTCCTCTTCCTCTCTGTTGTTCTCTACAGCTCATCTTCCTCTGTTGTTCTCTACAGCTCCTCTTCCTCTCTATTGTTCTCTACAGCTCCTCTTCCTCTCTGTTGTTCTCTACAGCTCCTCTTCCTCTCTGTTGTTCTCTACAGCTCCTCTTCCTCTCTGTTGTTCTCTACAGCTCCTCTTCCTCACTGTTGTACTCTACAGCTCCTCTTCCTCTCTGTTGTTCTCTACAGCTCATCTTCCTCTCTGTTGTTCTCTACAGCTCCTCTTCATCTGTTGTACTCTACAGCTCCTCTTCCTCTCTGTTGTTCTCTACAGCTCATCTTCCTCTCTGTTGTTCTCTACAGCTCCTCTTCCTCTCTGTTGTTCTCTACAGCTCCTCTTCCTCTATTGTTCTCTACAGCTCATCTTCCTCTCTGTTCTCTACAGCTCCTCTTCCTCTGTTGTTCTCTACAGCTCATCTTCCTCTGTTGTTCTCTACAGCTCCTCTTCCTCTGTTGTTCTCTACAGCTCATCTTCCTCTGTTGTTCTCTACAGCTCCTCTTCCTCTGTTGTTCTCTACAGCTCATCTTCCTCTGTTGTTCTCTACAGCTCCTCTTCCTCTGTTGTTCTCTACAGCTCATCTTCCTCTCTGTTCTCTACAGCTCATCTTCCTCTCTGTTCTTCTCTACAGCTCATCTTCCTCTCTGTTGTTCTCTACAGCTCATCTTCCTCTCTGTTCTTCTCTACAGCTCCTCTTCCTCTGTTGTTCTCTACAGCTCATCTTCCTCTGTTGTTCTCTACAGCTCCTCTTCCTCTGTTGTTCTCTACAGCTCATCTTCCTCTCTGTTGTTCTCTACAGCTCCTCTTCCTCTCTGTTGTTCTCTACAGCTCCTCTTCCTCTGTTGTTCTCTACAGCTCATCTTCCTCTGTTGTTCTCTACAGCTCATCTTCCTCTGTTGTTCTCTACAGCTCATCTTCCTCTCTGTTGTTCTCTACAGCTCCTCTTCCTCTCTGTTGTTCTCTACAGCTCATCTTCCTCTGTTGTTCTCTACAGCTCATCTTCCTCTCTGTTGTTCTCTACAGCTCCTCTTCCTCTCTGTTGTTCTCTACAGCTCATCTTCCTCTGTTGTTCTCTACAGCTCCTCTTCCTCTCTATTGTTCTCTACAGCTCCTCTTCCTCTCTGTTGTTCTCTACAGCTCCTCTTCCTCTGTTGTTCTCTACAGCTCCTCTTCCTCTGTTGTTCTCTACAGCTCATCTTCCTCTCTGTTGTTCTCTACAGCTCCTCTTCCTCTCTGTTGTTCTCTACAGCTCCTCTTCCTCTGTTGTTCTCTACAGCTCATCTTCCTCTCTGTTGTTCTCTACAGCTCATCTTCTTCTGTTGTTCTCTACAGCTCCTCTTCCTCTGTTGTTCTCTACTGCTCCTCTTCCTCTGTTGTTCTCTACAGCTCCTCTTCCTCTGTTGTTCTCTACAGCTCATCTTCCTCTGTTGTTCTCTACAGCTCCTCTTCCTCTCTGTTGTTCTCTACAGCTCCTCTTCCTCTCTGTTGTTCTCTACAGCTCCTCTTCCTCTCTGTTGTTCTCTACAGCTCATCTTCCTCTGTTGTTCTCTACAGCTCCTCTTCCTCTCTATTGTTCTCTACAGCTCCTCTTCCTCTCTGTTGTTCTCTACAGCTCCTCTTCCTCTCTGTTGTTCTCTACAGCTCCTCTTCCTCTCTGTTGTTCTCTACAGCTCCTCTTCCTCACTGTTGTTCTCTACAGCTCCTCTTCATCTGTTGTACTCTACAGCTCCTCTTCCTCTCTGTTGTTCTCTACAGCTCATCTTCCTCTCTGTTGTTCTCTACAGCTCCTCTTCCTCTCTGTTGTTCTCTACAGCTCATCTTCCTCTGTTGTTCTCTACAGCTCCTCTTCCTCTGTTGTTCTCTACAGCTCATCTTCCTCTCTGTTCTCTACAGCTCCTCTTCCTCTGTTGTTCTCTACAGCTCATCTTCCTCTGTTGTTCTCTACAGCTCCTCTTCCTCTGTTGTTCTCTACAGCTCATCTTCCTCTCTGTTCTCTACAGCTCATCTTCCTCTGTGTTGTTCTCTACAGCTCCTCTTCCTCTCTGTTGTTCTCTACAGCTCCTCTTCCTCTGTTGTTCTCTACAGCTCATCTTCCTCTCTGTTCTCTACAGCTCATCTTCCTCTGTTGTTCTCTACAGCTCATCTTCCTCTGTTGTTCTCTACAGCTCCTCTTCCTCTGTTGTTCTCTACAGCTCATCTTCCTCTCTGTTCTCTACAGCTCATCTTCCTCTCTGTTGTTCTCTACAGCTCATCTTCCTCTCTGTTCTTCTCTACAGCTCCTCTTCCTCTGTTGTTCTCTACAGCTCATCTTCCTCTGTTGTTCTCTACAGCTCCTCTTCCTCTCTGTTGTTCTCTACAGCTCCTCTTCCTCTGTTGTTCTCTACAGCTCATCTTCCTCTCTGTTGTTCTCTACAGCTCCTCTTCCTCTCTGTTGTTCTCTACAGCTCATCTTCCTCTGTTGTTCTCTACAGCTCCTCTTCCTCTCTGTTGTTCTCTACAGCTCCTCTTCCTCTCTGTTGTTCTCTACAGCTCCTCTTCCTCTCTGTTGTTCTCTACAGCTCCTCTTCCTCTGTTGTTCTCTACAGCTCATCTTCCTCTGTTGTTCTCTACAGCTCCTCTTCCTCTCTGTTGTTCTCTACAGCTCATCTTCCTCTCTGTTGTTCTCTACAGCTCCTCTTCCTCTGTTGTTCTCTACAGCTCATCTTCCTCTGTTGTTCTCTACAGCTCATCTTCCTCTCTGTTGTTCTCTACAGCTCCTCTTCCTCTCTGTTGTTCTCTACAGCTCCTCTTCCTCTGTTGTTCTCTACAGCTCATCTTCCTCTCTGTTGTTCTCTACAGCTCATCTTCCTCTCTGTTGTTCTCTACAGCTCATCTTCCTCTCTGTTGTTCTCTACAGCTCATCTTCCTCTCTGTTGTTCTCTACAGCTCCTCTTCCTCTCTGTTGTTCTCTACAGCTCCTTTTCCTCTGTTGTTCTCTACAGCTCCTCTTCCTCTGTTGTTCTCTACAGCTCATCTTCCTCTCTGTTGTTCTCTACAGCTCCTCTTCCTCTCTGTTGTTCTCTACAGCTCCTCTTCCTCTCTGTTGTTCTCTACAGCTCCTCTTCCTCTCTGTTGTTCTCTATAGCTCGTCTTTGTTCTCTACAGCTCATCTTCCTCTCTGTTGTTCTCTACAGCTCCTCTTCCTCTCTGTTGTTCTCTACAGCTCCTCTTCCTCTGTTGTTCTCTACAGCTCATCTTCCTCTCTGTTGTTCTCTACAGCTCATCTTCTTCTGTTGTTCTCTACAGCTCCTCTTCCTCTGTTGTTCTCTACTGCTCCTCTTCCTCTGTTGTTCTCTACAGCTCCTCTTCCTCTGTTGTTCTCTACAGCTCATCTTCCTCTGTTGTTCTCTACAGCTCCTCTTCCTCTCTGTTGTTCTCTACAGCTCCTCTTCCTCTCTGTTGTTCTCTACAGCTCCTCTTCCTCTCTGTTGTTCTCTACAGCTCATCTTCCTCTGTTGTTCTCTACAGCTCCTCTTCCTCTCTATTGTTCTCTACAGCTCCTCTTCCTCTCTGTTGTTCTCTACAGCTCCTCTTCCTCTCTGTTGTTCTCTACAGCTCCTCTTCCTCTCTGTTGTTCTCTACAGCTCCTCTTCCTCACTGTTGTTCTCTACAGCTCCTCTTCATCTGTTGTACTCTACAGCTCCTCTTCCTCTCTGTTGTTCTCTACAGCTCATCTTCCTCTCTGTTGTTCTCTACAGCTCCTCTTCCTCTCTGTTGTTCTCTACAGCTCATCTTCCTCTGTTGTTCTCTACAGCTCCTCTTCCTCTGTTGTTCTCTACAGCTCATCTTCCTCTCTGTTCTCTACAGCTCCTCTTCCTCTGTTGTTCTCTACAGCTC
Organism: Fundulus diaphanus; assembly: GCA_037039145.1. Classification (NCBI taxonomy): domain Eukaryota; kingdom Metazoa; phylum Chordata; class Actinopteri; order Cyprinodontiformes; family Fundulidae; genus Fundulus; species Fundulus diaphanus. The sequence goes on from CM073131.1 coordinate 52,673,087, forward strand.
ATCTTCCTCTGTTGTTCTCTACAGCTCCTCTTCCTCTGTTGTTCTCTACAGCTCATCTTCCTCTCTGTTCTCTACAGCTCATCTTCCTCTGTGTTGTTCTCTACAGCTCCTCTTCCTCTCTGTTGTTCTCTACAGCTCCTCTTCCTCTGTTGTTCTCTACAGCTCATCTTCCTCTCTGTTCTCTACAGCTCCTCTTCCTCTGTTGTTCTCTACAGCTCATCTTCCTCTGTTGTTCTCTACAGCTCCTCTTCCTCTGTTGTTCTCTACAGCTCATCTTCCTCTCTGTTCTCTACAGCTCATCTTCCTCTCTGTTGTTCTCTACAGCTCATCTTCCTCTCTGTTCTTCTCTACAGCTCCTCTTCCTCTGTTGTTCTCTACAGCTCATCTTCCTCTGTTGTTCTCTACAGCTCCTCTTCCTCTCTGTTGTTCTCTACAGCTCCTCTTCCTCTGTTGTTCTCTACAGCTCATCTTCCTCTCTGTTGTTCTCTACAGCTCCTCTTCCTCTCTGTTGTTCTCTACAGCTCATCTTCCTCTCTGTTCTTCTCTACAGCTCCTCTTCCTCTGTTGTTCTCTACAGCTCATCTTCCTCTGTTGTTCTCTACAGCTCATCTTCCTCTGTTGTTCTCTACAGCTCCTCTTCCTCTCTATTGTTCTCTACAGCTCCTCTTCCTCTCTTTTGTTCTCTACAGCTCCTCTTCCTCTGTTGTTCTCTACAGCTCCTCTTCCTCTGTTGTTCTCTACAGCTCCTCTTCCTCTGTTGTTCTCTACAGCTCATCTTCCTCTCTGTTGTTCTCTACAGCTCCTCTTCCTCTCTGTTGTTCTCTACAGCTCATCTTCCTCTGTTGTTCTCTACAGCTCCTCTTCCTCTCTATTGTTCTCTACAGCTCCTCTTCCTCTCTGTTGTTCTCTACAGCTCCTCTTCCTCTGTTGTTCTCTACAGCTCCTCTTCCTCTGTTGTTCTCTACAGCTCATCTTCCTCTGTTGTTCTCTACAGCTCCTCTTCCTCTCTGTTGTTCTCTACAGCTCCTCTTCCTCTCTGTTGTTCTCTACAGCTCCTCTTCCTCTGTTGTTCTCTACAGCTCATCTTCCTCTGTTGTTCTCTACAGCTCCTCTTCCTCTCTGTTGTTCTCTACAGCTCATCTTCCTCTCTGTTGTTCTCTACAGCTCCTCTTCCTCTGTTGTTCTCTACAGCTCATCTTCCTCTGTTGTTCTCTACAGCTCCTCTTCCTCTCTGTTGTTCTCTACAGCTCCTCTTCCTCTCTGTTGTACTCTACAGCTCCTCTTCCTCTCTGTTGTTCTCTACAGCTCCTCTTCCTCTGTTGTTCTCTACAGCTCATCTTCCTCTGTTGTTCTCTACAGCTCCTCTTCCTCTCTGTTGTTCTCTACAGCTCATCTTCCTCTCTGTTGTTCTCTACAGCTCCTCTTCCTCTGTTGTTCTCTACAGCTCATCTTCCTCTGTTGTTCTCTACAGCTCATCTTCCTCTCTGTTGTTCTCTACAGCTCCTCTTCCTCTCTGTTGTTCTCTACAGCTCCTCTTCCTCTGTTGTTCTCTACAGCTCATCTTCCTCTCTGTTGTTCTCTACAGCTCATCTTCCTCTCTGTTGTTCTCTACAGCTCATCTTCCTCTCTGTTGTTCTCTACAGCTCATCTTCCTCTCTGTTGTTCTCTACAGCTCATCTTCCTCTCTGTTGTTCTCTACAGCTCCTCTTCCTCTCTGTTGTTCTCTACAGCTCCTTTTCCTCTGTTGTTCTCTACAGCTCCTCTTCCTCTGTTGTTCTCTACAGCTCATCTTCCTCTCTGTTGTTCTCTACAGCTCCTCTTCCTCTCTGTTGTTCTCTACAGCTCCTCTTCCTCTCTGTTGTTCTCTACAGCTCCTCTTCCTCTCTGTTGTTCTCTATAGCTCGTCTTTGTTCTCTACAGCTCATCTTCCTCTCTGTTGTTCTCTCAGTCCATCAGGTGGAGGTGGAACAGGGGGCGGAGTCTGTCCTGCTGCCGTTCACAACAACACCTGAGCTGCCAGGAGATGCTGGAGTGTTCTGGTGGAACAGAGACAGTTCGAGGGTCCATGTGTTTGAGAACGGCTGTGATCGGCCTAAAGACCAGGACCAGCTCTACAGAAACAGAACTGAGCTGAAAGAAGGTGCGCCGAGATCTGGAGACGTCAGTCTGACTCTGATGCGTCCCACAGAGGAAGACAGTGGAGAGTACAGATGTGGAGTTACGAGGAGAGGAGAACTGTGGAGAGCTAAAAACATTCAGCTGACAGTCAAAGGTTTGTCTCTCTGCCTTTCTAAACATCTACTGTCTTTCTCTTTAACTGTTTACACCTGATCTTCAAAGATTCTGTCCCCAGTGGAAAGACGTGAAACACAGATTTGTTCCGCATCATTTAAACCAGTAAATTGTGTTAAATGCTGACGGTTTGGGAGCTGCTGTCAGATAAAGAGGAATATCACATCCTTCACATCATCACTACAGACACTCAGGATGTATTAAACTGTTTTAATAAATAGATAATTTCAGCTATTAAATTTTTCTTAAGAGAAAATATTATTTAAAAACAAAGAAGAAAGGTTGCTTTTTATTTAAAGTCTTTCATTTAAAGAGTTTAATAAGTGGTAAATGGCTTGTACTTGTACGGCCCTCTAACTAGTCCAATGACCCCAAAGCTCTTTCCTCTGCAGTCAGTCATACAGTCACACCCTGATGGCGGTTTGTTAGCAGCCACAGCTGACCTGGAGCAGAAGTGAGGAGAAAATGTTCCTGCTGACTAATTCAATTCAATTCAATTTTATTTATATAGCGCCAATTTATGAAACGTGTCATCTCAAGGCACTTTACAAAGTCAAAACCAATCAGAATATACAGATTGGGTCAGATCAGTTATTCATCATGATAGGGGGTACGGGAAAAGATTTTGGAAAAAAAATAAAAATGCAGGAAAAAAAATAAAATGCGTACAATAGTGGCCTCGTACGCGAAGCAGCAACCTTAAATTCAATGAATAGCACGAGCTCGAGTAGGGCTCGGGCTTGACACTGATAAAGTTGGTTAGAGGCGAGCTGTGACATCCCCGGAGAAGGACAGGAGGAGCCGCAGGGTTTCTGCTGGCGCAGAGGGAGAGGAGTGCCGTCATCAGCGGGCGGTGGAGGGGGTGTGGTTCCTCCGCTGATCGCAGCCGGCGGGGTCCAGCCGCTGTGGAGAGGCTCCGTCATCGTAGCCGCGGAGGTCATTATGCGACTGGGAGGTGAAGAGGAGCCGAGCGCCGCGGAGTGTGCGGCTGGCGGGGAGAGCCCTCTAGGTCCTCCTCGGTCTTCACAGCCTGGTCCCGTCGCTGCGTCCGAGAGAGGATTTTCATGTCTGACCAGCCTGAAAACTAAATACCGACACAGACTATGTGTGGAAGACGATTTAATACTGAAACTGTCGCCGATTCGGCCAGACATACAGGGGTTATGCGCGTCTTCTCAAGCACACCCCTCACATTAGAGTCACAAGGACTCCGTCACGCTCCGCAGTTTTGGCTGTATTCTGAACAGTCTTTGTTGTTGTTTGTTACATGTTATTATGTTATGCCCTTTTATAATGCAGATGTATTTAGTATCTGCAGTCAAGTTAATAAAACTCTGATCCCTATGTTGAATGTTTCTTTTTTTTTGGAGGGGGGGGGGGGGGGGGGAGCGGATGGAGATGAAATGCTCCAAGGGGTAAGCGATGCAAAAAGTTTGGGAAGCACTGGGTCCGATTATACAGATTACATGAGAATATGCATGATAGTGCAGCTGCAACTCAGTTTAGCTAAGGCGTGTTTAAGTTTACCTTAGTATCTGAGTGACAGTGATCAGATCAGAACCGTGCTTTATTACACTAGATGTAATTATTGGTGGCACACCGCCACAGCAAAATAAAAGCCACCGCACCTTCAGAAGGAAGTTTTTTTTAAATATATATATGTTAAAAACAATGTCAAGCATATGATCTATCGATTGATTCTATACTATGTATGGCATATATTTGCGCACGTATACTAACCCTAATCAGAGTCTGAAATTAATTTAAATATGAACCGTTAAAATGTACTTTATTTTGAAAATCCAGCACCACCTGCTCCTCCTTCCTGTCTGACTCCAAAGCTGCTAGTGGCTAACCTGATTCTCGCCAGATGCGTTTCGTTCCGCTTAGTTCCACCTCGCTTCACTCACGTCCATCTGGGACATCTCCCATAGAGAGTGATTTCTTCAACCAATTTTATTGTCCAGCCAATCAGGACCCAGGGCTGGAGTTTCATAGATGTGACGTAGTGGAGAAGCGACCTTGAGACTGTTTTGATTCAGACAACAATGGCGGCTCGCATCGAGGAAGCAAGCGTTAACATTGATGCTGCTATTTCTTCTGTGTTGTCCAATCTACCTAATATTGTTTCATTAAAAGAACATCAGAGAACGCCTCTGAAGGCTTTTGTTGGTGGAAATGATGTTTTCGCCCTTCTCCCGACCAGATTTGGCAAGCTTTGTTTTCCGGGGCGCGCCCGTGGCGGAGCGATTAGCGCGAACCATATAAGGAGGCCTTTAGTCCTCAACGCGATCGGCCCGGGATCGACTCTGACCCGCGGCGCTTTGCCGCCTGTCTTCCACCCTCTTCCTGTCAGCTCACTGTCAATAAAACGCGTGCCACTAGAGCCGCAAACACATAAAAAAAAAAAAAAGTTGTTTGTTTTTTCCTGTGTCGCTCCCATCAGCGTCAGGGGTTGGCTTCGGTGTCATTGGTTGGAATAGCATGTCGATAAAGATGACTGACAAGTGGCTTATCCAATCATATGCAAGGATTTTTGATAAGGCCCAGCCTTCTGAAACGCCATTCCTATGGATCTGTTCCAGATGGATGAGTGGAGCTAGGCGGTGCGAAATTCATTTGGCTAGGGTCAGGTTAGCTAGTGGCTACTGTGCTGCTGCTCTCAGCAGGGAAGGAAAACTGGAGAGCGTCCAATGTTGCCCATTTAGCCTCTTTGTTGCTTTATTTAGAGACTTTCTTTCAAAAAAGTGTCTAGCAACAAGTCCAGTGACTTTTTCAGTTAATGGGAACTTTACATGAAAGCACCAATGAAGAGCTGCTGTGAGGTCGTTAATACTTCTTCAGCATTTTTTCACCACAGCTGCTGCTGCCAGTAAGAGCAGAGACAGCAGAGAGGAGACCCTCAGCAAAATGAATCATGCTGGTGGTTCCTGTCCTGGATTACAAAGTGGGAAATAAATACACTCATAAACGTGAAAGATGTGGCGCTTTTTGAGGCCGTTATATGTATTAAATAAATTAGTCTGTTTTGTCTCTGAAACTGTTGCACTAAAATAATTTCCTGAATTTGATTAACAACCAGCTTCTATCACTTATTTGCCTTGTTGTAGTGTCAAATTAGGCAATATATTAAAATTCACAAATTACAAATCATTTCAAAAAGGTCATTAGTAGTTATAAACACATTATATCACAGTTTTTCATCACTTTTTGTCTTTAAAATCCTAGAGGAAACCCTTCATCAGCATGATGAATAAAAAGGTCACTTAGGGCCCAGATGTAAAAGATCCCAATGAAGGACCACTAAATTGCTTGGAGACTAAAGAAGTTAAGAAGAAGTAAAGAAGTGCAAAACGGATTTGGTCCTCCCCACTTAAATAAATAAATTGTGTGAACTACTGAATGTTTGGGAGGATAATTAATTTAATAGACTTTATTTTGTTCATTTCCCAACAATTATCTGCCAGAACTGCCTCAATGCAGGAGCTGAAGCAATGTGTGAGAGTATCTCAGATATACATTTTAATCACAGAAGACATGAGTTCTTCATGGAGTCTGGTTCTGCAGATTTGGAACCAGAACCCAGTGGGTTGAACATACTGTAGGGATTAAGGGGAAAGCATTAGGCTGGTTTAAATCTTATCTGTCAGACAGATTCCAATTTGTTCATGTTAATAATAAATCTTCCTCAAACTCTAGGGTCACCTGTGGAGTACCACAGGGTTCAGTCCTTGGACCAATTCTATTTACTATATATATGCTTCCGATAGGCAAAATTATCAGACAGCATGGGATTAATTTCCACTGTTATGCTGATGACACTCAGCTATATTTATCCATAAATCCTGATGAATCCAATCAATTACTTCGACTGCAGTCGTGTCTTGATGACATCAAAAGCTGGATGACTTTAAATTTCCTGCATCTAAATTCTGACAAGACCGAAGTTTTAATCTTTGGGCCAGAGTCCTCAAAAAATAAACTTCTTAACCAATCACTTAATCTGGGTGGCATTAAACTGGCTTCTGGTAATAAAGTAAAAAATCTTGGTGTTATTTTTGACCAAGACATGTCATTTAAATCCCATATTAAACAGATTTCCAGAGTTTCCTTTTTTCACCTCCGGAATATCGCCAAAATTAGAAACATTCTGTCCAGGAGTGATGCTGAAAAACTGGTCCATGCATTTGTTACTTCAAGGCTGGACTATTGTAATTCTTTACTATCAGGAATTCCACAAAATGCAGTTCAAAGCCTTCAGCTGATCCAAAATGCTGCAGCAAGAGTTCTGATGAAAATCAACAAGAGGGATCATATTTCTCCAATTTTAGCTTCCCTTCATTGGCTTCCTGTTAAATCAAGAATAGAATTTAAAATTCTTCTTCTAACGTATAAAGCCCTTCATAATCAAGCTCCATCATATATCAGAGCTCTGATTACCCCGTATGTTCCTAACAGAGCACTTCGCTCTCAGACTGCAGGTCTGCTGGTGGTTCCTAGAGTCTCTAAAAGTAGAATGGGAGGCAGATCCTTTAGCTATCAGGCTCCTCTCCTGTGGAACCAACTCCCAGTTTTGGTCCGTGAGGCAGACACCCCGTCTACTTTTAAGACTAGGCTTAAAACTTTTCTTTTTGACAAAAATTATAACTAGTGACTCATGTTACTCTCAGCTACCTTTATAGTTTTACTGCTATAGGCTTAGGTTACTGGAGTATATCAGGATCTAATTTTCTCACTATATTGAGTTCTACTGTTCTTCAATTATGCATTATGTGTTGTCATTTCTGCTTTAACTTTCTGTTCTCTCTCTTTTCTCTTCATAGTAGGTACACCTGGTCTGGCGTTCTGTTAACTGTGACATCATCCAGAGAAGACGGCTCACCCGCTACTACCATCTAATGTAGAACAGATTACTAGATCAATGTGTGCTTCTGTGCTTTTTGTTTCTCTTGTTGTGTCTCTGTTCTGTCTTCTGTAACCCCAGTCGGTCGAGGCAGATGACCGTTCATACTGAGCCCGGTTCTGCCGGAGGTTTTTTTTCCCGTTAATGGGTGGTTTTTCTTCCCACTGTCGCTTCATGCTTGCTCAGTATGAGGGATTGCAGCAAAGCCATGTACAATGCAGATGACTCTTCCTGTGGCTCTACGGTTCCCCAGGAGTGAAAGCTGCTTGTCGGGACTTTGATGCAATCAACTGGTTTCCTTATATAGGACATTTTTGACCAATCTGTATAATCTGACCCAATCTGTATAATATGATTGAACTTGACTTTGTAAAGTGCCTTGAGATGACATGTTTCATGATTTGGCGCTATATAAATAAAATTGAATTGAATTGAATTGAATTGAATTGGGTTCTTCATGTAGTCTGGTTCTACAGCAGCAGCAGCAGCAGCAGAACCTTCTACAGTTCCTCTTCCTCTGTGTTGTTCTCTACAGCTCCTCTTCCTTTATGTTGTTCTCTACAGCTCCTCTTCCTTTATGTTGTTCTCTACAGCTCCTCTTCCTCTCTGTTGTTCTCTACAGCTCATCTTCCTCTGTTGTTCTCTACAGCTCATCTTCCTCTGTTGTTCTCTACAGCTCATCATCCTCTCTTTTGCTCTCTCAGGCCATGAGGTGGAGGTGGAGGAGGGGGTAGAGTCTGTTCTGCTGCCGTTCACAACAACACCTGAGCTGCCAGAAGGAGCTAGAGTGGTGTGGATGGACAAAGAAGACAGGAAGCTCCATGTGTATAAGAAGGGTGAGAACGGTTCTGATCAGTCTGGAGAACAAGACCAGGTGTACCGAAAGAGAACCAAGATGAAAGAAGACCCGCTGAGAACTGGAGACCTCAGTCTTACTCTGATGCGTCCCACAGAGAAAGACAGTAGAGTCTACTTCTGTAGAGTCTGGACAGACAGCAGATTAATGAGAAGGAAAACAGTTTATCTCAGAGTCAAAGGTTTGTGGTTCTGTTCATTCTAGTTTCTCTGTTTTTGTTCTGATTTGGGTTCTAATGGACTTCTGTCTCCTCATCAGGAAAAGTTCAGGACCAGAACCAACCAGAGGACACCAGGACTAGAACCATTGAAATGACTCCTCTGAGGCCTGATCAATCAGTCTGATCTGTTCATCAATGCTTTGTTCTTGATCCAATTGGATCTCAGTGCAGGTTCTGAAGGATGAAGAACAGAATCTGCAGCTGATCTTTTTTAAGATCCAGTTGAAGCTGCTACCTCTTTGACGCTGAAGGAGTACAGACTTGTTTATCCTGTGCCCTTGCTACTCTTTTCCTTTAAAGCCCACCTGGGCAATTGTTAACCAAACCTTTTTGACTCTTTTATTGACTTTTATTAGTCCTTCACCACCTTTCAACTGTCAAAGCCTCCTAAAACAGCTGAAAAACGTAAGTTGGAGGCTGCCATGAGAAAAGCTAATCTGGTAGCAGCGTTAGCCTAGCATGGAGTTGCCATGATCCTGGTACTCAGGAAGGATTTTAAATAGGTTAGTGATGAGCTTGACTGCCTTCAGGAAACCGTCAACAACCACAGCAGCCGCTTGACTTCATCAGAGGACGATGCAGAGCATCTACAGCAGTATCTGGAGATGATGAAGTGCTCCGTGGAGCTATGGTGCAGAACAGAGAAGCTAAGGGCTAAGATACCCATGGCCCGTCATTATCTGAGGAGCTGAGTCAAGCAAGCCAAAACGAGTTGTTCGGTGGAATTGCGCCTGAAGCCTCAACTGCCTACTGAGAACCAGTTAGACTGGTTTCAGTCAACACAATGTTTGCATTTCTGCCCAACAGAAAATGTGAAAGGATACCCACGTGTTGTTGAAATAACACGGTCTGCCTGATCTCATGTACTGTAGGGCAGTTCTAACTGTAAATGTCTGTGTATGTATGTATGTATGTATGTATGTATGTATGTATGTATGTATGTATGTATGTATGCAGGTCAGCTGACAGCTTTGCTAGGGCCCGGTACAACGCAGTCTTTTTGGGACCCCCCTCTACACCTGCCGCCACCACACACACACACACACAGATATATTAAAGAATTATTTTTGTTCTTTGACAATGTGTTTTGGGAAAAACTGGTTAGTTTTAAACTAGGAGCAACATATATGCTCGTGCCTGTTATTATGTTGCTTACATAAAACTAAGAACAACGTGTTATTTTGCTATAACTTGTTTTAACTTGTGGTGGGAACCTATGACAATGTGTTATGGAAAAGACTGATTCTGTATTCCTTATTTTGTTTGATTTGCTGTATTCTGAGGTCGCAATGTTATTTTGCTTCACACACTGCCGAGATGCTGGGAATATTTTTGTTTTGGAAACATGTTTTGGAAACGGGACGAACAGCTCAGATGGGAGAGAAAACTGGCTCCCATCTGATACTTTGTTTATGGGTATAAAAAGGAGGGAACCACCCTCAGTCCGGTGAATTCTGCCGTGTGAGGATGCCTGGCCGCGTTGATGTCGCTCTAACCGGACTGACCAACTTCCCAGTCCTGTACCATGGTAAGGGATGGAACATCACGCCTGTTTGAAAGCATGTTGCTTTAAGTGCTTGCTACTTTGCGTGTCCGAAGTGCTTGCAGTTTTGTTGCTATATTCTGTGGGGAATAATGAAGGATATAGTTATTCTGCCAGGTATAGTGTTTGTTAATGCTTGCTACTTTGCTATATTCTGTGGGGATAATGAAGGACATAGTTATCCTGGCAGGAATAGTGTTTAAGAAGTGCTTGCTGTTCGTGTTGCTGTATTCTGTGGGGAATAATAAATATGGGCGCTATTGTCCTAATAGAAACATTGTTTCCTATTTTCCTATTTGTGTCTTGCCGATCTTTTCCGGACCTGAATAAAAATTTCATAAAACACACACACTGTCAGATTTTTGGCTTTGAACTAAAACCCCTCTTCCCCCACATACTTCCTATTTTGGGTTAAAGCTCAGACTAGCTGGGGTTCTAAGGACCTCTGAATCTAATGAGTATTACCCTGTTTAGAATTCCTGTGAGACCTTTTCAGCCAGATGAGTAGGATACGACTGACTGGCTAACCACCTTCGTCCTAGGGCCACACCCTTCTGCAGTGGACAGGTCAGGCAACCTAGTAGCCCGAGGCCACCTGTACCCAATCCACCACCCTAGTTAACGGTGGCTCCTACTCCTATAAATCAGCACTTGTTACACGATCAGTATTTTTTAAAGACTCAAAAGTCCCTAAGGGTGTTGTTTTAAAGTTTGGGCTAAAGGCAACCTTTTAAGACCTCCAAACCATTTCTAGAACCATGCACCATGACCGTTTTACAATCATAGAAGAACTCAGAAAATGTTGATGTCAACACCAAGTTGGACAGCTCAGTGTTACAGTAGGTCCTTTCACAATTAGAAGGAGCTAGCGAGTCAGAACCCAGGGAACAGAGAACAGATCAGGTTGAAGTGGAGGGTTTTTATTTCTCATAAAAACCAGTCTCTTAAAAAGCTAAAAAATAACACAATAAAATGTTTTCTTTAAATAATCTAAAATCAGTAAAACAACTAAAAACGGGAGGCTTCCAGTCCAGGATAATTGTCCAGCATCAGAGTCCACAAAGGAAGTCAGTTCTTAGTTCCACCCCGCAGCCGTTTCAGGATTGGTCCAGTTGCACCGCGTCCTTGCTGTGGTCTGCCCACAAGCGCCTCTCACTCGCCACTGGACTCCTGCAAACACAAACACACGCTGGCCAGGAGCGTTGTTTGTGGAGCCAACTGATCTTTGCTGCAGCCCTTCCAACGTGGCAAAACCCTGCAGATGTCAGTGGAAAACGTTTACTCACGAATGCAGGCAGAGTTTTACCTCTGCCCCGCTGCCAATCCAACGCTTTGTTTTCCACTGCACTCTGTTCCTGCTGCAGAGATGGTCCCCCGTCATGCCGATCAGTCTGCTTACACTTATACTTATACTTATACTTGGTGGTTACTTAGTCTCTCCTCCCACCACACCTGGCTGTTATGACCTGCTTCTCCCCTCTCCTCCTGTAGTGAGTTCTTCACCCTTTAAATGTTCTGTCAGCTTCCCTTGGCAAGTCTGTGAAACAGCTGATAGGCTGCTTCCAGGCACACCCACAACTCCACAGGTGGCCATCATCAGGTAATTTGTCCTCAGAGTTCACAGTGGATGAAACCACAACAATAAAAACATGCAGTAAAAGAGAAATCATGCACACATATTTACATAATCACACCATCACAATAAAACAAATTTCCACTGTGTGACATCGACTCACAAATTGAATGTCCACAACTTCTAATAAAATTTTATATGCTTCTTTAATTAGTATGCTTTTGCAGGGGATTAGACACTGTCATGGTTTAGGTTTTGTTCTGGTTTCTTTTCGTGTCATTTTTGCAGTTCACTCGGCTCACCTTCCTTCAGCAATTGGTCACACCTGTCTGACACTAATTGGTCTTCATTCTTGTCACCTGTCAGGCTCCCTTTATAACCTCACCTCGGTTGTTTTCTCGTCGCTGGCTCGTAGTGTTTGTTCCTGACCATCATGCCTGTCTGCTCCAGTTTCCCCGCATTGGTTCCAGTCTCGTCAGGTTTTGGTTTTGTTTGGCTGCGCTGCTAAGTTTTGATGTCTTCGTCCTGGTCTCGTTCCTTGTTCTGCAGCAGCCCAGCTCCGTTTTGCCTTGGATTTATGGCTCATGTTTTTGGACTCTGTACCTGCCAGCCAGCTCTTGCATCCTTCACCTCCGACTGGTAAACTCTGGTTCCTCATGTCACCACCATCTACCTGCAATAAACTGTCTTAACGAACTTCTCTGTGTGTGCGTGCTGTGTCCGAGTTCATCCACAACAAAATCATGACAGTACGAGCCAGCCCACAGATGAACTCGAGCACACACAGAGTCATGATGCAGGAGCTGGCAGGATCTGCTCCGGGAAGGATATGCTCCGCCTCGATCTGGGATCTCCGTGGGTGCCATCCGCCGCTGGAGATGCTCCGCTTCAACCCGGGATCTCCGTGGGTGCCATCCGCCGCTGGAGATGCTCCGCCTCGACCTGGGATCTCCGTGGGTGCCATCCACCGCTGGAGATGCTCCGCCTCGACCCGGGAGCTCCAAGGAAATCTTCGTCTCGCCGGACTCAGTTCTGCGGCTTCCACCTCTGGTTCGTCTCGCCTGGGTCGCCGTGTTGCGACGCCTCGCTTCTGTCTCGTCTCGCCTGGGTCGCTGAGTTGCGACGCCACGCTCTGGTTCGTCTCGCCTGGGTCGCTGAGTTGCGACGCCACGCTCTGGTTCGTCTCGCCTGGGTCGCTGAGTTGCGACGCCACGCTCCTGTCTCGTCTCGCCTGGGTCGCTGAGTTGCGACGCCACGCTCCTGTCTCGTCTCGCCTGGGTCGCTGAGTTACGACGCCACGCTTCTGGTTCGTCTGCCGGGGTCGCATCCGCGACGCCCCGCCTCTGACTCTGTTTTCCTGATTCGTCTTCCCCGCTGCTCAGCATTAAGGACGGCGCTCCTCGTCGTCGCTGCCCAGCGCTAACTGTTGCCGCTGCCCAGTATGCTAAAGACTTAGCTGCCCAGCGCTTTTGGTTCTGCTTTGGTTTCTAGTTTTTGCTTTGTTTTGGTTCCAGTTTTAGTATTTGTTTCGACTTTGTTTTCCAATTTAGCTTAACTTGTAGTTTTGTCTCAGTTCTATAGTGCTTAGTTCTCGTGTTTGTTTGGTATGTTTTTACTTTATTCTGTCTGATTTCCTTTTTTTCTTGTGCTCCATAGGTTCCTGCGCTATTCGGGTTCCTGCGCTATCCGGGTTCCTGCGCTATTCGGGTTCCTGCGTTCTTTAAAGGTCCCGGCGCTCATTAAAGGTCCCGGCGCTCATTAAAGGTCCCGGCGCTCATTAAAGGTCCCGGCGCTCATTAAAGGTCCCGGCGCTCATTAAGAGGTCCCGGCGCTCATTAAAGGTTCCTGAGCTCTCTAGTTAAAAGTAATGTTATTTTGTCTTAGTGCCAGCGTTCATTATTCTGTCTTTGTTTTGAGTTATTTTTTGATCCTTGTGTTTTGAGTTACTTAACATTCCTTAGTTTTAGTGTATTTCTGTGCTTCTTAGATTTCTTATTGTTCCTGTCTTAGTTTTTGTCTTGTGTCTAGTCCCTGCGCCGTCTGGGTTCCTGCGCCATCTGGGTTCCTGCGTTGGATGGGTTCCAGCGCTCTTAAGGGTCCCTGCGCTTATTTAGGTCCCTGCGCTTGTTAGGTTCTCTGTTCGTTCTGGTCTCCCCTAGTTTCCCTGTTCTAGTTCCCCGGTGTCTCTGTTCTGTTCTCCTAGCCCTCTAAGTTCTTGTGTTTAGGCGCCGCCAGAGCCCTCCGGCGTTCCAAGTCACCGGCTGAGCCCTCTGGCGCGCCCAGCCTGTCGTTGCCTAGTGCATGCAAGTCGCCGCCAGAGCCCTCCGGCGCTCCCATGTCGCCGGCTGAGCCCTCTGGTGCGCCAACCTGTCGCTGCCCAGCGCACGCAGGTAGCCGCCAGAGCCCTCCGGTGGTTATAAGTCGCTGTCTGTGCCCTCTGGTGCGCCCAGCCTGTCGTTGTCTAGTGCATGCAAGTCGCCGCCAGAGCCCTCCGGCGCTCCCATGTCGCCGGCTGAGCCCTCTGGTGCGCCAACCTGTCGCTGCCCAGCGCACGCAGGTCGCCGCCAGAGCCCTCCGGTGGTTATAAGTCGCTGTCTGTGCCCTCTGGCGCGCCTGACCTGTTGCTGCCTAGCTCACCCTCTAGTTCCTGGTGTTTTGGTTTTCTAGCGTGTTAGGACGCCCTTCGTTCCTGTTTCCCTAGTGTTTAGATTTCTAGCGTTTAGATTTAGTGTTCCCGACGTGCTTAGACGCGCTCTGTTCTCGATTCCCCGGCGTGTTAGGACGCCCTCTGTTTTCGGTTCTCCGGCGTGTTAGGACGCCCTCTGTTTTCGGTTCCCCGGCGTGTTAGGACGCCCTCTGTTTTCAGTTCCCCGGCGTGTTAGGACGCCCTCTGTTTTCGGTTCCCCGGCGTGTTAGGACGCCCTTTGTTCTCGGTTCCCCGGCATGTTTAGGCGCCCTCTGTTCTTGTTCCCTGGTTTGTTAAGATGCCCCTTGGTTCCCTGTTGTCCTCTAGCCTTAGGTCCCTCGTGTTCCCTAGCCTTAGGTCCTCCGTGTTCTTGACTTTTTGGTTCCCTATATCCTGTGGTCCTTTGGTTCTCTGTGTTCGCTGGCCCTTTGTTCCCTCAGTTTTCAGTTTTGACTCTTGCCCGCCATCCTGGGACCCCCTCCACCCACCCAGGGTAAGATGTTCTAGGCCGTCCGGTGTCCGGCCTTGAGGGGGGGGTAGTGTCATGGTTTAGGTTTTGTTCTGGTTTCTTTTCGTGTCATTTTTGCAGTTCACTCGGCTCACCTTCCTTCAGCAATTGGTCACACCTGTCTGACACTAATTGGTCTTCATTCTTGTCACCTGTCAGGCTCCCTTTATAACCTCACCTCGGTTGTTTTCTCGTCGCTGGCTCGTAGTGTTTGTTCCTGACCATCATGCCTGTCTGCTCCAGTTTCCCCGCATTGGTTCCAGTCTCGTCAGGTTTTGGTTTTGTTTGGCTGCGCTGCTAAGTTTTGATGTCTTCGTCCTGGTCTCGTTCCTTGTTCTGCAGCAGCCCAGCTCCGTTTTGCCTTGGATTTATGGCTCATGTTTTTGGACTCTGTACCTGCCAGCCAGCTCTTGCATCCTTCACCTCCGACTGGTAAACTCTGGTTCCTCATGTCACCACCATCTACCTGCAATAAACTGTCTTAACGAACTTCTCTGTGTGTGCGTGCTGTGTCCGAGTTCATCCACAACAAAATCATGACAGACACAGCATTAAGCAATTTAACAGATTACAAATTAATATTTAATCAACAACTTATCTCTTATCTAAGGCTGCTTACTAATACGTTCAGGAGAGGAGTTTAACTTTAGAGGAGCAACTGACCCGAACCTCAGATGGAAGCTTATGGTGGCTTTGATTTCTGGATAAGGAGTTGTTCAGCCGAACAACGTGCCTTCTCTTGATGGCAAACCCGATGTCCCGTTGATGCCCCACTCACAAAGACTCACGCCTTGAGTCTCTGCCTTGATGTCCGTGCCTGAGGTGCGTCTCCTTGGCTTGAGAGGTTGGTCTAACTGCAGAGCTGACATCTCATGGGTGCAACTCGCATCTTCTGGACATCCAGGATCTTCTCATCAACCAGGTCAAAACCACAGCACTTCTTGACAGGATTTGAAAAGTCGTTGGCCCATAATTGTGGAGGAACACAGTGAAATGGGAAACGGCTCAGTCCCGATGATTCTCAGAGACAGGTGTTCTCTCCTCGGCTCATTGCTCTTCTTTTCCTGTTCGGGGTTCTTTGATCTTCTGCTCCGTGCTGTCTGTCCCTTGAGTCGAGAAAACTGAGCCCTGATCACACGGAAAATCTTTTCTTTATCTTGTCACAGAACCATTGGGAGGTTGCAACACCTCAATCCCTCCCTTTGCATCGGACAACAGTATCACATTTTCTTTGTTGACCTTCATCCCAATCAGTGAGTCAGGGGATTTGAGTAACTGGTTCCTGTTTTTTGACGGTTGAGACGAAGGTCTGGTTCCTTCTTTACTACATTGCAAGGGCTCCTTAACTTTAACCCACTCACCCATGTCAGTTGACTCAAAGGTTATGTTCCTCTTTTCTTTCCATTACGGGCAGACCACGTCCTCCCCTCTTCTCGAACAGGTTATTTGCAATCAACATCTGTTTCTCCTCTATCCGTTGTTACCTTTTTCCGTCCAGCGTTTACTCACTCTTCCTCTTCTCTGAACACCCCAACTCCAGTTTCCACTCAGCCTGTCTGCACTAATACAATCATTGCTTCATCCTTCTTAGAAAAAAGAAAAACAATCAGTCAATAATATAGTTCAATACAGAGAAAACAATCAATTCAAACATACAATTTCAGAGCTCTCTCCGTCCTCCCCTTTTCTTAACTTTACATATTCAATTGTCCAAATGCAGCTTAAGCGAAAATTCAGACTGAAGAAACTCTATTGCCTACCTCCATCAATCAGGGACTCATCCGCCTCCGACACAAGCCAATCAGTTTTGAACTGCTCCTCCTCGAAGCCAATCAGCATCCTGGGTTCATCTTAAAAGAACTCCACATCCTCGTCTCGGCCTTCTGCTCAGCGAGCAAGCGGTGGCGTGCCGCGTCTGGTTTGGACTCTGATGACTGGATTCAAGAGATAATAACTTATCCTGAAATCCTCCTGCCATAGGAATACCGTCTAGCCGCACATCTTCCTTTCCTACCTCTGTTTTCGTCAGCTCCGATTCCTGGCGCAATGAACTCGCAAGCGACGCAGACGCGTCCCAACTCTGCCTAAGTTCCGGTCAGCTTCGCTTCGAAGCGCGCCAGGGTCTTTCTCAAACTGATCCCGCAGTTCCGTGGGGCTGGCTCTTGGTTCGCGGATCCGCCGACTCATCCGGGACCTCCTCTGGTTTTCATCGGCTTTGCGGCGTCACCTTAACGCTCGTCCCGGCCGCAACTTTTCAGCCGGATCTACTCTCTCATTCACTCGCTAATGCGTTCGGAGCCAGCTCAGGTAATATGTATTCAACCATGATCGTCCTCTATTCAGGCGAACGTATTTCATTTCACTGTTTGTTTTCGTTTTCTTCTTCTTCTGGTGTTGCCGGTAGCCACCGGGCTTGTGGTGGCATTGCTGCCACCTACTGGTTGGAGTATGAAGTGCATTTTAAATTCAGCAATTGATAACAATTGTTATTAAACCGCTGCAACTCTGGTGCAGTTTGGCATCCGCTTGGACTGGTCTGCATGCAGCCTGCCCTGCCACGTTCCCTGCGTTCTCTGCCATGCTCCCTGCGTTCTCTGCCATGTTCCCTGCGTTCTCTGCCATGCTCCCTGCGTTCTCTGCCATGCTCCCTGCGTTCTCTGCCATATTCCCTGCGTTCTCTGCCATATTCCCTGCGTTCTCTGCCATGCTCCCTGTGTGTTCCCTGCGTTCTCTGCCATGTTCCCTTCTATGCTCCCTGTGTTCCCTCCCATGTCCCCTGGATGCTTCCCACCAGGCTCCCTGCTATGATTGTTCATTCATCACGTGCATGGCCTGGACCTCAGCATTTTTGGGGGGGAACATCCCTATTCTCATACATCTGTTTATCTACGTTAAAGTATAAATCATGTTTCCTGATTTATGTTTCCTGCTGAGGTCCAAGTATTTTCGATTTAGACGTTCCCCTTTGCAAGCCTTTCAGTTCCAAGTATCATCCTGAGACTGACCATCTCTATTCATTCACCTCAACATACACTTCACCTCATCTCCCAATACATCTCACTCAACTTTGGTAGGCCTTCGCGGCAACCGGCCTGTTTGATGCACTGGCCTCGACCTCGGCAATTTTTGGGGGGAAATATCCCTATTCTCATACGCCTGCTTATGCATATTGAAGTATAATTCAGCGTGAATTTTCCCTGCCGAGGTCTGAGCGCCAAACTCTTAAAATATTGTATCAATAAAATTCTTCTAATTGCCTTTTCTTTCTGTGTGAGTTTTTCAGATTGAAATTATTTCTCAATTTGTAATTAACAAGGAACATGTTCGGGCTCACCATATCACCGATTTTAGAGGTATTTTGACAACACCAAAAAGAAGTCAACTTAACTGTATACTTCATGCCCTGGAAATCTCTGTATTTTATATTGGATATTTTCAACCCATCTATTGAATTTAGTGCACTAGTTGATCTTTTCTTCATCAGAGAACAGCAAGCACTGCAGCCAAAATATGGCTTTTTGTTCACCTGCTGTAAATTAGCCAGTCCCTAAGCTTGATGTATCATGAAACTGTTGACCTTTCGGGTTTTGTGATTTTTATTTTATTATTACAATTAAATAATAATAATAATACTAATAATAATATTCATAGTGTTTTTTTTCCTAATCCACCTCTTATATCTTTCAATCCTTATGTAATTTTGTCTGTGTTGTGTGCACCTGCCTGTTGCTTTAGTCCTATAAATTTCCCCATTGTGGGATAAATAAAGGATTAACTAATGTTATCTTAAATAACACTTTTTAATAGGATATATCTATTGGGTTCTTTCGAGGTGTTAATTACATTTTCTGCGTGTGCTCCAGTAACATATGATAATATCTACTTTGAAAGTTAACATGCTGCTGAAGATGACCACTCTTATCTGCCAGGATGTTATCTGGAGGACTGAAACGCCTCAGTCAGTAACGTCGGTCTGTGGGTCTGGTCTGTCGGGGCAATCAGAGAAGTTTCGTCTCCTCTCTCCTTTTCTGTCGCTCTACGTTTTCTTGCTCATGGTTTTTCACGCGCTTAGATAAATTTGTTGTTTCCACTGAATTTAACCGGCTTTTTACAAAACATACAGCTTGATTTCATTTACGGTTTTAAAATAGAGCCAAACGGCGCATGTTTCCCTCTTCATGTATTTCCGCTTCTGCGAAAACACATGTTTCAGCAGCAGCGTGGTTGTTTGTGTGTTGAGTGAAGAGAAAGCTGAGTGGGCAAGCCAGGCTGAGCCTGCGTGCTGATTGGCTGGCGCCACTGAGCCATGTACGAGCACTGAGCTATATAGCTCAGTGTGTACGAGAGGGGAGGGGGAGCAGCAAAGTGCCGTGACACAAACTGCTGCTGCAGTTAGCGCGTTGTCAGTTTTGGGCCCCCCTCTGTCCTGGGCCCGGGACAACTGACCCGTTTGTCCCCCCCTGTCGGCGGGCATGTATGTATGTATATACAGTACAGACCAAAAGTTTGGACACACCTTCTCATTCAAAGAGTTTTCTTTATTTTAATGACTATGAAAATTGTAGATTCACACTGAAGGCATCAAAACAACTGAAAATATGTCTTTGTATTCTAGGTTCTTTAAAGTAGCCACCTTTTGCTTTGATTACTGCTTCGCACACTCTTGGCTTCACTTGATGAGCTTCAAGAGGTAGTGACCCAAAATGGTTTTCCAACAGTCTTGAAGGAGTTGCAGGAGATGCTTAGCACTAGTTGGCCCTTTTGCCTTCACTCTGCGGTCCAGCTCACCCCAATCACCCTATTGGGGTGCACCCTATCACTCTCCTTCTTGGTCAAATAGCATATATATATATATATATATATATATATATATATTTATTTATTTATTTATATACACACACATTGTTTATATCCATGCAGCTCTTTGTGTGACTGTAAAAGTTGTAAGTGTGCAGTATGTATAAGCCTGAAGTGAACGGACTGCCTCTGTTACAAGCTCAGACCTGCTGTTTGCATTGCTGCTTTTCAACACCTGCGCTTTCATAACTGTCAGTTCACATAACACAAGTGTGCACATACACATTACTGGTAACCTAGCAACCTGACTTTAAAGACATGTGGTATGACGTGACAAAAATCCACGCTATTACAAGGTTAAATCCTCTGAAAGTCTGAATACTAGAGTGTTGTGCATTGCACCTTCAGGGTGCAAATTGACACGGCGTGATTTGAGTGGCCAAAATAAAGTTTATCTTCTAACCATTTTTGACTTTTATTGTCGACAAACAGAAAATCCTGCTGGAAACAACAAAAATAAGAAAATCAATTTAAAAAGAATTAATAGATAGATGGAACATGTAAAAGTAGGCCTACTAAGAGTGGTGTGGGTCTGAACAATGACCAAACTAGAGAACCCAAGTGGCTTAACGGCTCACAGTTTAGCAGAAGATAATAATCAGAAACCAAAACATAGGAGGCATGCTTGAGATCTTTTGGAATTATAATTCCAAAAGATTGTCCATGGTGCTGAACTAATGCTGTTTATTGCCATCCTTCTCTTGGAGGTGGTGTAAAAACATGCAATGTTGCCTGAAGCATGTTTGGGAAAACTTGGACTCATCATCGGCATTACGGCCTGAAACTGCTTCCAAGACATTATGTGACACCTACGCTTTGATGAGAGAAAGGCATGCGGTGAGCAAGTTGAGACAGGATTGCTGCAGTCTCTAATGTTGTGGGGTGTTGTTGCCAACTGCATCATGCAACCCCTTGCAGGTACATCACCGTAGACGAGCAACTTTTCCTAATAAAGACTCGCTGCTCTTTCCTGCAATACTTTGCAACAAAACCCGACAAGTTTGGCATCAAGTTCTGGGGCCATTTGACTTGAAATCTAAGTATGTGTGCAATGTTATCCTTGTCGTCCCACTGGAGAAAGACTATTTGTCACCTATTTCTCTGTCAGTACTCAGGTATGTTCTGATATTTGTTTTATATAGTGCTAGGATGGTTAATTCTTGTTTTTCATCAAGGGATGGAGTGTTTTGTTGTGTGCTACCATGACAACATTTCATCTTATCTTATTCATCAGTGTTTTCAGCCTCTGGTGCCACACTGACGGTTTATGCGCCCAAACAGAGAAAGACCGTCTGCATTTTCAGCAGCTGGAACAGTGTAGTTCAGACTGGGGATACCTGGAAAAAGAAGCCAAACACAGTCACTGACTAGAACAACATGAAACATGATGTGGATGTGATGGACCAGATGGTGTGCGAATACACCGGTCGCTCAGGAACACGGCGAGGGCATGTAGCTGTGTTTTATAGGACGTTTGACATGGCAGCACTGAATGCATGAGGTAATTACCAGGCATGCACTGCGTGCATGAGAGACGGGTGGACCTCCTGGTGGAACTTGCTCAGTCGCATTTGGAGACAATATCGTTGCTCATAGCTGCTCCACTGGGTGCATAACCCTAGCCATTAAAAAACGCTTCTTTATCTCCCTCTGACTTTCCTTACAACATTCCCTCTCATTCATGTCAAGTATTTACACAACACGTTCCTGGTGATTTCATCAACATCTATCTACAACGTGTTCAGTTTTGCTTTCTTCTTTCTTTAGAGCAAGTTGGGGTATTTCCAATGAGATTTTCTAAAATGGGCCAATAATTTTAGGAATGTCTTATTTACAGAATAAAGGTGTCGCTCATACCTGAGTTAGGATATTATCTCAGCCACTTGGCTGCCCTGTAGGTATGGAAATTAGAAAAGCCAACTGGCTGAGCTTTGAGGGCTGCTGCCCGCGTCCTCACTAAGACTAAGAAAGTAGAGCACATAACCCCAGTTCTAAAGTCCTTACACTGGCTCCCTGTATCTCAGAGAATAGACTTTAAAATACTCCTGTTAGTCTATAAATCCTTAAATGGCTTAGCTCCTAAATACATCACAGACTTGTTATCAGTGTATAAACCATCCAGACCACTCAGGTCTTCTGGCTCCAGCCTACTCTGCATACCTAGAACCAGAACCAAACATGGAGAAGCAGCATTTAGTTCCTATGCTCCACTTATCTGGAACAAACTTCCAGAAAACTGTAAAGATGTGGAAAACCTTAGTTCCTTTAAATCAAGATTAAAAACACATTTGTTTAAAATTGCCTTCAACTGTCCTAGTTAACTGAATCACCACTTTTTTGTTCTATTTTCTATCTATATTTTATTCCTACTTGCTTTTATTCTGTTTTATTTTGCTATATTTTAATCATGTAAAGCACTTTGCATTGTCTTTGTACTGAATTGTGCTATATAAATAAATTTGCCTTGCCTTGCCTTGCCTTGAGTCTTCTAGTGTTAAACTCTGTTTTAAAGTTTGATTTCTTTTTTTTTTTTTTTTTTTTTTCCCAGTGTCCTGTCTAGCAATGTGGCAATAAAAATTGATATCTTAATGCCAAATAGAGCTCGACAGATTTTACTTTCACAAGTGGAGCAAACAGCTTTCGCCATAATGCTCCGCTTGATTTGTGCGTGTAAATAGCTTTATTGTGATTCCTGCAGGGAGAATTTCAAATTATATGGACACTACAATGGGAAAGTAGGAGAGTAAAAGAAAAACAAGAAGAGAAAAAAAAAGAGAAAGAAGAGGTGAAAGAAAGAAGAGATAAAAGGAAGAGAATGATAAAACGTCCTCTGTCTGCTCCATCACCTGGAAAGAGACACAAAAAGAACAGCACAACCAACAGACATAAAGCAACAGATACAATCGTGTAACACCTTGATACCATTGCTAAATCATATGTATTATTATTTAAGCTGACATGTGTAATGTGATACCTAAAAAAGAAAGTAAAAGAAAATAAATAAATAGATTATAGCCTTTCTGTATGTAAGTGAACATTTAATACCTGGGACCAGTGTCCGAAATTAACTTCCTGATTCACCGGCCAAGTTGGCCGGTAGATGTAAAAATCAACCGGCAAGGCATATTTTTTACCGGCCAAAATATTAATCCTCACCAGACCTCTCAATTTTTACCAAAAATTAAGAGTGAGATTATGTTGATTTGGCGTGGTTGGGGGCGTGGCTGACTGGACCCTGGAAGAGAAATCTTTGTTTCCTACCTTTGATAGGAAAATATCAAGTTTATTATAAAAGTCACAACATGAATAATCAGATTCACATCCAGGCAATAAAAAACACTACAGATTATCATTATTCTATCCATGTTGGTCTCATTTGTGAACGAGGCGGAGTTTCATCAAGCCTATACCGTCCAACATTTTTCCCTCAGCTGCCACACTTAAAGCACGCAGGGGTTCGCGCAGCATCTTTACGCATGATCCAGCTGCTGGATAAACAGTGGAGAACATGCATAAATGAAGACTAAAGGGCTCCTTTAGAGGGGAGAGAAGGAAACATTAGTCTGAGCTAAAGCCCCTGATGTTACAAGTCCCTTAAAATGACCCTTAAAAGTGCGCACCTAAATTACATGTAACGTAATTTTGCGCACCTGAATTCAAGCGCAAGGAACCACGCCCACAAAGACACCGCTGGTTCTGTGTCGTTAAAAATAAAAGAGCATTAAATACAGCTACTGACTCTCCTATTGATTGGGACATTTTGGTACGAGTGGAAGGACATTAAACATAGTGATTCACGTTTTGAAGGCTGGTCGCTGATAAAAGCACCTGGCTCCGAGAGGGCGGGTGGAGGTCGAGGGTTGGGGGGGGGGGTGCACAGTAAGAGCGGTGAAGCACAGAGACGCAGCGCAAGTAGTTAAAAAGAAATGCAGAATAAATAAGAACGAAACTTATAATCAGACTAATTGCCGTTTTAGACTAAATCTGGTTAGCAGAACTGTTTTCTAATCCAGCGTGCAGCCATGACTGGTTCTGAATAAAGGATTTATCTGTGAGCCGTTCTCCCCCCTTGCCTCCTGCTCCGCAGAAGGCGGAGTTTAGACTGAGCTCTGTATGGACAGAGCTGTGAACGGGTCACCCGCAGCCCAGATGGGTTTTGTAATTTATTTGGTACAAACATTTACTCGCCATGTGGCAGCTAGCCTTCTGAAATTCACTCGCCAAACGGGAAATTTACTCGCATTTGGCGACTGGCGAGTGTTAATTTCAGACCCTGCCTGGGACCCAGCACCTGTGGGAGTTTGTAAGAGTGCACTAGTTTAGGTAAAAATTATCCAGAAGGAAATAGCTTGATAGTGATTGTGGAGAACCGAAGACCCACCTTCCCCGAGCACAGAGGCGGGAGTCAGGGGACCCGTAACCCCAGACTCCCAAAGGGGCCCCCAAAGCAGTGCGCCCGAGAGGGGCCTTCACAGGAAATCTGCAACCCCCCCCCCCCCCCCCCCCCGAGGGAAAGAGGAGAGACGACCCCGAGGAAATCCCCCAGCCACCGCAATGCTGACGCCCCCAAGAGCCGCGGGGACGAGCCCGTGGGCTCCGCCGGCAGCCGGCCGCGCTGAAATGGTCCTGGCCAGAGGCCCCAAGGGCGCCCCGCCCCCGCGGCAGGGGCCCCGGCCGCCCCCCGTGGGGCCAGGCCCCACAAAGCCACCGCCGGGAATGGGCCGGCGCCCACCCGGGAACCCGCCCCAAACCTGAGGACCGTCAACGCGCCAGAGGGCCAAGGCGCCCGCCAACGCAGCGGAGGAGGGCAGGACGTGGGGGGATGGGCTCCGCACCTATCGGAGACTTGAGATGATCTTGGGAGAGGGAGCGGACCGGACCCGAACCTGGGAAAAAAAAAAAAAAAACTCATTCACACCATCCCTCCCTTGTGCCCCACTCGCCACACACAGACACAAAAAAAAAGGAAAAAAAAAGGGGACGCTGTACACACATTCCCACATAGCATTCACATCCAAAAATCCCAAGTGGGGGGGGTCACCACAATTCAACAATACGACTGCCTGTTCCCGACCCCCGGCCCAGACGCCCCCCGGACCAGGCCCCCCAAAGAGGGGGGGCCGACACGACCCGTACGGGCCATCCGACCAGAGCCCCCCCTCACCCACTATATACCTAATAAACCCCCTCCCACCCCGACCTTACCCTAGCCACCCCTGCCCCCATCCCTTCCTGGGGAGAGCAGAGGCGTCAGCCCCAGATCCGGTAAGCCGCCGGCTAGCCGCAGCAGCCCCCCGCCAAGACCCCGGACCCAGTGGCCCGCACCTCCTCCATGCCCCAGACTCCGTGCCGCGATCGGAGATCGGGGGTGTGCAAAAGACCCCCGATCCTCCCTACGCCCGCTCAGATGTTTGTTGTGTTGTTGCATGTTGATCTCAGGTGTGTTTAAAACTGGGAGCACCGAAGGGGGTGCACGGCACAGCCCACCCCCCCTCCGGAAGGAAGCTGGTGCCAGCGCCCCCCCTCCAAGCAAATACCCAGAACCCTCAATGTCTAAATGCGAGTTTGATTTCTTAGCTTTCTATGTTGCTCTGTATCGCGAGGTAAGTGGGTCCCTGATTATAAGCCATATAGCTTCAAACGTGACCCTTTTACAAACTTCCTCATTAATTGTACAAAAAAAGTAAACATTTACATGTCTTTTTCTGATTAAATGAAAATAAAATGTTGACTTTCTAAAACATGGAAGTGATCAGTGTTTACATGCCACAGGAAAATATTGTGATTGCAAAGTGCAGAAGTTGGCCAGAGTTTTTCTAATCTGAGCTGAATTGAGCTACATGTCAACCATCCACTTTCCATCAGGCTTTCACAAAACTAGAAACACAACTCAATTACATTTATGTGTTTTAGTGAAAGTGACAAAATAATAGTTATTTAGTGGTTCAAGCATCTCTAAAATGAACTCAAATACAAAAGTTGGCAATAATTTAACAGTCAAATGTCCCATGGGAATGCTTGGGAGAGGAAACGCCTCCTGGTGGTGGCTTTAGTTCCCATTCTCCCACGCCTTCTATGCAAGGTTGATGCTTTAAAAAAAATTAGCTCGAAAAGGTAAATGATAAAATACATAATTATGTATTAAAAATCAATTAACAAATATTATAAATCTATATCTGTACATGAAAACTTGTCTTGGATATTGTTGAGGAGTAATCCACCTGGATAAATGTCTGTATCACACATCTAATGATGAAATAAGACACAGCTCCTCTGAACTACTGTCTGCTTTGAAGCTGTGTGTTGAAAGAGAGACAGAAGAGGAGAGGTGGAGCTGTTTTCTCTGCAAACCTTTGGCCTCTATGCCGGGGGAAACTTCCAGGGGTTTCCTGGGGTCTGAGCTTCATATAGCAGCCACTGATGTCAGAACAGACCCTCCTTCCTCTAGTTGTTTTCAGTTAGAGTTACAATTAAAAATTTTACATTAGATCTTTTGCCTCATCCATGGTGTAAGCTATGAACAAAGGTTAATAGCTTAAATAAATTTTACTCGCAGTGATATTTTTATTGTTTTCTGTAATGAACCGAAAGCTGGACACAAGATTCACCACAACAGGTCAATGACCAATGAAGTTTATTAACAAACTGTAGACGTGGGCGTCGACTCTCGCGGCTCGCCCTCATTGGTTTGAACCTCCTGGAGGCAAAGGCACAAGTTTAGACTAAGTAATAAAGTGAGCGGAGAGACTTTGCTGAGAACTGACCTTATAATAAGGAGACACAGGCAGCAGTGGCGGTTCTAGGAAAACATTTCCAGGGGGCAAAGGTGGGGCCACTGTTTTTTTATGGGAGCACAGAAAGAAGAATGAAAAAAAATGACAATTTTTTTTATACATTTTTGTTTATTTAGAACACCAATGAAACAAAAACTTCTATTCAAATTATTTTACATACAGCATATAAGAACAATAAACCTTCACAAACCTTCATAAACCTGTACACTAACATTTAGGAGACCTACAGTCACATTTTCATTTCAGTAATCTCTCATGCTCTTGCACTGGAAATACCAAACACTACAATAATAGTATTCTGCTTTTGTGGTTTCGTGCAAAATAGTCCACAAATGCATCGAGGTCCAAAGCCTTTGCCCTTCTGGATTCAATGCTTAGCATCCCTAAACTGCTGAGACGTTCATCGGTAATAGTGGACCTGAGGTAGGTTTTCACAAATTTTAGTTTGGAAAAACTCCTCTCACAGGTGGCAGAACTCACTGGGAGTGCAACAGCGATTTTGCACAGTCTAAAGAGCTCGCAGAATACGTCTTTGTATGGCTCAATGAAACGGATCAACTCCACCGTATCCGAAGGGTTTCCAATATCGTGACTCTTTAGTTTTCTCTCTAAAAGTCTCCTGAACTGATGGGGTTCAGGTCCCAGATCCTTAATATTGGCATCATAAAGACGACCAAATTCAAACGGAGTTGTGTCTTTTAAAAATGCGTCACTCTTGGGTTAAGAGATTGGATACAACTCATCAGCTCACAGTTGTCATGATTTTAGGTTCTGTCTTAGTTTTGGATTATGGAATAGTTTGAGTTTTGTTGTGGTTTGATTTTGTTCTTTATTTTATATTATCTGTCAGGGTTCTGCAAGCTTTTAGTTCAGTTCTGTTCACCTGCCAGCTCATCTCCCTGTTTTCACCCTATCAGTTTGTCACTCCCCTGTCAGCAGTCACCAACCTATCAGTTCAGTTCTCTGTCAGTCACTTCCCTGCCTCTGATTAGTTCCAGCTGTTTTCCTGTAATTAGTTTTCACTCCATTTCACCTGTGCACTCCACTATATAGTTCTGCCTCAGTCTTTAGTTCTCCGCCAGATCATTTACGAGCCCACGGTGAGTTGTGTTCCAGCATTTCTTTTCTGATTACCCTGTTGATGCAAACCCGAGTGCATTTTTGATTCTGAGCCAGCCTGATCCTTGAACCT
Source organism: Fundulus diaphanus (assembly GCA_037039145.1). Taxonomy (NCBI): domain Eukaryota; kingdom Metazoa; phylum Chordata; class Actinopteri; order Cyprinodontiformes; family Fundulidae; genus Fundulus; species Fundulus diaphanus. The sequence goes on from CM073131.1 coordinate 52,700,511, forward strand.
GTTTTTCCTGCCCTGCACGATTGCTTACCTGTTTCTCTGACCTGGACCTGCCTTGGGATTTTCTGAGTTTGCCGTGTCCTTATCTGTACTTCTGCCTATTTTGGACTGCCTTTTGTGTACCGGATTTTGGACTGCCATTTTAACCATTGAGCCTTGCCTGTCCCTGTTTTATTATTAAATCCTGTTTTTGCCTATACCTCTCTTGTTTGGTTGAATACTGGGTTTGCCTGATTCACGTTTCTTGTCAGTTGGTCTTTGAAAAACGTCTGCTTAGTTCACTAAGCATGCAGTCAATGACGGGATAAAAGAAAGAGGACCGATAAGTTTCTATATCACAATCTTGCTCCCTCTGACCAACAGAACTTAGTATGTGGTACTCACGGAGTCTAGAACTTTTTGTTCTTAGTCGTTTTGCCAATGACCGGGTGGCTGCATCACACTGCTCACAGATGGTTAATACTTCATCCCACTGGTTGTCAAAAAAGAGGACTGTTATTATGTCTGTCAAAGTCTGAACCAAACCTTCCACTAAATCTGGTGTTCTTGAGAGGTCAACAGTTGATGACTGCAGCATATCTGAAAGAAGCTTTGTTTCCCCAAACAATTTACTAAGCGTAACTAGATGCATAACAAACTCTAGCCAGCCATTTGACGTGCACATATGAGCCAGAAGTGAATTCATAAAGACTCTGCAACAACCCAAAGAATTCCTCCGCTTCTGGTACTGCTTTGACAGAATCAACTAGCACTAAATTAAGGCAGTGGGCACAACAGTGGATGTAAAATGCAAATTTTGCTTGCTCTCTGATTCTCGGCTGGACCTCCGAATTCTTACCACTCATCACAGCAGCTCCATCATGCCTGGTGTATAAGCTTATTTTTGTAGTGTTCCAATAAGCGGACTATCTTTTCAGTGAGTCCCACTGCGTCTTTCAGCAGATTCAAAATGAAGAAAACAGTCCTTGATTGTTCCATTGTAATAGTACCTGAGCACAAATGAAATCTGCTCCTGTTTTGAGACATCCTTAGTCTCATCCGCCATGATGCTGAAGAACTGACTGCTTTTTACTTCAATTATTTCAGAACGAACCATTTCCGCCAAACAATTCAGAACCTCATTCTGAATCGTCTTGCTTGTGTACTTTGTACTCAACCCTTAAAATGTCTTAGTAGTAAAGAGTATATATGTTATAAATAAAATAAAACATAATAATTCTAGCATCTCCCTTCTTTCCAGATCTTATTATATAAACCTAACAGTTTTTCTTCAGCTTGATTCCTTACGTGTTTTAACATAATATAGCATATCTGATCTTTTCCTGGTGCTGTAAATCCTGAGAGAGCTGTGAGCTGTGCGTAAGTAAAATGGCGGCATACAGGTAGTTCAAAATTACATCCACTCAGGTAATTACTAACCAATAACTGAAAAATAAACAAAGTAAAGTTTAAATATTAACAATTGACTCATTTTTCACGAGGGAACAAACTCGCTGAGGAGAAGGCTGAGACAAGGATGTGGAGTTCTTTTAAAATGAACCCAGGATGCTGATTGGCTTCGAGGAGGAGTAGTTCAAAGCTGATTGGCTTGCGTCGGAGGCGGATGAGTCTCTGATTGATGGAGGTAGGCAATAGAGTTTCTTCAGTTTGAATTTTTCGCTTAAGCTCCATATCAGAGTTCCTAGATTTACCCTCCCCCCCAAACTACTGTCTAAATCATACAGGACACTGACTAAAATAGCTGATTCAATATCTCTTCCTATTACGAAATAGGAAGAGGATTTATCAGTCAGCTTTGAACAAAACCTCTGGGCTCAGATATGTATAAGAACTTTCAAATTGACTAGAAACCCCAACTTACAACTAATACAATACAAAATCCTTCACAGAGTACACTACACCGGACAAAGATTATTCAAGATGGACAATCTAATATCTGTCCACACTGCACAGGCAATCATCCTGATAATTATATTCATGCATTATGGTTATGCACACCAGTCCAGAGGTTCTGGGCACAGATATGTGAGGACTTATCAAAGTGCCTGAGCTGTAAAATTACACCTTCCCCATCAGTTTGCTTGCTCGGTAACTTTGAGGAAAGCCCTCTGGAAAAAAAAAAGTTTACATGGTTTTTACTGCATTATGAGAGATATAAGGGGTACACCTCCTGTCACTTTTTAATCCGATTTTGATGGATTAAAAGTGGGCGGGGCGATTTAAAAGGGGCGGGGCTTATTTTTTAATTGACCTTTTAGGTGATCACATGATCGTCACGAGCAGGGTCACGTGACCCTCATGTGACACCATATCATTGACCCCTACCGTGACCTCCATATGACCCCACCACGTGACCCCTCATGTGACACCCTATCATTAATCATTATTAAATTAATTATTCTTTTATTTATTGTATTATTATTATTTTCATTTATATTCATATCATTAATAATATTATTACTACTATCATTGATATTATTGTAATTATTTAATTCTGTTACGCATACCCAACCTTATTTAGTAGTATTATTGTAATCATTTAAAGTTATTTATAATTATTTAACTCCGTTATACATACCCAATCTTTTTATTAGTATTATTATGATTATTTTGAATTATTTAATTCCGTTACGCGCACCCAATCTTTAAGGTGGGAGGAAATCGGTCTTTGTTTCAGCCGTAAAAGCAGTCAGACTATAATAAAGATTAAAAATAAAAACTATATAAATCGTTTAGACGCATAAGCTTCCCCATCCGGAATCTGTAAATAAAAAGCTCAGGGTTCTCGCTCAGCCCAGAATCCTGCGATGCAACCCCTCAGCTCTCCCTGTAAACAGCAAGCGTTTAACCTCAGTAACTGACCGCTTACCAGTTGCAGCTTACAACATAATAAGTCCATACACTCTACAGGTCCCTGTCAGTTTGAGGGTCATAAGTTTACTCGGTCAGTAAGCAGTTAAAATAATACTCAACCTGTTCGAAGCGCCGCGCGGGAGGAGACACAAGGGGGGAGATCTCGCTTTCTCTCAATCATCTGACCCCTCAACACAAAAACTGTGTCTTTCTCTACAACCCTCGCGCTGTCATGCTTAGTATTTATAAATAGCGGACACCCTGTCACAAAAAATCGACAGGATGTTGTATTTCACGCCTTTACCTATCCTAAAAATCCCCATCACGCGGACAAACACAATGCCTGTATTATCAATAATGTATATATAAGGCCCCCTCCCACCTAATCGAAGGCATATACGGTGACTCCTCCGAAACATGTCAAAAGACATTTATGTGTGAAATGTTTGTCTCCCCTTTATTATAACTTTTTTGTTACCATCAAGGCTCAGTATAAAATTAAGCATTGTAAAAATGAAAAATGATTTAAGTTTTTGGTGCTTACTGCTGTTTCTTGTTCTTCATTCAATTTTGCACAAATATCCTATTTCTCAATAAACTATACATTAAAAGGGTGGCTCTTTTGGAAGTGGGTTTCTGTTAAAATGTTAAACTTTTAATACTTATAAACTGTATTTGTAAAGCTCTTTTCAGTTCTGCCTCACATAGGTTAAAAACAAAACAGAGAAAAAGGTTATATGGATGAAAGTAATTTATGAGGAATGGCTGAAAAACGGTTGTGGAGTTTAATGAAGAAACTGCATTAAATATGAAAACTTAATACAAGCTATCATCTTCGAAAAGTTAAATGTTTTAACAGGGTCTGCTGTAAATGTCACAATTTAAAAGACATAATACAGGATGTTGATTATGTCAAACTTTCCATGAAGTTGAACTTATCTGCTGCAGATATCAGGGGCTTCTCATTTTACCTCACTGTTGATTAATATAACACTCCACATACTAAAACACAGTTTTCTTCTTTAACAGAATTCTTTGTGAATTTTTACAACATTTTTTGAGTAAAAAGTTTAACCCTGGCTGAACACAAGTTGGGTCTTATTATCGATATGTCCATAAATTCTAAAACAAGACGATGATAAAACTGGTGCAGTTTCAAAAGCTTTTACAGTTGTCTTTGTCTAGTCTTTGAAACCCAGTTTGTAAAGTTTAGTACACCTTGTTTTTCAAACCTAAAGTTTTAGTGCTCTGTTAAACTAAAAGGCACAAATTACTAAAATGCCCCATTTCTTAATTCTATAGCGTAGTCTTTGCTGTTCCAATATGTTATATGTGTGCATAACCTGCAACAAGAATTATTGTCCTCTTTATAAATAAAACGTTTTGCTTTGGACGTCATGGATATTAGTGTTACTGCAGCATGCAGCAGCATGCAGCAGCATGCAGCTTTGAGTAAGCTTAGACAAGCTTTCTGCCCTTCCTCCATGAATGTTGTTGCGTTTCACAGGCAAAATCTAAAAAGTTTTACCATATTCCATTTTACACGTCTAATTCTGCGACTCATAGACATTTTCCACATTATGGTGTGGGCTTGGATCAACTCGCCGTTCATTCTGGTAATGCAAATCTTCAAATAATTGGAACGTGTTTAAGGTATTTTTAGTTTGTAAATGTTTTGTTTGCTCTTTGACATAATATGTTTTTACTTCACATTATGCACAAATATTTCCAGACAAGTAAAATGTACAGAAAAAAAATGACAACTCACTGTCCTCGACATATGTTATTTAGTTTAAAATGTGACAAACCCTGGCTCAATGACAAAATGCTCTCAGGAGGAGGAAGGGGTGCAACACACAGCATACACACAGCATACACACAGCGACGTTGGCTTTTCGATCATTAAAATTTGTCTTCAATTACATCTTTTCAACATTGGCTACAACTGAATGATTGGTTGATCCACCATCAATCGTCGACCTTAACCAAAAGTTAATCTTTTTTACCCTAATTCCACATTGAATTGACATCTTTTGCTATCTGGGAAGATATAATTTACAGGAGACTGGTTTTGGTAAAACAAAACAAAAACATATTTACAAACACAATAACAAAACAAACACTTAAAGGATTTAAATCATATTAAATAAGACAAAATATAACCTAAAAACAAGAACAAGTTTCATGGCAAGATTTATTTTATATTTCTGAATATAAGCTTAAATTCTCCCATAGGAATCAACATGGATATTTTCATATCCTGTTGTAGAGTGCTCCACGTTGATAGGACAGAGTTCCTGTTTTTACTAATGGAGCACTGAAAGTGATAAAGTCCTGGGAACTAAGTCTTTTGCTGGACTAAATGACATATAACGGGATAAATAACACAGGATCAGACAGCTTTAAAGATGAAAATGTACCAATGCATGAGTTTATGGGTTGATGATGATGGCCGGTTGAAATTTAAAGGAATATAAAGTACAGTGAGGTGTGAGAGATGTTGGTATGAACCGTAATTCTCCATGATAGACTAATGCAGTCTAATGCAGAGAGGTGGCAGGTGCATTATAAGAAACATCACAGTAATCTAGGTCACTGAGACAGGATGCTGGCCTTGCACTGAAGTAAATTATATTATTTAGTTATTGAGCAATGAGAGCCTTAACAGCTTGGTATAATTTCTTTAGGTTATTTACGCATTTCACAATAATCGTGTTTTACTTTCGTTAAGGTAGCAGATTTTTTAATTGATGGAAATGTAACCCATCAACTTTAGAATCATTTCATCTTTGTGACTTCCCGGAGCTGATTTCTCCTTTCCAGGAGACCTGTTAATTCAGTGTTGAACCAGGAAATGACTCAACCCTTAACTCTCAGCTGATGAAACAGACCACATTTGTCAATACAATAGTTAAAAATATCAAACAAATAGTCCCAGGAAAAATGTATGTCATCAAACAGATAAATGAACTTCCAATTGTAATGAAATATACCATGAAGAAAAGCCTGTTCTCTAAAATGCTTCATAGTTCTTTTTTACACAAGAACAAGCTCAAAATGGAGGATTTTAGTGTTTCAAACTGCACCATTTTGAATCTGTCTTTGCTAAAGAGGATGGATAGTATGAAGTTTATCAGGTGTCTAATTTCAATGGTTAAAAACAGGCTGCTTTGTTTACGAGCAACGTTTACGATTGTCACTCAACTTATTTATTTTATAGCATTAATTGTTTGCATTTGGAGGACCTAGTTGCAAGAGGACTATGTGCTGAAATTGTAAAGGATTGTTCATTTGAAACAGAAATCAGAATGGAGTCAAATAATCAAAAGAATATCTGGTATAGTCAGATTTAACAACAGTGACAAAAAAAACAACAACAATTTTACGCATCTTTTTTTTATATATAGCTTTTACTTTGTGTGAAATTTCACATATAATCAATACATTATAAAATCTGCAATTAAATTACTCAAAGAGCTTTTTAAACTACACTTACATCATTTATATATACTCTCATCATTTAGTTTAGAGTATTTAATTTTTTAGTTTATCTGTGTGAGCTTTAATTGATGTTTGATTAAGTTAGGTGTGTTAGAAAACCAGAGAGCAAAAGTTCTGACATCAAGTCAGAACCTGACGGTGCACTGGAAAGTTTTCACACCCCATCCACACGTTGGTTACTGGTCAGACCTTTTTATCTATCGCTATCACTCAAACACAACGTCTCGTTGTTCCTTATTTGGCACAAAGGCAGTTTTTGTCTTGTAAAAAGACAAGAAAAGGTACACATTTTAAATCCCATGATAAATTTACTGAGAGCGGAATAATGGTAGAATTTTTTAAATTATTGTATTTATTAAGGGGTATAAAGCTGTCCAAACCAACCTATTATGAAAAAGTAATTGAATGAATAGATGTTATTATTCACATTTTTTGTAAGCTGAGGCTAATTTTATTACTCACACCAAGGTCTATTTAATGTCAGACCTGTAGCCCAAAGAATTCAGTTAAATAGATTCAGGCTAGAATATCTCAGAAGGCTACATATTTTGCCTGGATCTACATAAATTCAAAAGCAGAATTTGACATTTATCATCGGCATCTATCTGTCTGATGAGGGTATCGTGCCATTTTATCCTTTCTCTTCAGACAACCAGTAACCAGGACAATATTATTTCCAAGAGTACACAAACAGCTCATCCAGGAGGCCGCAAAAGAACACAGAACATCTTAGGCACTGCGCCTGACTTGTTTCAGTTAAGTTCATTAAAACTAGATTTATTGTTAATTTTTTGGAAGGTGTGCACCCTGGTAGGTTTCACGTAAAACTAACAATTCAGAAAAAGAACTATATACTCAATCAAATCTTGTGGTGGACTGAGGCCAACTTGCCATGGGAGATCCTACCAGGAGTAGGAATCTCTGGAAAACATAGTTCTCAGAATCATAGCAGATTCAAGAGAGGGGTGATACATGGTGGATATTTGACATACTGACTAATTATTAAATTCATAATAAAAACTATATTTTGCTTCTTTTATTCTGCAAGTTTGCCCTTACTGCAGAGCCTTAAATTCATTTCTGCGTTGTAAGTTGTACCTCTGTGTCGGAATCTTTCCATTTTACATTTGACTTTGCAGTTGTGGCACTTGAATTTCTCTGTGAGGCAGAATAAAGCCTATTTCAATTCTATTCTATCCTATTTTTCTTGTATTTCATGTTTCAATCCTCGTAAAAAGTATTTATAAACAGAGAATGTAACTCTGTTTCTCGCTGAATATCGGGTTTACCGTCATCAGTCATTACAATTTAACAATTCCCCTCCATGTATGTGAGGACCAAATACTTTAAACTCAATTCTGAACTTGATAGGAAACCAGTTTAATGAATTAAAAAGACATAGTTATATTATCAAGCTTGTTTGAACCTATTAATAATGAGTCCACAGCATTCTGTATAAATTTTAAACGTCTTAGCGAGGATTTGTCTAGTCTGGTTTACAGGCATTACAATTGTCTAATCGAGAAATATATGTGCATGTGCATGTTTTTCAAGTAAAGCTGCCGGCATATTTCCAATGTTCCCTAACAGTAAGATGCAAAAGTGTAAGATGAATTTCACATGTGGGTCTAGGGTGAGGTTCCCCCGTTTACAACTATAGATTTACTTGATTAACAAGTGGAAACAAATCAGTGACATATGTACAAGTGAATATTTGGTGCATCTTCTTTTGTCTGCTTATGGATATACGTATTTCATTTATTTTTATTTGTTTTAACAAATAAAGGAAAACAAAATATGTGATGGAGCTATAATGTTCATTTCTGTTTTGTTAGAAGATAATAGCCAGGCAGTTGCTTTGGTTTTAGTGAGGAAGTCGATCAATTAAGTTTTATCAGGAAATTGGTGAGGTTTAAACGGCATGTATGATTAAAGAAAATAAAATGGTAATGGCCCAAGTATTCATGCTTGGAGAACCCCTTAGGTTAATAAAGCTTTCATGGAGAAGGACTCATTGTTTTTGTTTTGTTTCATAATGAAACATCTATGTGATAGGTAGGAAGAAAACCAGTTTGTTGCAGCTCCAGAAATACCAACAGGATGTTAATGCCAATGACCAAAAACATTCTGGTCTACAATAACGAACGCCACACTGCGCTCCAGTAGCACGAGCAGAGGAGAAATGTCTGTTTACATGGACGGAAAAGAGTGATATTTGCAAGACATACATACCATTTGCCGATTTAGTGGTTTCAGTGGTACATTTCTTTAACATTTTTTTTTCCTGTGTAATTGATTACTGTAAGCAATGTTTCTGAGACAAATCTTTGAAATTGTACTAACTGCTGCACTCGCTTTATGCTAATGCTGGTTAAAATCGACTGTTTTCGAACTGCGTTACTAATTAAAGCCTCAATTCCATTACTCTGTGCAAAGTAATGATTTCTATCTACGCTTTAGTAAATGATGAATAATACTAATCTGGTATTTCAAATGTTACTTTGGCAGTTTTGCCAATCATGACAATCATGAAAAAGCAATGTATTGGATAGTAGAATATTTCAAAACCGTCTTCATATCACTTCAATTAATAACATGACAAATTATAAATACTTTTTACGAGGATTGAAACATGAAATACAAGAAAAATAGGATAGAATAGAATTGAAATAGGCTTTATTCTGCCTCACAGAGAAATTCAAGTGCCACAACTGCAAAGTCAAATGTAAAATGGAAAGATTCCGACACAGAGGTACAACTTACAACGCAGAAATGAATTTAAGGCTCTGCAGTAAGGGCAAACTTGCAGAATAAAAGAAGCAAAATATAGTTTTTATTATGAATTTAATAATTAGTCAGTATGTCAAATATCCACCATGTATCACCCCTCTCTTGAATCTGCTATGATTCTGAGAACTATGTTTTCCAGAGATTCCTACTCCTGGTAGGATCTCCCATGGCAAGTTGGCCTCAGTCCACCACAAGATTTGATTGAGTATATAGTTCTTTTTCTGAATTGTTAGTTTTACGTGAAACCTACCAGGGTGCACACCTTCCAAAAAATTAACAATAAATCTAGTTTTAATGAACTTAACTGAAACAAGTCAGGCGCAGTGCCTAAGATGTTCTGTGTTCTTTTGCGGCCTCCTGGATGAGCTGTTTGTGTACTCTTGGAAATAATATTGTCCTGGTTACTGGTTGTCTGAAGAGAAAGGATAAAATGGCACGATACCCTCATCAGACAGATAGATGCCGATGATAAATGTCAAATTCTGCTTTTGAATTTATGTAGATCCAGGCAAAATATGTAGCCTTCTGAGATATTCTAGCCTGAATCTATTTAACTGAATTCTTTGGGCTACAGGTCTGACATTAAATAGACCTTGGCGTGAGTATTAAAATTAGCCTCAGCTTACAAAAAATGTGAATAATAACATCTATTCATTCAATTACTTTTTCATAATAGGTTGGTTTGGACAGCTTTATACCCCTTAATAAATACAATAATTTAAAAAATTCTACCATTATTCCGCTCTCAGTAAATTTATCATGGGATTTAAAATGTGTACCTTTTCTTGTCTTTTTACAAGACAAAAACTGCCTTTGTGCCAAATAAGGAACAACGAGACGTTGTGTTTGAGTGATAGCGATAGATAAAAAGGTCTGACCAGTAACCAACGTGTGGATGGGGTGTGAAAACTTTCCAGTGCACCGTCAGGTTCTGACTTGATGTCAGAACTTTTGCTCTCTGGTTTTCTAACACACCTAACTTAATCAAACATCAATTAAAGCTCACACAGATAAACTAAAAAATTAAATACTCTAAACTAAATGATGAGAGTATATATAAATGATGTAAGTGTAGTTTAAAAAGCTCTTTGAGTAATTTAATTGCAGATTTTATAATGTATTGATTATATGTGAAATTTCACACAAAGTAAAAGCTATATATAAAAAAAAGATGCGTAAAATTGTTGTTGTTTTTTTTGTCACTGTTGTTAAATCTGACTATACCAGATATTCTTTTGATTATTTGACTCCATTCTGATTTCTGTTTCAAATGAACAATCCTTTACAATTTCAGCACATAGTCCTCTTGCAACTAGGTCCTCCAAATGCAAACAATTAATGCTATAAAATAAATAAGTTGAGTGACAATCGTAAACGTTGCTCGTAAACAAAGCAGCCTGTTTTTAACCATTGAAATTAGACACCTGATAAACTTCATACTATCCATCCTCTTTAGCAAAGACAGATTCAAAATGGTGCAGTTTGAAACACTAAAATCCTCCATTTTGAGCTTGTTCTTGTGTAAAAAAGAACTATGAAGCATTTTAGAGAACAGGCTTTTCTTCATGGTATATTTCATTACAATTGGAAGTTCATTTATCTGTTTGATGACATACATTTTTCCTGGGACTATTTGTTTGATATTTTTAACTATTGTATTGACAAATGTGGTCTGTTTCATCAGCTGAGAGTTAAGGGTTGAGTCATTTCCTGGTTCAACACTGAATTAACAGGTCTCCTGGAAAGGAGAAATCAGCTCCGGGAAGTCACAAAGATGAAATGATTCTAAAGTTGATGGGTTACATTTCCATCAATTAAAAAATCTGCTACCTTAACGAAAGTAAAACACGATTATTGTGAAATGCGTAAATAACCTAAAGAAATTATACCAAGCTGTTAAGGCTCTCATTGCTCAATAACTAAATAATATAATTTACTTCAGTGCAAGGCCAGCATCCTGTCTCAGTGACCTAGATTACTGTGATGTTTCTTATAATGCACCTGCCACCTCTCTGCATTAGACTGCATTAGTCTATCATGGAGAATTACGGTTCATACCAACATCTCTCACACCTCACTGTACTTTATATTCCTTTAAATTTCAACCGGCCATCATCATCAACCCATAAACTCATGCATTGGTACATTTTCATCTTTAAAGCTGTCTGATCCTGTGTTATTTATCCCGTTATATGTCATTTAGTCCAGCAAAAGACTTAGTTCCCAGGACTTTATCACTTTCAGTGCTCCATTAGTAAAAACAGGAACTCTGTCCTATCAACGTGGAGCACTCTACAACAGGATATGAAAATATCCATGTTGATTCCTATGGGAGAATTTAAGCTTATATTCAGAAATATAAAATAAATCTTGCCATGAAACTTGTTCTTGTTTTTAGGTTATATTTTGTCTTATTTAATATGATTTAAATCCTTTAAGTGTTTGTTTTGTTATTGTGTTTGTAAATATGTTTTTGTTTTGTTTTACCAAAACCAGTCTCCTGTAAATTATATCTTCCCAGATAGCAAAAGATGTCAATTCAATGTGGAATTAGGGTAAAAAAGATTAACTTTTGGTTAAGGTCGACGATTGATGGTGGATCAACCAATCATTCAGTTGTAGCCAATGTTGAAAAGATGTAATTGAAGACAAATTTTAATGATCGAAAAGCCAACGTCGCTGTGTGTATGCTGTGTGTATGCTGTGTGTTGCACCCCTTCCTCCTCCTGAGAGCATTTTGTCATTGAGCCAGGGTTTGTCACATTTTAAACTAAATAACATATGTCGAGGACAGTGAGTTGTCATTTTTTTTCTGTACATTTTACTTGTCTGGAAATATTTGTGCATAATGTGAAGTAAAAACATATCATGTCAAAGAGCAAACAAAACATTTACAAACTAAAAATACCTTAAACACGTTCCAATTATTTGAAGATTTGCATTACCAGAATGAACGGCGAGTTGATCCAAGCCCACACCATAATGTGGAAAATGTCTATGAGTCGCAGAATTAGACGTGTAAAATGGAATATGGTAAAACTTTTTAGATTTTGCCTGTGAAACGCAACAACATTCATGGAGGAAGGGCAGAAAGCTTGTCTAAGCTTACTCAAAGCTGCATGCTGCTGCATGCTGCTGCATGCTGCAGTAACACTAATATCCATGACGTCCAAAGCAAAACGTTTTATTTATAAAGAGGACAATAATTCTTGTTGCAGGTTATGCACACATATAACATATTGGAACAGCAAAGACTACGCTATAGAATTAAGAAATGGGGCATTTTAGTAATTTGTGCCTTTTAGTTTAACAGAGCACTAAAACTTTAGGTTTGAAAAACAAGGTGTACTAAACTTTACAAACTGGGTTTCAAAGACTAGACAAAGACAACTGTAAAAGCTTTTGAAACTGCACCAGTTTTATCATCGTCTTGTTTTAGAATTTATGGACATATCGATAATAAGACCCAACTTGTGTTCAGCCAGGGTTAAACTTTTTACTCAAAAAATGTTGTAAAAATTCACAAAGAATTCTGTTAAAGAAGAAAACTGTGTTTTAGTATGTGGAGTGTTATATTAATCAACAGTGAGGTAAAATGAGAAGCCCCTGATATCTGCAGCAGATAAGTTCAACTTCATGGAAAGTTTGACATAATCAACATCCTGTATTATGTCTTTTAAATTGTGACATTTACAGCAGACCCTGTTAAAACATTTAACTTTTCGAAGATGATAGCTTGTATTAAGTTTTCATATTTAATGCAGTTTCTTCATTAAACTCCACAACCGTTTTTCAGCCATTCCTCATAAATTACTTTCATCCATATAACCTTTTTCTCTGTTTTGTTTTTAACCTATGTGAGGCAGAACTGAAAAGAGCTTTACAAATACAGTTTATAAGTATTAAAAGTTTAACATTTTAACAGAAACCCACTTCCAAAAGAGCCACCCTTTTAATGTATAGTTTATTGAGAAATAGGATATTTGTGCAAAATTGAATGAAGAACAAGAAACAGCAGTAAGCACCAAAAACTTAAATCATTTTTCATTTTTACAATGCTTAATTTTATACTGAGCCTTGATGGTAACAAAAAAGTTATAATAAAGGGGAGACAAACATTTCACACATAAATGTCTTTTGACATGTTTCGGAGGAGTCACCGTATATGCCTTCGATTAGGTGGGAGGGGGCCTTATATATACATTATTGATAATACAGGCATTGTGTTTGTCCGCGTGATGGGGATTTTTAGGATAGGTAAAGGCGTGAAATACAACATCCTGTCGATTTTTTGTGACAGGGTGTCCGCTATTTATAAATACTAAGCATGACAGCGCGAGGGTTGTAGAGAAAGACACAGTTTTTGTGTTGAGGGGTCAGATGATTGAGAGAAAGCGAGATCTCCCCCCTTGTGTCTCCTCCCGCGCGGCGCTTCGAACAGGTTGAGTATTATTTTAACTGCTTACTGACCGAGTAAACTTATGACCCTCAAACTGACAGGGACCTGTAGAGTGTATGGACTTATTATGTTGTAAGCTGCAACTGGTAAGCGGTCAGTTACTGAGGTTAAACGCTTGCTGTTTACAGGGAGAGCTGAGGGGTTGCATCGCAGGATTCTGGGCTGAGCGAGAACCCTGAGCTTTTTATTTACAGATTCCGGATGGGGAAGCTTATGCGTCTAAACGATTTATATAGTTTTTATTTTTAATCTTTATTATAGTCTGACTGCTTTTACGGCTGAAACAAAGACCGATTTCCTCCCACCTTAAAGATTGGGTGCGCGTAACGGAATTAAATAATTCAAAATAATCATAATAATACTAATAAAAAGATTGGGTATGTATAACGGAGTTAAATAATTATAAATAACTTTAAATGATTACAATAATACTACTAAATAAGGTTGGGTATGCGTAACAGAATTAAATAATTACAATAATATCAATGATAGTAGTAATAATATTATTAATGATATGAATATAAATGAAAATAATAATAATACAATAAATAAAAGAATAATTAATTTAATAATGATTAATGATAGGGTGTCACATGAGGGGTCACGTGGTGGGGTCATATGGAGGTCACGGTAGGGGTCAATGATATGGTGTCACATGAGGGTCACGTGACCCTGCTCGTGACGATCATGTGATCACCTAAAAGGTCAATTAAAAAATAAGCCCCGCCCCTTTTAAATCGCCCCGCCCACTTTTAATCCATCAAAATCGGATTAAAAAGTGACAGGAGGTGTACCCCTTATATCTCTATTATGTATCGCAAAGAAAACTATCTTCATAAATTGGAAAAGTAAGAAAAATCTCAGTATCAATCAGTATAGAGATCTTTTGTTGGATCGGGATTAATCTTGAGACAGCATCTGCAACCACATCTGATCGATCTTTTTGGGATCCTTTGATCAGGACCATCACTTAGTGGAATGGGGGGTGGTGGGTTGCTTCCTGCAGGGCGCAGTGGCTGGATGGAGGGGTCCCTGGGGCTCTGGGGGCACTCGGAGTGGGGGGCCTGTTGGGTCTGACTCCGGGGTCTGTTGCCCCCAACTGGGAGGGGCTTGGGAGGCCTACAGGCGGCCTACAGCAGCCGCTTGTGGCGCTCTTGGGGAGTTCCGTGGTGACGGACGTGGGTTACTGACCTGGTAGCTGTGCTGCTGCTGGGTGGGTCCGGGGTGGGTCTGGGGTCCCTGGGGTGTGCCGCCCCTGGGGGATTCGGGTTCCGGGGGGTATGCTGCTTGGGGTCTGGGCCGGCACGCGCCCAGGAGTCTGCACCTGCACGGGGCCTCTGGTGCGCTGGGGGCCTCAGGGCCTGTTGAGCTGGTAGGGGGGCATGGACATTAACATCTCAGGGCAGATGCTCTTTCCCTTTTTTTGGTTGGGAAGGGAGGGGAAGTAGGGACTAACCCAGCCTGGATGTCTATTGTTGTATGCATGGTGAGTTGTTTGAACGTTAGTGTTGGGAAGGGATTACATCTACGGGCGGGGGGTGGGTGGGGGGGATGTGGACGTTTTGGTGGGTTTGTGCCCGGCCCCCTGTCTCGGTCCTGGTCCGTGCCGTCTCCCGGTGTGGGTTTTGCCTGGAGGGTGGGGTTTGGGATGATTCGTGCGGGCTGGCTAGCCAGGGTCTCCCCTCTTACTTATTGTTATTTTTTTTATCTTTGGGGGGGAAGCCAGTAGGCTTGGTGGACGGGCTGAGGGGGGGTGGAGGTGTTGGTCCTGGTGGGTGGTTGGCTCGCGGGCCCTGCCGCCTCTCCCTGGCCCCCCGGGCTATGGTGGTGCCGCTGGCAGGGCCCCCTTCTCCGGGTGGGCTTTCGGGGAGCGGGAGTGCCTATTGGAGTCAGTAGGGGGGCTGGCTCCCTGGGACGGCTCCCCAGTCCTTTTCTCCCCATCCCCGGACTCCTCCTTCTGCCGGCTCCATCACGCTGCCACACATGTAGGACCTTGGGGGGGGGGGGGGGGGGGGCGTTACTGGAGGTTGCCACTTTCTGATGACGTCCCTCTCCCCAATTTTATCATGCATTTTAGACACTTTCACTCCAAACATTCTCACAACGCACACTCATGTAGGCTACGGTATGGGGGGGTGGGGGTGAAGACATCTGTGGGGGGGGGGGCTTATGTTGTGTGAGCCTCGCCTCGGATGGCTCCCTTCACCCCCTCTCGCATTTAGACATTAAGGGTTCTGGGCAGTTGCTTGGAGGGGGTGCGCCGGCACCAGCTTCCTTCCGGAGGGGGGGGTGGGGGGATGGGCTGTGCCGGGCACCCTCTTTGGCGCTCCCAGTTTTAAACACACTTGAGAACAACATGCAACAACACAACATCTGAGCGGGCGTAGGAAAGATCGGGGTTTTTTGCACACCCTGGTCTCAGTTCGTGGCACGAAATCTGGGGCCTGGAGGAGGAGCGGGCCACCGGGTCTGGGGTCTTGTCGGGGGGCTGCTGTGGGGAGTGAGCGGCCTGCCGGGTCTGGGGCTGACGCCTTTGCTCTCCCCAGAAAGGGGTGGGGGGAAGGGTGGCTAGGGTAAGGTGGGGGAGGGAGGGGGTTTCTTAAGTATTTATGGGGTTCAGGGGGGTTCTGGTTGGGTGGCCCATACGGGTCATGTTGGCCCCCCTCCCTTGGGGGGAGCGGGAACGGGGGTCGGGCACAGGCAGGCAGATAGTCGGATTGTGGTGACCCCCCCCCCCCCGGCCCCCCACTTGGTATTGTTGGTGTTATGTGGGAATGTGTGTACAACATCTTTTTTTTTGGTAAGTCTGTGTGTGGTGAGTGGGGCACTAGGGTGGGATGGTGTGAATGAGTTTTTTTTATTTTTTATTATTTTTTTCCAGGTTGGGGTCCGGTCCACTCCCTCTCCCAAGAACATCTCAAGTCTCCGCTAGGTGCGGAGCCCATTCCCCTATGTCTTGCCCCCCTCTGCTCGCTGGCGCCTTGGCCCGCTGGCACATTGGCGGCCCTCGGGTTCGGGGCAGGTTCCCGGGTGGGTGCCAGTGTTGTAGTACTCGAGTCCGAGACTCGAACTCGAGTCCGAGTCATTAGCTAAATTTAGAGACTCGTGACTTGACTTGGACTTGAGCACTGATGACTCGAACTTGGACTCGGACTCCTACATTCAGATCATTCTGACTTGGAAATTGAGAAAAAGACTCAACTTTTTTTTATATCATTAGGCTATAATTTTAATATGTCATTAGAATATTATTTGGTGTATGATTTTAATATCTAAATGTCGTACCGCGCACGTGACGTCACCATCTCATGAGCAACGCCCCTTGCCGCTAAGGAAGGGCAAACAGTGTGAGAGCGCACGTAGCAACCAGCCATTACACATGCAACAGATACAAGGATATGACCGACTTTACAGCTGTTAAACTTTCACAAAAGGATGTCCAGACGCCCATTTTACTGATAGAACTGTGGAACAACATACCAACGTTCAGCTCAAACGATGGCTTGAGTGTCGAGAGCTCGGAAAGACTGGAAAACAAGCCGAGTTGATAGAACGGTAAGTCGTTGTTTTTCTCCTGCTCGGCGTTCATGGCGTCATCGGCCGTTTTTTTTTTTTTGTTTGTAGTCACCGTCCAGGAATCGGTATAAATTTTCCGGCCCGCCGAACAATTTAGTCCGGTCCGGTGGCCAAATGCATTATCATTATCCAACGGCTGTATCTCCTCGCTGCATTGACCGATCTGCACTAGATTTTTTGTGAGTCATGGGGGAACGCTGCCGAACGCGTTTGTGGGAATCGCCCGGTGGACGGGCGAGGAAAATGCGTGACAGCAGCTGCGGTGGCGGGCGGGCAGCAGTGCGCGAACCCCGCCCGTCGGCCGGAGCCGCGGCGGTGGCCAATAGGCCAGAGTGCGCTTGGCTGCGAGGGCCGATCGACGCCGCTTGCGGCTTTAACATCCTTTATATGCGGCCAATCAGCGTACCTCGAGTCGCTGTTGCACGTTCCATAACAACAATGTTTAAAAACCATGGTTAGGAGACGTCTTAGACTTGGAAAAAGCGGTAGTTTTACCGAGTAAAACCAAGGGTAACTACAGCGAAAGAGTGGAGGAAAACGCATATTTGCACTACCTGTACGTGATATGACGTCACGTTCTAAAAATAGCTTGCTCGCGGAACGCCATTATTAGTGAAATGGAATGTTACTGCGTCATGTCATACATCACACGTCACGGCATGTTCCTACAACGAACTTGGATCAATAGTGACTCGACTCGGACTTGACTCGGATGAGTAGTGGACTCGACTCGGATTTTTTTTTTAATTACTTGGACTTGACTCGGACTTGAACACTGGTGACTCGAACCTGGACTCGGACTCGAGGCATAGTGACTTGACTACAACACTGCCAACCACTTTTGTTTTGTCTTTTGTGTTCTCTTACATGTAAATAGTTCCTTAGCTTAGCTTCTTTTTATCTTCATTTTGCTTAGTAGATTAGTTAAGTTTCACTAGCCTAGTAGAGAGGATTTATTAATTGAAATATAGTGTTAATTCAGATAAACAGCATTACATAGTGATGTTCTCTGGATGTTCATTTGATTTCTGTTAATAAATTCTTGACCATCACCAATAATTTATTTATCACCAGACAATACTTAACAGACAGGGAGTTATTTAATAAACACTAAGTAACTTTAAACAATGTATAATTGCACAACAGTTGTTTTCCATGTATATTTGTATCACTGAAAACATTCCTGTAATAAAACTCAGGTTCAAGTCAAAGTGTCTACAACTTAATTTCACACAGAAAAAAGGGACAGAAAAAGAATCACCTGGATGGAGTTAAGACGGTGAGATTAAAAGTCACTAAAAGAACTCAAGCACTAAAAACCCTCCATGCTCTATATAAACATTCACCCAGTGGAAAAGACAGAAACCCCACTCAGATTCAGCCTTTCTCACTCTGGCTCTCTTCCACTCCACTCATCAGGGCCGTGCAGAGACCGTTGGAGGGGCAGGTGCTCAAAGTTAAAAGAGGGCACATGGGGCACGGATTTAAAACGCGATACAGAAACATACCTTGCTATACAACTGGCTGAAATGTACCAACCCATACTATAAAGAATGTAACATGGAATCAAGGGCATAAATTTGATTTGAACTTTAACCCTAGGGACACTATTGGTCCAAAGCTTCATTGGTCCTACACAATATGCATGCTCCTATTTTTTGATGCTTGATATGAGCATTAGGATGCGTTTTGCCTGTCTAAAAAGAAAAGGCAGCATTATTTGCTACATTTATTCAAATTTTATAAGCACGACACACACTAGATGCTGTTTGTTTATCTTTAAAGCATCACAGGATCTGATGAATGTCGAATTGGGACTTTTTCCCCACTTTGAAAAAGTTTGCATTTGAACTTACCAGCAACAGAGACAGATGGTAAATATGTGCCTATTAAACCAAATATATTCAAAATATGTCTGTTGTCTAGATATATCCTGTATTTTATTTTGAAGATATAGAAATGTTCAGAGATAAACCCCACCCTTATTCTTTTTTTTATCAAAGATACTCTGTCTGCATCATAAAACACAGCAAAATTATACATTCAAGGGACTGGAAATAAATGTATTGTATTTACTTTGCACTGGAAGTAAAAGTGTCACTGACACTGACAGCATTTAAAATTTTAAATTCAAACTTCAACAAATGTGCTACAGGGTTGTAGTTGCTCTGTGTAGCCCATTTCATGTAATTTATCTTAACATTCCAAACACATCATACATCTGAAATGTAGATAACAGCTTCTCCTTACCTACATCCTCTCAGACGACTAATTATTTCCCTAATAATAGTGAGTTGTCGATGTTTAAATGTGCAGTAAATCTTAATACATAAGGAGCATGGAGGACCCAATACTGTACTTTGAGCAAGATTAGTGACACTAAAACTGATCTTTTACATGAGTGGTTGTCCATTTCATCATTGAAATAAGAACATATTAATATACTATTGGGATATACTAGTAAGACTATTAAAGAACAGCAGATTAAACTTTAAGATATGTAAAGGCCTATATTAAATTAATTTTGCAACCACATCAACAAATTAAATAGTTTTTAATTTTTTGGTGTACCAAATTACCCTCGTAATGATGAAATATGTTGTGGACTAAATCCCTGGTGATGAGAACGTCTAACTCCGCCTCTGGTGTGCACTCATTTACTAATGTACAGTGTGGAAACCTTTGTACAATAAAACCAATGTAAATGGTGTTCCTCGGTTTTATTTGTCTTTATTCTAATTATGTCTACAATCAATGAAAGCAACAATAACAACGAAATATGGTAAAAAGGAAACCCTCACCTTTTCTTTTTCAGACAGCTGTGGCTAATGTCATGGTTGAGTTTCGGTTTGGCTTTGTTTTTCTGTTATTTTCATTTTTTCATCTCTTTTGAGTTAGGTTTTTTATTTATTGTTTTCAGTCATCAGTTATTTTCTGTCAATTTTCACCTCACCTCCTCAGCAGTCAGTCACACCTGAGATCATTTACTGGTTAATTAGTCAGACCCTGTTGTCACCTGTCAGTTCTCTATTTAAACCTCCCTCTGTCTTTAGTTCAGCACTGGGCCGTCATCATCACTCCACACCTCTCCATGCCAGTCCCTGTTTTGCCTTGGAAGCTTTGTTTTTGCTCCTGCTAAGGTTAGTCCAGTCAGTCACTCTAAAGACTGTTTGTTCTCTGTTTGTCCCTGGAGGAGTTCTGCTCTGTGCCCTGTTGTCTCTCAAGTTCTGCTAACCTGACTAGCCGCCCTGGAGGAGTTCTGCTCTGTGCCCTGTTGTCTCTCAAGTTCTGCTAACCTGACTAGCCGCCCTGGAGGAGTTCTGCTCTGTGCCCTGTTGTCTCTCAAGTTCTGCTAACCTGACTAGCCGCCCTGGAGAAGCTCAGCTCTGAGCCCTGGTGTCTCTCAAGTTCTGCTAACCTGACTAGCCGCACTGGAAAAACTCAGCTCTGAGCCCTGGTGTCTCTCAAGTTCTGCTAACCTGACTAGCCGCCCTGGAGAAGCTCAGCTCTGTGCCCTGGTGTCTACAATGAACTGCTAACCTGAGTGCTACGAGGCCTACTAGCCGAGCTACACCAAGCAAGTGTGGACTCTCTGTCTCCGGTCCGTCAGCTCCTGCCATCACCTTCTCTCCGTTCCTGTGCAACCTGCTCCTCTGGCCTCATCAAACCTCCACCCATCAACCTTGTAATAAAGACTCTCAAACTTTTAGTCCCGTGTGTGCAGCTTGAGTTTATCGGTAAACAAAATCGTGACAGCTAAGAATCTGACTTTTTAACAGCCTACAGTCTTTGTTTTTCCATCTTTCCAGCAGTCTTCAGAACTCCTGCCTGGCACAGAATATTTAGTTTTATAAAAGAGATTAGGTTTTTGCTGATAAATGCATTATACTTCAGAAATAAATGCTATTTTGAGATGCTAACGTTGGTTACTTACATTTCACAAGTTCCACAAATCCAAACAGTCTCTCCTGCTTCTTTACAGACCTGCACTCAGCAGCTTTCACCTATTTTAGTGCTGATAGTATTTAGTTTCTTAACTGGGACTAGTTTTGTTGTCAAGTATTAATTGTGGTAACGGCTGAATCCCTGTATGAATTGAAATTTAAATCTTGCGCTCCAAGCAAACAGGCACGCACACATGCGCTAGAAATCAGAAAGAGGGAAGGCGGGATTTAAGGCAGTACAACCAATGAGAGTGGAGTTTAAAAAAAAAAAAAAAAAAACACAGAGCACAGTCATGTGTGCTGCCGATTTAAAGGGGCAGGCAGTCAGACAGCGGCAGCAGCAGCCGCGGAGCTGCGAGAGGAGAAGAAGGGAAGAGAGAGGCACGTTATGTAGATCATGTTACCGTGCCACGGTAACCGTGGCAATTTAGATCTAAATTATTATTTTGGACATGCACACACACACACATAAAAAAAAAAAAAACACTGACAAAAGGGCACTTTGGGCATCAAGGAGCAAAGGGGCAGGTGCCCAAGCACCCTCCGCCCCCCCCCCTCTGCACGTCCCTGCCACTCATACTCCACCCAGACGAAGAAGAAGCTCCACTTTTCCCCTCACCTGTTAGTCTGGTTCTGTTGAAGCTCGCTGTGATCGTGATTTCTTTCACTTTATTTAAGTTCTTATAGTTTCGACGTTCTTCTAACAGGCTGCTGTGTTTTAGTTCAGCTTTAGTGTTTAGACGTTTCCAGGTGTTTTCTCAGGTGAAACGTTGAATGAAACATCGGACAGGTATCTGTAGATCAACCAGGAAATGGATTCTCTGCTGACTGCGTCCCTTTGGGCTCTGCTGTCAACCGTCTTCTTCCAGTTCTCCACAGGTGAGAGTCAGACGTGAAACGTGTTGAAACCTGTTTAGATGCAGAGAGAAGGTTTGCTGTGAACTCTTTAGTTCTGAGTCTCAGTGTCGCTGCCATGCTGGGAGTTTATCTGGTTTAAAACTGCAGTAAAAAGCTGCCAGAGACGGTTCTGTTCCTTGGGTTCTCTTTCTAGTCTGCTGTGAAAAGCCCCTGAAAGGCTCCGTTGTGTTCACGCACTGGGTTGAAAATTAATTCACCCCTGAAAGTATGCCGGGAATCTGTGCTTTCAGTCACAGAATAAGCATTAAGGACAAAGCATTTCTTTAAATGGTGCCACTTGAATCATCTGGGCCATTTGAAGTCCGAACAGCAGGGCCCTAGATCAAGTCACATTCAGTTCCCTCTGCGTCTGTGTGCTGCCCACGCGGCAAATACCACGCCGGGGAATTACAGCAACCATCAAAGCTTAAACAAGTTGATCTACTCTTTTCTTTAGCTAGTGTGAGCTCATAAGATAAAGTGATATATTATCAGCTCAATGATATACATAGGTGATAGATAGTTAAATTATCCATCATGTTGCATTTATTATAATATAAACAGATAACTAACTATAAAACAGATTATTCAATTGCTGACAATATTCATGACCAAGGTGTTTAAATCATTTGATTTTAGACACAAGATTAACAGTGCTTAATGCTCTCTCAAACACACTAGTTGATAATATATGTTTTTGGGGCGTTTTACCCCTATATTTGAACCTCTGTGAATGTCCTAAGTGGAGACAGATTCAGTCAGGCTTACTGCAAAATCCATGCAGGCCACTCATTAACCTGCATGATCTGAGCCATGAGCAACACTTCAGCGCTCTCTTTGAACTACAGATGGTTACCCCAAAGATTTATTTTGGTATCTTCATACAAGCAGCAATATCCTTACCAATCAAGAATTTGTGCAGTTATTGTGCTCAGCATAATTATGCTCTGGTTATAAAAAAAAAATCCTGCTGCACTGCTGCAATCCTGTTAAGAGTCCTAACATTATTTGAAGCAAGACGGTGTCAGAGCAAGAAAGATGTGACAGAGTGGAGTAAATTGGCTACGAGTTCTCTTTGTGTGTGTGTGTGTCTTCCTCGCTTATTCATTCAGGCCAGTTAGAACATCATAGACTTGATAATAAGACATGGTCATTTTTAAAGTAGAAAAAAAGTTTAATATATAAATCAAACAGAAGATGTTCTTAGGAATGTAATTTGCATTATTGACCTGGTGTTAAAAAAAACCCAAGTCAGAATGTTCACATTTCTTTAAAGTGTATTGTTATATTGCTGTTTACAAATGTTATTAGGAAGGTAATTTGCACAAGAAATGCCTTGTGCTGCTACATGAAGTGCACAAATAATTGAGTGTTTAACTTTGTTACATTTTAAATGTTCTACAGTGTTTACTATCCATTGTTACTGTTTTGTGTTTTTTAAGAGTAACTATGCACAAGTTAGAAGGTATTTTGTCTTTCTTTTACATGTCTGACATGTAAAATGAGTTTGCCTCTACAGCAGGGGTGTCCCAACTTTTCAGTGCATCGGCCAAAATTGTCACGTCAAAGGAACTCGAGAGCCAAAAAATGAACACATTTTTTTTTAACCAAAAAATCGCGTGTTAGTTTTTTTTTAACTGCCCTTTAAAATCTGATCATTTTTAAATAAATAAATTAGTCAGATTTTTGTAAAAAATTAATGTGTAAATTATTCTAGATCCAAAATTGAAAAAGTGTTTTGCTCATCTGTTATATTCTTCCAGTGTGTCAATTATTTTGAATAATTTAGTTTGACTTTTTAACAATGATAAACTGAATTCGTTTTTGTGACTTCTGGTCTGTTGATAAAACATCAAATTAAGCCTTCTGCTGCTCAAGAACTCTTTGAATTATTTTTTGTCTGGATCCCCGTCTATCCTGACATTCTATGATGACTGCATGCTCTGTGAGGTGATGTTCTTGCTCTGCATTTCTCACTGCAGTTTGCTCCTTCCAGCTGTGTAAAAAATGTCCCACTATGAGGAGGGGTTTTGCTCTTAGGACGACTTTGGTGCGTCGGGCGTGGGATCACATTCAAACCTGTCTTTCATGAGATGGCAGGATTATTTTCCAGCACTTTTACTTTGCAATTGCTTCACCTGCTTGCAAGCTAAAAAATTTAAACCCTATATAAAATAATACGGCAGGCAATTTCAAAATCAGAGACCTAGGTAATAATAAGGTAATAATAAATAAAAGCCTATTGAAATAATTATATTTAATCCTTGAAGCAAATGAAATAGGATTTGCAAATACAGAGCAGTCAGAATGAGAAACAGGTTTATTGCCATGTAGGTTGGCCTTACAAGGAATTTGACTTGGTGTTGCTGATACAGACAAAATATATATATATATATATATATATATATATATATATATATATATATATATATATATATATATATATATATACACACACACACACACTCACACACAGATATATATATATATATACAGTGTGCGATTTGCAAAAAAAACAGAGGGGGGGATCATTTCAAAAGTTAGCTAGCAACTGCTCTTTCAGGTAGCTAGCTAGGTCCAGTAGGTTAGACTATTATTTTTAAACTTGCGCCATCTACTGTCGGGACTCGGGAGTGGGTATTAGTTTACTTTAACCGCTTTGAGCAGAAAAGGTAATAATACTCTTTAAAAACAAACAAAAAAATGTATTTACAAATGTGAAGGACACAAGCATGTATTAATATAAATCCATAAAATTCAGGGGTTAAAGCAAAAATAATCAATTTGACTGAAAACATTTTCTAGTCAGCCCATATATTCCTGGGCCGTAGACGTCATGCCACCTTAGTAACCTCATTTGCTTATTGTGCAAAGTCCTCTTTAACCAAATCTGGTAGTTCCATTGACAATTCCTGTATCTCTCCCACCTTCCAGCTTCAGAGCCTTGGTGCCATCAAGGACAGCCCTCTCCATAATCTCCTTCACTTTCCACATCCATAACATCACCTGGTTAACTTTCATATTTACAGCATCAAGTTCATTCTTCACACTTTTGCCAAACTGGTCCACAGTCCACTCACCTTTCCACTTTACAATTTCAAAACCCTCCATAAACTGCAGCTAATTCAAAAGACAGCAGCTTGCATCGTTACATCATCTTCTTCACACCTGTACATTAACTCCACTGTCACATTCAATATAAAGCAATCCTATGATCATACAAGGCCAACAACAGCCATGGACAAAGAGGGCCACAAAACCAACACGACACAGATCGCACATTACAATAATCAGTCTCTGCTTTGCCCATTATTGCTCAACAATTAATTATCACAACTCATGAGTTTATAAAAAGGCATTAACTTTTTTGAAGTTTATAAAAACGGTTATATTTTAGCCCAGTGACATGTCCAGGATGGACTCTGTGTCCCCACCTCTCGCTCTTTGACTGCCAATAACAGTAGCAACAAAAAATGGTTTGAGATCTCAAAAAAAGTAGGGATCCACAGAACAAGATGAGAAATCCATTTCTATCCTACCACCCTCCAAGGAACCAGGTGGCCTTCACATATGGAACGTCCTGCATCAACGCCTCCGGTGGCTTCTAGTCCAGTCCACATAAGAACCAATCAGGCATGTAACAGCAGGTTCTGTAGCGGTGTCAAAAAAACCAGCCAGGATATTCTTCAACAGAAGCACTCTGTTGTCTTACTTAACGAGTTATACGACCGAACTCCCACAACATCTCTTGCCTTGCTCCGTGCAGACAAACGCCGTGAAAGAAAAACGCGCTAGCTCTGAGCAGGAAGGAGCTCCGTGCCACGCTTCTGAACAGGTGCGATGCATTCACAGTGCAGTGGGAAAACCCAGCACTCAACAAAAAACGTGTTTTTTTTCAAGCAATTTAGTAAAAATAAAAAAAATACATATATATATATACTGACAACAAAATAACCATGGGTTACATCCTCCCCCTCTAAACCGCATGAGTCCCTTCATGCACATCAACCCAACTGGGACCCTTTTGTGGTGACATTTGGAGAATGCAACTCAACGCTTGAAAAAATGAGCTAATGGCCAAAGTCAGTGGCTCTCCTAACTCATCATAGGTCAACTTCTGAGGTGGGCGTCGTTCTCTTTCCGAACGTCTCAAACTTACTGGCTCCGTAGCACTAGGCAAGGCAAGGCAAGGCAAGGCAAATTTATTTATATAGCACAATTCAGTACAAAGACAATGCAAAGTGCTTTACATGATTAAAATATAGCAAAATAAAACAGAATAAAAGCAAGTAGGAATAAAATATAGATAGAAAATAGAACAAAAAAGTGGTGATTCAGTTAACTAGGACAGTTGAAGGCAATTTTGAACAAATGTGTTTTTAATCTTGATTTAAAATAACTCAGGCTTTCCACATCTTTACAGTTTTCTGGAAGTTTGTTCCAGATAAGTGGAGCATAGGAACTAAATGCTGCTTCTCCATGTTTGGTTCTGGTTCTAGGTATGCAGAGTAGGCTGGAGCCAGAAGACCTTAGTGGTCTGGATGGTTTATACACTGATAACAAGTCTGTGATGTATTTAGGTGCTAAGCCATTTAAGGATTTATAGACTAACAGAAGTATTTTAAAGTCTATTCTCTGAGATACAGGGAGCCAGTGTAAGGACTTTAGAACTGGGGTTATGTGCTCTACTTTCTTAGTATTAGTGAAGACGCGGGCAGCAGCGTTCTGGATCAGCTGCAGCTGTCTGATCCACTTTTTAGGCAGACCTGTGAAGACACCGTTGCAGTAATCAATTCGACTAAAAATAAACGCATGGATTAATTTTTTTAGATCCTGCTGTGACATCAGTCCTTTAATCCTAGAAATGTTCTTCAGGTGATAGAAAGCTGACCTTGTAACTGTCTTTAGGTGCTTTTGGAGGTTCATGTCTGAGTCCATCACTACTCCCAGATTTCGGGCCTGATTAGTGGTTTTTAGCTGAAGCGACTGAAGCTGTGTGTTAACTTTTGATCTCTCCTCTATTGGTCCAAATATTATTACTTCTGTTTTGTTTTTATTCAATTGAAGAAAATTTTGGCACATCCACGTATTGATTGACTAGTTTCAGTACTAACAACATTGTCTGTACCGCCAACAATTTCTGAAGTGAGGTCTGTGTCAATCAAGGTAGGTTCAAGGTCAGTTTCGGACATGTCGATAATAACATGGTCTGAGGAGCTGACCTCTAAATGACCAGAATCAGAACCACGTGTATTAGGCACTTCAGGTGAAGGACACGCATTGGCATTCGGCAGGGAGTTTTGTGGAATAACATCAACAGATGATGTGGCACTTGGAGGATTTTCTCCAGTTTGAACATAAGGCCCTCTAGTAACGATTTCCGGCTCTCATCTAGTGAAACTGAAGTCCTCCTCATCACTCATTTCATCCATACTGCACTCTCCATCCTGGTCACTTGGTTCTGCCTTGTTCACTTTACTCCTGGTTCTTGTTTTCCTTTGATTACCAGGTGGAATGTCAGGTCCTGCATGGTCCTCAACAGGTAAGAAACCGCAGGGGAGAAGCAAATCTCTGTGCAATGTACGGTTAGGGCCATCTCCATTTCCTGGTCTGACTACGTAAACCGGACTGTCTTTGATCCGTTTAACGACAAAATAGATGTTTTGTTCCCAACGGTTAGCAAGTTTGTGCTTCCCTCTGATGTTGACGTTTCGTACTAAAACTTTATCGCCTGGAAACAATTCAGCAGCTTTGATCTTTTTATCAAAACGCACCTTGTTTTTGTCACTCATTTTCTTAGAATGTTCAATGGCAAGGGCGTAACTCTCTGAAAGGTTTTGGCGAAGGGTTTTAACGTAGTTAGAGTATGACGTCGGACTAGGTTTGCCAGGGTGAGTTCCAAGGATGAGGTCGATGGGCAACCTTGGCTGCCTGCCAAACAGGAGTTCATATGGGGAATACCCTGTTGTGTCGTTTTTTGTACAGTTATAGGCTTGTGTTAATGGCCTAACAAAGTCTCTCCAGTGATACTTGTCTTTGTCTTCCAATGTGCCCAACATGTCTAGAAGAGTCCGATTGTACCGCTCCACCGGGTTTCCTCGGGGATGGTAGGGAGTGGTGCGTATCTTACTTGTCCCAATCAATGCGCAGAGCTCCTTTTATAAGCTTAGACTCAAAATCTCTGCCTTGGTCGCTAAGCAGACGACTAGGGATTCCATAAGGGATGATGAAGTGATCCCACAGAGCCTTGGCTATTGTCTTTGCCTTTTAAACTTTTGTCGGTACTGCGACTGCAAACTTTGTAAAATGGTCAGTAATCACTAACACATTTCTAGTGTCTCGACTGTCAGGTTCGATAGACAAATAATCTATGCACACTAACTCAAAAGGGTAAGTTGCAAGAATATTTTTTAATGCGGCAGCTTTCTGAGGAAGTGCCTTTCTCATTAAGCAGCGTGAATATTTTTTGCATTTATCTTCAATGGACTGGGCCATTCGTGGCCAGTAAAACCTTGCTCGAGCAAGATGTAGGGCACGCTCAACACCGAGGTGACCAACTTCATCATGCACACCTTGCAGTGCTCTTTCACGGTACAGTTGTGGCAATACCAACTGGTACACGAGAAAATCGTTATCATTGAACTTCCTGTACAGAACACCATTAATGAGCTCGAGTTTGTTCCATTGCCGTAGCAAGAGTTTAACATCAGGGGGTTCAAGGTTTGTTTCTTTTGGATTTAGTCTTAACCCCCTCTCCATCAGGACTATTACACGAGCTATAGATGGATCGCTCTTTTGTGCAGTACACCAATCAGAGGCCGTCATTGAAGGTAATATTTCTTCTCTGTATTTCTCACTGACTGCTGTTGGGTCAATGACAAGAGACTCGCATACGAGGGGCTCTGAAGAACATGACACTAAATGCCGCTGACACAGGGCAGAGAATGTTTCATGGTGTAGCTCCTTTTCTACGCTACTGAGACGTTTTTTCATATCGTCAATGCGAGCTTTCTCTTTGACAAATGCCTCATCATCATGTGCAGGCTCTTGGGGTCGCCGTGACAACCCATCGGCATCTCCATTGGCATGGCCTGCCCTATACTTGATGTTAAAGTGATAGGTAGACAAGGCAGCCAGCCATCTGTGTCCTGCCGCATCCAACTTTGCCGTTGTTAAAATATAAGTTAGCGGATTATTATCGGTCAGCACAGTGAAGGTTGAACCATAAAGATAATCACTAAACTTCTCGCACACAGCCCATTTAAGGGCTAAGAATTCGAGTTTGTGTGTGGGATAGTGTTGCTCACTCCTCGAAAGCCCCCGACTAGCATACGCAATCACTCTCATCTTGCACTTGATAAAGCGCAGCCCCCAACCCATCATGACAAGCATCAGTGTGCAATACATAAGGAAGTTGGGGGTCCGCAAAAGCAAGGATCGGCGCAGATGTCAGCTTTTGTATTATCGTTTGGAATGCTGTTTCACACTCGTCTGTCCATTGTTCTGCAAGAGGCTGATTGAGATTGTGAGCCAGTTTGGGTAGTTCTCTTTTGTAAACCTTTCCCCTTTTCCTAGGTGGGCGGTAACCTGCAGTAAGATGGTTCAGTGGTTTGGCTATTTTGGAGTACCCCTCGACAAAACGCCTATAGTATCCAGCAAAGCCTAAGAAACATTTCAGCTCCTTGGAATTAGATGGCCGTGGCCAACTTTTCAGAGCAGAGATCTTTTCAGGATTGGTATGAACTCCATGAGCATCCACGATGTGACCCAGATACTTCACAGAGGTTTTGAAAAAGTGACACTTCTCTGGGGACAATTTAAGCCCATAATCTCTCAGGCGGGTAAGCACTTTCATTAATCGGTTTTCATGTTCTTCTAATGTGTCTGAGAACACTATTAGATCATCTAGGAAGACAAGCACTTCGTTGAGATGGAGGTCGCCTACACACTTCTCCATTAAGCGCTGAAAAGTGCTTGGAGCATTTGTGACGCCCTGTGGCATCCTATTAAATTCATAGAAGCCAAGGGGACACACAAAGGCTGTCTTAGGCTTGTCGTTCTCAGCTACCTCGACCTGATAGTAACCCGACTTAAGGTCCATGACTGAAAACCATTTAGCTCCACTAAGAGCCGTAAACGTTTCTTCAATATTCGGCAGTGCATATGCATCACGTATAGTCCTTAGATTTAACTTACGATAATCTATGCACAGCCTGATGGAGCCATTCTTCTTCCCTACCAATACAATTGGTGATGCAAAGGGGCTCTGAGATTCTCGAATGATATTTGCATCGAGTAATTCTCTTAGATGTTGTTTTACAGCTTCTCTGTCACTTGGATGAATGGGCCTTGGCCGTTCTTTAAAAGGCGTTTCATCATGTAACCTAATTTGGTGTTTTACAGCTGTAGTGTGACCATAGGACATATCATCAAGGGCAAAAACTTCAGGAATGGTTTGCAACCTTTCCAAAACACGCCTCTTCTATTCCTCTGAGATGGGAGACTGATCAAGACTTGCTGAGAGTTTGTCAATGACGAGATCACTTTGACTTGGAGAGTTCTGTGATTGACTAGGTGCTAAAGGTGAAACATGTTGTGCTGCGCAAGCTTGAGCAACAACGCTATTTGGCTGCAACGTAACACTGTGTTCACTTACATTGCGCACAATAACAGGCACTTTATTGCTGGCATTAAAGGGAATGTCCACTAAAGCCGACTCTACAAGTAATCCACCTGGTAACTTGTACTGCTCGTATGGTTCAAGAACAAAACTTGTGTTCTGGTTGTTCTTTCTTAATCTCACATAGCTCATCAGGCATAGTTTCTGGTTTGCTTGGGCAACATGTTGGAGAATCATGGCAAACTGCTTAGAGTGCAACTTATGAATGAACTTGGGTCCACCCTGGTCTAACAATTTCCCACGGAGTCGCAGAAGCACATTTGTCCCTATCAACACTGGGATTTTACTGTTAAAGTGGCATTCAGGAACAACAAGGGCCAAAACAACCAGTTGCTGTTCTTTGCCTGCAATGCTCTCTGGGAATGTGATGTGGGTTTGAACATAGCCTAAGTATGGGACATTCTGCCCTCCTGCTCCCTCGATCTCAAGAAGACCATGTATTGGTTGGATGGGGAGATGGGAAAGATGCCTGTTGTGAAAGGACTCTGAGATGGTTGTAACTTGAGAGCCTGAGTCCATTATAGATTCGCATGGCATGCCATCAATAACTACAGAAGCTGCACATCTTGGACCTATAAGACCGTGAGGCAACATAGGGTTTAGATTGGGGCTGTCTAATGGGTCCATTGGGCCTGGGATTTGCATTGAGGTCTCGAGACTAGAACAATCAGAGAATTCAGCTCCTGGGTGTCCCACGACAGGAGCTGCCACTAGTTTAAAGCGAAGGGAACTGTGGCCTGTCGCGCAGCATAGTCAGCCTGTTTCTTTTTCAGCTCTGCATTCTTTTCACGGACTAAGGAAGGATTTGCGTCATTAGTACAGCTGGCTGCAATGTGATTGTTTTCCCCACATTTGAAACAAAACCATGCCCGGGGTGTGCCAGGGACTTTAGCAGCTACTCGTGGGGGCTTGGTGTTGGCAGCTAAGGACTCTTTGTGTTCATGTTTCTCAGGTTTGCTTGAATATCTTTGGTTTTGTACGAGCATTTGGACTTGTTTAGTTAATTCAGCAACTTGTGTCTCCAATTTGGAAGTCTCAGTGCATTTTGGTTTTGTGGTCAGTTGGGATTCAACGTCTGAGGCGGTGCTTTTCGGCCTTTGAGTTAACTTTTCCACCTGCTTTGTGAGTTCAGCAACCTTTTGCTCAAACTTTACAGTTTCACTGTTCGTTAAGGGAGGGGCTGCGAGTGGCGCTTGATCGAAACCGGGGCCGAAGACTGAGTGAGCGTGGGAAGCAGCCTTTGTTGCACCTAAATGCTTTTTCATGCAATCTAGCTTGGCTGAACGTCGATCTTCTTCAGTCCTTAACATGAGGAGAAGCTCTGGGAATGAAGGTGGAAGGTTCTTTCTTGCTTCAAGCTGGAGACTTATTATCAAGCTTTGATCCCAGCAGCCTCGGATGAATTGTTTAAGGAGCAGTTCATTAACATTTACAGCAGGGGCTCCCCCTCTAGAAATGACTCTAGTAAGAAGGCTATGAAGACGGTTCAAGAACGCAGATGGTTTTTCCCCACTATTTTGATTTGAACCAAGAAATGCAGTGAAAAGCTCTTCGCCATCCTCTACAACTCCAAAGGCTGAATCAAGTTGGGTGACGAAAGCACTTGGTGATGCAGTTACCCCGAGAGGTTTAACAACTTCAGATGCTGGGCTTAGTAAGCTTTCAAGTATCTTTCTAACCTTGAGTGCATCGGTTAAAGAGGAGTCACTGAGCAGAAGATCAACTTGGGTGCGCCACGTTTCATAATCAACTTCACCATTGGGCCTTGGGAGTCACCCTGAAAATGTGCGGATCTTTGAATGCGCCAGAGGAACGTGAGTTGACTCATTACAAATGATATGCTCAACCACTACTTTCTGAATATGTGGGAGGTTGTACAGGCTTTCGTCCACATGTACAGAGCCTACAGAGGTATCAGCATATGGGTTAAAAACACTTGTGGGCTTTACAGCTTCAGTTGACTTTGTATTCTGAATATCATCAGTAGTCGTATTAACATTATGGTTGGTGCGTGGATGTATTTCAGTCTGGGGTGTAAAGCTAGCCTGCAACTCACTTTGAAGAAAACTAAGGAAGCCTGCCTTCCCACTACCCCCCATGAACTCAAGTTCTCTCAGGTATCGACGGGCCACTTCTTTGCCTATCTCTTCTTGGGTAATGTCTCTGATGGTTTTAGAATGCCATTTCATGGATGAGTCTACACTAGAGACTATTTCCTCTAGGGTTGAAGGATCTATCTTTAAGATAGCTTGCTCAGATTCGTACACTATAAGTGTTCTGCCTTCAGGCTGATGTGGTTCATTGGGGACCCTAACAATTTTAGAGATCTCCCCATTTGTCCCAAAAACACAAGAAATGTCATCATCACTATGGCTTGTTGTGACACCTGTAACATACAGGGTTTTCTGACTGTCGACATTAAAGCGTTCACAAAGATCCATCTCCATTTTACAGATAAGATGTCAAAACAGTGTGTCGTACTGGTTGGAAGTAACCCCACAATACCAATCTCCTGGCTGGCTCGCCACTAGATGTCACCCTTCCCAACTGAGTAGTCCAAATAATAAAAAATTAGAATGAAATATCAAAGTATCAACCAGTCATCTTAAAAAGTCCTGAAAGAAAATGTCTCAAATCTACTCACTTGGTTTCAATTTGGATCGTGAGGAGATTGGCAGGGGGTAAAACATTAGGTTAAAAATCATTCCAACCAAATGAGACACTGACAACCACTTAACTGAGTAACTCAAAACATTTATATGCCAAAAGAATATTAACAATTTCCATAAAAATCGAAAATTGCACAGACAACTTAAATTCAGTTTGTTCACTTTTCACATTTCTTTCATTGCAATACCATCCTATACAAGTGTCCACAGGTACCCTAAATAAGGCAGTCCATTTTAGCCAAGTGCACCGTCCGTCACTTTTCCTTGGGTTGGTATTTAAATTGAACTCCAGTAACACTGATGCATCAAAATGTTGTTTTATTTGGTGTCAGATCTGACCCAATAAAAGTAGCAACAAAAAATGGTTTGAGATCTCAAAAAAAGTAGGGATCCACAGAACAAGATGAGAAATCCATTTCTATCCTACCACCCTCCAAGGAACCAGGTGGCCTTCACATATGGAACGTCCTGCATCAACGCCTCCGGTGGCTTCTAGTCCAGTCCACATAAGAACCAATCAGGCATGTAACAGCAGGTTCTGTAGCGGTGTCAAAAAAACCAGCCAGGATATTCTTCAACAGAAGCACTCTGTTGTCTTACTTAACGAGTTATACGACCGAACTCCCACAACATCTCTTGCCTTGCTCCGTGCAGACAAACGCCGTGAAAGAAAAACGCGCTAGCTCTGAGCAGGAAGGAGCTCCGTGCCACGCTTCTGAACAGGTGCGATGCATTCACAATGCAGTGGGAAAACCCAGCACTCAACAAAAAACGTGGTTTTTTTTCAAGCAATTTAGGAAAAATAAAAAAAATACATATATATACTGACAACAAAATAACCATGGGTTACAAGTCCATAGATTCACAAGAGTCTATTTAACATGTTTCTGGTGCGACTCGCTTCACATCACGCTCTACTCCGTGTAAAAATAACAAATAACTACAAAAACTCTGAGATTCGCCTTTCTCTGGTTTCACACAGTTAGAACCCGTTCTCCAGTCCACGTTGTAGCTGCAGTTTATTTGTTTATTTTTGATGTAGTTTCCTTAATAATCTGTATGCATCAAAATCCTTGTCATTTTATTTAACAAGTGTCCTGGTTCAGCTGCTCATGAGGTGGAGGCTGCTGCTTATTGACTGACAGCCGCTCTGACTGCAGCTCTGCCTTCTTTGTTACAAAAAAGCGCGTCATGCTAAATTAGCTTAGCTAGAGAGTTACTTTTTCAGTTTTAAATAAAACATAACAGTGAATCATGAGGAGATCCCTGGTTAGTCGCTGCGTTTATTAGCCAAAGTACTGGAAGCGAGGGGATAAACACTGACAGGCGACATGGCCACAGGTGGAAATAATTCATTAATTAGCTGCAGGAGCAGCAACAGACATACCGAGGGAAGTTGTTGTCAGCTGTTCTATTCACTGAACTTTCTGACCTGCTGGTTCACATAAATCCAAAGAAAATCTTTGACCATCGCTACTTTCATTCATAGCATCTGTGGTGAGTTTGAGATGTTCTTCCAAAAGTTAAAATGATTAAACACCGATAAAACTCAGATGGGAGACCTCCGCGTTGCAAAGACCCGCCCTACTCTATTTCTGATTGGCTAATGTCCTGGCTCTGCCAGATTTTATTGGTTGAGCGGAGTTTCTGTTTAAAATCTTGAATAAAAAGTCTACACGTCTTCCGCTTATCCGGGGTCAGGTCGCGGGGGTAGCAGCTTCAAGAGGGAGGCCCAGACCTTCCTCTCCCCAGCCACTTGGGCCACTTCCTCCGGGGGAATCCCAAAGCGTTCCCAGGCCAGCAGAGTCTCTCCAGCGTGTCCTGGGTCTTCCCCTGGGCCTCCTCCCGGTGGGACGTGCCCAGAACACCTCACCAGGGATGCGTCCAGGAGGCATCCTAACCAGATGCCCGAGCCACCTCAACTGGCTCCTCTCAATGTGAAGGAGCAGCGGCTCTACTCTGAGTCCTCCCCGGATTACTGAGCTCCTCACCCTATCTCTAAGGGAGAGCCAAGACACACTATGGAGAAAACTCATTTGGCCGCTTGTATCCGGGATCTCGTTCTTTCGGTCACGACCCAAAGCTCGTGACCATAGATGAGGGTAGGAACGTAGATCGACTGGTAAATCGAGAGCTTCTCCTTTTGGCTCAGCTCTCTCTTCACCACAACGGACCGGTGCAGCGCCCGCTTCACAGCAGACGTCGCACCAATCCGCCTGTCGATCTCCCGCTCCATCTTCCCCTCATTCGTGAACAAGACCCCAAGATACTTGAACTCCTCCACTAGAAGCTGGCTCTTGGGACTTTCCTTTTTGACAAAGATTATAGTTAGAGTGGTTCATGTTACCCTGAGCTACCTCTATAGTTATGCTGCTATAGGCTTAGGCTGCTGGAGGACATCAGGATCTATTGTTCTTCAATTTTGCATGACTGTTGTCATTTCAGCTTTTAACTTTTTGTTTTTTCTATTTTTTCTTCATAGTAGGTACACCTGGTCTGGCGTTCTGTTAGCTGTAACATCATCCAGGGAAGACAGATCACCTGTTATTACCATCTAATGTAAAACAGATTACTGGATCAATGTGTGCTTCTGTACTTTTTTGTCTGTCTTGTTGTGTCTCTGCTCGGTCTTCTGTAACCCCCAGTCGGTTGAGGCAGATGACCGTTCAATTGAATTTATGATCTAGAAACAGGAAGATGCATTCACAGAATGGAAGTCAGCACAGTTAACATGGGATTGCGCAATCCCAGGAGAGGCCAAGCTCGCTGCGGCCTCACCGCCACCAAGGATTTACATGAAAAATAGCGAAAAGTCTGCGATTTTAAAGAAAATATTATCAAAAATTAGGAAATTAGATAAATAAAATACTTATTACAAATGACTGAGTAAATCAAAATTTATATTATGTTATTATATATTTTCTTTCTTTCCATGATGACAAGTGAGGCATTTCTCTGGTTCATTTTGTCATTGGCATCCTTTTTTACACAGTGAGTGCACATTAGTCCAATGTTACCCTACAGTATCTGGAAGACTGAATAGATCTGATGAGCAACTTACAATAACTTCTTATAATGATGTAACGTGATAATATGTGTGATTGACCGTGACACCTCTCTTTCTCTCTCTCTCTGATCTAAGAATTTTTGCTGTGCTGTGGTGGAGTTTACATTTAACAGTGTTAATAAATTAAGATTTTGGAAGTATTTTAAGTGTCCATTCTCACTAATTCCCATTAACCTGGCCTCAAGGTATTGCACAGTTGGTATTGCACAGTTGGTATACACATTCAGTACACAAAAAAAATGTGGTGGGCCAGTCTAATCCAAAATGCCAGGGCCGATTTTTTTGTCCCAGTCCACCCCTGATGACATGTTTCATGATTTGGCGCTATATAAATAAAAACTGAAATGTATTGAACAAGAGTAAGTTTGTCAGTTTTCAAGCAGGATTTGTATATCTGTTCAACTTAAATATATAAGGAAACCAAAGAGTTAAGATCACTTACTTACCAAGAGAAATTCCTTTGGGGTTTATTTGTGGTCTCTTGCTGCCACCTGCTGGACAAGTTTGATCAAATATGATCAAACTTGATGATGATGGTGTTTGATACCATGTCAACATGGTGTCAAAATTCAGATTTCAATCTAAAATGGCTTACTTCCTGTGATACTTGCACTATGACATTAATTGTAAATTCTGAGCGTCTTGCTGAGATCTACAACTGTCCAAAATTTCATTACTCTACGATTAAGTAAGTGAATAGAAAAGGGTCCTTTGAAAATTGCATGGTGGCGCTATAGAGAAACTAAGTCCCGCTCACTAAAGTTTGTTATGGATTCCTGTTGGGGGGTGGATAAGGATGCATCCAAATGAGTTTTATGCAGCTCGGCCCAAAACTGTGGAATTCAGAGCCAAACGTATGACAGCAGCGTTTGAGGTGAATATGCCACGCCGCCACGCCCCCCTGC
This sequence comes from Fundulus diaphanus, assembly GCA_037039145.1. Lineage (NCBI taxonomy): Eukaryota > Metazoa > Chordata > Actinopteri > Cyprinodontiformes > Fundulidae > Fundulus > Fundulus diaphanus. Next base: position 52,737,849 of record CM073131.1, read on the forward strand.
TCTATCGAATCCAGTTGGGCCTGAAATCCACAACACACCAACATGTGTTCTGTCTCTGGACACAGTTTCATGTTGATTAGCTCAGAGGGGTAACATAGTGACCGCTTACAACAAAACATGACACTTCCTGTTGTCAGGGGGCGTGGCCTAAGCAATGTCATCATTTGACCATTGGATATTATAGGAGACCTGATGGTGATCAATTACTGAAAGTTTGGTGCCTCTGTGTGTTTCTGTGTAGGAGATATCACACTTTTATTTTTTGTGGCGAATAGGTGAACTTTGACCCCTGCCAACGCCCCTTCAGCATGCTCAAAAACTCACCGTTTTGATAACTTTTGATTGGCCATGCCTTATGATCAGACTGACCGAGTTTCAAGCCGATCGCTCGATATCTCTAGGAGGAGTTCGATCTTATACCAATGCTGTAACTGTCAAAATTGAGGTCAAAATCAGACTTTCAGTCTAAAATGGCCAACTTCCTGTGATACTTGCACTATGACATTAATTGTAAATTCTGAGCGTCTTGTTGAGCTCTGCAACTGTACCAAATTTCATGTCTCTACGATGAAGTAAGTGAATAGCAAAGGGTCCTTTGAAAATTGCTAGGTGGTGCCGTTGAGGCATTTTTCTTTTGATTTTTGTGACGACCTTAAAATACAAAATTTTTAAACAGTCTTCATGCATCTGCCAAGTTTGGTGAGTTTTTGAATATGATAAAGCCCCCAAAAAGGCCCCTCTTTAGGGGGGCAGAATAAAAATAATAATAAGAAACAGTACAGATACAATAGGCCTTCGCAGCGCTTCGCTGCTCGGGCCTAATTAACACTACAGATACAATAGGCCTTCGCAGCGCTTAGCTGCTCGGGCCTAATAATTAACACTACAGATACAATAGGCCTTCGCAGCGCTTAGCTGCTCGGGCCTAATTAACACTACAGAAACAATAGGCCTTCGCAGCGCTTCGCTGCTCGGGCCTAATTAACACTACAGATACAATAGGCCTTCGCAGCGCTTAGCTGCTCGGGCCTAATAATTAACACTACAGATACAATACGCCTTCGCAGGGCTTCGCTGCTCGGGCCTAATTAACACTACAGATACAATAGGCCTTTGCAGCGCTTTGCTGCTCGGGCCTAATAATTAACACTACAGATACAATAGGCCTTCGCAGCGCTTCGCTGCTCGGGCCTAATAAGAAACCATATTAATATCAGATGAAAAAACAGAGAGAATACCCTAAGGACATAAACAACTGGACAACTCGTACAAAATCCCTCTGAATGGCCGAAAAAACATAAAAGTACGGATGCGATGCTAATGCTACACGGCCTGCTAGGATCATGGGCAACAACCGATACGGACCCACAGACAAATGATATGACTGAGGCCCCAAACATGAGTGATGAAGAAATGGAAGCAGACATCATCACTGAAAGGGGAACTTGCTAAAGTGATGAGACAAACTCAGAGGAGCCCCAGCAGAAGACTTTTAAGGTATAAGATTAGAGCTGCGAGATGTCCACTCCGAAATTGCTAACAGAGCAAAGGCCATACAAGCTGAAGTGGATGTTATAAAAGTTTCTATTAAAGAATATATCCAGAACATAAATATAAAAGGCACAATATGAATGATCAGATTTACATCCAGCCAATGAAAACACTACAGACTATCATTAATCTATGGGGTTGTTCATCAGTGTAGATCTATAACCTCATAGGTGAATCAGGCTAAGTTTCATCAAGCCTATATGTTCTGACATTTTCCCCTCAGCTTGAACACTTAAAGCACACAGGGGTTTATGCTGCGTCTTTACGCTGATTCAGCTGCTGATGTTTTTTTTCTTTTCAGCTCAATGCACTTCTAAACTGTTACACTTTATAACTATTATCATCACCTTTCACAGCGACAGGTTTCTCATCTCAGCCTCTGTCCTGACCAGGCATTATACGTCCTCTGCGGTGCAGGGCGCTCTGGTGCGTAATTACCAAGCCGAAGGCTGAGTTGGAAGTTGTTCTCTGAGCGTGTTTTGTTTGTGGTTGAAGGGGAGGGCATAATGACTTTCTGCTTCACTTTTAGACCACTACTAGTCTTTAATGCGGAGTTCTATAGGAAATATAGCACTTTATATGCATTGCAACCCCAGAATTTATGAGTACAGATAAGATAAGAAACTTTATTGAGCTCACAGTAGAGAAATTCAATAGGCACATCTTTTCAAGCTTGGCGATCACTGGTTCCTGTGACAATAGTGACTATAGAAAAAGACACTTTTTGGTAACATCTGGTATCAGCATAATTTATACTTATGAATACCGGTTTAACCGGTGAGGTGGGTGGGTTTCCCCCCCCCCCCCCATTGGTGCACTGTACGTGAGGAATAAACAGTGGAAAAATGCATAAATAAAGACTGCAAAGGGCTCCTTTAGAGGAAACAGGAGGAATGACGGGTCTGAGCTGAAGCCCCTGATGTTACAAGTTCCTTAAAATGCCCCTTAAAAGAGCGTACCTAAATTACATGTAACATAATTATGCGCACCTGAATTCAAGCACAAGGCAGCACGCCCACCGAATTACCGCTGGTTCTGTTGTTAAACGAAATAGCATAATAACTCTGACCGCTCTTCCTTCTCCTCTATTGAAATGAACTGCAGCAAGAATAATTACTTATGGCCACCAGCTGTGAAAAAAGCTGAAACAGCTCCGCAGAAGGCAGGATTAGACTCAGCTCTGGATTGACAGAGCTGTGAAGAGATCATCCGTAGCTCAGATGGGCTTTGTTATTTTTATGAGTGAAAAATGCCATGTGCTGTGAAGCTATGAGCGTGTGAAGTCAGTGATTTGCATGTGTCACATGGTCAATGCGTGAGAGTTGAGAACTCTGTACAATTAGCTTGGGACTTATATAGTCAAAAAACTGACCTTTGAGACAGAAGTTGATGCTGTGTGTAAAAAGTCCCATTAGCGCATTTACAGGAAGCGGCACAATTTTAATGTTGAGAGCACTTTTATGTGGATGTTTTACTCTTGTTTTATAGAATCCATCTTCACCTTTTCCTTTATTTGTTGGTTTGGCCCCATCTCCCTCAAAAATAGACTGCAGGGTATTATAAGAGTGTATACCAAAATTTCAGGTATTTACCTGAATGACCTCACTGCTCTTCCTCAGATCAGAACTCTTGGCAAGGCCCGCTCCATCCTTGGGGATCAGAACCACCCCTTGTCTGGTAAATTCCTGCTTCTTCCTTCAGGATGTAGGTACGGCCTGCCCAAATGTAGCAGGCTAAAATATTAATTTATCTCTGCAACAACTGATTAACCTTTGTTTTTTGTGTCTGAGTGACTGTTGTTTAATTGTTTGTCTGCTACTGCAAGCTGTAAAAAAATTGCCCTATGGAGAAAAAAAAAAGATTCCTTGAACCTTGAAACTTTGAACCTAGAACCTGTCTCACATGAGACTGCATATTTAGAGCCATGCCCCAAGGTTGTCAATTTTCTCAGTCCTCAACTTTTGTTTGCAATTGCAGAAAACCGCAGTGTGTACCAGGCATAACATGTTAACTATTACAACCAGTCAAAATGTGGAGGGGTGGGGTTAAAGGAAAAAGCTGTATGTACATTGTGTCAGCTTAAAGCTATAGTTGGTAATCCTGTTCAGAAACATTTTTGTTATACTGGGTAAAATCTTCCTTCCATCCTTAAAGTAGTTAATACATTATGTATTCACAAAAAGGTGTGATGAATTATGCAGGTGAACCCGATATTCAGCCGGACACAAGGAAAGCATTCAAAAAAGTTTATTAAAGGGATGAATAAAGGAGGATGAGGCAGACAAGCAGTAACAGTCCAGGCAGATGAATCTTGGCTTGGCTTGGCTGGTGAATGCAGGCAGACGATGCAGACAGGCAGAGATGTGGAGAAGACCAGATTAGGCCGGTAGGGACAGACTTAACTGAGCCATGCAGGCTGGAAAACTACCAGAACAGGGAAAACCAACGACTGGAACTCACAATATGCACAGGCCACCTCAGCAGAAGAGTCCAGCTGGCAGGGAGCACATCATCCAGTGGATCCCAGGAAAAAAAAACAGAGGCGAACATTCTTGAGCAGAGCAGTGAAGAGAGTGAGAAAAGGAGACGTTCTGGAAAGGAAGTATTGGCAGAGGCAGGCTTAAATAGGCTGGGGCACAGGTGAGCAGAGGTAATCTAATTAGTGAAGACAGGTGGAGCTGACCTGGCAGGCAAATGACTTGTGAAAAAAGGAATGACTGGTAACATAAAGAAATGCCCCAAACTATGATGGAACTCAAATCAAGAAAAACCCCAAAACAGAAAACTGAACTAAGGCAGGAACTTAAACTATGACAAAAGGAGGTTAAAAATAATTTTCTGTTGGAGCTGCAGGCCTGTAACAACTCTTAACCAATCTGCTGTTCAGTCCAAACACTATGGATTTGATAGAGTTTTGTTCCTACTTTCATTCACCTCTTTCCTCAAGTTCCGGGTTTTTTTCCTTATCTACTAGTTGTCCCACATGCCGATCATTCTGACGTGCTGACGTAACGCCAGTGTGCGTGCTCGTTCCTTCTGAGTTTCCACTTGATGGCTGCGCACGCGCACTATTGTTTGTGTATCCAGTTAGCTTAGCTTTAATGTTAACTGTTCATTGTAGCTCCGCTGCTCTCACCGTTTGCAAAGCAAACTGCGTTCATGTTTGTGAGAAGTTTGAGAAACAGAAAATCCAGAAGAATGACAGACTAGTTTTAAATAAAGAGCATGTTGACTTGTTTCCTGCCTTGTTATTACAATAACATAACAATAAAATAAATAAACATACAAATAATGTTTCCATAATTGTATATGCGTTATTGTCTTGAATATTTTTTAAAGACAAAATAGCCCGCCGGGATAAACATCTGGATCACACATAGGTGAGTAAGAACACTTTTTGCGCATTTTACTAGTAACAGGAGAACTTTGATGTAGAGTGAGAACCTTTTTTTGTCCTCACGTTTTTTTCTCACCCAGAAGTTTCATGTTTAAGACTAAAATGTCAGGTTTAGGATCCCTAAGATGTTCTCATCCTGGACAGAAAGGAACGTTGGTTTAAAGGGGGTGTAAAAGAGTCCACCCATCATTAAAAAGGGTTAGGTTCAAGGGTACTAGTCCCGATGTCCAATAGCCCCCCAGGGTTCTTACCAGAGCATTTCAATGTAATGGCCATTAAACTTAAAGCTTATGCTGAAATTAGAGAGTTATGCGTAACGGTGCCATGTGCTAAGCTAACACTGCAACACAGATATATGAGAGCAGCATAAAAAGATCAGTTAACCTCATGAACAAAGCATCAGTGATAGTGATCTGTCTGAGCTGCCCCTTTGAGCTGCACCACACACGCAGCGAAGCAGCACGCCAATTAGAAATGGAGTTGTTGAGGAAGAACAGAAAAGAGATTTAATCAGAAATTCTTTATTAATCCCAAAAGGAAATAAAAAGTTGCTTTAACTCCATTTAGCCAGAGCTGTGATGTGCCTCAGAGCCATCAGAGCTACAGAGACTGCTTGATGTTTGTAGATTTTAATAAACCAGTGAAATATCAGTAGTTGGGAGGAATTTCACTGGAACGTTTCTGCCTGTTTTTTTTTTGTTTTTTTTGTTTGTTTCAAATGTTTTCTTGAACAAAAGACGGCTGATGCTGAGAGAGAACCCAAGGTGGAGGAATGAATCTTCCAATTTTTTTTTTTGTTACCACATCTGTCTTTTAACCAGAATTTCTGTCGTGAACCAAGCTGGTTCTTTGTGTGAAGTTTATGCTGTAAAATCTGAATGAAACCTTAGATTCAGGGACCTGAACTGCTGTTTTCACCAGAGATGATGCTGATGTGTCCTCATCACAACGACCTGAAGATCAAAGGTGACCTCTGACCTCTCTAATCTCTCTGCTCTGTGTTGTTTCCTCTCCTGCAGCTCAGGTCAGCATCACAGCAGAACCTGGACAAAACCAAGCTTCTTCTCCAGGTGAGTCCATTTGTCTCTGGATCAGAACCTCCAGCAGCTTCCTGGTTGTGGATGAGAGAAACATCTCAGATCAGATTCAGTGCAGCAGATAATGTGGGACAGTAGTTTGAACATCACCTACCTGGGAGATCATACTAGAGGTTAAAGGTCATGGTACGACCATATTTAATTGATTGTGACCTTTGACTTCTGTATACCAACCTATTTCCATAGTTCATCAGGCAACATGACCTCTGACCTGCAGTGACTGGAGCAGATGAATCATGTCAGTAATATTGTGACAGATTTAACGTCTGATTTAGACGAGCAGGATGATAATAATAGAAGAAACTCTTTACATCTAAACGTTTTTTTTTAAATGAACGATTCTGACACCTAAATGAACCGGTGGTGGCACTTGTTCTTTTAGGTGGTTCTGAGGGCCAAAGGGGGTCCAGGCTGGTTCTAGAAAGGTGTTGGTGATGTAGAGGCTGAAGAGCAGATGTTCATGCTGGTGGTCAGCTGCAGGTGATGGAGATCAGTTCATGATACCTCAGGAACTCCTGATCCAGAACAGAACCGGGTCATAGTATCAGCTCCTGATGCCCATTTAGTCCAGTACTTCTGGGGCATTGTCTGGTATTTTTGAAGCAGTGTGTGAATCCAGTCCAGAACTTGAAGCATTTCAGTGATCTGACCAGAGAAATGATATGGACCAGTGGTTCTGGAGAATAACATAACCAGCTTTAACTCATCCAGATGAGGTTCTGGTTATTAGGTGTAACTATCTGTACCCATCAGATCTCTGGGCTTCTGGACCCACTCTGGGTCAGCCGGGTCCTCTTTCTCTGCTAATGTTCCTTCTGGAACCAGAGGAACTGGCAGCAAAGGAGAAAATCAGCTTTAATGCCAAACATCTCAGTTTCACCAGATTATGGAAAATATTCTGGAACTGATCCTTTCTTCATTTGTCTCCACAGAACCGTTTCCATCCTGGGCCACAGTTCTCCTGGTTCTGGGTCTGGTTGGTGCTGCTGCAGGTCTTTTATATCATTTTCGGCACTGTTTCAAGTCAGGTGAGTCTCTAAAACTCCATTACCCATAATGCTGATGGTCACTGCCTGGTCTCCTGTCGTTGCCACAACCTTCTCCAAGAGGATCCTGAGCAGGACTCTAGAAGCTCCTCTGAGGAACCTTCTGGTGGATTGTGGGTCAGATCTCAGCAGCTTCATGTCTCTTTGTCTGGTTGAGGACAAGCAGAGGCAGAAACTGCTGAGTCAGTGACTGAGGAGGAAGCAGAGCTGCTTGGTCTGCTGTCAGTCAGCAGCTGGTTCCCAGTTCACCAGAAGCTCAGTGTGGAGATGGACAGAGATCTCTGAGCTGATGCTTCCATCATGGTCCATGAACACAGGACCTCAGAGGTTCTCAGCTCTCTGCTCATCATCTGCTCCACACTCTTTGATCCAGCAACACTTCTCACTCATCCATCCATCTGATGGGTTCCTCAGTAGGTTCTGACTCCTTCTCTGGTAGCTGCTCCACATGTCCTGAAGAAGAAAACACGTCTCCATCAGAAACTGGTTTAAACTGGTTTCTGTCAGACAGGAGACAGACGTCAGGTGAGCTCAGGTCAGCTGGTTGGTCCACGTCCTCCAACAACCTGCTGGACCTTCTTCAGTCTGAAGACTGAGAGTCCTCCACCAGCAGGAGACCAGAGAGGACACGAGAAACATCAGCATTTAAGTTCCTGCAGCATGAAACCAGAACCGCTGTTTTCACATCTGAGAGGAACATTTGTCCTGAACCCAGCAGAACCAGAACATCAGATCAATGTTTGCAATATTTCTCATTAAGTTAACATGATAGGACAAAACCTAAGGCCCAGGTTTTGTGCAAGGGACTGGGTAATGAAGACATAGAGGACACAGGATGACAAAATTCTAAATATGAGTAATGGGCCAATAAAAATGGTAATCATCATAACTGTCTCAAAAAGGGCTTACAGACTATTTTATTCTACCTGACCAAACCAAGTATCCACAACCTAACTCCAAACTGACCCGACACCAAGACACCGAAAGGTTATTAATAAGGATATGGTAAAACCATTAAACACCATAGGGGAAATAAAGTTAAATTTCAATACTAAGTGTCAGGATCCCCGGGAGTTTATCTTATATATTGATTTATTTGACCAACAGACATTTTACAGTTTTGAGAAAATATTTCACAGATGTCCAAAAGGAGTAGGAAGAAGCAAAAGCGTATTTGTGCCCATTTCCACATTAAAAATGGGAAACATGTAATACATACACAGTACCTAATCAACAGTCCTTCCAAACATTCATGTTACAGGTAATAGAATTAAACTGAAATAAGTGGAAAAATAAACATTTATCAGGACATACATTTTAAAGCCCAACTTCCTCCTTGTACGTTGTGAATATCATTTGTTTGTTCTGATTTTTAAATTGCGCCATCCTTGGGCGTCACACCCAATCTGTTCTACAATTTCTCTCCACAAACGGAGACATAAACGTTTTAATGTTGTACATGACCACTGATGTTTAAAATTAATCTCCCCGCTCAGGTTCCTGCCCCCAACTTCATTCTGAAACGATTTCTGAATATTTCCAGTTTATTATTTATGGATTCTGAAAATTACCCAAATCTGTCAATTTTAATAGTTTTGATTTTAAGATTAATGAATTTGTGTGATCTCTGTAACCAAAATAATAAATTATTCTTATCCATAAAACAGCAGTGCTCCAACTGCAGGTTGCTCAGTGCAAGAACAAGAACTGACAAAGAATCCTGGATAGGTGTAGAAACGTTTTCAGAAAGAACTGAACAAAAGTCTGGTAGCCTCCGGTTTAAGCCTGTTTACTGTTGCGATGGCTCTGATAACTGAGAATTTATGGAGGCATGCAGTTTTTTATGTTCTCACTCTCTGTAATTTTCTGTCAGTCTGTTAGATTTGGTTCCTATACTAGTGAGTGTCTGTCCATTATGATTGAAGTTGTTCTTTTAGACCTTTATTTTCCTGTCTGCCTTTGTTCTGTTAGTGAGTTCTTTGGTTCTATTGTTTTATCAACTATGTTATCCTGTCAGGTTCTGCTCCCCTCTGGTCTCTGCCATATCACTGCTCTCTCTCCATCTGCTTAATGAACCTCTACATGTTTCACAGGCGCTAAATTGCTCCACTCCCCCATTAATGCAGTCAGCTCAGTCACGCTCATTATAAGGTCCTCCGTTATGCTACCCCCGTTCTGGGCTCTGTTCAGCCGAGCTCCTGGTTCCTGTGTTTTATGCCTGCTTTTAAGTTTTATCATCATTTATGAATAAAACAACAAGCAACTCCAGGATGCTCACCTGCTCTCTGGTTAACTAAATTACAACCTAATGAGACCAAAAGATCTTACTAAACCCAAACTAAGTCAATGGTTGGTCCCTGCTAACGTGGCATGGCTTCAAAGTCCTTCATCTTGGCCACGCCCCTATCCAGACAGGTAGCAGCCACGTCCCCAATCCAGGTGTCTCAATAGAAGAGAAACATAATTAATGAAACATGCTGAAACCACACATTGATTTACATTTTAAAATATATGTTCAACTACTAAACTAATATTCAGGTGAATGTGTGGCTGAGTCCATCACATTCTGATGCTTCTACTAAAGGAACCTTTTGGATCAGAACTAAACAGTTCTGTTTGGATCTGAAAACTGGTCTCACTGAGAGCTGGTCTGGTTCTGGTGTCCAGTTGGACGGGTCCAGTTCTTCCTGCCAGTCTGAGAAAACCAGGAGCTCAATGATGATGTTAGATCAAAATGTCCTCAGAGCTGCTGCTGCTGTCTGTCCAACTCATCTTGTCCTTTGTTGTCCTCTCAGTCCCACAGGTGGTGGAGGTGGATTCAGGGGAGAAGTCTGTCCTGCTGTCCTGGAGAACCACAGTTACACTGCCTGGAGATGCTAGAGTGGAGTGGAGGGACAGGAGAAACAGGAGGGTCCATGTGTACGGTTCTGATCAGGCTGAAGAATTGGACAAGAGATACAGAAACAGAACCAAGATGAATGAAGACCCGCTGAGAACTGGAGACCTCAGTCTGACTCTGGAACACCCCACAGATGGAGACTCTAACATTTACACCGGCAGCGTCTTCAGTAGGGATGGAAACATCCTGATGAAGAAGCAAATTGATCTCCAGGTCAAAGGTCAGGAGTTTAAATGTGATGTTGTATTTCTCCAATCAGCTGATCAGGTGTGATCAATACTGATCAGAGGCTCCTTGTAATGAACGGGGACAGATGGACCCAGAATTCAGACCGACAGTAGGAGTGGACGAAAGGAGGATTTATTAACCTCAGACTGGCAGAAAAAGGGACAGACAGGCTCAATAAACAGTTCCATTCGGTACATGAGAGAGCTGAACCCAAAAACAGGCAGGAACAAAGAAAAACTCAGGGAATTCAAAAACACAAGTCCAGGAAAGGCAAAAACTCAGAAAATCCAAAACACTGGTCCGGTCAAGACAAAAACAAGCAGGCAATCCAACAAGCAGGGAAAAACAGGTACAGAGTCTGCTGGCTCAGAATCCACAAAGCAAATAAGGTCAGGATCAACAGATAGGAAAAAACCACTGGATACAACTCACCAAGTAAGCTCATGAGAGGATCTGGCACTGATGTTGGGTCTGGGAGCTGGTTAAGTAGTGGTAGCTACAGGTGGAGCATGTTAGAACTAATTGCAGCAGGGGTGGAGATGAGCAGGTGTGTGGAGTAAGTAATCAGAGCCAACATCAGTACCGAGATCTCAACAGAACTGAGAAAACAAATGAACTGCACAGAAATAATACTTAAAACAATGACAGATGTCAAACACCAACAGTACCTAAACTATAAAACAGAACTCAAACTATGACACTCCTTAGAAGCTGAAAGTGAAATGTGGCCCAGAGAAGGTCCAGTTTCCATCAGTTTTCAGAACTTCATGACCAACATCCATCTGATCGATGTTAACCTGAAAGATTTAAAACATTTGAAGGGAGAGGACAACAATGCTGACATACATACAATGAGTTCATTTAGCAAAACAATTACATGACACCTTAAAAAAGTCCTTTGCTCTGTGTTTGAAAACAGGAAATGTAATCAGAGTTTCATAACATTGTGTATTTTGATATAAGTTCTAATCATTTGCAGCAGCAAAGCAAAGAGACATCAGGCAGAAGAAGACTTGGTTTTAGGGACTTCCTGTTAGACACAGATCCCCAACATTCAGCCAGACATGGTGTTTGTGTTTTCATATCAGAGTCCCTCTGCTGTAGCAGAGGGACTCTTCCTCTCTGTTGTTCTCTACAGCTCCTCTTCCTCTCTGTTGTTCTCTACAGCTCCTCTTCCTCTGTTGTTCTCTACAGCTCATCTTCCTCTCTGTTGTTCTCTACGGCTCATCTTCCTCTGTTGTTCTCTACAGCTCATCTTCCTCTGTTGTTCTCTACAGCTCATCTTCCTCTCTGTTGTTCTCTACAGCTCCTCTTCCTCTCTGTTGTTCTCTACAGCTCCTCTTCCTCTGTTGTTCTCTACAGCTCCTCTTCATCTCTGTTGTTCTCTACGGCTCATCTTCCTCTGTTGTTCTCTACAGCTCATCTTCCTCTGTTGTTCTCTACAGCTCCTCTTCCTCTGTTGTTCTCTACAGCTCATCTTCCTCTCTGTTGTTCTCTACAGCTCATCTTCCTCTCTGTTGTTCTCTACAGCTCCTCATCTTCTGTTGTTCTCTACAGCTCCTCTTCCTCTGTTGTTCTCTACAGCTTATCTTCCTCTCTGTTGTTCCCTACAGCTCATCTTCCTCTGTTGTTCTCTACAGCTCATCTTCCTCTGTTGTTCCCTACAGCTCATCTTCCTCTGTTGTTCTCTACAGCTCCTCTTCCTCTGTTGTTCTCTACAGCTCCTCTTCATCTCTGTTGTTCTCTACAGCTCATCTTCCTCTGTTGTTCTCTACAGCTCATCTTCCTCTGTTGTTCTCTACAGCTCATCTTCCTCTCTGTTGTTCTCTACAGCTCCTCATCTTCTGTTGTTCTCTACAGCTCCTCTTCCTCTCTGTTGTTCTCTACAGCTCATCTTCCTCTCTGTTGTTCCCTACAGCTCCTCATCCTCTGTTGTTCTCTACAGCTCCTCTTCCTCTCTGTTGTTCTCTACAGCTCCTCTTCCTCTGTTGTTCTCTACAGCTCCTCTTCCTCTCTGTTGTTCTCTACAGCTCCTCTTCCTCTGTTGTTCTCTACAGCTCCTCTTCCTCTCTGTTGTTCTCTACAGCTCCTCTTCCTCTCTGTTGTTCTCTACAGCTCCTCTTCCTCTGTTGTTCTCTACAGCTCCTCTTCCTCTCTGTTGTTCTCTATAGCTCGTCTTTGTTCTCTACAGCTCATCTTCCTCTCTGTTGTTCTCTCAGTCCATCAGGTGGAGGTGGAACAGGGGGTGGAGTCTGTCCTGCTGCCGTTCACAACAACATCTGGGCTGCCAGGAGATGCTGGAGTGTTCTGGTGGGACAAAGACAGTTCCAGGGTCCATTTGTTTGAAAACAATTCTGATCAGGATGAAGAACAGGACCAGCTCTACAGAAACAGAACCAGGATGAATAAAGACCCGCTGACATCCGGAGACCTCAGTCTGACTCTGAAACGTCCCACAGAGGAAGACAGCGGAGAATACAGATGTAGAGTCAGGAAGAGTGGAGAGCTGCTGAGAGCAAAAAACATTCAGCTGACAGTCAAAGGTTTGTCTCTCTGCCTTTCTAAACATCTACTGTCTTTCTCTATAACTGTTGCACCTGATCTTCAAAGATTGTGTCCCCCAGTGGAAAGACGTGAAACACAGATTTGGTCCTCCTCATTTAAATGAGTAAATTGTGTTAAATGCTGATGGTTTGACGAAGCTCTTCACACTGCAGTCAGTCACACAGTCACACCCTGATGGTGGTTTGTTAGCAGCCACAGCTGACCTGGAGCAGAAGTGAGGAGAAAATGTTCCAGCTGACTGATCAGATACATCACAGTGTGACTGTTCACTGGTCATAGCTGAGCAGAGCTTCTTCAGCTCTGTTGACTGAAACCTCCCTTCAGTTGTTGGAGGCAATAGTGATAATAACTTAAAAACATAACTAGACTCACACAACCATCAGACCTGAACAGCGCCCCCCCTTCCTGCCCCTTCCCTCCTCTTAGTGACTCCAGTCAGCATGGTAAAAATGTTTTTTTAGGAAATTATTTTTCTGATGTTGAGGTAGGGAATAAACCACCACAGTTGCCATAGGTTAGTGAATTTGTCCAGTTTAACATTGGTTTGACACATATTGTTAACAATCACAGCAAAAACATAGAAATCAGCACCTCTTTGACAGAATTCATTTTTTACTCATCTTTGGCTGAGTCTCTAACAATGGCAGCACATATGACATCAGCGCAGTGATGCAGCAAACCCTAAAACTCCATCTTGTCACGTACACACCAGGCTTAAAAAAGTTTTCTTTAGTCAGAATAGAGTTAAAAGTTTTTAGAAATCTCCACATTTGCCAGAGTTTTTAAGATCATTCTTTTTTAGTTTTGCGTCCCACAGAGGAAGGCAGTGTAGTCTACGTCTGTAGAGTCTGGATAAACAGCAGATTAACGAGAAGGAAAACTGTTTATCTCAGAGTCAAAGGTTCTGTTGTTTGTTCTCATCTCTCTGCTTCTGTTTTTGTTCTGATTTTGGGTTCTAATGGATCTTTTGTCTCCACATCAGGGTGGGATCAGGACCAGAACCGACTAAAGGACATCAGGACCAGAACCAACTACATTGACCCGACTCCTCTGATGGGTGAACAATCAGTCTGATCTGTTCACACATCAATGATTTGTTCTTGATCCAATCAGACTTTTTGTTCTGAGAGAAGAACTCAGTGAAGGTTCTGTTGGATGAAGAACAGAGGACTCTTCATCAGCTGCTGCCTCTGGGTCCAGTCTGCAGACTCTGTATTGATCAGAATCAGAATCAGAAATACTTTAATAATCCCAGAGGGAAATTATTTTCGTTACACGCTCTAGATATACAAATAACATAATAATAAATAAACAACATTCCCCACAAAGGAAATATAAATATATAGAGAGCAAAAAGAATGAATAAATGTCATTAATTGTCGATAATTCTGAGTCAGAAATTAGAGGGAGGGGAGGGGGGTGTTTGACTCTCAGAGGAGTCAACCCCCCCCTGTAATTTCTGACTTTGTGACAGGCTTAACAACTGAGAGCTTGAAGCTGATTCTGGTAGCAGAATCTGACCCAAACAGAGTAAAACAGTCAGGAGGATGGTTCCAGTTAGAGACCAGAAGCATCTTAGGTTAGGTTCTTAGGTTCTTTGTTTTCTGATGTCATGTTGATTTGCTGCACTGCTTTGGAACGTTGTAAAAACCCATAATTTCTCAGCCTTTCTGTTTAGTAAAGCTGGAACGTTTCAGGGTTTCCAGCAGCTCTTCACTGTTTTCTGGACCGTCTGACTCGTTCAGAGGAATTCAGTTGGAAGTTTCCTTCCTCTGAATCTGCAGTTGATCTTTTTTAAGATCCAGTTGAAGCTGCTTCTTCTTTGACGCTGAAGGAGTAGAGTTGCGTTTATTTCGTGCCCCTGCTACTCTTTTCCTTTAAAGCCCACCTGGGCAATTGTTACCCAAAGTTTCTTGACTCACAGGACTTGTAGTAGTCTTTCACCACCTTTCAACTGTCAAAGCCTCCTAAAACAGCTGAAAAACACAAGTCAGAGGCTGCCATGAGAAAAGCTAATCTGGTAGCAGCGTTAGCTTAGCATAAATCAGCCATGATCCTGGTACTCAGGAAGGATTTTAAAGAGGTTAATGATGAGCTAGACTGCCTTCGGGAAACTTTCAACAGCCACAGCAGCCGCTTGACTTCATCAGAGGACGATGCAGATTATTGGCAGCCACATCTGGACACAATGAAGAGCTATGGGAGGCTACAGAGCGGAACATTGAAGCTAAGGACTAAGCTAACCATGGCCCGTCATCATCGGTTTTCAGCGGTTTCAGTGATTCGAGAGGCCTGAAAAAGAGGACAGCTGAAGTACTGTAATGCTTTCCTTCGATTCTACGAGACCTACTCTCCTGACGTGGCTACAGAAAGACGGGAGTCCAGAACCGCTGCACTATCTGGGTCTGGGCCTGTGCTGATTTACCCCGCAACGCTCCGGATCACCAAAGTTGATGGGACATGGTAACATTTGGCCAAAGTTGAAAGATTCATTCAAAACCTGAAGGACTCTTCTTTGAGGGCAGTTTTTTACCTTCTAGGCTATGATTCTATTGCTTTGCTTTTAATTGCAACTTTTCTTTTACTATAGTGAGTGAATGGCTTAATTTATCTCAGATATTTGTCCTTTTTTTCACATGTAGATTGTATCTGACCTGTTACCCTGTGCATTTTTCACAAACACATAACCTGAAGCTTTAATAGCTTTTTCTTATTTTCTTTCTTCTAAAGGACTTATTTGGTGGGTCAGGGAATTTCACTCAAGCAGTGTCAGTATGGAAGTGATGCAGGTAGTTATGGAAGGTGTGCTCTATGTTCTAGTCTGTATTTTCACCGGGTTGCTTTGGGCAGGGAGGGTTTCAACTGTCATTACTAAAGAAACAGTTTGTCTTGTTCAACCAGCACATTCTTGTTCACAAATTTCTAACTTTACAATCTATTTATGTTCTCTCTTTATTAGAGTTACACTTACCTCTCAACTTTTGACGACAGTTGAGAGTGAGATTGTGGTCCGGGGGTGGGGGGTGGGGGGGGGCGGGGGCTTTTGGTGTTGGTCGATTCCAGAGGGTCACTATTTTAAACGGACTGTCTTACTTTCTTACTTCACATCATTCGATAAAGAAGGAAAGTAATGGTGACAGTTTGCTTTCAGAAATTATTAGGCAATTTGAATTATTTCAAACTAATAAAACATGACGACTTACCATTTAATTTGCACGCAACACGGACCGTAGAAGTGTTTCACTTTGGATGAGGGAAACTTGTTTGCGCGGCGGCGGTCCTTGCAGCTGTGTTCCCTCTACTACTGGACCGCTTCGCGTCATGGCGGAACCGCAAATTGGTTCCGCCATGACGCGAAGCGTCCGTACGCGTGCGTTTCAAGAGTGAGATTTTGATTGTAAGATTGAGATTTTCAAAGTAATGCGTGTGAGCGTGTGCAATTGATGAAATGCGTGTGTCACACGGTCAATGCGTGAGAGTTGAGAGCTATGGTTACATGAACATTAACTTTTGTTTCTTGGAAAGTGTAAAGTAATGAAGCTCTCACACACCTGTAGAAGCTAGGAGCACATATATTTCATCAAATGCATCTAAGGAACCTGGATAATGAGTCACTGAAGTGTGGCAGCTCTTTCATCCTGCTATCTAAGTTAAAGCAAGGGGAGTTTCAATATTAATAAACAAAAATTTCTGAAGAAATAAACAGAGGTAATGCAGTCAACAAAGTAAAATATAAATCATACAGTGTTACAGAAACCCATCAGAAACAGAATTATTGTATAAATAAATTAAAGCAGTTTTCTCACAAGAAGGGTTTAGAAAGTCAGCTGTTGGAGTATTTAATGGGTTTCTGTTGTTTTCCATCAGTTTGGCTCTGAATGTTGAGAAATAGTCAAATATTTTTAAAAGGGCCTCTGTTAGTAAGAAATGTTCCAGATGAAATGTTTTAATTTTACAAGTTATGTGTTGAAGGCCGGCCAGTTGTGTTCACCTAAAATGACAGTGTGATGTACAAAGATGATCAGAGGTATGACCATCAGAAGGTTCCAGCAGCTTCTTCTACTCCTGCTGCCTCCAAATGAATATCTGCACGTCTCTGCAGGCAGAGTCCTTTGATGGTGGTTCCTCCGATCTGCCTGACATCCACCAACTCCTCTTCAGCAGCTTGGTTTAGTGTCTCTGTCTGGAGCTGGATTGGCTACCAGGTTTCTATTATGGAAACAAGATCTGAGCCTGAAAACAACAACCATGTCTGGAACCAACAATCTCTGGTTTAAACAGGCTGGATCAGTACCTGCCAAACCACACATGGAAAAGATAAATATAAATCTTTAAAAGTTTTTATCTGTTTTAGTTTAAATGTGTATGTTATGCTTCAGACAGTGACACCAGATACAGGATTCGAAGTAAATTTGTATAAAATGAAACGTATATATATAGTTTGGGTACTAATCAGAAGAATATATGACAGTAATTTCACAAACATATTCTTAGTAGGCAAATGTAACATCAAACTTAAATCAATGACCAATCATCAGTGAAACTAAACTAAAATGTATGATTAAACCAAATGGGTGATTAAACTACAAGGACATGCATGAATATGTCACAATTCATGTATTCTGTGTAGGATCTGTTAGTTTGGGTTTTGGTTCTGTTTTTCCACTTTGCTTTGGTTTTTCAGTTCATCTGCCAGTTATCATCAGCTCAGTTACAAATCAGATCTGTTTACCCTCCCAGACACCAATCACCATCCAATCAGTTCCACCTGTTACCTGTAATTAGTACTCAGCTCAGTCACCTTTTCATGCCACTACTTATAGTCATCTCAGTCTGTTGCAATCTGCCAGATCATTTACAAGCTATCTGTAATGATATTGGCACTGGTGCTGGTCTGATCCAGAACTCAGCACACCTGTCCTGCTCCACCCTGCATGCAATCATCCTCACTGGTTCCACCTGTTCTGTTCAGTATTAAATCAGCCAGCAGACCTGCCACCAGTGCCAGATCTTCAAGCCTATTGGTGAGAACTTTCCAGCCACTCTGATTACCTGTCTATCTGATTGCCTGTTGCCCGACCTGCATCTTCCTTCTGTTTCTGAGCCTGTCCAAACTCCGATCAAGCCTACCTGAGACCTGCCTGCCTGTTGGATTTTGAACCTTGGAACCTGCACGACTTGGATTGCCCGTCTGAACCCCCTGAATCAGCCTGTCTGTGAGTACTGGATCCCTCCTAACTCCTGTAACTCTCTGAGCCTCCCAGTTACTGAACCCAGACCGGACCTGGACCTGACTCTTGGATAACCCCTGATAGAATTATTTTTAATATTTTCTACATATTTTATGTTATTTACTATGTTCATTGCATTTATCATATATATTTACTCTTTGCTGCTAAGGAGTTTAAGCTTTTAGATATTAAAGTATTTTATTTGACTGATCTCTATTATTGTTGCAGAAGGCCTGCAGAAAGCAGAGAAATATGTTGTGACGATAATAAGTGTTTTTCTAAATATGTTTGAAACTGTTAGGAACTCTATTCAGCCATCTGGAGAGCTTACGCATAACTGTACTGTGTGAACTGTCCGTCCGTCCGTCTTCTTCCGCTTATCCGGGGTCGGGTCGCGGGGGCAGCAGCTTCAGTAGGGAGGCCCAGACGTCCCTCTCCCCGGCCACTTGGGCCAGCTCCTCAGGAGGAATCCCAACGCGTTCCCAGGCCAGCCGGGAGACATAGTCCCTCCAGCGTGTCCTGGGTCTTCCCCTGGGCCTCCTCCCGGTGGGACGTGAACGGAACACCTCTCCAGGGAGGCGTCCAGGAGGCTCTCTCTTCACCACAATGGATCGGTACAGCGCCCGCTTCACAGCAGACGCTGCACCAATCCGCCTGTCGATCTCCCGCTCCATCTTCCCCTCATTCGTGAACAAGACCCCAAGATACTTGAACTCCTCCACTAGGGGCAGCACATTCTCCCCAACCCGGAGAAGGCACTCTACCCTTTTCCGGTTCAAGACCATGGTCTCGGATTTGGAGGCACTGATTTTCATCCCGGCCGCTTCGCACTCGGCTGCGAACCGATCCAGTGAGAGCTGTAGATCACGCCCTGATGAAGCCAATAGGACCACGTCATCCGCGAATAGCAGAGACGCAATCCTAAGGCCACCAAAACGGATCCCCTCAACACCTTGGCTGCGCCTAGAAATTCTGTCCATAAAAGTTATGAACAGAATCGGTGACAAAGGGCAACCTTGGCGGAGTCCAACTCTCACCGGAAACGAGTCCGACTTACTGCCGGCAATGCGGACCAGACTCTGACACCGGTCGTACAGAGACCTGACAGCCCTTATTAAAGGGTCCGGTGCTCCATACTCCCGGAGTACCCCCCACAGGATCCCCCGGGGGACACAGTCGAATGCCTTCTCCAGATCCACAAAGCACATGTAGACTGGTTGGGCAAACTCCCATGCCCCCTCAAGAATCCTGCTGAGGGTATAGAGCTGGTCCAGTGTTCCACGGCCAGGACGAAAACCACACTGCTCTTCCTGAATCCGAGATTCGACTATCCGACGGACCCTCCTTTCCAGAACCCCTGAATAGACCTTACCAGGGAGGCTTAAGAGTGTGATTCCCCTGTAGTTGGAACACACTCTCCGGTCCCCCTTTTTAAATAGGGGGACCACCACCCCAGTCTGCCAATCCAGGGGAACTGCCCCCGATGTCCACGCAATGTTGCAGAGCCGCGTTAACCAACACAGCCCCACAACATCCAGAGCCTTAAGGTACTCAGGGCGAATCTCATCCACCCCCGGGGCCTTGCCACCGAGGAGCTTTTTAACAACCTCGGCAACCTCAGCCCCAGAGATGGGAGAACCCGACCCAGAGTCCTCAGGCTCTGCTTCCTCAATGGAAGACGTGTTGGTGGGATTAAGGAGGTCTTCGAAGTATTCCGCCCACCGACACACAACGTCCCAAGTCGAGGTCAGCAGCACACCACCCCCACTGTAAACAGTGTTGGTACTGCACTGCTTCCCCCTTCTGAGACGCCGGATAGTGGACCAGAATCGCTTCGAAGCCGTACGGAAGTCTTTCTCCATGGCCTCTCCGAACTCTTCCCACGCCCGAGTTTTTGCCTCGACGACTAGCCGAGCCGCGTGCCGTTTCGATTGCCGGTACACATCAGCTGCTTCCGGAGTCCCACAGGCCAAAAAAGCCCGGTAGGACTCCTTCTTCAGCTTGACGGCTTCCCTCACCGCTGGTGTCCACCAGCGGGTTCGAGGGTTGCCGCCGCGACATGCACCGACAACCTTGCGGCCACAGCTCCGACTAGCCGCCTCAACAATAGAGGCGTGGAACATGGTCCATTCAGACTCAATGTCCCCCGCCTCCCTCGGGACGTGTTCAAAGTTCTCCCGGAGGTGGGAGTTAAAGCTCCGCCTCACAGGGGACTCTGCCAGACGTTCCCAGCAAACCCTCACAGTGCGTTTGGGCCTGCCCGGTCGGACCGGCTTCCTCCCCCGCCATCGGAGCCAACTCACCACCAGGTAGTGGTCGGTGGAGAGCTCCGCCCCTCTCTTCACCCGAGTGTCCAAGACATACGGCCGCAGATCAGATGAAACGACAACAAAGTCGATCATTGAACTGCGACCTAGGGTGTCCTGGTGCCAAGAGCACATATGGACACCCTTATGCTTGAACATGGTGTTTGTGATGGACAATCCATGACGAGCACAGAAGTCCAACAACAAAACACCACTCGAGTTCAGATCAGGTGGGCCATTCCCCCCAACCACGCCCCTCCAGGTCCCACTGTCATTGCCCACGTGAGCGTTGAAGTCCCCCAGCAAAACGAGGGAGTCCCCAGGAGGGGCACTCTCCAGCACCCCCTCCAAGGACTCCAAAAAGGGTGGGTAATCTGAACTGCTGTTTGGCGCATAAGCGCAAACAACAGTCAGAACCCGTCCCCCCACACGAATGCGGAGGGAGGCCACCCTCTCGTTCACCGGGGAAAACCCCAACGTGCAGGCACCGAGATGGGGGGCAACAAGTATGCCAACCCCAGCTCGGCGCCTCTCACCATGGGCAACTCCAGAGTGGAAGAATGTCCAGCCCCTCTCAAGGAGACTGGTTCCGGAGCCAGAGCGGTGCGTCGAGGTGAGTCCGACTATCTCTAGTCGGAACCTCTCAACCTCGCGCACAAGCTCAGGCTCCTTCCCCACCAGAGAGGTGACATTCCACGTCCCAAGAGCCAGCTTCTGCAGCCGAGGATCGGAACGCCAAGGTCCCCGCCCTCCACTGCTACCCGTTGCACATTGCACCCGACCCCTTTGGCCCCTCCGACAGGTGGTGAGCCCATCGGAAGGGGGACCCATGTCACCTCTTCGGGCTGAGCCCGGCCGGGCTCCATGGGCAAAAGCCCGGCCACCAGACGCTCGCCAACGTGCCCCACCTCCAGGCCTGGCTCCAGAGTGGGGCCCCGGTGACCCGCGTCCGAGCGAGGGAACACGAGGTCCAATAATCGTACTCATCATAAGGGGAATTTTGGGCTGCGCTTTGTCTGGTCCCTCACCTAGGACCTGTCTGCCTTGGGTGACCCTACTAGGGGCTTAAAGCCCCTGACAGCATAGCTCCTAGGATCATTGGGACACTCAAACCCCTCCACCACGGTAAGGTGGCAGCCCAGGGAGGGGGCTTGTGATTTAGTTTTTATCTATAATTTTCCTATATGCTGTAGGCTACTGAGACCATAAACTGGAATTTTATTGACATATTAACAGCTATAAATAGGCTTATCCAGATAATATTTGACAGATGTGTATTCTCACTATAAAAAAATTTTTTGACTGTTTTTTTTATGAAATATGTGCCTTGCTGCCACTGTAGAAAAAAAAACATTGGTCGGTGTAACATATTTACCTAATCAAACATTTGGAAGGACTTGCAGGGTCTGTTCTTGCTGTTGACTTGAATCTTGATGTTGCCACCCTGCCAGCTCTCATATCAAATCTGTTCCTCAACTTTTACTGCCTACAATTTTCAAAATAACATTAAAATAAAGGACAACTGTATGATGTAAAAGTACTTATGTTATTGAGACAATTTACCTGGTCAAGTATGATCTCCATGGTATATAAATAACTGGCTGTTACGCTTTAACAAGTCTAACACACCCAAAGCACTTTACACCAGTTATTCATTCACACATTCACACCCTGACACAAAGCTGCCCTGGAGCAGACTGATACAAGGCTTTTACACACTGGTGCCACAGACCACTAGCAGCCAATGTGGGTGACGTGTCTTGCCAAGGCATTTAGCCAGAAACAAAATACTGGTAAGCGTCTAGACTTTTGTAGGCTTTTAAAGCTGCTCCAGTGTAGGGGCAAACACTGTTTACAAAATAAAAGCATGTGGCCTGATTTAAGGCAAAATCTTTGATCTGATCAAATCAACAAACATCAGTTTCTAAGCCATCTATTTCTAACTCTTCTAAAAACAGCTCTCTATGAGCCCCAACTAGGTTTGCTACTCCCCTTTTTTTCTCTTTTTAATAGTGTCCTGTCTGGCAATGTAGCAATAACAATTGTTGTCTTAATGGCAAAAAGAGCCCAACAGATTTTACTTTCAGTGGAGCCCTACCAGCATTTGTCATAGTGCTCCGCTTGATTAGTACATGCTAGAAGCTTTATTATAATTAATGCAGGGAATATTTCATGTTATATGGACACTGAAACAAGAAGGTAGAAGAGAAAAAAATAAAACAGGAGAAAAGGTGAAAGAGAAAGAGGAGAGAAAAGGGAGAGAACGATACATCCTCAGTCTGCTTCTTCACCTGCAAAGAGAGATATAATAAAAAACAGCACAACCCACCATGAAGTGTTACAGATACAATCAACTAATGCCTTCATACCGTCACTGAAAAATATATAGTATTAATTAATATGACAAGAATAAAGTGAGAGTTGAAGATAATAATAGGGGTTTTCTGTATAGAAGTGAGTCTGTAAGTACCTGGATTTCAAGCACCTGTAGGTGTTTGTGAGAGTTTGCTGGTGTATGTAAGATTTATCCATGAGAAAAATGCTCAGTAGGGGTTGTGAAGAGCCAAAGACCTGCCGAGGCAGACGCCAGGGGAACCACACTTAGTGGAGACCTGAGATGTCCCAAGAGAGGGGGCAGAACACCCCCAACCTGACAAACAAACAGAAAACTACATACACAGTCACATTCACTCGTTCAAAGGCAACACACCTCCGTAAATAAGTTGGTTGGGACTGGGTCTAACATACAAGTTGAAGGTTTAGATTGACCATTAAAGAATCAGGATCAACTTTCATTTTGCTAAGTTTGTGGGTTTAAACAAGGAATTTGAGTATGGTTTTAAAACAACCTGACTGGGTGACCTCAATGACCTGGTACGAACACACTCACCTAAAAGTCCACATAGAAAAGGAGTGAGACCATTATGAGATTAAAACCCAACACTGAAAGTTTAAAATCAATTTTACAACAAACACTTTTGAGTATTTTGTCTTTTTGAATCATTTCTATTATAATATTTTTTGTTCTTCTGTCATTTTCTTCATGATTCAGCATCAGTGAGCAAACTGCCATGCTGAGCTCTAATTCTGAATTCAGGTTCCTTTTTGACCAGTTCAAGGTTCATGTAGATCTGGTTCTGGTCCATTCCGGCAGGATTAAGGCTCTGGTAAGTCGGGTCCTCAGGAGAGCAGTTCTTATAGATGACAATCTAGAAAAAATCAGAAGCAAATGTTCTACAGTTACATGAAGAATTCATCTAGTTTGTCCAATGTGCTCTAAGCGTGTGATTTTAACACTTTAGACATATGTGTTACATATTTATGTGAAGGGTGTTGTTTTTGGAGGATGATGTGAAATGTATCATGTTGATCCCTTGTTTAATTTTTTATAGCAGCAGTAAAGTCACCTCAGTCACTGAATCATCCAGGCCTCCTCTGGTCTTCAAACCTAAAATCCAATCGTTAAAAAATGCATTAAATAAGGCATCCTAAAAGTGACTAAATGCAGTTTGATGAACTGATCACCTAAAAATCCTGTTTTAAAGTCCAAACTTGACATTTCCATCAACCTTTCTTGGTTCAGAAACATTAGGGCCAACTTGGAACAAGCATCCTTTATGCTTTCAGGATGTGTTCATGTTTTCACCTGCGGCATGAACACCTGGACCCCCCATAGTCAACCTTTAACCAATTGGAACAATAAACTGAACTTATCTGCATTGTTTGATAACTGGAATATCTGAACCTGATTTGAAAATTTCTGGCATGATTCAGTTTAACTGACTTTCTAAAGAGCCTTGAGATGTGAATTCATGTGAAATGAAAAAAAGAATTGAGTTCAACTTTACAGAAATAAAACAGGACAAGCAGCTGTGTGTCTGTGCCTGCATGTGTGTGCAGCCCGCACAGTGTGCACAGTTTGTTTTTTATACATGATATAGAAAGACAGGTTGTGATAGAGCAACATTCTGATATGTTTGCCAGCAGAGCATCTGAAAACTCTGTTAGATGTTCATTATGTTCCTCTGATTAGATTAGATTAGATTCAACTTTATTGTCATTAAACAGGTACAGGTACAAGGCAACGAAATGCAGTTTAGGTCTAACCAGAAGTGCAATAGCAGCAAGTGCAGGATAAACAATGGTTCCATAAGTACAGGACATGGGTTATTACTGAGTAAATATAGAGATGGATACTATTATAAACAGAATTTTACTGATAGATTTGTCCTAAGAGTATATTATATAGATAACTAGTGTTATGAACTAAATTTACAGGTGGATATGTACTAAATATAATATACAGGTGGATATTACTATAAATAGAGTTTTACAGATATGTACAATAGCATATTATACAGATGATTGTTATTATAACAGAGTTTACATGTACTATGAATATATGTACAGATGGCTATTACTATAGGCAGAATTGTGAGCATAATATACAGGTGGCTATTACTATAAAATGAATAAATAAAGTTTGGACAGAAGCTATTTAAATTAAAGTGCAGTGGAAGGTAATTGCATATTACAGTTACAGTACGGTTTTGCAAATGTATATGTAAACAATTGGTACTGTGAATAAACAGTCGGCGGAACAAATCACTATTCCAGTCAAGATAAGTAGTACAAGATGCATATAAACAGTTGTTACTATAGTAACAATCAGCAGTGCAAGTAAACATTATTATCATTTTGTTCCTCTGAGAGACCTGGAGGTAAGTCTTTGGACAGCTAGTGACCAGGATCCATGGAGTTGACATAGATATTATTTGCCCTTTTCCTGACCCTGATCCTGACAAGCCCTGGGGGGGGGGGGGGGGGGGGGGGGTTGTTGGGTGTCCGCCCTGCTCATCTGATTGTTCTTTGCAGTTCGAGTCTGTCCTGTTTTATTGCGTCAAGCAATACTGATGGACAAACACTGGACAGACAGATTAAAGATGGTATAGAAGAACAGCAGCTCCTGAGAAGGTTCTGCTTCTTGAGTTTTCAGTTTCTTTTGGATCTTATTGAAACACGTGTGCCTATTGTGTCCAGGCTTGTGTAATGAGTGGACATTAGTTCTGTGTAACTGGTTCACTAGACATGAAAGTTATTATTTTTTGTTTCCCAAGAGTGTTTGATTTAAAAATGTGTTGACGGTCCCTAAACCAACGAATGTGTGTAGGAACCAGTTGGCAGCAGTGGTCCCCTTAGGACACACATCCCCTCATTTGCATAATACTGTTAAAAAACGACAGGCAGAAAGAAATAGTGTTGAAGATTTAAGTAAGGTACCAAAATACAAACAAAGTATAAAATAAACAAAAATTTTAAAACATACACAGAACTAAATGGATTTAAAAATAAGTAAAATAATATAAATACTATAACCACTCTTAAATAAATAACATACTTATTATAAATAAAGACTCTAATAATAATATTAACATTTATTTCTCATTGTTTAATTTAATGACTATTTACATTTATTTCTATGCTTTATAATTTGTGCATTTGATTGTATGCTTATTTATTTATTGAGCATTTATTTATTTATGTATTCTTAAAAATTTTAGAGTTGGTCCTTCATAGATCTTATCTGTATATAATGTCTAAAATGTTTTTTAAACTTATGGAGCAATGTCACTATTTCACCACGAGGGGTCACTGCACAGACACTAATGCGTGTTTTAACTGCATTTAGCAGAGAGGTCATAGTATCTTGTCTTTAGGCGCTGTCCTGTAAATGAGAAGCTGATATTTTTCAGGATTCCTGCGGGATGGAAGTCAACTTTAGAAATAATCATGAGCTTGGAATGTTGATGATCAGAATAAAAAGTTACCAGGAGCAGACAGGAACAGGAACCAGTGTTAATTCATCTAATTAATGTAATGATAAAAGTATTTAGCAATAGATTTGATCAAACATAATGTTAGGGATTAACGTATATAAGACACTCAGTGCAGCCCAATCCCGTTGATTCATTTTCTCCCTTAGCTGTTCTCCTACTTCTCTGCCCCTCCATTCACTGTTTACCAAGGTTAGCAAATTTAGCTATTTTAGCTGACCACAGTTGGCTTGACATCGTATCCATTTGTGGAAAAGGATACGATGCCTTTTAGTTCAGCCTTTTTAGTTGTGCTGCATCATCTCCTGTGGACTTACATTTTTTATTAATCATTTATGAAAATTTACCATGTTCATATCAGTGTAAACAAGCCATGCAATTTATTTGAAACTAAGAAGGAGACAACAAGATTCTTCACTATTCTATGTTTTCTTCTACGTTGAGGTGAAATGTTTCACAAGGGTACCAAAGCTTGAATGGAAAAGTCAGCCACAAAGACCAGACCACAGTGAGAGAGCCAACAAATCTACGTCTGCTGGTAGCAGCAAGATGAGGTTTGACTTCATATAACAAAAAGAAAAGAATTAGCTAATTCTAATAAGAGACATGGAATTAAGGTTGTTATGTTATTTTGTGTGTTTTATCAGTCTTTTAGTAGAAAATGAGTTGTCCGTCTTAAGCTATATCTCATGAACAGCAAACTGGATCAACACAGAGTGTTTTATAGTTAGTTTGCAGAAAAACCACAAACTGCAGCACAGCGTCCAGCAAAGAGGAAATATTTACTGTCATTTACCAAGTTTACACCAACTACAGACCAACAGATATTATATAATTGTCTAACTCAATCTATTAATCATTGAGTAATGAAATAAATATGTATTTTAGAGCATAGCTGAGTGATCGACTAAACAATATGATCAACCAAGGTTTCAATCACGTTACATTTGTATCAAACAACCCAATGTTGATCGGCCAATAAAGTGTAATTTCTAGACAACACTCTGCTGTTTAGATACAGAAATACTCAAAATGATTGTAGTTCAGAAAATCATCCTTTGATGTTTCTAGAGAGGACATCACTTTACAAAATTATTTGACCTGTTTACTTCAAAGTCACTTTACTGAAATATATTTACTCTGAAAACTCGCCAAATAGTGGATTTGCTGTTTATTCCAGTATTGCTGATATCAGTCAATTACTTCCCTGTTTTTAACATTTTCTGACTTTACAAAAAGAGTTTAAAATGTAAAACTATCTGCCTTCAGCGATAAAACTGCTTCAACTCTAACTCTACAGATCGGATTTTAGCTTCTACCCAACAGAACCTCAGAAATCAAACTAATTTAGAAGTTCTGGTTTCCTGGTTCTTTGCTTATCCGCTGGTGTCTCCAGTTTTTCCATTTTGTTAAATAGTAACAAACAGCCAAATAAGTGAATTTTGTACACATTCAAAATACACGTTTAATTGTTGAACCCAAAAAATGCATCAAACTCAGTTTCACATTTGATCTCATCTCAGTTTGCTTTTTTAAATTATCTACAATTTTTTCTCTGTTAAGTTTTTCCTTACTTGCTGCTAATATATATGAATTTCCCCAGTGTGGGACGATAAAAGATAATTTTATTCTACTCTATTCTGGCATCTAAATTAGTGCTTATAAATGGACAACCTAGAACACAAACACACGATCTCACCTCTATCTGATCTGTTTTTCTGGCATTGATGTGAGATTTTGACATCACTGTCAGTAAAGCCTTCCCCTCTAGCTTCTTGATCACCTAAAATAGAACAAAATGAATTAGAATTTACTTTAATTTAATTTTTTAGGAAACTATTTAAGTTTGTCGATCATATACTTTATTTCTGTAACAGAGAACGGATGAAGGAAGGTTTCTCTCACCTTCAGATTTCCTCTGAACATGTCGTCTCACCAGTAGAACCAGAATCAGAACCAGGAGAACCACAACAATCACACATGCAAGAGACAAAAGAACGTAGGGAACAAAGTGGGGAGTGTGGGGTGGAGAGACTGATGTAGGTGAAGGAGAGGTTGTAGGACCAGAAGGTGTTGATGGACCAGAAGGTGTTGATGGACCAGAAGTGGTTGATGGTTTCCCTGAAGTAAAGATATTTAGTAAATTATAGAGAAAAATAGTCTTTCAAAACCTAAAGTTTAAAAACGTCGTTATAAAGCAGACCTATGACAGAGATCCAGCTAGATGGAGACTCTCCACGACTGCTGATGTTACATTTATAGAAGCCTCTATGAAACCAGGAAACATGGTGAAGGGTCATGTGACCTGCAGGCTCAGTCCTGATGAGGGAGCCATCTTTGTAGAAAGCAGCTGGGAGGCTGGAGGGAGCGGTCTTTGTGTGACAGCTCAGAGTGACGTCATCTCCCTCCATCACAGGGAGGACAGGACTCTGCAGGACCACTGATCCACCTCAACACAGAGACAAACTACAGCATTTCATCCATTTCCACACAGCTTCATCAACACTAACTCCACAGTCTGATCTTACCAGTGACAGTGAGCTGGATGCTGCTGCTGCTGGCTGCTCCCTCTCTCCACTCACACCAGTAAACTCCACTGTCGTCTGGGACCAGGTAACTGATGTTACAGGTAGAACCAGCAGGTATCCCCCATTCATCACACTGAGTCCTGGTTTCTCTGGTTGTGTTCCTCCTCACAGTCCATCCAGCAGAGCTGTTGTCCTCCTCACAACTCAGAGACACAGAGTCTCCTTTAAAGAACTGAGATCTGCTGGGACTCACAGTCAGACCAGCTGGAAGGACTGAAATGTTACAATCATGACTTCAGTTTTGAACAATAAGACAGAAAAACAACATATTCATTGATAATAACATATTTATTATTGTCATGTGTAAGGTTGAATCAAAAGAATAGCTTTAAATATTTAAAAATATTTGGATGTGACAGAAGTTTACCAACCTTGATCTGTTGTACAGTGCAGCAAGAAGGTCAGAACTGGGGAAAAAAACAGTTATGTATTACAAACTAAAGCTGCACGGATTGAGTTAAATGTGTTCTGAAGTAATTCAGACTACACATGCTGTTATTCAAAAGCGTTAAAACAATTGTTGTATTCAATATTTTATATAGTGCCTTTTAACACTTTTCAGCAAAATACAGATTCTTCTGGCCTGTTATGCCAGCCACCATGGCTGAATTATGTTAATTCTGAACATGTACTATGGGGAAGCAATCAAAATGCATTTTAAGCAAAGAATTTCTCAAAAGGCACAAAGGAGCTCTCAGCAGGGGTTCCCTTTTGCTACAAAACTTTTCTCCCACAGGACAAAGCTCAATCTGCTTCTTCTCCCATAGGGCTCCCGAGGACAGGGGGGGCTAGTGAGCCACTCCTGCAAGCCACATGGTCTCCTTCCTGCCTGAGACAAAAGGAGAGAGTCCGCCCTGGACTAGCACCATAGGGATCGAGCCGTACAAGAGCCCACAAGCTGCACAGAAACTTCTGTGAAACTCATCTACCTGCTTCGATGGTGTGACAAGAGCAAAGGAGGACGAAATCCTCGTCCTCCGCAAAGGACAAATCGGCCTTCCGATTTACGGTTATGCACCAAAAGCCGTTTTAAAGCATAAGGCTTGTTGGTTTTGCTCTACCATCGTTCGATAGTGCTATGAGCCTTATTCCCACATTAATATGGATTATTAATGTCGATTTAAAGGCGTTTTGGTTAACTTTAGGAGTAAACGATTTTAGCGTCCGATTGCCACAGAGTCCCTAAAGGAAATAATTCTACTGAGCAAATCAGTCTTTAAAATGTTATTTCATACATGTTTTGTTTAACTCAGGATTCGACTTGTGAATGGATTGAAACACATGCCAAATGTTGTTCTAAATTAGTCAAGCTAATTTAACTCCATTCCATGTCCTTTAAGTCAGATCTGCAGTGAACCAGGATTTACTGAACATTCTGATTATAATCAACCATTTGTATGTTGTCTTTTAGCATGTACACAGTTCCTTAGCTTATTTTTTATCTTCATTTTGCTTAGTAGTTAGTTAAGTTTCACTAATCTAGTAGAGAGGATTTGTTCATCGAAATATAATGTTAATTCAGATAAACAGCATTATTTAGTGATGTTCCCTGGATGTTCATTTTATTTCTGTTATTAAATTATTGGACTTAAAAAGAAGTTGTCACTCCTTTATTCTATGTGTGTGCAGGTTTTGCTGTTAAAAGATCGCTAGTACTCGAATTCATCCCTTTCAACCATTGTCCTGATATCAGCTTAAGAGCTGATTATCACCAGACAATACTTAACAGACAGAGAGTTATTTATGAAATATTAAATAACTTTAAACAGTGTATAATTGCACAACAGGCCCTTTATTGGACATACAGATAAGTTTTATATACAAAAATAGACAATCACATTGTAATTTCATTATATGGACAGATAATTTAATTACAGTAAAGTAATGAATGTGTGGAGAAGATAGAGAGCACTGCTGAACACAGCAGAACTTTGACCCAAACAGAGACTAAGACGTGTCTACTTACAGATCAGATGGTGAGGAGATGTGGCTTCCATTGTTCTCAGTGATCTGACTGCACTACGTTTTACTGCAGATGAGAACACCACCTGAGCCCGCCTACTTCCTGTATGTTGGGGAAGATTCTCAGTCATCCTATACATGAGCAGTCCAAAAAAGGTAAAATTTTTAACCTTTTTTTGGCCTTCTTCCTTTTTATAAAATCTATCTATTAGGAGAAATTTCCTCTTAGCATCCTGCTGATGCTTAGTAGAGTAAACCTCTGCTTCATTTCTTGCTGGGTCAATATAAGAATCAAGAATTTTTATTGTCATTGTGTAACTATTCTGAAATGTTTTATAAGTTGTGATAGCCTGGCGACCTGTCCAGGGTGAACCCTGCCTCTTGCCCATGGAACACTGGAGATAGACACCAGCACCCCTCGTGACCCCAACAGGGACAAGCGAGACTGAAAATGGATGGATTTTTTATAAGCGAATAGCCGTAATTTACAAGCAGCCCATTCTAGGTCAGCATTCAGGTGTTACTGCTAACTTCAGGTTGAGGTATGTCAACCTGAAGTATGTCAGGTATGTATGGCAGCAACTCTAAAATCAGCTGTGTCCCTTTATTGTAGCCCAGTTTGAGTTAAGGACCACAGGCTGACAGCCTTAGACTGCCAGTCCATCCCTTTGTAGTATTAATAAGGGCCTGCTCCTGCTTATTTCTGAAGGCCCGTCTTACCCCGGCTTAAGATTTGGCAATAAAGGAAAAACAATTATCAGAGGCAAACATTTAAAATATGCATATTTAATTAATTTGGAATTCCAAATGAAACACAAACATTACATTACCATTTTGCCGTATTCCGTATATTTATCCGGCCTCCTACCCCACGGTTCTGTAAGCGATTCTGTCTGCTTTACACTACCCTGAAGACATCTTTTAAAAGACTGACTGCCCCTCGTGGTTTGTTTGGGAGGGGGTTGGGCCCAGACATTGTGGCTTCAGGTCCTATCTGCTTTAAAAAGAAAGGCCCTTCATTCAGTAAAGCTTGATTTAGTACTCAAACTGTCCTATCAGGGATCAATCCAAATTACCTAAAAAAAACATAAACCACCTCTCAAAACATCCTGTAAGCTGTGTGTTTTCTTTGCCTTCAAAGGGGAGACACAGTTTAGAGTCCAGGAGCAGCTTTTATTATTCTCCATACAAATGCCTGATTAATATAACAATTAATTTCCACAACAATTCTGTGATGATCCTGGCACTGGGGCTGATCTTGTACACAATCAGCACACCTGTTCACACTCCACCCTGCCTGCAATCATCCTCTACTGGTTCCACCTGTCTTCACCTGCATATAAGCCCCGTCCAAGTCAGCCTCCAGTGCCAGAACATCTCGAGCCAACCCGTTTAAAACTTTCCAGCACTTATCTCTGAAAACCTGCCTGTCTGTTGCCCGACCTGTCTCTGCCCTCTGTTTTTGAGCCTGCCTGATCCCGTTCTGTTTTTTTATGCCTGCCTTAGACCTGCTCTGTCAGCCTCTGGATCCCAGATTGCCAACCCGTGTTTCTGACCCCGCCAGCCCGTGAGTACTGGAACCTGTCTGTCCCTTTAACTCTCTGTGCTCGTTGAACATTGGACCTGGACCCGGACCCGGACCCTTCTTCTGGATTTCCCCTTTGTACTGCTGCTGGATCATTTGCCTCCCCATTGTCGGACCCGGACTGCCCCTGGACAAACGCCCCTGGAAAGCCCCGCACCATCTGCCTGCCTGCTGGCCGCTCAACAGCCCTGTCTCCGCCACCCTGCGGACGGTTCCTGCTCCCGAACCCTCCTGCCTGTCTCAGACTAACTCTATGCGCTCTGGTTGCCCTCTCTGTCAGGTTAGTTACTCAGCATAACCTGCCATTGCAGCCTCTAACCTGTCCCTCTGCCTCCAGGGAGTTCCAGCCCATTAGCGAGAGCTGCGCGCCCCAAGAGCTGGCACCTGTTTACTCTGCTTATCAATAAACTGTTTAAAACGTCACTGACCTGTCGTGGTTGAATCTTGGGTCCGAATCTGTTAGATTACAAATTCCCTCTGTTTTGATCTTAAAAGATAAAATCAATAACTGAGCTAGAACTAATTTAATTTCTTGAACCCCTCAAACAAAGCGTAAATGATGAAATGGAATTTTCTAATTCACGCTCCCCTCTGTTGGTGATTAATAAAACCATAACAGAACAGAAACCCACAACCCAAATGAAATACTATACATACTTTTTAAACCAAATTAAGTTTGAATTTGTCCCTTAAGAGTAAGATATCCCCACCTAAAATCTGAAAAGATATTGAGCTATTTGAATCCTAAAAATATACTAGAACAAATGTTATCCCATTATATATGTGCAACTACCAAGAAACTGATAATCTCATACCTGAAGAGGGGTTCTTATTTCCCAAACTGAAAGATTTCCTTCTGAATGTATGCTTCACCATAAAATGACTGAAAATGACTAAAGGAGTCTTTAACCAGATTAACAGGGATGTCCTTTTAGAAATAAATATAACTGTGAGAGTACTACAATCCGATCAAACCACAGAATAAAGACCAAATTATCATGCAATGCACAACCAAAATCCTAACATTACTGGTATTTAACAACTTAGGAATATTGAACTTATAAGACAAATTCAGTGATTACAAAATTATCTTTTTTTTGTTACAATATGTTCAGTTGTTGTCATGATGTCGTCTTCTTTCCCTTAGAAAATGGGTTATAGAGTCACTTGTTGCAACCGCGATCTCCATACAGCTGCATGTTGATAATTTTATTTTAAAATAAAAAAACAAAAAGGAAATAAAAATCCTGTTGCCTCTCCAGAGTGGTGTCTGCGCTTCAAGCTGCCCTTTTTCCAGCCTGGTACAGGTGGGTGGTCGTTGGAAGCCCCTGTAGGCAGGGGGTTTTGACCCGAAAGCTGCTCTGGTGGTGTTCCCTTGAACTTTCTCTGTGACTGGCACACACAGCTCCGCATCTGGTCGGGCACCCTGATCCTTGGCCCCAACCTCTTTCTTTTGATGACCTTAGGGCACAATCAGTCATTGTCTGGGGGTGGGGCACCTCCTTCACATGTCTTGGGATTTGTGTCTCCAAGATAGTCTGTAACCACAAGATAATCTTTATATGTTAAATTTTGCGAGTTACCTGTGGATCCTGGTGATCGATGTCGCGCCTCCAAAAACTCCTTCCAGTCAGAGAATGTATCCTGTAGTGGAATTAACTGAACACTCCGATTTGACATCCCAGCAAGAAACAAAACATCAAAACTTTGCCCCATGTTAATTTAGTCTTTGCACAGATTTTAGCCAATTGTTTTTTTTTAGATTCTAATTAATCCTTTCCACCTTCTCCTGTAACTGGGGATGAAGCATTATACCAAACCTATATTCGGGTCTTAAACTGGACACCACTCAATGCAGGTCCTGATTCTTAGAGTGGGTTCCATTGTCCATCTTCATCCTGTCAGGAAACCTATGCCTAGAAATGTAATAGTTAATGAGACATTTTATCACTGTTTTACGGTCCTCTCTTTTCGCAGGCCTCTGGTCGTCCTGTAAAAGCATCCACACAAACAAATACTTAAAAACTTCTGATGGGAATCACCTTGTCTGTGGAATCAAGAATTATTTAATTTGGGCTTGCAATCAAAGTACATTTTACCTGTAACAATGTCAGAATCTTCTTTGGATTAACGTGACCATGCATCACACCACTTTACACAAAACACTTCACCATGTCGGATCTAGCTGTATGTCACCACTCCATTAAATTCTTTAACCTCTACTTAACCCCACATGTCCTACTCCGTGTGCTTCAGAAAAAAGTTCCAGTCCTAATCCTGGAGGTAAAACAATCCTCCATCAGGTCATTTCCAGCACCCTTCCTACTCTAACGCTCCTCTGAAGCTGCTCTGCTCCACAAGACCTTCACTATTCCTGTAATCAATTCCTCTCTCAGTTCCCCTTCCATAAATACCATCCTCATGTCAAAGATTCTGCACTCACCCTTTAACATCATTTGACATGCATTATTTTTTTAAGACATAATGAATCTGTCAGGGTTTAGTTTTTGATCGGGCTTTTGTTGACTATTTTTCAGTTCTTCCCCTTGTCAGGGTTTAGCTATGTTCTGGCTTTATTTATTGTTAGTTTTCAGTTCCTCCTTCCCCTCTCACTCAGCTTTCCCTACAGTCCCGCTGAAGTCCGTCACACCTGTCAGTCATTAATTAGCCAGACTCACTTCACCTGCCAGCCTCTCTACATAAGTCTCCCTCTGCCTTCACTTTCCTGCCGGTCCGTCATCAGACTCCACTTTCTCCACGCCTGTCTACCTGGTTTGTTCCTAGTAGTCGTTTGTATCCTTTCTCGGTTTTCCCTAGTTTAGTCTCTGCCTTGCTGCTAATCCTGGTGTGGTTCTGGCCTACAAGTATTCACCCTTCCAAGATACTAATCCTGTTGTGACTCTGACCTGCAAGTATTCAACCTGCCGAGCAACTGGTTCTGTTGTGACTCTGGTCTACGGGTTTTCACCCTGTGGTGCTGCTGATCCTGCTGTGACTCTGGCCCGCAAGTGTTCACTCTGCCGAGCTGTGGATCCTGCTGCTGCTCTGGCCTCCTAGTACTCACTCTACCTCCGCTCTGTTCCTGCAAGCCAGCTCCTGCACCCTACAACTCCGCCTGGTAACTGACTCTGGTTCATCATGTCATCATCATCATCCACTGTTACAATAAATTCTCTTAACCAGCTCTCTGTGTGCGTGCTGTGTCCGAGTTCATCCAAAGACAAATCATGACAGAATCGATATACACATTCACTTATCTTTCAATCAACTTGTTACAAATCCTGATCCAGTTAGTTCCAACACGATGTATGTAGCTTTCAAATCCTTAACTGTCCTGTCTGAAATAACAACCATCTTTCTAAACTATTACCTCACCTGGGGGCCTTCAATAGAACAAGCTTCCAATTCTGGTCTCGCCTTTTCCATCCTAGACACCAGCTGCTCATCCTAATGGAACCACACTTATCTGCATTACGGTGCCCTCTGTTTTTCTATGTTGTCTAACATTACTGATATATACATTAACACCCTTCTGTCTCCTACTTTTATCTGAAACAAAACTCCATTTACTGCTAGTTTTGTTACAGAAACATCAACAGAAATCAGTAAAAAGTCGTCAGGGAGAGTCAATTCAACTGCAAATGGTAATATTTATTTAAGTAGGAAAAACACTTCTTCCGTTTCCTGAATCCAAATCAAACATTATTCAATTTTATCATACCTTGTATTTTCACGAGGTCCCTCAAAGGTTCCGTGAGATCAATATAACCAGAATGTAGTGACGACTGCAGCTTGTTAGTCTCTGTCACACGCAGCAGTTCGGCTTTGTGAGGATGCTCTATTTGTGACCAGAGTAAATACTGGGTGTTCCTGTGGAAATAACACAGACACATTTCTGGCAACTTACAATTTAGCTGTACTGTCCTTAAAACCATGTTGATGAAGATTCTCAAAACTAACTCCGCGGCCCGAAGGCAGATCTCAGCAGTAAGAGAAGCCTTAACATACTGAATGAGGGTGGTGTTTCTGGGCAGAGGACATGTGTGTAAAACATCTTTTATAACCTGAAAATACCTGGAAATATAGCAAATCCTGGTGGCCGTCTGGTATATTGTAGGTGGCAACTTTTATAAGTAAAATAAAAAAAATCTCGATATTCTTCAGCTAATAAGAAATAAAACAACAGATTTGTCAAATTAACACATGTATACCACTGATGTGAAGGCTCCAAACTGAAAATGGCCACTTATGGATTAATCACAGAAATTGTAGATGTTTTGTATAAAAACCTCTGCTCAAGATTTATGGCTGCACTAGTTAACCCAGAGAGACAATTCAACAGTAACCTTAAATGTAACTGGAGCACATGAAAGTAATCCCACCCAGTTTATTTTCCGCTCATAATTGTGATGGCAAAGTACACCTTCTGCTGCTTAATGATGATCAGTACGTTCCTGGCTATAATGCGAATCAAAACTCAAGTTTAAAAAGAAACTTAGCAGTTACATCACAGACAATTTAATAGTTATTAGTATATTTTTAAAACAGCAAACCTGGGTTTGCTGTTACGCTGGTAGGTGCTCAATCAGTTGTGCTTTTGCCTGGTGCTCAAAATGGAGAGAAAGAGGAATATGAGGAAACATTTCATCCAACATCACATACCATGGTAGCTGCTCTGCAGTAGGAACCTTCACACGCTCGGGTGCCACACACATATCCCTAGAAGTGACTGTTTGTTACCAGTCTGTGTGGTTCCTGTCATAGAAAAGATTGACATGTGGCAGGTCAGGTGAAGACAGATATGAACTTAGACTTTGCATTCAAGGCTTCCATGGCTGGAACACTGAGAGAACACCAGGTGCAGCAGACTCTGTTCACAGTCCCCAATAGATGCAACCCTTCCCCCACGTGTTGCAAGGCCAGACGCTGTTATTTCTCCGAGAAGCATCTCAGTGACAAAGTCTTAGTCCACAACTCAGAAGCTGACGGAATATGTGGCTCCAGTGTGTGCTGAAAGTTCATGCAGTAATTTCTCCTGACAGCACGGAGTCTGCAGTGTTCCTGCTGCTCAGTCATCCTCCTCAGCGGTGTATCAATATTGTTCATAGGGAGCGTAATCCCCGTGCCGGGGGTACTGACCTAGCGGAGGTGAGGTCACGTTAGAATTTGATGGCACCATGCCAGGCTGACCTGCCGGTGGAGTAAAATGTGCTACACAGTCCTGTGCCTAATGTCCAGGGTAACCACAGTTGTAGTATGGTAAGTTTTCCACTTAGCTTCTTTTTGTTAACTTGTCTCTCTTTTTGTTTTACTTTCTCCTTTTTCTATACAATTTTTTGTGAAAGAGACTTTTCTCTTTTTGGAGTTGATAGAGCAGCAATCTGAGCTTGGAGATCGACAATTTGTTTTTGGATCTGTTTCACGACTCATGGGGGTTCAGAGAATGATAGTTGAATTTTAGAACTGTTTGAAATATATAGAATAGAATTCAACTTTATTTTCATTGCACTGTCTCAAAGCAACAAAATGTGGTTTGCATCTATCCAGAAGTGCTATAAAGGATATAAATATTATTTATAAGTGTATTTATAAGTAAAAAGTAATAGTAGTGTCATGGTTTTAATGTGCTTCGCCCACATGCAGACACAAACGGGACACGACAGTCAGTTTAAAGGCATACTATGCAACATTTTTCAGTTAATTAATGTGTTCCATACCGTTTTGGATGATTAAATGAGTCATTTCAGGTCGAACAAAGGTTTTTCTCGGCCGCCCTGGGGGTCTGTGGGGGAAATACCGCACTTGCAATGCAAGAGCCCTCGGCTCGCACACACAGAAGTCTCGCTTTACGGCGAGAACTCCATGTGTTTTTGCCCTGCCATTCACTATATGCACGTGCGAAAGCAACAACAAAGAACCGCGTGTTAACGTCAAATAAACATGCAAGCATATCGCGTTTTATTATTATTATTATTATTTGTTTTTTTATGTTGGCGAGACGCTACCGCGGCGGCCGCGGCGAGGTGGCGGCCGCGGCTGCGGCTTGGCTAGGCGGCGGCGGTAGCGTCTCGCCAACATAAAAAAAAATACAAAATAATAATAATAATAATAATAATAAAACTGGCGAGGCGGCGGCTTGGCGAGGCGGCCGCCGCGGCCGCCTCGCCAAGATAGCGCTGCGGGAAGCTTGATGTTCATACCTTCACTGTGTTAGTCATTGTTTGTACTGCCGTTTTTTCCACTTTTCGTTGCGTTCGCCTGTCTGCTAAGCTCAAAACAACCGCGCCTGTCTTGACGGAGAAACCAGAACAGCTGAGCATCTTTACGACAGTGCACTTTTACTTTCGCCCTCTGGGGGGAGCCTCGCTGGAAAATCAACCCCGGTTGCATAGTATACCTTTAAGATGTTTATTTAGGGAATGCAAATAACAAGGTGAATGATATGAATAACGAGACGAGGCCTGAACGTCAAAGCGGGGAGACTGCAGAGAGAGGGAAGAATGTTACTCGAGGGCAAGAACCAGGAAATAGCCAGAACGTGCGCCGCTTACCTTTAGCTGGGGAGACCTAACCGGGGGGAGGAGGTGCCAAGGTAACTCTGTGAGCCTATTCTAGTAGGTGGCTAGTGGCTGGAGGGCGGCAGATGTTTACTGGTGAAGGATCCGGAGCAGACCTCTGCGAAGGCGAGCGACAGATGGATTGACCAGAGAGAAACGAGAACCATCAGAATCCGGGAAGGGAACCTCGAGCCTGACTGGGTAACTTCCAGGAAGCAAGAGGGGGCACGCCAGAGCAAAATCTGAGCCTTGTGATTCTGGAGGTGAATTCTTCGGACGAGCGTCAAGGCGGGTAAGTGCTACAGCACCAAACACGACTGGTTTAAGGTTCTGGCGTCTTCCATCTGTCCGAGCTCCGCTTAAGAAGCCAGAGGACGCCGCCTTCAACAAGCTGCAGGTGTGGGCCCCGCCCCCTCAGCCAACTAGAACCACCTGAGGAACAGAGTTAGAGCAAGGCAACACAGAGAACCCTGACAAGTAGGAGACTATAAAATGTTGTGTATAAATATAAATATGGGAGCTATATGCACAGATTATACAGAATATACAGGAATGTTAGGAGAAGGATTATATATGTATTAGCGGGTTTATAATACAATATAAATAATGGCAGATAAGGTTCGCAGATTGTATACAGATTGTTTACAAATTGTGTATGTGTGATTGAGGGGAACAGTCCAAGGTATGTGTGTGTGTGTGAGGACAGTCCATATGTTATTATTGTATGGGGGGATGGAGGGTTACAGTCCTTATAGTTGTGTCAAGAGGCTTTCAGGAGCGGGACAGCTGTGGGAAAGAAGCTGTTCCGGTGCCTGGTGGTTCTGGTCCGTAAGCTTCTGTAACGCCTCCCAGAGGGCAGGAGGGAGAAGAGTGTGTGTGCAGGGTGAGTGAAGTCCTTGGTGATTTTCCCAGCCCTTTTCAGACACCACTTCCTATAGATGTCCTTGATGGTAGGGAGTGGTGCCCCGGCGATGCTGGGCAGTTTTCACCACCTTCTGCAGCGCCTTCCGGTCGGCGACAGAACAGTTCCCGTACCAAACTGTATTACAGTTGGTGAGGATGCTCTCAATGGTGCAGCGGTAGAAGTTCGTGAGGATCTCTGAGGACAGATGGTTCTTCCTCAGCGCCTTCTTGATGAGTTTGGAGCAGCTGGTCGTCCAGGTCAGATCCTCGGAGATGTGGACTGCCAGGAACTTAAAGCTGTCCACACGCTCCACTGCTGTCCCCTTGATGTGGATGGGTGGGTGTAGGTCAGCGTACCTCCTGAAGTCCACGATGAGCTCCTTGGTCTTCTCCGTGTTCAGCTGCAGGTTGTTTTTGTCGCACAGCTCAGCCAGACGGTCCACCTCCTCCCTGTAGGCAGCCTCATAGTTGTCTCTGATGAGGCCAATCACGATGGTATCGTCTGCAAACTTGATGATGGCGTTAGAGCCATGGACAGGTCTGCAGTCGTGGGTGAGGAGAGAGTAGAGGAAGGGACTCATCACACAACCTTGTGGCACTCCGGTGTTTATAATGATGGTGGATGAGAGGTGGTTGTCCAGCCGAACATGTTGGGGTCGACTGGTCAGGAAGTCGAGCAACCAGTTGCACATGAGTGAACTGATGCCGAGGTCTGTGAGTTTGGTAATGAGTTGTGATGGGATGACAGTATTAAATGCTGAACTAAAGTTTAAGAACAGCATTCTGGTGTAAGTGTTCTTGCTGTCCAGGTGAGAAAGGACAGAGTGCAGTGCTACGGAGACTGCATCCTCTGTGCTCCTGTTCTGCCTGTATGCAAATTTGTGGGGGCCAGTGTGGGGGGAAGACAGGATCTGAAGTGTGCTAGGACCAGCCGCTCCAAGCATTTAGTGATGATGGGGGATGAGGGCTACCGGGCGGTAGTCATTGAGTCTTGTTGGGTTGGAATTCTTGGGGATTGGGACGATGGAGGTAGGCTCGAAGCAGGTCGGTACCACAGCGCGGGCCAGGGACAGGTTGAAGATGTCCGTCAACTCTCCTGCCAGCTCCCCAGAGCACGCTCTGAGGACACGTCCAGGTATGCCATCAGGACCAGGTCTGAAGGTTTGAGGTGTTCAACCACAACACGCTGCACTTCAGGGGGGCTACACTGTTCAGGATAAGGCTGAAAAGATGGGGCTGATGCTCTATTAATGGGCATAGCAGTGGCATTTGTCATGAAAGTAGGGCCTGGAGGTTCAAAAGTTTGGATTTGCCGATCTATCTCTGAATCAGATTGAGTAGCATCAGGGGAAATAGGGCCATGAGCTGTTTCAGCTGGTGCTACTAATGGCCTCGGGTGCTCTGACTCTGCACGTTTCACTAATAAAACCAATGATTCTAGGTAACTCGTTACACTTGAGGTGCTCAAAAGGTTTGCCACTGAGTTAAGCAATGTGTCGTAGGTCTGACAGAAATGTTTGAGTGAGTCCAGTACCTTTTTTAGAGTAGCAGACACCAGCAAGAGCCTCAAGATGAAAGACAACATCAAAGTTGAAATCACTTTTTCTATCAAAAGGTGAATCTTTCTCCACGTTAACATCAAATGTAACTCCACAATGACTTTACCAGAAAACTCTGGATGGAATGACTGATTGGATAAACGTGTCAGCTGGGAACGTATGCATTATAGTCCTCTCCACCAATGTGATGAATGGAAGACTGTTATCATGCTGTACACGCCCCTGAATGGGCGTAACACATCTGATCCCATAAAAGGCCTGTGGGAAGAACAGGAGGCTCTCTAAGAGTCTGGCTCTCTATCGCTGTCTCTCTCTCCCTCTCTGTCTTTCTCTCTCTCTCTGAAGTTCGGAAATGACGTCGCCGTTTATGTGTAAAAGAACAGTACCGAACTGAAGCCTTTCTCTGCCTTTTAGATTAAATGTGGTAATTATGATTATGGTTTCATGACTAGTTTTACTCCTACAGAAGTCTACAGTAGTAACACCACATTATTCACTAAAAGAACCTGGGGTGACCGCAGCATGGTAAAAAATCAGTAGAAATGGTGATTCTGCCCTGACTGAAGTGGTGTTTTGAATTTTGAGCAGCAGCGGAGATCACAACACAGCAGCTGTGAAGAAAGTAAGGTGAAATTTCCTTTTTATTAAATCTCGAGGGGCTGTAATGTCAGATCCTATGTCAGCAGAGTTTTTGTAACTTTTAAGGGCAGAGGAATGTTCAGGATAATTGTTTGTCGATAAGCACTGTGTGATATACACGTGGCTATATGGGGTTTGCTATGTCCTAGAGGTCCGGTTCAAAGCTCTAAAACATTATATAGCCTAGAAATGTGGATTTAGAGCCCCTTATTTTTCAAAGACAAACGTAAAACTCTTTGTTTTCGCGGGATAAAAAAGCTGCCTTTTTGAAAAACGAGCGCGTACGAGCTGGCTTAGGCTGGCTTAAGTCCAAGGGTCGTCTTAAATGATCCTGAAAGGTCCCAGCCGCGGTCATGTTTTTGGTTTCGATCGTTCTGTAGTTTCTCTTAAAGAAACTTAAAAGCTGCTAGTCCGATTACAAGTGCGAAGAGGAAAAGACAAAAAAGAGGATATATAAACAGAGTTAACTAGAGCTTGGCCAAAAAGGTGTGTATGTGTGTGAGTGTATGAGATTTTATAAACAGTGAGCTGGTGGAAGTGACGAGCAAGGAAGCACAAAACGGAAACGGAACTAAAAGGGCGTTGCACGGGGGAAGCATTTCCTTGGGGGCCAACTAGTGCACTTCCGTTGTGGATAAATTGTGTTGTGGATCGCTAATACTGATGTATAACTTAAAAAGGGATAAAGGTCCTGGTGTGTATCTGTGAGACGTAGAGATGTAATCTTCCGAAGATGAAGCGTAGAACTGCGGACAATGACAGGCGGGGTCGGGGGAACACCACCCGCGCTTCCGTTTCAAGTAAGCCAGACACTTGACATTGAAAAATTTGTCTTTAAAACGTTTCAAACATTAAAGACCACAGATCTGTGTAAAATAGTGTGAAAAAACAGGCCTGCCTGCATGTTGGTGTGTGTGTGTAGGTGTGTTTGTTTAAATGTCTTGTTTGCATGTTAATAACTTTGTTGGTCCGTTGTGACATAATTCCGTTCAAATTATAATTACCATGATTTCAGAAATGTTTATTTGTGTTGAGATTCTGCAGGTCTGAACATAAATACATTTTTGGAAACCTCAAATAACCACAAACAATTTGACTAAAATCTTCCTAGAGGAAAAAAGAGAGACTGTGATAACATAGTTTGGCATTTCAGATTACATGTCCGCCCCATTGGTACACTGAGATATTAACATGGCTTGAAGGAAAAATATCTCAGGGTTGTTAAAAATGATTGGAACTGTGGATAAGCGGTAAATAAAGGTTTTTGGCTTTTTCGTTTGGAGCTTAAACATGGAGTACAGTAAATCGGAGGTTATTGGGCTGGGTTCAGGGTTACACTATCAAATTGCACTGAGCTTGTATTTGACCATGGATTTATGACAGCTGTAGAAATACCAGATTAGAGGCTCTCTATGTCAGTAGGGCCGAGCTCAATTTGTGGCAGCGGCATCTGACACCGGCACTTCCTGTGGCAGGTTGTGGCACTTCCTGTGGCATGCTGTGGCACTTCCACTGGCATGCTCTTGCGAAGAAGGTGCCACGGCTCTTCCTGTACTGCTGTTTCTGTTTTTAGGCAAACTGTTTATTATAGACGCCTGTTAGACTATAACTACTTCTAAATAATCATATTTTATTTGCAATAAAAGCTGGCGGCTCATAGTGGCCCTTCTGGTGGAGGTAATAGTGGCACTTCCTGTGGTACCTCCAGCAACTAGTGGCACTTCCTGTGGCACCTCCAGCAACTGGTGGCACTTCCTGTGGCAGCTCCAGCAAAGAGTGGCACTTCCTGTGGCAGCTCCAGAAATTAGTGGCACTTCCTGTGGCACCTCCAGCAACTGGTGGCACTTCCTGTGGCACCTCCAGCAACTAGTAGCACTTCCTGTGGCAGCTCCAGCAACTAGTGGCACTTCCTGTGGCACCTCCAGCAACTAGTGGCACTTCCTGTGGCAGCTCCAGCCACTAGTGGCACTTCCTGTGGCACTTCCAGCAACTAGTGGCACTTCCTGTGGCAGCTCCAGCAAAGAGTGGCACTTCC
This sequence comes from Fundulus diaphanus, assembly GCA_037039145.1. Lineage (NCBI taxonomy): Eukaryota > Metazoa > Chordata > Actinopteri > Cyprinodontiformes > Fundulidae > Fundulus > Fundulus diaphanus. Next base: position 52,781,831 of record CM073131.1, read on the forward strand.
TATGGCAGCGGAAGCGGCACTTCCGGTGGTCTAAGAAGATGTCACGGCTGGTGGTGCATTCCTGTTGCTGTGTGTGGCCAAATGATTTGTTATAGATGCCTGATAGTCTATAACAGAGGTCACGGATTAGCGGACCACGGTCCGGATCCGGACCCAGCTGCTACCTAATCCGGACCCAACCTGATTTAAAACATTTATATATTACTGCATGTTGTCCGACGACAGTGTCTAACTCGGGGTTAAAGTTCTCCATCGCTGCGACGGATTTCCGTCATTTGGAAATTGAGCGCAAAAGTCCCGTCTAGACTTTTTATTCAAGGTTTTGCACTGAAGCTGCTCTCAACCAATCAAACCTGGCAGAGGCGAGACATTAGCCAATCAGAATGAGAGCAGGGCGGGTCTTTCCAAAGCGGACATGGCCAGTTTGAGGTTTATCGGTGTTCATCATTTTAACTTTTGGGAGAGCATCTTAAACTGGCCATAGATGGTATGAATGAAAGTAGCGGTGGTCAAAGGTTTTCTTTGGATTAATGCGAACCAGCCGGTCAGAAAGTTCAGCAGCTGACAACAACTTCTCTCGGTAAGCGTCTCAATCTGCTCCAGCAGTTAATTAATGAATTATTTCCACCTGTGGCCAAGTCGTCTGTCAGCGTTTATTCCCTCGCTGATAAACGCGGCGACCAACCAGGAATCTCCTCGTGATTCGCTATTATGTTTTATTTAAAACACAAAGAAGAGTAACGCGCTAGCTCAGGCTAATTTAGCATGACCCTTGAAGAACAAGAGTCGGACTGTGAAACAATGTGCCGCATTTGACTGGGTCCGATTCGGAAAAAGTAAAAAAAAAAAAAAAAACCTGCGCTGTTCTGAAACAAAGAAGGCAGAGCTGTATCTGCTGTCGGTATGCAGCAGTGTTCACCTGATGAGCAGCTGCGCTCCAGGACACTAAATAAAATGACAAGGATTTTGATGCTTACAGATTGTTAAGAAAACTACATCAAAAAGATAAAACAAATAAACTGCAGCTACAACATGGACTGGAGAACGGGTTCTAACTGGGTGAGGCCAGAGAAAGGCGATTCTCAGAGAGTTTTTTTACGAAGTTAAAATGGAGCGCGGACACAGGGTTCATCCTGGACAGGTCTCCAGTCACTGGGCTAAAATATAAACCATTTTATTAAACTTCAAAAAAGTTAAATCATGCCTTTTTATAAACTGTAATTATTAATTGGTGAACAATAACGGGCAAAGCAATCTGTGTCAAATTAAAATGTATTATGTCATGATAGTGTTGGTGATGTGTCCTGCATTTCCAAGGCTGTGTTTGGCCTTGTATGATCATAAAATTGGTTTATATTGAATGTGACAGGGAGCACCTTGATATGTGCTTGAGGTTGGCTTTGTTGCCAATCAAACTAAGGTTTAAAACCCTTGCAGGGCAGCCTAAAGCTTACTTGTCTCATTAAGCCATAAAAAAGAAATTAAAAAAAGTTCAGGTGTTTTATAAAAGATGTGAAAGTCAGGAAATTGTCTATATACCAAACTGTGAAAGATTGTGGTTCTCTATTTCAAAAAGCACTTTGGATTTTAAAATAGAAAAGCGTTCTATTTTTATGTTATTTTTTGTGGATGCATAAACATTTTATTTCAGTGTTAAATACTGTTTGAAGTAACGGATTGTAATTACAAATGTGTCCGGACCTTTACTGGTTGTTGATTTTCTTTATTCGGACCCCGCTGATTTTTAATTCGTGACCCCTGGTCTATAACTACTTCCAAATAATCATGTTGTATTGATATAATTTCCAATAAAAGCTTGTGGAACTTTTGCCAGCCTTGTGGCCGCTGCAGTGGCATGCAGCCGCCACAAGGTGTCACTAAGCTGGCAGGCCACCTGCCGCCCTTCTGTCGCTGTTTAGGGGAAAATGCTTTGATTTTGGGGTTATTAATAGAAAAGTATAGTAACTTAATAGAAAAGTTATAAGGTTACTGTATGAGTGGTTTAACTCGTGATAAGAAAAACAAATGTGGTGATATAAAAACATCACTTGAAAACACGCTGGCACACTTAGGAAGTCTGTGGCCGTTAGGTGCCACGAAGATGCCACGATAAGTCCATAGGATGCCAGGATGCCACCAAGATGCCAGACCCGTTGTAAAAGCCTCCAACATCCCACGCCGGCTGCCGCTGTTTTCATGCATTAATGGCAAGCGGGATGTCAGGTTAGTTATGAGCTACTGACCGTTAGTAAATAAGTACTTTCAATTGATGGTGTCATTATTTTTTTGGGGTTAATAAACAGTGTTAGACATAAAATACAAAGTGACTATACTTCAGATATATATAGCACGGCATGTGCATGATGCTGAAAGGATGGCAAAGACTCACTGCACAAACAGTCGGTTTATTACACAGTGTGACATAATGTGAGCTGTTACATAAAGAAAAAGTCATTGAAAAACACACGGTAGAATTCCCTGGCCACGAAGACGGCACATGATATATATATATATATATATATATATATATATATATATATATATTTATATATATATATATTATGTCAGTTTTATTAACGTGTTAACTTTGTTTTTTAACGCGCGTTACTCGCGTTAATCTTTTTTTCCCCACAGCGCGAGGTGTTTTTAACCTCGCCACAACATGCCACAGGAAGTGCCGTGTCAGATGCCGCTGCCACAAATTGAGCCTGCTGTCTCTCCTCTATGTTGTGATTTGGCAAACAGCATATGAGGAAAATATGAGAGATTATGTCCATATCTTTGATTTAATACATGTATAAAATGCAGGCAGAATGTGTAATTTGGCTCTGAACAAAACTTTATAAAATTGAACTGGATATGATGTGTTTCTTTTTTTAGGGAGATTTTTGAGGAATTTTGACGAGCCACAAGATAAAGAAAAGCCACATAAAAACACGTCAACTATTGCATCAGTTTATGTTGTCTTGTTGCGCTGGGCTGAGGCAAACCTCGGAGGGACAGTTTGGCCTGAACACAGACAAAAAGATATGATAAACAAATCTGACCAGAAGTTAAACCCAGGGAGAGATTGCTTGGGTGGCTCGGTGTGTTCTGGCCTTGATGGGCTGGAGGTAGAAAGGATTTTAAGATGATGTCCACAGGAGGGGTGAAAGGGAATCCCTAATAATTATTGAAGGACACCAAGTGTCTGTGATCAGATAAGTTAAATGTAGCCTGTATACTTAGATTGTATCCAGGCTACATTTACAGTTGTGGTCTGTTAAATGATGGTCAAACGATGTTCTGGGAGTTTCTGGTCCAGGCGAAACGATGAGTGCTTCAGATCTGAAGGGTTAAAATTCTATTTTATTTTTCTGTATAGCTCATTATTGATCTTGGTTTTGCTTTAGGTCGTGCTGTTGAAGTGCTGAAATTGCAAGGGAAAACTATAATCATTGCATAAAACACTAGTAGTTCATAAACTTAAAGAGAAAATCATTGATTCTAATGATGAATAGTGATTTCAGACAAAGTGTAAATCAAGTCACTTTAAATGTTTCACCCTAGACTACCTGAGATTTGGAACGTTTTATATATTTAAAAGCATTTATAACTGAATTTGCATGTTCAAAGGGACCAGAAAGATATAAAAAGTCTGAAATAAGGTAATAACCTATGCATCAATCACAAAAACATAACTGTGCTCCTTGGGAGAACATTTTCCTTTTTTTATTTTCTTGTATTTTGGTTATTTCTTTGTTAAGTATTTATTTTTATTTGCTTTTCATTTTGGCATCTCCAGTGACATAAAGTAACTACATTTAAGGTAGTTCTGGCAGTTAATTTGATGAGATGTTTTTGAACAAAGTTTTAAAAGGAAAAGAAAGATGGACCTTCCCAGGATCAGCCAAGAATTTAGAAGCATCATATTAAACACTAAGACACTAAGAGGACGAGATTTTCTTTTGACTGCATGCCTTACCTATGTACTAACATAATAGTTTTTTTTCTGAACTGTTACTTCAAGATACAGGATGGGGATTCTGAAAGGTCACCTTTCTTCTAACAGAAGACTCTGAGAAGTGAGCTTTAGCAGGCGTAAGGAAAGAAGTCATGATCTAAAATTGACATGCAAGGATAAACAGATATGACTTAATTATGCTACGTTTTAACAAACTTATGCCAGGTAATATTGAGATCTTCTAGCAGAGAAAGGTGGTGGCTTTATATTTTGTTTACCTTTCTACCGACCGGTATAAACACTTCTATCCTGCTTTCTGCTCTTTTCTTTGCAAAGAAACCTGGTCAATATAACTGGAATGTGCTAACAGAGAGATTTTAGTCTCTTTTTAGAAATTCTCAGATGTGATTGAGCACCAAATCATGCAGCAGCGGGGATGAGGGGCTGAGGAAGGGAGGTCATTGATATCTACCTAATCCAGTTTTGGATTAAAATTTTGGACAAATATTTAGAATGTTTGCAAAAGCTGCATACAGGTTTAATGTGGAAATGTAATGCTACTAGGTTTAAGATAAATCTGTTTTATTTTTGATTGTATTTATATAAAGAGAACAAATACACTGTAAAATATTTTTGCTTGGTTAATTTTGAAGGGATTAAGACCTAGGGGTCAGGGTGAAGACTTTTTAGGTCTACTTTGTTATAGAGGGAAACACTGTGGGTGAAATGTTTGCGACTGGTTTACTGTAAGTTTCTTCAACTTATGGACATTACACCACGGATGAAGAAGATGATCAATGATAATATTAGACAATGTGATTTTGGGAAAATCCATAGTGGCAAAATGCTGGCCGCTGAGTTCATTTTGGTTTCAGACACGACGATTGGAGAAAAAAGATTCATGGAGAATGCTGGTCCTGGCAGGGTGTTGTGCTGCTGAATTCAGGCATGGGGACTGAAAATGGACAACTAATGGCAGGGGCTAAGACAGAGGCATCGGATAACCCTCAATGGACCTATCAGCAACAGAAACAAAGATAGGTTTGGGAGACACACCTTCTGCATTTTACTTCAGATTGTCTTGTACACAATTAAAAACAAAACACACATCAGAAAACAAATGGATGAATGTGTTTAGGTGAAAACTTTAAAAAAGAGGAAGATTTTAGATACTATATGCTTCATAAAACACAATCTGCATTACAAATAAAAGGGGACACTTAAGAAAATTATTCCGCACCATAATGTTAATTTACGTGATGGAAGCATAGAGCAATTTAATAAATAATGTGACCATAATCAGGTTGACAATGTGTGAATATAGGTAATTGATGCAACAGGTGTGATACTTGGAGGGGAAATGTAATCTTTAAAAGAGAGCGGGCAAGAAAAAATTATGCAATTCATGCAAAATGTACGGTATTGGGAAAAATAGATGCAAATATATGATCAATATATATGAACAAGAAAAACTTGTGAGTGAGGAAGTTGAAGTCAACACTTAAAAATATGAACGAATCAATGAATGAATAAGTGAGTAAATAAATTTTTCAATATAAGCAAAATAAACTTTACGCTACCTGCTGATGCGAAGGAGAAATTCCGAACACCGCGTTTACTGGATATCTTGAAGAAAGAAGAGGCGAAAATAAGAAGCAAATAATTAGGATGCCAACACAGCGCCACAACGGTCATGGGCTTTAATGGATAAAACTTCAAGATTAGAATAATGATTTATTCGAACTAACTAACATGGGTAAATTGGGGATTAAAGCACCAGTGAAAATTGTTAAGACTATTGTAGATAAAAGAAAAAAAGAAAGTAATTTTTTGCCTAAAACTCGGAAATTTTGAGATTAATTTCACATATTTTCTAATTTTGAAAAGTCACAAATCTCTGCCCGGAGGAGGAAGCCGGTCAGATCTGGTAGGCCCAAATGTATTGTGAGGGTTTGCTGGGAACATCTGGTTGTCGGTGCATGTTGCGGCGGCAACCCTCGAACGCGCTGGTGGACACCAGAAATGAGGGAAGCCGTCAAGCTGAAGAAGGAGTCCTATCTGGCTTTACTGACCTGTGGGACTCCGGAAGCAGCTGATATGTACCGACAGTCAAAGCGGCAGTCGGCTCGGCTGGTTGTCGAGGCAAAAACTCGGGCGTTTGAAGAGTTCGGAGAGGCCATGGAGAAAGACTTCCGTACGGCTTCGAAGCGATTCTGGTCAACTATCCGGTGTCTCAGGAGGGGGAAGCAGTGCAGTACCAACACTGTTTACAGTGGGGGTGGTGTGCTGCTGACCTCGACTCGGGACGTCGTGTGTCGGTGGGCGGAATACTTCGAAGACCTCCTTAATCCCACCAACACGTCTTCCATTGAGGAAGCAGAGCCTGAGGACTCTGGGTCGGGTTCTCCCATCTCTGGTGCTGAGGTTGCCGAGGTTGTTAAAAAGCTCCTCGGTGGCAAGGCTCCGGGGGTGGATGAGATTCGCCCTGAGTACCTTAAGGCTCTAGATGTTGTGGGGCTGTGTTGGTTAATGCGGCTCTGCATCATTGTGTGGACATCGGAGTAGTTCCCCTGGATTGGCAGACTGGGGTGGTGGTCCCTCTATTTAAAAATGGGGACCGGAGGGTGTGTTCCAACTACAGAGGAATCACACTCTTAAGCCTCCCTGGTAAGGTTTATTCAGGGGTTCTGGAAAGGAGGGTCCATCGGAGAGTCGAATCTCAGATTCAGGAAGAGCAGTGTGGTTTTCGTCCTGACCGTGGAACACTGGACCAGCTCTCTACCCTCAGCAGGATCCTGGAGGGGGCATGGGAGTTTGCCCAACCAGTCTACATGTGTTTTGTGGATCTGGAGAAGGCATTCGACCGTGTCCCTCAAGGGATCCTACGGGGGGGGTACTCCGGGAGTATGGAGTACCGGGCCCTTTAATAAGGGCTGTCAGGTCTCTGTATGACCGGTGTCAGAGTCTGGTCCGCATTGCCGGCAGTAAGTTGGACTCGTTTCCGGTGAGTTGGACTCCGCCAAGGTTGCCCTTTGTCACCGATTCTGTTCATAACTTTTATGGACAGAATTTCTAGGCGCAGCCAAGGTGTTGAGGGGATCCATTTTGGTGGCCTTAGGATTGTGTCTCTGCTATTCGCGGATGACGTGGTCCTATTGGCTTCATCAGGGCGTGATCTACAGCTCTCACTGGAGCGGTTCACAGCCGAGTGCGAAGCGGCCGGGATGAGAATCAGTGCCTCCAAATCCGAGACCATGGTCTTGAACCGGAAAAGGGTAGAGTGCCTTCTCCGGGATGGGAAGGATGTGCTGCCCCTAGGGGCGGAGTTTAAGTATCTTGGGGTCTTGTTCACGAATGAGGGGAAGATGGAGCGGGAGATTGACAGGCAGATTGGTGCGATGTCTGCTGTGAAGCGGGCGCTGTACCGATCCGTTGTGGTGAAGAGAGAGCTGAGCCAAAAGGCGAAGCTCTCGATTTACCGGTCGATCTACGTTCCTACCCTCATCTATGGACACGAGCTTTGGGTCGTGACCGAAAGAACAAGATCCCGGATACAAGCGGCCGAAATGAGTTTTCTCCGTAGTGTGTCTGGGCTCTCCCTTAGAGATAGGGTGAGGAGCTCAGTCATCCGGGGAGGACCCACTGCTCCTCCACGTCCAGAGGAGCCAGTTGAGGTGGCTCGGGCATCTGGTCAGGATGTTCCGGGCACGTCCCACCGGGAGGAGGCCCAGGGGAAGACCCAGGACACGCTGGAGGAACTATGTTTCTCTGCTGGTCTGGGAACGCCTTGGGATTCCCCCGGAGGAGCTGGCCCAAGTGGCTGGAGAGAGGGACGTCTGGGCCTCCCTACTGAAGCTGCTACCCCCGTGACCCGACCCCGGATAAGAGGAAGACAATGGATGGATGGACGATAACCTGAATTTAACGTCAACATATTCCGTATTCCGATTTACTTTTTAGGCTAATCATACACAATTTAAACCTATTGCTGTTTTAACAACTAAACATTTTATCAGATATTTAGCCCTTTGTTTTACCTCATGTTAAAGTGCTCCTTAAATAATGATGACAATGATGATGATTAAATAATGATGACAATGATGATGATTATGATCAGAAGAAACTTTTGCATTGCCCCCCAGAAGTCGGAAAGACAAGAGACAAAAAGCATTTTTCACATCTCACTTAGTAACTCAAATATTTTAGTCAAAATATGTTAGCCTAAACATCTTAAGCTAAAATATTAAACTTTTTATTTGTTTTTCCTTTTTTCTTTAATACCACCATTATTTTTAGTAATTTCTGTCAAAGGCTGCAGGATTTTGATTTAATCCATCTGAATGCAGTATTTGCAAGACATACTCTGATTGGATGAAAAAACCTGTCTGTGATTGGTTGGTGGAGTTGACAGTTTTTGAAGTCGCGAGCGCAGAAACAGCCGAGGAAGCGCACAGCTGGTGTTGAGCGTGGAATAAGCAGGTCGAGCGCGCGAGCAGAGATGGAACTGAGTGCGAGGACAGTGGGTTGAGAAGAGTTTTTCAGAGTTGAGCGCGCGCCAGAAAGGTATTGAGCGTTGAGAGTTGTCTCACTGCGCGCTCGGATTGGTTCCTGTGCGCTCAGACAGAAGGCACAAATATCGCTGTCTTCGCCAGCACATTTTTTCGCGCCTTCCCTGTGACTCTTTGGCGCCCCCCAGGGGAGGCACGCCTCATCTATTGAAAACCACTGTTGTAGGAGATAAATATCTATATTCACAAGACAAAAAATTATTAAAACAAAGTTTTAGAGAAAAGAATACCATTGGCAGTTAAAGGTTTATAATATATCTCACATTCAAAGGGAAACAGAATTTGCTGCATCAGCACAGGAAGGCTAACTGACTGATTGACCGCCTGTCAGATCATTCAAAATCAGTGGTGTCAAAAGTACACACATTTGTTACTTAAGTAGAAGTATAGATACTGCAGTTTAAAAACACTCTGGTAAAAGTTGAAGTATCAACTTGACCTTTTTACTCAAGTAAAAGTGAAAAAGTATGTGCTCCAAAAACTACTTAGTTTTAGTATAAAAGTATAAAGTAACCTTTAAAAAAATGCCACTATATGAATTGAAAGCTTAATTTAAACACTGATTAGTTCTACATGTGGCCAAAGACACAACATAATCATTAACCCATTAGTCAAAGACAAAGTCACTCAAGGAGCATGTTCTCTCTCAAACTTTATTGGAATTCAATTCCAAACAGAGGTAGTATTCAAGCCTGCAGAACTGCCAGAACATAAATGTGTGAGTTCCATCAAATACCTAAGGTAAACTATACCCTTTGGTGCAAAAACATTCTATGTAGTTTGTGTGTGGAGGGAGGGAGGGAGGGAAGGGAAGGGAAGAGAGAGAGAGAGAGAGAGAGAGAGAGAGAGAGAGAGAGAGAGAGAGAGAGAGAGAGAGAGAGAGAGAGAGAGAGAGAGAGAGAGAGAGAGAGAGAGAAGAGCTAAAAAATTAGTGTTTGCGTTATATGACTCATCCAATTACACTAGTTCTCACTAGGTGTGGATGGCGCCAATGATCTGCATTGGATGCCGCACATTACGTGAAATAAATATTTATAAATTTTAAACTGAAGGCAAGAGTAACGAGTAACGTTTGTTTTAAAAATGTAAGGAATAGAAAGTACAGATACTTGTGTGAAAATGTAATGAGTAGAAGTAAGAAGTAGGAAGAAAAATAAGTAATGGAGTAAAGTATAGATACCTAAAAAGTGTACTTAAGTACAGTAACGAAGTATTTGTACTTCGTTACTTGACACCTCTGTTCAAAATTGGCGTACGTCTCAGCTGATGGACTGCTGAAGAGACTCAGAGGAATTGGTGCTTTTACTAGTTGCCAAAGTCTCAAACAACACGTTAAAAATGAGTAAACTTTTGAATAAAAAGGTCTCTAGAGCGGTCTGAAAAGTTGCTAAAAAGCTGGCAACACCAGTGTTGATGAATGTAAGCAAGGCTTACAAATAAAATCCTGACATAGGTGATTTAGTCAGTGAAGTGCCAACATTTATTCCTTTAAGTGAACAGCAGGCTGCCCAGGCCAGCAGAGATGGCATCTTTGATGTGTTTCAGGAGCATTCTATGATGACAGGGGTCAGAGCAACAGGACGGTAGTCACTGAGACAGGTAATGTTTTTTATTTTTTTATTTTAAACGGGAACGGTGATGGATGATTTCAGGCAGACAGGAACCATGCAGAACTGTGTTGTGCCCTCATGCACGGTTTTAAATTATTTAGTGTTTAATAAATAATTCTCAGTTTACTAGGTATTGTCCAGTGAATATCAGCCCAAACAGCTGATATCAGGATAATAGTTTAAAGGAATGATTCAAGCACTGGCAATCGGCAAACTCTACACACATATAGAATAAATGAGTGACAACTTCTCTTTAAGTTCCAGAATGTATTAACAGAAATAAAATGAATGACCAGAGAACATCACTAAATAATGCTTTTATCTGAATTAACAGTGTATTTCAGTGAACAGATCCTCTCTACTAGGCTAGTGAACTTAACTAAAACTGCTAAAAAAATTAAGTTAAAAAAGCTAAAGAACAAAGTACACACACAAGAGACAAAAAGACAAATAAAATTGAAAACCATCACAAGAACAATTTAGTGACTCAATGAATCAGTGAAAGTTTGTGCACCATATGCCGTACTCAGTCCCCTTATTGCCTACTATGCTGTCTACCATTGGTTTCTGGTTAGGAAACATTCTGATAGTCTTAGTGAGTAGGACAGCACCAGTGTAGAAGTAAATCTGGGAGGGGGGTGCTGGCACAAACAGTTTTTTTTCCGGCACAAACCATTAGAAACATTTGACACCAATTTTGTTTTAATTTGAAGAAGGTGTCCAGGTTTTCCAAAGTCATCGGTCTGACTCAGCTTAGATGATAATTATCTCAACATTCAATCCCACAAAATTCTGCACACTGATTAACGAATCAATCAGATTGAATTATATGTAATGAGACTTATAAATTCCAAATGCATATAGTTTAACCTAATTCAATATTGTCATACGTGTGAAACTGATATTATGTTCCTGTGCTTCAAACAGGTCCAAGCTAGAGCTTCACGTCTAATATTTTGCATTAATCTAGTATTTTATTGTTTCCATCTGTGTAGAAACCTGCTCATTTAAATTAAAGTGAAAACCCTTCTCACTGTGAAAATAAATTTTGTGTGTTAAATTTCAATTTGGTTTAGTTTATTCACCAGGAGGGACATGGAAAACCTTTGTTTCATGTTGTTATAACCACAAATCTTGAGGTTTCTCTCTAACGAACCTGTGAGCCCAGAAAAGGAACAGCTGCAATTCTACTCAGGTTAAATAACACACTGATATAAAACAATAAAATGTCAGTTTTTGGGATTGGATTTTATTTACTGGTGTCACAGTAAAGGTACTGAACAGAAATGGATGCCACACTTTTCAGATTTTATTTTTAAAACCATTTAAAAGCCATTTTTTACATATTGTTACCTAACCACTGCATCTAATTTTGAGACATGATAAAACGTTAAAATTAATAAAGATAATTTTTCAGCGGCTATGTTTCATTTTAGGGTCAATTTATCATTATTTATTTTAAAATATAAAATGCGTTAAGGTTGCAAATCTGTTCTAAATTTGGAGATCTTTTTCTTCTGCTCTTGTTGTGTGTAACTGTCCATGTGTTTACCACAGTCACACCTATTGAGGGACAGTAAGGATTTCTCATTCTTAAACTCAAAGAATCTGAATTGGTCAATAAACAAAAACCCAATCAGTCCGATTTAGAATCTTGAGAGCTAAATATGAAGACAAGCTGCAGATTTGATCAGATGGCCCATCAGGAAACTGATTGAGAAACAATCAAGGAACCAGTGGGTCTAGTTAGACTTCATTAATAATAATAATAATAGTAATTGAACTATATTGATCCCACAATGGAGAGATTCACTTCTGCATTTTAACCCATCACCCTTGGGGGAGCAGTGGGCTGTCACTGTGCGGTGCCAGGGGAGCAATCTGGGGTTAAGGGTCTTGCTCAGGGACCCAGAGTGCAGGCGCTGGGGATCAAACCAGGTACTTGCATCCTTCTCTGAGTGCAAGCGCACAGCTAACCACTAGGCCACCACTCGCCTTCTCCCAACATTAAACTTCACTGACATAAATTACACATAAAAATGATTAGGATATAAGCAAATGCAAATATGCAATATTTATGTCATCAATGTACAAAGTTTGGTTTATTCAACATTAGCTGCAGTTTGTTGTATTTTAAAGCATTTTTTAGATGAAACTTGTAAAGAAAGCAAAATGTTTGGTTTAAATGACTGATATGTTTTTCTGCAGCTTTTAACAGCTTGATTCTGTGGTTTTGGTTAACTTTGCATTGTGAGCTGCTCTGAAGAATAGTTTCCATCACCCAGCCACAAACCAACAGGAACAGTGTGTCTATTTTCTTAGAAACAGAGTGAAGAACCAGAGGTGAGAACATGTTGAAATTACAGAGGAACCATTGAGCTGCCGAGATTATAAGAGTATAACAGTGAAGCTACTGAGAACATTAAACAGCAAACTGTGAAAATGTATTCCGTGAAACACTGAAATACATTCAAGATGGCTTTGTTTTTATCTTGCTAAGCTCATTTATACAGAAAGAAACATATTTTAACACGAAGTAGATCTTCAGAAGCAGGCTGTAGATGAGCTGACAGCTGTAGGTTTCTGCTGGAACTGGAGGACTACCTCAGGGAAGAATAGATGACTTCTGGTTCTGGTGGATATTCTAAAAAGAAAAAAATATATAACACTGAAACAAATATATACTCTAATAAAATTAAGAGCAATTGTAAAATAAATAATATAATTATAAATAAATAAATACACCATGGAAATCTACCCTGTGACTAGAGGTATGGTTATAATATCAATGTTAAAATAATTATGGCTGTTTATGTGGGATATTTCTGTACAGAGGTTTAATGTTCTCCTTGTGCAAGCATGGATTCTCTCTGGGTTTTCCGATTTTTCTTACAATCCAAACACAGGACAGCTAGATTAACTCTTTTCTCAAAATACGGCAATATGTTGTATTCAATCGTTTGTCTAGTGATAAACAACTCAGAGGTATTTTTTTGCATGATTTTGGTTTCTGGTCATCCCTCCTGGTTTTGTGAGATTTTCTGATGTTCAATCGTTCAATTAAAATGATATACATAGACTCAGGTGACGCCATATAAAGTGCTTGCGATTTTCTGATCAACAGGAAAGAAGCAGAGGAATAAAATAAAGACAGAAAATTAGAAAGGTGCAGAAAGTGAGAAGGGGTGAAAGACGAAGGATTATGACCCACAACAGAGATCCAGAAACCCAGCTTGATAATAGATCTTGGTGTCCTATACAATAAGAACAAATAATGCAAACTGGAGAACAGTAGGAGAACTCAGCAGAGAGAAAAATAGATCCTGATGTCCTCCAGTAGCCTAATAACCTGACTCATGCCAGACGTATGTTGCTCCGCCTAGCTCCACTCACATAGATCTGGGACATCTCCATAGGAATTGCCTTTATTGAAGGCTGGGCCTTATCAAAAATTCTTGCATATGATTGGATAAGCCACTTGTCTGTCATCTTTATCGACGTGCTATTTCAACCACTCACACCGAAGCTAACCCGTGACGCTGTGAGAGCGACGCAGGAAAAAAAAAACTTTTTTTTTTTTTAATGTGTTTGCGGCCAGACCATAAAATTGGTTGGAGAAATCACTTTCTATGGGCGATGTCCCAGATGTATGTGAGTGGAGCTAGGCGGAGCGACATGCGTCTGGCGTGAGTCAGGTTAGTAGCCTAAGCCTATAGCAGCATAACTATAGAGGTAGCTCAGGGTAACATGAGCCACTCTAACTAGAAGCTTTGTCAAAAAGGAAAGTTGTAAGATTAGTCTTAAAAGTAGACGGGGTGTCTGCCTGACGGACCAAAACTGGGAGTTGGTTCCACAGGAGAGGAGCCTGATAGCTAAAGGATCTGCCTCCCATTCTACTTTTAGAGACTCTAGGAACCACCAGCAGACCTGCAGTCTGAGAGCGAAGTGCTCTGTTAGGAACATACGGAGTAATCAGAGCTCTGATATATGATGGAGCTTGATTATTAAGGGCTTTATACGTTAGAAGAAGAATTTTAAATTCTATTTTTGATTTCACAGGAAGCCAATGAAGGGAAGCTAAAATTGGAGAAATATGATCCCTCTTGTTGATTTCATCAGAACTCTTGCTGCAGCATTTTGCCATGGCATGTCGCAAATATTTATGATATATAATAGGACATTCCTCAAAGGATGTCAAGTTAATGAATTTAGGCCATATTTTGGCCATTATGGCCATATTTCGGTTGTACAAACAGAGTGGTAATGTTTGAATAGTTTTATTTTATTTTAAGTATTTATTTATTTCATTCAAAAATAGCTTTAGTGGTAATAGTAATATCTTTATTGTCATTGAAACATACATTACAACGAAATTTGTTCTCTGCTTTTAACCTTGGAGAGCAGTGGGCGGCCATGTGCGGCGCCCGGGAATTTAAAATTCATACACACAATACGAGCAAATCAAAGCATCTTGAATGACAAGGAGCAGACAGAAGAACAATCTTATGATATATGCCCCTTAACTTATCTCACAATAATTGTGCATTAGTTCTGTTACTTAATCTTTTTTTTTTACATTATTTATACCACCTTGTGTCAGTTATCCATATTTGCTGTAATCACATTTTACAGTATTCAAAAATATTGTATAGCATCATTCAAACTCAACTCAGGGTTTTACACAGAAACAAAAGAAAACATGTAAAACACAAAAACCTTTCTGCTTCAACGAACATTATGTAGAAAAAAATGCTAAAAACATTATAATATAATATTATTTATCATTTATTCTAAAGTTTCATATATACTTAATTTAATTTTATTTTTCCACAGCTCTAGTGGCTCGCTTTTAACACAGTAGGCTGACAGGAAGGGGGGTGGTAGAGGTGGAGAGACATGCGGCAAAGGACTGCGGGTCGGAATCGAACCCTGGTCTACCACGTCAAGGACCGAGGCCTTCGTACATGGGTCACGTTACTCGCTGCGCCACCAGCCCGCCCTGATACATTTTTTAAATACTTTAGGTTACCTTCTTTCTTTAATTTCTTTGTTGAGGTTATTCCATAATTGTTCACCTTTCACTGTAATGCTATGTTCTTTTGCTGTGGTTCTAAATCTAGGTTTTTAAAGACTAATCAATGTTAGTCAATATTTATTATTAAACCAAGAAGCAGGAAACAGTTGGTGCAGTCATAGCTTTGTTCTGCTTTCTCTGGTGAGATTCTGTCCATAACTGACAGCATTTATCTTCACAGGTGATTGGACTGCATTCACTGTTATTCACTACTGTCCTGTATGGAACAACTGCTGTTAACATGCCTGATAAGCAGCTGCAAGTTTTCAGTTGATTCAACTTGAGACCTTTGCAGCAAGTAACAAAATAAGTCTTGAAATGTATCTGAAACTAAGAAGCAGCCCACAACCTTCTTTGCTCTTGTGTTGAAGTGAAACCTTTCACCGCGAAGTAGAAGATAACAAGGTCCCCAAATGGACAACCACAAAGGCCACAGTGAGGGGCCAAGCCAGTCTCAGCCTGCTGGTAGCTACAAGATGAGGTTTCACTTCACACTTCACAACAGTGCATCTCGGAAATAGTAGAAAAGAAATGAACAACTTAAAGGCTGTGGTTGTTCTGCAAATGGAGAAGTTGAAAAATGTTTCTGAATTATCTTTTATTTGTCCTTAATATTGCTTTCTACAACTTAACTTTACGATCAGCCCTACTATCATTAAGGCTCTCACGGAGTCTTTCTAGTAAACATTTTAATGTTGTCAGTAAACTCAATAATTTCATTGGTGCTGTTGTTTCTTTATTATAATCAAAGCCCAGTATAGTTCATTTTTAATGGAATTATTCCTGCCTGAAATGCTGCTCCCTTTGCTGCACCGGCAATGAGGTCTGAGTGATTACACATGCGGTGGTTCCAACTAGTGGGACTCGCTGCAACTGGGAGGAGCAATATATACTCCTGGCTCTCCCACTGGGTAACCAGCAGGTTCTTGACAGCCATCATGTGAGAAGACCATCTAGTTCAGGGGTGTCAAGCTCCAGTCCTCGAGGGCCGGTGTCCTGAAACTTTTAGAGGTTTCCCTGGTCCCACACGCCTGAATCAAATGCCACAATTTACTCCTCAGTCTGCAGTCAGGTTCTTCAGAGTCCTGCTAATTACCTGATTAGCAGGTAATTAGCAGGATCAATGTGTGCTTCTGTGCTTTTTTGTCTCTCTTGTTGTGTCTCTGCTCTGTCTTCTCTAACCCCCAGGCGGTCGAGGCAGATGACCGTTCATACTGAGCCTGGTTTTGCTGGAGGTTTTTCCTTCCCGTTAATGGGGAGTTTTTCTTTCCACTGTCGCTTTATGCTTGCTCAGTATGAGGGATTGCTGCAAAGCCATGTACAATGCAGACGACTCTCCCTGTGGCTCTACGCTTCTCCAGGAGTGAATGCTGCTTGTCGGGACTTTGAAGCAATCAACTGGTTTCCTTATATAGGAACATTTTTGACCAATCTGTATAATCTGATTGATTTTGACTTTGTAAAGTGCCTTGAGATGACATGTTTCATGAATTGGCGCTATATAAATAAAATTGAATTGAATTGAATTGAATTATTTGACACAGGCGTGTCGGACCAGGGGCACATCTAAAAGTTGCAGGACACGGGCCCTTGAGGACTGGACCTTGACACCTGTGATCTATTCCTTCTATTCCTTGTATTGTGGGGCGACGTGGCACAGAGGTTAGGGAGTTCGTCTTGCAATTGCGGGTTGCTGGTTCGATCACCCGCACTGACTGTCTCTGTCGTTGTGTCCTTGGGCAAGACACTTCACCCGCATTGCCTGCTGGCGGTGGTCAGAGGGCCTGGTGGTGCCGGTGGGCAGCCTCACCTCTGTCAGTCTGCCCCAGGGCAGCTGTAGCTACTAACAGAGCTCACCACTGTCAGGGTGTGAATGTGTGTGTGAATGGGTGAATGACTGAACTGTAGTGTGAAGCACTTTGGAGGTCGTCAAGACTACTTAAAAGCGTTATACAAGTACAAGCCATTTACCATTTATTGGCTTTCTGATCTGGACAGTGACTTCCCTGCAAGCGTTTGCCCAGTCTAGCCATGCTGTTTTTCGAATCAGTCAGTCAGTGATCCCAATCATCCAGACAGAGCTGCTGGGATCAATCTTCGGAGCCAGTGCAACCCTGCAGCATCTGAGGTTAGTGGCTTTCATTCAGTGCATTAGCCTATTGACTTAGTTGTTATTTTCCCACTAACTCTGTTCTTCTCCCCAGAGTGATCCCAGTACAAGCTCAAGTTCATTCCTGTTCCAGCAACACCAGTTTATTTCTAATAAAACCTTTTGAACATTAACTCTGTGTCAGCTGAATTATCGGGTCTGTCAGGGCATTATATTCAAATAGCGCTACACAGATACATCCCCTGATAAAAAAATACCTCTCAATCAGGAATAAAATCTGGTTATTATGTAACCATAACGAAACCTGAGAAGTTAAAAGCATGCAAATACACCTCAGCATGTATGTAAATTACTGTGCAATTGCATGAATGTATCAGATAAAACAAATGAGTGTGAAAATAGTTAATAATAATAATATGTATTTATATATTAATAATAATATATAAAGAAACGTAAATGTTCAGGTTAAAGAAATTTGCACAAATGTCCAAACAAACACTCTATAAGACAGGGTTGCCAACTGTCACGTATTAGCTAGGAGTGGTTAAAAGTGTGCAAATAGTCATTACCACGTGAGAGCCAAGCATAATGTTTTAATGTTCCTGAATGGTTTCCCAACCACAATGCTGCTGCTGGGCTGCAGATCCGCAGCATAGCCCGCTGCTTAAGGGATCAATGCTTTCACTGGGCCGCTGCTTTTCCTTGGAAGGCCAAATGAACCGAACTCTCTCGGCATCGGCGTAGGTTTGCATAGGGACCATAGGGACATGTCCCTACCAAAATCTTGGACCAACCTACTTGTCTCTATCAATAATTCGACGTGAATAACATGTTTCTAATTTACACTACAGCGTTGTTGCAGCAGTCGCCTCTTTTCCTCTCGCCGCTCCGCTGCCTGGCGGCTGCTCCGTCAGACTGCCTGCCCGGTCTTCCTGTCCCTTTAAATCTGCAGCACACATGACTGTCCTCTGTGCTGTTTAACTCCACTCTCATTGGTTGTTCTGCCTTAAGTTCTGCCTCCCCTCTTCCTGATTGGTTGACATCTTGTGCATGCGTGTGCGCGGGTCTTGGAGCGCGAGATTTAAGTTTCATTAGTACTGGGATACTGTGGTTACTACGATTAATACTACAGTGGCGGATCCAGGCGGGGGCGCGGGGGGCACACGCACCCCCTTTTGGAGACCAAAAGTATTTTTTTAAGAGCCCGAAATTTTAAACATCTTTCATAGAATTAAGATTAATAGACAGTACCTGTCATCTAGAATGCACTGTGACGCCGCCGCAACGGTCGAGACTCCAGATATCCGAGCATGAATTCGAATTGCTCACAGCTCAGGTCTCACGTTATTACAACGTGACGCAATTACAATATTGCGTCGAAGCGATCACGAGGAAAGGGTGAAACAGGAAATGATTTAAAGGGAAAGTCAGGTCAACAAGGAAAAATTCAGTGGATCATTACCTATACCTAAAATAATACCTTTGTGGCGATTTAATGAATTTAGCGTTTATCAGTAAAGAAATAAAAACATAAATTGTCGTTGCGATCACCGATACTGGGGGGGGGCAATAATGGCCACCTGACATCACATCCTGTGACGTTTCTTAGCTGAGAGGCACTGCGCTCATACAGCTGCGATAAACAACAATTATTTCGGATTTCGAGAGGACTTCACTATTGAAATTCACGAGAGCTATTGCTGAAGCAACAATGCCTACGTGCATGGCAGTTGGATGTTGCAATACATCGGTTAAAAGTGGAAAAAACATTACAAAAAACACAACAATAAGGAGACGGCTGCCGCAGCAGACAGATTCAACTCACATCGTCCCTTTTTGGTCTCCTTGCCTCAAACTGGTATGGCTGGATTTCGTCAAAAGTCAGGTTGCTATCAAGAAAGTCTTCTATATATTCCAAATCGCTATCAGATGATGATGATGATAAATCCATGGAACTCCCATCACTGTCGCTAATTAATCCATCACTCTCTGCTGCACTGGTCGTCGCCATCTTGGATAATAGCACGCAGTGACACACAACAGAGCTTCTTCTTCTTCTCTTTTTTATGGTGGTTGGCAAACAACTTTTAGGTGCATTACCACCACCTTCCAGATTGGAGTATGGATCAACCTTAATCTTATATTCTCCCCACAGAAAAAAGGTATGATGATTGCTAGAAAGTGTTGATAATAAGAAAACATTGAGTTCTCACAAGTTGTGTAAAGTTGTAAAGTAATGCAATTTTAGGAGAACTTTTTCCAGTAACGGGAAAGTTATGAAAATTAATTTTTTGTAGCACAGTAATTAAAAAAGAGTGTAAAGTTAAAAAAAAATTAGGCAAAATTAGTGGATATTGACACGTATACAATAGCTATTGTGTAGTGTGTATTGTCTGGTCTAAACCTGTTAGTGCCACATGTGTTGTATTGTTAAAACTAAGAATGGTCTCCTTTATGAAAACATACTAGGCTTAAAACTATTGCCAAGCAACTTGCATATGATGAACGATGAGAGTGAGAAAGAGATCTTTACATCATATAAAGATGATCTACCATCAGGATCATCATTCAGGCAGGAAGTGAAGTTGTGGCACACAAAGTGGTCATCATCAGTGGAAAAACCCAGCTCTCTCCCTGAAATTCTAAGGATAACAAATATGAAGTGCTACCCAAACATTTCTATGATTCTTCACCTTCTGTCAGTTATACCTTTTACGAGTGCTTCTGTGGAAAGTGCTAACTCGGCCTTAAAGCAGTAAAAACTTTGCTAAGGTCGACTATGGGACAGGAAAGGTTTGTGGCTTTGCTACTTATGTATGTCCACAAGGACATTCATTTAGACATCAACAAAATCATTGACATATTTGCCCAGAAGCATCCTAGAGGGTTGACATTCATAAACCCATTATCATTGTCATCATAAAGTTAAAGGTGTTGTAAAAGAGAACAATATTCTTTGTCAAGCCTTACTGTTCTATTATAGGCTTATGGCTTAACTTCACCATACATGTTCATTGGTTTAACTTACTTTAAAGTTTTTTTTTCTCAACATAGTTTATCTTATTAAAATATATTCAAAAATCCTTTATCACTTGAACCATACCAAACTGTTCTTAAGTCCTTGGGACTTTTTATTTCATTTTCTGTATAAATATCATTTCTGGAAATAAAGAAAATCTTTGTTTGATTAATTGTTGACAAGGATAATTTTTTCTTCAAACTACTTTTTAACCTTGTGCATGCTGTAAAAACCGAGAGCTTTTGGCTTAAAAATCCTTTTTCAATTACAACAATGTAATCATGCTAATTCCACTTATGTTCATCCATTAAAATGATTATCAATTAAAAACCCTTAGATGAATAATTAGGGTAGTGTGAAAGAGTAAAGATGGCATTCTTTGGTCATTTAGCCTCACATTGTCTTGATATGACCCTTGACCCTTGACCCCATTACCCTTAGGTGCGCACCCCCCTTTGAAAAATCCTGGATCCGCCCCTGTACTAGGCTACGAAAATAGTCCCAATTAAAAAAAACTAAATATCTACACTAAAATAGGTGAAAGCCGCTGAGTGCAGTTCTGAACAGAAGCAGGAGAGAGAGTTTGATTTGTGGAACTTGAGAAATGTAAGTAACCAACGTTAGCATCTCAAAAAAATTAATTCTGAAGTATAATTCATTTTATCAACAAAAACCTAATCTCTTTTATAAATTTCAATCTGTGTGAGACAGGAGTTATGAAGACCACTGGAAAGATTGAAGAGCAATGATTGTAGGTAAATAAAAATTCAGATTCTTAGCCACGGTCTGAAAAGGAAAAGGTGAGGGTTTCCCTTTTACCAATATTTCGTTGTTATTGTTACTTCATTTTTTGTCGACCCTTTCAGGCAGCTCCGGTATAAATACCAGGTGTTATTTCTTTTACATGATATACATTATAACAACACTAGATGGCACTTAAACAGCTGCTATTTTTTGTTTGGACTTTTGCTTAGTTATAATAGCATAATTAGGGTTCCACAAAATAATACTGCTATTTATTTCACTATTTCTACTTCTAGAATTCGGATAAAGACAAATTCAAACAGAGGAACACTATTTACATTGGTTTTACTGTACATACATTTCCACACTGTCCATTAATAAATTAGTTCAAACAAGGGCCGAAGCTAGACATTCTCAGTATCAGGGGCTTTGCCCACAACATATTTCATCATTACAAGAGTAATTTAGATGTTTTTTTTCTCTCCTCTAAAATAGCTTTTTTTTTAAAAATTTTATGCTTTTTTCTTTTTTACCTGTAGTACTTTGAGATCTTTTGATGGAAAGTGCAGTATAAATTAAATGTATTATTATTATTATTATGTAATTTGGTACATCAAAAAATAAGAAATTATTTAACCTGTTGATGTGGTCGCAAAATGAATTTAATATAGGCCTTTACATATGTTTAAGTTTAATCTGCTGTTCTTTAATAGTCGTACTAGTATATACCAATAGTATATTAATATGTTCTCATTTGAATGATGAAATGGACAACCACTCGTGTAACAATTCAGTCTTGGTGTCACCAAACTTACTCAAAGTACAGTATTGGGTCCTTCATGCCGCTTATGTATTAAGATTTACTGCACATTTAAACATTATTGACAACTCAATATTGTTAGGGAAATAATTAGTTGTCTGAGGGGATGTGGGTAAGGAGAAGCTGATGTCTATTCTTCATATGTATGATGTAAGAAATGTGTTTGGAATGTTAAAGTAAATTACATGAAATGGGCTACAGAGTTACTACAGCCCAGTTGTACATTTTTGAAATTTGAGGTTAATATTTTAAATGCTGTCAGTGTCAGTTACTTTTTTAGTTCCAGTGCAGATACAGTGCAATACATGTATTCGCAGTCTCTTGAATGCATCATTTTGTTGTTTTGTGATACAGAGAAAATATGTTAGATAAAAATAGGGTGGAGTTTACCTCGTCACATTTCTATATCTTCAAAAGAAAATACAGGATAAATCTACAGACAACAGATGTATTTTGACTATATTTGATTAAATAGGCATGTATTTATCGTCTGTCTCTGTAGCTGGTAAGTTCAAAAGCAAACCTTTTCGAAGTGGAAAAAAAGTCCTAATTTGACATTCATCAGAGCCTGTGATGCTTTAAACATTGACAAACAGCATCTAGTGTGTTTAGTGCTCATAAAATTTGTAGAAATGTAGCAAGAAATGCTTTAGACCATACAAAACGCGCCCTGACGCTCAAGTCAAGCATCAAGAAATAGGAGCATGCGTATTGCGTACGACCAATGATGTCATACTAATGAAGCTTTGGACCAACAGTGTCCCTACCAAGTTGAAGTCAAACCTACGCTCTTGTCTCACGGGGCACCGACGGGTTCGACAGAGAAACCAAAGGGAAAGATTACAGGGTCATTTGGAAATGTTTGTGTAATGCTTTTGCATGGTTTGTTAAAACAAAAGGCTAACGAAGGTAGCTCATTGCTAGCATTCGGTACCATGTCATTGCCGATGTGATTAGAGTGTGTTAGTTATAAGAAATGTTATCTCCACAATGTCAGTGTTTTAGGATCTGAAGCCAAATTCAGCCACACACAGAGCCACGTTTAATGAGACTTTATTTAAAAGGTTGAAGAGTGGAATAAGGACCGGAGACTGTACCAGAGTGGAGCTGGGTGGTGACTAGGCAGGAACTGGCAGACAAGACAGAGCTGGAGCAGGCAGACGTGAGAGCACTCAGGCAGGCAGACGAAGGGAGGACAGACAGGCAGACGTAGGAAGCACTGGCAGGACGAGGGTTGAGTGAAGACGAATAGCTGGCTGATGTGAGCTTTTATAGGAGGTTGGACAGGTGGAATTAGTCTTGGCTTGATTATTGTGGCAGGTGGAACTGATCAGCCATGGAGCAGAACTGGGCTGCATGGGAGATGGAAGGTGCAAGAACTGTCCAGGGTGAAGCAGGTTAAACTGAACCCTGACAAACAAGGGTTTCATACATTGATGGGATATCAATGTTTATGTTATCTGGCCCACTCATAATGACTAAAATAAAAGCTGAAGTTTTTGAAGTTAGCAGCGACGATCCTCTAGCCAAAATGCAATTTTGCTTATTGTAACTTCTGGTTCCGGACATTCAAAAGGAGCTTGTTTTAAAGCATAAGGCTTGACCGTTTCGCTCCCCCGTCGTTCGATAGTGCTATGAGCGTTATTACCGCATTAATATTGAATATTAATGTCGATTTAATGGCGTTTTGTTTAACTTTAGGAGCAACAGATTTTAGCATACCGATCGCTGCAGCGACCCCTACCTCGCAGAGGTATAATCACATTAGGGCGACTGTGGCTTGATGTGTTGAGTAGTCGTCTTGCAATCGGAAGGTTGTTGGTTCGATTCGAGCTTCCCCTTATCACATGTCAATGTGCCCCTGGGCAAGGCACTTAACCCTATGTTGCTTACCGAGCTGCGCATCAGTGTATGAATGTGTGTGCATTAGGGAGCACGATTGGGTAAATGTGGCTCTAGTGTACAGCGCTTTAACCTCAATTCACATTCTTTAAGAGTAGATAGTTCCTTAGCTTAGCTTTCTTTTTATGTTAATTTTGCTTAGTAGTTTAGTTAAGTTTCACTAGCCTAGTAGAGAGGATTTATTGATTGAAATATAGTGTTGATTCAGATAAACAGCATTACATAGTGATGTTCTCTGGATGTTAATTTAATTTCTGTTATTAAATTCTTGAAAATAAGTTGTCACTCCTTTCTTTTTTATGTGCAGAGTTTTCTGTTAAAAGATCGCTAGTGCTCGAATTCATCCCTTTAAACCATTGTCTTGATATCAGCTTAACAGCTGATTATCACCAGACAATACTTAACAGACAGAGAGTTATTTATTAAACATTAAATAACTTTAAACAGTGTATAATTGCACAACACCAGAGTTGAAGTAGTCAGAGATGCTCAAGTTAAGCCCTCGTTGCATATCTCCTGAATATGAGGGAATAGAGCTACAATGAAGGTTGGGGGAGGAGTTTCATACAATCTTCAGAAGAGTCCAACACATATGATGTGGGAGAGTATCTTTTTCTGCTTTGCTATATGTCTAAAAGACTTGTAAGAACTGTAACACACATCTGTGGCTATAATAACTACTGTATATATTGGATACACTGATTAATTTATATATATATTGTCACTGATGTAATTTGCTATGTCGATAAACTTAAAAATGTATTACTAAGCTGTAAATGGCAACAACTATATTTTATTTGGAGTGGTGCCCCAGTGGTTAGGGAGCGGGGCGTTTGCGTCTTGGAGAGGCTGCAAAGGTTGCCAGTTCAAAATGCCTGAGCAAGACTGTTGACCCCTAACTGTGGCAGCACATGATTTCTTAAAGGATGGGAAGATCGTGCTGTTTGTTGGTTAGGTTATTGTTCTTTTTCCAATCGTTCTTCATGCTTTCCTGTTAGATTCTGTTTCTCTCTTGCCTCTATCAGTTCAGTGCCCTCTCTTTTCTGCAGTCTAATTAACTTCACCCTCGTCACCTTTGTTAATTGCCACCTGTTGTTCCTTCCACGCCCTCCCATATATTATCAACTGCTACTCCTCCAGTCTCATTGTTAGGCCCTCCGGTAAGATCCCTGGGTTTCTGGTTTTTGTCATCGCCTGTCTTGTTTGTACGTTTTCTTAGATTTTTGATCATTAGATCATTTGTCCTTATTCCTTCATAATGAGTCTCTCTGGGTCTGATCTTCAAGTTCAGTAAATAAATAAACAACCCTACAAGTTATGACATAATGAAGTTTATTTTTATTTTTTTTGGATTCTTTCAAACATTATATTTATTTAATCAGTTTAAAAGGAGCAGAGAAGGAGCTCAGTTACATTTTAAAAATAATCTAATCATTTCCTTATTTTCAGTTTGTGTTCATTTTTAGTGCCTATTTCTCTGCTTCTTTGTTGTTGATTTTTTGTTGGGATTTTTCATGGCTCTAGTAGCTTGCTTTTTATGACAGTACGCTGACAGGAAGGGGGGTGCAACAGGGGGAGAGACATGCGGCAAAGGACCGTGGGTCAGATTTGAACCCGGGTCGACCGAGTCAAGGACTAAGGCCTCTGTACATGGGTCGTGCTACCTGCTGCGCCACGAGCACGCCCCTCTGCTTCTTTAAAGCTGATTAAATGTTTGTTTTTTGCCACATTCAGCCATTAGGATTTATCTGTTTTACTTATATTTACCCAGGTTTTCTTTCCTGTCTCATTGACTGTCTTCTACAACAGCATCATGAAAGTGGAACAACATGCAATGAAGGTGGAATTGACCAATATTGAGCGAGATGTGGAAGGAGCTGAAGAAGAGCAGTTTCACCTTCAGGCCTTGAATTGTTTCCCTTGCAGTTGACGGCGATATCTTCATAACTCACATCTCCTGTTCTAGCCGTGGAGTAAATAACTGCTGGATCACTCTCTGGAAAACAAAAGTACAGAAACATTTGATTAATAAATGGCATACATCTGTATGCATAAAGAAAATAAACAGCATGTCACTGCACTAAAAACAACCCAGAATTGTAAAAAAAAAAAGCATAAAACAAACAGAGAGCTGATTAATGAGGCGCTTGTTGTTTATTTCTTGGGCCTGTGCAAATTCTCAGCTATATGGGTCATCGCAACAGCAAACAAGCTTAAATCGGACTTTTGCTCAATTCTTTCTTAAAACGTTTACACACCTATCCAGGAGTCTTTATCGGTTCTGGTGGCTGATACTAAGAAACCAGCGGTTGGAGCGCTGCTGTTTTTAAGCACATGGGGGTCCATCCTCCTAGAACCAGTCCAGGTCAGAACCAGTGACCCACCATCACTGCCCTGGTGGTTAGAAGCTGCTGCTTGGTGTGAGTGGAGGACTTGGTCACCTGAACCATGATGATATGCTGATGTAATCTCTTTGTAAGGTGTTGGAGGACCAAGCTGTAAACTCTGGGGAGCTGGAAGCTCCATCCTCCTCCTCTGTTCACTGATGGCTTTGCTCTTTGGACCAAGATGGCTTCTTTCACCCCTCTTTCAAACCATCTGTTCTCCCTGTGATCATTGTCATCAAGAGTGCCCTTTGAGGTACCAGTGGACTGCTGAATCTCTTCCCAAGCTGTTGCTCCTCCTATGTTGCGTGTGTCAGGAGTTTCTCAGAAACTCCTGACACATCTGGAATGACAACGTTCTTCCATCTCTGTTCTCTCCTCTGTGTTCCGTGCAGTTTTGTAGATGTTTTTCTTCTGCCATTTACTTTATTTATTATTTCTTCTGTAAACTTTGCTGCTGATACACCTCAATTGACGTGACACCGGCTGTCAATACATCCTGGAGGCTCATCAGTAACTGACCAATCAGCGTTTGCAATTTGTCCCAAAGTGAAACGCCCCTTAACTGTAGAAGCTGCTCTGTCTTATCTCCAACAAGAGCCCAGGGTGTTACATTATAAACGCAGTGGGGTCAGTGGGACTTCTTTAAAAATTATTGGTAAAAAAAATTAAAAGTTGTTAGTAGGAAATGCCATGCGTTATCCTGAACTTTTAGAGGGTGTTTATTCTTTTCCTGAAACCTAAAATCAGTCTAGTAAAATATAAAAGATGGATATACAGCCGATCTACTAAACAGCTGAACACACAGTGATCGACGGAACTACCACGTTTGTTGCATGTTTAATGGTTAAATTAAAGAGTAAGTTTTGACGCAAGTTCTGCGGTGTTTTATGTGGTGAAGACTCTCAATCATCCAAATCATTCCAAAAAAAATGTTTAAAAAAACAACTGGACTTTTTTTCCAAGTTTGAAGGCGTTTCATTCAAGAAGCTTCCTCAAGCCTCTTTGGTTTTCTCAAGCTTCTTCAATTAAGAAAGCTTCTTGGATGGGAAGGGAAACATCTTCAAACTTCAGGAAAAAGTCCAATTGTTTTGTTTTTTAACTTTTTTTGGAATGGTGTGAGAAAACTGCTCACCTCCATACAAGTGTACAGAACGTAGAGCCCCCATTCACGCTCTCTCCACTCATTTCTTTTTGTTTTTTCTCCTTTAAAAATATTCCAAAAAACTATCCCCATTGTGTTTCCTCTTCATCCAGGTTTATTTACTTTAAACTCTTGAGAGTTTTCAGATTTCCCGTATTACATCTCAACAGTTCAAAGTTAAATCCGTTCATGTTCTATCTATGGTTTTTATTGTTATGTGTGGTGTCTCTCAGGCTTTGAAGACCAGCTGACTATTTTAAAATCTTGTCATGTGAACCAGCCTTTAATTTATTTGAACTAAGGCTTTAACATCAATTTGTAAATGGTTACTTAACTGACATGATTCACCCTTCATTAGGAACCACCCCCTGTCTTTTTGCATTAATGTTGCTACATAAGGCAAAAATGCCACTTTTAACACTTTGAGCTTCACTATCACTAGCATTTAAATGTCTGTTTGTCAGGGGTTAGAGCATTCTGGGGTACACACTTACGCGTGGGCAGAGTGATCCTACAGTTGGCGTTATGTCAATTTTTCCACTCTTCCCACTCAGTTTCTGGACCAGCTGTCAGACTTCTTATCTGATTTGGTGTTAAACACTGACAAGGTTATTATAGTGGGTGATTTTAACATTCATGTTGACACTGAATGTGATAACCTTAGTGTAGCCTTTAAAACTATCCTAGATTCAATTGATTTTGTTCAAAATGTGCATAAACCGACGCACTCTCAGTTCCATACTTTAGACCTTGTGCTGACATATGACATTGATTGTGAAGAACTAACAGTATTCTCTCACAACCCTGTCCTGTCTGATCATTTTTTAATAACATTTGAGTTTAATCTAACTGAGTTCTCCACCCCCAAAAGAGCATTCCATTATAGTAGATCTTTATCGGATAATGCTGTATCAAAACTTAAAGAGTCTGTCCCCTTTTAATATCGTCAGTATTGCAGAAATGCCCTGATGGCAGCAACGTTGTTTCTTCCCATTCACAAATTGACACCTTTGTTAACGGTGTGACTTCCTCATTGCGTTCTGCATTAGACAATGTAGCTTCTTTGAAAAAGAAGCTGATAATTCACAGGAAGCTGGCTCCCTGGTTTAATTCAGAGCTGCGTTCCTTGAAGCACAATGTTAGGAAATTGGAGAGAAAATGGCGCTCTACACACCAAGAGGAATCCTACCTAATCTGGAGGGACAGTCTATTGTTGTATAACAAGACCCTTCGCAGAGTTAGAGCAGCATATTTTCCATCATTAATTGAGGAGAATTAAAATAATCCTAGATTTCTCTTCAGTACGGTTGCTAAACTTACTCAGAGCCACAGCTCTGTTGATCCATCCATTCCCTTAGCTCTTAGTAGTAATGATTTTATGGGATTCTTCATAAATAAAATTGATGCCATTAAAAATAAAATAATTGGCATCCTCCCAAACATGATTACCTCGTCCTCAGTAAGTGAGGCAGCGTTGGAGGAATCTTTGGAACCTGCGCTGTGTCTGAACTGTTTAGAAGCAGTAGAGCTTTCTGAGCTATCTAAAATCTTAGCTTCATCTAAACCTTCTACCTGTATGTTAGACCCAATCCCAACCAAGTTGTTTAAGGAGGTATTCACTTTGATCAGTGGTCCTATTTTAGACATGATTAATCTATCCTTAGTAAATGGATATGTACCACAGGCTTTTAAAGTAGCTGTTATTAAACCTTTACTTAAGAAACCTTCTCTTGATCAAGATGAGTTAGTAAATTACAGACCTATATCTAATCTTCTTTTCTTATCTAAAATTCTTGAGAAAGTAGTTGCTAATCAACTATGAGAACATTTACAAAGTAATGACCTACTTGAGGAGTTTCAGTCAGGCTTCAGAGCTCATCATAGCACTGAAACAGCTCTGGTGAAGGTCACCAATGATATTCTCATGGCCTCAGATAATGGACTTGTGTCTGTACTTGTCCTGTTAGATCTCAGTGCTGCATTTGATACAGTTGATCACAATATTCTCCTAGAAAGACTTGAGCATACTGTAGGGATTAAGGGGAAAGCATTAGGCTGGTTTAAATCTTATCTGTCGGACAGATTCCAGTTTTTTCATGTTAATAATAAATCTTCTTCAAACTCTAGGGTCACCTGTGGAGTACCACAGGGTTCAGTCCTTGGACCAATTCTATTTACTATATATATGCTTCCGATTGGCAAAATTATCAGACAGCATGGGATTAATGTCCACTGTTATGCTGATGACACTCAGTTGTATTTATCCATAAATCTTAATGAATCCAATCAATTACTTCAACTACAGGCATGTCTTAATGACATCAAAAGCTGGATGAATTTAAATTTTCTGCATTTAAATTCTGACAAGACAGAAGTTGTAATCTTTGGGCCAGAGTCCTCAAAAATAAACTTCTTAATCAATCACTTAATCTGGAAGGCATTAACTTGGCCTCTGGTAATAAAGTTAAAAATCTTGGTGTTGTTTTCGACCAAGACATGTCATTTATATCCCATATTAAACAGGTTTCCAGAGTTTCCTTTTTCACCTCAGGAATATTGCCAAAATTAGAAACATTCTGTCCAGGAGTGATGCTGAAAAACTAGTCCATGCATTTGTTACATCAAGGCTGGACTATTGTAATTCTTTACTATCAGGAAGTCCACAAAATGCAGTTCAAAGTCTTCAGCTGATCCAAAATGCTGCAGCAAGAGTTCTGATGAAAATCAACAAAAGGGATCATATTTCTCCAATTTTAGCTTCCCTTCATTGGCTTCCTGCTAAATCAAGAATATAATTTAAAATTCTTCTTCTAACGTATAAAGCCCTTAATAATCCAGCTCCATCATATATCAGAGCTCTGATTACCCCGTATGTTCCTAACAGAGCACTTCGCTCTCAGACTGCAGGTCTGCTGGTGGCTCCTAGAGTCTCTAAAAGTAGAATGGGAGGCAGATCCTTTAGCTATCAGGCTCCTCTCCTCTCCTGTGGAACCAACTCACAGTTTTGGTCCGTGAGGCACTGTCTACTTTTAAGACTAATCTTAAAACTTTCCTTTTTGACAAAGCTTATAACTAGAGTGGCTTATCTTGCCCTGACCTACCTATGGGGATGTGCTTCTATGGGCTTAGACTACTGGAGGACATCAGGATCTATTTTTCTCACTCTATCGAGTTCTACTGTTCTTCAATTATGCATTGCTTGTCATAATTTCTGCTTATAACTTTTTGTTCTCTCTCTTTTTTTTTCTTCATAGTAGGTACACCTGGTCTGGCGTTCTGTTAACTGTGACATCATCCAGAGAAGACAGCTCACCTGCTATTACCATCTAATGTAGAACAGATTACTGGATCAATGTTTGCTTCTGTGCTTTTTTGTCTCTCTTGTTGTGTCTCTGCTCTGTCTTCTGTAACCCCCAGTCGGTCAAGGCAGATGACCGTTCATACTGAGCCCGGTTCTGCTGGAGGTTTTTCCTTCCCGTTAATGGGTGGTTTTTCTTTCCACTGTCGCTTTATGCTTGCTCAGTATGAGGGATTGCTGCAAAGCCATGGACAATGCAGACGACTCTCCCTGTGGTTCTACGCTTCTCCAGGAGTGAATGCTGCTTGTTGGGACTTTGAAGCAATCAACTGGTTTCCTTATATAGGAAATTTTTGACCAATCTGTATAATATGATTGATTTTGACTTTGTAAAGGGCCTCGAGATGACATGTTTCATGAATTGGCGCTATATCAATAAAATTGAATTGAATTGAATTGAATTGTAGAAGAAATTATTTTACTATTCTATTGTAGTCTATCGTCTAAATCAGGGGTTCCCAAACGTTTTTAGCCGCGCACCCCCTTCCATGTCCCAGCCGGGTTGACGCACCCCCAAGATTTATATATATATACATATACATATATATATATACATATATATATATATATATATATATATATATATATATATATATATATATATATATATATATATATATATATATAACGGTTGCAGTTACAACTCAAACGTAGTAACAACGGCTTCTAAATCTGAGTATGACGCACAATTTCACGCCGCAAAATACAAACACAAAGCAGTTAGATTTTTGTCCGATGACGAGCGAGCGAGAAAGAACTGGTAAAGCAGCACAGAGTTCCAATAAATCTAGCGCTCCATAAACATGTTATTAATCAGAGAAATCTTTCTGATTGTTTCACAGCGGTTACCTTCAGCAGGTAAACACACCACAGCAACACACCTCGGCTCCCCCAGCCCGTTTCTGTCTGAATATGCGCTAAAACTGCCTCTTTAAAATTATCTTCACGGCGCAGTCTGCGCCTTTCTGAATCGCAATGAGTAGTATTACACATCTATGCGTGAGCATAATCAAAAAATCCCCCCAGGAGCAGCGTTTTTTTTTTCCAGGACCCGCGGTAACGACAGCGGTATGCGTGTCATGCGCGTCAGTCAGAGCTTGTCACCGGTTCAAAGTTGCGGCACCTTGAGCAACGCGGCGCTGTTTGTAGGCGCTGCGCGAATCATAGAGACAGAGACACTCAATTTAATCTCGTAAATAAAAAGTTTTCGGCCCGAATTAAATGTTTCCTCTGCTGACGTAAACGACGTAAAGCCAGGAGAGAGGAAGAGACATTTTCTGATGCACTCGTTTTCTTCTCCCGGATCCGTTGCGATTCTCTCCTCTGTTGCCTCCAATTTCTCTCTCACTCTTTTCCTCTCCTCTTAAATGACTAACTTTCACCTTAGAGGTCTCACCTGTTCCCCTGATTTCAGCCTATTGCATATTTGCCAGAACTATTGAAGCACGGACCACATATGCGCATATACAGCACAATGCGGATTTGTCATCTTAAAATGAAGCGTAGAAGAAGATTTCTTCTAAATAAATAGTTTATTAACATATTCGTGTTAATAATGTATCGTTCCGTTATGACACCCAAGCACCAGACGAGGTTTTGCTGCTAACACTTTATTTTACGACGAACAGGACGGGACAGCTTGCACTCCCCCGAATCACGAATTCTCTCCCCGAAAGCCACACATTTCTTCCGCTATGACCCCAAAGTAATCTGATTTAAAGGAACAGTAAGTGTACAACAGTATTTATCAATAAAGTCTAATAAGGATCATTACAATACATTTTTATTTATTGATTAAATTAACAGTTTTTTGAGCTTTACAAAATAAATGCTTTTTTACACTTCTTTATTGTGTGGGGGGAAAAAACACGGTCAGACGCCATTACAGTTTTTGCCTCGCGCACCCCCTAGTGGCAGCTCGCGCACCCCCAGGGGTGAGCGCACCACACTTTGGGAAACCCTGGTCTAAATAATTGATCATAAATGGAAAACCTAGAGCACAATCTGACTTTTATCTAATCTTTTATTCTGAAGTTGATGACTGAAATAAAGTTTATAGTCTACACACTGAAATAGTTTCCTCTACATTTCTGCAAAACTCTATTTATAGTAATATCCACCTGTATATTATATTCAGTACATATCCAGCTGTAAATTTAGTTCACAATACTAGTTATCTACTATATATTATATTCATAGGACAAATCTATCAGTAAAATTCTGTTTATAATAGTATTCATCTCTATATTTATTCAGTAAAAACCCATGTCCTGTACTTATGGAACCATTGTTTATCCTGCACTTGCTGCTATTGCACTTCTGGTTAGACCTAAACTGCATTTCGTTGCCTTGTACCTGTACCTGTTTAATGACAATAAAGTTGAATCTAATCTAATCTAAAATGGAATTACAAAAAATTCTGATTCATTTTCTTTTATTTTAGGTTTCTCTCACCTTCAGATTTTCTCTGAACATGTCGTGTCGCCACTAGAGCCAGAATCAGCAGGAAAACCACAACAATCACACATGCAAGAGACAGAAGAACGTAGCGAATAAAGTTGGGAGTGTGGGGTGGAGAGGCTGATGTAGTTGAAGGAGAGGTTGCAAGACCAGAAGGTGTTGTTGGACCAGAAGTGGTTGATGGTTTCCCTGAAACAAAGTTATTTATGAAATTTGAACAATGTCTTTTTAAACCTACAGTTTAACATTTTCTTTATCCTGCTGACCTGAGACAGAGATCCTGCTGGATGGAGACTCTCCATGACCACTGATGCTACACCTGTAGAGGCCTTCATCAGAGCTGGTCACATGGTGGAGGGTCATGTGACCTGCAGGCTCAGTCCTGATGAAGAAGCCATCTTTATAGAAAACTGCTTCGACGTTGGAGGGAGCGGTCTTTGTGTGACAGCTCAGAGTGACGTCATCTCCCTCCATCACAGGGAGGACAGGACTCTGCAGGATCACTGATCCACCTCAACACAGAGACAAACTACAGCATTTCATCCATTTCCACACAGCTTCATCAACACTAACTCCACAGTCTGATCTTACCAGTGACAGTGAGCTGGATGCTGCTGCTGGCTGCTCCCTCTCTCCACTCACACCAGTAAACTCCACTGTCCTCTGGGACCAGGTAACTGATATTACAGGTAGAACCAGCAGGTTTCCCCCATTCGTCACACTGAGTCCTGGTTTCTCTGGTTGTGTTCCTCCTCACAGTCCATCCAGCAGAGCTGTTGTCCTCCTCACAGCTCAGAGACACACAGTCTCCTTTAAAGAACTGAGATCTGCTGGGACTCACAGTCAGAACACCTGAGAGGACTGAAATGTTACAATCATGACTTCAGTTATTGACAATAAGACAGAAAAACAACATATTCATTAATAATAACATATTTGTTATTCTCATGTGTAAGGTTGAATCAAAAGAATACCTTTAAATATTTAAAAAAATATTTGGATGTGACAGAAGTTTACCAACCTTGATCTGTTGTACAGAGAAGCAAGAAGGACAGAACTGGGGAAAAAAACAGTTATGTATTACAAACTAAAGCAGATTGCACAGATTGAGTTAAATGTGTTCTGAAGTCATTCAGACTTCACATGCTGTTATTCAAAAGCGTTAAAAAAATTGTTGTATTCAATATTTTATCTAGTGCCTTGCAACACCTTTCAGCAACAAACAGATTCTTCTGGCACTTTATTAGACAATAAGATCAGTTTTATATACAGAAATGGACAATCGCATTGTAATTTCATTATATGGACAGATAATTTAATTACAGTAAAGTATTGAATGTGTGGAGAAGATAGAGAGCACTGCTGAACACAGCAGAACTTTGACCCAAACAGAGACTAAGACGTGTCTACTTACAGATCAGACAGTGAGGAGATGTGGCTTCCATTGTTCTCAGTGATCTGACTGCACTACGTTTTACTGCAGCTGAGAACACCACCTGAGCCCGCCTACTTCCTGTATGTCGGGGAAGATTCTCAGTAATCCAGGTCATAATCAATCCAAAGAAGGTTAAACATTTCTAACCGTTTTTGCCTTCTTCCTGTGCATATATAGAACATTTATCTGTGCTTTGGGGGGGTACTGGTGCTTAACTCCAGTGGTCATTGGGTGAGAGGCAGGTCCACCCTGGACAGCTCACCAGTCCATCACAGGGCTAGAAATAACCTTTCTAAAAAAAAAAACTAAAGAACTATAAATGAATTTCTATACTAGACTTGATGAAGCTTTTAGTTTTAATAGTTGAAGGTCTAACATTGTTCTTCTCTGTGATCTGTCCAGACTAAATTTTACTGCTGCTCAGAACATTAGCCTGAGCCTGTCTTCTTCCTGTGCATAGAGTCGGTCTTCTTCTTATGGGGAGTGGTGGCCTCGTAGTTGGAGCATTGTGTTTGTGTCCTCTATTCAATTCTATTGCAATCAAAATAAAGAATATATATACACACATAAATATATATATATATATAGAGAGAAGGAGAGAGAGAGAGAGAGACAGACAGACAGACAGAAGTCTAATAGCCGCAAGGGGACTCTCTTGACTTGTGAAAAGAACAGAATGCAATTATTGTTCTTATCAAGATCAATAATATTGTTGTGCAATTATACACTGTTTAAAGTTATTCAATGTTTATTAAATAACCCTCTGTCTGTTAAGTATTGTCTGGTGATAATCAGCTCTTAAGCTGATATCAAGACAGTGGTTGAAAGGGATGAATTTGAGCACTAGCGATCTTTTAACCTTGTTATAACCATAAAACACACTCAAATGATATTAGCAATACCATGAACGGAAAGCTAGCGTGAGCTACCTCCGTTAGCCCTTTGTTCTAAAGGCACCATGTGTCCAAACGAGTTACCAAACATTTCCAGACAAACCATTTAACTTCTCCCTCAGCTCCCTGTCCAAACGTGTCGGTGCCTCATGTGAGTCCAATCCAATTCCGTCATCCGAGAAGGCAGTAAAAGCAGGAAAGGTGTCGGTTTGATCTTGGCAGGCTAGCGTTTAGCTCTGCAACTATGAGCAAACCAACAGCGTGGTCGGGCAGCTTGGCGAAGCGTGGTCGGGATAGCTTGGAGGCCTCGCCCGATGTCCATTTAATAGTCTGATCACTCAGCTTGCCTGGTGAGGGGAGGCATCCACCGTCTCGCGTCTGCTTTTCTGCAACAGCTGACAAAAATGAACAAAGCTGTTTCGGCATCCCTTACTTTGCGACTGGTTTGCGCAGAAGTCAGAGTGAAACTTAGCTCTGTCCCAGCAGTTCCTCCGATGTCAGGAATGTCCTCCATTGAAGCGGGCCGACGTGTTTAGCAGACCCTGGGTCAAGCATGGCTGGTCCAGGTACCTTCCTTTAGATCCTTTAGTTTTTGGAAATATCTTTTATTTTAAACATAAGCACAGCTAAACATTTATTTTACTTTTAAAAGCTCATAGTTACAAAAATGAAGTGGTTTAAGGCCTAACAGCATAATTCCATGTTTAAAACAGTTGTTAGTTGTTATGCTCAATGTTGTATTGATGTGATCTTATGATCTTTAGAATCTGATCAGCGTGGGAACTGTTTTAGCAGCAGTAGAGCTTTCTGAGCTATCTAAAATTCCATTTCAATAAAGATTGTTAGAATGTCACTTACCTGTTGTGTTTGAATCCTGTGTTGCCTGTTCTGAACGTCAGCACAGGCAACGACGGGTCTCTCTCTTTACTGTGGCGGAGACAGCCATCGAGTCAGGTTCTGCCCAGTAAAAGGTAAGGCTCGGTTCCTTACTGAGACATAGTAAACTCTCCGTCTCCCCAGACCTGCTGCTACCTGCTACACTAACCACCTCAGCCAAATCTCATAGTATCTCTGTCTTTGTTGATTCTGGGGCCGACACGGAGTTCATGGACGAGGCATTCACCAGGAAGCTGAATATTGAACTCCGCCCCGGGCCATCTCCCCTTAGCATCCTCGTCCTGAACAGACTCAACCAGTCCCGCCTCGTCACGGAGCTGCTGATGGGAGATCCTCATAGAGAGAAGTTGACTTTTATGATCATTGACTCCTCACTTTTCCCTGTAGTTTTGGACGCTACATGGCTCAGGAAACATAACACCCTAATAGACTGGGGAAAGGTCGAAGTGATGGGGTGGGCTCCCTCCTGTTCTGCATCATGCCTACTCTCCGCTCAGCCTCTCCAGTCATCTGAAGGGAAGGTGGCAGAGGAGGATTACCCTGATCTTTCCAGAGTCCCCCCCCCCGAGTACCACGACCTAAGGGAGGTTTTTAACAAGTCTAAGGCTACGAGCCTCCCTTCTCACTGGCCGCATGAGTGTTCTATCGACCTGCTACCTGGGACGACCATCTTCCTAGAGGTCGCCTCTATTCTCTATCTGTCCCTGAGTCCCAAGCTATGCATAACTATCGGTGAGAATCGTCACCCGATCCCTCTCATAAACACAGCTTTTGGCTTGATCCAGGTGGCCAAGGTGTTCACGAAACTGGACCTATGTAATGTTCACCAACTGGTCTGTATTAAAGAAGGCGATGAATGGAAAACCCCTTTCAACAACCCGACGGGCCATTACAAGTATCTGGTCATGCCGTTCGGGCTCACCAATGCCCCGGCTGTTTTCCAAAACCTGGTAAAGGAGGTACTCAGAGACATATTTGGACGCTTCATGTTCGTCTACCTGGACGACATCCTCATTTACTCTGAAAACCTCGCCATTCACAGACAACATGTCTGATCCGGCCTGCTCCGGCTCTTACAGAATCAGCTATATGTCAAAGCAGAAAAGTCTGAGTTGCATGTCACCTCCACTTTCTTCCTTGGCTTTATGTTGTCTCCTGGCCAGATGTCAATGGACCCAGCCAAGGTTCGTGCTGTCACTGAGTGGCCCGCTTCGCCTGACAGAAAGCAACTCCAGAGATTTCTGGGGTTCGCTAACTTTTACCGGCAGTTTATCCGCAATTACAGCCAAGTCGCTGCCCCACTCTATGTCCTGATATCTAGTAAGGTTAAGTTAATTTGGAATGAACAGGCGGGCAGCTCCGGTGTCGGGCTTTACTGAGTCAGTAGGCCAGTAATAGTCAGGTCCACCCATGTGCCTTTTTCTCCAGGAAATTGTCCTGCTCAGACTGCAACTATGACATGGGCAACCGGGAGCTGCTGGCGGTCAGGTTGGCTCTGGAGGAATGGAGGCACTGGTTAGATGGTTTCAAGCTCCCTTTCCTGGTGTGGACAGACCACTGGAAACTGGAGTATCTAAAGACCGCCAAGAGGCTCAACCCCAGAAACTGGAGTATCTAAAGACCGCCAAGAGGCTTGTTGAGACTCATAGGGCCCGTTCATGTACCGTCTCATTCATCGGTTTGATGATTTGGCCACAAGAGAGGAGACAGTGAAATCAAAGACAAGAACAGTTAAACATATATTTATTACAATTTGGAATTCCAAAGTGGGAGACAACTTACAAGTTTTTATCACCGACGCGGATATCCTAATCCTATCCCGAAAATGCTCTCCGTGAGTTGTAAAAGTGTGTCTCAGCGCTTACACTCGAAACAAGCCTTTTTACCCAGAGGCGGCGCCAGAGGGGGCTGGACTAACCCCCCTTCGGGCAGCCTCTCAGCCTAGCTCCAACATGTGTTTCCTGACACATGACCATTAAAATTAATCTATTACCCTAGCTCGGTTCCTGGGAGTTAACTGAAATAACATTGAAGCCTTGAGAAAGGGATTTTTGAGAACACTATCTCTTGCACAAGGCTCTCATAAATTTCCCATTCTGTGCTGTGGCTGGTACACGCTTGCTGAAGTCTGAATCCACCTTTGTGCTCTGCACACATTCTCATCTTTAGGTTACTGGGTTAAAGGTTGATATCTGTATAACTTTAAAATACACTATTATCATATAAGTGATTATATATTTCCATAACAATTCCCTCTTTTGGACTCTCGAAAGAGAATCCACATAAATCTGTATACTGAATATATAATCATACAGCTAAGAAGGTGAGATACACAAAAACACCCCTGTGATTCTGGTAAACATATTGAGGCAAAACATCATAAACAAAGCATGCAGGAATCAACATTGGCAAGTCATACAAATCAAAATAATCACAGTGAAATAAATCAAAAAGTAAATGAGTAACGTATAATTAGCATTACGATTATAAAATCACTGCTAAACTATACTGCATTATCTAATAGGGCAGCATCACAAAATCAAACACATGTGAAACAGTATGTAGTCATAAAACACAAAATCAATCCTTAATTACCCCTGAAAATCCCCGTTTAAAATCATATCACCCCATGTACCTGCTCCAAGGACGAGATAAAACCCTGACGGACTAATACTACAAGGTTTGGGCATAGTTACTCCGCTACTATTTTCAGAATAAACCCCAGTATATGCCCCAATATAAGGATTAATGTTCAATCCTGAGATGGTCAGGATAATGGGATTAACACCTTGTTCTACCTGATGATGACCTCTAGTAAGGGTTAATGCTTCTTGTAATAATTTATCAAAACCACCATGGCGAACCGGAACAGCCTCATTTCCTGTGTGCCATCTCATATAAACCCAGTAGTAACACCAATGCATAGGGAAGGTAGGAATCCCCTTCGGCAACACCAAAGCATAAACATCAAATTCCTGCCAGACTGATGGATTTTTTCCACAATGTATCACCGAACATAGATCAAATTCAAATATAACCCTTGTTCCTAATGTGTAATGCAGTTCAATACCACGATGTTAAGTCAAACAATCATCTTCATCCTGAATGGCCCGCTTCTGATGTCTTTCTTTTGATGACCTTGAGCCAAACCCAGTCGACGTCTGGAGGTTGTGCCCCTCCTTCTCCTTCCTTGAGATGTCCACGTATCCTGGTGTACGCCTTTACAACAGTCTGCAACTGCGAGAAATACTCCTTACTCGTCAGACTCTGCAAGTCGCCCGTATTTCCCGGTGGTCGACATTGGGGCCCAGGAAAACTTCTTCCGGTCTCCAACTCGGAGAAGGCATTCAACTGTGTCCCCCGAGGGATCCTGTGGGGGGTACTCCGGGAGTATGGAGTACCGGGCCCTTTAATAAGGGCTGTCAGGTCTCTGTATGTCCGGTGTCAGAGTCTGGTCCGCATTGCCGGCAATAAGTCGGACTCGTTTCCAGTGAGAGTTGGACTCTGCCAAGGTTGCCCTTTGTCACCGATTCTGTTCAAAACATTTATGGACAGAATTTCTAGGCGCAGCCAAGGTGTTGAGGGGATCCGTTTTGGTGGCCTTAGGATTGCGTCTCTGCTATTTGAGGATGACGTGGTCCTATTGGCTTCATCAGGGCGTGATCTACAGCTCTCACTGGAGCAGTTCGCAGCCGAGTGCGAAGCGGCCAGGATGAAAATCAGTGCCTCCAAATCCGAGACCATGGTCTTTAACCGGAAAAGGGTAGAGTGCCTCCTCCAGGTTGGGGAGGATGTACTGCCCCTAGTGGAGGAGTTCAAGTATCTTGGGGTCTTGTTCACGAATGAGGGGAAGATGGAGCGGGAGATCGACAGGCGGATTGGTGCAGCATCTGCTGTGAAGCGGGCGCTGTACCGATCCGTTGTGGTGAAGAGAGAGCTGAGCCAAAAGGCGAAGCTCTCGATTTACCGGTCGATCTATGTTCCTACCCTCATCTATGGTCACGAGCTTTGGGTCGTGACCGAAAGAACGAGATCCCGGATACAAGCGGCCGAAATGAGTTTTCTCCGTAGTGTGTCTGGGCTCTCCCTTAGAGATAGGGTGAGGAGCTCAGTCATCCGGGGAGGACTCAGAGTAGAGCCGCTGCTCCTCCACGTCCAGAGGAGGCAGTTGAGGTGGCTCGTGCATCTGGTTAGGATGCCTCCTGGACGCCTCCCTGGTGAGGTGTTCCGGGCACGTCCCACCGGGAGGAGGCCCAGGGGAAGACCCAGGACACGCTGGAGAGACTATGCTCGCCTGGGAACGCTTTGGGATTCCCCCGGAGGAGCTGGCCCAAGTGGCCAGGGAGAGGGACGTCTGGGCCTCCCTACTGAAGCTGCTACCCCCGCGACCCGACCCTGGATAAGCGGAAGAAAACGAACGGACGGACGGACGGACAATCATCGAAACATGTTGTATGAGATCCTATTTGCTCATTATAGATAACGTGAACAAAACAAAAATATGGCAGTGAAATGGACTCCTGCTCATGTAGGTATTTTAGGTAATGAAAGAGCAGATAGGTTGGCCAAGGAAGCAGTTAAAAAAGTTGATACTGATATGACAATAAAAATGTCTAAATCTGAAGGTAAAAGTATAATTTGGATAGAAGGTAAGAAGTTATGGAAAATGAGGTGGGATAACGAGATAAATGGGTAACAATAATATAGGGTAGGATGTTGATGTTAGTAGAATCAGATAGAAGAAAGGAGGTAATTATAAATAGAATAGGAACTGATAATAGTTTTCTGAATGGCACTCTCTTGAAGATGGGGGAAACATCTTGCTGGTTTATGTGATTGTTGTAATACTATAGAAACGATGGAAAATGTTTTAATCACTGAACGAAATATGAGAGTCAAAGAAGATTAATGAGTGTGGAAATCGGTGATAGAGAGGTGATTGGTTTCTCAGTTGAATAATGACAGATGACTGAGGTAAAGAAACATCTGCAGCACAATGTCCAATCCCCTATTTGCACGGATCTAGTTTTACCTGGGATTACGTGTAATTAATACGCTGCGCTGCAGGTGCGTTCCAGAAGCAGAGCCGTCATCTCCACGTTTGTGCTTGCTTTTTTTTATAAAGTCGCTGGTAAATTTCATGAGTTGCACTTTTTTAGCTTGATTTTTCAACGTGCAGTCGCATATTTGAGCTTTTTCTCCAAAAGAAGCCCTGATCCTGAAAGGATAATCCTTTCTATCGCACTGCACAACAAGAGTCCTCGCGCTGTTGCTTTTTCCTGACAGCGCGAGCCGGTTGATATCTATCTGCATACAACGGCGTAATAATTATAAATCACATGTGGTCCCTAGGTGATACTAATATAGGGCAACAATGTGTTTAATAAACACATATACTGTAAAGCAACACTTTTTTACTTTTCATGAATTTTCTTTAATAGGAAAAAATTAATGAAAAGCCCAATAGCATTTTATTGCAATGTCAACCATGCTTTTTTTCCCTTTAAAAATAGCTAAATCATCAGTTATCTTAAATTCTTTGTCAAAACATGTAATGCCGTATAAATGTAGTTTTTTTTGTTTTTATTTTTTTAGCTTTATTGTGATTCCTGTAGGGAGGATTTCAAATTATATGGACACTACAATGGGAAAGTAGGAGAGTAAAGGAAGAAGAAGAGAAAAAGAGAA
Source organism: Fundulus diaphanus (assembly GCA_037039145.1). Classification (NCBI taxonomy): domain Eukaryota; kingdom Metazoa; phylum Chordata; class Actinopteri; order Cyprinodontiformes; family Fundulidae; genus Fundulus; species Fundulus diaphanus. Next base: position 52,823,880 of record CM073131.1, read on the forward strand.
AGGGAAGAGGTGAAAGAAAGAAGAGATAAAAGGGAGAGAATGATAAAACGTATGTTTTAAGTAATTGACAAGGTGAGTATCATGTTGTCAATACAAACAGTTTGGGTGAAATTGGACTCCCTTGCAGGATGCCTCTTGACATCATGAAGCTTGGGGTAAGACTTGTACCAAGGAAAACAAGAATGAAGAGAATGGAGGGAAAAAATATAAGTATTGAAATGGACAAATCAATGAACCAATAATCCTTTGCGCGAACAAGACGCCCCCACTATCGGACCTCCCACAGGGGCGTGTTTGCTGCTGGCTGGGCCTGCAGTTATATGCTTCTCAAAAATATCCAGAATGACAAGGAGAAATACACCTCCACCTTTTCCTCGCTCCTGTCTGTCTGGTTCTGTTGAAGCTCGCTGTGATCATGATTTCTCTCTTATTTCATTTCTTATAGTTTCGCCGTTCTTCTAACAGGCTGCTGTGTTTTAGTTCAGCTTCAGTGTTTAGATGTTTCCAGGTGTTTTCTCAGGTGAAACGTTGAATGAAACGTCAGACAGGTATCTGTAGATCAAGCCATCAAGGAAATGGATCCTCTGCTGACTGCATCCCTTTGGGCGCTTCTGTCAACCGTCTTCTTCCAGTTTGTCTCCTCAGGTGAGAGTCAGCCGTGAAACGTGTTGAAACCTGTTTAGATGCAGAGAGAAGGTTTGCTGTGAACTCTTTAGTTCTGTGTGTCAGCGTCGCTGCCATGCTGGGAGTTTATCTGGTTTAAAACCAGCTGCCTATTTAGGGAGTTTGGTTCTGGTTCTGTTCTGTGGATGTTGATTTCTCTTCTGCTGTACAGCTTAACTTTTTTCATATCAATTAATCTTGTGTGTCAGTGTGGTGTCCAGGCCCACCTGTTTTTGCCACTGTCACACCCAGATTTCCTCACTGTGGGACAGTAAAGGTATTTCAATTCTATTAAACGTGGGTAAGAATGGTTTGGGGAAAAAAAGGCAATAATTATTATGCCTGAAATTAAATTAACTGTTTACCTTTGTGATGAATGTGAACTAACATTGGTGGAATTTTTCAAATTTGTCTGAGAGCAGAAGTTTTCTTTTACACAGAGTTGAGTTACTCTATAAGGGCCTTTTATTGTATTTAGCTGCTTTGACTGTACTAACGACTATGGAGCTAAATTAATCAAACTTTTGGGCCCCAATGTAGCTCTATATTATTGTTCTAAGCACCAGATATTTTTCAAATCATGATGCAAATCCAGCCGGAAACTACCAGAGAGGGTTCCTGCTGTGTTCTGTCATAGCCAGAGTTTACCTGTAGTTCAGGTAAAAGTGGTTCTGCTCTCTGTTCCTTATGAAGACCCTGTCGATGCTCAGTAGGGTAAACCTCCACCTCACATTTTTTTCAGACAAAAATAGCTCAGGATGTGATCTGGCGCTATTTAGAAAAGCTAATATTAGTAATAAAATGATTCTGTAATTCTCATTTTAACGACGACCTGGTGGACAGGGGAGCAAGTGACTTTGTTGGCGGGGCTGAGCTAGGGATGGGTACCTTTGAAATTTGAATCAATACAGTACCAATTCACAGTACTTAACGGTATCAATTTTTGATACTTTTGTGTGTTTATGTAGTAATGTTAATAAAATCTCTAAATTTTTCAATTTGACATATTTATTTCTCAATATATATATATATTTGGATCTAGAAATGAACCTCATTAAATGATTTATGAATTCCCAGGACTTAAAACTAATTTTTATCAAAACAACAGTTATCAGAGGCACAGAGTGAACGACGCGAACATGGGATTGAGGCTGTTTGTGAATAAAATTCAAGGAATTGTTGTAGTGCAACAGTTTCTGAGAAGAAAAAAACATTTATAGTTAAAACATATTTTATCCCGCTTTGTAAATCTGGGCGCGAAACATTTGCAATGAGGGAAAAGAGGGGAATTCCTCTCTGCTGTGATTACAGGAGAGTTTCATGACGAGGAAGCAGCAGCTGTCTGTCTGTCAGACCGCGCTTGGAGAAGTGTGAACGAGCTCACAGCAGCACTCACTGCTCTCCAAAGACAATAAACTCAACAATGATTATTACTTTAGTGGAAGTCACCAGTAACAGAAGAAAGTCGCTAGATCTTTCTGTAGTTGCTTTTTTTAAAAGAAGGTCGCTGGATGGGTCTGAAAAGTCACAAGATGTTTGGTAAATTGGCAGCAGTTACCTTCCTCAGATTAGAAGTATTCCCGCTGCTGGCCTTGCACTTCGCCTCACAGATATAGCACAGAATCTGCCATATCGCAGTCTGCGAGAAGCATGTCTCTGCAGACCCAGAGACCACAGTGTCTGCAGAGACATGCTATTGGAATCTGCAGCACATTTTGAAAAGTGGAACAATGCGATCGAAATTCTAAACAACAACTGAGTTCCCAGAGTTATTGAATAAGGAAACAGTGGGGCAAAGAAGTTCCAGCACTTTTATTGAGAAATAGAGTAGAGACCACATAGATGAAAGTAATCGCACCCCTCAGTCCAGCCGCCAGCCTCTCTGCCCTGTTTCCTCTGTCTCTCGGCTCCCCTAATACCCGACAGTGGCCTTGGCGTGAGACGAAAAAGAGACAGTCCATCCTAGACAATCATCCCGCACAGTAGCTAGGCAGCATTCGGCCTTGGCAATCAGCAGATGTCTCCAGTGCTCACATGTCCGAGTGGCCTGAGGCTATTGTGTCTTCAGAATAATATTCCAATAACAAACCATTACTGCCAAGCGTTTTCTATCAGCCATACTTGTTTTGCTTACTAGACCAGCAGCTAGTGACGTCTTTACGCTCTTGTGTGCTATGATCATGTTCGGCATGGAAAATCGGTCACTCTTCCACTCCATCAGTGTTACAGTGATGTGTTTAGGTACTGAAAAATGGTACCGTTTGATTTTACGTGAATCCGTCCTTGGTAGTACTGACGGGATGCGGTTGGTGCTTGTAAAAGTAGAGAATTCAGCACCCAACCCTAGGCGAGGTTTCCCCCTTGTAGAATGGTATGGGAAACACTGGACCTGATTGTGCATGGTTCACAGAGAAAAACATGTTGGAAATAAGGCGTTTTTGCACCTGGTTAATTTAGAAATACACCATCTTTGTTGAATAGATGTCTTTTCTCCCAGAAAAGACAGCGGTGTGCTTTCATGATCTCTAGAAAGTCCTTTGAAATGTCAGACACCAGGTCACAGTCATAAATCATCACTTATATTCTTCCTGTTACAGAAGTGTTCAATCCACAGCTGCATTGCATAATGTTAACGTTTGGGGACCTGTGTTTCCCCTTTCCACTGGAGACTTAGGAGAAGATAGTTTAGAATGAAGATTGTTGTTATGCCTTTGATTGTTGTCAGGAGAAGAATTATTTTCCTGGTTGCAAGTTGTTATGGAGTGAAATTACAACATTTCCAGCCGGTTCACTCCTGATACCAGCCTGTTGTTTTTGTTTCCTTTTCTCTGTAATTTCTCTGTAATATCAGTTCTATTTGTCTAGTTGTGGGGTTCTTTGAGCCTTTGGTTTGCATTCAGAGTGATCTAAGGTGGGCTGCAGGTGGATTTAACCTCATTTCCTGCAATGATCTTTTTGTTAGAGTTGCTGAGCTGTTGTCACTGATTGAAATAATGGGGAGAATTGTGTCGTTCCCAAATCCGTCTGCCTCCAAATTCACTAAGTGCATTTTCATTTTCATAACAGCTTTTTTTGTATAAGCTTGTCGAAGGCCTCTTAGCTGGTATTGTTGTCCGAATTTTCTGTAGTTTTGGCTTGGAGATAAAAAGTTAAAGGCAGAAAAATTCCAAGCAAGCAGGCAGGGAGCAGAGGGAAAAAAGTGTCTGTGTAGGTGGAGAGCAGAATCAAAGATACCTCTGCACATCTGTTCTCTGGTGAAGTTATTTAACGTTGGTTGCTTGATGTTCTACAACTGATTATTTAGTTTGAGCATTTACTGTGTTATCAATATTCTTTTGGGAACATTGGCCTGTGAAATTTGGATGTCATCGCATTTTGTTTATATTCTTAAAATAAGTGCTTTCTTAAGTCAGGACAACGTCACAGTTACGCCTTCAAGTACATTTTAGTCTTGGCTGAGAAATGAGCCATCATCATGCATGGGTCCATAAAGTGAATTAGCCTCTCCCCCTAAAATAGGCAGATGTGGTAGTAAAACATATTGTAGAGGTAGTAAAATATGTAGTAAAAGGTGGCAGTTTAACTCTGAAATCCCTGCATAGATCTTGAGTTATACATCATGGAAACAAAGGAGCCACTGGCCAAAAGCAAAGCCCATTGGAAAAGAGCAACATTGTTTGGCAAGGATTCTGCAAAAGGCTCAGGAATGAATCCTCCAGAATTTCTGCCATTACCCAACCCTTAAGGTTCTGAAGGCAGGTTCACTCTGTGATGGTTCTGCTGTAAAGTCTGAATGAAACCTGAGATTCAGGGACCTGAGCTTTTTGTTTCAGCAGAGCTAATGTGTCCTCATCACAATTATCTGAATGTGATGGGACCTCTGACCTCTTTAACCTCTCTGCTCTGTGTTGTTTCCTCTCCTGCAGCTCAGGTCAACATCACAGCAGAACCTGGACAGAACCTCATTCTGCCATGTAGAGATTCTGACAATGGGACCATTAGAGTTGTAGAATGGACCAAGACTAATCCAGGGCCAGGCCCTGTGGTTTGGTATAGAGATGGCAAGCTTGTCAACCAACATGAGTCTTTTAGGAACCGGTTGGATCTGCACGACAAAAATATGAAGGATGGAGACGTGTCTTTGGTTCTGAAGAACGCAACGATGGAAGATACTGGAACATATAAGTGTCAAACCGTTCAGAGAGGAAGAAGCCCTGAAGAGAAACTCCTGAACATCATCGACCTGCATGTAGCTCCTCCTTCTCCAGGTGAGTCCATTTGTCTTCCAGCAGCTTCCTGGTTCTGGATCAGAGAAACATCTCAGATCACATCAGAGGGCAGTAGATAGTTTGGGACAGTAGTTTAAACATTACCTACCTGGCCAATCATACTAGAGATTAAAGGTCATAGTATGACCACATTTGAATGATGGTGACCTTTGCACCACATATCAACCTACTTCCATAGGTCATCAGGATGGACAGCCCTGATGACAACATGACCTCTGACCTGCAGTGACTAGTGTAATATAGACAGATGTTTTTCATGGAGTCTGGTTCTGAAGAAAGATGTAACGTCTGATTTAGACAAGCAGGTTGATGATAATAGTAGAAGAAACTCTTCACATTTAAACGTTGTTTTAAAATGAACGATTCTGACACCTAAATGAACCGGTGCCACCTAGGATTAAGGTGATGGAGATCAGCTCATGATTGTTTTCTCTGCCAACCAGAACATTTTCCTGCTTTTCACCACATTGACATAAAATTCAGAAGAATCAGAAAACATTTTTTCAACTTTGGTTCTGAAAACCACAGAAAGTAACAAAGACATGAATTAAATGTAATCAGTTGAGAAAGTCCGCTCCAGATCAGCAGGTCTGTTAGAATAGATTTAGATTACTGGACCTCAACCAGGTGAGTTCTGGAGTTTCTGATACCTCAGGAACACCTGATCCAGAACAGAACCGGTTCATTTTATCAGCTCCTGATGCCCATTAAGTCCTGTACTTCTGGGCCATTGTCCGGTATTTTTGTGGCAGGCAGACCCGGCGGTATGGGCGGGCATTGGGGGGGCCGTGCCTGCCCGCTGATCCAGCCGTGCCCTGGACTGGAAGCTGTCTTTTTCTTTTTTTAACCTAGGTGTGGCCATCTTTCTATTAGTAATATCTTTGATGTGTCAATAATACAATTCAAGCTGCTGGGCCAGACGTTCATAGCCTTCAGATATGCCAAGGCTCGGCTGTGGTCTCCAGTCCTTCGGTGTCGGTAGAGCTGGATAGATATTCGGTCTGATTACCAAACAATTACAAGAAGTGACAACGAAGCAAAGGAGAGCGATCTGGAAGCAGCAGCATTAATTTCTGTTTGAAACGTCTGCATTGAATTCAACACTGGAGCTAGTATTGACTTCAATGCAAGAGGGTTAGCTAGACAGCTATGAGCACAAGGAGCAGGTTACTTGCAGGCAGAAGGGAACTCTGTTCTGATCCTCGTTCTCCCTAGCTGCTGTGATTACAGAATCTCTTCTAGTGGGAATTTTTACTTCAGTGTTCAGCCTGACATCAGCGCTCATGTTTATCAGCGTGTAGCTTATGCTTGACTTTTGAGTCCAGACACAGCACTACAGGTTGCTGTATCTCACTGTTAGTTTCCAGCCCAAACCAGCATAAAACCTGCCCAATTTAAAAGAAAAACACAAGCCTAAATCTCAAACTCTCGCATGTTAAAAGCACAGAATTATTAAACACATGATAACATGCCATTGGCGCACAACTGCGCTCACGCAAAGAAAAAAACTTTGCACATACGGCTCCACATAAAATGTACAATCAGGCAACCAAATAACACACAAGATACCTTTAACAATCATGATATGCATAAAAATAACAAAGCCCATATAGGCTGTGGAAGATTCGTTCACAGCTCTGTCCATCCAGAGCTCAGTCTAAACCCCACCTTCTGCTGAGCTGTTTCAGCTTCTTTCATAGCAATCAGTAATTCCTGCTGCAGTTCGCGTTAAAAGAGCAGCAGGAAGAGCAATCACAGTTATAGTTTTGATCTTAACCAGGGGTAAAGTAAGCCGCTATGGTCCGGTACTGCTTAGCAGGAAGCAAGGGGGGGGAGTGGCTGCCAGATGAATCCTTCATTCAGAACCAGTCATGGCTGCACGCTGGATCAGAAAACAGTTCTGCTAACCAGACACAGTCTAAAACACCACTTAGTCTGTTTCTAAGTTTTGTTTTTATTTTTAAACTACATGCGGCATGTTTCTGTGCCACAACATTCTTACTGCTCCTCTCCCCTGGAGCCAGGTGCTTTTATCAGCAATCACCATTCAAAACGTGAATCACTACGTTTAATGTCCTCACACCCGTAGCAAAATGTGCCAGTTAAAGTCAATAGTAGAGTCAGTAGCTGTGTTTCATGCTCTTTTGTTTTTAACGACACAGAACCAGTGGTGCTCCGGTGGGCTGCTGCCTTGCGCTTTAATTCAAGTGCGCATTTTTACGTTACATGTAATTTAGTTGCACACTTTTAAGGGTAATTTTTTTTTTCCAGTGTCCTGTCTAGCAATGTGGCAATAAGAATTGATGTCTTAATGCCAAATAGAGCTTGACAGATTTTGCTTTCACAAGTGGAGCAAACAGCTTTCGCCATAGTGCTCCGCCTGATTTGTGCGTGTAAATAGCTTTATTGTGATTCCTGCAGGGAGAATTTCAAATTATATGGACACTACAATGGGAAAGTAGGAGAGTAAAGGAAGAACAAGAAGAGAAAAAAAATAAAGAGAAGAGGTGAAAGAAAGAAGAGATAAAAGGGAGAGAATGATAAAACGTCCTCTGTCTGCTCCATCACCTGGAAAGAGACGCAAAAAGAACAGCACAACCAACAGACATAAAGCAACAGATACAATCGAGTAACACCTTGATGCCATTGCTAAATCATATGTATTATTATTTAAGCTGACATGTGTAATGTGAAACCTGAAAAAAGAAAGTAAAAAAAAATAAATAAATAAATAAATTACAGGCTTTCTGTATATAAGTGAACACTTAATACCTGGAACCTGTGGGAGTTTGTGAGAGTGCACTAGTTTAGGTGAAAGTTATCTAGAAGGAAATAGCTCGATAGTAGTTGTGGAGAACCAAAGACCCGCCATCCCCGAGCACAGAGACAGGAGTCAGGGGACCCATAACCCCGGACTCCCAAAGGGGCCCCCAAAGCAGGGCGCCCCCCCCTCCCCCCCAGGAAAGAGGAGAGACGACCCCGAGGAAATCCCCCAGCCACCGCAATGCCAACGCCGCCAGAAGCCTCGGGGACGAGCCCGTGGGCTCCGCCGGCAGCCAACCATGCTGAAGTGGTCCCGGCCATGGGCCCTGAGGGCCAAAGGCCCCAGGGGTGCCCCGCCCCCGCGGCGGGGGCCCCGGCCGACCCCCGGGGATCCAGGCCCCGCAAAGCCGCCACCGAGAATGGGCCGGCACCCACCCGGGAACCCGCCCCAAACCCGAGGACCGTCAATGCGCCAGCAGGCCAAGGCGCCTCCCAGCGCAGCGGAGGAGGGCAGAACGTGGGGGGATGGGCTCCGCACCTAGCGGAGACTTGAGATGTTCTTGGGAGAGGGAGCGGACCGGACCCGAACCTGGAAAAAAAAAAAACAAAAAAACATTCACACCATCCCTCCCTAATGCCCTACTCACCACACACAGACTTACAAAAAAAGGACGCTGTTCACACATTCCCACATAACACTCACATCCAAAAATCCCAAGTGGGGGGGGGGGGGGTTACCACAATTCAACTATCCTGTGCCCGACCCCCGGCCCCAGGGGTCGGGCACAGGGCACCTTAAGGGTCATTTTAAGGAACTTGCAACATCAAGGGTTTCAGCTCAGACCCGTCCTTGTTTTATGAAATTTTTATTTAGATTCGAAAGAGATCGGCAAGACAAACACTGCTTCGGCTAGGATAATAGTGCCCATATTTATTATCCCCACAGAATACAGCAACACAAAGCAGCAAGCACTTCGCACACGCAAAGTAGCAAGCACTTAAAGCAACATGCTTTCAGACAGGCGTGATGTTCCATCCCTTACCCTGGCACAGAACTGGGAAGCCGGTCAGTCCGGTAAGAGTATAATCCACGCGGCCGGGCGTCCACTCGGACCCACGGCAGACTACATCGACTGAGGGCGGTTCCCTCCTTTTTATACCCATAAACATAGTATCAGATGGGAGCGAGAGTGGTCAGTTCTCTCTCTCAGCTGATCTGTTCGTCCCGTTTCCAAAACATGTTTCCAAAACAGAATCCGTTCCCAGCATCTCAGCAGTGTGTGAAGCAAAAAAACATTGCGAATACAGCAAATCAAACAAAATAAGGAATACAGAATCAGTCTTTCCCACAACACATTGTCATAGGTTCCCACCACAAGTTAAAACAAGTTATAGCAAAATAACACATGTGGTTTTTAGTTTTATGTGAGAAACATAACAGAGCACAAGCATATATGTTGCTCTTAGTTTAAAACTAACCAGTTTTTCCCAAAATACATTGTCAAAGAACAAAAATAATTCTTTAATATATCACTCCTGAATCTCTAAAGGAGCCCTTTACATTCTATATTTATGCATTGTTCCCGACCGTCAGTGCGGTATCATTACGTATAAATTATGCTGATACCAGAAGTTACCAAAAAAATGTTTTTTTTTTTTTTTTTTTTTTTTTTCCTTTCTTTTTTCCAGTGTCCTGTCTAGCAATGTGGCAATAAAAATTGATATCTTAATGCCAAATAGAGCTCGACAGATTTTACTTTCACAAGTGGAGCAAACAGCTTTCGCCATAATGCTCCGCTTGATTTGTGCGTGTAAATAGCTTTATTGTGATTCCTGCAGGGAGAATTTCAAATTATATGGACACTACAATGGGAAAGTAGGAGAGTAAAAGAAAAACAAGAAGAGAAAAAAAAGAGAAAGAAAAGGGTGAAAGAAAGAAGAGATAGAAGGAAGAGAATGATAAAACGTCCTCTGTCTGCTCCATCACCTGGAAAGAGACACAAAAACAACAGCACAACCAACAGACATAAAGCAACAGATACAATCGTGTAACACCTTGATACCATTGCTAAATCATATGTATTATTATTTAAGCTGACATGTGTAATATGATACCTAAAAAAAAAGTAAAAGAAAGTAAATAAATAAATTATAGCCTTTCTGTATATAAGTGAACATTTAATACCTGGGACCCAGCACCTGTAGGAGTTTGTGAAAGTGCACTAGTTTAGGTGAAAATTATCCAGAAGGAAATATATTGATAGTGATTGTGGAGAACCGAAGACCCACCTTCCCTGAGCACAGAGGCAGGAGTCAGGGGACCCGTAATCCCGGACTCCCAAAGGGGCCACCAAAGCAGTGCGCCCGAGAGGGGCCTTCACAGGAAATCTGCAACCCCCCCCCCCCCCCCCCCCCGAGGAAAGAGGAGAGACGACCCCGAGGAAATCCCCCAGCCACCGCAATGCCGACGCCCCCAAGAGCCGCGGGGACGAGCCCGTGGGCTCCGCCGGCAGCCGGCCGCGCTGAAGTGGTCCCGGCCATGGGCCCCGGGGGCCAGAGGCCCCAGGGGCGCCCCGCCCCCGCGGCAGGGGCCCCGGCCGCCCCCCGGGGGGCCAGGCCCCGCGAAGCCACCGCCGGGAATGGGCCGGCGCCCACCCGGGAACCCGCCCCAAACCCGAGGACCGTCAACGCGCCAGAGGGCCAAGGCGCCTGCCAACGCAGCGGAGGAGGGCAGGACGTGGGGGCGATGGGCTCCGCACCTATCGGAGACTTGAGATGATCTTGGGAGAGGGAGCGGACCCGACCCGAACCTGGAAAAAAAAAAAAAAAAAAAAAAACACCCTCATTCACACCATCCCTCCCTTGTGCCCCACTCGCAACACACAGACACAAAAAAAAAAAAAAAAAAAAGGACGCTGTACACACATTCCCACATAGTATTCACATCCAAAAATCCCAAGTGGGGGGGGGTCACCACAATTCAACAATACCACTGCCTGTGCCCGACCCCCGGCCCCGCCCCTGGACCAGACGCCACCCGGACCAGGCCCCCCAAAGAGGGGGGGCGGACATGACCCGTACGGGCCATCCGACCAGAGCCCCCCCTCACCCACTATATACCTAATAAACCCCCTCCCACCCCGACCTTACCCTAGCCACCCCTGCCCCCCATCCCATCCTGGGGAGAGCAGAGGCGTCAGCCCCAGATCCGGTAAGCCGCTGGCTAGCCGCAGCAGCCCCCCACCAAGACCCCGGACACAGTGGCCCGCACCTCCTCCAGGCCCCAGACTCCGTGCCGCGATCGGAGATCGGGGGTGTGCAAAAGACCCCCGATCCTCCCTACGCCCGCTCAGATGTTGTGTTGTTGCATGTTGATCTCAGGTGTGTTTAAAACTGGGAGCACCGAAGGGGGTGCACGGCACAGCCCACCCCCCCTCCGGAAGAAAGCTGGTGCCAGCACCCCCCCTCCAAGCAACTACCCAGAATCCTCAATGTCTAAATGCGAGAGGGGGTGAAGGGAGCCGCCCGGGGCGAGGCTCACACAACATAAGCCCCCCCCCAGACGTCTTCCCCCCACCCCCCCATATCATGGCCTACATGAATGTGCGTTGTGAAAATGTTTGGAGTGAAAGTGTCTAAGATGCATGATAAAATTGGGGAGAGGGACGTCACCAAAACGTGGCAACCTCCAGTAACGCCCTCTCCCCAAGGACCTACATGTGTGGCGGCGTGATGGAGCAGGCAGAGGGAGGAGTCCAGGGATTGGGAGCAAAGGACTGGGGAGCCAACCCAGGGAGCCAGCTCCCCTACTGACTCCAATAGGCACCCCCGCTCCCCGAAAGCCCCACCCGGAGAAAGGGGCCCCTCCAGCGGCACCACCATAGCCCGGGGGCCGGAGAGAGGCCGCAGGGCCCGCCAGCCAACCACCCACCAGGACCAACACCTCTACCTCCCCCAGCCCACCCCCCATGCCTACTGTATTTACCCCCCCCCCAAAAAAAATTAATAATAATAATAATAATAATAATAATCTATATATAAATAAATAAATCAAAAAATAAGTTAATAAGATGGGGGACCCTGGCCAGCCAGCCCGCACGAGCCATCCCGAACCCCACCCCCCAGGCGAAACCCGCACTGGGAGACTACACGGACCAGGACCGGGACAGGGGGCCGGACACAAGCCCACCAGAACGTCCACCAACCCCCCCCCCCCCTCCCCCCACACCACCCGTAGATTTAACCCCTCCCCAACACTAACATTCAAACATCTCACCATACATTCGACACTAGACATCCAAGCTGGGTAAGTCACTACTCCCCCTCCCTCCCCTCCCCCCACTAGCAGAATGCCAACCCAAAGAAGGGGAAGAGCATCTGCCCTGAGATGTTAATGATCATGCCCCCCTACCAGCTCAACAGGCCCCGAGGCCCCCCAGCGCGCCAGAGGCCCCGTGCAGGGGCGGACACCCGGGCGCACGCCGGCCCAGACCCCAAGCGGCACACCCCCCGGAACCGGAACCCCCGAGGCCCCACCGGGGCCCCCGCCCGAGGGCGGCGCGCCCCAGGGACCCCAGGCCCCCAGACCCACCCAGGACCCACCCAGCGACAGCACAGCTACCAGGTCAGTAACCCACGTCCGTCACCGCGTAGCTCCCCAAGGGCGCCGCAAGCGGCGCTGTGGGCCACCCGTAGGCCTCCCAAGCTCCTCCCAGATGGGGGCAACAGACCCTGGAGTCAGACCCACCAAGCGCCCCACTCCAAGTGCCCCCAGAGTCCCAGGAACCCCTCCACCCACACACTGCGCCCTTCAGGAAGCAACCCACCGCCCCCCATTCCACATGGCTCACTAATTGTGCCGTCGTTCGTTGCCAACAGATTCCCGTGTGTAAAGAAAAGTACAAAGTCCGTCCATGTTTGTGTTTTTCTACTTTGTTCATGCGCAGGAGGGACCTAAAGGGACGGCGGCGGCGATGTTTGCGACATGAAACGCTAACAAAGCTAACTGACTTAGGTAGTTAGGTAGCACTCGCTACGCTAACGTTAGCCAACAATCGCCAAGTAGCAACTATTTTACCTACGTGTTTTCACCGACTAATCCGACAACGAATAAATGAACTGCTTTGGACAATAATAGAGCCAGAGGCGACAAGTAAGTGGAAGGAGGTGGAATTTGACCCATCCAACTGAGTCACCATTTTCCTGCAGATCATGAGATAACCTCGTCCTCTGTGTCACTGCATTGTAGCAAAACCTCTGTGTGATTCTGCTGACTTCCTGACTTCCTGTTTGCGGTAAGGCGTATTGTGTCACTTCCTGTTGTCACTTCCTGTTGTTGCTGTGTGAACGACGGATTTTTGCTCCAGGCTCTCTCGCTTTTTATCTTTAAACCTCTTTGCTGTAACACCTGTTTCCAAACATAAGCACTTTTAAAACATTTTCTGTGGCTGCTCATCACGTTTGAGAACTCCTCGTGTTTCACACGGTTTGTTCTTTGGCGTGATAACAGGGCGCTAGCCTAGCTTTAGCCTAGCGTTAGCCTAGCGCTAGCCAAGCCTTAGCCTCATAATGGCTTCTCCGTCTCTGACTAAGTCTCCTATCTGCTGCTCTCTGTGTCAGATGTTCAGTTATTCCTCTGCCTCCTTTAGTGATAATGGTACATGTAATAAATGTAGTATTTTTGTAGCTTTGGAGGCGAGGGTGTCAGAACTGGAGACCCGGCTCCGTGCTGTTGAAAAACCAGCTGATAGCCGCTCCTTTGCTAGCGCGGAGCCACAAAGAGTAACTTCACGTAGCGAACCAACAGCCGCACTCGAACAACCGGTTAAGCAGGCCGACTGGGTGACGGTTCGTAGTAAGCATAGCTCTAGATTTCAGCCCCCAGATCACCACCAACCCATCTGCGTTTCTAATAAATTTTCCCCTCTGAGCGACAGTCTCGCCGAGGAGCCGACCTTAATTATTGGCAGCTCTGTAATAAGAAACGTGGCACTAAAGAAACCAGGAACCATAGTTAAATGCCTACCAGGGGCCAGAACGGGCGACATAGAATCCTACCTAAAACTGCTGGCTAAGGATAAGCGTAAATACCGCAAAATTGTTATTCACGCTGGCGGTAATGACACCCGGTCACGCCGATCAGAGGTCACCAAAGTTGGTGTTGCTTCGGTGTGTGAGTTTGCTAAAACAATATCGGACTCTGTAATTTTCTCTGGTCCCCTGCCTGATCTGACCAGTGATGACAAGTTTAGCCGCATGTCATCATTCAACCGCTGGTTGTCTAGGTGGTGTCCAGAAAACGACGTGGGCTACATCGATAACTGGCAAACTTTCTGGGGAAAACCTGGTCTGATCAGGAGAGACGGCATTCATCCCACTTTGGATGGTGCAGCTCTTCTTTCTAGGAATCTGGCCGGATTTATTAGTTCTCCTAAATGCTGACAACCCAGGGTCCAGACCAGGAAGCAGAGCCGTAGTTTAACACACCTCTCTGCAGCTTCTGTACTGTTAACCACCCATTATCCTATTGAGACGGTGTCTTTCCCACAGCCAAAACTTAACAGATTAAAAACTGATCTAAAGGGAACAAATCACAAAAATCTAATAAAAATCCATACGGATCACTTTGAACCAAAAAATAAAAGAATTAAATGTGGTCTATTAAATATAAGGTCTCTCCCTCCAAAGACTTTGTTAGTTAATGAATTGATTTCTGATAATCCGATTGATTTGTTTTGTCTCACAGAAACCTGGCTACAAGAGGACTACGTTAGTATAAATGAGTCAACTCCCTCCAGTTATTCAAATTTCCACATTCCCAGATCTGTGGGAAGAGGAGGAGGAGTGGCAACCATCTTTCAGTCTGATTTATTAATTAGTCCCAGGCCAATTAATAATTACAGTTCTTTTGAACATTTAACCCTCAGTTTCCCTCATCCAAACTGCAAAGCAATAAAACCTCTTCTGTTTATTGTTTTGTATCGTCCACCAGGCCCTTACACTCAGTTTTTGGATCAACTGTCAGACTTCTTATCTGATTTGGTGTTAAATACTGACAAGGTTATTATAGTGGGTGATTTTAACATCCATGTTGACACTGAATGTGATAACCTTAGTGTAGCCTTTAAAACTATACTAGATTCAATTGGTTTTGCTCAAAATGTGCATAAGCCAACGCACTCTCGGCTCCATACTTTGGACCTTGTGCTGACATATGGCATTGATTGTGAAGAATTAACAGTATTCTCTCACAACCCTGTCCTATCTGATCATTTTTTAATAACATTTGAGTTTAATCTAACCGATTTCTCCACCCCCAAAAGAGGGTTCCATTATAGTAGATCTTTATCGGATAATGCTGTATCAAAACTTAAAGAGTCTGTCCCCCTCTTAATATCCTCAGTATTGCAGAAATGCCCTGTAGATGGCAGCAATGCTGTTTCTTCCCATTCACAAATAGATACATTTGCTAACAGTGTGACTTCCTCATTGCGTTCTGCATTAGATAATGTAGCTCCCTTGAAAAAGAAGATGATAATTCACAGGAAGCTGGCTCCCTGGTTTAATTCAGAGCTGCGTTCCTTGAAGCACAATGTTAGGAAATTGGAGAGAAAATGGCGCTCTACACACCAAGAGGAATCCTACTTAATCTGGAGGGACAGTCTATTGTTGTATAACAAGACCCTTCGCAGAGTTAGAGCAGCATATTTTTCATCATTAATTGAAGAGAATAAAAATAATCCTAGATTTCTCTTTAGTACAGTTGCCAAACTTACTCAGAGCTGCAGCTCTGTTGATCCATCCATTCCCTTAGCTCTTAGTAGTAATGATTTTATGGGATTCTTCATAAATAAAATTGATGCCATTAAAAATAAAATAATTGGCATCCTCCCAAACATGATTACCTCATCCCCAGTAAGTAAGGCAGCATTGGAGGAATCTTTAGAACCTGCACAGTGTTTGAACTGTTTAAAAGCAGTAGAGCTTTCTGAGCTATCTAAAATCTTAGCTTCATCTAAACCTTCTACCTGTATGTTAGACCCAATCCCAACCAAGTTGTTTAAGGAGGTATTCCCTTTGATCAGTGGTCCTATTTTAGACATGATTAATCTATCCTTAGTAAATGGATATGTACCACAGGTTTTTAAAGTAGCTGTTATTAAACCTTTACTTAAGAAACCTTCTCTTGATCAAGATGAGCTAGTAAACTACAGACCTATATCTAATCTTCTTTTCTTATCTAAAATTCTTGAGAAAGTAGTTGCTAATCAACTTTGTGAACATTTACAAAGCAATGACCTACTTGAGGAGTTTCAGTCAGGCTTCAGAGCTCATCATAGCACTGAAACGGCTCTGGTGAAGGTCACTAATGATATTCTCATGGCCTCAGATAATGGACTTGTGTCTGTACTTGTCCTGTTAGATCTTAGTGCTGCATCTGATACAGTTGATCACAATATTCTCCTACAAAGACTTGAACATACTGTAGGGATTAAGGGGAAAGCATTAGGCTGGTTTAAATCTTATCTGTCGGACAGATTCCAGTTTGTTCATGTTAATAATAAATCTTCCTCAAACTCTAGGGTCACCTGTGGAGTACCACAGGGTTCAGTCCTTGGACCAATTCTCTTTACTATATATATGCTTCCGATCGGCAAAATTATCAGACAGCATGGGATTAATTTCCACTGTTATGCTGATGACACTCAGCTATATCTATCCATAAATCCTGATGAATCCAATCAATTACTTCGACTGCAGTCATGTCTTGATGACATCAAAAGCTGGATGACTTTAAATTTCCTGCGTCTAAATTCTGACAAGACCGAAGTTGTAATCTTTGGGCCAGAGTCCTCAAAAAATAAACTTCTTAACCAATCACTTAATCTGGATGACATTAACTTGGCCTCTGGTAATAAAGTAAAAAACCTTGGTGTTATTTTTGACCAAGACATGTCATTTAAATCCCATATTAAACAGGTTTCCAGAGTTTCCTTTTTTCACCTCCGGAATATCGCCAAAATTAGAAACATTCTGTCCAGGAGTGATGCTGAAAAACTAGTCCATGCATTTGTTACTTCAAGGCTGGACTATTGTAATTCTTTACTATCAGGAAGTCCACAAAATGCAATTCAAAGTCTTCAGCTTATCCAAAATGCTGCAGCAAGAGTTCTGATGAAAATCAACAAGAGGGATCATATTTCTCCAATTTTAGCTTCCCTTCATTGGCTTCCTGTTAAATCAAGAATAGAATTTAAAATTCTTCTTCTAACGTATAAAGCCCTTAATAACCAAGCTCCATCATATATCAGAGCTCTGATTACCCCGTATGTTCCTAACAGAGCACTTCGTTCTCAGACTGCAGGTCTGCTGGTGGTTCCTAGAGTCTCTAAAAGTAGAATGGGAGGCAGATCCTTTAGCTATCAGGCTCCTCTCTTGTGGAACCAACTCCCAGTTTTGGTCCGTGAAGCAGACACCCGGTCTACTTTTAAGACTAATCTTAAAACCTTCCTTTTTGACAAAGCTTATAACTAGAGTGGCTCATGTTACTCTGAGCTACCTTTATAGTTTTGCTGCTATAGGCTTAGGCTACTGGAGGACATCAGGGCCTATTTTTCTCGCTCTGCAGAGTTCTCCTACTGTTCTCCAGATTTGCATTGCGTTACATTGAAATGACTGTTGTCATTTCAGCTTTTAACTTTTTGTTCTCTCTCTTTTTTCTTCATAGTAGGTACACCTGGTCTGACGTTCTGTTGACTGTGAAATCATCCAGGGAGGACAGATCACCGACTATTACCATCTAATGTAGAACAGATTACTAGATCAATGTGTGCTTCTGTGCTTTTTTGTCTCTCTTGTTGTGTCTCTGCTCTGTCTTCTGTAACCCCAGTCGGTCGAGGCAGATGACCGTTCATACTGAGCCCGGTTCTGCCGGAGGTTTTTTTTTTTTCCCGTTAATGGGTGTTTTTTCTTCCCACTGTCGCTTCATGCTTGCTCAGTATGAGGGATTGCAGCAAAGCCATGTACAATGCAGACGACTCTCCCTGTGGCTCTACGGTCCCCCAGGAGTGAATGCTGCTTGTCGGGACTTTGATGCAATCAACTGGTTTCCTTATATAGGACATTTTGACCAATCTGTATAATCTGACCCAATCTGTATAATATGATTGAACTTGATTTTGTAAAGTGCCTTGAGATGACATGTTTCATGATTTGGCGCTATATAAATAAAATTGAATTGAATTGAATTAAGTGATAGTGCTAATCAAAGGAGCCCAAAGAGATCGAACAGATGTGGATGCAGATGCTGTCTCAAGATTAATATGATCCAACAAAAGATCTCTATACTGATTCATACTGAGATTCTCCTTACTTTTCCAATTCATGAGGATAGTTTTCTTTGCGATACATAGTGCAGTAAAAACCATGTAAACTATTTTATTCCCCAGCGGGCTTTCCTCAAAATTACCAAGCAAACAAACTGATGGGGAAGGTGAAATTTTACAGCTCAAGCACTTTGATAAGTCCTTACATATCTGTGTTCAGAACCTCTGGACTGGTGTGCATAACCATAACGCATGAATATAATTATCAGGATGATTGCCTATGCAGTGTGGACAGATGTTAGATTGTGCCAGACCCATCTTGAATAATCTTTGTCCTGTGTAGTGTACTCTGTGAAGGATTTTGTATTGTATTAGTTGTAAATTGGTGTTTCTAGTCAATTTGAAAGTTCTTAGACATATCTGAGCCCAGAAGTCTTGTTCAAAGCTGACTGATAAATCCTCTTCCCATTTCATAATAGGAAGAGATATTGAATCATCTATTTTAGTCAGTGTCCTGTATGATTTAGACAGTAGTTTGGGGGGGTTTAAATCTAGGAACTCTAATATATTACTTGGAATTTGTAAACCACCTTTAATATGCTTAAATTTTTTTCTAATTATAGATTTAAGTTGTTCATATTCCAAAAATTTATTTTTACTAATGCCATATTGCATATTTAGTTTGGAAAAATTGATGAACTCGGTTCCATCAAGTAAATGTTCCAGATATTCAATACCTTTATTCTTCCAGTATGTAAAGTTTATCATATTATTATTTTGTAGGATGTCAGGGTTGTTCCAGATGGGTGTACGACTGCATGGGATAAGTGACGACTTTGTCATTTTAAGAAACTCCCACCATGCTGTCAGAGTAGAGCTGATTTTGATATTTTTAAAGCATGTATGCCGTTTTATATTTGAGCGAATAAACGGCAAATCTGAAAACCTGATATTATTGCATATTTTCTGTTCTATATCTATCCAGGGCTCGTCTAAAGGATTTTGCTTTATCCATTTAGTGATATATTGTAGTCTATTTGCCAAGTAGTACTTATGGAAGTTAGGCAGATCTAGTCCCCCTCTGTCTTTAGTTTTCTGTAGCGTCTTTAAGCTAATACGGGGGGGTTTATCTTTCCAAAGAAATTTAGAGATTAAAGAGTCTAGAGATTTAAACCAGTGAGATGATGGTTTATTGGGGATCATTGAAAAGAAGTAATTAATTCTAGGTAAGACCATCATTTTAATCGAAGCTACCCTACCCATGAGTGAAATTGGAAGCGATTTCCATCTATCCAGGTCATCTCCTATCTTTTTTAAAAGTGGGATGTGATTAGATTTTACTAAATCCGCAAGTTTAGACGACACAGTGATACCCAAATATGTGATGTTTCCTGAGCGCAAATGTAAATCTAGGGGTTTTTGGAAAGAGCAATTAATTGGCAGTACCGTAGATTTAGACCAGTTTATAGAGTAATCAGAAACCTTTGAGAAGGATTCTAGTAATCTAATTATTTGAGAAAGGGAAGAGTTTGAGTGCTGAAGATAGAGTAATACATCATCAGCATAAAGACTAATCTTATGCTCTATATTCATGCATTTTATACCTTTAATAACCTTTGTTTGTCTAATTGTTGCTGCTAGAGGTTCAATAAAAATGGCAAAAAGTGAGGGGGAAAGTGGGCATCCTTGCCTAGTGCCCCTCTGGAGACAAAAGCTGGAAGATGTTTGATTATTTGTCCTGACACAGGCTGTAGGAGAGCTGTATAAAATTTTTAACCAATTTATAAAAAAATTGCCAAAACCAAATTTATGCAGAGTAGCGAATAAAAAATTCCAATTTACTCTATCAAATGCTTTTTCTGCATCTAAAGACATTATAATAGTTTTATTATTTGTACTGTAGGAATAATCTATTAAATTAAGTAATCTGCGTGTATTTGTGGAAGACTGCCTTCCTCTGATAAAGCCAGTTTGGTCTGGGTGGATTATGAAAGGGGTGACTTTATCTAATCGTTTTGCAAAAGCTTTACATATTATTTTAATATCCACGTTGATTAAGGATATGGGACGATAGCTGGTGGGCAACATAGGATCTTTGCCTGGCTTAAGCAGAAGACTGATGGTGGCAGAGTTCATATTAGCTGGAAATCTGCCATTTTCCTGAATTTCCTGCAACATTCTGTGGAACGTTGGTGCCAGAATATTCCAGAATTCTTTATAAAACTCAGTAGGGAATCCGTCTGGACCTGGAGCCTTTTTATTGGGCATGCTTGTTAAAGCTTCCTGAACTTCAACTGTTGTCAGCGGTGAGTCCAGTGTCGTTCTTTGGTTATCTGATAGTTTAGGAAGTGTAATTTTATCCAGAAACTGCTTGATGACATTGTCTGATGGATTTATCTGTGATGTGTATAAAGTTTTGTAGAAATCACGGAAGGTGTTATTTATACATTCTGGATCATGTAATGTATTCCCATTGGAATCTGTAACTGCAAATATAGTTGTTTTCTCTTTATTTATTTTTAACTGATTAGCTAAGAAGCTTCCTGACTTATTGCCATGTTCAAAATTTTCTAATCGAAGTTTTTCTATTAGAAATTTGTTTTGTTTTTCAATATACTGGTTTAATTCTAGTTTTATTTTACGGATTTTGCCCAACCTTCCCTCTTCCAGGGAAGTTTCTAGTAACTTAAGTTTTTCTTCTAATTCCTGAATCTTCTTGTTTTCCAACTTCTTTTTGTGAGATGAGAATGAAATTATTTTGCCTCTCATCACTGCTTCCCTGCTTCCCAAAGTATAGATGCTGAAGTGCCTGGCAGATCATTGTGTTCTAAGTATGAGGCCCACTCTTCTTTGAAAAATTTATTAAAATCTTCATCTTTAAGCAACGATGTATTAAATCTCCAGCTCTTGTTTTGTGGGGTTATTTTTTTATTTGTTAGGGTTAAAGTAACAGGAGCATGATCACTAATAGCGATAGGATGAATTACAGCATCTGAAACATCCGACAGCAGCGAACTGCTGATTAAGAAATAGTCCAAACGAGAATACGAGTGGTGAACATTTGAAAAAAAAGTATATTGCTTACTATTAGGATGAAGAGAACGCCATGCATCGCAAAGACCAAAATCACTCATGTATTGTTTGACTATATTTAATGACTGCCAACTACGCTGAGCCCCTGTTGCATTCAGCCTGTCTATTTCCTCATTTAGACCAAAGTTGAGGTCACCCCCAATAATTAGAGAACAATCCCCGTGTTTTGAAAGTGCATGGAAGAGTTTGTGGAAGAATGAGGGTTCATCAACATTTGGACCATATACACTAACAATACATAACTTCTGGTTATGAATAGATATTTTAATTATTATGAATCTACCTTCGGGATCAATAATTTTGTCTAATATTTTAAAACTAACGTTTTTGTGGATTAAAATTGCTACTCCTCTCTGTCTAGAGTTATAGCAGGCAGCAAAAACATTGGGGAACTCAGGTGAGTTAAGATCACTTACAGTTGTATCTGATTTATGGGTTTCTTGCAATAAGACAACATCTGCCTTTAATCTTGTAAGCTGGTTAGAGATCTTTAGCTGTTTTTCCCTGGTGCCAGCTCCATGCACATTCCATGTCACAAACTTTACATTCATCATAGGTGAAAGTGAGAAGTTGAAAAGTGCATGTCCTCAGAAGAATAGTTATACAAAGACCCAGGTAGCATCATCTGACGTGCTTGTGATTTCCTGGTCTGCAGGAGAGGAGCAGATGAATAATATAAAGAAAGACAGAGAATTAAGAAAGTGCAAAGAGTGAAAAAAGATGAAAGAGAAATAACCATCACCCATGCCTCGTGTACCCAACCGTGACTAGCAACCATACCGTGCAAACGTGCTCTTGAGCTGTGCGTTTATTTTTTTATCACCGTGTTCCGAACACATTTTTTTTTTTTTTTCCAAGCGTGACAAGCTATAAATCCACCCTTTGTGCATCTAATAAAGCCAAGGAGTGATCTTCTGATCCCTGAACAACTGACCATTGATATAAAGTTTGTCAACTGCCACGTTAGCTCTGACGCCTTCATTAATGTATTTTTTCCTGATTGGAAATAACACCTGCGACAGACTGGCGACCTGTCCAGGGTGTACCCCGCCTCTCGCCCGGTGAACGCTGGAGATAGGCACCAGCAACCCCCGCGACCCCATGAGGGATTAAGCGGTTTGGAATATGGATGGATGGATGGATGGAAATAACACTCGCCTACGATCTAGGATTTCCTTAGGAAACTGGTCATTAACACTGAAATCTGTTCCTCTCAATTCGCGGCCATAGCTTTTAACAAACACTTTTTGTTTATAATGCTCAAATTTGGCTACAATCGGACGAGGACGGATTTTATTGGGTTTCTTACCTCCGACCGGTGAACGCGATGAAAGGTGATGTTTTTTACCTGATCCGCCGGTATTTTCAGCTGCTGCTGGAGAAACTCACGTATAACAAACTCAGGGTCCTCTTCTTGGCGCTCCGGGATGCCTGCAAAGACGAGGTTGTCTCTCATACTTCGTGACTGTATGTCCAGAATGGATTCTTTCATCTTCTTATTTTCGCCGGTCAGCCGCGTCAACCCCTCGGTTAGCTCCGTGATTTTCCCTCTCAGCGCGTCGTTCTCCGCGGCAACAGAAGCTAGCTGGGCTTGGCTAAATTCGACCGCTTCTCTGAGAGCCTGGAACTCTTTGTGGAGCACCTCTACCAAGGCGAGGCGAGCGTCCAGGCTGGTAAGCTTTTTGTCGATGGACTCCAGGACGTCGCTGTAGCTCCTGTCGGGAGACAGAGTGGAAGTTGAGGCACCGGTAGAGCTAGACCGGGTTCGTTTGAGTGAAGGTGTGTTTGTGGCTGCGGGATTTTTTTTCTTCCCCATCACGATGTTGTCAAAACACTCGTCCAGGTAGCTCTCCAGGCTCGTCAAGGTCTCTTCTTCCAGTTTGTTCCCTCGTGAAAATGAGACAATTGTTAATGTTTAAACTTTACTTTGTTTAATTTTCAGGTTTTGGTTATTACTTACCTGAGTGGATTTAATTTTGAACTACATGTATGCCGCCATTTTACTTACGCAGAGCTCACAGCTCTCGCGAGATCTCAGCCGCTCATCTCCTCCCTCAGCCGCTCATCTCCTAATGTTTTTTTCTACCGTCACTTGGGAACCAGTGAGACGCAGAGCTTGAAAAGCTGCATCTATACTGCATAAAAAGTGCTATATTACCTATAGGATTCCCCATTTAAGACTATTAGTGGGTTTAAAAGCAAAGCAGAAACAAATCATTTCATCCGCTCCAACCACAAACTAAACGCGCTCAGAGAACGTCAAACTCAGCCTTTGGCTTGCTTAATTACGCACCAGAGCCCTCTGAGGAGAGCGATAGAGGAGATTTGTCTGGTCAGCGCGGGGACTGAGATGAGAAACCTGTCGCTGTGAAAGGTGATGATGGTGGTTATAAACTATAACAGGCTAGAAGTGTGTGGAGCTAAAAAGAGGGAAACATCAGCAGCTGGATCATGCGTAAAGATGCAGCGTGAACCTCTGTGTGCTTCAAGTGTTGCAGCTGAGGGAAATATGTCGAACCGTATAGGCTTGATGAAACCCAGCCTGGTTCACCAATGAGTTTATAGATCTACACACCCATAGATTAATGAGTAACTGTAATAATACGGTCTGTAGTGCCATCAGACCATGGCTAAATTGTGTTAATTTTAACGTGTACGATGGGAATCAAAATGCATTTTAAGCAGAGAATTCAGCCTAGGACAGCCTCTCTCTCTCAGCAGGATGCCAGCTGTGGACCACTCCCCACAGATAAAGTTCAGAGCACCTCAGAACTCTCTCTCTTCTGACCAGACGCTCTCCCACTCCTGACTTCACTTAGACCACTTTCTCCTGGAGCTCCCGAGGAGTGGGGGGGGAGGGCTAGCCAGCCACCCAGTCCCCTTCCTCAGCAGCCATGTGACTCAAGGCCAAAAGCCCACAGACCAACCATTCTGTGGAACTCATCTGCTGCTTCAATGGAGTGACCAAGAGGGAGCGGAGAACCTGACTAAATCACAAGAAACAACACACTTACCGGAGCTAAGTTGCTCTCTGACTTCTGCGCAAACCAGCCGCAAAGTACAGATTGCCGAAACAGCCTTGTTTATTTTTGTCAGCCTTTACAGGGAATCGAACCCAGACAAATTATGCTAATTTTGGGGGCGTGGCTTGTTTGGGGGTGGGGCTAACTGGACCCTGGAAGAGCCGGTGGAGTCAACTCCATCTCATTTTTATCCCACCAGACATTGAAGTAGACATGTATTACTTTTGTTAAAAAAAGAAAAAGACGTGTTAATACTTTATTGTTAGTGGATTAAAACATAAAAAACACAATTGTTCAAATAATACTGAATAAAATAAAGTAGTTTTAAGTTATTGACCGAATTATTACACAGTTACAGATTCATCTATGGGTTTGTTTCATTTTAGATCTATAACCTGATTGGTGAATCATGCTGAGTTTCATCAAGCCTATACAGCATATGGCATATAAGACAGTTTCCCCTCAGCAGCAACACTGAAGCACACAGAGGTTCCCGCTGCGTCTTTACGCACGATCCAGCTGCTGATGTCTCCCTCTTTTCAGCTCAATGCACTTCTAGACTGTTACAGTTTGTAACCATTATCATCACCTTTCACAGCGCCAGGTTTCTCATCTCAGTCGCCGCGCTGACCAGACAAATCTGTATTGCTCTCGTCAGTGCGCTCTGGGTGGTGAGGTGGGCGGATTTTTCCCCCGTTGGTGCGCTGCGTGCGACGGATAAACAGTGGGGAAAATGCATAAATAAAGACTGTAAAGGGCTCCTTTAGAGGAAACAGGGGGACTGACGGGTCTGAGATCAAGCCCCTGATGTTACAATTTCTTTAAAATGACCCTTAAAAGGGTGCACCAAAATTACATGTAACATAATTTTGCGCACCTGAACTAAAGCGCAAGGCAGCATGCCCACCGAAGCACCACTGATTCTATGTTGTTAAAAACAAAAGAGCATGAAACACAGCTACTAACTCTCCTATTGACTTTAACTGGCACACTTTGCTACGGATGTGAGGACATTAAACGTAGTGATTCACGTTTTGAATGGTGAGAAAAGCAACTGGGTCCGAGGAAAAGGAGGGGAGATGGAGCAAGCGCTGAGGCACAGAAATACGGTGCATGTAGTTAAAAAATGCAGAATTAATAAAAACGAAACTTATAAACTGTAATGAATGGTTTAACAGAACCCGATGTTCAACCAGACACGGAGCATGTGCTTAAAGGGTTTATTTACAGGAGATCGAGGAACAGAAAAACCTGTGGTTTAAATGACTGAAAAAATAGGCAGAGAGAGCTCCAGCAGCTGACCAGTCCAGAACTGGGAGAATGCAGTCCAACAACAAGAAAGTTCCCCAGAGGCAGTCCAGAGTAACAGGGAGTTCCCAGCAGACTCAAAAAACAGAAAGGCATAGAACAGGTCGGGCACAAAACAGGCAGACAGGCAGGGAATCAAAAAATAAGCAGAGGCTAGAAAGCTCTTACCAATAGCATGTGTGAAGAGATGAGTAGAGACGTTCTGGCACTGGAGGCTGATCAGAACGGGAACAGGTGAAACCATTGAGAGTTAATTGCAGGTAGGGTGGAGACTGAACAGGTGTGCTGAGTAGTAATTAGATCAGCTCCAGTGTCAGGAATGTTACATAAACAGACTAAGTGGTGTTTTAAACTGCATTTGGTTAGCAGAACTGTTTTATGATCCAGAGTGCAGCCATCACTGGTTCTGAATGAAGGCAATATCTGGCAGCAGCTCTTCCCCCAACCCCCCTTCCCTCCTGCATACGCAGTACAGAACCGTACCGGCTTACTTTCACCACTGGTTAAGACTAAAATTATTCATAACTCTGATCGCTCTGTTAACACGAACTGCAGCAGGAATTACGGATGGCCACAAGCTGTGAAAGAAGCGAAACAGCTCAGCAGAAGGCGGAGTTTTGTCATCCGCAGCCCAGATGGGCGTTGGGATTTTTATGCGTGTGAAATGCCATGTGTTGCGTGTGAGCGTGTGAAGTCAGTGAAATGCGTGTGTCACACGGTTAATGCGTGAGAGTTGAGAGCCCTGGTTATCCTTCCTTGGATGGCCAAAGTGGACAGAACTTACATGATGCGCAGACAGGTTTGGGCAGAGAAACCGGAGGGAGAAGTTAAATGGTTCAATTGGAAATGTTTTGTAAATCGTTTTGCACATGGTCTCTTTGAACAAATGGCTAACGTAGGTAGCTCATGCTAGTCTTCGGTTTCATGGTATTGCTAAGATCATTCGAGTGTGTTTTATGGTTATAACAAAGGTTATCTCCACAAGGGTTTCATACATTGATGGGACATTAATGTTTACGTTATCCGGCCCACACATTATGACTAAAATAAAACAGTAGCTTTTATTTGTTAGCGCCGAATATCCGCTAGCCAAAAATGCTATTTAGCTTCGGCTAATATCCGGTTCCGGTTTTTCTACAAAGGCCCGTTCCAAGAATAAAGCTTGATCGTTCTGCTCCGCCGTCGGCCGATAGAGCTATAAGCCTTATTCCCGCATTAATATTGAATATTAATGTCGTTTAAAGGCAATTTTGGGAACTTTAAAGTAACCGATTTTAACGACCGATCGCCACAGCGCCCCCTTGCTTCCGGAGGTATCATTGCATTGATAAATTCAAGCGCTCCTAAGGTAATTATTTTACTGAGCAAATCGTTCCTTAAAATGTTATTTCCTCAAATAATGTTTTGTGTAACTCAGGTTTTGCACTGTGAATAGGTAGAAACACATGTCAAATGTTGTTCTGAATTAATTCAATTCAATTCAATTCAATTTTATTTACACTACCGTTCAAAAGTTTGGGGTCACCCAAACAATTTTGTGTTTTCCATGAAAAGTCACACTTATTCACCACCATACGTTGTGAAATGAATAGAAAATAGAGTCAAGACATTGACAAGGTTAGAAATAATGATTTGCATTTGAAATAAGATTGTTTTTACATCAAACTTTGCTTTCGTCAAAGAATCCTCCATTTGCAGCAATTACAGCATTGCAGACCTTTGGCATTCTAGCTGTTAATTTGTTGAGGTAATCTGGAGAAATTGCACCCCACGCTTCTAGAAGCAGCTCCCACAAGTTGGATTGGTTGGATGGGCACTTCTTGCGTACCATACTGTCAAGCTGCTCCCACAACAGCTCAATGGGGTTCAGATCTGGTGACTGCGCTGGCCACTCCATTACCGATAGAATACCAGCTGCCTGCTTCTGCTCTAAATAGTTCTTGCACAATTTGGAGGTGTGTTTAGGGTCATTGTCCTGTTGTAGGATGAAATTGGCTTCAATCAAGCGCTGTCCACTGGGTATGGCATGGCGTTGCAAAATGGAGTGATAGCCTTCCTTATTCAGAATCCCTTTTACCCTGTACAAATCTCCCACCTTACCAGCACCAAAGCAACCCCAGACCATCACATTACCTCCACCATGCTTAACAGATGGCGTCAGGCATTCTTCCAGCATCTTTTCATTTGTTCTGCGTCTCACAAGCGTTCTTCTTTGTGATCCAAACACCTCAAACTTGGATTCATCTGTCCACAACACTTTTTTCCAGTCTTCCTCTGTCCAATGTCTGTGTTCTTTTGCCCATCTTAATCTTTTTCTTTTATTGGCCAGTCTCAGATATGGCTTTTTCTTTGCCACTCTGCCGTGAAGCCCAGAATCCTGCAGCCGCCTCTTCACTGTAGATGTTGACACTGGTGTTTTGCGGGTACTATTTAATGAAGATGCCAGTTGGGGACCTGTGAGGCGTCTGTTTCTCAAACTAGAGATTCTAATGTACTTATCTTATGCTCAGTTGTGCAACATGGCCTCCCACTTCTTTTTCTACTCTGGTTAGAGCCTGTTTGTGCTGTCCTCTGAAGGGAGTAGTACACACCGTTGTAGGAAATATTCAATTTCTTAGCAATTTCTCGCATGGAATAGCCTTCATTTCTAAGAACAAGAATAGACTGTCGAGTTTCAGATGAAAGTTCTCTTTTTCTGGCCATTTTGAGCGTTTAATTGACCCCACAAATGTGATGCTCCAGAAACTCAATCTGCTCAAAGGAAGGTCAGTTTTGTAGCTTCTGTAACGAGCTAAACTGTTTTCAGATGTGTGAACATGATTGCACAAGGGTTTTCTAATCATCAATTAGCCTTCTGAGCCAATGAGCAAACACATTGTACCATTAGAACACTGGAGTGATAGTTGCTGGAAATCGGCCTCTATACACCTTGTAGATATTGCACCAAAAACCAGACATTTGCAGCTAGAATTGTCATTTACCACATTAGCAATGTATAGAGTGTATTTCTTTAAAGTTAAGACTAGTTTAAAGTTATCTTGAAATTGAAAAGTACAGTGCTTTTTCTTCAAAAATAAGGACATTTCAATGTGACCCCAAACTTTTGAACGGTAGTGTATATAGCGCCAATTCATGAAACATGTCATCTCGAGGCACTTTACAAAGTCAAAATCAATCATATTATACAGATTGGTCAAAAATTTCCTATATAAGGGAACCAGTTGATTGCATCAAAGTCCCGACAAGCAGCATTCACTCCTGGAGAAGCGTAGAGCTACAGGGAGAGTCGTCTGCATTATCCATGGCTTTGCACCAATCCCTCGTACTGAGCAAGCATGAAGCGACAGTGGAAAGTAAAACCACCCATTAGCGGGAAGGAAAAACCTCCAGCAGAATCGGGCTCAGTATGAACGGTCATCTGCCTCGACCGACTGGGGGTTACAGAAGACAGAGCAGAGACACAACAAGAGTTAAGCTTAACTTAATTAGTTAAGCTATTTAACCCCAATTCACATTCTTTAAGATGAACTTTGGTTCTTTGACTTAAACAAAATATTGTTTAATCAAATAATGTTTTGTTTAAATCGGGATTCACTTTGTGAATGGATTAAAAACATGCCAAAGGTTTTTCTAAATTAGTTAAGCTAATTTAACTCTGCAGTGAACAAGGATCCACTGAATTATTCTGATTATGATCAACCACTTTTGTTTTGTCTTTTGTGTTCTTTTGCATGTAAATAGTTCCTTAGCTTAGCTTCTTTTTATCTTCATTTTGCTTAGTAGTTTAGTTAAGTTTCACTAGCCTAGTAGAGAGGATTTGTTAATCGAAATATTGTGTTAATTCAGGTAAACAGCATTACATAGTGATGTTCTCTGGATGTTCATTTTATTTCTGTTATTAAATTCTTGAACTTGAAAAGAAGTTGTCACTACTTTATTCTATGTGTGTGCAGGTTTTGCTGTTAAAAGATCGCTAGTGCTCGAATTCATCCCTTTCAACCATTGTCCTGATATCAGCTTAAGAGCTGATTATTACCAGACAATACTTAACAGACAGAGGGTTATTTAATAAAAATTAAATAACTTTTAAACAGTGTTTAATTGCACAACAGAGTCAACAACTTACAACAAATTTATTTTATTCAGTATTGTTTGAACAATTGTTTGTTTATTTTTTTTGTTTTAACCCACTAACTGAACAATAACGTGTTAACACTTCTCTTTCACTTTTTAACAAATGGATTACATGTCTACTTCCATGTCTGGTCGGATAAAAATGACAGGACTGGACCGGCTCTTCCAGGGTCCAGCCAGCTCCGCCCAAATCATGCCCCGCCCCCAAAAATTTGCATAATCTAACTCATAACTTTTGATAAAAGTTGAGAGGTCTTCATATCAACCAGAAAAAAAACATTTATCAATAGCTTCCCAACATGAGTTGTAAATCTACCTTAATATAAACTTAATTTCTCTTACAGAGTATAGCTCTATCAAACATTTCTCTTTCACACAGCCATGAAATATTTTTAAGTTGATCAGTAGATCTCAACCCCTCTTGGGGCGTTTACTTTGACCAAATACTTGATTCACCATTATTATTTTCTTGTTTTATTATAAAAATCAATATTATTCATTAGAACTATTATTCATTGATGATGTCAGATTCGACATATTTAAAAAATAAATTGACCAGTAAAATGAGTTCAAGGAGATGGCATTTATTTAATTTAAGTTTTCTTCCAGACAATGACATCTATTTTGATTTATTTTGTTGGTTAACAAAACAAATGTTGTGAAAAGCTTCTCAAATCTTTACAACCTGCCCATAAGCTATTTATGTTCCAGCTCAATGTTCTCAAAAGAAGCCTAATTGGGTGGAAACCTGCCCAATTTGGCAACACTGACTACACTATTGCTTTTTATTTGTTCGATTTTTTAGATTTTGTTTTTTTATTGAGAATTTTTTTTCTCAGCACTGTAGGGTTATGGAAAATATTCTGGAATTGATCCATCTTTCATCATGTGTCTCCACAGAACCATTTCCATCCTGGGCCACACCTCTCCTGGTAATTCTGCTTTTGGTTCTGGTTGCTGCAGGTGTTTCCTATGCTTATCACCGCTATTTCAAATCAGGTGAGTCTCTAAAACTCCATTACCCATAATGCTGATGGTCACTGCCTGGTCTCCTGTCGTTGCCACAGCCTTCTCCATGAGGATCCTGAGCAGGACTCTAGAAGCTCCTCTGAGGAACCTTCTGGTGGATTGTGGGTCAGATCTCAGCAGCTTCATGTCTCTTTGTCTGGTTGAGGACAAGCAGAGGCAGAAACTGCTGAGTCAGTGACTGAGGAGGAAGCAGAGATGCTTGGTCTGCTGTCAGTCAGCAGCTGGTTCCCAGTTCACCAGAAGCTCAGTGTGGAGATGGACAGAGATCTCTGAGCTGATGCTTCCATCATGGTCCATGAACACAGGACCTCAGAGGTTCTCAGCTCTCTGCTCATCATCTGCTCCACACTCTTTGATCCAGCAACACTTCTCACTCATCCATCCATCTGATGGGTTCCTCAGGAGGTTCTGACTCCTTCTCTGGTAGCTGCTCCACATGTCCTGAAGAAGAAAACACGTCTCCATCAGAAACTGGTTTAAACTGGTTTCTGTCAGACAGGAGAAAGACTTCCGGTGAGCTCAGGTCACCTGGTTGGTCCACGTCCTCAAACAACCTGCTGGACCTTCTTCAGTCTGAACACTGAGAGTCCTCCACCAGCAGGAGACCCAGAGACAAGGAGGAGACAGTCATGTGACCATCAGAGCTGCTGCTGCTGTCTGTCCAACTCATCTTGTCCTTTGTTGTCCTCCAGAATACAACATGGTGGTGGATTCGGGGAAGGAGTCTGTCCTGCTGCCCTGCAGAACCAGACCACTCCTGCCTGGAGATGCTAGAGTGGAGTGGAGGGACAGAGGAGAGAGGAAGGTCCATGTGTATGAGAACGGTTCTGATCATCCTGAAGAACAGGACCAGGACTACAGAAACAGAACCAAGATGAAGAGAAACCTGCTGAGAACTGGAGACCTCAGTCTGACTCTGGAACACCCCACAGATGAAGACACTAACACCTACACCTGCATCGTCTCCAGAGGGAAGGAAAACACGAAAAAGAGAGAAGTTCATCTCTGGGTCAAAGGTCAGTGGTTTAAGTCTCTGAGTCAAAGGTCAGTGATATAAATCCCTGGGTCAAAGGTCAGTGGTTTAAATGTGATGTTGTATTTCTCCAATCAGCTGATCAGTTAGAAGCTGAAAGTGAAATGTGTGAGTTTCGTTCTGCTGCTGATTGGACCCTCAGCAAAGACAACATTGTCTCTGTTCACTGGAGACATGGGACCCATTTCAGACTGGAACCAGTCCAACATGTTGGACGTTCATCCAGTCAAAGAAAATGTCCTCAGAGCTGCTGCTGCTGTCTGTCCAACTCATCTTGTCCTTTGTTGTCCTGTCAGTCCCACAGGTGGAGGTGGATTCAGAGAAGGAGTCTGTCCTGCTGCCCTGTAGAACCACAGTTAACCTGCCTGGAGATGCTAGAGTGGAGTGGAGGGACGACAGTGAAAGGAAGGTCCATGTGTATGAGAACGGTTCTGATCATTCTGAAAAACAGGACCAGTTCTACAGAACAAGAACCAAGATGAATGAAGACCTGCTGAGAACTGGAGACCTCAGTCTGACTCTGGAACATCCCACAGATGGAGACACTAACATCTACACCTGCATCGTCTCCATAGGGAAGAGAGACATCCTGATGAAGAAACAAGTTGATCTCAAAGTCAAAGGTCAGTGGTTTAACTCTCTGGGTCAAAGGTCAGTGGTTTAACTCTCTGGGTCAAAGGTCAGTGGTTTAACTCTCTGGGTCAAAGGTCAGTGGTTTAACTCTCCAGGTCAAAGGTCAGTGGTTTAAATGTGTTGTTGTATTTCTCCAATCAGCTGATCAGGTGTGATCAATACTGATCAGAGGCTCCTTAGAAGCTGAAAGTGAAATGTGTGAGTTTCAGCTTCAGAGTCCCAGTAAATGTGATGTCATGACATTTTTCCTGCTTTCATTGAATATAACAACACATTAGAATGAGTGAAGATGAGGAACCAGTGCAGGAGGCAGAGGTCCGGTCCAGACAGGGTCCAGTTTCCAGTTCCAAGTTTTCAGCACTTCTCCTGACAAACATTCTGATCAATGGAAGCATTGCTGGCATTGAAGGATCAGCTTTGACCCGGTACCGGATCCACTGCTGGAGGAACAAGTTGGAGAGCAGAACCGACAGACGGACCAGAGGAGAAACATCAGTGTTTAAGTTCACAGGGTTTCTGCCTCACGGACCAAAACTGGGAGTTGGTTCCACAGGAGAGGAGCCTGATAGCTAAAGGATCTGCCTCCCATTCTACTTTTAGAGACTCTAGGAACCACCAGCAGACCTGCAGTCTGAGAGCGAAGTGCTCTGTTAGGAACATACGGGGTAATCAGAGCTCTGATATATGATGGAGCTTGATTATTAAGGGCTTTATACGTTATAAGAATAATTTTAAATTCTATTCTTGATTTAACAGGAAGCCAATGAAGGGAAGCTAAAATTGGAGAAATATGATCCCGCTTGTTGATTTTCATCAGAACTCTTGCTGCAGCATTTTGGATCAGCTGAAGACTTTGAACTGCATTTTGTGGACTTCCTGATAGTAAAGAATTACAATAGTCCAGCCTTGAAGTAACAAATGCATGGACTAGTTTTTCAGCATCACCCCTGGACAGAATGTTTCTAATTTTGGCGATATTCCGGAGGTTTACTCCATCGAAGTGAATCTTTAAGTACCTGGAATCTAGCACCTGTAGTTGCTTGCAAGAGTTCACTTGTGTATGTTAAATTTGTCCAAAAGAAAAAAAAAATATTTTGGACAAATAGTGTTTGTGAAGAGCCGGAGACCCCCCCCCCCCCCCAGAGCACCGACGCATGCACCCAAAGGGACCCCCAAAGTAAAGGCGCCCGAGAGCGGCCAACACACTAATTCTGCCCCCCCACCAAGGGAAGAGCAGAGACGGCCCCGAGGAAACCCCCCAGCCGCCGCAATGCCAAAGCCCCCAGGAGTCGTGGGTCGAGCCCGTAGGCTCCACCGGCAGCCAGCCACGCTGAAGTGGAACCAGCCATTGGCCCCAGGGACCCGAGGCCCCAGGGGCGACCCACCCCCGGGCGGGGGCCCCGACCAAGCCTTGGAGGGCCAGGCCCTGCGAAGCTGCCGTCAGGAATGAGCCGGCTCCCGCCCGGGTATCCACCCCCAGACATCAAGTACCACCAATGCACCAGTGGGCCAAGGCACCAGCCTTATAGTATTGAAGACATAGAGGACACAGGATGACAAAATATGTCTAAATATGAGCAATGGGCCAATAAAAATGGTAATCAGCAAAACTGTTCTCAAAAAGGGCTTAGAGACTATTACCTGACACAACCAAGTATCCGCAACCTCACTCCAAACTGATCCGACACCAAGACACCGAAAGGTTATTAATAAGGATTTGGCAAAACCATTTAAACACCATAGGGGAAATTAAACAAAACTTCAATACTAAGTGCCAAAATCCCATGGAGTTTATTTTCTTTATTGATTTATTTGAGCAAAAGATTTTTTTACAGTTTTGACAAAATATTTCACAGAAGCCCAAAGGGAGTAAGAAGCAAAACCTTATTTGCGCCTACCCCCTTTCCATATTAAACATTGGTAAGATGCAATATATACACACAGTACTCAATAAACAATTCTTCCAAACGTTCATGTTACAGGTATTATAATTAAACTGAATGAAGTAGAAAAATAAACAAACACATAAATCATTATCAGGACATGAATTTTAAAGCCCAACTTTCTCCTTGTACGTTGTGAATATCATTTGTTTGTTCTGATTTTTAAATTGTGTCGTGCTTGAGTGTCACACCCTATCTGTTCTACAATTTCTCTCCAAAGAGAAAACTTTTTAATGTTGTGCATGACCTCTGATGTTTAAAGTTAATCTCCCCCCTCAAGTTCTCTCCCCCAACTTTATTATGAAACAATTTCTGAATATTTCCAGAAAGTAGATTGTTTATGATTTGTGGATTCTGAAAATTAACCAAATCCATCAATTTTAATAGTTTTGAGATGAATGAATTTGTGTGATCTTTCTATCCAGAAATACAAAT
Organism: Fundulus diaphanus; assembly: GCA_037039145.1. Lineage (NCBI taxonomy): Eukaryota > Metazoa > Chordata > Actinopteri > Cyprinodontiformes > Fundulidae > Fundulus > Fundulus diaphanus. The sequence goes on from CM073131.1 coordinate 52,858,551, forward strand.
TATTCTTATGGCTCTTTTTTGAAGCGGTTGTATTGTACATTTGTAAGTATTACCCCAGACATCTGCACAGTATTGTAAATATGGCAGAATCAGAGAACAGTAGAAAATACGGAGTGATTTGTTTTTAGTTTAATTAGTCATTGTTAGGGTTCCTGGGGATCCAGCAGTTTTTAACAACTGGAGCAGCACAGGAGGACCAGCAGCTCAGGTAGAGATTCAGTAGGCCATCTCTAGAATCTCTAGAACAAAGGAGACACTGCTGAGGACAATGATGTCCAGATGCTGGAGAGGCAGAACAGATGTTTGAAAGAGGGGTGAAAGAAGCCATGTTGGTCCAAAGAGCAAATACATCAGTGAACAGAGGGGGAGGATGGAGCTTCCAGCTCCCCAGGTTTACAGCTCGGTCCTCCAACACGTTCCACATAAATTACATCAGCATCTCATCATGGTTCAGCAGACCAAGTCCTCCACCCTGAAAACTTGTCCCACTGGGAGCTGGTCTGGTTCTGGTGTCCAGTTGGACGGGTCCAGTTCTACCTGCCACTCTGAGGGAACCAGGAGCTCAATGATGACGTTAGAGCAACATGTTGGACCTTCATCTACTCAAAGAAAATGTCCTCAGAGCTGCTGCTGCTGTCTGTCTTATTCATCTCGTTCTTTGTTGTCCTCTCAGTCCCACAGGTGGTGAAGGTGGATTCAGAAGAGAAGTCTGTCCTGCTGCCCTGCAGAACCACAGTTACCCTGCCTGGAGATGCTAGAGTGGAGTGGAGGGACTGGAGAAACAGGAGGGCCCATGTGTATGCGAACGGTTCTGATCATCCTGAAGAACTGGATAAGAGATACAGAAACAGAACCAAGATGAATGAAGACCTGCTGAGAACTGGAGACCTCAGTCTGACTCTGGAACACCCCACAAATAGAGACACTAACACCTACACCTGCAGCGTCTTCAGTAGGGACGGAAACATCCTGATGAAGAAGCAAGTTAATCTCCAGGTCAAAGGTCAGTGGTTTAAATCTCTCAGTCAAAGGTCAGTCATTTAAATATCTAGGTCAAAGGTCAGTGCTTTAACTCACCAGGTCAAAGGTCAGGGGTTTAAATGTAAAGTTGTATTTCTCCAATCAGCTGATCAGTGTGATCAATACTGATCAGAGGCTCCTTAGAAGCTGAAAGTTAAATGTGGTCCAGAGAAGGTCCAGTTTCCAGCAGTTTTCAGAACTTCATGACAAACATCCATCTGATCGATGTTAACCTGAAAGTACTAAAACATTTAAAGGGAGACATGGGGAGTTTAGCAAAACAATTACATGACAATTACATGACACCTTAATAAAGTCCTTTGGTCTGAAAACAGGAAATGTAACCAGAGTTTCATAACATTCATGTATTTTGATATAAATTCTATATCATTTGCAGCAGCAAAGCAAAGAGACATCAGGCAAAAGAAGACTTGGTTTTAGGGACTTTCTGTCACACACAGATCCCCAACATTCAGCCAGACATGGTGTTTGTGCTTTCATAGATGTAGTAATAATAATGTAGCCTTGGTGTGGGAACAACCTCAGCAGGAGGTGACAGGTGGAGATCAGGTCACTGAGGCAGGCACCACCTTTCTGTTACCTTCTCCTCTCATCTGCTTCTGGCCTTCAGCTTTACCCACAATCCTTCAGTGATGAAGAGCTGCTGCTGCTGCCTCTACAGCTCATCTTCCTCTGTTGTTCTCTACAGCTCCTCTTCCTCTGTTGTTCTCTACAGCTCATCTTCCTCTCTTTGTTGTTCTCTCAGTCCATCAGGTGGAGGTGGAGGAGGGGGCGGAGTCTGTCTTGCTGCCGTTCACAACAACACCTGAGCTGCCAGGAGAGGCTGGAGTGTTCTGGTGGGACAAAGACAGTTCCAGGGTCCATTTGTTTGAGAAGGGTTCTGATCGACCTGAAGAACAGGACCAGCTCTACAGAGACAGAACCGAGATAAAGGAAGACCTGCTGAAAACTGGAGACCTCAGTCTGACTCTGAAGCACCCTACAGAGGAAGACAGTGGAGAGTACAGATGTAGAGTGAAGAGGGAAGGAGAACTGTGGAGAGGGAAAAACATTCAGCTTAAAGTCAAAGGTTTGTTTCACTGTTTTCTGCTGTTCTCTCTGCCTCTCTGAATGTCTACTGTCTTTCTCATCTGTATTTTGTGTCTCTGTCTATTAAGTTCTGTCTGTTTCTCGGTCTTGTCTCGCTAAGCATCTACTGTCTGTCTTTCATCTGTCTGTGTCTGACTTTGTCTTTTTTTCTTGTCTTCTGTCTTTCTAACCGTCTTCTGTATCCCTGTCTCTCTCTATAATGGGCTGATTTTCAAAGATTCCAAATAATGGCCACTAAATTGTAGTGATAAAGACAGACAGAGTTACATACGGTTTACTATAGTGAAATAACAAGCTAATCTAATCTAAAATTCGTTCTAAAGCAGCAGAGACCTTTATCAGGGTGGTCAGAAGAAAAAATAAATACCAGAGTAAATACTGCATAGTTATTAATAATACTGAGGTAAAAAAAGAATACATATTTAGGTTAAACAGCAGAAATATATAGCAGACTCTTTGCAGAACAACATAAGATAATATGCAATATGCATGGTAGTGCAGCTGCATCTCGGCGTAGCTAGGGCTTGTGCCTGTTTACCTTATTATCTGAGAGACAGTTAAACCAACATAGTGCCTACTGGCACCATGTAGCCCACTAGGCTCACATGTGGTGCCCACAAGCCTGTTCTAAAAAAAAGCACAATCCACCAGTGAGCAACATCTAAAACTTTATTTTATTTTGTTACTCTTCCTGTTTATTCACGCTTGCATTTGTATAGATTTAAAAATGACAAAATGTATAGCAAAGCATGAAAAACATGTTTAATTTACATAAAGTTAAGGTGAGCTCTGATTCTTCTAGTTCAAATGTCATTACTGGTAGCCCTGCCCCCGTGTGACACAGTACCAATGAAGTAGCTCTCGGTTTCTAAAAGGTTGGTGACACCTGGTGTAAATCAGATCAGAACCTGTGCTCCATTACAGAGTTTCCCCTACAGTACGGTAGATGTATCGTGGCACACCACCACAGTAAAATAAAAGCCCCCTCACCTTGAGAAGGAATTTTTAAAATATATATTTTGAAACATATATATATATATATATATATATATATATATATATATATATATATATATATATATATATATATATATATATATATATATATAGATAGATAGATAGATATAGATATATCTATAAATATATATATGCTATACTATGTATATTTATACTATATATATATATGCTAAACTATGTATATATGCTATACTATGTATATTTATACTATGTATATTTATGTATATTTATACTATGTATATTTGCACACACCTGTCCAGGGTGAACCCTGCCTCGCGCCCATTGACAGCTGGAGATAGGCACCAGCACCCCTCACCAGACCCCAACAGGGATAAGTGTGATGGAAAATGGATGGATGGATATTTGCACACTAATATGAATCCTAATCCGAGTTTGAAATTAATTTATGTAATGTGAACTGTTAACATGTACTTTATTTTAAAAACCCAACACCGCCTGCTCCTCCTTCCTGTCTGACTCCAAAGCTGCTAGTGGCTACTGTGCTGCGCTGCTCTCAGGAGGGCAGGAAAACCAATTAGCTCTGGCAAACGCCTTGGTTCTTCCCTTAATGATCAATGCGGTCTTGATAAAACTTATTTTTCAATTCAATGGGTTTTCATAATAACAGTCCTTGACACAAACGCCTGCTTTTGCTGCAAAGTTGTGCTTCAATGCCATAAAAATGTGCACCATCAAATGTGTAATTTTCAAATTTCTCATCTGTTGATATTTACAATCCCAACCTGTGATGATGCTTAATTATAGACCAGTTCATTGTTATTGTTTTGATCCGGGTTTTTCGCGCATGCGTGCCGGACTGGTAAGCAAAAGGCGAACACAATGGCGGACGCAAACAGAGGAAACGACGAGTTCTCGACGTATTTTTGTTCTTTAGATAAAGTTTCACAAGTTCGTTTAAAGAGTAAGTTGATGGTTGATGGTATCAGATTGCCAGATCCACACAGCAAAAGCCTGAAGGGACGGAGCGAGTCTGTGAAATGCTGGCCAAGTGTTCAGTACGGCAACATATACAGCTACATTATAAACACGGCAGGCCAGTACAGACGAGAGAGCATGGAAGCATGAAACCACTGGACGGCTACAATTATTTTATATCGGGACATAGACACCAGCAACCCCCGCGACCCCATGAGGGATTAAGCGGGTCAGAAAATGGATGTTCAGACATGTTTGTGTAACATACTGAAGTGGAGTCTGACACAAACAGCGCTTCAGCAGAGAGGAAGACCCGCCCGGTAGGTTAAAAAAAAACATTGTTTACTACGGATTATTTTGGTGTTTTTGTCTTATTAATCCTTTTCACAGACTCATGCCAGAGGGTTTGCATACATTGTAAATGTACGTATATTATTACGAAACGAACATTTACGTCTTGACTTAAGTATATATCCTAATTTTTTATTTATATAATTATTTAAGTAGAACAATGACCAGTGCAGAATTAAGTTGTATTTACCGGCACTGCAAATTCTGTCGTGGTATGATGGATCCCCCAGTCCATTGGGAGTGTCTGCCTGCGCCCTTTTCATTGAAATTATCCATTTCTTTCTTCTTTCTTCATCCTTCGGTAAACGAAAGAAACGTACATCCGATGATTTGGAATGCCTCTGTGAGCACAACAAGTAGTAGGAATTGTTTCGATTCCAAAAACTAACTAAAAGCACGCTCTAAATCACCCGTTTTGTCACGGTAGTAGTGGAGAACAGTACTGTTTTTGCCTACCAGCGGGACCCGGATGTAGCGCGGATGTAGCTCGTGACGTCACGCGTGAACTGGTCTATACAATGGAAAGAAAAGATAATTTTAAGAAATATTATCCCTCTGTGAATAAAATGTTCTCTAGATTTTAACCCACCCGCTTTAAAGGGAGCAGTAGGTTGCACACATATCCACTTAGAGGGCACCAATAGAGGGATAAAACCAGCAATCCAGTGGTTACAGGATGAAGTGCTCCCTCCTGAGGCTCTGGTGCTCCCAAACCATGCTGTATTTAATCTTAAACCGTATATATTTTATCGTTAAAAATAAATGGGGACTTTTAACAACCCATGCTTAGACTCCACCATACTTGGTAAAAAGCTACCCTTACTTTTAGGAAGAAAACACAACCCAAAGAAACCTCCAATATAGCCAATAAATACATTCAGAAAACTCCCACTTAAAAGCTTACTATAAGATAAGCCCATAGAACAGGTAAGTAGCTCTAAGAAATGAGCACCACGGGAACAAGAGTTTGATTTGACAGATTAAATATCTCACCAAGATCAAAATATTTTAACATTTAGAACTGTTAGATAATTTATCTTAAGAGTTAAGAGTTGTTTATTTTAAATGTCCAACTTTACAGTATAATGTAAATTCAATAAATCTTAGTAACTGGGATAATATTTGCAAACATATTTTCACTACCTTTTGCCTGAGATTTCTTTTTTCTTTTTTCATAAATCCTTTTTTGCATAGCACCAAGATCTTAAACACATAATGAACTCTGAATTAAACCCATCTCCCTGTGTTTAATATATGCCAAGCTAAAAGTGATAAATTAAACAGTAGCATACAAAACAACTTCACATTTTCAATAAGTCAAATGTTTCAAACTTTTCCTCCTTCACCACAATCAGTGGGACCTTTGACACAGTCACAAAGTTTAACATCAGGAAATAGGTGATGTGCAGCGTCCAAAGCACAAAGTGGGTGAAAAGGATCAATTCGTCCATGCAGATGTGAAGACTAGATTTTTCAGACTCCCGGGTGTATCTGGTACATCTACTGTCCCATCACCACCGAAGGTAATTGGACTCTCCCAATCAATGCCATAGTCCTCAAGGTTGCCCTACGTCACATAACACAGTTATTCAGCAAAATGTTTTTTTAGGAATGGATCAAACTTACAACCAATAGACAAGTAGGCTAAAATGCCTTGAAAATTACAGCTTTAACAATTTTTATTTTTTTTCCAATCAGTAAAATCTTTTATGGCAACGCATAACATGAAGCAAAAATAACTTTTGTGGACCTTTTCAAATCCAGGGATGGAGGTTGGTTATGTCCCCCTCAGATGGCCCTCAATTCATAGTGGCTAAGGTGAACGTCCACACACTGTTGATAAGGAGTAGTGGTCCCATGCTTGCTTAAAAAGTTGTAAATCTCTGTTGAGTCTGGGAAAAGTCGCATAATGCAAGCATATCTGGTCTAACTCCGGAAGCAGTTGATTTAGAAAGATAGTTTAATGCTAAATGGTAATTGATGGTGACGGCACCCCAAACATCTCTCCATAACGTTTTTATTCTTTGATTATAGACACTTCGTCCAGTAATGAAACTCCTTGCACCTCTGACAAAACACAAAGGGAAAATTGAAATACATGATCTGCTATATATATATATATATATATATATATATATATATATATATATATATATATATATATATATATATATATATATATATATATATACCAGTGACGTGCGGTAGGGTTCATAGCTGGTGAGGCACTGACATCATCAGAGTCAGATTTACAAATATATACACTCTACAGAGCAGTGAAGGATCCAGGCGGGGGCGCGGGGGGCGCATACACCCCCCTTTTGGAGACCAAAATAATTTTTTTAAGAGCCCAAAATTTTAAACATCCTTCATAGAATTAAGATTAATAGCCAGTACCTGTCATCTAGAATGCACTGTGACGCCACCGCAGCGGTCGAGACTCCGGATATCCGAGCATGAATTCGAATTGCTCACAGCTCAGGTCTCACGTTATTACAACGTGACGCGATTACAATATTGCGTCGAAGCGATCACGAGGAAAGGGTGAAACAGGAAATGATTTATAGAGAAAGTCAGGTCAACAAGGAAAAATCAGTGGATCATTACTTATACCTAAGATAATACCTTTGTGGCAATTTAATGAATTTAGCGTTAATCAGTAAAGAAATAAAAACATAAATTGTCGTCGCGGTCACCGATACTGGGGGGAGGCAATAATGGCCACCTGACATCACATCCTGTGTAGTTTCTTAGCTGAGAGGCACTGCGCTCATACAGCTGCGATAAACAACAATTATTTCGGATTTCGAGAGGACTTCACTATTGAAATTCACGAGAGCTATTGCTGAAGCAACAATGCCTACGTGCATGGCAGTTGGATGTTGCAATACATCGGTTAAAAGTGGAAAAAACATTACAAAAAACACAACAATAAGGAGACGGCTGCCGCAGCAGACAGATTCAACTCACATCGTCCCTTTTTGGTCTCCTTGCCTCAAACTGGTATGGCTGGATTTCGTCAAAAGTCAGGTTGCTATCAAGAAAGGCAAGGCAAATTTATTTATATATTTATATAGCACAATTTAGTAAAGAGACAATGCAAAGTGCTTTACATGATTAAAATATAGGAATAAAAGCAAGTAGGGATAGAATGTAGGAAAAAAAAAAAGTAATTTTTTCAAACAGTTTAACTTGAACATTGAACATTTTAAAACAGTTTAACTTGAACATTCAAAGGCAATTTTAAACAAATGTGTTTTTAATCTCGATTTAAAGGAACTCAGGCTTTCAGCACTTTTAAAGTTTTCTGGAAGTTTGTTCCAGATAAGTGGAGCATAAGAACTAAATGCTGCTTCTCCGTGTCTGGTTCTGGTTCTGCAGAGCAGGCTGGAGCCAGAAGACCTGAGTGGACTGGAGGGTTGATGCACTGATAACAAGTCTGTGATGTATTTAGGTGCTAAGCCATTTAGGGATTTATAGACTAACAGAAGGATTTTAAAGTCTATTCTCTGAGATACAGAGAGCCAGTGGAAGGACTTCAGAACCGGGTCCATGTTCTCTACGTTCTTAGTCTTAGTGAGGACGCGGGCAGCAGTGTTCTGGATCAGCTGCAGCTGTCTGATCCACTTTTTAGGCAGACCTGTGAAAACAAGTCTTCTATATATTCCAAATCGCTATCAGATGATGATGATGATAAATCCATGGAACTCCCATCACTGTCGCTAATTAATCCATCACTCTCTGCTGCACTGGTCGCCGCCAACTTGGATAATAGCACGCAGTGACACACAACAGAGCTTCTTCTTCTTCTTCTTCTTCTTCTCTTTTTTATGGTGGTTGGCAAACAACTTTTAGGTGCATTACCACCACCTTCCAGATTGGAGTATGGATCAACCTTAATCTTATATTCTACCCACAGAAAAAAGGTATGATGATCGCTAGAAAGTGTTGATAATAAGAAAACATGGGGTTCTCACAAGTTGTGTAAAGTTGTAAAGTAATGCAAATTTAGGAAAACTTTTTCCAGTAATGGGAAAGTTATGAAAATTAAATTTTTGTTGCACAGTCTTTTAAAAGTAATAAGAAAAGAGTGTAAAGTTAAAAAAAATTTAAGCAAAATTAGTGGATATTGACACGCATACAATAGTTATTGTGTAGTGTGTATTGTCTGGTCTAAACCTGTTAGTGCCACATGTGTTGTATTGTTAAAACTAAGAATGGTCTCCTTTATGAAAACATACTAGGCTTAAAACTATTGCCAAGCAACTTGCATATGATGAACGATGAGAGTGAGAAAGAGATCTTTACATCATATAAAGATGATCTACCATCAGGATCAACATTCAGGCAGGAAGTGAAGTTGTGGCACACAAAGTGGTCATCATCAGTGGAAAAACCCAGCTCTCTCTCTGAAATTCTAAGGATAACAAATATGAAGTGCTACCCAAACATTTCTATGATTCTTCACCTTCTGTCAGTTATACCTGTTACCAGTGCTTCTGTGGAAAGTGCTAACTCAGGCCTTAAAGCAGTAAAAACTTTGTTAAGGTCGACTATGGGACAGGAAAGGTTTGTGGCTTTGCTACTTGTGTATGTTCACAAGGAAATGTGGACATACATACATGTTCGTTGATTTAACTTACTTTAAAGTTTTTTTTTTATCAACATAGTTTATCTTGTTAAAATATATTCAAAAATCCTTTATCACTTGAACCATAACAAACTGTTCTTAAGTCCTTGGGTCTTTTTATTTCATTTTTTGTATAAATATAATTTCTGGAAATAAAGAAAATCTTTGTTTGATTAATTGTTGACAAGGATAATTTTTTCTTCAAACTACTTTTTAACCTTGTGCATGCTGTAAAAACCGAGAGCTTTTGGCTTAAAAATCATTTTTCAATTACAAGAATGTAATCATGCTAATTCCACTTATGTTCATCCATTAAAATGATTATCAACTCAAAAACTCTTAGATGAATAATTAGGGTAGTGTGAAAGAGTAAAGATGGCATTCTTTGGTCATTTAGCCTCACATTGTCTTGACATGACCCTTGACCCTTGACCCCATGACTGTTAGGTGCGCACCCCCCCTTTGAAAAATCCTGGAACCGCCCCTGCAGAGTAGACTCATTGCAAAGTGCTGAAGGAGACTGATTGAGCCAAATCAATTCACCAAGAGACATGGAAAAAATATTGATTCTTTGATGAAAAAAATAAAACTAAATTATTTGTCATTTGATTGGTAACAGTTTGAGGTTTGACGTATTTCTACATTTGTAACACATTCAAAAACTATAACCCACATTACGCACATTTTATTACAAAAACAAAACATGAATAATTATCGCTGTCTTACCTCTACTTATAAATGAAGTCCATGCAGCGCTCTTTCTGAACAAAAATATCGGTCATTTTCCGGTAAAAGTTCTCTTTATCTTCTTCGGTTTTAAAAGTCTCTCAGTCTCAATGGAGCTCACTGCCAGGGAGGAAAGCCTTCCTTCATCAGTCCTGTTCCGGCTGTATGTTTAGAGTCTTTTTAGTGTTTTACTTGATTAGCATAACTCGCTAATAATACATCCATAACTTGCTGTGAATCTACAGTTTTGGCATCACAAGCGGTGACCCTTGAGCGCCCCCTGCCTAGAGGCCAAGGAACTGCCGGCCTCACCTACAACCAGTTCTTTGCTGTTTATGATCGGCCAGCACCACGAAAACATGTTATCTGCACACAGTTTGATGACCAAAACACAATTCGTAATCCACATATATTGAATTGTGGAGAATCAGTTCATAATTGTTAGAACAATTGAATTTATGATCTAGAGACAGGAAGATGCATTCACAGAATGAAGCCAGCGCAGTTAACATGGGATTGCGCAATCCCAGGGGAGGCCAAGCTCGCTGCGGCCTCACCGGCTTCGCTATGAAGCGCCACCAAGGATTTACATGAAAAATAGAGAAAAGTCTGCGATTTTAAAGAGAATATGATCAAAAATGAGGAAATTAGATAAAAAAAGAACTTTTATTACAAATGACTGCCACAATTTATATTATGTTATCATTATTATATATTTTTCTTTTTTCCATGATGACAAGTGATATATATCTGATGTACATGCTTATTCAACAAGACAGTCTAGTGACTTCTACTTACCAATATGTAGAATATCTGTTAAACAAAGGGCACTTAAATATACCCTATTTGGAATATACCAACAGCTCTTCAATCCACAACTACAGCCATCACCCTAGATCGTCTCCACCTGTTGCTCCTAATTAAGTTGACTCAGTTTATCTGACCACACCAGCCTACATGAACTCTCCCAATCAACTCATCTCCACTGGAACATCTCTTGCTCATACCGTTTCCCTTTGCCTCACTCACCCTCACCGTGTCCAGCCTACAGACTCTCCAAGTGCCCCTGTCTCCTCGCTGCTGAGCTACCGGTTTCCACGCAGCCCCAAACATCTGCTCTGCCTACCTGGGTGGTTCCCTGGTTTCATCCGCCTGGTTCTGCTCCACTCTGAGCTGCACCCTTCGGCCATCTGCTCATCCCCGACTGCCTGCTCCTGCACTGTTCTGGTACTGTTCTCCGGTCACATCTTCCACTATCCCCATCTCCTTAAATAAACTTCCTTAGATAAAACTCTGTGTGCAACTGAATTCGGGTTCGCCAACCTCAACTTATGACAGTACGTTCCGGCCAGTATGAACACGTCGCCCACACAGAGCTTACACAAAGTAATGAGCCAAAAGATGGACTCAGCAGAGATCATCCCGCATGGCGCGGTGGAGCTCTTCTTCAAACAACTCAGGAAAAATTTGGACACGTTTAGCCCACCTTGGAGACGCGTGGGTGCAGTAGCCCAAATACGGGACATGCTGGGAAATAATTCTGTCCTCCTGTCGCATCTTAAAATAACTGGGCTGTTCTCAGCTCCTCAACAAACCAACTCCTCCCAGACCACCACTCTACTGTTTGTCCGCCTCGCCTGCTGCACTCACTGCCCCCATTGCCTCCTCGCCCACAACAGCATCCTTGCTTCCAAGAAACCCCTCCCAGCGCAAACGCCACACTTGCCGATGCAGAAACGCCTCTGTAGTTCCTCCCGTCGTCTCTGCCACCACCTCCACGAGTAAAATCTTTGACCAATCGCAGCTGTCAAATATTTTTTATGAAGAGAGGGATGACTTGTTTCCCTGTTGGCCCGTTCCTGTGCCCGTTGCCAAGGGTCTGGCTGAGGCCTTGGGTTTTGCTCCTGCCTCCGTGGATGCGACCCACGCCACTGCTCCTGCCACAGTGGGTGTGACACACACCACAGTCCCAGCTTGAAAAGATCTGTCGCTTGCCACTGCTCCAGCTGCCGAGGGTCCGGCGCTCACTACTGCTCCAGAGTTCTTCGTGGAGGGGGTCCGGGCAGACCCGCCTCCAGTCTTCGCTCCCGTTTCCCATGAGGAGGGCGTCCAGGAGGACCCGCCTCTAGTCTTTGCTCCCGAGTCCCTTGAGGTGGGGGTCCAGGAGGACCCGCCTCCAGTCTCCACTCCAGAGTCCTCCAGGGAGGAGGACCGGGCGAACCCGCCTCCAGTCTAACATCTGGAGCACTGCTTTAAAGGGACCCAAGTGGGGCTCCGTTGCCGGCCGCCACAGACTCTGCTCCGCAAGGACATCCAGCCATGCCGAGGTGGTCCCGGTCTCCAGTCGTCCACTGAGCTTCTACGTGGTCCTCACTCATCTACTGAGCTCATTCATGTATGCTTTTACTTTGAAGCCTCGATACTAATGTGAAGTCAAAATGTGATGCTGAGGTAACATCAGTTGGAAATAAATGACCAGAGATGCCATAGGTTAGTGAATTTGTCCAGTTTAACATTGATTAGACACGTCAATCACACCAACAACGTAGAAATCAGCACCTCTTTGAAAGCATTAATTTTTTACTTATAACAATGGCAGCACATGTGTGTCAGCGCAATGATGCAGCAGACCCTAAAACTCTGTCTTGGTACGTACATACAAGGCTTAAAAATTGAGTTTTTAGAAATTTCCACTTTTGCCAGAGTTTTCAGGATCATTAATTTTTTGAGATGTAAAACGCCATTTACGTGTGGCTAAAAGGCCTAATGGCATAAAAATACATCCATTTTCCCCCCAATCTGGCGACATGTGGACTAGGCCTAAAGATCCTGTCTAAGATTTTGGTGCTGTGTTTAGAAGGGTTGTTGTCCTTCCTTATTAACGAAGATCAAACTGGATTTATTAAAGGCCGTAATTCATGCAAAATATACGATGGCTGCTAAATACCGTCCATTTTTTCTCTTTATTTAAGTGGTCTTGGGCCATCTCTGGATGCAAAGAAAGCATTTGACTATGGACTGTGGCAAAGTTCACAAATTTGGTATAACTCCTATTTGAAAATTGTCTCTCACCTGGTGCACACATGGATTTTTAACTTCCTGTGCTGCATGAGTCCAGAAAAGGGTTTGACGTATTGACACAGATCCCTCCCACCCGGGCAGTTAACTGTTTGTCTCAATGCCATCAGGTGAACGTTTCGGGAATATTATAATAAAAAAATAACAGACCTAAAAACAGCTTCTTTCCCAAATCTGTATAAAATAAATCATCCGCCAAGTTCATAGTCTGTTACATGTTGGAAACACACTATTAGTTATACAGGTTTCTGATCTGATGTAAATCATTTATACTGGCTCTCACCACCTCAGTGTCTCTCCAACCATTCTACAAGGTGGGTGCCCCGGCCAAAACCTTGGTCTCCAGGAGGCTGGGAGGTGATGAAGGTGTGTGTCAGTGTGTTCATGGAGAACATGTGAGAGATGCTGAGTGGAGCCACCAGAGAGGACTGTTGTCCTGGAACAAAGACATGCTGGATGGAACTCTTCTTCTCTTCAAGGTTCCACTTTAGATCCACAGATGAAATGTGAGAAAGAAGAGCAGCAGCTGCACACTGCTGGTCAGCAGCAGCTGGACTAAAGATCCCAGCAGCATCAAGACTCTGATCCTCTGCAGCACCTTTCTGTTACCTTCTGCTCTCACCTGCTGCTGGCCTTTACCCACAATCCTTCAGCGATGAAGACCTGCTGCTGGCCTTCAGCTTTACCCACAATCCTTCAGTGATGAAGACCTGCTGCTGGCCTTCAGTTTTACCCACAATCCTTCAGTGATGAAGACCTGCTGATGGCCTTCAGCTTTACCCACAATCCTTCAGTGATAAAGACCTGCTGCTGGCCTTCAGCTTTACCCACAATCCTTCAGTGATGAAGACCTGCTGCTGCTGCCTCTACAGCTCCTCTTCCTCTGTTGTTCTCTACAGCTCCTCTTCCTCTGTTGTTCTCTACAGCTCCTCTTCCTCTGTTGTTCTCTACAGCTCATCTTCCTCTGTTGTTCTCTCAGTCCTTCAGGTGGAGGTAGAGGAGGAGGTGGAGTCTGTTCTGCTGCCATTCACAACAACACCTGGGCTGCCAGAAGGAGCTAGAGTGGTGTGGATGGACAAAGAAGACAGGAAGGTTCATGTGTATAAGAAGGGTAAAAACGGTTCTGATCAGCCTGAAGAACAGAACCAGGTGTACCGAAATAGAACCGAGATGAATGAAGACCCGCTGAGAACTGGAGACCTCAGTCTGACTCTGCTGCGTCCCACAAAAGAAGACAGTATAGTCTACTTCTGTAAAGTCTTGACGGAAAGCAGATTAATGAGAAGAAAAACAGTTTATCTCAGATTCAAAGGTTTGGTTATGTTTGTTCTTGACTCTGTTTCTATTTTGGATCTGATTTGGGTTCTAATGGATCTTCTGTCTCGTCATCAGGGAAGGTTCAGGACCAGAACCAGCCAGAGAACATCAGGACCAGAACCAGCTTCATTGATCCGACTCCTATGATGGTTGATCAATCAGTCTGATCTATTCGTTCATCAATGTTTTGTTCTTCATCTAATCGGACCTTGTTTCTGAAAGAAGATCTCAGTGAAGGTTCTGATGGATGAAGAACAGAGGACTCTTCATCAGCTGTTGCCTCTGGGTCCAGTCTGCAGACTCTGCACTGATCAGTATTAATGACTGAGAGCTTGAAGCTGGTTCTGGTAGCAGAATCTGACCCAAACTGAGAATAAAACAGTTAGGAGGATGTTTCTAGTTAGAGACCAGAACCATCTTAGGTTCTTTGTTTTCTGATGTCATGTTGATCTGCTGCGCTGCTTTGGGATGCTGTAAAAACCCAGGACTCAGCCTTTCTGTTTAGTAAAGCTGGATGTTTCAGGGTTTCCAGCAGCTCTTCACTGCTTTCTGGACCGTCTGACTCGTTCAGAGGGATCCAGTTGTTGCTTCTATTAAAACCCACTCAGGAAGTTTCCTTCCTCTGAATCTGCAGCTGATGTTTCTCAGCAGATCAACTGATTTATGGTGCAGCTTCAACTGGATCTTTAATAAAATCCAGTGGAAGCTGCTTCCTCTTTGAAATCGAAGGATTAGAGACGCGTTTATCTTGTGCCCCTGCTACTCTTTTCCTTTAAAGCCCACCTGGACAATTGTTACCAAAACTTTTTTCACTCACAGGACTTTTATTAGTCCTTCACCACCTTTGGGGGAGTGGTGGCCTAGTGGTTAGAGCAGCGCGCTTGCACTCAGAGAAGGATGCAAGTACCCGGTTCGATCCCCAGTGCCTGCACTCTGGGTCCCTGAGCAAGCCCCTTAACCCCAGATTGCTCCCCGGGCGCCGCACAGTGGCAGCCCACTGCTCCCCAAGGGGATGGGTTAAAAGCAGAGAACAAATTTCGTGTAATGTATGTTTTAATGACAATAAAGATGATATTACTATTACTTTCAACTATCAAAGCATCCCAAAACAGTTGAAAAACAGAAGTCGGAGGCTGCCATGAGAAAAGCTAATCTAGCAACAGCATTAGCCTAGCATAATTCAGCCATGATCCTGGTACTCAGGTGTTAAACTAAAAGAACTGTTTGCAGTCACCCCAGGTTCTTTTATCTGATAATGTGGTGTTTCTATTGTAGACTTCTGTAGTAATAAAAAGACTCTTCAAACCTTAACTATGTTTCACCACGTTTAATATGAAAGGCAGAGGAATGTTTACAGCTTCAGTACTGGGCCATCACAACAACAGATCGCAACAAATGCCAGAACGCCCCGTTCATTCTCTCACACAGATATTGAATAAGACTGTCTACACCCATTCAGTGGTGTCCCCAGTATAATAGTGTTCCAGTGTTCTGTTCATCACATTGGTGGAGAAGATCATACCATAATGCAGACATGCCCTTGATGACACATTTTCCCCTAACCCAGGGACACCCTTGGGGGTGCGTGAGCTAAAAATTGTAATGGCGGTCTGATAGTGTTTTTTCTCCACATAAGACGTGCAAATAAACATTTCCTTTGTAAAAATAAAAATAAACTGTAAAGAACTATTAAGCAATAATTAAAAATGTATTATAATGACTCGTATTAGACTTTATTGCTAGGTGCTGTTGCACACTTACTGTTTCTTTAAGTAGGTTGTTTTGGGTTTATACAGTAAGAAATGTGTGGCTTGCAAGGGGAGGAGTGGTGGTTCGGGTGACTGGTGGGGTGAAAGCTGTCCCGTTCTGTTCATCCTAAAATAAAGTGTTAGCGGCCAAACCAAAATCTGGTGCTTGGGTGTCATGACAGAACAAAAAGTTTACAGGCGCCAGGACGCCCTGTCTCAATAAACATAATGGTGGCCGGGTTAAGAATCAAACGGTCAGCTACCAGTACCGGGTAGGTGTCTGTTAAAACACCGGCTCAGCCATGAGACGAGTTTAGAGGCGGGAAAGAGTTTTAGGCCTAATGGCAGGAAACTGATTGAATCAATATTTGCTGATTCAACTAATGGAGACTGTCAGAAAAAACTGCTGCACCTCTCCCTATTTGACCCAAGCTAGTGCTTCTGAGATTTAAAAATGCCGGTGAAGATTCTCAGTCATCCAAGTCATGAACATTCCAAAAAAAGTTAAAAAACAAAACAACTGGACTTTATTCCGAAGTTTGAAGACGTTTCGCTTCCCATCCAGAAAGCTTTCTCAATTCAAATTTCTGGAGTAGTGTGGAGTTCCAAGCTTTATATTATCACCCAAAAAGGCCTTGTTATGGCTTAGATAACAAGCAAATTAAACCAAAACTGGTCCACCCCTTAGCAATGGGGAGTTGTTAGGGTCATTGTTGGCCTGCAAAACAATTACCCTAACGAGTTTTGGTTTAACTCCACTCAGAGTGGAAGAATGTCCAGCCCCTCTCAAGGAGACTGGTTCCACAACCAGAGCCGTGCTTTGAGGTAACTAGCACTAGCTCAGGCTCCTTCTCCACCAGAGAGGTGACATTCCACGTCTCAAAAGCCAGCTTCTTCAGTGTTTCTAACTTTAGTAAAAATATGAATAATTACATTAAGAATTGAACCCAATGCAGTTACATTAATCATGCACTTCTTATTTAACATGACCTGACCAAAACAAATGTACAATAATTTACTACTTGTGTACTAAGGAGATCCCGCATCTAACGAGAAGTCACATCAGAGTTTGGGGAAAAGGTATATTAAAAAGATTGAATTAAGGGTTTTATGAATCGATATCTGGCCATTCAAAGGAAAATTGATTCAAATCAATGATTCAATGGATTTTTTTAAAACCCAGCCCTGGCAGGTACGGTCTGCCAAGAAGTACATACTTGGTTTTTGGCTGCTTCCCTGGTCTGAGCCATGTTACAGACCTGTTGTTGCTGGATAAGCCCACTCAGATGTTCTAGTTCTGGTCCAGCTGCAGAAGCTCCAGCAGGTTCAGCAGGATGTAAAAATCTGAGCTTCAATGCTGACCTGAGAGATGCTGTCATCACACCAACATGGAGGAGAAAACTGGCTTCTAGCTGATTGGGTTTCCCTGTTTCACTCAGAGATTCCTGAAAGTTTTGACAACAAATCTTATACACTCAGATTAAACACCTTCTTCTGACCCTCAGCATTTTTTAATGTCCGTCCGTGCGTTTTCTTCCACTTATCCGGGGTCGGGTCGCGGGGGTAGCAGCTTCAGTAGGGAGGCCCAGACGTCCCTCTCCCCAGCCACTTGGGCCAGCTCCTCCAGAGGAATCCCAAAGCGTTCCCAGGCCAGCAGAGAGACATAGTCCCTCCAGCGTGTCCCAGGTCTTCCTCTGGGTCTCCTCCCGGTGGGATGTGCCCGGAACACCTCACCAGGGAGGCGTCCAGGAGGCATCCTAACCAGATGCCCGAGCCACCTCAACTGGCTCCTCTGGACGTGGAGGAGCAGCGGCTCTACTCTGAGTCCTCCCCGGATGACTGAGCTCCTCACCCTATCTCTAAGGGAGAGCCCAGACACACTACGGAGAAAACTCATTTCAGCCGCTTCTATCCGGGATCTCGTTCTTTCGGTCACGACCCAAAGCTCGTGACCATAGATGAGGGTAGGAACGTAGATCGACCGGTAAATCGAGAGCTTCACCTTTTGGGTCAGCTCTCTCTTCACCACAACGGATCGGTACAGCGCCCGCTTCACAGCAGACGTTGCACCAATCCGCCTGTCGATCTCCCGCTCCATCTTCCCCTCATTCGTGAACAAGACCCCAAGATACTTAAACTCCTCCACTAGGGGCAGCACATCCTCCCCAACCCGGAGAAGGCACTCTACCCTTTTCCGGTTCAAGACCATGGTCTCGGATTTGGAGGCACTGATTTTCATCCCGGCCGCTTCACACTTGGCTGCAAACGGCTCCAGTGAGAGCTGTAGATCACGCCTTGAAGAAGCCAACAGGACCACGTCATCCGCGAATAGCAGAGACGCAATCCTAAGGCCACCAAAACGGATCCCCTCAACACCTTGGCTGCACCTAGAAATTCTGTCCATAAAAGTTATGAACAGAATCGGTGACAAAGGGCAACCTTGGCGGTCGGTGGTGAAACATCCTCGGACCCAGCTCGTTTAACCCGTCAAGCAACCCCCAAGGTTCCACTTTAGATCCACAGATGAAATGTGAGAAAGAAGAGCAGCAGCTGCACACTGCTGGTCAGCAGCAGCTGGACTAAAGATCCCAGCAGCATCAAGACTCTGATCCTCTGCAGCACCTTTCTATTACCTTCTGCTCTCACCTGCTGCTGGCCTTCAGCTTTACCCACAATCCTTCAGTGATGAAGACCTGCTGCTGGCCTTCAGCTTTACCCACAATCCTTCAGTGATGAAGACCTGCTGCTGCTGCCTCTACAGCTCCTCTTCCTCTGTTGTTCTCTACAGCTCATCTTCCTCTGTTGTTCTCTACAGGTCCTCTTCCTCTCTGTTGTTCTCTACAGCTCATCTTCCTCTCTGTTGTTCTCTACAGCTCATCTTCCTCTCTGTTGTTCTCTACAGCTCCTCTTCCTCTGTTGTTCTCTACAGCTCATCTTCCTCTGTTGTTCTCTACAGCTCCTCTTCCTCTGTTGTTCTCTACAGCTCATCTTCCTCTGTTGTTCTCTACAGCTCATCTTCCTCTGTTCGTCTCTACAGCTCATCTTCCTCTCCGTTGTTCTCTACAGCTCATCTTCCTCTGTTATTCTCTCAGTCTGTAAGTTGGAGGTGGAGGAGGTGCTCAGTCCCCTTTTTATACCTGCTTCACTCCTCCGTTCTCTGGCAGACCATTTATGAGCCTATTAATGAGTTTTGCCCAGGATTCTCTTTACTGATTGTCCTGTAGATATTACCACGATTGCTTCTTGATGTCTGAGAAGGCCTGATCCCTGATTCTGTATTTTCCTGCCTGTTCTGACTGCCTGCCTGGTTTACCTGACCTGATTCTTTTCTTGGATATCTGAGCTTGCCTGATCCCTGCCTGCGTTTTCTGGTGAACTGTGTACCGACCTTGGACTGTTATTCGACCACGAGCTCTCTCTTTGTCCTGCCCGCACCTTTTTTTGTTAAAATAAACCTTTTAAATCATACCTCCAGCTTTTCTGGGTGAATACTGGGTCCATCTGTCCCCGTTCTTGACAGAATCATCATTATGGGAGTGAATATTAATTTCAGAATCAAGTTTATTACCAAGTAGGTTTGCACTTTCAAGGAATTTGACTTGGTGTTGATGGTGCAAACAAAACAAATTAAAATAGACTATATATATATATATATATATATATATATATATATATATATATATATATATATATATATATATACAGAAGCTAAAAACACCGTAAAGTGTGCGTTAATGTAACGCAGATGTCATGTTTTTAGATGAACCCGAACGTAACCACACACAGAGTACAGTTTTAAAGAGAGTTTACTCAAGATGAATTGTGGAAGATGATGACCAGAATCCGGACCAGGCTGGAGCTGTAAATGGCTGGAGCTGGCAAGCAGGACGGAGCCGGAGCAAGGATTATCGGCAAGACTGGGTGAATACTTGCAGGACCGGAGAGAGAGCAGGACCAGAACCACAGCAGGCAGGCGGAGATGAAGGGAACGAGATGAGGCGAGCAGCAGTGAGCAGAATCAACAGGAGCAAACAGAACGATCCGATAGGGAAGAGCTAACTGAGGGAGGTTTAAATAGTAGTGATGACAGGTGGAAAGACTCCTGGCTTAATTAGTGGCTGATAGGTGTAGGTGATTAGTGGAGCATGGGATCTGGAGCTGTATGGGAGGCTAAGAGTGTCCAGAAATGTCCATGGTGCAGCAGGCAAAGCTGCACCATGACAGCAGAAGCTTGTAAGTCCTGAACGGGGGAGAGAGACAGTGTCCAGTGTCACGGGCGGCTCTTGGCCTTGTTCATAAGGCCGGTAGCAGATGGGAAAAAACTGTTCTTGTGGCGTGAGGTTCTGGTCCTGATGGACCGCAGCCTCCTGCCAGAGGGAAGTGTCTGAAATAGTCTGTGACTGGGGTGAAGGGATCAGCTACAATCTTCCTGCTGCCTCAGAGTCCTGGCGGCGTACAGGTCCTGGAGAGATGGAAGATTGCAGCCAATCACCTTCTCTGCAGACCTGATGACACGCTGCAGTCTGCCCTGGTCCTTAGTGGTGGCACCAGCGTACCAGATGGTGATGGAGGAGGTGAGGATGGACTCAATGATGGAGGAGTAGAACTGCACCATCATTGTCCTTGGCAGGTTGAATTTCTTCAGCTGGCGTAGGAAGTGCATCCTCTGCTGGGCTTTCTTGGTGAGGGAGTTGATGTTCAGCTACCACTTTAGGTCCTGGGAGATGATAGTTCCCAGGAAGCAGAAAGACTCCACAGTGTCAATGGTGGAGTCACAGAGGGTGATGGGGGTAGCTGGGGCTGAGTTCTTCCTGAAGTCCACAACCATCTCCACTGTTTTTACAGCGTTGAGCTCCAGGTTGTTCTCCCTGCACCAGGTCACCAGATGGTCAGCCTCCCACCTGTAGGCGGACTCGTCACCATCAGAGATAAGTCCGATAAGAGTGGTGTCGTTCGCGAACTTTGTATGTGACACGCTGGGGCCATCCTCTGAGATGCCACCCGGAGATCCTAACATGTTGGGGTCTGTCCCTGGGACGTCCCCATAGAATGTGTTTCGCCCTGTGTGGGGTGTTTTTGTTCGGATCTTTAGTTGGACTTCCTGGTGAGGGAGTTGATGTTCTAGGTCCTGGGAGATGATAGTTCCCAGGAAGCAGAAAGACTCCACAGTGTCCATGGTGGAGTCACAGAGGGTGATGGGGGTAGCTGGGGCTGAGTTCTTGCTGAAGTCCACAACCATCTCCAATGTTACAGCATTGAGCTCAAGTCAATAAAGTCTATCTTATCTTATCTTATCGTAGTCTGACTGGTTTTATAGACCATAAGAAACAAACCCCTTTAGTAACTGTCACCCCATTTTCTCTCTGTGTATGGAACCCTGAACTTTCTGTTTTACTGTTTTTAATCATTAAAGGCATTTTTGCATGCAACGTTAAAACTGCAGCTTCCTTTCACTGAAACCAGCAGGCTGAAGCTGGTCTTGTTTCTCATCAGGGTTTGGTGTTCTGTGGTCATTGATTCAGTCCATTCCGTGTAGACACGCTTGTTTTCCACTTTGTGGTGAAACGTGTCAGGTTGCCGTGAGAAGTGTGAGGCGCTTTCTGGTCACCACCACTCAGTTTCAGATTCACATCTACGTTTATGTTCAGCTTTTAGCTGCAGAGGTGTGAAGAGCAGGAAAACTGTTGACCATAAACTAGTTTCCGATTGTTGTTAACACAATATTTTTACTGTAATTTAAGTGTTGTAGACTGAAGGACAGAAGATTTCAGTCACTATCAGCTACTGATCAGAGAAAACAGCAACAGAGGTAAAACTTCTCTAAATCTAATTCATTGTTTAACTTCAGGTTGCTTTGATCACCAGCTTAGTCTCTGGGTGTGAATGGCTGATGCAATAATTAAAACATTTTAAACAGCACTGTCAATTAGTGCATTTATATTCTTAAAACTGATTATGCATATTTCTGTGTGAATACCAATAATGCATTTGAAAGAAACCGAGGGAATCCGATGTGTGGGTCCGGTTTCTCATTTCACATTTTAAATTAAAGAAAGAGAGTTTATTAAATCTCAGGTTAGCTTTCTGGAAGAACAAGTGGATTGAGGAGAGCCAGCACACAAGCAGTTGTGGGAAATAATGATAAAATGACAACTTGTTGGGCTTTGAACAATGGACTGGGGGGGGGTCATCAGCACCAGGACCGAACAGAACCGCCCAGGGGAATCAACTCCTATGAGCCATAAGGAAGATATCAAGACAAAAGAGAGACTGTTAATTAATCTGATTAATTACCTGATCTATTTAATCAAATATCAAGTAGAGACAACAGGAGAATCTAGATCCAACTACTTTATTTACCATTTACTTTGGCTTTGTTTTTATATTACTATTGGGTTATTTTATTTGAACTTTTCTATTCCTCGAACCTACATGATCAGGTTTTAGTTTGTCTCGTGACAGTCAAACTGTGATAGTGAGTTATTTTGAGAAATTAACTAAGAATTCCTTTAATGTGCGGAAATTCAGGTGTGACGGTGGAAAACACCCTTATTAGTGATAAAAAAAGAAAAAAAGAGCAGCAGAGATTATAAAGTGGAAGCACTCCTTAGAGAATCTGGGATGCAGCAGTCTGCCAGTAAGAGACTTCTGCTGCTCTTCTGCAGCTCCATGCATGGGGTTGGAGACATTGTCCTTCAGTAATGTGATTTTCCTTACAGACGTTATGTCTCCTGCCACCTGAACTGGGTCCAAAGGGCATCCCAGGACAGAGCTGGCTCTCCTGATGAGTTTATTCAGCCACTTACTCTCAGCAACAGATCAGCTGCTGCTCCAACAGACCTTAGAAGATGCATTCTGCGCATTCAAAATGAAAACAAAGTTTGTCTAAGTCACAGAGTTAAAGAAGGTCTTCAGGAGCTCCCCTACAGTCCAAAAGACCTCATTCTCCTCAGAATCAGAATCAGACATACTTTAATAATACCAGAGGGAAATTACTTTTGTTACATGCTCCAGAATACACACATTTTTGTATATATATATATATATATATATATATATATATATATATATATATATATATATATATATTAGGGCTGTCAATCGATTAAAAAAATTAATCTAATTAATTACATACTCTGTAATTAATTAATCTAAATTAATCGCATATAATTTTTGCTGTGAAAGTATTTTAAATATTTAAATTCAAATGATTCAATGAATAATCAGCATTAGATAAATTAAAGTTCAAAAACTCTTATTCACATTTCATGCCTTCAGACGTTTTAACATGTGTCGTTGTGGCATATGTGGCACACAGTAACGTAGGGGACACAATGAAAATAAATGAACACTCCCATCAATATCAACACTTTACAACAGTAAAGTGACGTCCGCGCTACTTCCGGGTTACGCCGGTAGGCAAAAACAGGACTGTTCTCGCTAAACACCGTGACAAAACGGGTGAATTAGAGCGTGCTTTTAGTTTATGCCACACAGAGGCATTCCAAATCGTTAGATGTACGTTTCTCTCGTTTACGGAAGGACGAAGAAAGAAATGGATATTTTCAGTGAAAAAGGACCCAGGCAAAAAAATCCCAATGGACTGGGAGCCATCATACCCCGAAAGAATTTGCAGTCTACACTTCATCTCCGGTAAATACAACTTAATTTTGCACTGGTCATTGTTCTGCTTAAATAATTAAAGCCGCAAGCGGCGTCAATCGGCCCTGCAGCCAAGCGCCTTCGCGCACCGCCGGCCGTCAGCCACCGCAGAAGCTGTCACGCATTTTCTCCGACCGTCCACCGGCCGATACACACGAACGCGTTGAGCAGCGCAACCATCAACTTACTCTTAAAACGATCTTGTGATACGTTACCTAAAGAAGAAAAATACGTCGAGAACTTGTTGTTTGCTCTGTTGGCGTCTGCCGCTGTGCTCGCCTTCTGCCTTCCAGTCCGGCGCGCAGGCGCGAAAAAACCCGGATGAAAACAATAGCAGTGAACTACCCTATACGATTAATTTGCGTTAATTTTTTTAATCTGTTAATTTTATTTAAATTAATTAATCGAAATTAACGCGTTATTTTGACAGCCCTAATATATATATACACTCCTGATCAAAATCTTAAGACCAGTCAAAAAATTGCAAGAATTTGCATTTTGCACTATTGGATCTTAAGAAGGTTCTAAGTAGAGCTTCACAATGTTAAAAGGACAAATCAGTGCAAGAAACAAGAACATTTGAGCAGGGAATTGTCTGAAAACTGCATTTATACTCAAACATGATTTTTTCAGCTGATCAAAAGTTTAAGACCATAGCTCAAAAAAACCCGAAAACCCCCCAAAACAGAAATCAAAATGTCAAAAAAAAGGACTCAGTAATGAGTAGCTCCACCATTCTTGTTGATGACTTCAAACAATCGTTTAGGCATGCTCGATGCCAGTGTTTCCAGGAGGCTAGTGGGAACGTTGCTCCAAGTGTTGAAGATGGCTTCACGAAGGGCATCCATTGTCTGGAACTGATGTCCATTTTTGTAAACTTCCCTTGCCATCCATCCCCAAATGTTCTCAATTGGGTTTAGATCCGGGGAACATGCAGGATGGTCCAAAAGAGTGATCTTATTCTCTTGGAAGAACTCCTTTGTCAGGCGGGCATTGTGAACTGCAGCATTGTCCTGTTGAAAAACCCAATCATTACCACACAGACGAGGGCCCTCAGTCATGAGGGATGCCCGCTGCAACATCTCCACATAGCCAGCTGCTGTTTGACGCCCCTGCACAACCTGAAGCTCCATTGTTCCATTGAAGGAAAACGCAGCCCAAATCATGATGGCGCCCCCACCACTGTGCCGTGTAGAAAACATCTCAGGTGGGATCTCCCTGTCATGCCAGTAACGTTGGAAGCCATCAGGACCATCAAGGTTACATTTTTTCTCATCAGAGAAGACAACTTTCTTCCACCTTTCAATGTCCCATGTTTGGTGCATCCTTGCAAAGTCCAAACGGGCAATTATGTGGCGTTGAAGAAGACGTGGCCTTTGAAGACGTTTTTTGTTTCTGAAGCCCTTCTCTCGCAGATGCCGTCTGATGGTTATTGGGCTGCAGTCAGCTCCAGTAATGGCCTTAATTTGGGTAGAGGATCGTCACGTGTCTTGACGGACAGCCAATCGGATCCTGCGGCTCAGAGCTGGTGAAATTTTTTGGGGTCTACCACTTGACTTTTTTGTTCCATAACCCTCAGGATCATTTAAAAAATGCAAAATGACTGTCTTACTGCGTCCAACCTCAGCAGCGATGGCACGTTGTGAGAGGCCTTGCTTATGCAGCTCAACAATCCTACCACGTTCAAAGTCAGTGAGCTTTTTTGCTTTTGCCATCAGGAGGTCTTGACAGTGTAAAGACTTCACAGAAAATGACATGGAATCCAGATGTTTGCACAACTTTTGGCTTTTAAAGACTATGGTCTTAAACTTTTGATCAGCTGAAAAAATCATGTTTGAGTGTAAATGCAGTTTTCAGACAATTCCCTGCTCAAATGTTGTTGTCTCTTGCACTGATTTGTCCTTTTAACATTGTGAAGCTCTACTTAGAACCTTCTTAAGATCCAATAGTGCAAAATGCTAATTCTTGCAATTTTTTGACTGGTCTTAAGATTTTGATCAGGAGTGTATATATATATTACTGCTGTCAGTTAAACGCGTTATTAACGGCGTTAACGTAAACCCATTTTAACGCCGACAATTTTTTTGTCGCTGTTAATCGCGCGTCAAAACACACACACCGTTCCCTAATGTCCCCCCCCCCCCCCCCCCCCCCCGCGCTTTACCCTGGGCGCTTTCCGTAGTTTCAACAGTGCTAGGAAACTGTAGCAAAACAGACCCGCGCTGTTGCCAAAGACTGTTTATTTCATGCGACTTTGGGCTTCTTTTTTCTAAAAGCGCTTCTAAATTTCATGAGTCACGGGTCGCGGTTTTTTTGGGCAGGTTTCTGAAAGTGAAATCGTTTATTTGGGCTCTAAAATAAGTGACGAAATAGGGGTTATTATGAGACCTGCCTGCACTAGACGCCTTGAGTGTATCCAGCTGAAATATCCCTCCGCCATAGGAAGTAAAGGCAGACAGAGCAACTCTGCACGTATTTTCTGCAGTTTATGGTGCAATAACCGGTGATAACTGCTGAAAGTAGATTACATGGTGCAGATCACCATTTTAAGCAGAGATTGGTTCTGAAGATGAGTTTTTACACATTGATAACAGAAACCCCAACCCATTAACCGTACTTTAATGCTTATTAATTTGTTGTCTCTGTATTTGACAAACCAAGGATGAATCACGTTGCCAAACGAAGTACCTGGAGTTACTAATCAGTTCCTAAACAGTCTCTTTCAAGGGTATTAAGCTCCTGGCCCAGTTGCAAGCAAAGTGTAAGACTGGAATGACCTGGAGATTTAAAACCTTTTTCCAGGCTTAAACTCTATGAATATGGATAGAAACAGCAAGCAAAAATATTCAAAGAAGTTATTGTTGTTGGTGTGAAAGCTCAGAATTAGATGTGAGAGAGAGAGAGAGAGAAGAAATGAACAAAACTTATGACTTTATTGAAATGTAAATTTTTTATTAATTTATATGTTTATGCATAATACCATGTCTATCTTTGTTTAAGAGGCAAAAAAAATATATCGGCATGAAAACAGGTATTTATTTACACATTTGTTTACACACTGTGTAAACAACAGGGCGTCATGATTAGTCATTTAGCCATTATAGTCCAGAGTTTAACATTGGCACCAAGATGTTTTCATTCCAATTCTCAAAAGTGCTTGAAAAATAACAAAATAAAAATATGTTTTGTACAAGCATGTATTTTATTAGTGTCATTTATTGCAAAATTGCATATTAAAATGCCCAAACAGGCTATTACACTTTCAGAAATAAAAGGATAAAATATGCGATTAATTTGTGATTAATCTCGAGTTAACTATCGACATTATGCGATTAATCGCGATTAAAATTTTTAATCGTTTGACAGCCCTAATATATATATATATATAATTTATTTATCTATTTTTTAAGTGTATATATTTAAGTGAGTCCATCACACTAAAAAACTAACACACTAAACAAAACATACATTTCTTCCGACGATATTACTTTCTAGACAATCCATTAATTTCATTATTATGGCCACATGGTCATAACTTCACCTGTCGGGGCAGGAACACCTGCTTTCGCTGAGTCCTGCCATGCTTCTGTGATCAGTGGTGCTGACTGTTCCTGCTCTGCTGCAGTCTGATGTTTTTCCTCATCACTGTCCTCTGATAATCCTGGCTCTGTGTCCTCATCATGCTGCTCTATCTGTTCCTCTCCTCCATCCACCTCCTCTTTCTCCTCCTCCTCCTCTTTCTCCTCCCTCGTTCTCTGTTGCTCCCCTGTCATCTCTTTATCTCCTTCTGGTTTTTTCTTCTTAAAATAAGAAGAGATGTCTGTGAACTTTCTCTTCATGTCTGGAAATTGACAAACCATACAGAAGCACCAGCTAACAGCGGTAGCTACGTAACTCTTTGAAAACTTGTCAAAAACACAACAAAAGCCGCTGTAACAGGAGCTGATACAGTTAATATACCCCCCTCTTCTTTTACAAACGAATGATTTGACTTATTTACTTACCGTTAGTCTTATTCGCTTTCTGTGTTAATTCCTTTTATCACCATTGAAGGCGGGCACGCGCTGAGCCGTAGTTGTCTGAGAACGCAACAGCGGCTGAGGGGGACGGGCGGGGGAGGGGGGAGCGACAGGTGAGCTACGGTGAGTGAGAAGGTCAAGAGGAGCGGCTGTGTTGCTGGCTGTGCATAATGGGATGAAATGCTAAACTGACGCTACTACCATTTACACTGGCGAGTCGGGTGGCCAGGACATCGCCAGGGGTGGCCGTGGTGGCGCCACTGCTACAAAGTCAGGAAAAAAAGTTTGTGTTGTTGTTGAGCTGTTTTTAAAGAACTTCTGTTTGCAAAACAACCATATTTCCCCCTTTTTAAAAACTAATAATATTCTCAACTCAACATTATTTATCCAATCTAAAAACCAGTAATTCAAAATGTAAAATAAAATGCAGATCCACTAAAACAAACAATAAAAACATCAAAAGCTAACATCTCAAACTGTGTTTTAAGAGAACATTAAACCCAGGAAGTGAAATGGCCTGCCTGGTATATAAAGCTACTTGAATCCAGAGTTTTGTACAACAGAGAAAGTGATGTAACCTCTTTGCACTCTTTGTTTTTCAACAAAGTGCAAACAGGGGAATGCAGATGATGCAGTTCTGATAGATCCTGGAAAGTAAGGCCATAAATCCATTTAAAAGTAAATAAAATAATTTTAAAATCAATCTAAATGTCAACCCGTAGCTAATGAATTGCTGCTAAAACTGAGGAAACATGCTCTTATTTTCTGGTACCATTTAAAAGAAGAGCAGCAATATTTTGGACCACCTTTTGTCAAGCCACTAGTTTTGTTAAGCCCAGACTAAAGTGTGGAGCAGGAAGCTAAGAAAATTATAATTAAAGCATAGATATAAATATTTATTCAGCTGTCTCAGTTTAAAAAGACTGGACTGGACCGGACCACAGATTTTATACCATATTTTACTTTCCCATGTCCACTTCCTTGTGTAGTCGAAAATGAGCATGATCTCACTCTCAGGTTTTGATAAAAGTTGAGTAATAATAAATATAGTAATATTATCTTTATTGTTATTGAAACATACATTACAACGAAATTTGTTCTGTTTTTAACCCATCACCCTTGGGGAGCAGTGGGCTGTCACTGTGCGGCACCCGGGGAGCAATCTAGGGTTTAGGGTCTTGCTCAGGGACCCAGAGTGCAGGCGCTGGGGATCGGTCCCGGCACATGGCTGCACCTGTTTCCAGAGGAAAAAAGCCCAATAATACCATTTTCTGGTGCCAGTTGGCAAAGATCTTGATGGCAAGGAAAAAGAAATAGCCCAGTCCATCCATCCATCCATCCATCCATCCATTTTCCGACATGCTTATCCCTGCTGGAATTACAAGAGGTGCTGGTGCCGATCTCCAGCTGTCAATGGGCGAGAGGCGGGGTACACCTGGACAGGTCAACAGTCTGTTGCGGGGCAGAAATAGTCCAGCACTAGGATAGCACAGGAAGTGCTAAATGACATACACAGACAGAACCAAACTGGGTTCTGTCTGTGACAGAACCCAGTTTGGTTCCGCGACCCCATGAGGGATTAAGCGGGTTAGAAAATGGATGGATAGATGGTTATGGGATTTCTTTATGTGATAGAACTACTCAAGTTAAAAAAGGATTGAATTTTTCACAGCTGTGTAAAATAAAAAATGGAACTCCTAAAGGGAGCGTGGTAAGTCCAACATTATTTTCTGTTATGATTAATGAAATTTAAGCTATGGCAAATCACTTTTTGCCAGTAATGGAGCATTATGGAAAAGAGGAAAACTTTATCTTATCTTATTTTAAAACTTCAAGAAGGGGTGGATTAAGTAGGTAAGTGGGGGATAGAATGGTACTTCAAATTTGCAAATGAAATGACAAAAGTAATGTTTTTCACAAATAAAAAATATTTGGGTAAAGAAAAAGTTATACTCATGGGATGAGAAAGGGTTGATTATTTTTCACTTTTGGGAGTAACATTTAATAAACTAACTTGAAGTAATCATATAGAACATATTATACAGAGGGGTAAACAGGTTTACTTTATGAGGCGTTTAGCAGGGTGCTAATTTTTAGGATTTTAAAATGTTTATGTGTCACTAAGTCGGTCAAGAATAGATTGATGTGTGGTATGTGGTTCAGTGGCTAAAACTTCTGAATCCCTGAATTAAATATTAAGATTTAAAAAAGAAAATCACATTTTTTGAGTGTATATGCAGCTAAATTATGTGCTATATTATTGGCTTTAGAATGAGTAAAGGAAACCAGAAAATTTTAAATATTAGTTTTTAGTGATTCGTAATTAGCATCATTATTAAGTGTTGAAAAGGGAAGTACAAGAAATCACCAAAACATGTTGTATGAGATCCTCTTTGCTCAGCATAGATAACGTGAACAAAACAAAAATATGGACTCCTGCTCATGTAGGTATTTTAGGTAATGAAAGAGCAGATAGGCCGGCTAAGGAAGCAGTTAAAAAGTTGATACTGATATGACAATAAAAATTTCTAAATCTGAAGGTAAAAGTATAATTTGAAAAGCTGGTAAGAAGTTATGGAAAATACGGTGGGATAATTAGATAAATGGGAGACAATTATACAGGATAGGATGTTGATGTTACAAGAATCAGATAGAATAGAGGAGGTAATTCTAAACAGAATCTGAACTGGTCATAGTTTTTTGAATATCACTCTCTTTAAGATGGGGGAAACATCTTACTTGTTTATGTGACTGTTGATATACTATAGAAACGATGGAGCATGTTTGAATAACTGAAGTAAATATGAGAGTCAAAGAAGATTAATGAGTGTGGAAATCGGTAACAGAGCTGGAACTTGGAAAGAGGTTACTCAGTGGAATAATGATGGAGGTGAAGGAAAAAAAAAAAAATATATATATATATATATATACATACACTGGACTTATTAAGATAATTTAAGGAAAATGAAGTAATGAAGAGAAAAATCCAAGGGATGGCAGTAGTGCGACAGTGATGGATGCAACCTGCCGCTAAAAACGAAAGAGAAACAGTTTGCCAACCGCCAAAAAAAAATATTCCGAGTAACAAGGAGAAATTAAAATGCACCTTTGTCCCCTTGCCCCTAAACTGGCTGTCTGGTTCTGTTGAAGCTCCACCTTTTCCCCTCACCTGTCTGGTTCTGTTGAAGCTCGCTGTGATCATGATTTCTCTCTATTTATTTAATTTCTTATAGTTTCGCCGTTCTTCTAACAGGCTGCTGTGTTTTAGTTCAGCTTCAGTGTTTAGATGTTTCCAGGTGTTTTCTCAGGTGAAACGTTGAATGAAACGTCGGACAGGTATCTGTAGATCAACCAGTAAATGGATTCTCTGCTGACTGCGTCCCTTTGGGCTCTGCTGTCAGCCGTCTTCTTCCCGTTTGTCTCCTCAGGTGAGAGTCAGACGTGAAACATGTTGAAAGCTGTTTAGATGCAGAGAGAAGGTTTGCTGTGAACTCTTTAGTGTCTCAGCGTCGCTGCATGCTGGGAGTTTATCTGGTTTAAAACCAGCTGCCTATTTAGGGATGTTGGTTCTGCTCCTGTTCTCTGGATGTCTTTGCAGTTTTTTGTTAATTTGTGCAATAAAACTAGTTTGACTAAAACATTACATCATTCTGTAAATCAGCTGCTGTTTTTCCATCAAGTTTTATCTTCCACCATTATTTTTTATCAGAATATGCCTTGTTGTCGATTAATACCTGCACAGTATTTTTCTTTATCTCCTGCTGTACAGATTAGCTTTTTTCATATTAATTAATGATGCGTGTCAGTGTGGTGTCCAGGCCCACCTGTTTCTGCCACTGTCACACCCAGATGTCCTCAATGTGGGACAGTAAAGGTATTTCTATTCTATTAAACATGAGTAAGAATGGTTTGGGGAAAAAAGGCAATAATTATTATGCCTGAAATTAAATTAACTGTTTACCTTTTTGATCACTGTGTAATTATTTTATTGTCTTTTGTGGACACTAGAAGGGTTCTGTTTATTATTAATAGAATTAAAAAAATGTTATACGCAAGTGAAACTTTATGCATTTGTTTTATGTTAAGTCAACCAGAAAGGGCTGAACATTTTGATCCTAGAACTTGTGTGCTGCAGAGTTACCCTTGTTATTCAGAAAAGAATTGCATTTTTTTGCTACTTTGCATTCTTTTCATTTTATTTCTATAAGCTTAAGTATTTATGTGAAAAATCTGCAGAATGTCATTTTTTTTTTATCTGATTACTCGATTAATCGTCAGGATGATTGGTAGAATAACCAAATACTAAAATCATTGTTTATGACATGTATAAAGATATATGACAGAGATAGAAACAAAAGGAGACAGATGGATAAATAAGGGAAAGATGGAGAGACAGAAGCTTGCTGCTTATATAAAACTATATTCTGAGATATTAACCCTTTCCGGACTTTAATGTTAATCAGTCACCTAGACATATTTTCTTGCTTTTGCTATGAGAAACAAAGTACAAGAGATATCAATGTGTGCTTTGGCTGTAATTTACAAAACTACCCCTGACTACATTATATTCTTAAATAAATGTGTATTTCCTGTTGGAATAGAAAAAGGTTGAAAAACAGAAAAACTTTTTTTGTGTTGTTATCAAAGCAGTACACAGCAAACTGGAAACTGGAACCCTAATATAGATTCATACAAAATATGATGCTCATTGGACTTTTAGATTATCTTCTACTACAGTCTTGCAGTATGAAGAAAATTCCAGACATGTGATTTTAGACCTTTCACACAGTTTGCATTGAATAACACTTTGTTTTGCCTGTAACAGACAAAAAGTACTATTAGCGTAAGCTTTTGTCAGCTGACGAAGGACGAGTAATATTGTAAAAAAGACAGATTTCCTTACCAATAAAATGATTTTATTAACATTTATGTCTTTATATCTAAATCTGCCAGAGTACTACCAGCTCAGTAGGCTAAATCCTCCTGAGGCACCTTAATATTGGGGCCGACCCACCAACGTTTGTTTAAATATCGAACATCTACACTCAGTAGACCAACCCCTGGCTTATCTCTGCCAACATTGGTGGAATTTTTCAAATTTGTCTGAGAGCAGAAGTTTGCTTTTACACGGGGGTGAGTTACTCTTGAAGTGCCTTTTATTGTATTTATCTGATTTCACTGAACTAAGGACTGTGGAGCTAAATTAATCAAACTTTTAGGCCCCAATGTAGCTCTATATTATTGTTCTAAGCACCAGATATTTTTCAAATCATGATGCAAATCCAGCCGGAAACTACCAGAGAGGGTTCCTGCTGTGTTCTGTCATAGCCAGAGCTTTTAAGTTTACCTGTAGCTCAGGTGAAAGCGGTTCTGCTCTCTGTTCCTTATGAAGACCCTGTTGATGCTCAGTAGGGTAAACCTCCACCTCACATCTTTCTGGGTCAATATTAGCTGTAACTCAAAATCCGCCCATTCTGAGTCAGCACTAAGGTTTTACAGCTAACTTCAACCTGGGTTGTTCTGCGCCACATGTTGCTGTGTGCCACTTGTTCTCGTTCCATAACTGAGTTCTGCATGTACCTGTCCACCTGTCCACCTGTCCAAATGTCCACATGTCTGCCTGATTATGTAGGAGCCTTGAGATAGAAATAGCTCAGAATGCAATCAGGCGCTATTTAGAAAAGCTAATAATTGTTATAAAATTACAAGCACAGATATATAATAATTTACTACATACCTTGACCTTTTTTATTTTTATTTATTTAACCTTTATTTGAAGTCTGTTTGTTTAGAAGCTATTCTCATTTTTAACGAAGACCTGGTGGGCAGGGGAGCAGGCGACTGTTTTGGCAGAGCGGAGCTAGGGATGGGCACCTTTGACATTTGAATCAATACGGTACCAATTCACAGTACTTAACGGTATCAATTTTTGATACTTTTGTGTGTTTATGTAGTAAGTTAAAAAAACAATCTCTAAATGTTCAATTTAACATATTTATTTCTCAATATGTAATTTTTTTGGATCTAGAAATTAACCTTATTAAAAGACTTATAAATCTTAAAACAAATTTTTATCAAAGCAACAGCTATAAGAGGCACAGAGTGAACGAGGTGAACACAGGTTGAAGCTGCCTGTAAATAAAATTCAAGGAATTGTTGTAGTGCAACAGTTTCAGAGACGAAAAACTTCTTAATCAATCACTTAATCTGGATGACATTAACTTGGCCTCTGGTAATAAAGTAAAAAATCTTGGTGTTATTTGTGACCAAGACATGTCATTTAAATCCCATATTACACAGGTTTCCAGAGTTTCCTTTTTTCACCTCAGGAATATCGCCAAAATTAGAAACATTCTGTCCAGGGGTGATGCTGAAAAACTAGTCCATGCATTTGTTACTTCAAGGCTGGACTATTGTAATTCTTTACTATCAGGAAGTCCACAAAATGCAATTCAAAGTCTTCAGCTGATCCAAAATGCTGCAGCAAGAGTTCTGATGAAAATCAACAAGAGGGATCATATTTCTCCAATTTTAGCTTCCCTTCATTGGCTTCCTGTTAAATCAAGAATAGAATTTAAAATTCTTCTTCTAACGTATAAAGCCCTTAATAATCAAGCTCCATCATATATCAGAGCTCTGATTACTCCGTATGTTCCTAACAGAGCACTTCGCTCACAGACTGCAGGTCTGCTGGTGGTTCCTAGAGTCTCTAAAAGTAGAATGGGAGGCAGATCCTTTAGCTATCAGGCTCCTCTCCTGTGGAACCAACTCCCAGTTTTGGTCTGTGAGGCAGACACCCTGTCTACTTTTAAAGACTAATCTTAAAACTTTCCTTTTTGACAAAGCTTCTAGTTAGAGTGGCTCATGTTACTCTGAGCTACCTTTATAGTTATGCTGCTATAGGCTTAGGCTACTGGAGGACATCAGGGTCTATTTTTCTCACTATACTGATTTCTACTGTTCTCCAGATTTGCATTGCATTACATTGAAATGACTGTTGTCATTTCAGCTTTTAACTTTTTGTTCTCTCTCTTTTTTCTTCATAGTAGGTACACCTGGTCTGACGTTCTGTTGACTGTGAAATCATCCAGGGAGGACAGATCACCGACTATTACCATCTAATGTAGAACAGATTACTGGATCAATGTGTGCTTCTGTACTTTTTGTCTGTCTTGTTGTGTCTCTGCTCTGTCTTCTGTAACCCCCAGTCGTTCGAGGCAGATGACCGTTCATACTGAGCCCGGTTCTGCTGGAGGTTTTCCTTCCCACTAACGGGTGTTTTTTCTTTCCACTGTCGCTTCATGCTTGCTCAGTATGAGGGATTGCAGCAAAGCCATGTACAATGCAGACGACTCTCCCTGTAGCTCTATGCTTCTCCAGGAGTGAATGCTGCTTGTCGGGACTTTG
Organism: Fundulus diaphanus; assembly: GCA_037039145.1. NCBI lineage: Eukaryota > Metazoa > Chordata > Actinopteri > Cyprinodontiformes > Fundulidae > Fundulus > Fundulus diaphanus. Next base: position 52,893,572 of record CM073131.1, read on the forward strand.
ATGCAATCAACTGGTTTCCTTATATAGGACATTTTGACCAATCTGTATAATCTGACCCAATCTGTGTAATATGATTGAATTTGACTTTGTAAAGTGCCTTGAGATGACATGTTTCATGATTTGGCGCTATATAAATAAAATTGAATTGAATTGAAAAAAACATCTATAATTAAAAACATATTTTCTTGCGCTTTTTAAATCAGGCGGGAAACATTTGCAATGAGGGAAAAGAGAGGAATTCCTCTCTGCTGTGACTACAGGAGAGTTTCATGACGAGGAAGCAGCAGCTGTCTGTCCGTCAGACAGCGCTTGGAGAAGTGTGAATGAGCTCCCAGCAGCACTCACTGCTCTCCAAAGACAATAAACTCAAGAATGATTATTACTTTAGTGGAAGTCACCAGTAACAGAAGAAAGTCGCTAGATCTTTCTCTAGTTGCTTTTTTTAAAAGAAGGTCGCTGGATGGGTCTGAAAAGTCACAAGATGTTTGGTAAATTGGCAGCAGTGACCTTCCTCAGATTAGAAGTATTCCCGCTTTTCACTTCATCTCACAGATATGGCACAGATGGTGCAGTCTGAGACCTGCTAGTGGAATCTGCAGCGCATTTGGAAAAGTGGAACAATGTGAAAGGAATTCTAAACAATAACTGACTTCCCAGAGTTATTGAAGAAGGAAACGGTGGAGTGACGATGTTCCAGCACTTCACTGAGAAAGAGCAGAGATCACATAGATGGAAGTAATCACACCCACTGCAGTCTGTGTCTGCCCTGTCTCTGTCTCTCTATGCAGCATTCGGCCTTGGCAATCAGCAGATGTCTCCAGTGCTCACATGTCCGAGTGGCCTGAGGCTATTGTGTCTTCAGAATAATATTCCAATAACAAACCATTACTGCCAAGCGTTTTCTATCAGCCATACTTGTTTTGCTTACTAGACCAGCAGCTCTTGTGTGTGAAATGCTGTGATCATGTTCTTCCACTCCATCAGAGTTACAGTGATGTGTTTACACCAGGTCACAGTCATAAATCATCACTTATATTCTTCCTGTTACAGAAGTGTTCAATCCACAGCTGCATTGCATAATGATAACGTTTGGGGACCTGTGTTTCCCCTTTCCATTGGAGGCTTAGGAGAAGATAGTTTAGAATGAAGATTGTTGTTATGCCTTTGATTGTTGTCAGGAGAAGAATTATTTTCCTGGTTGCAAGTTGTTATGGAGTAAAATTACAACATTTCACTCCTGATACCAGCCCGTTGTTTTTGTTTCCTTTTCTCTGTAATTTCTCTGTAATATCAGTTCTATTTGTCTAGTTGTGGGGTTCTTTGAGCCTTTGGTTTGCATTCAGAGTGATCTAAGGTGGGCTGCAGGTGGATTTAACCTCATTTCCTGCAATGATCTTTTTGTTAGAGTTGCTGAGCTGTTGTCACTGATTGAAATAATGGGGAGAATTGTGTCGTTCCCAAATCCGTCTGCCTCCAAATTCACTAAGTGCATTTTCATTTTCATAACAGCTTTTTTTGTATAAGCTTGTCAAAGGCCTCTTAGCTGGTATTGTTGTCCGAATTTTCTGTAGTTTTGGCTTGGAGATAAAAAGTTAAAGGCAGAAAAATTCCAAGCAAGCAGGCAGGGAGCAGAGGGAAAAAAGTGTCTGTGTAGGTGGAGAGCAGAATCAAAGATACCTCTGCACATCTGTTCTCTGCCTTGCAGGTGAAGTTATTTAACGTTGGTTGCTTGATGTTCTACAACTGATTATTTAGTTTGAGCATTTACTGTGTTATCAATATTCTTTTGGGAACATTGGCCTGTGAAATTTGGATGTCATTGCATTTTGTTTATATTCTTAAAATAACTGCTTTCTTAAGTAAAGACAACGTCACAGTTACGCCTTCAAGTACATTTTAGTCTAGGCTGAGAAATGGGCCACCATCATGCATGGGTCAATAATGTGAATCAGCCTCTCCCCCCAAAACAGGAAGCTTCTTGATTTTATGTTGGTAGTAAAATATATTGTAGAGGTAGTAAAATATGTTGTAAAAGGTGGCAATTCAACTCTGGAATTCCTCCATAAATCTTCAGTTATACAATGTCAGGTTGAAACACCTAAAACATTCATTAAACAACAAAGGGAAGAAAAGGCAACAGGCGTTAGTTTTGTTTTATTTTCGAGGAGAACAGCAGAGATGTGCCCAGTTAAAACTCCTTACTGCTCTGAAACACACCCTGCTCCTCCTCTCTCTTTAATGTGTTCAGGGAGAGTTACAAAAACCCGTTAAAATGTGACCTTCAAGATAATACAACACCGTTCACACAGTTCAGTTCAGTTCTGGGAAAAAGGTCATATCTCTGCAGGCCTTCTGCAATGATAAGAGAGACAGTTGAAACACATAGTATGAGGTAGGATGAAGCATGGTATATGCTCCAGTAAATAAATGACAATAAATGACATCACGGCGGCTTGGGCATACAGCTCCTACCACTTGCGGACATTTTTCATAAAAAAATGCCGCCAAACTCGCTACAAACCACTCATCTACCCAGCTGATCAGTACATAACCGCCAGTGCCTGCTGGAGTTACGGTCATGTAGTGTTTTTGCACTTGTAACCACTACTACGCTCGATTGTTTACGCGGCTTCGGAGTACTCCAGGAGGAAGTCCCAGAGGCCTGTGGCGCCACGGGCTCGTCGAGCAGCTCACGCCGGCGGAGGGCCAAGCGGAAGCGGTGCAGCGGTGCAGCCGACCGAAGAAACGCTGTCGTGGAGGTTTAGCAGCTAAGCTAAAGGCTAACCCCTATAGATCGCTGCTTACATCCATCTTGCTCTCCAACGTCCGCTCACTGGATAACAAAATTGACCATTTACAACTCAAACTCTCTGCAAAGAGGGAGTTTAGAGACTGCTGCACTCTCATCCTGACGGAGACATGGCTTACATCATCAACCCCGGACAACGCCGTAATCCTGGAGGGGCTAGCTACTTTCCGTGCCGACAGATGTAAACAACTCAGCGGTAAGACCCGAGGAGGCGGACTCTGCGTTTACATCAATAACACCTGGTTTAAAAATGCTAGATTAGTCACAAGCTTTTGCTCTCCGGACATCGAGACCCTGATTTGTAGCTGCAGACGTTTTATCTGCCCAGAGAGTTCACTGTTATTATCACAGCGGTTTATGTTCCTCCAAGCGCTAATACAAAAGAGGCTATGAGTGTTCTTTATCGGACTATCTCTGAGCTGCAATCTGCACACACAGAGGGTGTTTTCATCATCGCTGGGGATTTTAACCAGGCAAATATGAAAACTGTTCTCCCTCATTTCTACCAACATGTGGATTTTGCAACTCGGGGAGAGAATACCCTAGACTTAGTTTACACAAACATAAAAGGCACATTTAGAGCAGCCCCCCGCCCCCACCTGGGCTCGTTAGACCATCTCTCTGTTATGCTAATCCCTGCATACAGGCCCCTGCTGATCAGAGCTAAACCTGTAGTGAGGCAGGTGAGGGTGTGGACTGAGGGAGCAATGGAGGCACTCTAGGACTGTTTTGAGTGCTCTGACTGGGACATGTTCAAAGCTGCAGCAACTTATGAGGACAAGATCGACATTGATGAGTATGCCATGACTGTGTCAGCCTACATCAACAAATGCATTGAGAACGTCAGCACCACCAAGACCATCATCACCCGAACAAACCAACGACCCTGGATTACTGAGGAGGTCCGTCAAGCGCTAAAAGCGGAACTCAGCCTTCAAGTCTGGAGACAAGGAGGCATTGAGGACATCGAGAGCCAACCTGAACCGTGCCATCAGGCTAGCGAACCGGAACCACAGTCAGAAAATCCAGGAGCTTTTCCATGACGCCAGCAACACCAGGAGCATGTGGAAAGGCATACGGGCGATCACTGAATACAACACGCCCTCCCCCCAGTGGGTGAAGTTGATGCTGACTTCCTAAATGGACTAAATAACTTCTTTGGGAGGTTTGAGGTTTGCAGACGACACAATGGTGGTGGGCCTGATCAGAGACGACAACGACCGGGACTACAGAGAGGAGGTGGAGCAACTGGTGGGTTGGCGCAGAGAAAACAGCTTGATCCTGAACGTGGAGAAGACGAAGGAGATCATCGTCGACTTCAGGAAGAACCGGCCTCGCCACGCTCCACTGCTCATCAACACCTCAGCTGTGGAGGTGGTCAGCAGCACCAAATTCCTGGGGGTGCACATCACAGACAACCTCACCTGGTCTGGGAACACCACGTCACTGGTGAAGAGGGCACAGAAGCGATTGTACTTCCTGCGGAGGATGAGGAGAGCCCACCTGCCCCCGCCCATCCTCACGACCTTCTACAGAAGCACCATAGAGAGCATTCTGACCAGCTGTCTCTCTGTGTGGTGTGGAGGCTGCAGCGCCTCCGACTGGAAGAACGTGAGGAGAGTGGTGAGGACAGCATTAAGGACATTTCATCTCAGCACTGTGTGTCCTGAGCCCGTAACATCATCAGAGACCCCTCACACCCCCACCATGGACTGTTCTCCCTGCTGCCCTCTGGGAAGAGGTTCCGCAGCATCCGCTGCAGGTCCACCAGGTTCTGCAACAGCTTTTTCCCCGTTGCCATCAGACTGTTGAACTGCTGAACTATAAACTGGACTCTGCACCACATTTCCACATTTGCTCGCATTTTTGCACAAATGCCTTTTGCACCATCATTTTTGCACATACAAATGGTTTAAATATTCTCCTGTACACTGTGAACACACATTGTTTATTTCTCCTGCACTGTTTACATTTCAATTGTTTACTTTTTAATCACTGCTGCACTTTACACTGTAATTCACAAGCTGTATGCAACGAAATTTCGTTCTCTATGCACTCTGTACATACAAAATGACAAAGTTGTCTAAGTCTAAGTCTAATACTAATAAAGACAAACACAATAACACATAAGAGAGGTATTAGTCATCTGAAAAAAACTTTAAGATCTGAATAAACTCAAACCTTAACATTTTTTGTTAATAATAATGACTAAATATGTGATAAATGCAATAAACAGAAAATAAAACAAAACATAGAATAGTAAAAATAATTCCAACATACATCATGGAAACAAAGCAGCCACTGGCCAAAAGGCCCAGCAGAAAAGAGCAACATTATTTGGCAAAGAGGCTTTTGCAAATAATGGTAAAAGGCTCAGGAATGAATCCTCCAGAATTTCTGCCATTACCCAACCCTTAAGGTTCTGAAGGCAGGTTCACTCTGTGATGGTTCTGCTGTAAAGTCTGAATGAAACCTGAGATTCAGGGACCTGAGCTTTTTGTTTCAGCAGAGCTAATGTGTCCTCATCACAATTATCTGAATGTGATGGGACCTCTGACCTCTTTAACCTCTCTGCTCTGTGTTGTTTCCTTTCCTGCAGCTCAGGTGAACATCACAGCTGAACCTAGACAGAACCTCATTCTGCCATGTAGAGATTCTGACAATGGGACCATCAAAGTTGTAGAATGGACCAGGACTGATCTGGGGTCACACCCTGTGGTTTTCTATAGAGATGGCAAGCTTGTCAGCCATCATGAGTCTTTTGGGAACCGAGTGGATCTGCAGGACAAACAGATGAAGGACGGAGACGTGTCTTTGGTTCTGAAGAACGCAACGACTAAAGATACTGGAACATATGAGTGTCATACAGTTCAGAGAGGAAGAAGCCCTGAGGAGAAACTCCTCAACATTATCGACCTGCATGTAGCTCCTCCTCCGCCTCCAGGTGAGTCCATTTGTTATGGATCAGAACCTCCAGCAGCTTCCTGGTTCTGGATGTGAGAAACATCTCAGATCAGATTCAGTGCAGCAGATAATGTGGGACAGTAGTTTGAACATCACCTACCTGGGAGATCAGGTTAAAGATCATGGTATGACCATATTTGATTGATTGATTGATACCTTTGACCTCTAAATATCAACCTATTTCCATAGTTCATCAGGCAACATGACCTCTGACCTGCAGTGACTGGAGCAGATGAATCAGTCAGTAATATTCTGACAGATGTAACATCTGATTTAGACGAGCATGATGATAATAACAGAAGAAACTCTTTACATCTAAACTCCTTTGAACATTTCTGACACCTAAGATAACCGGTGCCACCAGCGGTTTTTTTAGGTGGTTCTGAAGGCCAAAGGGGGTCCAGGCTGGTTCTAGAAAGGTGTTGGTTATGTAAGGGCTGAAGACTGGATGTTCATGCTGGTGGTCAGCTGCAGGTGATGGAGATCAGTTCATGTTTGTTTTGTCTGCCAACCAGAACATTTTCCTGCTTTTCACCACATTGACGTCAGATTTAGAGGAAACAGGAATTATTTGTTCAAGTTTGGTTCTGAAAACTAAGTAACAAAGACATGAATTAAATGTAATCAGTTGAGGAAGTCAGCTCCAGATCGGTTTGTTAGAATAGATTTAATAATTAAAAAAAAAGAAAAAAAAAAAAAAAAAGAATAGATTTAATTCAATTCAATTGGATGTCATGTCATCTCAAGGCACTTCACAATTTAGATTACTGGACCTCAACCAGGTTCTGGAGTTTCTGATACCTCAGGAACTCCTGATCCACAACAGAACCGGTTCATAGTATCAGCTCCTGATGACCATTTAGTCCTGCACTTCTGGGCCATTGTCCGGTATTTTTGAGGCAGCGTTCTGGAGAATATCAGAACCAGCTTTAATTCATCCAGATGAGGTTCTGGTTATTAGGTGTAACTATCTGTACCCATCAGATCTCTGGGGATCTGGACCTACTCTGAGTCAGCCGGGTCTTCTTTCTCTGCTGATGTTCCTTCTGGAACCAGAGGAACTGGCAGCACAGGAGAAAATCAGCTTTGATGCCAAACATCTGAGATCATCTGATTATGAAAAATATTCTGGAACTGATCCTTTCTTAATTTGTCTCCACAGAACCGTTTCCATCCTGGGCCACAGTTCTCCTGGTTCTGGTTCTGGTTGGTGTTGCTGCAGGTCTTTTATATCATTTTAGTCACTGTTTCATGTCTGGTGAGTCTCTAAAACTCCATTACCCATAATGCTGATGGTCACTGCCTGGTCTCCTGTTGCTACAACCTTCTCCATGAGGATCCTGAGCAGGACTCTAGAAGCTCCTCTGAGGAACCTTCTGGTGGATTGTGGGTCAGATCTCAGCAGCTTCATGTCTCTTTGTCTGGTTGAGGACAAGCAGAGGCAGAAACTGCTGAGTCAGTGACTGAGGAGGAAGCAGAGATGCTTGGTCTGCTGTCAGTCAGCAACTGATTCCCAGTTCACCAGAAGCTCGGTGTGGAGATGGACAGAGATCTCTGAGCTGATGCTTCCATCATGGTCCATGAACACAGGACCTCAGAGGTTCTCAGCTCTCTGCTCATCATCTGCTCCACACTCTTTGATCCAGCAACACTTCTCACTCATCCATCCATCTGATGGGTTCCTCAGGAGGTTCTGACTCCTTCTCTGGTAGCTGCTTCACATGTCCTGAAGAAGAAAACACGTCTCCATCAGAAACTGGTTTAAACTGGTTTCTGTCAGACAGGAGACAGAAGTCAGGTGAGCTCAGGTCACCTGGTTGGTCCACGTCCTCAAACGACCTGCTGGACCTTCTTCAGTCTGAACTGAGAGTCCTCCACCAGCAGGAGACCCAGAGACAAGGAGGAGACAGTCATGTGACCACCAGAGCTGCTGCTGCTGTCTGTCCAACTCATCTTGTCCTTTGTTGTCCTCTAGAATACAACGTGGTGGTGGATTCAGGCAAGAAGTCTGTCCTGCTGCCCTGCAGAACCAGACCACTCCTGCCTGGAGATGCTAGAGTGGAGTGGAGGGACAGTGGAGACAGGAAGGTCCATGTGTATGAGAACGGTTCTGTTCAGCATGGAGAACAGCACCAGTTCTACAGAACCAGAACCAAGATGAATGAAGACCTGCTGAGAACTGGAGACCTCAGTCTGACTCTGGAACACCCCACAGATGAAGACACTAACATCTACACCTGCATCGTCTCCAGAGGGAAGGAAAACATCCTGATAAAGAAACAAGTTGATCTCAGAGTCAAAGGTCAGTGGTTTAAATATCTGGGTCAAATGTCAGTGGTTAAATCCCTGGGTCAAAGGTCAGTGGTTTAAATATCTGGGTCAAATGTCAGTGGTTAAATCCCTGGGTCAAAGGTCAGTGGTTTAAATATCTGGGTCAAATGTCAGTGGTTAAATCTCTGGGTCAAAGGTCAGTGGTTAAAGCCCTGGGTCAAAGGTCAGTGGTTTAAATAACTGGGTCAAATGTCAGTGGTTAAATCTCTGGGTCAAAGGTCAGTGGTTTAAATGTGATGTTGTATTTCTCCAATCAGCTGATCAGTTGTGATCAATACTGATCAGAGGCTCCTTAGAAGCTGAAAGGGAAATGTATGAGTTTCAGGTTCAGAGTCCCAGTAAATGTGAGCCGGTCTGGTTCTGGGGTCCAGTTGGACGGGTCCAGTTCTTCCTGCCAGTCTGAGGGAACCAGGAGCTCAATGATGACGTTGGATCAACATGTTGAAGCTGTGAAAAACTGCAGCAGCAGCTTGAACTCAGTGTTGACTGCTGGTTGGGTCAGTCTGCAGCTTTCTGCTGGGTCTCCTGTCCACACTGAGGACATTCTGTCCAACAGTCGGTTCTGCTGCTGATTGGACCCTCAGCAAAGACAACACTGTTTCTGTTCAGTGGAGACATGGGACCCATTTAAGACTGGAACCAGTCCAACATGTTGGACCTTCATTCAGTCAAAGAAATGTCCTCAGAGCTGCTGCTGCTGTCTGTCCAACTCATCTTGTCCTTTTTTGTCCTCTCAGTCCCACAGGTGGAGGTGAATTCAGGGGAGGAGTCTGTCCTACTGCCCTGCAGAACCACAGTTACCCTGCCTGGAGATGCTACAATGGAGTGGAGGGACAGCAAAGACAGGAAGGTCCATGTGTATGAGAACGGTTCTGATCAGCCTGAAGAACAGGACCAGTTCTACAGAACCAGAATCCAGATGAATGAAGACCTGCTGAGAACTGGAGACCTTAGTCTGACTCTGGAACACCCCACAGATGGAAACACTAACATCTACACCTGCATCGTCTCCGGAGGGGAGGGAGAAATCCTGATGAAGAAACAAGTTGATCTCAAGGTCAAAGGTCAGTGGTTTAACTCTCTGGGTCAAAGGTCAGTGATTTAAATCTTTGGGTCGAAGGTCAGGGGTCTAAATGTGATGTTGTTGTATTTCTCCAATCAGCTGATCAGTTGTGATCAATACTGATCAGAGGCTCCTTAGAAGCTGAAAGTGAAATGTGTGAGTTTCAGCTTCAGAGTCCCAGTAAATGTGATGTCATGATGCAGCATTTTTCCTGCTTTCATTGAACATAACACACTAGAATGAGTGAAGATGAGGAACCAGTGCAGGAGGTAGAGGTCCGGTCCAGACAGGGTCCAGTTTCCAGCTCTTCTCCTGACAAACAATAATCTGATTGCTGGGATTGAAGAAGTAGCTGGACGCTTTGACCCGGTACCGGCTCCACTGGTGGAGGAACAAGTTGGACAGTAGAACTTACCCAGAGTCACAGCTCCGTTGATCCATCCATTCCCTTAGTTCTTAGCAGTAATGACTTTATGGGATTCTTCATAAATAAAATTGACTCCATTAAAAATAAAATAATTGGCATCCTCCCAAACATGATTACCTCGTCCTCAGTAAGTGAGGCAGCGTTGGAGGAATCTTTAGAACCTGCGCAGTGTCTGAACTGTTTAGAAGCAGTAGAGCTTTCTGAGCTATCTAAAATTTTAGCTTCATCTAAACCTTCTACCTGTATGTTAGACCCAATCCCAACCAAGTTGTTTAAGGAGGTATTCCCTTTGATCAGTGGTCCTATTTTAGACATGATTAATATATCCTTAGTAAATGGATATGTACCACAGGCTTTTAAAGTAGCTGTTATTAAACCTTTACTTAAGAAACCATCACTTGATCAAGATGAGTTAGTACATTACAGACCTATATCTAATCTTCTTTTCTTATCTAAAATTCTTGAGAAAGTAGTTGCTAATCAACTTTGTGAACATTTACAAAGTAAAGACCTACTTGAGGAGTTTCAGTCAGGCTTCAGAGCTCATCATAGCACTGAAACAGCTCTGGTGAAGGTCACTAATGATATTCTCATGGCCTCAGATAATGGACTTGTGTCTCTACTTGTCCTGTTAGATCTCAGTGCTGCATTTGATACAGTTGATCAAAATATTCTCCTACAAAGACTTGAGCATACTGTAGGGATTAAGGGGAAAGCATTAGGCTGGTTTAAATCTTATCTATCGGGCAAATTCCAGTTTGTTCATGTTAATAATAAATCTTCTTCAAACTCTAGGGTCACCTGTGGAGTACCACAGGGTTCAGTCCTTGGACCAATTCTCTTTACTATATATATGCTTCCGATTCGCAAAATTATCAGACAGCATGGGATTAATTTCCACTGTTATGCTGATGACACTCAGCTATATTTATCTATAAATCCTGATAAATCCAACCAATTACTTTGACTGCAGCCATGTCTTGATGACATCAAAAGCTGGATGACTTTAAATTTCCTGCACTTAAATTCTGACAAGACAGAAGTCGTAATCTTTGGACCAGAGTCCTCAAAAAATAAAGTTCTTAATCAATCACTGAATCTGGATGGCATTAACTTGGCCTCTGGTAATAAAGTAAAAAATCTTGGTGTTATTTTCGACCAAGACATGTCATTTAAATCCCATATTAAACAGGTTTCCAGAGTTTCCTTTTTTCACCTCAGGAATATCGCCAAAATTAGAAACATTCTGTCCAGGAGTGTTGCTGAAAAACTAGTCCATGCATTTGTTACTTCAAGGCTGGACTATTGTAATTATTTACTATAAGGAAGTCCACAAAATGCAGTTCAAAGTCTTCAGCTGATCCAGAATGCTGCAGCAAGAGTCCGTCCGTCCGTCCGTTTTATTCCGCTTATCCGGGGTCGGGTCGCGGGGGTAGCAGCTTCAGTAGGGAGGCCCAGACGTCCCTCTCCCCAGCCACTTGGGCCAGATCCTACGGGGGAATCCCAAGGCGTTCCCAGGCCAGCCGAGAGACATTGTCCCTCCAGCGTATCCTGGGTCTTCCCCTGGGCCTCCTCCCGGTGGGACGTGCCCGGAACACCTCACCAGGGAGGTGTCCAGGAGGCATCCTAACCAGATGCCCGAGCCACCTCAACTGACTCCTCTCGACGTGGAGGAACAGCGGCTCTACTCTGAGTCCTCCCCGGATGACTGAGCTCCTCACCCTATCTCTAAGGGAGAGCCCAGACACACTATGGAGAAAACTCCTTTCGGCCGCTTGTATCCGGGATCTCGTTCTTTCGATCACGACCCAAAGCTCGTGACCATAGATGAGGGTAGGAACGTAGATCAACCGGTAAATCGAGAGCTTCGTCTTTTGGCTCAGCTCTCTTCCCCTCATTCGTGAACAAGACCCCAAGATACTTGAACTCCTCCACTAGGGGCAGCACATCCTCCCCAACCCGGAGAAGGCACTCTACCCTTTTCCGGTTCAAGACCATGGTCTCGGACTTGGAGGCACTGATTTTCATCCCAGCCGCTTCGCACTTGGCTGCGATGAAAATCAGTGCCCTGATGAAGCCAATAGGACCACGTCATCCGCGAATAGCAGAGACGCAATCCTAAGACCACCAAAACGGATCCCCTCAACACCTTGGCTGCGCCTAGAAATTCTGTCCATAAAAGTTATGAACAGAATCGTGACAAAGGGCAACCTTGGCGGAGTCCAACTCTCAACGGCAACGAGTCTGACTTACTGCCGGCAGTGCGGACCAGACTCTGACACCGGTCATACAGAGACCTGACAGTCCTTATTAAAAGGGCCTGGTACTCCATACTCCCGGAGTACCCCACCACAGGATCCCTCTGGGGACACGGTCGAATGCCTTCTCCAGATCCACAAAGCACATACAGACTTGTTGGGCAAACTCCCATGCCCCCTCCAGGATCCTGCTGAGGGTGTAGAGCTGATCCAGTGTTCCACGGCCAGCACGAAAACCACACTGCTCTTCCTGAATCCGAGATTCGACTATCCGACAGACCCTCCTTTCCAGAACCCCAGAATAGACCTTACCAGGGAGGCTTAAGAGTGTGATTCCTCTGTAATTGGAGCACACCCCCCGGTCCCCCTTTTTAAATAGGGGGACCACCACCCCAGTCTGCCAATCCAGGGGAACTGCCCCCGATGTCCACGCAATGTTGCAGAGCCGCGTTAACCAACACAGCCCCACAACATCCAGAGCCTTAAGGTACTCAGGGCAAATCTCATCCACCCCTGGGGCCTTGCCACCGAGGAGCTTTTTAACAACCTCGGCAACCTCAGCACCAGAGATGAGAGATCCCGACCCAGAGTCCTCAGGCTCTGCTTCCGCAATGGAAGACGTGTTGGTGGGATTAAGGAGGTCTTCGAAGTATTCCGCCCACCGACGCACGACGTCCCGAGTTGAGGTCAGCAGCACACCACCCCAACTATAAACAGTGTTGGTACTGCACTGCTTCCCCCTCCTTAGATGCCGGATAGTGGACCAGAATCGCTTCAAAGCCGTACGGAAGTCTTTCTCCATGGCCTCTCCAAACTCTTCCCACGCCCGAGTTTTTGCCTCGGCGACCAGCCGAGCCGACTGCCGCTTCGACTGCCGGTACACATCAGCTGCTTCCGGAGTCCCACAAGCCAATAAAGCCCCGTAAGACTCCTTCTTCAGCTTGACGGCTTCCCTCACCGCTGGTGTCCACCAGCGTGTTCGACGGTTGCTGCCACGACATGCACCGACAACCTTGCGGCCACAGCTCCGACTAGCCGCCTCAGCAATAGAGGCGCGGAACATGGTCCATTCAGACTCAATGTCCCCTGCCTCCCTCGGGACGTGTTCAAAGCTCGCCCGGAGGTGGGAGTTACAGCTCCGTCTAACGGGGGACTCTGCCAGACATTCCCAGCAAACCCTCACAATACGTTTGGGCCTGCCAGGTCTCACTGGCTTCCTCCCCCACCATCGGAGCCAACTCACCACCAGGTAGTAGTCGGTGGAGAGCTCCGCCCCTCTCTTCACCCGAGTGTCCAAGACATGCGGCCGCAGATCAGATGAAACGACAACAAAGTCGATCATTGAACTGCGGCCTAGGGTGTCCTGATGCCAAGAGCACATGTGGACACCCTTATGCTTGAAATTGGTGTTTGTGATGGACAATCCATGACGAGCACAGAAGTCCAACAACAGAACACCACTCGAGTTCAGATCAGGTGGGCCGTTCCTCCCAACCACGCCCCTCAGGGTCCCACTGTCATATCCCACGTGAGCGTTGAAGTCCCCCAGCAGAACGAGGGAGTCCCCAGGAGGGGCACTCTCCAGTACCCCCTCCAAGGACTCCAAAAAGGGTGTGTAATCTGAACTGCTGTTTGGCGCATAAGCACAAACAACAGTCAGATCCCGTCCCCCCACACGAATGCGGAGGGAGGCCACCCTCTCGTTCACCGGGGTGAACTCCAACGTGCAGGCACCGAGATGAGGGGCAACAAGTATGCCCACCCCACCTCGGCGCCTCTCACCAGGGGCAACTCCAGAGTGGAAGAATGTCCAGCCCCTCTCATGGAGACTGGTTCCAGAGCCAGAGCCATGCGTCGAGGTGAGCCCGACTATCTCTAGTCGGAACCTCTCAACCTTGCGCACAAGCTCAGGCTCCTTCCCCACCAGAGAGGTGACATTCCACGTCCCAAGAGCCAGCTTCTGCAGCCGGGGATCGGAACGCCAAGGTCCCCGCCCTCTACTGCCACCCATTGCACAACCCACCCGACCCCTTTGGTCCCTCCGATAGGTGGTGAGCCCATAGGAAGGGGGACCCATGTCACCTGTTCGGGTTGAGCCCGGCCGGGCTCCATGGGTAAAAGCCCGGCCACCAGACGCTCGCCAACGTGCCCCACCTCCAGGCCTGGCTCCAGAGTGGGGCCCCGGTGACCCGCGTCCGGGCGAGGGAACACGAAATCCATTTATGTGAATCATCATAAGGGGCTTTTTGGGCTGCTCTTTGTCTGGTCCCTCACCTAGGACCTGTCTGCCTTCGGTGACCCTACTAGGGGCTTAAAGCCCCTGACAGCATAGCTCCTAGGATCATTGGGACACTCAAACCCCTCCACCACGGTAAGGTGGCAGCCCAGGGAGGAGTGCAGCAAGAGTTCTGATGAAAATCAACAAGAGGGATCATATTTCTCCAATTTTAGCTTCCCCTCATTGGCTTCCTGTTAAATCAAGAATAGAATTTAAAATTCTTCTTCTAACGTATAAAGCCCTTAATAATCAAGCTCCATCATATATCAGAGCTCTGATTACCCCGTATGTTCCTAACAGAGCACTTCACTCTCAGACTGCAGGTCTGCTGGTGGTTCCTAGAGTCTCTAAAAGTAGAATGGGAGGCAGATCCTTTAGCTATCAGGCTCCTCTCCTGTGGAACCAACTCCCAGTTTTGGTTCTTGAAGCAGACACCCTTTCTACTTTTAAGACTAATCTTAAAACTTTCCTTTTTGACAAAGCTTCTAGTTAGAGTGGCTCATGTTACCCTGAGCTTCCTCTATGAATGAATTTGACTTTGTAAAGTGCCTTGAGATGACATGTTTAATGAATTGGCACTATATAAATAAAAGTGAATTGAATTGAACCGACAGACAGACCAGAGGAGAAACATCAGCATTTAAGTTTCTGCAGCATGAAACCAGAACCGCTGTTTTTACATTTGACAGGAACATTAGTCCTGAAACCAGCAGAACCAAAACATCACATCAATATTTGCAGCATTTCTCACTAAATTCACATGATAGCAGAAGAAATTAGGCCCTGGTTTTGATAGGTTCTGTGTAAGGGACAGAGTAATGAAGACATAGAGGTCACTGGATGACAAAGTTCTAAATATGAGAAATGGGCCAATGAAAAAGGTTATTTATTATAACTGTCCTCAAAATGGGCCTTTCCCCGATGTTGTTGTTATCTTTCTTCTATAGATAAGGGCAGCGCCTTGTGGACAGTTTTTGTCCTTGGCAGCACGGCCCCAGTGAACCGTCTCCCCCCTGAAATGTTTGTGATGTTATGTTATGGTGATGGTACTGAAACAGCAATTTCCCTCTGGGATTATTAAAGTATGTCTGATTCTGATTCTGAGACTATTACCTGACCAAACCAAGTATCCACAACCTCACTCCAAACTGACCCGACACCAAGACATCGAAAGGTTACTAATAAGGATTTGGCAAAACCATTTAAACACCATAGGGGAAATTAAACTAAACTTAAATACTAAGTGTCAGGATGCCCAGGAGTTTATTTCATTTATTGATTCATTTGACCAACAGATTATTTACAGTTTTGATAAATAGCCGACAAAACATTTCACAGATACGCAAACAGAGTAGGAAGAAGCAAAAGCGTATTTGTCCCTAGCCCCTTTCCATATTAAACATTGGTAACATGCAATACATACACACAGTACTCAGTAAACAGTCCTTCCAAACATTCATGTCACAGGTAATACAATTAAACTGAATTAAGTGGAAAAATAAACAAACACATAAATAATGTATCAAGACATCAATTTTTAAAGCCCAACTTAGTAATAGTAATAGTAATTACTAGTAATTACTATTACTGTTACTAATATCACATTACTAAATAATGTATCAGGACATCAATTTTTAAACTTATTCCTTGTACATTGTGAATATCATTTTTTTGTTCTGATTTTTAAATTGTGCCGTGTTTGAGTGTCACACTAAAAAAGTAAAAAACAAAACAACTGGACTTGTTTTCCGTAGTTTGAAGACGTTTCATTTCCTCTCCAGGAAGCTTTCTCAATTCAAAAAGTCTGGAGTAATGTGGAGTAACAAGCTTTATACTACTGCCCAACAAAGGCCTTGTAATGGCTTAGATGACATGCGAATTGAACAGAAACAGGTCCACCCCCTTAGCAATGGGAGTTGTTAAGGTCATTGTGTAATGATCAGAAGCAGGGGACCCAGAGTTCAGCCAGACCAGCAGAGGTTCAGATCAGTTTCTTTTATTAACTAATATCAAAAACAGGGAAAAGCCAAAGAGACCGTCGAAACAAAAGACGGCAGATAAACAAACAGTCCAGCAGGGCAGGTGAAACAGGAACAGACAGAACAGGATGGCTCAGGTTTCTGGAGACAAGGCAGTCAAAAATCCAAAAGCAAAACATAAACTGAATATTGCAGGAGGAGACTCACCCATAAACTCAACAAGACGACCTGGCACTGATGTCTGGTCTCAACAGTTTATATGGAGGAGGAAGCAGGTGAAACCGGTGAGAGATGATTGCAGCAGGTGTGCAGAGTAAGTAATTAGACCAGACATCAGTGCTGAGGCTCAAAACAAGAATAGATCAGAAACCAAACCTAAACTAAAAAGCTGACAGGACAAGTGAACAGGAACAGAAACTACACCAGACTTGATAAGAAACAAAACAACCCATAAGCACAAACCTAGAACAGAAAATAAAGCTAAGACTAAAACTGAATGACACAACAGGATAAACTAAAACAATAAACAAGCTAAACAAGAACCTAGACAAGACAAAACTCAAAGTACCCAGAGAACCTAAGACAGGAGAGTAAAATAACTTACATAACATAAACCAGAACAGAACCCAGAATATTACACATTGTATGCCATCAGATTGAACCGAAACTGGTCCAGTCCTCTGCAACAGGGAGTCGTTAAGGTCGTTATTGACCTGGCTTACAGGAACAATGGTTTGATCACCCGTATGTGTCAGGACTCAGCAGGCAGAGCCGTGCAGTTTCTGCCGGTTCTGCCTTCTCCGCTCTCTCCGCAGGTAACTGCAGTTGACAGGTGGGCGGGGTGCGCACACCTGCAGTTGGTTCAGCAGTGTTCGGCGGGACTATAAGAACTGCACTCGGACAGCAGGAGGACGCCAGAGTGTTAACTGTTGTGGTATGCCTCAGTGGCCACTGTCTCACGGCAGTTTACCTGTTTCCCGTGCTGATCTCTGTCTTCTGTGTCTCCCAGGTTCCCTCTCATGCTCCCTTGGCTTCCTCTCGTGTTGGATCCCTCATCTGTGTGCTCTCAAGCTCTGACGCTGCGAGCCAAGTTCTCTGGTTCCTTTCGTCCCGGATTCTGCTCCGGACTACCTCTTGTGCTCCCTAGGTATTACCAAGCCGGGCTGAGAAGCCTCACCAGATCTACCTGGTTGCTCCTGCTGTCCTCTGATCCCTGGACCTGCCGGCTCGGATCCTGTTCAAAGCCGTCTTCCATTGGCCGCTCAGTCACCTGCTTCCATCACAGTCAGGCAAGAGCTGAGTCCGCTCCGCTTCCCCCGGTCTGGTTTCTGTGCTTTGTGGTAAGCTTACGTTTCTCCGACATATCATTCAGTACCTTTACCCAAGCTAATCATTTCCTCTTCCCTCCTAGATTGAGCGTGTCCCGCTTGTGCTTCTCTCTTCGTGGTCTCCACTTCGTGACAGATCCTCCCATGCCTTACTATCCTCTCAATTTGTTCAATAAACATCTTTAACTGCTTCCTGTTTTCCGAGTGTGTTCTGCATGTGGGCCAAATACGTAAAGCCAAACATGACACTATGAGGGTGAGGATTGAGGTGATGATTGGCCGGAATTAACCCTATAGCTGTTTTATACGTTTTTGAGAGTTGGAACCTAACTCCTCCTCCTCTGTTTAAGGTTGTTTTTTCTCTTTACAAAGATGGCTTCCTTCACACCCCTTTCTTCTTTGTCCAAAATGTGAACATTTTGGTCCTCAAAAGAGTGTCCTTTGTCCTTAAGGTGTAGGTGGACAGCAGATTCTTGTCCTGAGGAGGTAGCTCTCCTGTGTTGAACAGAGGAAGAGGACTTAGGTTCCAACTCTCAAAAACTTATAATACAGCTATGGGGTTAATTCCGGCCAAGCATCACCTCAAACCTCACCCTCATACGGGTGATCAAAACATCGTTCCTGTTAGCCAGGCCAATAACAACCCTAACGACTCTGTGTTGCAGAGGAGTGGACCAGTTTCGGTTCAATCTGCATGTTAGCTGTAACAATTATACATTGTTTAAAGTTATTTAATGTTTCATAAATAACTCTCTGTTAAGTATTGTCTGGTGATAATCAGCTCTTAAGATGATATCAGGACAATGGTTGAAAGGGATGAATTCGAACACTAGCGATCTTTTAACAGCAAACTCTGCACACACATAGAATAAAGGAGTGACAACTTCTTTTCAAGTTCAATAATTTAATAACAGAAATAAAATGAACATCCAGAGAACATCACTATGTCATGCTGTTTATCTGAATTAACACTATATTTCAATCAATAAATCCTCTCTACTAGGCTAGTGAAACTTAACTAAACTACTAAGCAAAATTAAGATAAAAAGAAACTAAGCTAAGGAACTATTTACATGCAAAAGTAAACAAAAGACAAAACACAAGTGGTTAATCATAATCAGAATAATTCAGTGAATCCTGTTAACCGCAGATCTGATTTAATAAGGCATGGAATGGAGTTAAATTAGCTTGAGTAATTTAGAACTACATTTGGCATGTTTTCAATCCATTCACAATGCGAATCCTGAGTTAAACAAAACATTATTTGATGAAATAATATTTTGTTTAAGTTAAATAACCAAAGTTCAACTTAAAGAATGTGAATTGAGGTTAAACTATCTTAACTAATTCAGAACAACATTTGACATGTCTTTCAACCCATTCACAATGCAAATCCCAAGTTAACAACAACATTATTTTGAGTAAATAACATTCTAAAGACTGATTTGCTCAGTAAAATGATTACTTTAGGAGCGCTTGAATTTATCAATGCAATGATACCTCCGCGAGCTAGGGGGTGCTGTGGCGCTCGGTCGTTAAAATCGGTTAATCCTAAAGTTATCAAAATGCCTTTAAATCGACATTAATATTCAATATTAATGTGGGAATAAGGCTCATAGCTCTATCGAACGACGGCGGAGCGAAACAAACAAGCGGTATGCTTTAAAACAAGCTCCTTTGAAAATCTGAAGCTACCAGAAGCTAATAGCATTTTGGCTAGCGGACTTTCAGCGCTAACAAATAAAAGCTTCGGTTTTTATTTTAGTCATAATGAGTGGGGCGGATAACGTAAAGATTAATGTCCCATCAATCTATGAAACCCTTGTGGAGATAACATTTGTTATAACCATTAAAAAGACACTTGAATGAGATTAGCAATGCCATGGAACCGAATGCTAGCATAAGCTACTCCCGTTAGCCTTTTGTTAAATCATCATGCACAACGCATCACACAACATTTCCAAATGAACCAGTTAAATTACCTTTTGGGTCTCTCTGTCCAACCTGTCGGTGCCTCGTGTGAGTTCAGTCCACTTTGGTCATCCAAGGAAGGCAGTGAAAGGGGAACCGGTTAGCAGCAGCAGACCAGGCCATGAGCTGACACATGGTCGGGATCGGCCTGGTCGGAGGCCTGGGTTCTGCGGCTGGGTTTCTCAGTATGCGAAAGCTGGCCTTTTCTGGGTTTTCAGCTCCGTCTGGAGTCCGCATTCCTGTAAAGGCTGAGGAGAAATAAACAAAGCTGTTTTTGGCCAGGAGGGATTATCCCTCCGGCGTTTTACGCTTAAGTTAAGACAGCAGACCTAACTCTGAGTTGCCTGGTTATATTCCCCGGGCGACGAGAGATTTCTCCCTGTGCTGGCTGGTGCGTCCTTCAGGCCCTGCCAGGGCTCATCGTTGTTCAGGCTTCTTCCTTTGTCTCAGCAGAAAGAAGGTGAACATGAAGTAGCTTTGTCCTGGACTGCTCCAGGGAGAGGTGGTCTGAGAGAACTGGTCAGAAGTAAGCTTGGTCAGAAGAGCTCTGACCTTTTGTCTGTGGGGGTGGTTTACAGCAGCACCCTGCTGAGAGAGAGCCCGTCCCAGTCTTAAACTCTCCTTTGTGGCTGTGGGGAAGACTGAAAGACTCGGGGGTTTTCCTGTGGGAGCAAGCTTTTGCACTGATCGCACCCTGCAGAGAGGGCTGTCTCTCTGAAAGTGTGAAATCCTTTTGCTGACAAACCCCTTTAGAGTTGTCCTCCTGTCAAATGTTCAGAATTCAATCTGACTTTATTTTTTTTATCATGGCTTTAATATGGCACAACATAGCAAATCCATTACAAGGCCTTTGTTGGGCAGTAGTATAATCTTTGAATTTCTTATGGCTCTTTTCTGAAGCGGTTGTATTGTATCTGACTTTTAATGCGCCTAGGAGGATGGGCCTCCATGTCCTTAAAAACAGCTCGCCTGATCTCTGGTTCACTAAAACACAACCTGACAGGAAGGACCAAAAGATCTCACTAAACGCAAACTAACTCCCTAGCTGACAAGTCAATGGTTGGTCCCTGCTAAGGTGGCATGGCTTCAAAGTCCTTCACCTTGGCCACACCCCTCTTCCAGACAGGTAGCAGCCATGTCCCCAAACCAGATGACTCAATATAAGAGAAACATAATTAATGAAATACAAGTTGAAACCACAGTGGGAATTACATTTTAAAATATATGCACTGAACAGTTCTGTTTGGATCTGAAAACTGGTCCCACTGAGAGCCGGTCTGGTTCTGGTGTCTGGTGCCGGTTAGTTCTTGCTGCCACTCTGAGGGAACCAGGAGCTCAATGATGATGTTGGATCAACATGTTGGACCTTCATCCTGTCAAAGAAAATGTCTTCAGAGCTGCTGCTGGTGTCTGTCCAACTCATCTTGTCCTTTGTTGTCCTCTCAGTCCAACAGGTGGTGAAGGTGGATTCAGAAGAGAAGTCTGTCCTGTTGCCCTGCAGAACCACAGCTACCCTTCCTGGAGATGCTAGAGTGGAGTGGAGGGACAGGAGAAACAGGAGGGCCCATGTGTATGCGAACGATTCTGATCATCCTGAAGAATTGGACAAGCGATACAGAGACAGAACCAAGATGAACAAAGACCTGCTGAGAACTGGAGACCTCAGTCTGACTCTGGAACACCCCACAAATAGAGACATAAACATCTACACCTGCAGTGTCTTCAGTAGGGACGGAAACATCCTGATGAAGAAACAAGTTCATCTCCAGGTCAAAGGTCAGTGATTTGAGTCTATGGGTCAAAGGTCAAGGGTTTAAATCGTTGGATCAAAGGTCAGTGGTTTAAATCTGGGTCAAAGTTGAGTGGGTTAAATGTGATGTCGTATTTCTCCAATCAGCTGATCAGTTGTGCTAGTGCTTTCAAAGATGTATTAATAATAATGTAGCCTTGGTGTGGGAACAACCTCAGCAGGAGGTGACAGGTGGAGATAAGGTCACTGAGGCAGGTAAGGGTCTTACACAGGAAGGCAGATGCAGGCTGACAGATCTGATGGGTTGTTAATGATGGTGGTCAGAGAGCAGAAAGCCAATGAGACGTCCAACATACAGAAAACAAGAACTTGGTACTAAACTTGGCAGGGCAGGAAATGAAAGCTGGACATTCTGTCACACAGTGGCTTTTAGTAACCTGGCGCTAGCTGATTGGAGAAATCACTCAATGATTCAGATTACAATGTCATAGACTGTTTGTTCAGTGACAAACCCACCTTCAGCTGGGCAAGGACATGACAGAGAACCCCTCAAGGGCAGATACTAAATGCCCAAAACAGAGTCCAGGAAAAAAAAAAAACGACTGTTGGACAAAACGTCCTCAGTGTGGACAGGAGATCCAGCAGAAAGCATCAGACTGACCCAACCAGAAGTTGGTTCAATCAATCCAAGCAAGGCAGGTGGAGGGAGCCTGAAGGACGCAGGAGTCATAAAACAGAACAAACAGAGTTCAGGTGGCTGACCTGGAGGTCGTCTCGTGGACTTTGTGTTTGACAGGAAGAAAAGAGAAGCTCTGATCCGACCTCAGTGTGGAAACTGCTCTGCAATAGCAGTAGAACCAGAATTATAATAAAACTGTTTACCATAGTGCTCCACTTCTGCATATTGCTGCAGAACCTTCATGGAGTCTGGTTCTTCAGCAATTTTAGATCCAGAACCCAGTTGGTTGTTCATGGAGTCTGGTTCTGCAGAAGCTTTAGACCCAGAACCCAGTGGGTTTTTTCGTGTAGTCTGTTCCAGAAGCAGCTTTAGAACCATAACCAGATAGTTTATTCATGTATTCTGGGTCTAAATCAGAAGCAGCAGAACCCAGAGCAGCAGCAGGATCCTCTGGTGTTCCTCAGACCTTCTGATCAGCTCTGACCCATCCTCAGTGTGGAACCACCAAGTGATCCTTTAGCAGAGTGGGAGTGGGAAGTTATCATCTGGGTGGAGCTGACAGAGATGTTGAGATGTTCTGAGTGGAACCTGCTGCTGCTGCAGGAACCAGGAGGCTGGGAGGTGATGAAGGTGTGTGTCAGTGTGTTCATGGAGAACATGTGAGAGATGCTGAGTGGAGCCACCAGAGAGGACTGTTGTCCTGGAACAAAGACATGCTGGATGGAACTCTGCTTCTCTTCAAGGTTCCACTTTAGATCCACAGATGAAATGTGAGAAAGAGCAGCAGCTGCACACTGCTGGTCAGCAGCAGCTGGACTAAAGATCCCAGCAGCATCAAGACTCTGATCCTCTGCAGCACCTTTCTGTTACCTTCTGCTCTCACCTGCTGCTGGCCTTCAGCTCTACCCACAATCCTTCAGTGATGAAGACCTGCTGCTGGCCTTCAGCTTTACCCACAATCCTTCAGTGATGAAGACCTGCTGATGGCCTTCAGCTTTACCCACAATCCTTCAGTGATGAAGACCTGCTGCTGGCCTTCAGCTTTACCCACAATCCTTCAGTGATGAAGACCTGCTGCTGCTGCCTCTACATTTATTTATTTTATTTATTTATTTATAAACATTTATTAGAGGATCAGCCCCATGAGATGAAGCATCTCGTTTTCATGGGGGTCCTCAGTAACATATCCAAACAATGTAGAAAGGAAAACAACAAAGTAGATACAATATACAAGATACAAGAAAAAGACCACACCGCACTCACACGCACACACACACTCACACACAAGCTCTCACTAACCCCTCAACACAGAAAGAGTAAAGTAAATCACAGTAATTCCCAAACCGCAGTAATTATACCACTAGACAATAAAACCTTATATAATCTTAGACTCAGCATGATGGTGATCTGAAAGTCAAGCATTTCAGAAATGATAATAAGTAGGGCATAATACTCCCAAATATAACTGACAGAGTTGACATTACTAGATACGTATATTTCTACAGATAAACACATTCATACAACCATAACTAACATGACACATATTACTACTAAATCTAGAATACTAAAAACATAGACAAGTGGTCTGAAGATGTGTTAACAAAGCAGTTCGGAACAGAGGAAAAGACGTAAGCGAACGGATAGATGCAGGAAGGCTGTTCCAATCACGAGGGGCTTTAACACAGAAAGCATGTTTCCCAAATTCTCTCTTAACTCTGGGGACAGTAAAGAAGATCTGTTCGTTGTGACGAAGATTATATTGTGAGCTGTAAGGCACTAAATATTGGGATAAGTAAAATGGATATTGAAAGTAAATGCATTTAAATATAAGTTGAAACCAATGATATTGTCTTCTGGCTGAAGGTGCAAGCCAGGACAGCTGGTCATACAAAATACATCTCCTCTTCCTCTGTTGTTCTCTACGGCTCCTCTTCCTCTGTTGTTCTCTACAGCTCATCTTCCTCTCTATTGTTCTCTCAGGCCATCAGGTGGAGGTGGAGGAGGGGACGGAGTCTGTCCTGCTGCCGTTCACAACATCTGGGCTGCCAGGAGATGCTGGAGTGTTCTGGTGGGACAAAGACAGTTCGAGAGTTCATTTGTTTGAGAAGGGTTCTGATCAGGATGAAGAACAGGACCAGCTCTACAGAAACAGAACCAAGATGAAAGAAGGTGCGCTGAGAACTGGAGACGTCAGTCTGACTCTGATGAATCCCACAGAGGAAGACAGTGGAGAGTACAGATGTAGAGTCAAGAAGAGAGGAGAACTGTGGAGAGGGAAAAACATTCAGCTGACAGTCAAAGGTTTGTCTCTCTGCCTGTCTAAATGTCTACTCTTTCTCTTTAAATGTTTGCACCTGATCTTCAACCATTGTGTCCCCAGTGGAAAGACGTGCCACACGGATTTGGTCTTCCTCATTTAAACTCCGACCAGCTCTCGACATTTTTCATAAAAAATGCCACCAAACTCGTTATAAATCTCTCATCTACCCAGCCAATCAGTACTTGACCGCGAGCGCCTGTTGGAGTTACGGTCATGTAGTGTTTTTGGACTTATAACTACTGCTACGCTCAACTGTTTACGTGGCTTCGGCGTACTACAGGTACCAGTCCCGGAGGCCTGTGAGGCGGCGGAATCGACGAGCAGCTCACGCCGGTGGAGAGCGAAGCGGAAGCGGTGTAGCCAGTGTCCGAAATTAACTTCCTGATTCACCGGCCAAGTTGGCCGGTAGATGTAAAAATCAACCGGCCAGGCATATTTTTTACCGGCCAAAATATTAAACCTGACCAGACCTCAATTTTTATCAAAAATTAATAGTGAGATTTTGTTCATTTTCAGGGGGCGTGGCTGTCTGGACCCTGGAAGAGAATTCTTATTTTCCTGACTTTAATAAGAAAATATTGTAGTTGATTATAAAAGACACAATAAGAATTATCACATTTACATCCAGGCAATAAAAAACACTACAGATTATCATTATTCTATCCGTGTTGGTCTAATTTGTGAATGAGGCAGAGATTCATCAAGCCTGTACGGTTCAACATTTTTCTCTCAGCTGGAACACTTAAAGCACGCAGGGGTTCGCGCTGCGTCTTTACGCTGATCCAGCTGCTGGATTTTAACCTCGTGTGCTACGTGCGAGGGATAAACAGTGGGGGAAATGCATAAATAAACACTGTAACGGGCTCCTTTAGAGGGAAGAGAATGAATAATGGGTCTGAGCTGAAGCCCCTGATTTTACAAGTTCCTTAAAAAGTCCGCACCTATATTACATGTAACGTAATTTTGCGCACCTGAATTCATGAAGGCTTTATCTGGGAGCCGCTCTCCCCAGAAATAAGATGTGAAAGAAGCTGAACCAGCTCCGCAGAAGGCGGGTCTAGACTGATCTCTGTGAACGGATCATTCGCAGCCCAGACGGGCTTTGTTATTTATTTATTTTTTTTAATTTATTTGGTACAAAGATTTACTCGCCATGTGGCAGCTAGCCCTCTGAAATTCACTCGCCAAACGGGAAATTTACTCGCATTTGGCGACTGGCGAGTGTTAATTTCGGACCTTGGGTTTAGCCAGCCGAAGAAGCGCGGCTGCCGAGGAGGCTTAGCAGCTAAGCTAAAGGCTAACCCATTCAGATCGCCGCTCCCGTCCATCTGGCTTTCCAATGTCCGCTCACTGGACAACAAATAGACCATTTACAGCTCGAACTTTCTGCAAAGAGGGATTTTAGAGAATGCTGCGCTCTGATTCTGACCGAGACATGGCTCAACTCAACAATCCCAGACCAAGCCGTTAGCCTGGAGGGGCTAACTACTTTCCGCGCCGACAGAAACAAAGAACTCAGCGGTAAGACCCGAGGAGGAGGACTCTGCGTTTACATCAATAACAACTGGTGTAAAAATGCTAGAATAGTCACAAGCTTTTGCTCTCTGGACATCGAGACCCTGATTATTAGCTACAGACCTTTTTATCTGCCTAGAGAGTTCACTGTGGTCATTATCACAGTGGTTTATGTTCCTCCGAGCACTAATACAAAAGAGGCCATAAGTGTTCTATATCGGACAATCTCTGAGCTGCAATCTGCACATACGGAGGGCGTTTTCATCATTGCTGGGGATTTTAGTCAGGCAAATATGAAAACTGTTCTCCCCCTTATTTCTACCAACACGTGGATTTAGCTACTCGGGGAGAGAACACTCTACACTTAGTTTACACAAATATTAAAGGCGCATTCAAGGCAGCCCCCCGCCCCCACCTCGGCTCTTCAGACCATCTCTCTGTGATGCTAATTCCTGCATACAGGCCCCTGCTGATCAGAGCTAAACCTACAGTGAGGCAGGTGAGGGTGTGGACTGAGGGAGCAATGGAGGCACTCTAGGACTGTTTTGAGTGCTCTGACTGGGACATGTTCAAAGCTGCAGCAACTTATGAGGACAAGATAAACATTGATGAGTACGCCATGACTGTGTCAGCCTACATCAACAAATGCATTGAGGACGTCAGCACCACCAAGACCATCATCACCCGAGCAAACCAACGACCCTGGATTACTGAGGAGGTTCATCAAGCGCTAAAAGCATAGAACTCAGCCTTCAAGTCTGGTGACAAGGAGGCACTGAGGACAGCGAGAGCCAACTTGAACCGTGTCATCAGGCTAGCAAAGTGGAACCACAGTCAGAAAATCCAGAAGCTTTTCCATGACGCCAGCAACACCAGGAGCATGTGGAAAGGCACACGGGCGATCACTGAATACAACACGCCCTCCCCCCGGTGGGTGAAGTTGATGCTGACTTCCTCAATGGACTAAATAACTTCTTTGGGAGGTTTGAGGCACTAAACAGCACTCCAGCAGTTAAAGCTGTTCCCCATCAAGAAGAGGAGGTCCTCTGCCTTGACACTGCCGATGTGTGGAAGACTTTGAGGAGAGTCAACCAGCAGAAGGCCCCAGGTCCTGACAACATACCTGGGCGGGTGCTCAAGGAGTGTGCAGGTCAACTGGCTGGTGTCCTCACAGACATTTCTAACACCTCACTGGACCAAGCCATAGTGCCAGCATGCTTTAAGTCTGCCTCCATCATTCCGGTGCCGAAGAAACCTCAAGTCACCTGTTTCAACGACTACTGGCCTGTTGCACTGACTCCCATCATGATGAAGTGCTTTGAAAGGCTGGTGAAACAACACATCGTCTCCAGTCTCCCCCCAACACTCGACCCGTTTCAGTTTGCCTACCGACAGAACCGCTCCACTGAGGACGCCATCTCCTCTGCTCTTCACCTGAGCCTGGCACACCTGGAGGAGAAGAACACACACTCAGTTCGGCGTTTAACACCATCATCCCACAGCATCTGGTGGGAAAATTAGAACATCTGGGCTTCAGCACACCCCTTCGCAACTGGCTGCTGGACTTCCTCACCAACAGACCTCAGTCGGTCCGGGTCGGACAGAACACCTCTGATGTCATCACCCTCAGCACGGGCTCCCCTCAGGGCTGCATCCTGAGCCCCCTGCTGTTCACCCTGATGACTCATGACTGCGTCCCCAGGTTCACCACCAATCACATCGTGAAGAACACGTGGTGTTCCCAGACCAGAAGAAAGAAAAAAAAGGGAACACCACGTCACTGGTGAAGAAGGCACAGAAGCGCTTGTACTTCCTGCGGAGGATGAGGAGAGCCTGACTGCCCCCGCCCATCCTCAAGACCTTCTACAGAAGCACCATAGAGAGCATTCTGACCAGCTGTCTCTCTGTGTGGTGTGGAGGCTGCAGTGCCTCTGACTGGAAGAACGTGAGGAGAGTGGTGAGGACAGCAGAAGGGATCATCGGGGCTCCTCTTCCCTCCATCAAGGACATTTCGTCCCAGCGCTGTGTGTCCAGAGCCCATAACATCATCAGTGACCCCTCACACCCCCACCATGGACTGTTCTCCCTGCTGCTTTCTGGGAAGAGGTTCCACAGCATCCGCTGCAGGTCCACCAGGTTCTGCAAAAGCTTTTTCCCTGCTGCCATCAGACTGTTGAACTGCTGAACTATAACCCATAAACTCTGCACAACATTTGCATATTTGCAGATTTTGCATCATTGCATCTCCATCCAGCATTACAAATGCTGCCAAACTCTTTTAAAAGCATTCTTGCACAAATGCCCTTTGCACAATCAAATTCTGTACATACAAATGGTTTTTAAACAATACTCACCTGTACACTGTAACTTTCTCCTGCATTGTCTACATTTAAATTGTTTACTTTTAAATCACTGCTGCACCTTATACTGTAATTTAACTTTTACTGCAATTTACAAGCTGTATGCAACGAAATTTCGTTCTGTACGCACTCTGTGCTTACAAAATAACAAATAAAGTTGTCTAAGTCTAAGTCTAAGGATGTACTGAACTGTTTTAATAAATAGAGAATTTCTGCAAATAATTTTTTATTTAAAAACAAAGAAAAATGTTTGCTTTGTTAGCAGCAGTTCTCCAAAACATAAAAGACTTTTATTTAAAGTCTTTTATTTAAAGAGTTTAATAAGTGGTAAATGACTTGTACTTGTACAGTCCTCTAACTGGTCCAATGACCCCAAAGCTCTTTCCACTGCAGTCAGTCACACAGTCACACCCTGATGGTGGTTTGTTAGCAGCCACAACTGACCTGGAGCAGGAGTGAGGAGAAAATGTTGCAGCTGACTAATCAGATACATCACAGTTTGACTGTTCACTGGTCATAGCTGAGCAGAGCTTCTTCAGCTCTGTTGACTCAAACCTCCCTTCAGTTGTTGGAGGTAATAATGATAATAACTTAAAAACATAACTAGACTCACACAACCATCAGACCTGAACAGTGCCCCCCCCCCACCCCTTCCCTCCTCTCAGTGACTCCAGTCAGTCCAGCATGGTAAAATATTTTTTTGCTCAGGAAATAATTTTAAGTCCTTTACAGGCTGTTCTATAGAGATGGTTCATATTCTGGTTTATTTACATGCATGCCACAATGTTTAGGACCAGGGCCCCGTTCTTCGTACGTTGCTTAAAACATCCGAGATCAAATGACACATCCAAGATGATTTCATCCGGCTAATCATGATCCGGCTAATTGGGTTCTTCCAACACACCTGTTGTTTATGATTAGTATGGCTGGATTGAGTTATCTGAGACAACTGCGCGTTCATGCGTTTGTTTAAAAGGGGAAATGTATCGATAGTAGAAACATTGATCAGCAACGCTGCTATTGGCTGTTCAGCATGGCCAAAGAACGCCCACAGTTTTTCTCCCAAGCAGAACACGAGCTTTTAATGGAAGGTTATGCTGAATTTGAGTCATTAATTAAAACACCTCAAAATCTGTTAAAGCCAGGAGAGAGTGCTGGCAAAAAGCAGCAGACAAATTAATGCGTAAATACTGTCCATGGTAGATGTTTCTATCACTTTCTACAGTATGTATTTTTGCATTTTGATAATCTCATATTTACTTTTTTCTTTTATATCAGAGCCTCCACGGGACCCACTAGAACATGGGGACAAGTAAAAGTGAAATACAAGAATATTCTACAAAATGGTAGCCTTTAATTATTATAATTTATTTTAAAAAGGCACTTGTTATGTCAAGAGATCCAAATTTCAGTGTCATTCCTTAGACACTGGAAGTAAAGGACGCGTGCAAACTGGGAATTTTAACAAAAAAAATCTTTATCCATAAAAAATTAAATTTTTCCTTTTCCAAGTCATCCACAGTTTACACGGTAAAACTGTATTGCTCCGTGGCTAGATAATCCATCCATAGTTTTTTTTCTAATACAATATACGGCTCGACAGGAAGCAAGCCTTTCAAAGTAAAACTAAACTTCACAATAAAATGGCCTGAACAAATCTTCTTACTGAATATGATAAAAATAAAAAGCAAACCATCATACAAATAAATTAAATATTTTCTATTTATGGCTCTAACACCACCTTTTCCTCTTTAAAAGCCACTGTTAAATGATGTGTTTGTCTGTTTATAACAGCCACCAAGAAAATCTCTCTACTGTCGCGCTGCGCTAAAGGATCCTGTCTATTGCGCAATACGCGATTAATTCGAAAAAGCTCTGAAATTATTCTTGCACCTTCCGTAACAGGTTGCTGTCGTAAAAATGGACATGGCTACGACAGACTTCCCCATCTCCTCCGCTTATAAAGCTGCGATCTAATCCTGTTTACATGAAATAAACCTGCTCGCCAGCAGGTTTAAGTTTGCGCACATGTTGTGTCAGGTCTAAACACCTAGAACATCATATAAACAGGGAAAGAAAGGCACAAAGACAATTAGTTTGGTTTCATTCTCGATGAGAGTAGGGAGAGACCGCACAGTTACAGTAATCACAGTAATCTCCTGCCCACTCTGTCGGTCTCAACGTTCTCCTCGATTTTATTAAGAAAGGGGTGTGTCCCTAGTTACAATGACTGAGGCTGTACTGAGGGGTGGGGAACAGATAGTTTACAGCCTCAGTTGTCAACAAAGATACACAGCTGAGTAATCACGTTCAGTCAGCACATAATCTTGTAGCTGAGTCTTCTTGTTTCAGGAAGGGAAGAAACAGAGTCTCTTCTGTTTCTTCACAGGGGACATGATTAAGCTATCATGTGAGTAATATGATTATATCAGAAGCTTACATTACTACATCATAAGATAAATCGGTTAATGAAGTATAAACATTAATCTCAACATGTTGCTATGACAACAACTGCAGAATGAGTTTTGAAGAACCAAACCATCCAAGATCATGCCAAATCGTCAACAATCAAATCCAGCTAACTGAGTTAGCGATGTACGAAGAACGGACCCCTGGCTTGGTATTTTGGCATGATACCACATACCTCTAGAGGAAAATGACAGGATAAGGAGAGATAATGCTGCAATCCAGTTGTAGTCAGAACTTGGAAATCCCAGCTTCAGATTGGAAAAATCGACTGTAATGGCAGCTATTCCTCAGAAAGTCGCAGAGTACTTTAAAGGCTGATTGTTGGATCCAATATGGCTGCCCCTCACAATTACAATAAGCAGTGATAAAGCAGGTTTATTTTACAACACACAGATGTAAGACTGCATTTAAAATCAATGTACCGGCTGCAACTCCAAACCGAACACATTAAAAGTGCTGTTTGCACATGGAAAGTACCGCTTGTAGCGGCCCCTCGGATTTATTGATCAAGATGCAGAGAGTTTCAAACGGGTGTCGGTTTCGTCCTTTCAACGAGCACCATGCACTATATTTAATTCAATTCAATTTTATTTATATAGCGCCAATTCATGAAACATGTCATCTCAAGGCACTTTACAAAGTTAAGTTCAATCATATTATACAGATTGGGTCAGATTATACAGATTGGTCAAAAAATGTTCCTTTATAAGGGAACCAGTTGATTGCATCAAAGTCCCGACAAGCAGCATTCACTCCTGAAGAAGCGTAGAGCTACAGGGAGAGTCATCTGCATTGTATATGGCTTTGCAGAAATCCCTCATACTGAGCAAGCATGAAGCGACAGTGGAAAGAAAAAACACCCGTTAGCGGGAAGGAAAACCTCCGGCAGAACCAGAACCAGGCTCAGTATGAACGGTCATCTGCCTCGACCGACTGGGGTTAGAGAAGACAGAGCAGAGACACAACAAGAGAGACAAAAAAGCACAGAAGCACACATTGATCTAGTAATCTGTTCTACATTAGATGGTAATAGTGGGTGATCTGTCTTCCCTGGATGATGTCACAGTTAACAGAACGCCAGACCAGGTGTACCTACTATGAAGAAAAAAGAGAGAGAACAAAAAGTTAAAAGCTGAAATGACAACAGTCATTTCAATGTAATGCAATGCAAATAGCAGTAGACTGGAGAACAGTAAAAATCAGTAGAGTGAGAAAAATTGGCCCTGATGTCCTCCAGTAGCCTAAGCCCAGTGTTGGGAAAGTTCTCTTTCTACGTGAACTAGTTCAAAGTTCAGTTCACACATTTTAAAATGAACTAGTTCAGTTCATAGTTCATAATTCAAAATTTTGAACTAAGTTCACAGTTCCAAAAAATGAACTAGTTCATAGTTCTTTTTTTTTCATATATTGCTCAATTACACCATAGCCTACTGTAGAACCACAGACAGCAATTATTTTATCAGTTGTAACACTGAAACTGTGCGTCAGATTTTATCTTCATATCCAGTTTTGAATCCTTATCCAACCAGGGTTTACATTAGCATTGAGGGGACAGCATTTCCCCATTGTTGCTTTAACGCTTTGTTGCTGTCCATTCACTTCACTCTAGTAGCAGCTGCAGCTTTCACTCCAACAGTATATTCTCAAAAACATCAGGAAAAATGTGCTGCTTGAATGGTCTTTTTTATGAGGAATTATTAAAAGAAAAACAGGAAAGTAGTCTTTAAGGTGCAAATGTTTTTTTTTATTTTAATATTTTTTTCCATTTGAAATTCCATTTCAGTACATACTAAAAAGGAATACTGGAATCCTGGAAAATTATACCAGGCAGGTTTAACAAACAAGTTACATGAATAGTAAAACCCTCAAGAACATTTTAACACAAACTGAGGGACCAGGCTGATGTAGGAATTTAAGGTTGAACTTGAAAGTGCAATATTCAAAGTGCAAAACATTTAAACATTATCAAGTCACTTTTCAATTTTTTGGCCATTGAATAAGTAAAAAAAAAAAAAAACAATAACTTAAAAGACTCAGAGTCTGGTTCCAAGGCCATGGACAGTGCTTCTACTTTCTGTCCAGTGAGTGAAAATACCTTAACTGAATGAATATCTGTCACTGGTTACAGTCCACATAAATAACTAAAATAATACTAATTAATGAAAAGTATGCAGGGCCAAGGACAGTGTTATTTTCTGTCCAGCCCAAAAATCCCTTATCTGAATGAAGATCCTCGGTCACAGTGGTCTCTCCCTGGTGGATCTGCTGTTTTTTGCTTCCTGTAAACAAGATATGCCCTGTTATTTTCATGCAGTTCACCTCTGCACATCAATATAGTCATCTCCATTGGAAATACATTGTACTTCCACAGCCCAATAAACAGATCACAACAATATTTAATATACCTTCAAATCTTTTTGTTGGCATTCAAGATCAGCTGCTTCTCAAAGTTGGCATCTCCCAGCCGGTTTCTCCTCGGTCTGAATGAGATAACAAGAAATTTGAACATCATGATTATGTTTACTGTGCTTATTACCAAATAATAATAATTATGTAATATAATCACACTTTATTCTTACCTGAATATTAGACCACCGATGCTAAAGAGCCTCTCTACTGGAGCGCTTGAGGGCAGGGCAGTGTTGTGTTTTATGAACAGCCTTCTGAGCTTTGGAAACTGCATGAATTCATCAAACCCATCTGTGGTTGGGGCATCCAAATAGGTGTCCACTTCAGATTTTTGAAAAACCTGAGGATTTTTGTTACGTCTGAAGAATGATGCTGCAGGATCTTTCTTGTCACTTTTACCACTGGACTGGGCTTGACCTGAGTCTCTCGCAGCTGAGTCATCAGAGTTGAGGGTTTGAAATTCTCTTTTCAGCATCAATCTGTACTGCTGACTTTTTTCCTCATCCTGGACCCAGTCTAGCTTGAATCTTGGCACCAGCATAGCGGAGAGTATGTGGTCCCTCTTCTCCAGAAGACCTGCCAGCCTTGTGCTCAGTGACTCCAAGATACTCTTTATGAGGGGTCGGCATGTAACGAGACCATCTGCTGCAGTGGGCTTTTTGCTCTCATCCAACAGGTCATTCATATCACATTGCAGCTGCACAATGGTTGGAGCCAGGTAGCAAAGAAAGATGTTCTTCTCTGCTTGGAGGATGTTAAGTGCAAGTGCTAATGGCCTCATCACATCCACAAACTTGTGTATGAAGTTGACTTCCTGTGGAGAGAATCGGCGAAAGCCAAACTCATCACTCACAGTGTGCAAAGTTAGCTCGTCATGTAGGGGAGTGGCATCATTTTCAGGGGTTACCTCAGCCACATTAATTTCTACCTTGGTAGTTAGTGTTGCTATGCAAGATAGTCGCTGTAGGAGCCATTTATAGTTGTTGGTGTTTAGGTATGGTTTGTTTCTGGTTTATTTGTTTTGGGTGGTGATGTTTTGTTTAGGTTTACACACTGACCTATATTCTGCTCTACCACTGGTGGCGGTGTGGAGGGGAAGGCTTTATAGGTGCGACGTGAGAGGGCAGAAAGGATTTGGGTGACGGGAGGTCATACAGTTTTTACCGCTTTGTTTGACACAATAGCCTACGTCCACTGGTTAAATTCTGTTATATCCACACTCTCCATAATTACCTGTCCATCTCACTCGTTGTAAAGACCGCCACTCGGATTGTTTGTTCATATACAAACTTACTTCAATAAATGGGAACGCCCATACCTTATCTCCTGGTTTCAACAACATTTTGTAAGCACATTAGACTCCAGATTCCCCGCACCCAGAAGCGACAAAAAGGTGGTTGATAGTCGCTCCATGGCAAGAAATACTCAATTCCATCTTGTGTCATTTGGCACAACAAAGCCAATCCCAAGCTTTTCCTCCACAACATCAGAAGCTTTTGTACTTTGCTTAACCAGGTTCCACAGAGCAGATGCTTTTGCAAAAACAGCCCTCGACATTGTTTTGTAGCGTTTTTCACTTACTTTTTCCGAATCTTTGGCCACTAGATTCAAGGTGTGGGCCATGCACCTTCTGTGTGGGGGAGAGAGGGATGATCTGAGAGAGGCTCAGGCTCCATCTGCTCATCCTCATCTGAGCTCTCATTGGCAGCAGAAAAGGCTGATACTGGTTCACTGTCATCTCCACTTTCAGTTTCAACTGTCTCTGGCACTTCAGTATCAATAACAACATCCATCCCAAAACAGTTGAACGCTTTGACAAAATTTGCAGCATTGTCTGTTACTGTACACACAACCTTGTTGTGGATTTTGAATTCTTTATTAACATCTGACAATAATCTTGCCAACACATCATGTGTATGTGCTCCTTTAATCCGCCGAAATGCCATTGCTGCAGAGTGTCTCTTAGACACGTCAGTTTTGTTTATCCAGTGGATAGTGATTCCCATAAATGCCTTGTTCACAGCTGACCAGCAATCTGCTGTTGTGCACACAGCATCGATCTCAGACAGTTCACTTTTAAGTTCAGATATGTTTTCTTTAAATTTTTTATTTAACAGTGTTTGTACTTGTTTTCTTGATGGCACCTGTCTGGATGGCTGCAACCCCTTAATTAAGTTTATGAATGCTGGGCTTTCCACTTTGCTCAAAGGCTGCAGGTCTCCAACAATAAACTGCACCACCAGGTTGTTCACCTGCGGCTGGGAGATGACAACGGAGCCGCTACTGTACGCAGTTATTGGAATTTGGCTCGAGGATCTGTCCTGACTGTCTTTTGTTGTTTTAGTTGCTTGCACATACCTTGAGAGGCTAGCCGGGTGCTTTAGTTCTATATGCCGTTTCAGATTTGCTTTGGATGTTACTGAAGTGCGGATTTTTTTACTGAAAGCCGGCGGGCAAAGTTTGCAGAGAAATGTAAGATTGTTGCCATCATCCTCACCGACCACCTGGTCATAAAACTGTTTTAATTGATCATACTGCTGCTTTGTCGCCTCCATGCTGCTGTGGCTTCCACTCTGCATTTTGTTTTGATGACGCACGCGGCTGTAGGCTACGACACTGCTAGCTTGTGTTGCCAGATTGGGTGTTTTTCCCGCTACATATTAAGGCCTGTTTACGGTGTGATTTAGCCGGGGTTTCGCCTGGAGGGCTCTATAGAAATTTGGCAACCTATTGAACGAAGTTGAACTGAGAAAGCGTGCCGTTCAGACACCAGAATGAACGAGTTCACAATAACGTTCATCAGGCAGTAATACAGTACGTTCAGTTCACGTTCGCCCAAAATATGAACGCGTTCACTGAACTTTCGTTCAGTGAACGCGTTCAGGCACAACACTGCCTAAGCCTATAGCAGCAAAACTATAAAGGTACCTCAGAGTAACATGAGCCACACTATAAACACCATGAACACCGTGAAAACTAGAGAAAAACAGAAGACATACAAAATACAAAATGTTTTTCTGTAGTTTCACAAATAATTAACGCATAAATCATATTTTCATACCTCATTCCGCTCTCCAAGGGCACTAATCAAAGTTTCTTCCATCCGTTAGCATGCTCTTTAGCTAGACATGCTCTCACAGCTCGGATCTCTTACAAATAAAAGGTACGAACAATACAAGAATAATAAATGAAATCACTAGTGATGTTACATGATGTGCCGAGGCTTCGAGGCGTGTGTCGAGTAATGGAGGGGGCGTTTCCGTAAAGCGCGTATCGAGGCTTGCTTCATTTAGGGGAGGAGCCGAAAACGATGACGTCCGAAGCCTCGCTGCCCGGCTGTACCACGTGACTGCTTCAGGAAGTGGCTCAGAGTTTGCCAGATGACCGGTTCATTCAGAACCAGTCATGGCTGCACGCTGGATCATAAAACAGTTCTGCTAACCAGATGCAGTTTAAAACGCTACTTAGTCTGTTTATAAGTTTCGTTTTTACTAATTCTGCATTTTTTAACTACATGTACCGTATTTCTGTGCCTCAGCGCTTGCTCCTCTCCCCCCCACCCCCCTCCTTTCCCTCGGAGCAGGTGCTTTTATCACCGTTCACCATTCAAAACGTGAATCACTACGTTTAATGTCCTCACATCGGTAGCAACGTGTGCCAGTTAAAGTCAATAGGAGAATTACTAGCTGTGTTTCATGCTCTGATTCTCATAGAATCAGTGGCGCTTCGGTGGGCTACTGCCTCGCGCTTTAATTCAGGTGCGCACTTTTAAGGGTAATTTTAAAGAACTTATAACATCAGGGGCTTCATCTCAGATCTGTCAGTACCCCTGTTCCCTTTATAGGAGCCCTTTACAGTATTTAGTTATGCATTTTCCCCGCAGCGCACCAATGGTGGTAAAATCCGCCCACCGCACCGCCGCACTGACGACAGCAATAGAAATTTGTCTGGTCAGCGCGGCGACTGACTGAGAAACCTGTCGCTGTGAAAGGTGATGATAATGGTTATAAACTGTAACAGTTTAGAATTGCATTGAGCTGAAAAGAGAGGAGACATCAGCAGCTGGATCGTGTGTAAAGACGCAGCGTGAACCTCTGTGTGCTTCAGTGCTGCTGCTGAGGGGAAATTGTTGACCATAATCCCCTCCCCCCCCACGCCCCCAAAATTAGCATAATCTCTCTCTTAACTTTTGATCAAAGTTGAGAGGTCTGATTATTACACAACATGCCATATCATGTCACTACTATTTAGGGAATAATTACACACAGAGAATACATTCAAACAATGTTTTATTATACACATGTGTATACATAATTTATGTAGACAAATTATTTCGTCCTACACCTTTTGTGAAGTCATTCCCAAGAGTCATAATAGACAAAAATTCAATGCATCACACGTGTTAAGATACAGCTGGCTGTGATTATACACCTGGCCAGTAGGTGGTGTCGTGTGCACATGAAGCTTCAAGAAATGAACCCTTTCTCGAACCAATTGGCTCAAGTGGTTCAATGCCTCATGAGGCTTCATCTCACCATCACTAGAAATCACAATGCAAACTCTTTCCTTACAAGATTCAAACAGATGAACACGATAAATATAATGTACTTTTAATGTTTTTTACCATTTCTCTCACCGTGCGTGAGCGTGACATCGGGATGAGAGTAGCAGGAAGTTTAGCGTCACAAAAAAAAACGTCAGAGGAAGAAAACAGAGCTCTTCAAAATAAAAGCAGCACAAACTACAAAGTATCACTGCAGAACCACAATGTCTTGTGAACACATAAAATAATACTGTGTAGGAGAATATTAATGCCATTTTTATCAGACACCGCTTTAAAAGAAATGTATATGGGGTGCTACGAACAAAACAGCTTTCCCTGAAGTTCCCATATTGGAATCCTAACCTTCAGTTGGTTTTTTTGTTTGTTTTTATTTTGGAATCCTGACTTCTTCGACTGCATTAGCTGGACGCGTTTTACTTGGTATAACCTCATTCCCAGCTACTGGTTTTGATTTTCTAAGTAAAAGCCGTGCAACATAAAGAACCGGCAGGAAGGGGAGGAGGAGTTTCTAAAAAATACTACAGCATTAAATATTTTGTGAGAGGAGAGGGAGGAGACAGAGACAGAGGGAGGAACTGGACTGGATGGA
Source organism: Fundulus diaphanus (assembly GCA_037039145.1). Lineage (NCBI taxonomy): Eukaryota > Metazoa > Chordata > Actinopteri > Cyprinodontiformes > Fundulidae > Fundulus > Fundulus diaphanus. The sequence continues at coordinate 52,931,635 of CM073131.1, forward strand.
GGAGGCATGGGTGGTGAAAAGAAGAGCAGATGGGGGAGTGGCTGGCATGTCATTTTCCCAGCATGCCATGGGGACTCACTGCATGTCTGTGTAATGAGCCCTAGGTATTAGGCTGGTTTGTAGTTATTCTTTATTTTGCATGGATCTTCAGTTCTCAGTTTTAAGTGATAAGTGTTTAGTTTGTAGATTCTGTTTTGGATCATGTCGTTAGCTTTCTGTTTCCTCTCTGTCTGTCCTGTTAATGTCTCTCTCTCCATCAGCTCAGCCTTCCTTGCTTTCTCCTGTGTTCATTATTACCTGGTTAACTCCACCTGGTCCTCATGTCTTTACTCCACCTCCTCTCTAGTATTTAAACTGTATGTTTTCGTGTTCTTGATGCTGCTTTCTACTGGTTTCCACTGCTGGTTGTTTACCTGCCTGTACTCTGTGTTCTACCTTCACCATGTTCAGTGACGGTAAGTTTTATTTTTCATTAAATATTACTCAGCTACGCTCTGCATTTGGTTCCTCCTTCATCACACATGACAGTCTGAGGAAGAGGCAGCAAGATCATACCAACTGGAATCTCTTTAGTCTGCTGTTTCTTCTGTTCTTTGACATTTTTCTGGTTATTCTGAACCACATTAGCAGCTAAAGGCATCCAGGCGTCCATCAGAAGTAAAATTAGACCCACAATCACTGACTGTGTCCTATAATGACTTCTCCTCTGTGCAAGTCACAATGTTATGCAGATAATTCTACCTTGTATTTTACTACAACCAAGTTAAAAGCTTTAGATTATCTGCACGTCTTTTCACTGTCTGCTAGATAGAAGATAAGAATGAAATTGTTTTATTTTCTCTCAATAGGGAAACTTGGGCATGACAGTCATTAAAAACTCAGTTACATACAGTTTACTGTAGTGAAAAAAAACAAGCTAATCTAAAGCAGCAGAGAATGAGCTTAATCAGGAAGGGCAAAAGAAAAAAAACAGAGCAAATATTCCACAGTTAATAATACCGAGGTAAAAAAGATGAAATGTTCAGGCTAAACAGCAGAAAAACACCAGACTACTCACAGAATAACATGACATAATACGCTATATGCATGATAGTGCAGCTGCACCTCAGCTTAGCTAAGGCGTGTTTAAGTTTACCTTAGTATCAGTGACAGTGATCAGATCAGAACCGTGCTCTATTACAGGGTTTCTGTTAGATGTAATTAATGGTGGCACACACACAAAATAAAAGCCACCACGCCTTCAGAAGGAAGCTTTTTTAAATATATAAATGTTAAAAACAATGTCAAGCATATGAGCTATCGATTGATTCTATACTATGTATAGCATATATTTGCACACTTATACTAACCTTAATCAGAGTCTGAAATGAATGTAAATATCATGAACCATTAAAATGTGCTTTATTTTGAAAAACCAACACCGCCTGCTGCTTCTTCCTGTCTGACTCCAAAGCTGCTAGTGGCTACTAGTGGTGGGTATTGCCAAAGAAGTCACGATGCGATTCTATCACGATGCATCACGATACTTGAATTATTGCGATGTATTGTGATATTTTCACTGAACACTGTTAGAAAAAAATACAGCCATTACCAGTGGCTGACTGGCTGTGTATGATCTGGATAGTGTCTTCAATTGATACATAACTGAAAGCAACTGAATTCATACATAGCTGTATTTATTGAAACGACTTTTGGAGGTATTGCCATGAAAATAAATATTACTATTACTGGACTGGACACACTGACAAAAAGTGCTTAGGATTTATAAAACTTAAAATAACAAAATAAAGATAATCAGTGCCATTTACATGGCCTCAGTGGTCCTTTAAACCAATGAAATCAAAACATTCAAACGTTTGAGCGTGTAGATGTTGGGGCTAGCTTGCAATCGAATGTTGTTTGTTTAATCAGTGCTTGGGGTGCTGGCGGCTCTTGTTTTTCTGGATGGTGCCTCTGCATGTGTGCCTTTAAGGTTGTTGTGTTCCCACAGTATTTCATTACGATGTAACAGTGTTTGCAAATTGCGTGCATCATATCAATTTTGTTTTTACCTTCTTTGTTTTTAAAGCCAAAATGCGTCCAAACATCTGACTTGACATGTGATGGAGGCGGGCGAATGTTCTGAGTGTCCTCCATGTTTTGTTTATGAATGACTCGTCGCTGTATCCCACGGCCAGAACCGCTTGTGACACAAGGCAGCGGGCATCAACACATCCGCAGCGACATCTACTGGACTGGAACTTGTATTCCACTTGTTTTTGGCTGATGTTCGCCAACCATGCATGCAATTTTATTTATTTGTTTTTTAAATTAATAATCGATACTTGGCGTCAAGAATCTATGCATTAGATCGCGAATATTAGAATCGCGATGCATCGTCATGACGATTATTTTGCACACCCCTAGTGGCTACCGTGCTGCTGCTCTCAGGAGGGAAGGAAAACTGGAGAGTGTTGTCCATTCAGCGTCTTTGTTGCTATATTTAGAGACTTTTCAAACACCCTGTAGCGACTTTCTCTCAAAAAGCGACTATTTCAGTTAATGGGAACTTTACATGAAAGCACCAATGAAGAGCTGCTGTGAGGTCGTTAATACTTCTTCAGCGTTTTCTCACCACAGCTGCTGCTGCCAGTCAGAGCAGAGACAGCAGAGAAGAGACCCTCAGCAAAATGAATCATGCTGGTGGTCCTGTCCTGGATTACAAAGTGGGAAATAAATACACTCATAAATGTGCAAGATGTGGAGCTTTTTGAGGCCAGGATACGTATTAGATAAATATAGTTTTTAAAGTAGTCTGTTTTGTCTCTGAAACTGTTGCATTAAAACATTTCCTGAATTTGATTAACACCCAGCTTCTATCACTTATTTGCCTCATTGTAGTGTGGAATTAGGCAATATATTAAAATTCACAAATTATAAATAATTTCATAAAAGTCACTAGTAGTTATAAACACATTTAATCACAGTTTTTCATCACTTTTTGTTTTTAGAAAATCCTAAAGGAAACCCTGTAGGATGTTCTCTACAGCTCCTCTTCCTCTGTTGTTCTCTACAGCTCATCTTCCTCTCTGTTGTTCTCTACAGCTCCTCTTCTTCTCTGTTGTTCTCTACAGCTCCTCTTCCTCTGTTGTTCTCTACAGCTCCTCTTCTTCTCTGTTGTTCTCTACAGCTCCTCTTCCTCTCTGTTGTTCTCTACAGCTCCTCTTCCTCTCTGTTGTTCTCTACAGCTCCTCTTCCTCTGTTGTTCTCTACAGCTCCTCTTCTTCTCTGTTGTTCTCTACAGCTCCTCTTCCTCTCTGTTGTTCTCTACAGCTCCTCTTCCTCTGTTGTTCTCTACAGCTCATCTTCCTCTGTTGTTCTCTACAGCTCCTCTTCCTCTGTTGTTCTCTGCAGCTCCTCTTCCTCTCTGTTGTTCTCTACAGCTCATCTTCCTCTGTTGTTCTCTGCAGCTCCTCTTCCTCTCTGTTGTTCTCTACAGCTCCTCTTCCTCCGTTGTTCTCTACAGCTCCTCTTCCTCTGTTGTTCTCTACAGCTCCTCTTCCTCTCTGTTGTTCTCTACAGCTCCTCTTCCTCTGTTGTTCTCTACAGCTCCTCTTCCTCCGTTGTTCTCTACAGCTCCTCTTCCTCTCTGTTGTTCTCTACAGCTCCTCTTCCTCTGTTGTTCTCTACAGCTCCTCTTCCTCTGTTGTTCTCTACAGCTCCTCTTCCTCTCTGTTGTTCTCTACAGCTCCTCTTCCTCCGTTGTTCTCTACAGCTCCTCTTCCTCTGTTGTTCTCTACAGCTCCTCTTCCTCTCTGTTGTTCTCTACAGCTCATCTTCCTCTCTGTTGTTCTCTCAGTCCATCAGGTGGAGGTAGAGGAGGAGGCGGAGTCTGTCTTGCTGCCATTCAGAACAACACCTGGGCTGCCAGGAGAAGCTAGAGTGGTGTGGATGGACAAAGAAGACAGGAAGGTTCATGTGTATAAGAAGGGTGAGAACGGTTCTGATCAGCCTGAAGAACAGGACCAAGTATACCGAAACAGAACCAAGATGATGAATGAAGACCCGCTGAAAACTGGAGACCTCAGTCTGACTCTGATGCGTCCCACGAAGAAAGACAGTAGAGTCTACTTCTGTAGAGTCTGGATGGACAGCAGAATAATGAGAAGGAAAACAGTTTATCTCAGAGTCAAAGGTTTGTGGTTCTGTTTGTTCTTGTCTCCTTGTTTCTGTTTTTGTTCTTATTTGGGTTCTAATGGATCTTCTGTGTCCTTAGCAGGGAGAGTTCAGGACCAGAACCAACCAGAGGACACCAGGATCAGAACCAGCTCCACTGATCCGACTCCTCTGATGGCTGATCAATCAGTCTGATCTGTTTGTTCATCAATGATTTGTTCTTGATCTAATCGGACCTTGGTTCTCAGTGATGGTTCTGATGGATGAAGAACAGAAGACTCTTCATCAGCTGCTTCCTCTGGGTCCAGGCTGCAGACTCTGTATTGATCAGGATTAATGACTGAGAGCTTGAAGCTGGTTCTGGTAGCAGAATCTGACCCAAACTGAGAATAAAACAGTTAGGAGGATGTTTCTAGTTAGAGACCAGAACCATCTTAGGTTCTTTGTTTTCTGATGTCATGTTGATCTGCTGCGCTGCTTTGGGATGCTGTAAAAACCCAGGACTCAGCCTTTCTGTTGAGTAAAGCTGAATGTTTCAGGGTTTCCAGCAGCTCCTCATGTTTTCTGGACCGTCTGACTCGTTCAGAGGGATCCAGTTGTTGCTTCTATTAAAACCCACTCAGGAAGTTTCCTTCCTCTGAATCTGCACTTGATCTTTTTTAAGATCCAGTTGAAGCTGCTTCTTTTTTGACACTGAAGGAGTAGAGATGCATTTATCTCGTGTCCTTGCTAGTCTTTTCCTTTAAAGTCAATCTGATATGTGAGATACAAACGGCCCCTCATCATTAAACAAAACCAGAAAGAAACAGGAGCGAGTTAAAGTAGCAAAGACGCTGGAAAGAAAGGAGAACGAAATGAGTGGGGTAGAGAAGATGTCTGCAGGATCAACCTGTGCGTAAAATACACCAGTTACATTTTTACTGCTGTGTTTTATCTGTGGGAACTCAGTCCTTTACTGGAGGTCAGAGGTCAGTAATGGAGCGAGCAGCAGGACTACAGGTCAGCAAACACTCTACACGGTTCCATCCCATCCCAGACATGGCAGATATTATCAGTGGGTTCAGGATGTGTTCAGAGGACACAGAACATTAAATGTTACACTATATGTGTATAAATAATTACTCTGCTTAATCAATTAAAATGAATGTCAATAAAACTGGCTGACCAGGAAAAGGAAGACATTACAGGGGAGAGTCGGTGTTCAAAGGAGAATATTTTAATAACTATAGGTTACAACCTGTTTTCTTATGTTTCTACTATGACTATTTTTTTACAAGCCCAAGAAAAATAGAAATAAATTGAGTAATTCCTTCACTGCATTTGTGTGTTTAGCTCTTTCCTTTTTATTCATTGAATTTGTTCTAACTGTGCGTTCTATAAAGTTCATTGTTGTTGTTATTATCAAATGACAAAGCTTATAGTTAGAGTGGCTCATGTTACTCTGAGCTACCTCTATAGTTATGCTGCTATAGGCTTAGGCTACTGGAGGACATCAGGGCCTATTTTTCTCACTCTACTGATTTCTACTGTTCTCCAGATTTGCATTACATTACATTGAAATGACTGTTGTCATTTCAGCTTTTAACTTTTTGTTCTCTCTCTTTTTTCTTCATAGTAGGTACACCTGGTCTGGCGTTCTGTTGACTGTGAAATCATCCAGGGAGGACAGATCACCACTATTACGATAAGATAAGCTTTATTGATCTCACAGTGGAGAAATTCACTTGTCCCATCGGCTCAATAGTCAAAAAGTCAGAAGAAGGTGTCAAAGTAGGTAAGTAGAATCAGTTAGATACAGTTATACAGCTATATACAATATACAATTCTGTACACTCCTATGTATAAATATGTTATTGCACATATGTTATTATACAGTTTATACAGGACTATTGCACAGGCTTATTGCACAGTTTATACAGTTTATACAGGATTATTGCACAGGCTTAATGCACGGATTGTAGCACCTTGTTTAAATAGCTTATTGCACATAAGTTATTACAGTTATTGTTGCAGCTATGGTGCGTGGTTGCAGTTGTTACTCTAATAGTTACACTTATAAAGCTATGATCAGGTAGCAGCAGGAATGAGTGACCTTTATAACATAATAATATAACACCATAATAATAATAATAATAATAATAATAATAATAAACACAGCACATTATTGCACGTATAGTTACTGCAAAACACTTGTTACAGTAATTGTAACTGTTATACAGTTATATGTATAGTCCAGAGATTAAATTTACATGAGTTGCATATTATTGTACATTAGTTATTGCATATTACTAATAACGGTTATGGTCACAGTTACAGTGCAGCATTGTATAATCTGGTTGCAGCAGGGATGAATGACCTGTGGTAGCGCTCCTTTTTACAGACAGGGTGTCTAAGTCTGTCACTAAAGGAGCTGCTCAGCTCCTCTACAGTCTGGTGCAGGGGGTGGAAGGTGTTGTCCATGATGGATGTGAGCTTGGACAACACCCTCCTCTCAGCCACTTCCTCCACAGAGTCCAGAGAGCAGCCCAGGACAGAAGTGGCCTTCCTCACCAGCTTATTCAGCCTCTTTCTGACCCTCTCTGTGCTGCCAGGAGCCCAGCAGACGACAGCGTAGAGGAGGGCTGAGGCCACCACAGAGTCATAGAAGGTCTTAAGCAGGGGCCTGCTCACTCCAAAGGACCTCAGCCTCCTCAGGAGGTGGAGGCGGCTCTGGCCCTTCTTATACAGAGCGTCTGTGTTATGAGTCCAGTCCAGTTTATTGTTGATGTGAACACCCAGGTATTTGAAACTCTCCACAGTTTCTATGTCCTGCCCCTGGATGTTCACAGGTGAGTGAGGTGGGGGTCTTCTCCTGAAGTCCATCACCATCTCCTTGGTCTTACTGGTGTTTAAGCACAGATGGTTCTTCTCACACCAGTCCACAAAGTCCATGATGACCGACCGGTACTCCAGCTCGTTCCCCTCAGACACACAGCCCACAATGGCCGAGTCATCAGAGAACTTCTGAAGGTGGCAGCTGTCCGTGTTGTAGGTGAAGTCCGAGGTGTAAAGGGTGAAAAGAAACGGAGACAGAACGGTGCCCTGGGGGGCCCCGGTGCTGCAGAGTGCCACCTCTGACTGACAGCCGTGCAGCCGCACGTACTGAGGGCGGTCAGTGAGGTAGTCCATGGTCCAGTCAGCCAGATGTTTGTCCACCCCAGCGTCCTCAAGCTTCCCCCTCAGCAGCACCGGTCTGATGGTGTTGAAAGCGCTGGAGAAGTCGAAGAACATGACTCTCACAGCGCTCCCGGTGGTCTCCAGGTGGGTGAGCGCCCGCTGCAGCAGGTAGATGATGGCGTCCTCTACTCTGATGTTGGGCCGGTAGGCAAACTGCAGTGGGTCCAGGGTGGGGCTCACCATGGTGCGAAGGTGAGCTAGGATGAGGCGCTCCATGGTCTTCATCAGGTGGGAGGTCAGGGTGACTGGTCTGAAGTGGGCCGGTTCCCTGGCGTGCGGCGTTTTGGGAACTGGCACCACACAGGAGGTCTTCCACACGGTGGGCACCACCCCCAGGCTGAGGCTCAGGTTGTAGATGTAGCTGAGGACCTCGCAGAGCTCATCTGCACAGGCCCTCAGCAGCCTGGGGGGGATGCCGTCCGGTCCTGAGGCTTTCCTCTGTTTAAGCCTCGTCAGCTGTCCTCTCACCTGCATTGGTGTGACTGTGAGGGGGGAGGAAGGTAGGGCTGAAGGTGTGGATGGCTCTGGTGTTGGTGATGGTGACAGCAGGGGGGAGGGTAGGTCTCTGGATGGCTGGTCGTTGGAGTCGTGTGGAGAGTTTAGGGCAGGGAGGGGTCCGGTGTTAGGGGACTCGAAACGGGTGAAGAACCTGTTAAGTTCATCTGCAGACTTGGTGTCTCCGTCTGCAGCCCTGCTGGTCTTCTGCCCAAAGCCAGACATGTTCTTCAGGCCTCTCCACACATCCCTTACGTTGTTCTGTGCCAGCTGCTCCTCCATCTTCTTCCCATAATCCTTTTTTGCCTCCCTGATCCTCCACTGGAGCTCCCGCTGGACTCTACGCTGCTCCTCTCTGTCCCCTGAGTGGAAAGCCCTCTTCTTCTGGTTCAGGAGGACTTTCAGCTCAGGGGTCACCCAGGGGTGGTTGTTGTCAAAGCACCGTAGCCGTCGTGTAGGCACAATGCTCTCCACACAGAAGTTCATGTAGTCGGTGATACATTCGGTCAGGCTGTTGATGTCATCACCATGAGAGCTCTGGAACATGCTCCAGTCTGTGGTTCTGAAACAATCTCTAAGTCTCTCAGTGGCCTCATCTGACCAGATTTTCACCGACTTCTTCTGTGCTAATGTCCTTCTCCATTACCATCTAATGTAGAACAGATTACTGGATCAATGTGTGCTTCTGTGCTTTTTTTCTCTCTTGTTGTGTCTCTGCTCTGTCTTCTGTAACCCCCAGTCGGTCGAGGCAGATGACCGTTCATACTGAGCCCGGTTCTGCTGCAGGTTTTCCTTCCCACTAACGGGTGTTTTTTCTTTCCACTGTCGCTTCATGCTTGCTCAGTATGAGGGATTGCAGCAAAGCCATGTACAATGCAGACGACTCTCCCTGTGGCTCTACGGTTCTCCAGGAGTGAATGCTGCTTGTCGGGACTTTGATGCAATCAACTGGTTCCTTTATATTGGAAATCTTTGACCAATCTGTATAATCTGACCCAATCTGCATAATATGATTGATTTGACTTTGTAAAGGGCCTTGAGATGACATGTTTCATGAATTGAATTTAATTATTAGTTGTAGCTGAGGCCAGTTTCAGTCGAGGAGTTGATGCAGAGGGACAGAATAATGCCAGCCATAGCAGGAACCTCCTAAAAGATGATACCAGGTAGAGGTGCAGGGCTGGGTTGTTAATAGGTGTTTGCATTAAATATTATTAAACTTTCAACGATTGCAGTCCAAACCAAGGCTTGTTGAAATCTTCTAGTTAATAGACTGAAAAGGTTGATTCATTTCAGGTCTAGCTTGTATTTAAAGGTATACTTTAATATTTTTGATATATATGTGCATGGAGTGGATGGGTGGGGGTTCTCATGGTATGGCGTGGGGGGTTTCCTCCCTGTTAAAGGGGAGTTTTCCTCTCCACTGTCGCTTCATGCATGCTCAGTATGAGGGATTGCTCCAAAGCCATCAACAATGCAGACGACTGTCCACTGTGGCTCTACGCTCTTTCAGGAGGAGTGAATGCTGCTTGGAGAGACTTGATGCAACCTGCTGGGTTTCCTTAGAGAGGAAACTTTCTCACCAACCTGGAGGATCTGATGGAGTCTGACTTTGGAAAGAGCCTTGAGATGACGTGTATCATGAATCGGCGGCATACATATAACATTTAATTGAATTGAATTGTTATGGCTGCACCTGCAATATTGAAGATTTTCTCTTCAGAGCAAAACCAAAAAAGGGCTTTAGGGCTATTTCAGTAAACAAATTAGCTTACCATAGTTACCATGCTTCAGTCAGAGTCATTTTACTATTGGCCCTTATTTAATCCAGGAAATATGTTTTTAGAACACATTTAAAGATATTACCTGGTTTCCTAAACAGTTTTATCTCCTGTTGTAGGGCTGATATTTTCCATTATTTACTCACAGTGTGAAGAGACAGAGGTCATAATTAAATGTTCCACAGACACTGTACACCAGGGGTGTCAAACATACGGCCCGCGGGCCGGATCCGGCCCGCCAAACAATTTAGTCCGGCCCGGTGGCTAAATGCATTATCATTATTTAAAATCATTATTTAAAATTTTTTTTTTTTTTTTTTGTCCCAGTGTCCTGTCTGCCAATGTGGCAATAAGAATTGTTGTCCTAATGCCAAAAAGAGCTAATCAGATTTGACTTTCACCAGTGGAGCAGTACTGATTTTGCCATAGTGCTCCGCTTGATTTATGAATGTGAATAGTTTTATTATGATTCATGCGGGGAATATCTCAAATGATATGGACACTACAATGGGAAAGTAGGAGAGGAAAGGAAGAACAAGAAGAAAAAAAACAAAAGGTGAAAGAAAGAGGAGATAAAAGGAAGAGAATGATAAAACAATTATTGAAAAAGAACATGTACTCCATTTAATTGAAAATCCGCAGTTCCTATATTGTCCACGAGGGGCGTTGTGTTTTAATTAGCAGATTAAGCTTCAGGTGTGGAAAAAATTAAATAATTTCTTAATTTTTATATGTTTGATGTATTTTGTCATGCAGGACAGTGTTTTTAAGTTCCAAAAAATGTGAATAAATGTTTTTCAACATTGTACGATCACTGTGATCAGTTCTTATGCATAATGCACTTAAGTAAATGTTTAACTGAGTAAAAGTATTGTTGAAATTGCAAATACTTTTCTTATAAACGCTGAGGTTATTCATAATATATTGTGTAAAAGTGAAATTAATTTAATATAAAAATCAACAACAAGTCCACTTTTATTAGTTGTATTTAATCTTGCAATGAGTTTACTCATGTGGCCCTCTTGAGATCAGATTAAGCTGAATGTGGCCCCTCAACCAAAATGAGTTTGACACCCCTGCTGTACACCATTTCATGATGTCATTCCTGGAATGACCACTAGATGAAGATGTTTCCCAAAAAGTAAAATGTTTAGTCCACTAATGAACTCTCATTCTTGAACCCTTTCAAAAGCCTTTTAATTTCCTAGATTTTATGTTTATGTATGTATTTTAATTCATTAATAAATAATGTTAGTATGATAACTAATCCAATTATTGATTCTTTACTCTCTAGATGTATTAGCAATTACCCAATTAGCAGTTGAAGAGTTAATTTCTTTTTCAGAATAAATTTACTTTTAGATTATATCCCTCTCTTCTCTTTCATTAAGTTTGCAATTTTGATGAACTGATAACTTGCCTCCTTTTGGAGAGACTAGTCACATCCATTGCTCTGGTGAGTTTTTGGCACATTCTTTGACACATTTTTTGAATCCTGTTTTCTGTGGACAGAACTTTGGACTAAATCAGCTGAAATAAATTTCTAATATCGGATTTCTTGGATAATGACTTTTCGTGCACTTTTGCTCCTCACTTTTTTTTGTGTTTAACACTTTTTCTCTTGGTCATTCTAATTAATAGTGAGGAAATGCTGTCTTTGACCATCTAAGTGAAAAAAGCAAACACTTGTATTCGTAGAGGAAGAGGGCGGGACTCTTTGGACATTCGCAGCAAAAATGAAAACCTGTCACATAACTTAAGAACAATGAAGAAAACCTTAACGCTGTGTCTGCTATGTAAGTAACAAATGGTTTTGTTGGTGTTAAATATTGGATTGTTACATTATGTTATATTGATAAATGAAGTTGGTACAGATTAAACAAGAAGCAACCAGGTATTTATATATACATCTAAAAATGTATCTTGCACCAGGGATAAAAAGACACTTTTTTGATAATGTAACATTTAGACCATGAATTAAAAACAATCCCAGGATAGTTTAGACATGAAATAGCATTGAATTAAAGAATAATCAAATAAATCTGCATAACAATTTCTTAAATATATCAATTACATGTTTCTGTGTGTTTAAACAGTTTTGAGATAATGCTGTAAAGCTGCCGTCTGATCCAGTCAAAGTTTTCAGAGTTTAGTCCAAAGATAGCAAACGCACACATGGGTTTTTGTCTAAATGTGTGAATGATCACCTGAGGCGTCCTCATCTGTGATGAGACCGACTGTAGCAGAGTCATCAGAGAACGTCTGAAGGTGGAAACCTGGTGAGTTGATGGAGAAGTCTGCAGAGTAGAAGGTGAACAGAAACAGTGACAGCACAGTTTCCTGAGGTGCTCCTTTACTGCAGGTCAGGTTATCAGAGACACAGCCCTGTTCTCACATGCTGCTGTTGACCAGGGAGGTAATCTGGTCTACAGGGATTACAGGGATTAGTGTCAGGAGTGGGACATCTGGTGGTCCACTCCTGACACCTCCAGCTTGGCCCTAAAAAGTCCAGACTGGAAAAACGAGGAGATGACCCACAGCACAGGTGAACATCCAGTGGACTCTCTGAGTACCTGAACCATAAACTGGTCTGGAGTCACAACACAGATTAGAGGAAGAGTCAGAGCAGACTCTACCTGCTCAGGAGACAGAGGTCTTAATACACAGATCACGACTTATTAAGGTTAGAGTTTGTTTAGTTTGTTGTTGGTTTCAGAAACTTGACTTTTTATTTCATTTCTGTCTGTCTCCTCTTTGTTCTTGTAACCTTGTCCTCTATTTTAATATTTTGATCAAGTATTTATTTGTGTGCTGACCATATGACAGAATATAAATTCATGCTTGTCTAGCAAATCATGTGTTTTTAGATGACTACAGTTAAATGTGGTTTAATCATACCATCTATTGTAATAATGATTGAAATTGCTTATTTAAAGGCCACAATAAACTACATGTATGGCCTTAATGACCAGGGTGAAACATCTGTTATAAAATGGCTTCCATTAAATTTTTTATCTTATATTTATTTTTTTCACATGTAGATCTCCTTCTGTGCTGCAGAATAAACCAAGGTCAGTAACATTTTTACTTAGTGGTTTTAAATTATACCTTTATGGCTGATAGTTACTGAGGAATTCTCAGGGAAAGTGGAATTAAAACATAAATGTTGTGGTGTGCTGTTTTTGGGGCTGTCTTGAATCATTTTATTTGATGATATATCTCAATATTTTTTATTCTATGTAAATGTTTTTGGAAAATGCAGAAATTATGACACGGGGTGTTTCATCTATTCCAGCATCTGGTCTGACTGTGAGTCCCAGCAGATCTCAGTTCTTTGAAGGAGACTCTGTGTCTCTGAGCTGTGAGGAGGACAACAGCTCTGCTGGATGGACTGTAAGGAGGAACACAACCAGAGGAACCAGGACTCTGTGTGGAGATGGATGGGGGAAACCTGCTGGTTCTACCTGTACCATCAGCAGCCTCTTCAAACATGACAGTGGAGTTTACTGGTGTGAGTGGAGAGAGGGAGCAGCCAGCAGCAGCATCCAGCTCACTGTCACTGGTAAGATCAGACTGTGGAGTTAGTGTTGATGAAGCTGTGTGGAAATGGATGAAATGCTGTAGTTTGTCTCTGTGTTGAGGTGGATCAGTGATCCTGCAGAGTCCTGTCCTCCCTGTGATGGAGGGAGATGACGTCACTCTGAGCTGTCACACAAAGACCGCTCCCTCCAACCTCCCAGCTGCTTTCTATAAAGATGGCTCCCTCATCAGGACTGAGCCTGCAGGTCACATGACCCTCCACCATGTGACCAGCTCTGATGAAGGCCTCTACAGGTGTAGCATCAGCGCTCATGGGGAGTCTCCATCCAGCAGCATCTCTGTCTCAGGTCAGGATTAATCATCTTCAATTCTTTGTTTCCTGACTTGAATTTCTAATCGATGTATTGGATAACGGCTTTAGAAAATATCTGGATTTCAGTGAAGCCCTCCACCAACACCTCCACCTCTGCCCCTCCATCTTCACCTCCTCCTGCCTCCTCCTCACTGCTTCCTGCCGTCTTGTTGCCTCTTACATCTTCCTGTGTCGTGTTTCTATTGGTGTTCCTGCTGGTGAAACAACATCGTCACAAATCAAAAGGTGAGACATAACCTTCAGGCTTTCTAATAGACTTTTTACCAAAAGATGCTTATGATTAACCTACGTTGCTGTTTTTGTAACAAAATATAAATACAAACAAGAAGTCAGGTATTTCAACAGGTGTGTCAAATTATTTCCTCTTAACAACTTGATAAAGCAATGAATTGTGGGTAGTCTCTGTTAATTTCAGCTGATCAAGGAGACGATGTCACATACAGTGACGTCCAAATAACTCAGCTTCATCAGTGAAATATCAAAGCCAGTAGATGTGAGGATGATGATGTGATGAAGGATGTTGGTGTTGTCATCCAATTTCACAATTTACAATTTACAAATGAGCCAAACTAGAAGATAGAAGAGAAACATTATGAATATAATATTTTTCCTTTGTCAGCAATCTAGCGTCAACCAAAAAGACATTTTATAGGGAGAACAGTCCATGATGGGGGGGGGGGGGGGGGGGTTATGATGGTCTGAGCCCTGGTCAGGCAGCTTCTATGAGCTGTGTCATGGATGGAAGCGCTGTCCCGATGACTTTCTCCTCTCTCCTCATCACTCTCTCCACATTTACAATCTGAGGAGTTGCAGGCCCCAGACCAGACAGCGATGCAGCTGGTCAGTACGCTCTCTATTGTCTCTGTGTAGAAAACGGTGAGGATGGAAGGAGGGAGGTTTGCTCTTTTCATCTGACGCAGGAAGTGTAAGCGATGCTGTGCTCTGTGCATTGACATTCAGGATCAAAGTGTTTTTGTCATGCTGGTCCAGCAGGATTTTAACCTCCTCCCTGTAGCCCAGTTTGTTTTGTCCCTGATGAGACCCACTGCTGTCGTATTTTCTGCGTACCTGATGATGTGGTTCGTACTGAATGTGGCACAGCAGTCCTGGGTCATCAGAGTGAACAGTGCTCTCTGTCTGCCAGTGAGAACAAAGCTGGACATGTTGGAGCGTCTCTGTCTGCAGGCTGTGGTTGTTCTCTTTAACAGATCAGCAGCTCTGTGGTCGACTAGTTTCCTGTTTCTGATCAAAACGTTTCTGCTGAAAGACGACCTGCGAGGTCTAAACTGCCCAAATTAAACAAAGATTCAAATCTTTAACATCTTTAGACTTAGACTTAGACAACTTTATTTGTCATTTTGTATGCACAGAGTGCGTACAGAACGAAATGTTGTTGCATACAGCTTGTAAATTGCAGTAAAATTAAATTACAGTATAAGGTGCAGCAGTGATTTAAAAGTAAACAATTTAAATGTAGACAATGCAGGAGAAGTCACAGTGTACAGGTGAGTATTTTTAAAACCATTTGTATGCACAGAATTTGATTGTGCAAAGGGCATTTGTGCAATAATGCATTTAGAAACTAAGAGTTTCTAAATAGAAGCTGTACTCTATAGAAGCTATACTCTTTGTGCATACATTAATATTTAATAATAGAAGCTCTATCAGGAAACTGCTTCATTACTGCATGTATGAGCATCCAAATGTTTTAATTAATTTATAAAAACACTTAAAAATCCTACTAAATTTTCTAACCTTGATCTCACCTTGGTCGAGTTATTATTTTGAGAGACGTTCATCCTTCCAGCATCAGGGACGTCACTCTCACTCACAGTAAGGAAGAAAGTCCTTAAATATGAGTGATATACTGTGGGCCAAACAGGATTCATGTTTAGTAACTTCTCTGTGGTTTAATCACAAATATGAGTTCAGATAGATCATCCTATATGTGAGTATATCTGGCAGAGGGGAAGTTTTTTTCGGGGGTTTGGCATTGAAAACCCTGATGCTAAAGGATTGATCACTGTTGAAGGACCATGATTCTGGTGAAGGTTCTGGGAGTATGTGATCTCAGTGGGGTGGTTAATTTCTTCACCTCTAAGCCAGAACCTGTTTGCCATTGAAACCTACGTATTATGAATGGAAACCAAATATTGTCAGATGTTGGAGCTGTTAAATTCCTTCATCACATAACATTGTGATATTTTTTTTTTCTTTATCATATTTTACACAACGTGCTGTCAGACAAAAACCTCGTTCTAGTTTTTCAGCTAAACTTGCTTCTACCAATCACCCCCCAGACCTGCATCTGGTTCCACTGATAAAGATCCAATGTATCAAAAACAGACCGACTTTGATCCCAACAATCTGAATTCACTTCTCACAGCAAGACCGCTTGTTTTCATTTTCTAAGTTACATCATTGGACAAACCAACAGTGATAATAATCAAGTTAGCTGAATGTTATCTGCTCTTACTATAGTATAAAATCCCAACTTTTGACCATGCAAACCTGGGGGCAGTACAGTGTGGTTATTCTTGTCTTGCAGTAAGAAGATCCCAGGTTCAAATCCTCATCTGGACTTTTCCAGCATGGTTTGTGTGTTCTCCTTGTGCATGTGTGGGTTTTCACTGGGTACTCTGACCTTCTCCCACACACCAAGACATGATTGAGAGGTTAATTAGTGTCTCTAAATTGCCTTTAGGGGAACACAGGGTTGTTTGTCCTGTGTCTTCCAGCATGTTCTCCACACATCCATTGGGCTGAACTACTTTCTTCAACGTGTCACAATCCCCAGGTCTTTGACTAGTTTAGGTTCCTGTGGATTGTGCAGTTGTTTGTCTTTTTCACATTTTAGTTTTGCAGAGGCAGTGGAGGACAGGACTGATCCAGTTATTTATTATTATATTTATTTCCTGCTTTGTAATCCAGGCAGGATCACCGGCAGCTCTGTGCTTCATGATTCATTTGTAATTTGGACACAAAGCTTGGTTGATCAGTAATAATAGTAATTGAACATCATTGATCTTCTCCTTACACGGACAGCAGCAAGCAGGTTTCAGTACTAAGGAAGGCAGAAAAGGAAGATCACAGCAACCGTGGTGAAGTTAGTTCTAGGCTGGACGTTCACGCTCAGCTTCTCTTTTCACCCTGTCCCAGTCATATCATTTTCTCTCTCCCTCAGCCTAATTAACTTCATAACCTTAACCTGGGCTAATTGCCTCACCTGCCTTTCATTTTGTCTTCGCTCATATTTATTAAGCTAGCTCACTCACACTCATTGTCAGGTCCTTTGTTATGCTCCCCATGGTTCCGGTTCTTGTCTTTGTTATGCTCCCCATGGTTCTAGTTCTTGTCATCGCCTGCCTTTTTCAATAAATAGCTTTTATTCATTCACCGAGCGGCTCCCAAGTTCTGGTCTTTACTTCAGCAACTCCACCAGTTCTGACACAGTGATATCCAACAACTACTACATGTTCATGCCTCTTGGGAGGAGGAGGGGGGGGGGGGGTATGATAAGTTCCAAAGTAGTCTGAGAAGGATAAAAATTATAGTTAGCAGCTCATTGAGTCTTGGTTTTATTTTTGGACTTTCCATTCTTTCTCTACTCCATGCTCCACCCTCACAGTCACCATCCACTCAGCTCATTCATCTCCCAGCCAACACTCAGCACCATAATCAGCTCCACCTGCAGCCACTAATTACCCTTTAGTCACTCCACCTGTTGCTCTGCCTCTATAGACCTTCCTCACTCATCCACTACCTGTCAGAGCTAACCTAGGTAATTATGGTATAATTAGCTTTAGGAAATAATCCTCTAGACGTTCTTCAGCCTCAGCCTTTGTTCCAGTTCTTTGTCTTTTAGCTCTGCCTGTAAAACCACAGCTGCACTTTCCTCCTGTTGGTGCTGGTGGGCTGCTTTCTGAAACTGGTGACGGTTTTCACTGCACAGTGGTCTGCAGACGTTGGTGTAAGCGTCTCTACTGAGACAGGATGTTTTTTTCTATCTTTGTGGTGAAGTGTGTCAGCTTAGATTGATGTAGGTGTGAGGCTGTGTGGTTGGAGCTTTTCTTTCTAGTTCCCACCTCTTATTTTAAGTTCTTTGCTGCAAAGGTGTGAAAAAGGAAATTAACTTTTAGTAGTGGTGGACATATAATATAAAAAACATTAGAATCGACCTCTCTATAATATTGTGACACTATTGCTGCAGTACTGGAGCTGATATAATGTGTATACATTTTCTAAAAAGCTACATCCACTCTACTCACATGTGAGAACAGAGGACCAGTTATTGATAAAATCACCATCAGAACCCACAGAACCAGAGATAAAACTGTCCCTGACTGAAATTTCTGTCCTACCCAACCAGGAACTTTCTTCTGGTTTTCTGTTTTAAAACTTTAAGATGTGTAGTGCGTTTCTGTCTCACTAGTAGACACCATGGAGCTGACCATGACAGCTTTTATTCTATTTTCATAGCATTTTTATTCTGAGAGCATGAGAAGCCTGGCCTCATATTTTGTACCAGGGATGTTTCCAGTGAGCCGATGCTTCAGAGCATCATGTCCAGCTCTGCGTATCGAGGCTTGTTAATGACGTAGGTGGAGACTTTTGAAGCCTCCAGAGCAAAAACGCGTGACTCAGAATCAGATATACTTTAATAATCCCAGAGTGAAATTGCTGTTTCAGTACCATCACCCTAACATAAACATCACAAACATTTCAGGGGGAGACAGTTCACTGAGGCCGTGCAGCCAAGGACAATTCTGTCCACAAGGCGCTGCCCTTATCTGTTGAAGGAAGATTACAAAAAGATGGGGGAAGTGGAGGGAGAATTTTTTTTTACAAATGCTTGACAATTTATGCTCTCACAAATAAAGAGTGAAGCAACCGAAAAAAAATAACTAATTGCATGAGAAGCACAAATAACACGAGACACATATATGCAGAAGGTCAACATTAGAGACTGGTCGGGTGAAGTTGTATTTATGAGCATCAGTTATGTGTGTCTGTATGGGTGAAAATGTTTCTATTTCCGTGGAGCTCTCCAGGACCATTTGTCCTTGGACTGATTGAAGAACTGAGCTTCTGGGTTGGCGTGTTTCCAAGGGAAAAATAAATGATGCTGCTTCAAATCTTGCTGTCTTGGGATGATTTGCTATATATGTCAGATTTAGCTTTAAAAATAGTAAGAGAGAGGAGAGTGTTAAAAATGTTTATCCCAACTGTTGCTCCTCTGACTCCCCTCATCTGTGCCTTTTTAAGACATTTTATCTACCAAATGTAACTGATAATACTAAATCTACTTTGTGGCTGTCTGGTGGTTAGGCTTAGGCTTTTACTCCAGAGACATAGATTTAATTCCCTACTAAGATTTACAATTTTTCAGGTTTAGCTTGAATAGAGATTTTGTTTTACTTGAAAAGTTAAAACTAAGCAGCTATTTTCTTCCATGTAACCATACCAGGGCACCACTTTGCTGAGCTTTGAACCTGCCATGTTGATAGAAAAAGGGAAGGCAAAGCAAGTTTATTAGTCTGGTGCCATTCATACACATAGTAGGTCAAAGTGACCCAGTTGTAGTGCTGGTGGACAGAAACTTGACTGTTGATGCCAGTTCCTGCTTTGCTTAAAACCTCAGAAGATTATCAAAGATCATGAGACAAAAAAAATGTACTAAATGTTTATGTATGGAAGGGGATCCAGCAAAGCCAGTCATGTTAGCTGTAGCTGCATTGTTACAATTAATTGTTATTCCGTCAAAATGTCATGGTGAGCAGGTGAGCCGCCTGCAGGAAATTCTCATATTAATGATTAGATGCAAGGAAGATTTAATTAGAGGAACATTTAATAACTGCACATTTTAAACAAGGCATTATATATATATATATATATATATATATATATATATATATATATATATATATATATATATATATATATATATATATATATATATATATATATATATATCTGAATAGATTCTTCTCTCCCTGTCAACAGAGTGAGCCACCTTACATAAGTTTTGGGAACTGTAATATTCTGGTTTCTGTTCTGGTTTTATGTTTAAGTTATTTTGTTCTCCTGCCTTAGGTTCTCTGGTTCACGGACCACGGAACGGGTAGGGCCAGTAGGGCCGCGGCCCTACCTACTTTTGATGATCAAACATGTAAAATAATATATATAAATAAAATTAAAATATTCAATAGCTATTTTTTTCAAATGCACAGTAGTCTATGGCAGCAGCATCATTCTCCAATGAGAAAGCGATAAATCATCCCATCTAAAAATGTATTGGCTGATTGTGTCATGTGATGTAAATGTAACACAGTAGAGAAGAGTCCTATGTATTTTAGATAAGTGGGCCAATAGGTTCGGCTATGGGAGCACAGTGAGGGTGTTTAAATGACAACGGAGGCAGTTGGATGGTTTTAACGAAGGACTACTTTAGTGAGATAAACCATCAAATTAACAAACAGTTGTACAAGACAAACAATTATGAAAATAAATTAAACACAATAAAATACATAAAATAATATAAACACTTGGCCAAGTGCTACTTCTCTGGTTTTATCTATTTTGGGTGCACCCTGTTAATCTAAATTCTGAAATTTAATAGATCACAGATTATTCAAATTCAGTTCACATTCAGATTGGACTCAACATCAGTCACGTGAGGAGAGTGTCCTACACAGTAGTTTGTTACTACGTCCAAAATAAAATTTATGTCCAAAGTCCCAGAATGAAACGAAAAAAAATGGAAAAAGTCAGTAAGTAGTCTCGTGCATAACAAACTCTGCGTGAAGATTTGAGTGACACAGGCCTACCACACCGCAGGGTGCAGCAGAACTCCAAATGCAAAAGGAGGAAGCCAGTTCCTTTTCTAAGTCCAGGTGGGAAGGCTCGCCATCAGTCTCTTGAGGAATCCACCTCAGGAACGATCCAGCGTAACAAAAAAAAACCTGACCTGTCAACAGACAGGACCAGCACAATAATAGGATCTTTATCAAGCTGTGTTAACTTTAATCCTTAATTCGTGTTTCCATAGACATATCTGACAACAATTTATTATGTTACTCAAACTTGCAATAAACAGTTGTTTTTTTTTTTTTACCAAAATGCAGTATTTCACTGCATTTTCAATTCACATTTTGTTCTAATTGTAACATATTTTTTCAAGCACAATAATAAAACATTGAATTTTACCCAAACTCAGTAAAAGTTTACATTTGAATCATTAAATAGCTCAAAGGCTATTATTCAACAATAATGTGGAAAAACAGAACAAAACCTTAATGAAAAGCACAGAATATGCTCACCGATCTCAATGCATCAGTTTGGGACAACAATATGATGGCTCCGAGTCCAGACAGGTGGGACACTTCAGCTGAACAGAGAGCGGAATGAACTTATATGAAACTACTAGCCATAAGCGCTAGCAAGGCTAACAAAGTAGCTCTAATGCTCGGCAGAAAAAAATAAAGTTTAGCCTTTTAACTCACCTCAACTAATTCCAGATTAGAACTTGGATAATAAACAGCAATTTCAATTGCAAAAAGCTTCGTCTTTTCATTCGTGTGTAATACTATAATAGTCTTAACACAGACTCTGACGCTGCACAGCTCAGCAGTCTCGTCCTCGTGTCCGATCTCTTTCGCTCACCCTATATTGCTACAGACATGGGAAAGCAGGGCGGGACCTACAGGGGCAGTCTGCATTCTCATTGGTGGATAGACACTGGAAACTTAACTTCCTATTGGCTAGATAGACTACCTAGCTCCCTTAACGTCTGTTTTCTTAAAGAGGCATCCCCATTTTATGTATGTTACATAAACAAAAGTTTTCCCACCTCTGCGCTGCTTATGACCGCTACTTCGTTAGCTTAGTTAGCTTTGTTAGCTTTGTTAGCTTAGTTAGCTTAGTTAACTGTGTCCACTGCAAGTGCTGAGAGGTGTTTCTCGTCCCTCCGTCGTATCAAGACCTATCTGAGATCAACAATGACCCAGAAAAGACTAAATAGCTTGATGTGCGCCCACACACACACACACACACACACACACACACACAGGGATCTTTTGACCACAGGGGATGCTTGGAGGATAGCCAGGGACTTCTCCAGCATAATGACAGACGGAGACACTTTTTCTAGAGCAGGGGTGAGTTTGACTTTTCTTTTTAAAGTATTTTTATTCTGTAAATATTGTGTTAGCTGTAATATAATGATTGCAAGTGGAAATAAATCCGGGGCGTGTGTGCTGGAACGTCAGAAAAAAGTTAAATAAAAATTCGGTGCCGATTTTAATTATAACATGGCAGACACATTTATCATGCTCAGGGACCACAGCCTATGAGAAAGCAATAAATTCTGGTGTCTAAAAATGGATTGGCTTGTCTTGTGTCATGTGACGCAAATCAGTTGCGTGATCAAGGGGATGCTGGTGTTTTATGTGTATGCGGGCGCGTGCGTATGTGATGGGTAGTGGTATTGTGAGTATTGCCTGATGGGCCCGACCAATTTGAAATGTGTTCCGCGGTCCATGCTCTGGTTGCTTTGAGTTTTGTCTTGTCTAGGTTCTTGTTTACTGTTAGTTTATCCTGTTTTGTCATCAGTTTTAGTCTTAGCTTTATCTTCTGTTTTAGGTTTGTACTTCAGGGTGGTTTTGTTTCTTATCAAGTCTGGTGTAGTTTCTGTCCACTTGTCCTGTCAGCTTTTTAGGTTTGGTTTCTGCTCTGTTATTGTTTTGGGCCTCGGCACTGATGTCTGGTCTAATTGCTTACTCTGCACACCTGCCTAACTTCTCCCCTGCTGCAATCACCTCTCACCGGTTTCACCTGCCTCCACCTCCATATAAGCTGTTGGGACCAGACATCAGTGCCAGGTTGTCTTGTTGAGTTGATGGGTGAGTCTCTTCCTGCAGCATTCAGTTTTTGTAATGTCTTTTGGATTATTTTCACCCTCTTGCCTCCAGAAGCCTGAGCCATTCTGTTCTGTCGGTCTGTCCCTGTTTGTATCTGCCCAGCTGGTCTGTTTATTTTTATACCGTCTTTTGGTTCGACGGCCTCTTTGGATTTTTCTAGTGATGGTGAGATGAAGCCTAATGAGGCATTGAACTACTTGAGCCAACTGGTTCGAGAAAGGGTTCATTTCTTGGAGCTTCATGTGCACACGACACCACCTACTGGCCAGGTGTAAAATCACAGCCAGCTGTATCTTAACACGTGTGATGTATTGATTTTTTTATCTATTATGGCTCTTGGGAATGACTTCACAAAAGGTGTAGGACGAAATCATTTGTCTACATAAATTATGTATACACATGTGTATAATAAAACATTGTTTGAATGTATTCTGTGTGTGTAATTATTCCCTAAATAGTAGTGTCATGTGATATGGCATGTTGTGTAATAATGTTTTTCTGTGACTCTAGAAAAATGGCATGGGCTTAATCAGGCAGAGGACAATGAAAGTGCTTATGGAACTAGGGAGGGGGGTAGTGAATAGGCTAATGCTTGTGTAACTTGGATGATTTCATGCATTTTTATTAAGAAACAATTTCTCCACAGTTTTTGGTTTCAAATGATTTCTCTTTTTTGACACTACTTCTCCAGCCTTTGAAAAGACACGCTCACATGGCACAGATGATGCCGGGGTGCATAAATAAATAAGTGCAAGTATGTACAGATTGGGGTACAGTGACCAATGATTAGCCCAGTACTCCAGGGGGTTCTCCAGCCTGTCCTGAATCCAACGTCATCCACAATAGTGAAAGGCTGGGTATCCTTCACTATCATGGAGACCAGAGCTTCATCCAGCTCTTTAGTTTTCTGGTGGCTGGTTAAAAGGGAATAAATACAGTGTCTGTTACCTGTCTTTATTTGCACAACAAGCAAACATCAGCATGCAAAAATTGTAATAGTGTGTTTGTAATTTAGTAATGGCGCGGATGACCGGCATTTTTGCCCTGCCATTCACTATATGCACGCGAGAAAGCAACAAAAAAACGCGTGTTAACATCAAATAAACATGCAAGCATATCGAGTTAGTTTTTTTTTTTTTTTTTTTTTGGAAGCACTATCTTGGCTAGGCGGTAGCGTGAGTTTGGCGAGGCGGCCGCCTCGCCAATATAGTCTTGCGGGAAACACTGCTGTCGGGTTTCTAAAGCTGTCAAACCCCGCCCCGAAATCTGAGCCACTTCCTGAAACAGTCACGTGGTACAGCCGGGCAGCGAGGCTTCGGACGTCATCGTTTTCGGCTCCTCCCCCAAATGAAGCAAGCCTCGATACGCGCTTTACGGAAACGCCCCCTCCATTACTCGACACACGCCTTGAAGCCTCGGCACATAACGTAACATCACTAGATTTTTCCCTATTTTTTGATTTTGTTATTAAAGAGCCTTTCCTTTAAACAAACCTCTGCTGGTCTGGCTGAATTCTGGGTCCGCTGCCTCTGATCATTACAGGGAACTAGCACTATGATTTAATTTAGCATTGGCTAAGGATGATCAGTGAGGAAAACACCATACAAAGATAAAACTTCTGTCATTTCTATCTTAAACTATCAGAATCCTCTGATCTGCTGTCAGAGATGCAGTTATTTTGGTGAGTTTGTTTTCTACCTGTTAGTGAATTATTGGGTTTAGCCAGGTTGCTAAGACAGATTGCTAAAACAAAGGGCCTTGTGTTAAATGGATAGTTGTCAGCTATATTTAATGAATATCATCGTTCAACTCAGATTTTGTCTTTGAATTACTCCTAAGGAGAAATACCTGCTGGTTTTCAGTGCTCTCCTGCTAACTGTAGAGTCTTTGTGATGTCCTTCAGTCCATACCTCTATGAACATAGCTAGAGCTTCAGTGGCAGCTTCCTGCCTCCTCAGCTGGTGGAACATGCATGGATGTGTCCTTCTGATCCTTCTCTATGAACGGCTTTCTGCTTCCTGAGATGTTCATCACTGGCAGCTGGCTTCATGAAGCATTCCTAGACCTTTATTCTTTCCTGGAGGCTTTTTCTTCCAAAAGCTTGAGGGTAATTTACTGAGCAGTCCTGTATCCATGCATACCAAGTACCGTATTTTTCAGACTATAAGGGCCACTTAAAATTTTCTCAAAAATTTATTGAGTGCCTTATAATCCGGTGTACCTTATACATGAAAACACCTTCCTGTGTCACTTCTGGAAGTATCCCAAAATAAGAGTCATTGAAGATAAAGAGCCATGGATGATGTAGTTGTGACAACTTAACAAGCTAACAAATTAAATATGCTATTTCTAATCAGATATGTTTAAGACACGGACTTTTACTTGATGAAAACATAGGATATTTTACTGGTAATTTAATACCTTAATGTTATGCCAGAAGCTGGTTGAATATGCTTATTATTATTATTAATTATAATTTGGTATTATAATTTAAGTAATAAGTCATTCAACTCAAAATTCCGCTATAGCAAAATATAGTTCAAATGGTGGTGATGTTAGCTATAAGCTTGTAAGTATTTATACCACTAATGCGTTAGTTAATTTGCTGTTATGAACTCATTTATGCTGGAATAAATGATCTGGTCGGACTTCTAACCGACGAGGTTTATCCGGCAGGCTGTGAGAACCCCAATGTAAAACTGCAATTAGAGTTTAAATCCTTATTCCTTATCACTATCCAATGATATTGTCTCTGTATTAATGTCAGATGTTAACTCCAAAGGAGGTTAGCTCTGAATTCTGAATAACCATGTAACTGTGAATTGGATTGAACACAAAACAATTCTATTCCGCAGTGGTGTTTTTATTGAACCAAAAGCAATTCCCTGTTACAGTAATTCTCTGATTCAACGACTTTGGAAATCTTACTCATTACTAAAACTACACATGCAAAATATATATGTGGAAATAAAAGAACAAAACAAAAATAAACAATGGATTAAAATGAGCGGTTAGCAGATCTTAACTCAACTCACAGTGGTTTAACACCGCCCTCAAAACACCGGCATTTCACGTATCAGCATTGACAGACAGAACAGCTTCGAGAGTCCCACTGGACACCTTGATGTCTTACAAAAGCTAGTTCAGCTAAGCTCCCTACAGTTCAGTCATACGACTCCCTCCCAAGATGGCCGCTACGATGACGTATGGTCTACCAATTTGCGTGATGCGTGAGGGGAGGTCCTAATGACGTAACCACGCTTACGCTGATGGGGTAATGCCTCGCTTCGAGAGGGCGCGGCTAACTGGGAGTTTAAGCAAAGACCGCGAATTGAGCTCGGACAAAAGATTGCACTTATAAGGGGAAGCGAAAAGAGAGGGGGGAAAGCAGGGAAGAAGATGGAAAATAACTGAAACAGTGACCCACGGCGGGGTTATTGATAAAACCACAATCAACACAACAAAATCAATTGTAAAATGCATGCACATAGAAAGAAAATGTTCAGCAAAATAATTCCAACTTCGTCGTGGAATAAAAAGCATTAACCTACACCTACAAAGTTCCTACATCTGCCCAGGCACTTCTAAACACCCTGTGGTGTGGGTGAAAAAGAAATAAAAAGGGAGAACCCGTTACTTTGAGGTGATTGCGAGTGAAGTCCCGGTTTGGTCCGTGAGCGCTCCGGGTAACGAGGCGTCCTGAATGCCTCTCGACGGGAACGAGCAGCAGCGGGGACAGGATGAAGACCTTCGGCTCTTCCTCCAGGCTCACGGTCGCTTTGCTCGGCCCAGCAAAAGCGTAGTCCTCTTTCGATCACTGGGAGATAAGGCGGCTTCCAGTATTTGATCAGAGGGAGTTAAAAGTACCTTTTTAAGTCGATCTCCTGCTATGCAAAGCAGGGAATAACGTTTGCTCCGAAAAATCTCGATCCAGCGAGAAACTCGAGCACGTGGCGTGGGATTGCCCCAACGGAGTGAAACAGCTGTGTTTCTTCTCGGATTGGCAGCGCGCCAGTGAAGAAGGCAGATTTTCATGCGTGAACGGGTTTTATCAACTTTGCCTAGCAACGTTATCTCTCCGCTCCGTTGTTAGGGCGGCGGCCATTTTGGGCCGCGTTGCATGATGGGAGTTGGTGGCCATTTTGACCACATTGCATCATGGGTAATGCGGTCCGTCACGTCCCGAATTAATGCCGTTTTTGTCACGTCCCGTAATGGCATAACAATACCCATATATTACTGGTAATTTGTCTTTCTTCAATTACTTTCCCAAGACAAAAGTTCTCTCTGCAGAATCACACAGCTATGAAGTGTAGTTTGCAGTCTTTGGTGTAGATTCACGTTTTTAAAAACGCCCGTAAACCATGCAGCTTACATGAAGTGACCAGAGTATTTCCTCCTTAAGGCGACCAGATCTGATTTCTCTAATGAAAACTGGGGACGTCTCTGATTACATTAAGCACAGAATCTCTGTCTGGGGGTTGGTTTGTTCTGTCTGAACTGCAATGTGGACAGGGGGGGGGGGGGGGGGGGGGGGGGGGGGGGGGGGGGGGGGCAGGGAAGGTGCATTCACCAAAGTTCTACTACGTCAGGACAGCAGGTAGACCGGGTGAATACCTCTTGTTGCTGCTAAACTTTTTTACTCCATGATGATTCACTGAAATTGGGGACATGGTCACCCTACCAGAGGAGTGGAGTGATATTACACACTTGGGAAGAATATGTAATGCGCCTTATAGTCCGGTACGTCTTACATGAGGACAAAGACACACAAAAACATGATAATTCATGGTGCGCCTTATGGTCTGAAAAGAGGTTCTTATTCTAGTCAGCCCATGTATTCCCGGGAACAACGTACGTTATGCCACATTAGTTACCTCACTTGCTTATTGTACAAAGTCAACTTAAAAAAAATCTGGTACTTTTAAAATATCCATTAATGATCTCTGCATCTCTCCCACCTTTCAGCTTCAGAGCCTCCTCATCCTGGACATCCTCTCCTTCCTCTCCTTCACTTTCCACATTCATAACATCACCTGGTTAACTTTCATATTTGCAGCATTAAGTTCTTCCTTCACACCTCAAAGAGGCTCTTGTGGCTTTTGAACTTCAGTTATGTGTGGTTCCAGAAATAAAATGTGGCTTCCAGTAATTGTTTCCTTTCTTTATTGTCCACAGCTCCCAGGCCGCTGTACTTCACTACTGTTCTGTATGCGGAGATGGAGAAAGAAGAAGAATAAAACACCGTGAGACAGACAGTAAAATGTTTTTGTGTTGAGTAAACCTAACTTCACTGACAGACAGACATAAATGGTCTTTAACAAATTGTAAACATTAGGAATTTGTGCATTCTGCTTATTGCTCCTATTCTTATCAATAAATTGATAAATAGTTATGATTTTTGGCTGTTAGCTTATTTGTGTCATTATCCTCAGGTGATTCTATTTTGTCTTAAGCTCTATTGGCACAGGATGAACATTATCTGTGGACCTGATGTAATAAATATGTTTCCCACCTACCTCAGTGTTTTTTATGTGACACATTCACAAAGAATATCCAAAGCCTCAGATTTTGGTGAAATTTATGGACATCTTTGCTGTTTATTGTGTAGGTGAGCGGCTGTGTGGAGGAAGCAGTGCTGCCAACTCTGCTTAGAAGCGACTTAGGGCTTATTTTCTGTTAAAGTCACTTGTAAATTTCGTATGTCGCAGTTTTCTGGCTTGTTTTTGAACGTGAAGTGCATTACAGCACCAGCTGGGGTAATATTTGTCCGCTTATATACCCACCACTCTCCACCACGACCAGGATGGAGGACCAAAAATGACATAATTAAAAATAAAGCAAAATATATATTTCATGTATGAATTTAGTTTTTCCTTAAACATGCTTCCATCAAGAAATGTATATATCCTATTTCATTTTCCTTAGATGTGTTTTTGTCAAGAAATGTGTATTGTTTTGCCTTTTACTTGTATAAGTCTTATCTGTTATTTTTTTAGTGCTCCCGTCTCCTCGTTTTATACTTTACCATATGCATTTCTGCCTCGTTTTGCTAATGAGGGGGTGATCTTAAAGGGACAACTGCTCCCTATTGGTTGGTTATCATCAGCCATCTATAGCTGGAAACTTCATGCCACTGTCACAGTGGCTACCAGGTTATCAGTGAGCTGAGGCATTTAGCAATTTTGACTTGAAGACACATCTGTGTTTCCATATTTTATCATCTGTCATGTGGACGCTGTGACTAAACGTGTTTTTTCATTAAGCGGCTCTCATGGACCCAGGTGTTGGCAGGTATCGCACCGTTCTCCTGGCAGAAACTACAGCCTGTGCTGCTCAAAGCTCTCATGGAGCAGCAGATCCAGTTGGCTCCGTCTCATTTCCTGACATCTAGTCGTGCAAATAGAGATGTTGAACATTTGCAAAAAAAATAACTTGTATGTTTTACCTCTCAATATTGAATGTAGAGACAAATCCTCCACCTGACTGACTGTGACAGCGGTCAGTTGCAAATGTAAAGGAACAAAGGCTTTATCCACCTTATTTTCAGAGTAAACAGTGAGTTGAAGTTTTTTGGTTGAGAAATCCAGTCAGCCACTTCCTGCCACTGGCGAGCTAACTCAGAACTACAGCTAACATGATATTATTATATTATTATTATGTTCTTACTATTCCTAACACAGCAAGACTTAATACCAAACTAATCATTATGGTTTTGAGGAAGACTGGGATCATTTGTGCAGTTAGAGGATGTCTTAATAACTGGTATTAAAAAGGTTTACATGGAGCAGGAGTGATTTATTCATCAACTGCGTATGAGAGCTGGATGTGAATGTAAGGCGCCCTACAACCCGCATCACCCTGCTGAAGTCTTTTCACCTTGGTTTTCACCTGGGGTTAAAAGCTTTAAATTTCAAGAAACATGTTTGTGATGTAATTCATACATTCATAAACGTCACAGTTCCAAGTTAAATTAGATTAGCAAGATAAATATTTAGCTCCAAACTAAACATTAGTTTGTAAACAATTTATGTAATTTGGAGCTAAATATTTATTATGGAAACTGTTCAGTTTGCAAACTTAACATACAGTTTTTAAAGTACATAATAATTATAATTTTCTCTTGGCAGGCTATAAATCTTTAAAGCAAATCTCTGATGGCTTTACCATCAGAGATTTGCTTTTTGAGAGAAAAGTTAACCTTGTTCTACCAGCATTCACTCATTAAGGAGGGCAGATGTCTGATGAGGATGTAACGGCCACAAGGACCCATAAACTTGGCACATAAATTGGAGAGAAAATGGCGCTCTACACACCAAGACGAATCCTACTTAATCTGGAGGGACAGTCTATTGTTGTATAACAAGACCCTTCGCAGAGTTAGAGCAGCATATTTTTCATCATTAATTGAGGAGAATAAAAATAATCCTAGATTTCTCTTTAGTACAGTTGCCAAACTTACTCAGAGCTGCAGCTCTGTTGATCCATCCATTCCCTTAGCTCTTAGTAGTAATGATTTTATGGGATTCTTCATAAATAAAATTGATGCCATTAAAAATAAAATAATTGGCATCCTCCCAAACATGATTACCTCATCCCCAGTAAGTAAGGCAGCATGGGAGGAATCTTTAGAACCTGTGCTGTGTCTGAACTGTTTAGAAGCAGTAGAGCTTTCTGAGCTATCTAAAATCTTAGCTTCATCTAAACCTTCTACCTGTATGTTAGACCCAATCCCAACCAAGTTGTTTAAGGAGGTATTCCCTTTGATCAGTGGTCCTATTTTAGACATGATTAATCTATCCTTAGTAAATGGATATGTACCACAGGTTTTTAAAGTAGCTGTTATTAAACCTTTACTTAAGAAACCTTCTCTTGATCAAGATGAGCTAGTAAACTACAGACCTATATCTAATCTTCTTTTCTTATCTAAAATTCTTGAGAAAGTAGTTGCTAATCAACTTTGTGAACATTTACAAAGTAATGACCTACTTGAGGAGTTTCAGTCAGGCTTCAGAGCTCATCATAGCACTGAAACGGCTCTGGTGAAGGTCACTAATGATATTCTCATGGCCTCAGATAATGGACTTGTGTCTGTACTTGTCCTGTTAGATCTTAGTGCTGCATTTGAAATTCAGGGATTTATAGACTAACAGAAGGATTTTAAAGTCTATTCTCTGAGATACAGGGAGCCATGGAAGGACTTCAGAACCGAGTCGATGTTCTCTACATTCTTAGTCTTAGTGGAAGGACTTCAGAACCGGGTCTGAAGTTCTCTACGTTCTTAGTCTTAGTGAGGACGCGGGCAGCAGCGTTCTGGATCAGCTGCAGCTGTCTGATCCACTTTTTAGGCAGACCTGTGAAAACACCGTTGCAGTGATCAGTTCTACTAAAGATAAACGCATGGATTAGTTTTTCCAGATCCTGCTGAGACATCAGTCCTTTAATCCTGGAAATGTTCCTCAGGTGATAGAAAGCCGATCTTGTAATTGTCTTTAGATGCTTTTGAAGGTTCAGGTCTGAGTCCATCACTACACCCAGATTTCAGGCCTGATTAGTGGTTTTTAGCTGAAGCAGCTGAAGCTGTGTGCTAACTTTTGATCTCTCCTGTATTGGTCCAAATATTATTATTTCAGTTTTGTTTTTATTCAATTGAAGAAAGTTTTGGCACATCCATGCATTGATTTCTTCTAGGCATTTTCTCAGTGCTTGAACTGGTCCATAGTCACCTGGTGACATGGTGATGTAGAGCTATGTGTCGTCTGCATAGTTATGGTAGCTGATGTTGTTATTTTTTATTATCTGAGCTAGAGGGAGCATGTAGATATTGAAGAGGAGGGGATCCAGGATGGACCCTTGGGGAACCCCACATGTGATTTTTGTCATCTTTGATGTAAAGTTATCTACTGATACAAAAAAGTCCCTGTCCTTTAAGTAGGATTTAAACAGTGGAGAGCTGTACCAGAGAGGCCGACCCAGTTCTCCAGGCGTTCTAACAGAATGGAGTGATCGACAGTATCAAATGCTACACTGAGGTCCAATAGAACCAGCACGGTGGTTCTTCCACAGTCTGTATTTATATGGATGTCATTAAACACCTTGATAAGGGCGGTCTCTGTACTGTGGTGAGGAAACCTGACTGGAAAACGTCAAAGCGGCTGGTCGTTGTTAAGAAGGTGTTTAATTGTGGAAACACAGCTTTTTCAATAATCTACTGATAAAGGGGAAGTTTGAGATGGGCCTGTAGTTCTGGAGTAGTAGTTTGTCTAAATTGTTCTTTTTAACAGTGGTTTGATAATTGCTGTTTTTAGGGACTGGGGGAAAACACCTGACAGAAGGGACGTGTTTATTATCTGAGTCAAATCAGACGCTATGACAGGCAAAACTTTTTTAAAGAAAGCTGTGGGTAGAACATCAAGGCAGCAGGAGGAGGAACTTAGCTGCTGAATGATCTGCTCTAAGCTTTTGTGGTTTATTTGACTGAATTGGGACATTTTGTCAGGATAAGTTCCATCTGAATACAGCTTTGGTTCTAGAGTTGGTGTGGATGTACAAACTGATCCTCTAATTTTTAGGATTTTCTCAGTAAAGAAGTTAGCAAATTCATTGCAGGCCCTGGTGGAGTGGAGTTCAGAAGTCACGGACACTGTGGAAAATAAGACACGAGCATTATTAATGTTTTTCTTGATGATCTCTGAGAAGAAAGATTCTCTTGCATTTTTCAGTTGTAAGTTATATCTGTCTCTCTTTATAGATGTCATAGTGAACCTGGAGTCTGTTCTTTCTCCACCTGCGTTCAGCTTTTCCACATTCCCTTTTTTCACCTCTAACTACTGGAGCATTTCTCCAAGGAGATTTATTCTTCCAGGAAAAAACTTTCACTTTAACTGGAGCAATGCAGTCAATGATGTCTGAGACTTTAGACTGAAAGTTAGCTACTAGCTCATCTACTAAGTTGCAGCCCATGGTTAAAGTAGCAGAGTAAGCTTGAATAAAAGTTTCCGTGGCAAGCCATCAGTCCTCTGGAAATCCCAGCGATCTTCAGATCCCATTCCGCCGAGCCCAATCCTCCAACTTCCTGTCGGTCACCTCCTCGCCGTGCAGTCGCTTCTCCCGCCTCTGGCTCACAGCCGCCACAGCACTACTCACTCTTCCCGGAGGATCGTTCTCTTCTTGCGTGGTAAGCCCATCCCTAAGATCTTCTCCGTCTCCACGTAACTCTACCTAACTCTCTCTCTCTCCCTATCCAGCACTTTCACTGCTCCCTGACGTCCCATTGTCAGCTTTGACACGCATCAAAACCAAGCAGAGGAACAGACTGGATGTGGAGAACAGCAGAGCTGTTTCCAGACTGCTACCTGTCAAATCTATCAGAGCTCATCAAAGACAAGCGAGCTCAGGTGTCTCATTAAAGCTCAGTTGAAGGATGAAAACAAAGTAAACTGATCTAGTGAGTCTGAATAATTTGTGTTCATTGTTTTGCTCCTGATTTGTCAAGATGTGTTTATAGGGGACATATTAAGAAAAGCTCCAGTTTTTGTTACAAAATGCAGGTTTGTAATGTTCCAAAGCTCTCATGGAGACGACATCAACAGCTTGACTGAATGCATCACTGATTACATGAGCTTCTGTGTGGAGAGCATCGTGCCATCACGACGGCTACGATGCTTTCCAAACAACCCCCCCGGGTGACCCCTGAGCTGAAAGTCCTCCTGAACCAGAAGAAGAGGGCTTTCTACTCAGGGGACAGAGAGGAGCAGCGTAGAGTCCAGCGGGAGCTCCAGTGGAGGATCACAGCGGCAAAAAAGGATTATGGGAAGAAGATGGAGGAGCAGCTGGCGCAGAACAACGTCAGAGATGTGTGGAGAGGTCTGAAGAACATCTCCGGCTTCGGGCAGAGGACCAGCAGGACTGCAGACGGTGACACCAAGTCACACATTCTTCAACCGTTTTGACTCCCCCCACACTGGCCCCCTCCCTGCCATCAACTCTCCACACGTCTCCAACCACCAGCCCTCCAGAGACCTACCATCCCCCCCACCGCCACTCTCATCAACGACCAACCCATCCACACCTTCGGTCCTGCCTTCCTCCCCCTCACAATCACACCTATGCAGGTGAGAGGACAGCTGATGAGGCTGAAACAGAGGAAAGCCTCAGGACCGGACGGCATCCCCCCCCCCCTCCCAGGCTGCTGAGGACCTGTGCAGATGAGCTCTGTGAGGTCCTCAGCTACATCTACAACCTGAGCCTCAGCCTGGGGGTGGTCCCCACCCTGTGGAAGACCTCCTGTGTAGTACCGGTTCCCAAAACACCTCACGCCAGGGAACCGGCCCACTTCAGACCAGTCACTCTGACCTCCCACCTGATGAAGACCATGGAGCGCCTCATCCTAGCTCACCTGCGCACCGTGGTGAGCCCCACCCTGGACCCACTGCAGTTTGCCTACCGGCCCAACATCAGAGTAGAGGATGCCATCATCTACCTGCTGCAGCGGGCGCTCACCCACCTGGAGACCACCGGGAGCGCTGTGAGAGTCATGTTCTTTGACTTCTCCAGAGCTTTCAACACCATCAGACCGGTGCTGCTGAGGGAGAAGCTGGAGGACGCTGGGGTGGACAAACATCTAGCTGACTGGACCATGGACTACCTCACTGACCGCCCTCAGTACGTGCAGCTGCACGGCTGTCAGTCAGAGGTGGCACTCTGCAGCACCGGGGCCCCCCAGGGAACCGTCCTGTCTCCGTTTATTTTCACCCTCTACACCTCAGACTTCACTTACAACACGGACAGCTGCCACCTTCAGAAGTTCTCTGATGACTCGGCCATTGTGGGCTGTGTGTCTGAGGAGAACGAGCTGGAGTACCGGTCAGTCATCATGGACTTTGTGGACTGGTGTGAGAAGAACCATCTGTGCTTAAACACCACTAAGACCAAGGAGATGGTGATCGACTACAGGAGAAGACCCCCACCTCACTCACCTGTGAACATCCAGGGGGAGGACATAGAAACTGGAGAGTTTCAAATACCTGGGTGTTCACGTCAACAATAAACTGGACTGGACTCATAACACCGACGCTCTGTATAAGAAGGGCCAGAGCCGCCTCCACCTCCTGAGGAGGCTGAGGTCCTTTGGAGTGAGCAGACCCCTGCTAAAAACTTTCTATGACTCTGTGGTGGTCTCAGCCCTCCTCTACGCTGTCGTCTGCTGGGCTCCTGGCAGCACAGAGCGGGACAGAAAGAGGCTGAATAAGCTGGTGAGGAAGGCCACTTCTGTTCTGGGCTGCACTCTGGACTCTGTGGAGGAAGTAGTTGAGAGGAGGGTGTTGTCCAAGCTCACATCCATCATGGACAACACCTTCCACCCCCTGCACCAGACTGTAGAGGAGCTGAGCATCTCCTTTAGTGCCAGACTTAGACATCCTGTCTGTAAAAAGGAGCGTTACTGCAGGTCATTCATTCCTCCTGCTATCAGATTATACAATGCTGCACTATAACTGCGACCATAACTGTAGTAATTAATGTGCAATGACTAATGTGCAATAATCTACCTAATACACTGTACTACAACCCGTGCAATAATCCTGATGTAGTGACTTCTGCTGCTATTACCACCTGAACATATGCCAGTACACATGTATGCATTATAAAAAAGAAAAAACTATCAAAGTCTCACTCTCATGACATTTGAAGACATTCTTCTTCCAAATGTTGGCTACAGACGACATGTTTTCTCTCTGGCCAGAAGCATGATGGAAAATCCTTCCTTTTCAAGTAGGTAATCCAACAAAAGAACCCGGTGAAAAAAAATTATGTTTTTTCCACTTTTACCCGATGTATTGTTACATCCAGCTACCATGCACGTGAGCATTGTTGCCTCAACAATTGCTCTCACGAATTTCAAACGCTTCATGCTTGCTCAGTATGAGGGATTGCTGCAAAGCCATGTACAATGCAGACGACTCTCCCTGTAGCTCTACGCTTCTCCAGGAGTGAATGCTGCTTGTCGGGACTTTGATGCAATCAACTGGTTTCCTTATATAGGAACATTTTTGACCAATCTGTATAATCTGACCCAATCTGTATAATATGATTGAACTTGACTTTGTAAAGTGCCTTGAGATGACATGTTTCATGATTTGGCGCTATATAAATAAAATTGAATTTAATTGAATTCCTTTAAATCAAGATTAAAAACACACTTATTTAGGATTGCATTCGACTGCACTAGTTAAACAATTCTCACTAGTTTTTTTTTTGTAGTCTGTTTGTTAATGCTCTATTTTGTTTCTACATCTTATTCCTACCTGCGTTTCTTCTGTTTTATTTTCCTGTTTTTTAATCATGTAAAGCACTTTGCATTGTCTCTGTACTGAATTGTGCTATATAAATAAATTTGCTTTGCCTTGCCTCAGTGATTCAGACACCCCCCTCTGTAATGGACGGGGGTGGTATATATATATATATATATATATATATATATATATATATATATATATATATATATATATATATATATATAGTATATCCTCTGGGATTAATATAGTATGTCTGATTCTGATTCTGATATAAGGTGCGGCAGTGATTTAAAAGTAAACAATTGAAATGTAAACAATGCAGGAGAAAGAGACAGTGTGCGATCACAGTGTGCAGGTGAGTATATTTAAGAACCATTTGTATGTGCAGAATTGATTGTGCAAAGGGCAATTGTGCAAGAATGTATTTAGAAACTAAGAGTTCGGGAGCATTTGTAATGCTAGATAGAGATGCAGTGATGCAAGTGTGCAAATATGCAAATGTGGTATAGAGTCCAGTTTATAGCTTCAGCAGTTCAACAGTCTGATGGCGACAGGGAAAAAGCTTTTGCAGAACCTGGTGGACCTGCAGCGGATGCTGCGGAACCTCTTCCCAGAAAGCAGCAGGGAGAACAGTCCATGGTGGGGGTGTGAGGGGTCCCTGATGATGTTACGGGCTCGGGACACACAGCGCTGTGATGAGATGTCCTTGATGGAGGGAAGAGGAGCCCCGATGATCCCTTCTGCTGTCCTCACCACTCTCCTCACTTTCTTCCAGTCGGAGGCACTGCAGCCTCCACACCACACAGAGAGACAGCTGCTCACAATGCTCTCTATGGTGCTTCTGTAGAAGGTTGTGAGGATGGGAGGGGGCAGGTGGGCTCTCCTCATCCGCCG
This sequence comes from Fundulus diaphanus, assembly GCA_037039145.1. Lineage (NCBI taxonomy): Eukaryota > Metazoa > Chordata > Actinopteri > Cyprinodontiformes > Fundulidae > Fundulus > Fundulus diaphanus. The sequence continues at coordinate 52,968,302 of CM073131.1, forward strand.
CAGGAAGTACAGTCGCTTCTGTGCCCTCTTCGCCAGTGACGTGGTGTTCACAGACCAGCTGAGGTTGTCCGTGATGTGCACCCCCAGGAACTTGGTGCTGCTGACCACCTCCACAGCTGAGCTGTTGATGAGCAGTGGAGCGTGGTGAGGCCGGTTCCTCCTGAAGTCAACGATGATCTCCTTCGTCTTCTCCACATTTAGGATCAGGCTGTTGTCTCTGCACCAGCCCACCAGCTGCTCTACCTTCTCTCTGTAGTCCTGGTCGTTGTCATCTCTGATCAGGCCCACCAACGTTGTGTCGTCTGCAAACTTCACGATGTGATTGGTGGTGAACCTGGGGATGCAGTCGTGTGTCATCAGGGTGAACAGCAGGGGGCTCAGGACGCAGCCCTGAGGGGAGCCCGTGCTGAGGGTGATGACATCAAAAGGTGTTCTGTCCGACCCGGACCGACTGAGGTCTGTTGGTGAGGAAGTCCAGCAGCCATTTGCGAAGGGGTGTGCTGAAGCCCAGATGTTCTAGTTTTCCCACCAGTTGCTGTGGGATGATGATGTTGATTTCTCAACATCTTGCTGACGGGGAATGTTGATCCTTGAAACAGGAATGGTTTCTTGGGTGTAGACCTCTCCAGTCCAGAAACACAGTGGCTAGGCACCAGTTTTTCTTGACCTATGGTTCACAGCAGAATGTTAGTCTTTGTATTCTGCAGGTTCAGATGGTTCATGAGTCCACTGGTGATGAAAGTGGCTGTACTCCCAGGATCTAAGAAGTCATACGTATGCAGCACCGTATCTCCTCTCTTAGACCTAACTTTAACCGGAACAATAGACAAAGTACCGTCATGGTCCCCGGCCCCAGTACAAGCACCAACCTGGTGAGACACAAACGCATTACTTACTTTATTGTCTAATTGCAGAATAGTGGGGTGTTTTAGATAGCATTTGTCGCAGGTGAGCCGACTCTTACTCTCTTTACTGATGTGGCCAACTTTCAAGCATCCAAAACATACTCCTTTCCCTCTCAGGAATTCAATTTTCTCCTTATGAGAAATTCTTTGCAGTTCTTGGCACTTTGATATTAGATGAGGTTGTTCGCAGTAAAGACAGGAGGATGAAGGACGATTTTTGGGACAATTGGCTGCTTGTAAAATGTTGGTGCACAGGTACTATCTGCTGCTGAAAGTGATGTTACAAAGCTGCTGCCTTTGATGTTGGCTTAATAAGTATTTAGTCTTAAGTGCTCCTCTCATCATAGGCCTTGACTTAGTGTCAGAGATGTCTCCATACAGTGGATGGGACAGGATCTTTACTTGTTGTTCAAGAAAGTTGACCAAATCAATAAATGTGGCTCGGGAGCCTTGCCGCTCTTGTAGTTTACAAGCTCTTATTCTCCATCTTTCACGGAGCTTATAGGGCAACTTCATGATTACCTGTCTCATATGAGATAGAACATTCAACTCCTCCATGTACTGTATTTCTAACATGGCATTACAGCAGCCACATAAGAAAAAGACAAATTCCTGCAATGCTTCTGTCATGATGCAGCCTGGTGGCTGCATTTTTAGCATTTCCTGCCTCCTCCTTCCCAGCGCAGCCTGATCAGGATCACCTGTCAGGCTGCAATCACCTGTGACTGGCTCCACCTTCTCACCCCTCTTTAAATACTCTGCTCAGTTTGTTCCTGGTCGCCGGGTCGTCTGCAATCTCCACTCACTCAACACCTGTTTACTGCCTTGCTGCTGGAACTCCTGTCACCCCAGTGCTTCACTGCTTTTGTTTTCTCCAGTCAGCCCGATCCTGCAACTCATCTACTCCAGCCCGGTAACTGACTCTGGTTTTCACCTTCCACTACTCCCTCTTTGCAATAAACTCTCAAGACCAGCTCTGTGTTTGTGTGCTCTGTCCGCGTTCATGAAGACAAATCATGACAGCTTCAACATCCTCAGATTTTATGACTGGCCAGGCAAACACCTTCTCCATGTACGCAGAAGCAATTTCCATAGTGCTCCATTATATGTTCCTTTGCTTGCTGGTAGCCCTGCTGTGACATGTGCATGCAGCTCCTGACCAGCTCCGTTGGCTGCCCTCTGGTATATTGTTCTAAAAAGTACAGACAATCCTGATAATTGTTTGTCCTTTCTTCCACACAATGTTCAAAAGCTCTTATGAAAGACGTGCACTCCAAAGGATTGCCATCGAAAACTGGGATCTCACGCTGAGGAAGAGTAGCTGATAACTGTTGCTAAACAAGCATTGATGTGATTTCATTCTGTTTTTGCATAATGGTACAGATTACATTATCGTTTGGAATTGATGGATTTTTTAATTGTTGTTGCATTTGTGCCTTGTGTTACTCGTAATTGTAGATCTGATGGTTGAAAGGGAAAAGTGTTTAGCTTGGGGATGACGTTTAAAGGGGAAGTCCGGTCAACAAGGAAAAATCAGGGGATAATTAGCTATAACTAAAACTAATACGTTTGTGGTTATTTAATGTATTTAGCGTTAATCAATAACAAAATAAAAGCATAAGTTGTCGACTGGATCACTGTGTATGGGGGCGGCCATTAGTGCCCAAATATGGACACTAATGGCCGCCTGACATCACATCCTGTGACGTAGAACCGCGGAGAGCCGACGGCAGTTTGCCGGACTTTACAAGCAAACTTAATAGGAGCTGTTGTACACAGCTGTGATCAACAACAATTATTTCAGATTTCGAGAGGACTTCACTATTGAAATTCGCGAGAGCTATTGTTGAAGCAACAATGCTCACATGCATGGCAGCTGGATGTAACAATACATCGGGTAGAAGTGAAAAAACATCAGTTTTTCACCTTTCCCATTCATGATCCACCGGGTTCTTTTGTTGGAATACCTACTTGAAGAGGGAGGATTTGCCATCTAACTTCTGGCCAGAGAGAAAACACGTCGGCTGTAGCCAACATTTGGAAGAAGAATGTCTTCAAGATGACATAAGAGCGAGACTTTTCAGTAGGTTTTGCCGGAACATTTTTTTACCCGATCAGAGCGGCGGAGGGATACGACACACTTAGAAAATATGCTCACTGTTGTGAAGCCCACTTATTTTATGCGACTTTGGTCTTATTTTTTCTAAAGTCGCTTGTAAATTTCATGAGTTGCGGGTTACAGTTTTTTTTGGGCTTGTTTCTGAAAGTAAAGTGGCTTGTTTGGGGTCTAAACTAAGTGACGCTGAAATATCCCTCCGCCTCATAACGCACTGCAGCTCATCCTGACAGCAGCAAAGAATAAACTCAGAAGGAGCCGCTCTGCCTGTATTTTCTGCAGTTTACGGTGCAATAACTGATGATAACTGCTGGAAGTAGATTAGGCGGTGTAGATCACCATTTTGAGCAGAGATTGGTTCTAAAGATGAGTTTTATACTCATCTTATAACATTGCAGAACCCAACCTATAAACTGTACTTTAATGCTTATTTGTTGTCTTTTTATGTCTCTAAATGTAAAATTAGTATTACTTTAAATTTAAATGCTTAATACCATGTCTATCTTTGTTTAAGAGGTTAAAAAAATATTTTGGCATGAAAACGGATATTTATTTACAAGGGGACAGATAGGGCATCGGGACTTGCTCTACAGTCGATCCCGCAAAGTGACGTCACAAACTGGGAGGAGGCAGTACTGTTCTTCACCAAGATGGCTGCCCCCATAAAAGGACCTTCAAATGAAAATTACTCTTAATTAAAAAAGCTGATCATTTATTGAACAGTATGTAATAATTTTATATTTAAAGTACTTTCAGCAGTTTAAATTCTGATTTTGACCGGACTTCTCCTTTGAGAAAAGTAATTCATCCAACTTGCACCTTTCATCCAACTTGTACCTTTCCTACCCTGCACCTTCTTGTATGAACCGATGTGGCAAGTGAATTTTTCCATTGTGAGATCAATAAAGCCTATTTTATCTTATCTTAACTTTGAATCTGGTTTAACAGCGCCATACAGTGGTTGTTTCGGGTAGTGCGACTGATCTTCTGATTTTGTACTGCTTTAAACTTTTTTCCTCACAGCTGGCGCAGAGGGAGCAGTTGCTGTAAAACCCATCGGAGTGTATGTGGCAGTATTGGGCACAAATTCTTTCGCCTGTGGCTTGAATTCAGCGCGTCTTTGCTCTTTAAGTCCCTTACTGACATAAGAGTTCATTCCATCTGACATCGATTTAGATTTTCCTCCAACGCTACTGCTTTCCAACACAGAAAGGCGTGCTGCTGCAGCAGCTATTTGAGCAACCGCGGTCAAGTGAGCCCTCACTTGTTTTTGTTGGTCACACAAACACTAAGGATTACAGCAGTGACGGCTGAGACTATTTTTCAAAATAAAAGCAACATTTTTGCGGCGTATCGACCAAGTGTTTTTCATATTTACATCAGTTATATGAAATTTTCTTTTCATGCTTTATGTGTCATTTTTTTCTACTATCCTGGTCTGTTGGTGAAAATGGAAATACATACTTTGGTCACACTCTTGAGCCTCTAAAACTACTCAAACAACTTATTATTTTTTACAGGTGACTACTTTCACTTACAGATGAGATGATGATCTCCAGAAGTCCATCCACATGATTTGGGATTTAAAAATGAAGGTATTTAAAAATCTCTACATTGACTCAATTGGACCTTTGTTGACAGTAGAAAACCTCCTGATGTTGCTCAACAATGTTCATCCAAATATGATGTGGAATTTCAAAATAAGAGCCACTTGAAATCTCTACATGGTCACCCATTTTGAACAAAGTTGCTGTCACTCTAGCAACTAAATAGTAGATAATCAATCGATTCTGCCACTTCAGTATGACAATAGAACACCTCCAGATGTGCCTCAACAACTTTCAAACAATTTTGATGTGGAATTTCAAAATAAGAGCCACTTGCAATCCAGTCCAAGATGTCCATCATATATATATATATACATAAATTCAATAAGTGGCATTCTTTGCACTATAAATGATTCTAAACAATGTCTACAATATGCATATTCAGTAAATTTAAAGTTCAATATAAATTACATCCATGAAAAATCCAATAAATATGAACTACATAAATTAGTTAACATCAAATGTAAAGAAGACCTAATATACAAAGGTGCTCAAAAAATATATTTAAGGCACCTTATTGTTCACATATGGGCTGTTCAAAGCTAGTATGGACGTCTGGATTTATAAAGTCAGTTGTTTAGCAGCTACACAAACATAAAGTGACATCAATGAGCAAACACTGAACCACACACAGAAGCACTCACCAATTCCGCAGTTTATATCTCACACAAACAGGTTTTTTCATCTCGTCTCGGCTCACGGTACTTAGCTCCTGCAGCTCTGCTCCTCCCAACTACTGGTCTCTATTTATTCACTGGTTGCTGATCAGCCCGAAAAACTGAGCATTTGGCTGCAACAACAAGCAGTTTTCTGGCTGTTGAAGACGTTTCACAGGTAATTTTACAGTCAGTGGATGTATATGCAAATTCTCAACTCGAACCGCAACTTTGTATATCATAACATCATTGAAGATATTTTTGGTCATTTGTTTATTGTTACTTTCATTATTATTATTATTATTATTATTATTATTATTATTATTATTATTATTATTATTATTATGCAGAAATGTATGTGTGCATTCACACGCTGTGTATGTAATGTACAGATATACATGTACACTTGTGTGCATTTTGCAAATTTATGTGACATGTCTAGTGTAGTCTATTGAAGCTCTGTGGAGTCATTAAATTGGTTCATTAATTTAGTTCTATTGTAAATCTATGGCAGATGTAAAGGCTAATGCACAGACACAGCATAAAAATATATGGCATTTGACATTTTAAAAGTCTTAAGCCCCCCTGAACTTGAGAAAATTATTGTTGTTTGATGCTGTAACCCACGTATTCCCTAGATACTGGAGGAAAATAGGGAGTACCAATATGGCAGCTGGTGGCTTCATGGCAACGTGTTCTACCAACGGCCAATCAGCGATCCAGTGAATAAATAGAGATCAGTGCTCCCAACGCGTCCTAATCTTTCATACTTCCCTACTCCAGCTACCGCACATGTCTGCTTTCATCACTGGGGATGGAGCAGCAGCAGTGCTGAATATGTGCTGAATAAGAAAACTGCTCCCAGCTTCTCTGGGAACTGGTCCCATCATTTAATACTCACCTCATGTGTCGGCCTGTCATATTGTCATCTTTTATCGCTTTAAACCACCGATGCATCATGCTGTCTAATATGCAGGAGCTGATTTAGAGCAGGGGTCGTATTAAAGTTTGTGACATTGCAGTAACAGATAATGATATTAACTCTAGAGAGGGATTTAGTGATTTATCTGCCTCTCAGCACAGTTAATAACATAAAGAAGGTTTGGGAGATGAACAAAGAAAATAAATATAGTCTACGACACACACTGGACACTTCTTGACTAAAAACATATAATAAAATTGCACTAAACATTTATTCCAAACTGTTTACAGGCGTATCAACAAAAAGAAAAAAATAATAGATAAATAAATCTAAATAAAGCATATAAGCAACATCACAAACTACTTCAGCAAAAATCAATACATAAAATGAAAGGAAACATAAAGTCAGGTAAAAGCTGATTCACGTGTATGCTGATTAGTCTGCTAGCTCTGAGGCTTGCTGAACATCCACCAGGAGCCTTTAAACAGTTCAGTGAGGCCCAGATTAAGCTCTATCAGAAACTGAGGCTTTCTGCTGGTGAATCTTCTCAGGCTTTCAAGACGTGGAAACTCCAGAAAGGCTTAAAAACCTACTGAGAACTCCAAGGATGGAAGCCCAGTGGTTTTAAACCTCTTTTGGAAGAGAGGTTTCCCATCATCCTGGATCACTGATGAGCTGAAGCTTCATGGTTCTGCGTTGGCTCATCTGCGCCACCAAGTGGCCGCTCAGTATAAAACAGGCAGTGATTCTTTGGTGTGGGAGGAACTGAACGCTAGCTAGATACTCAGTCTGGTGGAGCGAAGGGAGAGTCAGAGGAACACGTTGGTTTGTTATTACTAAGGACAACAATTTATTTCCTATTAAACTATTAATCTACTGCACTGTCTCATATATTTTTCTGTCTCTTATGTTTTGCAAGCCTAACCCACGGAGCATCTGCAAGGCTCCAAAAGTTACTACATCCACCACTACACCATAATAACAGCATCACTAAAAGGCAGCAATGCCAGAATAAACCTTTTATTCCACTTTACTGCACTTTTCTGTGGGGTGTACAGGAAAAGCCGCATTGAAGCTGGAGCTTCTTTCACACACCTTAACCTGGGTCACATCACCTAATAACACCTCCAGAAATAAGCTTAGCCTGTGTAACCATGGAGATCCACCTTCCTGATCCCCAAACCGTGAATACAGTCGACTGGTTTCAGATCAGAACTGCCCCCACATTCAGCATTTCCCCTTCAAAGCTAGTAATTAAGGCAGCAAAGCTCTCACTGTGTCTGGCAGAGCGTCGATCAACCAGAGGAACACGGCAGGAGGAGGTGAGAACAACAGGTGGACAACATGTCCAGGCCTGTTAGCAGCACTCCTGCCACATGCTGCTTTCACAACTGGTTGGCAGACATGAACTTATACATGCTGTGGTTCTACAACAGCAGAACTTTCTACCAGAACGCTGCTGTTTCTTTAAACCTTCTTTCACTTATCAGCTAATTGATCGGGTTGTGATGCAGAACAAATCTGTTGGCATGAGTAACGACCACATTTAGCCATGGCTCCATGATTTCCTGACCAGTACACAGCTGGACATATTTGGTACTGTCTGCTGTAAGAACCGACCTCAGGAGGACTCTGAAGGTGGGTCCAGACCTCCACCTCAAAGGTCCAGCGGATCAGTAGGAGGTCCATGAATCTGCTCCAAACATGCAGCTTTCTTGTAGACGACTAAACCAGCAGCAGCAGAAGGAATGGATCCGGCTGAGAGGACAACCCAGAGTCCAACAGGTCCATTCTCTCTGCTTCCTTCTTCACCGCCTGCAGAACAGAACCAGGTGTGAATGTTAGCAGCCAGGGAGAAGATGACCGAACAACACAGCAGAAGCTCTGATTACAGCTCAATTATGCAGATGGATTGAACATTTTACTATTTATATTTACTGCAACAAGGGAACAAAAAGTAAATAACATTTTCTTGAAGTTAGTATATTTTTCATTGGTTTGAGCAGGTAAAAAAGACTATGTGTCAGTGGAATGAGCATTTTAGATCCCTAAAATAAAGTAATTAGATAAACTTGAAATAAGATGATTGAGAGGAGTTCTTCCTGTTTAAGAGCAGAAATCCATTTCATTGGCTGATTATTTACCTGCCCAAATCAAGGACAAATAAACTTATCCCAAGACAATAATACTTGTAGTTCCCTTTTGGCAGTGAACCTTTAAATTGGGTCGTCCAAACTTACCAGATGGAACCACATCCAGAACAACGGTGCTGATAGGTCGGGCCTTTAAAGCACCTCTCCTCCTGCTGCGAGTTCTTCTCTGAATGACCCGACACTCGTATGTTCCTTCGTCCTCCGTCGTCACGTTCTTCAGAACCAGCGACACATCTCCAGCCTTCATCTGTTGGTCCTGCAGATCCACCCGGTTCTGATAAGATGGATGCTGGTAGTCTGGGTCGAACTGCTCGTCTCTGTAGCGAAGCGCATATTCTGACCCCAGATCCGTTCTGATCCACTGTGAACCCTTTACAAGGCAGAGGGATGTTCTGTCCAGGTTCTGCTGTGATGTGGATCTGGCCTACAGGAGAAGCATGGACAGAGAGGTCATAGGTCAAAGTGGAGCCCAACAGCAGCTTCAGTGAGGTGAAATAGAGAAAAGCAGTGGTCTCTATGAGCTGGACCAGAACCCAGGTCTCTGATGAGGACCAGCTGGAGGAGCTACACCAGAACCCTCTGAATCCTGACAGAGTCCTAATCAAGGCCAGATAGTTTCAGTGAATCATTTTGCTGATTTCCGGGTGAAGTTGAGGTGGTTTGCTGAAGGTTTTTCATCAACGCAGAAAACCAGAAAGAATCAGGATTCATCTGACAGCTGAGTGACGCTTTAAAATGAGACGTTCTCAAAGGTTTCAGCAAACACGAAGCAGCTTTCCTAGAAACTATTCCTACCTAAATGTTTCCAGCGTTTTCATCTCCAACCAGGCTTTGATATCAATAATTTAAATACCGCTGAAGGCTTCTGATAAAACTAGTCATGGATTTGGACCACAGTGTCAGATCTATTGAACGATACGTCAGCTGATGAGACAAAGACAGGAGAGAGGGGGGTTTGGAAAACTCATCAATATTTCTTTTAAACCTTAAAATGGAACCTTAAATTTCAACAACCTGAACCTGGTTTGGGTTATTCACAGGTTGGTGGTACAAGACTGTTAGCCAGAAGAACACGGAGGTCCAGAATCAGTTTGTGTTGCAGAACTGTAGCAGCATCAGAATCACCACAGTTTGGTTCCAGACCAGCTCAGAACATCCATGTTAGGTTAATTGGACTCAAAGAATCTCATTTGTGGACGTGATTGGTTTTACCCTGATTTATATGCCTCGTGGATACCTGTGTGACGTCAGCAGGGTGATCGTGTTGCCTCCCAGTGGACAGAAATGTTCAAACACCTTCAGCTTAGATAATGAACCCATGGACATGTGTAGCAGGTGACTGGGTTACCATGGGAATACTTTACGATGTGTGGTGTCACTTTATAGAACGGTGAGAGTTGATGCATACATAGTTGTAGAGACTGAAATCAAAGGTGGTTTATTTTTCACGTTTCTCTTTCTCCTCCACATAAACTTAGCTTTAAAACCTAAAATCAGAGAAAGTTAAAAATGGTTCCTATCACTGTGAAAAGCAATGGTTCCACAAACAGAGAGGAAGGCTGCGGACAAAAGAAGGCTCCCCGTTACAGGAGACATCAGCTCTGTTCATTTAGAAGTACAGGCCTGCTCCTGCTTAGCTCTGAAGGCCCATTTTCACCCCGGTTTAAGATTTGGCAGTAAATGAGAAAAACATGGATCAGAGGTAAACATTGTAACGTGCATATTTAATTCATTAGGAATTCCCAACAGAGACAGAAGTTTACATTACCATTTCGTTGTATTCATTACAAGCTGACATCCTGGTTATGTAAAAGATTTCTGTCTGACTTTCACAACTCTGAACACATCTTTAAAAGGGTGAGACCCTCCCATCCCTTCAGGAGGGGGTGGTGTCAAATTTTGGTCTATCTGTTCGAACAAACAGGATGTTCTACTCTGCCGAGGGTCAAGCCAAATGAACTACCCCCCTGCCATAAAACCCAACTGCATGTTTTCTCTTACCCTCAAAGGGGAGACAGTCAACAATCTTACATTCCTTTAGCTCTCCCATACGAATACAACTAAGATATTTATTTTCCTCAACAGCTCCATTCCTCCATTAAGACGTAGCAGTGATCAATGCTTTATAAGATGCTAATTTCTCTAAATAAGAATCAGAAATACTTTAATAATCCCAGAGGGACATTACAGCCTGCAGAATCGAACAAGGAGCAACAAACTCTAATCCTATTGGAGTTGTTGTGCTGTGGCTCACCACCTGGGCTAAGTAATGTTGACCTTCTGTGAAAGCAGTGGAGTTCAATCAGAATATAGTTCAGGACCTGGTTTTGTGGGAGAGGGTTTAACCTTAAAAAACAGACAGACGAGACCAGACACCACAACTTCTCTTCAATGACCAGCAGGGGGATTTGTTTATTCTGGACTTACAATCATCTTTATTTCACGGCAGTCCCAACAATCCCAACGATATGGGGTAACTTTCAGCCTTTATAGGGATACAGTATGACGTAAATAGGAACATGATATCTTACTGTGTACAGGCGCTGCTCTGGACCAAAAGCCCTCCCTCCCTAGTTGGAGGGGTGTGTGTGTGAAATGGTGTGTGTGTGCTCTTCCATTTCTAGGAAGTCTTATAAACAGAACTTTGGAAAAAGACAGAAACAGAGTAAGAGCCAAGAGTAGTTTAACTAAAGTTCCTTTGGCCTTACTTTACCTTGTTGTGATTCAGTGAAACATTCTAGAACTAATCATTCTTTGGGCAGTGATTTCAGTTATTAAGACAAACAGGGTTCCACCTTGACAATATTAAAAGACGAAATCCTCCATACATCCCCCCTTTGGCTTACTTACGTGAGCCATATCAAGGGAAAATCACACTGGGAACTATAAGAAAAGTGGAATAATGTAATTGTGGAGTAATAGAGGAATATAAAAGGGTAAAAATACTTGCTTTGAGTATCAAAACAGAAAAAAAGAACAAAGACAAATTGGTAATGTATGGTCGTAAATGTAGAATAAAAATAAAAACATGCACTGAACTATATACGAATGTACAAAATGTCCATTGTTTTTCCATATGCCAGTTATTTCTGACCATATGCAACCGAAAAATCCCTGTCGCTGATATTTATGTGTTCATTCAGGGTAAAAACTGTTGCATGGACCCCTCCCCCACGGGCGTCCGCCAGCCGACCACCTGACCAACCAGCATGGCTCAGAAACCCAGCCATGGTACTCACAATGTCGTCAAAAGACATAAACATCTTAAAAATAACAGGAAAGAAGACAAACATATTATGCAAAATTAAAAAACAATTAGAATAGTATAATAGCATCATTCAGTTGCTATGGCTACCGCCCAAAAACATCCACTTAAAACCATCCCCATGATGCACCTTATAAATCAAAAACTTCAGGGATTTAGCATAGCATAGATAAACTCAGAAATTATAACATTTGGTGGGATTGGCAGCTTCGTAGTGTGGCAAAGTTCTTGTCCTCATGTCGCTGACATGGTATGTCGCTCTCCAGGGTCCTTTGATTAAATTGTACTGCTTTCTCACAGTCCTGGTGCAGGGCCTCCTCTGTTGCAAACATCATGCCTCTGAGTCCCTTAGTCCAGCACACAGAGGGACCCCGCCCTTCTACGTCCCTGGGTCGCCCTAAGGAGACAGGAAAAACTAACCAGTATCGTATATTACAAGGATTTCCCAGCTCAGAGTCTTCACTCGTCTCATGATGATATCCTTTAAATGTCAATGGGGCTAATGTACATTTTCTTTAACATTGATGTTTAGTGTCCATTTGATTTCATTTCAGTTTTATCTCAACTCGTACTGAGTATAAGTTGTAAGAATTCACTAATAACATTACAACACTCTGTGTATTCGTAATTGCACCTTAACTTATCCTGCAACATGATCTTTTTGTGTGTATTCGACTTAAACTTCCAAACTTAAATACCTTCCAAGATCGCTCACCTGAAAGCCTAAATCAAAACAAAAACAACAGCTGTGCCGACTCAATTAAAAACAAAATTTTAAGAACAGTAGAAAATAAAATAAATGAGCACATTTAGAACTTAAAGTCCACATCAACGGCAAAATAGTGACCTTACACATATTTATCAAACAAAAGGTTTAACAATGTCCTCATTTGTCTCAAAATCATTCATCAAAATTCACAATTTAGAAAGGATATGTTCACAGGGCTTACTCCGCCGGTACCCAGATTCAGCCATTCTCCTGTGCAAATCTGCTCTCCGTCTGCTCCTGAAAGATATCTCTAACAGAAATATCCATCTTTACGATTAAAATTTAGTGACCAGGGTTTTCATGCAAGATAAAGAAGCAAAAGTAGAAGAAAAGAAGAAGAAGAGGAAGTGTTAGAAGTTAAGGCCCCCTTTTCCTTCCAGAACTAAGTAAAACTAAGTGATATGTTTCTATTCTCTGTTGTTCAGGAATTTAGAAAAAAAAAGTTTCAATTATTCATTACTCTGTACTGCACTGCAATCCTAATCCAAAAATGTAACCGACTGCTCAGATTCATTCAATAATGTTTAGTTTAAACCACTAAATAGTATTTACTTCCACGTTGAGTTTAACTTCTTATTTAGTGTTAATTAATGTACTCCCACTAATCTTAAGCAAGTATGCCAATAACTTCTAAACACCCCCCTTATGTCCTTAATCACAATATTATGGTCATGGTGTCCATCAGAGTAACTGTAATCGCTTGATTTTTATTTTCCTCTAATAAAATATACATTTTGCCTATTTACCTTTTAAATGCCGTATGTAGTAATTTTTTGTCGGTGCTCCAAACATCTAAAAATTCCATGTTTTCTGTCTAAACGCTATCATTGATTTAGAAGCAGAAGACCCTGTCTTCTCTCTATTCTTACCTGCACTTTACAAAAGGTTTTCCCTTTTATAGTTTGTTATACTGATCCTGCATCATCAGCTTCTAAACCTACTTCGACTTTAATACAATAATTTTACTTTGAACCTGATTTTGTGCTAATCATTCAGACTAGATTTGATGTGGCTACAACCCTCATAGAAATTACCATTCCTGGATTTGTAATATGAAAGTGTTTCCAGATGTAGGACTTCAGATATTGTGAACACGTAATGGCTCTTTAAAGCCTGGAACATTCTGAACTGAACGATTCCCTATTTAAACAGAGCGATAAGCTTGATTATAAACATCAACTCCTTCATTCCTTGGTGAGTCCGTCCTTCTCAGCTAGTGACTCATTAATGTGCGAGTGGTTGACAAGAATATTCAACAATTAGTACATTTACTCCAGCTTTCTCAAAAACCCTCTCATTCTAATCTGTTTTAGTTATCATGATTTTACATAGGTCTGAGTTTTTATGGTCTGTATTGGTCACGTCCTCTCCATCTGCCGCTTCTTTTCTCAACTCTAAATTAGACACTAATAACCGCTTTATTGAATGCTTAATTCATCTTTTTTTTTTTTTTTTTTTTTTTTCTCCTAAGTGGTCCTCGTATGTGTTAAAGTTTTTGTGTAACAGTAGCAGCCAGATAGCGTCCAGATGTCTCCAGCTGTTGGCAGCCCGGTCTTCACCCCTGGTAAACGTTTTGGCTCAAAAGCACAAAAACAAAGACCGATTAATTCCGCTACTTGACTTATCTTTGGAACACTACAGTTAAACAATGCTATCGCTCTCTTTACTCTGAGGTCCGTCCGACCTCACTAATGTTTACCAGACTACTTGTCTATGAAAGCTTAAAAGTGAACAAACAAGAAATAAATGTTAATCAAATAGTCACTTAATGAATAGTTTTACGCAGCGTTTCTCACATAGTAGGATAAACTGTCAATGTTTTTCTAACTGTCGGGTGCTATGGGATAATTAGAAGGGATGCTAGGATGAAATAAATTCAGAGACAGGGCAGACACAGACTGCAGCAGGACCGTGGGGTGCAATTACTTTCCATATATGTAATATCTGCTCTATTTCTCCATAAAAGGTTTGAAACTTCATCACCAGTTTTTCCTATTTTAGTAACTCAGGTAATTTATTTGGAATTGTTTATAATTCCATTCACAGTACTAAAATATAACTTACACATAAACCTTTTGTCATTATCCTTTTTTGCAATTCCAAGATTAATCAAATATGTTTTGTTCTGCGCATACTTATCCTGTTCATTTTGCCTGTTGTAAATCTGTGGAACTTACATTCTTTGTAAGATAATTTGCTTTTCCAACCGTAAAGACTTTATAAGCCAGCATACATGCAATTAGTAAAACTAATTACTTTCAAATAGTAGTTTGTCGCTCGTCCAACTATTTTGATAATTGTGCAATAAGAGTTGCATACCATTGCCAAATGTTGTGAGTTGGATCCAGAGTCATGAGCGCAAGAAAAAGAAAAAAAAAAAAAATGAAAGGAAAATTCCTCAGAGACAGACGGGACTCAGGTTATGTTCTACCCTCTCTTGTCGTTTCCTGTTTACACATTCTTTATGAAATAGCGTATAACTCGTCTTTTTCTTCCTCATCCTTTTTACAGAGAAGTACCTACATTTTCATTTTCCTTTTAAGTAGAATTATGGCAGAGTTAATAGGAACGTCACATTGAAACTTCAGGTCTCTTCCAAGTTTAAGATAATTCAGGCTAATGTTTGCTTCTCTTTTAATAATGATAATATTACAGTTTCGAGAAAAAAGTAACCTTATTTAAAATAATTAAAATTTTGTTTCAGCAATGTAACCCAATTTACTACTCAATGACTAGTTTAACATAGCTTATTTTCAGTTTTCTTTGCCGAGATTAGGAAATATCTGTACAGAAGTTAGGAAAACATCTAAGGTCTGTGTGTCCTCGCTAGCGAGGCAAAGAGGGCAAAAGTCCAGAACATGACACCCTGGGTTTACCAACAGAGGTCAACTGTTAAGATAAAGTTATCTGTTGATCAACGTCTGCGGAACTGTTCCCAGAAATAGCTAAATAATCTTCCACATCTTGTTCGTATAACAGTAGTTATTCCCATTTAATAAAAGTTGAGTTCCCTTTTCCATAAGTTATTGCCTGGAAACCTACTTTACTCAAAGGTAAGACCTAGATTTAAGTTATAATATTAGTTTTCTATGTCCTACCGGTATAATCACAAGCATCCATGTGACATTAAATAATATGTTTACGCGAACAACTATTACACTAACCTTCTGACAACGTTTTGCCAGAGAGATCTATATAAGTTACTTCAAAATTTTGAAGAATTTTTTTTTTTTTTTTTTTTTTTTTTTTCCCAGTGTCCTGTCTAGCAATGTGGCAATAGGAATTGATGTCTCAATGCCAGATAGAGCTCGACAGATTTTGCTTTTACAAGTGGAGCAAACAGCTTTCGCCATTGTGCTCCACTTGATTTATGCTTGTAAATAGCTTTATTATGATTCCTGCAAGGAGAATTTCAAATTATATGGACATGACAATGGGAGACTAAAGGAAGAAGAAAAAGTGAAAGAAAAGAAAAAAAAGATTAGAGGTGAAAGAAAGAGGAGATAAAAGGGAGAGAGTGATAAAACCTTCTTTGTCTGCTCCATCACCTGGAAGGAGACACAAAAAGAACAGCACAACCAACAGACATAAAGCAACAGCTACACTCGAATAACACCTAGATGCCATTGCTAAATCATATATATTATTATGTAAGCTGACATGTGTAATGTGATATTTGAAAAAAGAAAGTGAAAGAACATAAATAAATAAATAAACACATTATAAGATTACTGTATATAAGTGAACACTTAATACCTGGGACCCAGCACCTGTGGGAGATGTGAAAGTGCACTAGTTTAGGTGAAGATTATCCAGAAATAGCTTGATAGTGATTGTGGAGAACCGAAGACCCACCTTCCCCGAGCACAGAGGCAGGCGTCAGGGGACCCGTAACCCCGGACTCCCAAAGGGGCCCCTAAAGCAGGTCGCCCAGGAGGGGCCGACACAGGATATCTGCAACACCCCCCCCCCAAGGAAGGAGCAGAGACGACCCCGAGGAAATCCCCCAGCCACCGCAATGCCGACGCCCCCAAGAGCCGCGGAGACGAGCCCGTGGGCCCCGCCGGCAGCTAGCCCCGCTGAAGTGGACCCGGCCATGGGCCCTGAGGGCCAGAGGCCCCAGGGGCGCCCCGCCCCCGCGACAAGGGCCCCGGCCGCCCCCCGGGGGGCCAGGCCCCGCGAAGAGGCCGCCGGGAGTGGGCCGGCGTAAGCCCGGGAACCCGCCCCAAACCCGAAGCCAACCAACGCGCCAGGGGGCCAAGGCGCCCGCCAACGAAGTGGAGGAGGGCAGGACGTGGGGGGATGGGCTCCGCACCTAGCGGAGACTTGAGATGTTCCTGGGAGAGGGAGCGGACCACACCCATACCTGGAAAAAAAAAAACAAAAAAAAAAAAACAAAAAAAAAAACTCATTCACCCCATCCCTCCCTTGTGCCCCACTCACCACACACAGAGAGAAAGAAAAAAAAAAAAAAAAAAAAAAAAAAAGACGCTGTACACACATTCCCACATAACACTCACATCCAACACTGACCAAAGGGGGGGGGGGGTCACCCCAAATCGACTATACGACTGCTTGTGCCCGACCCCCGGCCCCGGCCCCAGACCAGACGCCCCCCGGACCGGGCCCCCCCAAGAGGGCGGGCCAACACGACCCGCACGAGCCACCCGGCCAGAGCCCCCCCCCCCTCCCCCTAAATACCTAATAAACCCCTTCCCTCCCCCCACCTTACCCTTGCCATCCCTGCCCCCCGCCCCCTGGGGGGAGCAGAGGCATCAGCCCCAGACCTGGCAAGCCGCTGACTGCACACCGCAGCCCCCCACCAAGACCCCGGACACAGTGGCCCGCTCCAGGCCCCAGACTCCTTGCCGCCATCGGAGAACGGGGGTGTGCAGAAGACCCCGACCCTCCCTACGCCTGCTCAAATGTTGTGTTGTTGCATGTTGTTCTCAAGTGCGTTTAAAAACTGGGAGCGCCGAAGGGGATGCACGGCACAGCCCACCCCCCTTCCGGAAGGTAGCTGTTGCCAGCGCACCCCCTCCGTGTGACGGCCCAGAACCCTCAATGTCTAAGTGGGAGAGGAGGTGAAGGGAGCCGTCCGAGGTGAGGCCCACACAACATAAGCCCCCCCCCAGACGTCTTCCCCCCACCCCCCCCTACCATGGCCTATATGAGTGTGCGATGTGAAAAATGTTTGAAGTGAAAGTGTCTAAGATGCATGATAAAATTGGGGAGAGGGGCGTCACCAGAAAGTGGCAACCTCCAGTAACGCCCCCTCCCACATGACCTACATGTGTGGCGGCGTGATGGAGCAGGCAGAGGGAGGAGTCCGGGGATGGGGAGCAAATGACTGGGAAGCCAACCCAGGGAGCCAGCTCCCTACTGACTCCAATAGGCACCCCCGCTCCCCGATAGCCCCACCCAGAGAAGGGGGCCCCGCCAGCGGCACCACCGTAGCCCGGGGGACAGGGAGAGGCCGCAGGGCCCGCCAGCCAACCACCCACCAGGACCAACACCTCAACCCCCCCCAGCCCACCCACCAAGCCTACTTAAACTAAATAAATAAATAAATAAATAAATAAATAATAATAATAATAATAATAATAATAATAATAATAATAAGAGGGGTGGACACTGGCCAGCCGGCCCGCACGAGCCATCCCAAACCCCACCCCCAGGTGAAACCCGCACCGGAAGACGACACGGACCAGGACCGGGACAGGGGGCCGGACACAAGCCCACCAGAACGTCAACGCCCCCAACCCCCCCCCCCCCCTCCCGTAGATTTAATCCCTCCCCAACACTAACGTTCAAACAACTCACCATACATTCGACAGTAGACATCCAGGCTGGGTAGGTCCCTACTCCCCCTCCTTTCCCCCTCCCCCCACTGGCAGAGTGCCTATCCAATGAAGGAGAAGAGCATCTGCCCAGAGGTGTTAATGACCATGCCCCCCTACCACCCCAACGGGCCCCGAGGCCCCCCAGCGCACCAGAGGCCCCGTGCAGGGGCGGACACCCGGGCGCGCGCCGGCCCACACCAAAAGCGGCGCCCCCCCCGGAACCGGAACCCCCGAGGCCCCGCCGGGGCCCGCGCCCGAGGGCGGCGCGCCCCGGGGACCCCAGACCCCCAGACCCACCCCGGACCCACCCAGCGGCAGCACAGCTACCAGGTCAGTAACCCACGTCCGTCAACACGCAGCTCCCAAAGAGCGCCGCAAGCGGCCGCTGTGGGCCACCCGTAGGCCTCCCAAACTCCTCCCAGACGGGGGCAACAGACCCCGGTGCCGGATCCACCAGGCGCCCTACTCCAAGTGCCCCCAGGGCCCCAGGAACCCCCCCATCCAGCCACTGCGCCCTGCAGGAAGCAACCCACCGCCCCCTATTCCACTAAGTGATGGTGTTGATCAGAGGAGCCCAAAGAGACCAATCAGATGTGGAAGCAGATGCTGTCTCTAGATTAATATGATCCAACAAAAGATCTCTATACTGATTGATACTGAGATTTTGTTTACTTTTCCAATTCATGAGGATAGTTTTCTTTGCGATGCATAAAGCAGTAAAAACCATGTAAACTATTTCTTGTTTCAAAGGACTTTCCTCAAAATTACCGAGCAGGCAAACTGATGGGGAAGGTGAAATTTTACAGCTCAAGCACTTTGATAAGTCCTTACATATCTGTGTCCAGAACCTCTGGACTGGTGTGCATAACCATAACGCATGAAAATAATTATCAGGATGATTGCCTATGCAGTGTGGGCAGATATTAGATTGTGCCAGACCCATCTTGAATAATCTTTGTCCTGTGTAGTGTACTCTGTGAAGGATTTTGTATTGTATTAGTTGTAAGTTGGTGTTTCTAGTCAATTTGAAAGTTCTTAGACATATCTGAGCCCAGAAATTTTGTTCAAAGGTGCCTGATAAATCTTTTTCCCACTTCATTATAGGAAGAGATATCGAATCATCTATTTTAGTCAGCGTCCTGTATAATTTAGACAGTAGTTTGGGGGGGGTTAAATCTAAGAACTGTATTATATTAGTTGGGACTTGTAAACCACCATTAATATGCTTATATTTATTTTTAATTATAGATTTAAGTTGTTCATATTCCAAGAATTTATTTTTACTAATGCCATATTGCATATTTAGTTTAGCAAAATTGATGAACTCGGTTCCGTCAAGTAGATGTTCCAGATATTTAATACCTTTATTCTTCCAGTATGTAAAGTTTATCATTTTATTATTTTGTAGGATATCAGGGTTATTCCAGATAGGTGTACGACTGCATGGGATAAATGATGACTTTGTCATTTTGAGGAACTCCCACCATGCTGTCAGAGTAGAGCTAATGTTGATATTTTTGAAGCATGTATGCCGTTTTATATTTGAGCTAATAAACGGCAGATCTGAGATCATGATATTATTGCACATTTCCTGTTCTATATCTAACCAAGGCTCATCTAAAAGAGTATTTTTTATCCATTTAGAGATGTATTGTAGCCTATTTGCTAAGTAATAGTTATGGAAGTTAGGCAGATCTAGTCCTCCCCTGTCTTTAGTCTTCTGTATTGTCTTTAAGCTAATACGTGGGGGTTTATCTTTCCAAAGAAATTTAGAAATGGCAGAGTCTAGAGATTTAAACCAGTCAGATGATGGTTTATTGGGGACCATTGAAAATAAATAATTAATTCTAGGTAGGACCATCATTTTTATTGAAGCTACCCTACCCATAAGTGTGATTGGAAGCGATTTCCATCTTTCAAGGTCCTCTTCTATCCTGTTTAAAAGTGGGGCATGGTTAAGTTTAAGTAAATCTGTTAATTTATTCGACACAGTAATACCTAAATATTTAATATTTCCTGATTGCATTTGTAAATTTAGGGAGTTTTCGAAACAGCAATTAATTGACAGTACCGTAGATTTAGACCAGTTTAACGAGTAATCTGATACTTTAGAGAAAGATTTTCACTTTATAATTTATCATACCGTCTCTCCATGCTCAATTTACAGCTGTTCTTCTCGTCTTTTTTGATGTCTTCCATCAGAAAAAGGGTGGCCAGAACTGGACAGAATCTCAATTTCTGAAAAACAGGACTGAAGACAGAACAGTTAGTGCTCTCAATCAGGACTGAGTTGTTAATGCCAAGCATGCAATCAAAACCTGGTCCTGTCATTACTCTATTAAATCCGGTCATTTACTCTTTTTATTTTGGCTGAGTCTGTTTACCCGGTGAGAAACTCAATTTTCAAATGAGGCATTTACAAATACACCATGTATCTTTTTACATTAGGATTTTTATAATTATACCAAAAAACGGGTTGCTGTCACAGATTGATTCACTTTTACCCAAGGTTTTAATTACCGAAATAAAATACTCACTGAACTGTGCAGAGGCTTGTGATCTGCTGATACTAGCAGAAAGGTTTCCAATCCACTTCAAGAATATGAATATAATGGCAAAGAGAAATTAGTAAAAAAAAATAACATGTCCTTCTTGTCTAATGTTTAAAGGAAATAAATAAAAAATACTTATTTTAGGGTTCAAACTATTTCTGAAATGTCTTCAAACCAAATTATTTTAATTTATGACTTTAATCTTTTTCCTAGTGTTTACGTAGCTAAGCCATGCTTGCAGAATAAATCTCTTTTCATACGTTATTGCTTTCCCAATCAACTCGTGTCATTTAATCATAACGTGACACTAGTGTTGAATACTTAATTTTTTCTGTAATGCTCAAAACCTGCTATCCTCTTCTTAAAAGTGCCTATTTCCTAATTAACAGTACATGAGGTAATTAATTACTTTGTCATAGGAGAACCCATCGTCTTATTATTCAACACTCTGCTGGTTTACCTTCAAAGGAATAAAATAAAATGTTAACTTTACTGAGGAAGGGGAATTTTCTGTTAATAATTACACTGGACAATTTAATTTTAGCCACTTATGTAATTTTGTTATTTTATAGTAACTAGTTGCCATTCTCCTTATTTGTTTTACTTTACTTTCAGAATTAATTGAAATGATTGGATTGTGCCAATTCTTGTGGTGGACCTTCAGTTGCTGGGTTTCAGTTGCAGCTCTCTTCCATGACCATTTGTCAACGGATGTGGAGACCGCTTCCTTTGCTCAGCCGTGTTTCCTGACGGCCTGAGCGTCCTTCGCTGCTCCATGTCTGAGCAGGCGCTGAGCCAGTGCTCTGGAATCCATGCAGGATTCCCGCTGAGGAAGATTTTGTTCTGGTTCTCCGTGTTGACAAACCTCAGGTTATACCATCACCAGTCAGCTGCTTCATTAGGCATTTCTCCTTCAGTGCCATTTCAGTTTGTGCAACCCTTTTCATCAGATCCACCATTTAGAGATTAATGAGTTGATTCCATAAGTTTTCTTATGTTCTATTTTGTTCATTACTTCCCCTGTACCGAAATTAACCAATTTTCTGAAGTCATTTTATAATTTTGGATGTTATCACATAAATTCACAGAGGTTTCCCAATGGCAAAATAATTAAATCACCATCTTACTTCTCACTCTAAGTTATTTTATGTTATTATTTTTAGTAAGGATGACAATTATCACAACCTATTCTTTGACAACTCTAATTCTATTCAAATTAGACCTTATTAATCACTGTTAATGCTACAATTTTTAGCTGTTGCTTACATTAAACTTGTATTTTACTAATCAGTCCCAATGGTGAACCGACCAAAAG
The DNA here is from genome assembly GCA_037039145.1 of Fundulus diaphanus. NCBI lineage: Eukaryota > Metazoa > Chordata > Actinopteri > Cyprinodontiformes > Fundulidae > Fundulus > Fundulus diaphanus. The sequence continues at coordinate 52,990,405 of CM073131.1, forward strand.
AGAACTAATTTAGAAGTACCTTTCGATCACAAGCCTCCTTTTCAGTTTCCCCGTTTAAGTTATTGTTAATTATCCAGATTTCCCATAAGCTTTAATTTTTATGTTTTATTTACTCATAGTGATCCAATAGACGTCTAATATGTTGGGGCCCTGTTTTTTCTAGGGTCGCCCATGTGCAGTCGGGAGTCCCAGCCCCCCTTTTGCTGCTTTCCTCCTTTCTGCTGCTCTCCGCTCAGAGCTCTGCAGCTCCTGGCATTGTGTCAATCCTGGTATTTAGGAGTGGAGAGGCACAACCACTTCCAAAGTTTTTGCATAACCGCAAAGTTCAATAATATTCACACTTTCATTTATTACACCATTAACTCAATATGTTACCTTAAGTATACCAAAAGTCTAATGACCATAGATCTTAAGACATCATTATCACATAATACACAACATCATTCATGGTTTTCCTCTTTTGTTTTTTTCCAGTAATACTCCTGGTACTAACGAAGGCTTATGGATGATGATTTCTTTTAATCAACCTCACAATTGAGTTCCAGCCTGACTGACACCCCAGTATTCCTAAGAATTTTGTACAATCCAATGCATAATCTTAAGGCAATTCGCCAACATTCACTTCAGTCCGGACTTTTGTGAATACTGAGACATCAGGCATTGTGGACAGCTAAAACTTATGACCCTTATTTACACTAATAAATTCTCGTTGATCCAATATGTTATTACGTTACTAATGCTTATCAACATTATTATTAAAACATACTGCGATAGCACAGACAAACGTCAGACAACTGTCGGTAAACCACCTTCACAACATAGATTAAACATTTACACCAAATACCCCTAAACAACACTTAGACAGACGTACACAACATTTAGACAACACTAAGACAGACGTACACAAACTTTTGTATATTATAGATAATATTGCCGGCATTTATTCTATTGATTACTAAAGTTAAACAGTTTTGTGTTTCTAAAAATTGCTTATCAGCGATTATCTAAAAGCATGCATGTGTGTGTGTGTCTGCTGTCACACAGCGAGTTTGCTCTGCATTACGATTGAAGCAGCTGTTAATGCTTAAAACCAAACATGCAATGTTAATACCTTATCACATGCATTTCACACATTCAAATAACCCCATACATCACATCACACGTCCAATTAAACATCCATTCTAAGTAGCCTTCCACTCAAACTCAAAATCAATGATTAATCCAGTGAACCCAAATGACACAGCAGCTCACAAATAGACGTCTCATGCACACCCATCTCAAACTCTCTCCTGATCGCTCATTTCTGAATCATTTCTCTCATCTCACTTCCTTGGGAAACTAGTGGCTTTCCTGATGGTCCAGATGTCCAATTCTCTTATTTTATATGTGTGCGCACAGTGAATTTTGCTTGTAATTTTAACGGACCCATAATACAAGGATAAAAACAAGAGTAAAAAAAAAAAAATGTCATACTGCACGTGCTTTAGAACAGGCCTTCTATGTCAAATTTAATAGGAGGTTTTCACCTCGTTACCTAAACCAGAGTACTCAAAACCAGACTGCAGTTAAGGCCACACAGATGATCCGAGAGAAACCTCATTTCTCTTTCTCCAAGCGCTTACAACTACTGGGCCTCGCCCAGCAAAAATCTGCATGCATTTCTACGTCAAATTTGATAGGAGGTTTTCACCTCGTTACCTAAACCAGACTGCAGTTAACTTCTTTAAGGCCACACGGATAATCCAAGAGAAACCTCATTTCTCTTCTTCCAAGCGCTTACAACTTCTGGGCCCCGCCAAACAAAATCTGCATGCATCTCAAAACAGGCCTACTATTTCAAATTTAATCGGAGGTTTTTTCTCACCTCAAAGCCTAAACCGGAGATCTCAGCTTTACAAAACAACTTCAGTTCGGCCCGATCTTTCAAATACTCGCACGTACAAACGGGTGTGAGCTAGAGAGAACGGCTTACTCAGAGGCTTCACCTCTTAAGACTCCGACCAGCCCATGTTTCTAAAATCACCCTCTCAGGATGATTTTTTATTCTAAAAAGTTATATATATTAGAAAACTTCAGCTTAAACCGTCATGGTCCGATCCATTTTCTATTCGTCGTCATACTAGCGTTTTCTAACGAGACGTACGATTAAAGCGGCTGGGAGTAACAAGTCACTTCATTAAGATTGTCGAGTTTTTCAATTGTGTTGGAATCCACGTTCCTCATCCTTTCGTATTTTATGACAATCCATTTTCCGCGGAAAATTACAGCTGGTGGTCACAAAAAGAAGCAGCAATGCCTCACTTGTCTCGCCTTTAAAATCAATACACTCTTTCCAAAGCAGAACCTCTGTGTGGCAAATCTTATGTTAAAAAAAATAAATAAAGAGAGAGAGGTATGCTTAACTTACCTTCTCTTTTCTGTTTCTCAATGGGCCTCGTTTTGCCACTGGAGGTAGATGCTGTGGAAAGCCTTTCTTTCCTCTCCCTTGTTCCGCCCCACGTTGGGCGCCAATTATGTGGGAGAGGGTTTAACCTTAAAAAACAGACAGACGAGACCAGACACCACAACTTCTCTTCAATGACCAGCAGGGGGATTCGTTTATTCTGGACTTACAATCATCTTCATTTCACGGCAGTCCCAACAATCCCAACGATATGGGGTAAATTTCAGCCTTTATAGGGATACAGTATGACGTAAATAGGAACATGATATCTTACTGTGTACAGGCGCTGCTCTGGACCAAAAGCCCTCCCTCCCTAGTTGGAGGGGTGTGTGTGTGAAATGGTGTGTGTGTGCTCTTCCATTTCTAGGAAGTCTTATAAACAGAACTTTGGAAAAAGACAGAAACAGAGTAAGAGCCAAGAGTAGTTTAACTAAAGTTCATTTTGTCCTTTCTCTACCTTGTTGTGATTCAGTGAAACATTCTAGAACTAATCATTCTTTGGGCAGTGATTTCAGTTATTAAGACAAACAGGGTTCCACCTTGACAATATTAAAAGACGAAATCCTCCATAGTTTCTCCCTCTGTATAAGCCACCACCTATTCTTAATTTAACTGAATTTGTACTTTTATATGTAAAAATAAACATTTGATTTAAAATTATTTCATCATTTTGTTCGTTGACTTTTGTGCTTTGGAATGATTAGTAATCAGTTTCTGATTGAACAGTTTCTACATTCACCTCAGAACCGGGTTTAATAAAGAGTGAAACCTGTAGACAGGACAAAATACAGAGGTTGTGATCATCAGAGGAGTTAAAAAAGGCGTCCCTCCACGTATGTGATTCTTCTTTAAAAGTCTTGTTTCAAACTGCAGAGTACAAACCCGAGTTTAAGCAGTAAACACCATCTTTGTCCATCAGGGGGCAGCATCACATCAGCGCTTCACTGAGTGGGTTCTGATCTCTATTTATTCACTGGAGTGCTGATTTGCCCAAAAAACTGAAGTCACTGGCCGCCATCTTGCTACTCCCTGCTCTCACAGAATACCACAGGAATTGGTTGCAACAACAAGCAGTTTTCTGGCTGTGTGAAAATGTTTCACAGGTAATTTTACAGTCAGTGGACTAACACTATCAACTATTAGGAAATTATGTGCTGAAATGTTACATGTTATTCATATTATATATCGTTGAGGAAAATATCTTAGTTGTTATATTAATTAGGCATTTGTATGGAAAGTAATAAGGAACTCCTGGCCTCTAAAACTGTGTCTCCCTTTGAGGCAAAATAAACACGCAGCTTGCAGGATGTGTTGAGAGCTGGTTTATGGCTGTTGAGGTCATTTGGCTTGACCCCTGATAGGACAGGTTTTAGTACTAAATCAAGCTTTACTGAATGAAGAACAGCCTGTTTGTTTTGAGAGTAGATCACGATTGAAGCCTCACGGTCTGATCCCACCCCCCCTCCCAAACTAACCAGGAGGGGTTAGTTAGTGTGATAAAAGGATGTCTTTGCAAACTTTAGATTAGACAAAAAAACTGCAATGCCTGGGAGAAGGACATGGGTAACAAACTAGCATGAAAGTTTTTGTCTCTTGGAATTCCAAATCAATTGCATATGTTAAATGTTTGCTTCTAATAATTGTTTCTCCTTTACTGCCAAATCTTAAACCGGGGTAAGACGAGTCTTCAGAAATAATCAATCAGATTATACATCTTGGGTCAGATTATACAGATTGGTAAAAAAAAACTTCCTATCTAAGGGAACCAGTTGATTGCATCAAAGTCCCGACAAGCAGCATTCACTCCTGGAGAAGCGTAGAGCCACAGGGAGAGTCGTCAGCATTGTCCATGGCTTTGCTGCAATCCCTCATACTGAGCAAGCATGAAGCGACAGTGGGAAGAAAAACTCCCCATTAGCGGGAAGGAAAAACCTCCAGCAGAACCAGAACCAGGCTCAGTATGAACGGTCATAGACACAACAAGAGAGAGACAGAAGCAAACATTGATTATTTGCCAATGGAATGAGTATTTTGACCCCTAAAATAAGATAATTAGACATCCAGCACTTGAAATAGGATGATGGAGATGAGTTGTTCCTATTTTAAGTGCAAAAATCTTGTTCCATTGGCAAATCATCTTATTTACCTGCTCAAATCAAGGACAATTACACTAACTTTAAGAACATTTTACTTATTTTTAGATCCGTTTTTGCAGTGCAGAGTTTGGGTGATTTGAAGAAAGTGCTCAGAAAGACAAGACATAGCAGCAGAAGCAGGAGAGGGGGAGGGGGGTGAAAAGCTGGAGAGAAGAAAAACACGACTGTCCTCGAAGAGAGACAGAGACAGGTATTGTTATTTCTATATTTATAAGTGTTATTTATGTATATATAAATAAATAACACGCAAAATATTTCAGCACATGACTTTCTCAGTACTTGATAGTTTTAGAACATAACATAAAAGTATATGGTATTAGACATTTTAAAAGTTTTAAGCCCCCACTGAACATGAGAAAATCCTTGTTGTTTGATGCTGTAGCGCACGTATTCCCTGGTTACTGGGGGGAAATAGGGAGTACCAATATGGCAGCTGGTGGCTTCACAGCGACGTGTGTTGTATACGGCCAATGCGCAATGCAGTGAATACAATTTTTTTTCCTGGTTAAATAAAGGTTAAAAAAATAGAGATCAGTGGTTGTGATCAGGTCGTCTTAGCTTTGATGCAGGATGATCGTTTTCAATTAACAGCCAATGGGCTGCTCAGTGGTGTAGTTGGTAGTACTGTTGCCTGACAGCAAGAAGGGCCTGGGTTCTTCAATTGTGGTCTGGACTCTGCACCACATTTCCATCATTATTCGGCATTAACAACGTTGCCGAACTTTTATTATCCGTTGAAATAGTACACAACTTAACGCATACTGCATTTTTGCACATATTATTTGCACTGCACCATACCTTTCCATACAAATGCCCTTTTGCACCATTATTTTTGTTTTTCTCCTGCATTGTTACATTCTGATCACTGCTGCACTTTATACTGTAATATTGCCTTATTCCACCTGCAATGTCACTACACTGTCGTAAGCTGTATGCAACAAAATTTCGTTCTGTATGCACTCTGTACATACAAAATGACAATAAAGTTGTCTAAGTGTACTCTGGCCTCATTCACAGTTAAAAATCATAGTCTCCCTAGGTATGTCTCCGGAAGTCTAGTGGCCTCTCCAGGGTGTTCCCTGCCCCTCACCCTGCATGGATAAGCAGGTGTAGATGATGAATGGATGGCTATCATTCCTGCTAAAAATGAGAGAAAATGAAAAAAATAAGGCAGAATTAATGATAAAGACTGGTATGTAAACTGAGCTGCATAAACAGCTGATTGTGTTTTGTTGTTGGTTTCTAAAGATCAGTTCTCTGGGAACTGATGCAGGTTTTGGTTTCATTTCCAAATGAATGTGCAGCTTCCTGCTCCAGACCAGACTAACAGCTTTAGATAATCCTGCTGTCTTCTCTGTTCAGCTTCACACTGATCAGAAACCACTGAGTTCTGTCAGTGGTTCTGTTTTCTTATCTGAGTGTGTTGGTGTTGTCCATCTGCCTGCTTTAAAATATCATGGATCCTGATATTTAGTCAAATGTTATTTATATTTAACATCATGATGGAAGCCAATACCACTATTAACTTTATAATTATCCTTGTGAAGAGATTTAACTTTTTGTATTTTTGTTCTGACTTTGGCACAAATAGACTGTTGCAGGTGTTGAGGGAATTGAGAAATGGCAGATGAGGAAGCAAAGGTGTTGTCATGACCCATCAGATCCTGAGACTCTAGAGGGTGTTGTTTCACTGACTCGTCCAGGACAAACCTAATGCCCTTTAAGTGCACATGTAACCTGGGTAAAAATAATCCAGTCTTGTATTGAAGATGTAGAAGAGTGAGGAGTCTTGAGTAGCAGTTCAGTGAAGGTGTCACTTGATGGTGCCATTAAACTGCTGTATTTCTGGCTTGTCGCCTGCTCTGCAATAACGTTGGCTTGGTTTTTAGTGGTCCTGTTTATGTATACAGGCCAGGTGGATTTCTCTATGGAGGAAATTGATGGAAAGCTGAGGAAATTCCTTCTCGGAGCTCTGGACCTGATGTCTACAACTTGCAGCATCGCTACTGGTCTGGTAGGAGCGTGCCTCAGGCATGTGCTCTGGTCCATTGGTGTCTTTTGCCGCTATAACTGCATCATATTAATAGGTGGAAATCCATCACACAGACTCGATATATCCGACAGCCCAGAAAGGAAAATACAAATAACAAGGCTAAAATAAGGGAAATAATGTGTTTTATGCATTTTTCTTTTGTTTTATATTATGTGCTTAATGTTTTAAGCACAATATTCACATTAATCATTAACTAATTAAAGAACCTCATGTGCTTTGATCAGCCTTCGTGAAACGGAGTCAGAATACTCAATGTCAAGCCTGGCTTAATCTCTTAACCTGGATTTCTAAATTCTGCTTTAGCGAAACAGAGGTCAGTGTCTCTTCAGAGGGTTCAGAGGTCAGAGTATCCTAGTTGAAGAAGTTGAATCATGCAGCTCCTGCACATGAAATCAGCAAATATCTCCAAGTAACACGAGGGTCACTGAAACACTTTCAGGCCATGGTTACCCATCACTGTCTGGAACATTCACGGGCATTTTTCACTGGTTACAAACCCTGTTGTTACTCTTATTCTCATATGCAGTAATTTGTGTAACTGGTGCGTCTAAAACTCCTGGACGTGTACATTTTCACCTTTCATGCTATCCGATGCTAAGTTTCTGACTTTTAATGATTTCGATGAGAGACTTAGTGTGCTTTTGGGCTTTCAGAGAAAACGGATTCAGCACCGTTAGTGCAAAAGCTTTGGTTTCAATAAACACAATTAATTAGCATACTGTTCTCGTTGTTTATGTTGTCTTTCTAGTTTGGCCTTCAGAAACCATATGGAGCAATTTTAAAAGAGTTTTAAGACAAGAAAGACTTTCTCCATCTAATAACTCCACACTTCCGTCTATCAGATATTATGGTTTCTTTGGAAGCACCTCACTGTGTTGGTGGGAACTGTTTTCATCCTGTGAAAATGTCTCCGCTCTATATACAACCGGTTCAGACTCTCCCCTCCTTGTTCCTCCAAGTGAATGAAATCCATCCAGAAATATCTCCACCCTCTCTCCTGGGTCCCTTGATGTCAGCCTGGGAACCTGGAAGAAGAGCTGAAGGACTTAGATCAGGTTTCTGAACCCAGAGAGGTGTCAAGGGACCTGGGATGAGCTGTCTGATCAGTGAAGGGATAAAACCAATGTCTTGTGGTGTGGCCACACTTTGGGCCAGTGGGGCCCGGCCCCACCAGATGTCACCGTGGAGCTCTATGTTTACAATGATCAGCCAATTCATGAAACATGTCATCTCAAGGCACTTTACAAAGTCAATTTCATCCGAATTATACAGACTGGTTAAAAGGTTTCCTAAGGAAACCCAGTAGATTTCATCAAGTCTTGACAGGCAACATTCACTCCTCCTGAAAGACTGTAGAAAAATGAACCGATCCAGTAAAAAGTGCCGTTGTGTAAAAGTAGGAGTCACTGTTAACTAGGGCGGTGGACAGAAAATAGGTGGCTTTAGGCTACTGGGTTGCCCAACCTGTCCACTGAAAAAGGGTGGGGCCCTAGGAGGGAGGTGGTTAGATCGGTTGTGTCCTACTTATCTAGCTAAAAAGGTCTCACAGGAACTCTAAGCAGGGTAATACTCGTTAGATTCAGAGGTCTGTAGAACCCTAGCTAGTATGAGCTTTAACCCAAAATAGAGAAGGATGGAGGAGGGGGTTTAGTTAAAGTCAGACAACAACACTAACCATTTACTATGGATAGATTAATCATGTCTTTGTTAGTCCTCCAAGGCTCAGCTCAGAGGGCATGTGTTATCTGTAATAAAGAATAAAGAGCACATCGGTTGAGCTGATAACTGTTTTTTCAATGAGAGGATTTATTCTTCCTCAGATTAAAATATCAAACTTTTACAAACTGTTTAATTATCTCAATGTGAATATTAACTAGTTATGTGACCTTAGTTAAGTTCAGAATCAGCATCTCATGGCCTCAGCTTCGTTAAGCTATTTTAGTCATTACACTCACAAAAAAGTAAAATACACTTTGTTAATCATGAATCAATTTTCTTATGCATCATACTGTTTCCACTATATTTAAATTGTTATCATTAAATGAAATACAGTATTTGTAACATGTCCTTTTTAAAATAAATTCCAGTTGTCCATCAATGACTGAGCTCCTCACCCTATCTCTAAGGGAGAGCCCAGACACACTACGGAGAAAAACTATTTCGGCCGCTTGTATCCGGGATCTCGTTCTTTCGTTCACAACCCAAAGCTCATGACCATAGATGAGGGTAGGAGAGGATTGAACTTTAAAAAAGACTCAAGTAGATGAGACGAACAAAGCAGTTCCTTCTTAGAAAAACACCAGTGGGATCATTTATTATTCCAGACTTACAGTCACATCTTCATTCAGTAGAATCCCACAAAAATCCCCAAAACATTACATGCATTGACTCCCTCTAAAAGGACTCTCTCAGAAGGATGTGTTTTCATGTCACATGTAATACCCAGATGTTTTTTTTTTATCTTCCCTAGATAGAATTCTACTGCAATATGGATCAGAGAATAGCTAAACATTTAATCACTCTTGACCATGTAAGGAAGACACTCAGTCTTTGGCAGAAACAAAAGGTCAGACCGAGCACTGTTATCTCCTTCCTTCTATATTGGGTATCTCACAGCTTCTACCCTTGGTCTCCAGTTTTGATGAAATTCAGAGCCAAGTTTATGTCAACCAAGCTCAGTGAAAGCTTAGCTGTCCTAATGCCCCCTCTGCCGTGGAAAACTAAAACATTTCTCCCATATGACGTGCCCAGGAACCCTTGTCCAGGAGGCATCCTAACCAGATGCCCGAGCCACCTCAACTGGCTCCTCTGGACGTGGAGGAGCAGCGGCTCTAGTCTGAGTCCTCCCCGGATGACGGAGCTCCTCACCTGTCAACCTTGGCGGAGTCCAACTCTCACTGGAAACAAGTCTGACTTACTTGCGGCAATTCAATTCAATTTTATTTATAGCGCCAATTCATGAAACATGTCATCTCAAGGCACTTTCCAGAGTCAAATACAACCAGATTATAAAGATTGGTAAAAAAACAAAAAACAAAACTTTGTCTCTAAGGGAACCAGTTGATTGCATCAAAGTCCCGACAAGCAGCATTCACTCCTGGGGAAGCGTAGAGCCACAGGGAGAGACGTCTGCATTGTACATGGCTTTGCTGCAATCCCTCATACTGAGCAAGCATGAAGCGACAGTGGGAAGAAAAAAACACCCATTAGCGGGAAGGAAAAACCTCCAGCAGAACCGGGCTCAGTATGAACGGCCATCTGCCTCGACCGACTGGGGGTTACAGAAGACAGAGCAGAGACACAACAAGACAGACAAAAAGCACAGAAGCACACATTGATCCAGTAATCTGTTCTACATTAGATGGTAACAGCGGATGATCTGTCTTAAAAGTAGACGGGGTGTCTGCTTCACGGACCAAAACTGGGAGTTGGTTCCACAGGAGAGGAGCCTGATAGCTAAAGGATCTGCCTCCCATTCTACTTTTAGAGACTCTAGGAACCACCAGCAGACCTGCAGTCTGAGAGCGAAGTGCTCTGTTAGGAACATGCGGGGTAATCAGAGCTCTGATATATGATGGAGCTTGATTATTAAGGGCTTTATACGTTAGAAGAAGAATTTTAAATTATATTCTTGATTTAACAGGAAGCCAATGAAGGGAAGCTAAAATTGGAGAAATATGATCCCTCTTGTTGATTTTCATCAGAACTCTTGCTGCAGCATTTTGGATAAGCTGAAGACTTTGAACAGCAGAGACCAAGCTCTGACACCGGTCATACAGAGACCTAACAGCCCTTATTAGGGGGCCTGTTATTCCACACTTACAGAGTACCCCCCCCCCCCCCCCCCCAGGATCCTGAGAGTATACTCAGGGCGAATCTCATCCACCCCCGGGGCCTTGCCACCAAGGAGCTTTTTAACCACCTCAGTGACCTCAGCAACAGAGATGGGAGAACCCGACCCAAAGTCCCCAGGCTCTGCTTCCTCAACGGAAGACATGTTGGTGGGACTAAGGAGGTCGTCGAAGTATTCCGCCCCCCCGACACATGACGTCCCGAGTCAAGGTCAGCAGCATGCGACCCCCACAATAAACAGTGTTGGTGTATGGTAGATAGGATAGTCCCAGTCCTAGTATGGTAATGAAGAAGACAGCCTGATAATTTACTATTGCCAAGTTTGAATCCTGTTTTTCTTAAGTACTGAACACCCTCCCTACTATGTTAAAAGTGATTAGTGTTTAGCTATGGGAGTTCTGGAATGTTCTGGAATGTCAAAGTGTACCACAGCAGAGGTAACATAAGGCCAATGGAACTTTCATTGAACTTGGTTACTATAAACTTGGCTCTGTATTTAATCAACGCTGGAGACCAAGGTTAGAGGCTTTGAGAGACCCAATAAGGGAAGAAGGAGTCTGACCTTGTATCTTCCTTACAAGGTCAAGAGTGATTAAATGTTTAGCTCTTCACATTAAACACATCAGAACTCCAGCTGTCTGAGTCCTGTCCTCCTCAAGTGGACCTGGTTCCGTGGGTCCGTGTTAGAACGCCTGGTTCTGTGGATCCTTGTTAGATCTCCTGCCCAGAGGATTCTGTCCCCTTCTTCAACTGGACCTTCAGCTGGAAGCCCAGAACCATAAATCTCAGCTTCCAGGATCCAGTCAGATCATGAAGCTTTCCACAGATAACTGGAGAACCCTGAAGGACCCTGGGATGTTCCTGAGGTTCTGCAGAAACACGCTACCAGGTCCATTTACCAGAACCACCTGGAGCCCAAAATGAACTGCTGCAGGTGGTTCTATAGGTACCACGGGAAGACTTCACAGATTCAGGGGGAACTATTTCTCTAAATGACTGGATCAGGGAGGATGACCCGTTTAACGCTGCCTTCGTCATCAACTACAGGAAGACCCGGTTACTACCGGACCTACAGAACAGAACCAGTCCTCATCAAATGGATCAAAGGTTTATCAACAGACTGATCCGTTTAGAACCCATAATGAGTCTGCAGACTGGACCCAGAGACAACAGCTGATGAAGAGTCCTCTGTTCTTCAATTAAAACCTTCACTGAGATCTTCTCTCAGAACCAAGGTCCGATTGGATCAAGAACAAATTGTTGATGAACGAACATATCAGACTGATTGAACAGCCATCAGAGGAGTAGGGTCAATATAGCTGGTTCTGGTCCTGATGTCCTCTAGTTGGTTCTGTTCATGAACTCTCCCTGGTGAGGACACAGAAGATCCAATATAAGTCAAAATAAGAACAGAAAACAGAAACAGAGACAAGAACAAAAAGAACCACAAACCGTTGACTGTGAGATGAACTTTTTTCCTTCTCAGTACTTCTCCATCCTTCCAGACTAAACATTCATACTCTCCACTGTCTTCCTTTGTGGGACTCATCAGAGTCAGACTGAGGTCTCCAGTTCTCAGCAGGTCTTCTTTCATCTTGGTTCTGTTTCTGTAGAACTGGTCCTGTTCTTCAGGCTGATCAGAACCGTTCTTATACACATGGACCTTCCTGTCTTTGTTGTCCCACCATTCCACTCCAGCATCTCCTGGCAGCCCAGATGTTGTTGTGAACGGCAGGAGGACAGACTCCACCCCCTCCTCCACCTCGACCTGATGGACTGAGAGAACAACAGAGAGTAAAATGAGCTGTAGAGGCAGCAGCAGCAGCAGCAGGTCTTAATGACTGAAGGATTGTGGGTAAAGCTGAAGGCCAGCAGCAGGTCTTCATCACTGAAGGATTGTGGGTAAAGCTGAAGGCCAGCAGCAGGTCTTCATCGCTGAAGGATTGTGGGTAAAGCTGAAGGCCAGCAGCAGGTCTTCTTCACTGAAGGATTGTGGGTAAAGCTGAAGGCCAGCAGCAGGTCTTCATCACTGAAGGATTGTGGGTAAAGCTGAAGGCCAGCAGCAGCTCTTCATCACTGAAGGATTGTGGGTAAAACTGAAGGCCAGCAGCAGGTCTTCATCACTGAAGGATTGTGGGTAAAGCTGAAGGCCAGCAGCAGCTCTTCATCACTGAAGGATTGTGGGTAAAGCTGAAGGCCAGCAGCAGGTCTTCATCACTGAAGGATTGTGGGTAAAGCTGAAGGCCAGCAGCAGGTGAGAGCAGAAGGTAACAGAAAGGTGCTGCAGAGGATCAGAGTCTTGATTCTGCTGGGATCTTTAGTCCAGCTGCTGCTGACCAGCAGTGTGCAGCTGCTGCTCTTCTTTCTCACATTTCATCTGTGGATCTAAACTGGAACCTTGAAGAGAAGAAGAGTTCCATCCAGCATGTCTTTGTTCCAGGACAACAGTCCTCTCTGGTGGCTCCACTCAGCATCTCTCACATGTTCTCCATGAACACACTGACACACACCTTCATCACCTCCCAGCCTCCTGGTTCCTGCAGCAGCAGCAGGTTCCACTCAGAACATCTCTACATCTCTGGCAGCTCCACCCAGATGATCACTTCCCACTCCCACTCTGCTAAAGGATCACTTGGTGGTTCCACACTGACGATGGATCAGAGCTGATCAGAAGGCCTGAGGAACACCAGAGGACCCTGCTGCTGCTCTGGGTTCTGCTGCAGCTGCTGTAGAACCAGACTCTATGAAGGACCCACTGGGTTCTGGTTCTAAAGCTGCTGCAGAACCAGACTCTATGAAGAACATGCTGTCTTTTGGTGCTAAAGCCGCTGTAGAATCGGACAATGTGAAGAATCTACTGGGGTCTGGTTCTAAACCTCATACAGAATAAGACTCCTTGAAGCACCCATTCGGTTCTGGTTCTAAAGCCTCTGAACCAGACTGCATGAAGAACCCACTGGCTTTTGGTTCTAAAGCTGCTGCAGTATCGGACAAAATAAAGAACCCGCCGATTTCTGGTTCTAAAGCCTTTGAACCAGACTCTATGAAGAACCCTCCGGGTTCTGGTTATAATGCGGTTGCAGAACCAGAGTCCATGAAGAACCCACTGGGTTTTGGTTCTAAAACTGCTCTCTACTTTTTCCTCATTGTGTTTGGACACTGCAGTGACAACAAAAGGTCACATCAACATCACAAGTGAGAAGCAGCTTTCTCGCCTGAAGGTTTAGAGCCAAACAGAATCACTGGTTCTGATCCAGATTACTGTGAAATGATTTTCAATGGATCCAGCTGATGCTGCCTAGACTGACCTCTGACCTCTTGCTTGCTCCAATCCATCACTCTATCAGGACCGGTTCAACCAGGAAGTCTAAGACTGAAGATGATTCTCTGAACTGATCTACGTAACTGGTTCAGGTCCGAGGCTGAAGGAGCATTTTTTCTCATCCTCACAAAGATGTTAGCAGCTGCTCCTCTAAACCCAGCTCAACAACACTCAGCAGAACCCAAGTCCAGTCCTGTTCCTCCAGCAGTGGATCCGGTACCGGGTCAAAGCTGCTCCTTCAATGCCAGCAATGCTTCCATGGATCAGAATGTTTGTCAGGAGAAGTGCTGAAAACTTGGAGCTGGAAACTGGACCCTGTCTGGACCGGACCTCTGCCTCCTGCACTGGTTCCTCATCTTCACTCATTCTAAAGTGTTGTTATGTTCAGTGAAAGCAGGAAAAATGCTGAGTCATGACATCACATTTACTGGGACTCTGAAGCTGAAACTCACACATTTCCCTTTCAGCTTCTAAGGAGCCTCTGATCAGTATTGATCACACCTGATCAGCTGATTGGAGAAATACAACCACTGACCTTTGACCTAGAGATTTAAACCATTGACCTTTGACCCAGAGAGTAAAACCACTGACATTTGACCCAGAGAGTTAAACCATTGACCTTTGACCTGAAGAGTTAAACTACTGACCTTTGACCCAGAGATTAAAACTACAAAGCTTTGATCCAAAGATTTAAATCATTGACCTTTGACCTAGAGATACAAACCACTGACCTTTGACCTTGAGATCAACTTGTTTCTTCATCAGGATGTTTCCCTTCCCTCTGGAGACGCTGCAGGTGTAGATGTTAGTGTCTCCATCTGTGGGATGTTCCAGAGTCAGACTGAGGTCTCCAGTTCTCAGCAGGTCTTCATTCATCTTGGTTCTGTTTCTGTAGAACTGTTCCTGTTCTCCATGCTGATCAGAACCGTTCTCATACACATGGACCATCCTGCGGTTACTGTCCCTCCACTCCACTCTAGCATCTCCATCCAGGGTAACTGTGGTTCTGCAGGGCAGCAGGACAGACTCCTCCCCTGAATCCACCTCCACCTGTGGGACTGAGAGGACAACAAAGGACAAGATGAGTTGGACAGACAGCAGCAGCAGCTCTGAGGACATTTTCTTTGACTGGATGAAGGTCCAACATGTTGGACTGGTTCCAGTCTGAAATGGGTCCCATGTCTCCACTGAACAGAGACAGTGTTGTCTTTGCTGAGGGTCCAATCAGCAGCAGAACCGACTGTTGGACAGAACGTCCTCAGTGTGGACAGGAGACCCAGCAGAAAGCTGCAGACTGACCCAACCAGCAGTCAACACTGACTTCAAGCTGCTGCTGTAGTTTTTCACAGCTTCAACATGTTGATCCAACGTCATCATTGAGCTCCTGGTTCCCTCAGACTAGCAGGAAGAACTGGACCCGTCCATCTGGACACCAGAACCAGACCGGCTCTCATTTACTGGGACTCTGAAGCTGAAACTCACACATTTCCCTTTCAGCTTCTAAGGAGCCTCTGATCAGTATTGATCACACCTGATCAGCTGATTGGAGAAATGCAACAACAGATATAAATCACTGACCTTTGACCTGGAGATCAACTTGTTTCTTCATCAGGATGTTCTCCTTCCCTCTGTAGACGCTGCAGGTGTAGGTGTTAGTGTCTCCATCTGTGGGATGTTCCAGAGTCAGACTGAGGTCTCCAGTTCTCAGCAGGTCTTCATTCATCTTGGTTCTGTTTCTGTAGAACTGGTTTTGTTCTTTAGGATGATCAGAACCGTTCTCATACACATGGACCTTCCTGTTTCTCCAGTCCCTCCACTCCACTCTAGCATCTCCAGGTAGGGTAACTGTGGTTCTGCAGGGCAGCAGGACAGACTCCTCCCCTGAATCCACCACCACCTGTGGGACTGAGAGGACAACAAAGGACAAGATGAGTTGGACAGACAGACAGCAGCTCTGAGGACATTTTCTTTGACTGGATGGAGGTCCAATATGTTGGACTGGTTCCAGTCTGAAATGGGTCCCATGTCTCCACTGAACAGAGACAGTGTTGTCTTTGCTGAGGGTCCAATCAGGAGCAGGACCGACAGCTGAAACTCACACATTTCACTTTCAGCTTCTAAGGAGCCTCTGATCAGTATTGATCACACCTGATCAGCTGATTGGAGAAATACAACATCACATTTAGACCACTGACCTTTGACCCAGAGAGTCAATCCACTGACCTTTTACCTTGAAATCAACTTGTTTCTTCATCAGGATGTTTCTCTTTCCTCTGAAGACGATGCAGGTGTAGATCTTAGTGTCTCCATCTGTGGGGTGTTCCAGAATCAGACTGAGGTCTCCAGTTCTCAGCAGGTTTCTCTTCATCTTGGTTCTGTTTCTGTAGAACTTGTCCTGTTCTTCAGGATGATCAGAACCGTTCTCATACACATGGACCTTCCTGCCTCCTCTGTCCCTCCACTCCACTCTAGCATCTCCAGGCAGGAGTGGTCTGGTTCTGCAGGGCAGCAGGACAGACTCCTCTCCTGAATCCACCACCACGTTGTATTCTGGAGGACAACAAAGGACAAGATGAGTTGGACAGACAGCAGCAGCAGCTCTGATGGTCACATGACTGTCTCCTCCTTGTCTCTGGGTCTCCTGCTGGTGGAGGACTCTCAGTGTTCAGACTGAAGAAGGTCCAGCAGGTTGTTGGAGGACGTGGACCAACCAGGTGACCTGAGCTCACCTGACGTCTGTCTCCTGTCTGACAGAAACCAGTTTAAACCAGTTTCTGATGGAGACGTGTTTTCTTCTTCAGGACATGTGGAGCAGCTACCAGAGAAGGAGTCAGAACCTACTGAGGAACCCATCAGATGGATGGATGAGTGAGAAGTGTTGCTGGATCAAAGAGTGTGGAGCAGATGATGAGCAGAGAGCTGAGAACCTCTGAGGTCCTGTGTTCATGGACCATGATGGAAGCATCAGCTCAGAGATCTCTGTCCATCTCCACACTGAGCTTCTGGTGAACTGGGAACCAGCTGCTGACTGACAGCAGACCAAGCAGCTCTGCTTCCTCCTCAGTCACTGACTCAGCAGTTTCTGCCTCTGCTTGTCCTCAACCAGACAAAGAGACATGAAGCTGCTGAGATCTGACCCACAATCCACCAGAAGTTTCCTCAGAGCAGCTTCTAGAGTCCTGCTCAGGATCCTCATGGAGAAGGTTGTGGCAACGACAGGAGACCAGGCAGTGACCATCAGCATTATGGGTAACGGAGTTTTAGAGACTCACCTGACATGAAACAGAGCCGAAAATGATACAAAAGACCTGCAACAATCAGAACCAGAACCAGGAGAACCAGAAGAACTTTAGCCCAGGATGGAAATGGTGCTGTGGAGACACATAAAGAACATCATGACCTCTGACCTGGATCTACAGCCGCTGTTAGCGTCATTAACAGACTTTAACAATCAGTTCTACGTCTATAACTCTGTTGTTGTCTCTGAAAGAAGCCGAGACGGGAGAAAAGTCTGCCTGATCTGCTCCAGACTTTAGAGATTTATCACAATGTTTTTGACTCAGCCATGAATTTTTGGTAATTTAATCTGACTGTATAATCTCAGTAAATTTTTATGTTTCTTTAGTGCTAATTTCTAATTTAATAATTCCAGAGAATATGCCAGCTGTAATACCGTACATTTATGCTTTTAATCATGGACAAGAAATTCATCTAGACATTTATGAGTGAAGTTTCCTCCCATGTGGCAACATTATTTTCATTCTTTCATCAATGATTGAATTCTCCATCATAGCTCTGAGACCTGATGATAACAGTACAAAAACAAATATAAACAGAACTTTAAAGGAGAAGTCTGGTCAACAAGGAAAAATCAGTGGATCATCAGCTATACCTAAAATTAATACGTCTGTGGTGATTTAATGAATTTAGCGTTAATCATTAAGAAAATAAAAGCATAAATTGTCGTCTTAATAATTGTGTATGGGGGCGGCCATTATTGGTAAAATGGTAAATGGACTGAACTTATATAGCGCTTTTCCAGTCATGCTGACCACCCAAAGCAATGGACACTTTAGCCACATTCACCCAGTCGCTAGCACTAACACGCACACATTTATACACCAAGACGGTAGGCAACTTGGGGTTAAGTGCCTTGCCCAGGCGCACATCGACATGTGGCAAGGGGAAGCTGGAATTGAACCCACAACCTTCTGATTGCCAGACGACTACTGAACCCATCAAGCCACAGTCACCCATGTTTGGGCAATAATGACCGCCTGACATCACATTCTGTGACGTCTCTGTGCGGTAAGGCACTGCGCTCTACAAGCTAATTCAATAGGAACTGTTGTACACAGCTGCGATCAACAATTATTTCGGATTTCCAGAGGACATCGCCATTGAAATTCGCAGGAGCTATTGTCAAAGCAACAATGCTCACATGCAAGGCAGTTGGATGTTCCAATACATCGGGTAAAAGTGAAAAAAAACATTAGTTTTTTCACCTTTCCGATTCATCATCCACCATAGGTTCTTTTGTTGGATTACCAACGTGAAGAGGGAGGATTTGCCATCGAACTTCTGGCCAGAGAGAAATCACGTCATCTGTAGCCAACATTTGGAAGAAGAATGTCTTTAAGATGACATTAGAGCGAGACTTTTCGGTAAGTTTTTCTTTTTTATATTGTAGAATTTGGTGGGACATTCGTTTACCCGACCAGAGCGACGGAGGGATACGACACACTTAGAAAGTATGCTTACTGTTGCGAAGCCCACTTATTTTATGCAACTTTGGTCTTATTTTTTGTAAAGTCGCTTGTAAATTTAATGAGCTGCGGGTTGCAGTGTTTTTGGCTTGTTTCTGAAAGTAAAGTCGATTGTTTGGGGTCTAAACTAAGGCTTCGTTCACACTGCAACCTGAAGTGACCCAATTCCGATTTTTTTGCCCATATGCGACCTGAATCTGATCTTTTTATGACAGTCTGAACGACACAGATCGGATTTTTTCAAATGCGACCCAGGCCACTTGGATATGTGGTCCTGAATCCGATACGTGTCTGATCTTTTCAAATGCGACCTGTGTCTGTACGGCCGGGTCACATTTATCCGACCTGTACGTCACCGATACTCGACAAACGTCACTATTCTGCGTCCTGCTATGCAGAAGAGGGAAGAAAGACGACACCTATAGCGGACTACAATGAGAAGAGCAGTCAATGGAGGAAAAGCTCCGGTTAGAAAATAAATTAATGACCGCAAAATGCGCGGCAGCATTATAATCCATGTTTACTTCCGCAAACACTAAGGACGCTTGATGTATCTCAAGTTTCCCTCTGCGCGATAGTTAAAATTACTTTATCGCGACCATCGAGAGCAGCTGTATTTAATTCACTGTGAGTTTAGTTTCTCCCACATGCTGTTAACGCATCACTTGCTCCTCCTCCAAACCAGAAAGCGCTCTGGTGCACACACACAACAACGAACGTGTGCGCTTACTTACGTTGACTAGACAGCGAGAACTATGGCGACAGCGGGCGTTTCAGGCAATGGTTAGGATTTCACAAGAAGGAGGTTGAACAAAATGCGGGAAGTTGCAAAACATGCTGAAACACCAACACAGTAGCACATATTTGTTCCACCTAAAACGTCATCCAGTGCAAAATGAAGACTCTTGTAAACTCCGTGTGTCGATGTCGCGGGTTCTTGCTAACAGCCCCTGTGGCGGGCCTTGACCACATAAACTTGACTCCAAAATTATGGAAAAATCATGGAGGGCATGTCGATGTCTTCAGGTGATGATTTTTATTTTCACACCTCCCAAACTTAAATACAGAGCAGCAGGAAACATAAAAAAAAAGATCTCCTTTCAGAAAAAAAATACCTTTTTGGGCTGCACAGCAACGTTACCTTCTCTGTAACCAGGCCAGACTGACTCAATAGGGCCAGCAGCTCTTCTTATAAATCCTAAGCCCCGCCCTACAATTAAATCTGCAAACAATTGAGCATTCATTTTATTACATAACACACAAAAAAACCCACTTATCCAAGAAAACAATATATTTATATCCTGCTTCCATTCCAAAGCTACTTTCTTTAGTTAAAAAAAAGTACAATTAAGCTTGCTGGCAGACTGACTTCCTTTATGGGAAGAAATAAGCAACAGGAAAAGGGAACAGGAAGTATTACGCCCACTTTCCCTCAAAAGCCACAGTCGGACAAAACGTCACTACCTGGGTGCAAACGTGTGTATGTATTCAAGTGTAAATGTATGAGTTCTGATTCATGAGCGTTGCCAAGTGTGCACCCTTGGTCGCGCCACATCTTACAAAGGAAGACATTCAACAAAAAAAACAAGTTGAGTAAGTAAAGCGATCCGGCTGCAATTATACACGGAGAGGGACACGTAGCTGAATGAGTGTGTGCGCACGTGAATTGGTTTGTGTGTGTGTGTGAGTGCGTGCGGCGTGTCAGCGGGATGAACCGCGCCGCACCGTCACATCCGACTTTTGCTAAATCCCATATGACAGAAGAAAAAAAAAAAACGTTTGTACCAAGTTTCCAAGCACCTAAAGAGGAAATATTTTTGAGATGCTCTGAATCTCAAAAATTCAGAGCTGCGACTGGTCAGTTGATTTTATAATCACAATACAAGCTTTGTTTTTGGGATTGTCAGTTTTTTATTATACAAATTTTTATGTCAAAAGAGCACCTTTTAATTCAGGTTTATTTTTTGCCAGATTTTTCCTTGGTGTTCCTTATTGCTGCTGAGATGTTCTGTTTTTTAAGGTCCAGCGTTGACCATGAAAGAGCTGTAATGTGACAATATTGTAATTTGTGAAAAGCTTCTATGTGCAGCTGTGGTGAAAAAAATAGCTAAAATAAAACATTTTAAACTAATTTTTATTGTGCCTCTCAATTCTTTCTGTCGAGGAAATTGAAGACTTGTACATGTTTGGATTTATGATACTTGGATTTCTTCTTTTTGGATTCGGAGGATTTCTGAGGTATCAGCAACTTCATTTACCGCCTTAATGACGCGATCACTAAGGCGGTAAATGAACAGAAAAATAAGCTGAATAAGCTGGCTGCAGTGGTTGAACTCAGAGGTGAGATGGGTTAAAATCTAGAAGCGAAAACACGAAAATAACCCAACTATTTGGAATATTGAATCCTGGAGCCAATGATGAAAAGACTTGTTCTTAACTAACTAGGTTTAGCTTGTTCTCATAACAAAATGTATATTCTAATTGGACTTTCCCACTATATAAATTCTCCCCTGCTTGTTATGGCGAAATTGGACAGAATTATTCCCGCGGCTCCCTCCTCCCCTGCAAAAATCCGTGGATGCGTTAAGCTGGGCTGCAAAGTAATAAAAACTTTCCAACATCTCAAGGACACTGGCCTGCCGGACGGCGTTCATGGACATACAAAACTCCACTCAAGCACACACTACTGATGCTCATTTATCTCATGAACTTAAACGTGACTAATCTCCAATGTTATCCTTCTGCTATATGTGTCTGGTTATATTTGTGCTTCTCGTGCAAGAGGTTTTTTTGTCGGATATCTCACACTGTACCATGAGAGGATTGGGTGTTATATATTTGTCTTTTTTGTTCTTTCTTCTCCTTCCCCATTGTGAAATCTATCCTTCCACACATTTAAGGGCAGCGCCCTGTAGGCACCGTGTAGGGCGGGGTTCGGGGCAGTTTGGAGGAATGCGCCTAACTGCAATGGCAGCGGCCGACTGGCTGTGTTTCCAGGCAACGCAAGGCCTCAGTCAAGCGTTCCCCCAAAATGTTTGTTTATGTGATGAACGATTGTACTGGAACTGAAATTTTGATTACAATGCAAATTGTAGTTGACAATAAAGATTAATTGATAACCTCTTAATTTTTGTTTCTGTTCATATTTACCTTTAAAAAATTTGATTATTTTTGGATCTGGAGACCATGGATGATTGAAGTTTTTGTTTCTGTCCATCTAAAACTCAGAAGCTGCAGACCTGGAGAAGCAGCTTAGAAAACACCAACATCTGATCAGGAGGTTCTGATCCAGAGACAAACAGACTCACCTGGTTCAACTCTTAGATTAATAATGCTGAGAGGTTCAGTGTTCAGACTGGATGTCCTCCTGCAGCTATTTCCTTTTTGAACGACTCGACACTCATATGTTCCTGTATCATCAGTCATCACTTTCTTCAGAACCAAAGACACGTCTCCATTCTTTATGTCCTGCAGATCCACTCGGTTCCTAAAGGATGGAGACTGGACCTCTTGATCAAACTTCCCGTTCCTGTACATAACAACATATTGACCTGACTCCAGATCAGTTCTGCTCCAGTCTAAGTCTCCATCAGGTTCGTTCTCAGGAGCTCTACATGGCAGAATGACGGTGTCTCCTTGTGTAGCTGGGATGATTCTCCGATCTACAGAAGAAGAAACAACACAGAGCAGAGAGGTTAGAGAGGAGCTCTGAACATTCACTATAAAAATAATATATAAATCTATAAACAGACAGCCTAGATAATTTGAAATATTTAGGCGCCCTGCCTCCGATGCTTACTATGCACCTCAAAATGTTTTCGTAAATTAATGCAGCCCAAACCGTAGCGTACACCCCAACAATATAGGTATCAAAACGTCCGGCTTGTTTGGGAATGGTGTGCTATTACTTTTATTGGGGTTTCGAGTTACCATGGCAACGCAATTAGCGAAAAACCACTTCCATAGGAAATGAATGGCGTCAGGTACAGAGAAAGCCTCAAAAAAGCCTCGAAATGACCATTTTCAACGCAGTACTGTATATTTGCTTTCAAAAAGCAAAGATATATCTACAAACATCCAGTTTGTAGATATATCTTTGAACTACACAGAACTGAAAATGGGATTTGGATATCTTTTATGGTTTTCTTACAGTTATTCTTTAAACCTCATGTCCAAAAATCAGCGGAATCATCGTTTATATTAAAAGTCAATGACGGAATTCTTCAACTGCCAGAGTGGCCCACTCTGCCGTTTTCAAAGATTTAACGACTTCGAACAACTTCAGCCTACTTGCTCAATTTTCCCTTTACGTAGACTAATTATACATCAAAACGTAGGTATTTTTGTCTGGATTTAGGAAATGTAACTCTCATTGGAGCAGTATTTATAGATTTTTCACAAATTCCCTCAGACCACAACAAACTCAAAACCCTCTTCATTCATGTCCTATGGAGCCGTTGTGAAAAATGACATCTGAAAAAATCCCAAACAACACATGTTTTCGTATCGTGGTTACTCCTAAACCGTTTCATGTACAGGCATGATACTTTCACACATGAATGTCCTGACCCTTCTGGCACTCACAAAAAAGGAATTTTGAGGATAACTTTTGAGGAACAATTTGTTCGGGAGTAGCGAATGTGCAAAATCCTGAAAACGCTTTGGACCTGCATACTTCCACATCATTCACTTTTTTACATCGTCGCTGTGCCTACACCGATTTTTGTACAAACATAACAATAAGCACCATAGTCCTCAAGCCTGCTGATACTCACGGTGAAAGAATTATTTTGATATTTCTCATACTTTTTCAGCTACAGCAATTTGTTTGGGACCCTTTTTAGAGGATTTTTGCATTTTCATTAAAACTCCCCTTTATATCATATTATTTTGCGCCTTTATTAAAATATTTCCAGCAAAAGCCCAAAGTTAGTCTTGTTCCCCTATCCGTTACGAAATAAATGCACAAAAAATTACGTCCCTACCATTTACGGTTCACGAAATATCGAGTGTTGTTTGAGGCAAAGTATTCCATTCTATTGCAATTAGGCTACGTTCACACCGCAGGTCTTAATGCTCAAATCCGATTTTTTGTGAAATCGGATTTTTTTTGCGTGGTTGTTCACATTTCCAAATATATGCGACTTGGGTGTGATCTCCTGTGTGAACTAAATGCGTTCAACCTTACTGTCCCGCATGCGCACTCGAGGCGTGATGACGTCACACGTAGCAAGCGTCTTTGGTGTTTGCAGAAGTAAACATGGATTATAATGCTGGCCCGCATTTTGCGGTCATTAATTTATTTTCTAACCAGAGTTTTCCATTCACTGCTCTCCTCATTGCTGTCCGCTATAGGTGTCGTTATTCTTCCCGCTTCTGCATAGCAGGACGCAGAATAGTGACGTTTGTCGAGTATCGGTGACGTACAGGTCCGATAAATGTGACCCTGCCGTACAGACACAGGTCGCATTTGAAAAGATCAGATATGAATCGGATTCAGGACCACATATCCAAGTGGCCTGGGTCGCATTTGAAAAAATCCAATCTATGTTGTTCAGAATGTCCTGAAAAGATCAGATCCAAGTCGCATATGGGCAAACAAATCGGAATTGAGTCTGACCTTTGGTAACTCCAAAAAAAATAAAAAACAAAGCAACTGGACTTGTTTTCCGTAGTTTAAGACGTTTCGCTTCCTCTCCCGGAATCTTTCTCAATTCAAAAAGTCTGGAGTAATGATGAGTAACAAGCTTTATGCCATTACCTTACAAAGGCCTTGTAATGGCTTAGATAACATGCATATTCAATCGAAACAGGTCCACCCCTTAGTAATGGGCGGTCGTTAAAGCCATTAAGACAGCAGAATGGACCGAAACTGGTCCACTCCTCTGTAACGAGGAGTCGTTAGGGTTGTTATTGGCTTGGCTTAAAGGAACAATGTTTTGATCACCCGAATGAGGGTGAGAGTTAAGGTGATGATTGGCCGGAATTAATCCTATAGCTGTGTTGTAAGTTTTTTAGAGTTGGAACCTAAGGCCTCCTCCTCTGTTTAAGGTTGGTCTTTCTCTCTTAACGTAGATGGCTTCCTTCACACCCCTTTCAAACCATTTGTCTTCTTTTTGTCTTCAATTTTGAACAGAGAAAGACCAACCTTAAACAGAGGAGGAGGCCTTAGGTTCCAACTCTCTCTTGATGATCTAGAGCAGTGGTTTTCAATAGGTGAGGCGCTAAAGAGTCTCAGGGGAGGTGCAAAGAATGTGCTGAAGAAAAAGGTATTTGTGCCTCTTGTTTGAGTGCACAGTAACCAATCCATAACCTGACAAAAGCCAGCTGTATGTCGCTCCGCCTAGCTCCACTCACATACATCTGGGACACCGCCATAGGAATTGCCTTTACAGAAGGCTGGGCCTTATTAAAAATTCTTGCATATGATTGGATAAGCCACTTGTCTGTCATCTTTATTGACGTGCTATTTCAACCACTCACACCGAAGCTAACCCGTGACGCTGATGATAGCGACACAGAAAAAAAAAATAATAATAATAATAATGTGTTTGCGGCTCTAGTGGCATGCGTTTTATTGACAGTGAGCTGACAGGAAGAGGGGGGAAGACAGGCGGCAAAGCGCCGCGGGTCAGAGTCGATTCCGGGGCGACCGCGTTGAGGACTAAAGGCCTCCTAACATGGTTCGCGCTAACCGCTAACCGCTCCGGGGCGCTTCCGCGTCTGCCGCGGACGCGCTCCGGAAAACAAAACTTGCCAAATCCGGTCGGGAGAAGGGCGAAAACATCGTTTCCACCAACAAAAGCCTTCAGAGGCGTTCTCTGATGTTCTTTTAATGAAACAATATTAGGTAGATTGGACAACACCGAAGAAATAGCAGCATCAATGTTAACGCTTGCTTCCTCGACGAGCCGCCATTGCTATCAAAACAGTCTCACGTCATGGTCGCGTCTCCACTACGTCACATCTATGAAACTCCAGCCCTGCGTCCTGATTGGCCAGACCATAAATTTGGTTGGAGAAATCACTCTCTACCGGCGGTGTCCCAGATGTATGTGAGTGGAGCTAGGCGGAGCAACATACAGCTGGCTTTTGTCAGGTTAACCAATCCAAGCACGCAGTGAGAAAACACGTGCTCGCTCAAAACTGGTCTGGCGCGCACTCAACTCTGAAAAACTCTTCTCATCCCACCATCCTCGCGCTTAGTTCTGGCTTTGCTTGTGCGCTCGACCTGCGCATTCAACGCTTAACACATGCTGTGCAAAAAATGCAAAAAAATGTTTTTGTCTCTTTTCTTTCCAGCTTCTGGGAGGTGATGCAAAAGTTTATTCTTATCATAATCATTATCATTGTCCTCATTATTTAAAGAGCACAAAAGAAAGATGCATTTACTGCAGGGACCTGTGTGGGTAAGGCAAGGCAAGGCAAGGCAAGGCAAATTTATTTATATAGCACAATTCAGTACATGGACAATGCAAAGTGCTTTACATGATTAAAATATAGCAAATTAAAACAGAATAAAAGCAAGTAAGAATAAAATGTAGATAGAAATTAGAGCAAAAAAGTGGTGATTCAGTTAACTAGAACAGTTGAAGGATATCCTAAACAAATGTGTTTTTAATCTTGATTTAAAGGAACTCAGGCTTTCCGCACCTTTACAATTTTCTGGAAGTTTGTTCCAGATCAGTGGAGCATAGAACTAAATGCTGCTTCTCCTTGTTTAGTTCTAGTTCTAGGTATGTAGAGCAGGCTGGAGCCAGAAGACCTGAGTGGTCTGGATGGTTGATACACCGATAACAAGTCTGTGATGTAATTAGGTGCTAAGCCATTTAGGGATTTATAGACTAACAGAAGTATTTTAAAGTCTATTCTCTGAGATACTGGGAGCCAGTGTAAGGACTTTAGAACTGGGGTGATGTGTTCTACTTTCTTAGTCTTAGTGAGGACTTCAGAACCGGGTCCATGTTCTCTACTTTCTTAGTCTTAGTGAGGACTTCAGAACCGGGTCCATGTGCTCTACTTTCTTAGTCTTAGTGAGGACGCGGGCAGCAGCGTTCTGGATCAGCTGCAGCTGTCTGATCCACTTTTTAGGCAGACCTGTGAAAACACCGTTGCAGTGATCAGTTCTACTAAAGATAAACATGGATTAGTTTTTCCAGATCCTACTGAGACATCAGTCCTTTAATCCTAGAAATGTTCTTCAGGTGATAGAAAGCCGACCTTGTAACTGTCTTTAGATGCTTTTGGAGGTTCAGGTCTGAGTCCATCACTACTCCCAGATTTCGGGTCTGATCAGTGGTTCCTAGCTGAAGCAGCTGAAGCTGTGTGCTAACCTTTGATCTCTCCTCTATTGGTCCAAAAATTATTACTTCTGTTTTGTTTTTATTCAACTGAAGAAAATTTTGGCACATCCAGGCATTGATTTCTTCTAAGCATCTACTCAGTGCTTGAACTGGTTCATAGTCACCTGGTGACATGGTGATGTAGAGCTGTGTGTCGTCTGCATAGTTATGGTAGCTGATGTTGTTGTTTTTTATTATCTGAGCTAGAGGGAGCATGTAGATATTGAAGAGGAGGGGACCCAGGATGGACCCTTGGGGAACCCCGCATGTGATTTTTGTCATCTCTGATGTAAAGTTACCTACTGATACAAAAAATTCCCTGTCCTTTAAGTAGGATTTAAACCAGTTGAGAGCTGTACCAGAGAGGCCGACCCAGTTCTCCAGGCGTTCTAACAGGATGGAGTGATCGACAGTATCAATGCTGCACTGAGGTCCAATAGAATCAGCACGGTGGTTCTTCCACAGTCTGTATTTATATGGATGTCATTAAACACCTTGATAAGGGCGGTCTCTACTGTGGTGAGCACGGAAGCCTGACTGGAAAACGTCAAAGCGGCTGGTCGTTGTTAAGAAGGTGTTTAATTGTTGAAATACAGCTTTTTCAATAATCTACTGATAAAGGAGGTTTGAGATGGGCCTGTAGTTCTGGAGTAGTAGTTTATCTAAATTGTTCTTTTTCAGCAGTGGTTTGATAATTGCTGTTTTTAGGGACTGGGGGAAAACACCTGACAGAA
Source organism: Fundulus diaphanus (assembly GCA_037039145.1). Lineage (NCBI taxonomy): Eukaryota > Metazoa > Chordata > Actinopteri > Cyprinodontiformes > Fundulidae > Fundulus > Fundulus diaphanus. Next base: position 53,018,073 of record CM073131.1, read on the forward strand.
TGGACGTGTTTATTATCTGAGTCAAATCAGACGCTATGACAGGTAAAACTTTTTTAAAGAAAGCTGTGGGTAGAACATCAAGGCAGCTTGAGGAGGAACTTAGCTGCTGAATGATCACCTCTAAGCTTTTGTGGTTTATTTGGCTGAATTGGGACATTTGTCTGTCGTTGGTGGTGGTGGTGGTGGGGGGGGCTTGGTTATCCTTACCTATTCCAAGGGGAGGCTCACTTTCAATGAATTCGAAAAAAAACCCTGATCTAGAGGCCTTAGCTGCCAACCATCTCTTGTTGATGAAGGTCAAACCCGAGTTGCCACCAGGAGTATTTTAGAAGAGTGATCAGTATGCAAATCGACGTTGGAGACAGGTGCAATACCTCACGGGTATCTTATGGAAACACTGGTGCAGGGAATATCTCACACAGTTCCAAGAGCGTCAGAAATGGTTTGCTCCAAGAAGAAACTTCTGTGTCGGTGATGTGGTTCTGATCGTAGAAGACTACGCATCAAGAAATTCAGGGCCAGTTGAAAGAATCATGGAGGCCTTGTTTTACTGAGTAATAATAATATAATTAAGGCCCTTCTTATTTAGATTGACACTTTTTTAGTAATTGTTTCATTACCGTTAATAATCATTTGGGGGCCAGCTATGTAGGAGCCTAAATTCAGTTTAAGTTAAGATAAAAAGGACTATTCATAAGTTACGATATATGTTCAAGAAAGTAAGTTCTCATGTCTAAGGATGTGTAATATTCACAATTGTAAAATTATTTTTTACAAACATCTGTAAAGATGATAGGGATCACACTAAGAAATGATTATGCTTAGTTGATAATTAAAATAATCATTGGTTGCAGCCCTTCTCACCTGGTTGGACTCTCAGGTTAATGATGATGGTGGGGTCATCTTCCGGATCGGCTCTCTTCCTGCGATCATTTCTCCCCTGAACGATCCAACACTGATATATTCCTGTATCAGCAGTCGTCACCTTCTGCAGAACTAAAGATGCGTCTCCATTCTCCACGTCCTGCAGATCTGTTCGGTTCTTAAAGGATGGACATGAGGCCTCTCTATCAACCTTCTTGTTCTGGTACAGAATAAGATATTCCCTAAAATCCATATCAGTTGTCCTCCACTCTGCAGCTGTAACAGTTTTGTTTTCTGGAGCTCTACATGGCAGAATGACGGTTTCTCCAGATTCAGCTGTGATGATTCTCTGATCTGCAGGACAGGAAACATCACAGAGCAGAGAAGTTAGACTCTGGATGCCAGAACCTGACATACTTAGGTTTGACAGAATGACTGATTAGGGGAAACGTGTCAAAAAGGAGACGTTTGCATTATAGTATCCTCTCCATCCTCTCCACCAATGTGATGAATGGAACACTGATATAATACTGGGTACGCCCCTGGAGCGTGTACACAATCGGTCTTACTTAATGTCTGTGTGAGGAATAAATGGGGCTCTCTGACATCTGAGAATCAGCCGCTCCGTTCTTTGTGTATGAGAGTCCAGTAATGAAGCTGTAAACATCCCCCTGCCTTTTAGATTAAATATGGTAAAATCTAGTTGGTTTCAACAGTCATTTTATTTCTACAGAAATCTAAATCCAAATTATTCAGTAAAAGAATCTGGGGTGATTTCATAGTTCCAAGAGTGCTAGAGACTGTAGCAAAACAGACCAAGTCCGCTTATTTCACATGATTTTGGGCTTGCTGTTCTAAAGTCATTTGTAAATTTCATGAGTCGCGGGTTGTGTTTTTTTTGGGCTTGTTTCTGAAAGTGAAAAGGATTATTTGGGCTCTAAAATAAGTGACAATAAACAGGAGTTATAAAGAGACTTGGACTACAGACACTTCAAGTATAACCAGCAATATTGTACTCCTCATTACATGCTGGACTAACATAGGAGCCAGGAGGGAACAACTCTGCCTTTATTTTCAGCAGTTTACGGGTGCAATAACCGGTGATAACTGCTGAAAGTAGATTACACTGTGCAGATCACTATTTTGAGCAGAGATTGATTCTGAAGATGAGTTTTTACACACTGATAACATTGCAGAAACCCAACCCATGAACCATATTTTAATGCTCATCAGTTTGTTGTTTCTGTATTTGACAAACTAAGACTGAATCACATTGCTAAATGAAGTACCTTGGAGTTAAAGTGTCAGCAGATGCAAGCCATGCTGAACAGTTCTTTTTCAAGGGTATTGCAAGCAAAGTGTATGACTCTGGAATCACCTGGAAATGTATAACCTTTTTTCCATACTTTCATTGCATGAAAGGAGAGACTGTTTGAGTCAGCAGCGCTTGAGAGTGTGTGCGCAAGTGGGTCTATGTGTGTAAATCTGCGCATATGTGTGTGCGTATGTTTGTGCGTATGTGTGGCTCAGAATAGCGCTGGAGTGTAAGACATTTACGGTGGAAAGTTACTGTGCGAAGTTTGAGTTTACTCTTGAGGAACAAGTAAAAGTGTTCATCACGGAGGGAGCATCTGATCAGGATACTAGTGAAAATCAATAGGATTGTGCAGTATGGAATCAGTGGGAGGACAGATCGATGTATTTATGGCCTTTGTTGCGCAGGAAAGCGTTCTGAGTGCAAACAACAGTTGGTCAAGGCAGTTACATTGGAGAAAAAGTGCACAGCCCACCCCTCCAGGGACAGACTTACTGTCTCTGCATTTGACAAACTAAGGGACCGCTCAGGATAATATGTGTATGAGAGAAAATAAAAAATAAATGAACAATGAAACTTGTGATTTTATCTAAATGTAAAATGTTTTAACATACATGTAAATGCTTAATACCATTTATATCTTTGTTTAGGAGTTAAAAAAATATTTCAGCATGAAATATTTACTTATTTATACATTGCGTAAACATCAGGGCATTATGATTTGCGATTTAGCTCATTATTGGCTAAAATTTATCATTCTATGGCACCAGGATGTTGTTATTCCAATTCTGAAAAGTGCCTGAAAAAGAAAAAAGAAAAATACACACTAGACACTGTGTCTAGTGGTGCATCAGCTTTACAGTTACCCTCAGATGGCGTTATGTTGAAAAATTCATGACGAACGTTGCTGGTTTGAAACGTTTTACTACAGAAGGTAAACTTTGCAGAGTGGCAGAAATCAGCAGGAATGAAAAAGTATTTTGAAAAAAATTAAAGGACAGAAACAAAGTATTTATTCTGTGTTGACACGTTCTTAAAGTCCTACTAAAGTGCAGATGCTCTTGTTACAAAATAACTTAGGAGCAGAGAAATATGTTCCTTATTCATTACTGAAACAGTAATTTCCCTCTGGAATTATTAAAGTGTTTCTGATACTGATTCTGATTAGATGATATGCCTGGTAAATAAAATTCCTAGTATTGCAGCTGTACGGTCCTCTTCTGCTGCAAATTATATTGAAAATGATGCTCGAATGTTACACATGCCAGATGAAACTTTATTGTCTTTAGTAATTTCTTACTTGGAAGATGCAGTTACACAGCATTTTCCCTTAACACCCCAGCAGTGGTTCCTAAATTTGACTGGGACCCACAACAGCAGTGAATTACTTAGAGAAATAATGTAAAAAGGTGTATCCTCTTCAGTATTACAGCTGATCAAACTAAAACATTATAGGCCTGATTGTGATTATGCTCGCTGGGACAAAACATTTGGCACATCATTTTTCAATGTGGCTCAGGATGGGGAGAGGAAGAGAAAATAAAGGGAAAAAAGGGTATTACAAGATCCGTTATTTAAATTGCAATTACAGGGAACCAAATACAAAGTGAGTAAAATAAAAAGTGAACATGTGACGTTTTCAGCAGTGGAATTTTCAACCCTGAAGGTGTCACCTCAGTTTAATTCACTCCAAGGAGGAGGCTTGCCTATTGCCTCCTTTTCTCTATTCTTTCTATAATTACAGGTCTGTTGGTCCTGTGGAAACAGGTGGCAGTTTGGTGGTCAGTGTGGCGTCGAGTATTGAACGCAGGGCGTGATAGATGAGTGTTTGGAGCTGATATGGTGGACATGTTAAAGCACCCATCGACATACAACTGTGGTCTGTTTCACCCCACCGGCAGGTCAGCCTGGTATGGAGCAACCAAATCCTAACATGACCTCACCTCTACAGGGTCAGTACCCCAGCAAGGGGATACCAGCATGTGCTGTCAGCAGAAAAGACTGCATGAACTTTTAGTGGACACTGGAGCCAGTGTCCACTAAAACCCAGAGGCTTATTTGTGGAGACACAAATAAGCCTCTGGGTTGTGGACTAAGACACTCACTAAATATGATGCTGAGAGAAGAAACAGTGTCTGCCGTTGTGACCTGAGGGGGAGAGGAATTGCTGACATCTATGGAGGACTGTGAACAGAGCCTGCTACAACTGGTGTTCTCTCAATGGAAGATGCAACGTCTGGGTTCCTGCTCTTCCTTCCACCTGGCACGCCACATGTCATTCTGTTCTATGACAGGAACCACACAGACTGGTATCAAGATTCTTTAAGGTAGAACACAGTCATTTCTAGGAATATGTTTGTGGCACCTCAGCGTTTGGCAGCTGCTACTGCTGAACAATTTATAACGATATATGATGTCGGATGAAACAATTTCACATATTTCTCTTTCTCTCTATGTTGAGCACCAGTGGCGGCGCCAGACGATTTTGCCGGGGCTTTAGCCCCGAATGTTTTGAGTCAAGCCCAGAATGTAGTGATGGGTCCGGCAACATCGATGCATCGGCGCATGCGTCGAGCTCGTAGAGCAAAACCTGTGTCGATGTACGTATCGCTATGGGAAAGTCACATGACCGATACAGGAACTGTTTCAAACTGACTGTCGCGGCAAACTGTTTCTGTTCCCTCTAAACTGCGCACGTGTGCATTTGCGCACAGCATCTGGATTCAGCGCGCACAGCAAAGCTATGCTGTGCAGTAAATAAAATCCAAGCTGAACTGTAAACAAAATAATAATAAACCAAGTTTTTTTTAACTATTTTGCAACTCTGGTGTGATGGTTTACCGCGGCCCCGCTCTGTGAGCACCACTGATTGATGGGTTGGGCAGACGCCTTTATGGTTGGGCAGGTTGCGCTTTGCGTCTTTGTTCTGAGCGTCGTTTCAGAAAAAATGGCTGATTTACCCTGAGTAGAAAGCTGCTACTCTGAGGAGTTCTTCCTCCCTTTGTCATTCTCAGCATGTCCGATTTCAGAACAGATGATATTAGTCAGGTAACTAAACACAGCGCCCGATCAACCATTGAACATGAGCATGAAAAAAAGCCCGATTACTGGAACGCAAATAACAGGTTTCACCATGGCAATGACAGGAAATAAGCTTGGAAGTGTGCATGTCCTGCGAGTAGAATTAGAAATATTTAAAGAAGGCATATGGACAATATTAAACCATAAGAAACAATGCGGTTGCTGCTGAAAACCGCAAGAGAAAATATTTGAAAAAGTCAATGCATGCGTGATATAAAAGTTTTGTGATGGAGAATTAAAGCTGATTTCACCACACTTCACTGTTCAACACAAAAGAGGGAGTATGTGTGTGTGTGGGGGGTGCATTGAAAGGACGTGGCAGAAAAAAAAATTGCAAAAAAAATAAATAAAAAAGCCAGTCCACAATCATCCTCATTCACAACATGTTTACTTAGAGATTATTACGTTATGATACTGTTATGCCAGAAGCTGGTTGAATATGCTTATTATTATTATTATTATTATTATTAATTATAATTTGGTATTATAATTTAAATAATAAATCATTCAACTCAAAATTCTGCTATAACAAAATATAGTTCAAATGGTGGTGATGTTAGCTATAAGCTTGTAAGTATTTATACCACTAATGCATTAGTTAATTTGCTGTTATGAACTCATTTATGCTGGGATAAATGATCTGGTCGGACTTGTGACCGACGAGGTTTATCCGGCAGGCTGTGAGAACCCCAATGTAACTGCAATTAGAGTTTAAATCCTTATCGCTTATCACTATCCAATGCTATTGTCTCTGTATTAATGTCAGATGTTAACTCCAAAGGAGGTTAGCTCTGAATTCTGAATAACCATGTAACTGTGAATTGGATTGAACACAAAACAATGTCTATTCCGCAGTCGTTGGTTTTATTGAACCAAAAGCAATTCCCTGTTACAGTAATTCTCTGATTCAACAACTTTGGAATTCTTACTCACTACTAGAACTAAAACATGCAAAATATATATGTGGAAATAAAGAACAAAACAAAAATAAACAATGGATTAAAATGAGCGGTTAGCAGATCTTAACTTAGCTCACAGTTGTTTAACACCGCCCTCAAAACACCGGCATTTGACGTATCAGCATTGACAGACAGAACAGCTTCGGGAATCTCACTGGACGCTTTGATGTCTTACAAAAGCTAGTTCAGTTAAGCTCCCTACAGTTCAGGTACACGTCACCCTCCCAAGATGGCTGCTACGTTGACGTATGGTCTACCAATTTACGTGAAGCGTGAGGGGAGGTCCTAATGACGTAACCACGCTTACGCTGATGGGGTAATGCCTCGCTTCGAGAGGGCGCGGCTAACTGGGAGTTTAAAGCAAAGACCGCGGAATGAGCTCGGACAAAAAGATTAAATTTGCTGATAAGGGGAAGCGAAAAGAGAGAGGGGGAAAAGCATGGAAGAAGATGGAAAATAACTGAAGCAATGACCCACGGTGGGGTTATTGATGAATCACAAATCAACACAGCAAAATCAATTGTAAAATGGATGCACATACAAAGAAAATATTCAGCAAAATAATTCCAACTTCGTCGTGGAATAAAGGCATTAACCTACACCTACAAAGTTCTAACGTCTGCCCAGGCATTTCTAAACATCCTATGGATGAAAAAGAAATAAAAGGGGAGAACCCCGTTACTATGAGGTGGTCCCGAATGAAAGTCCCGGCTTCGGGGTCCGTGAGCGCTCGGAATAACGCGGCGTCCTGAATGCAACGGAGCGGGCAGCAGCAGGGACGGGCGAGAAGGCTCTTTCGTCTCTTCCTCCGGGCTCACGGCCGCTTGGCTCGGCCCAGCAAAAGCGTAGTCCTCTTTCGATCACTGGGAGATAAGGCGGCTTCCAGTATTTGATCAGAGGGAATTAAAAGTACCTTTTTGAGTCGACCTCCTGTCTGCACAGGGAATAGTTTTGCTTCGAAAAAATCTCGGTCCAGCGAGAAACTCGAGCACGTGGCGTGGGATTGCCCCAACGGAGTGAAACAGCTGTGTGTCTTCTCGGGTTGGCAGGGCGCCAGGGAAGAAGGCCGATTGCGAGGCGCAACCGAGTTTTATCAACTTTACCCTAGCAACGTTATCGGTTGCTAGGGCGCCGGCCATTTTGGGCCGCGTTGCATGATGGGAGTTGGTGGCCATTTTGACCACCTTGCATCATGGGAAATGCAGTCCGTCATGTCCCGAATTAATGCAGTCGTCACGTCTTGAACTGGCACAACAATACAGGTTCACATTATTTATTGACTGTATCTAAAAAAAAAATCAAATATATATTTTAAATTCAAATGGAAATATAAAATAATACAATGCAACATACAATGACTTACCATGGGTCAGCAGAGGCTCAATTACCTGGCAGTGATGTCCATTGAGAGGGGAATTGTGGGTGTCACAGACCATAATAGTGTCATGAACCTATTTGCAATGCTCAAACCAGGAAAATACCCTTTAATGATACCCAGCAAGTGATGAGAGAAAGACAACGGCAAGTGGTGAGAGTAATATAACAAATATAGAAGGACACACCAGATAGACAGCAAGAGGTGAATAGTGCATGTTGACTGTGTGTGTATTGAGAGAGAGAGAGAGAGAGAGAGAGAGAGAGAGTGTGTGTGTATGTGTTTGTGCATAATGTTAAAGATGTATTTTGACTGAAAGTAAATTGTTACTTTAATAATAATAATAATAATAATAATAATAAAACACTTCAAGTGATCCTGTATTTACATAAAATGGTCTGGGCTAAGCCCCAGATGTCCTTCAAAGCTGGAAACACCCTGTTGAGCACCAGGTAAAAGAATTAGGGGCATGGTTAAACGTTCCCTTCAGGCAACTGATTGGGCTCCTACCAGCATTCAGGAAATGTGTCTTTCCTGGGCTGTGTGCTCCAGCAACAAGCAAAGCATTCTAACAAAGCCAAACTACAGTGCGTGAATGACATGTTATCGCTTTGGGACTAAATGGCTCCTTTCACAACTACATTGTGGGTACGTTGATCTCATGCAACCTTTGAGAGACCTCGGCATAGGTTTCATACAAGGCATAGGTTCGCTGAAAAGATGAAGACAAACAATGGAACCTACTTTAGGAAATCAGGACCTGCACTATAATGTCAGTCAGAATTTCAATTCCACTCTAGGTTGGAGACTGAAAGAGTCTGTGCAACAGTGAAGGTCCAAAGAAATGTAACACCTGGATCCACATAGTGCAAAGGGTTAAAGGGAACACCACCTGAGCAGCATCCGAGTCAGAACCCCTTGCCTCTGGTCCCCCTATTTAAAAAGGGGGACCAGAGGGTGTGCTCCAACTACAGAGGAATCACACTCTTAAGCCTCCCTCGTAAGGTCTATTCAGGGGTCCTGGAAAGGAGGGTCCGTCGGATAGTCGAATCTCGGATTCAGAAAGAGCAGTGTGGATTTCGTCCTGGTCGTGGAACACTGGATCAGTTATGCTCCACTTATCTGGAACAAACTTCCAGAAAACTGTAAAAGTGCAGAAAACCTGAGTTCTTTTAAATCAAGATTAAAAACACATTTGTTTAGGATTGCTTTTGACTGTTCTAGTTAAACTGTTCTACTGAAACAGCATTAATTCAACTGTTTTTTAGTTCAACTGTTTATTGATGTTCTATTTTGTTTCTACATTTTATTCCAACTTGCTTATATTCTGTTTTATTTTCCTGTATTTTAATCATGTAAAGCACTTTGCATTGTCTCTGTACTGAATTGCGCTATACAACTAAATTTGCCTTGCCTTGCCTTGCCTTATACATTTCCCTGCATTGATCCAGCCGGAACCATCTTAAGGTACTCATTTCGGCCCAGAACCTTTTTATGTGACAGACCTGGATTCAAGGACAAGGTAAGCACAATCACAATACATATTTTATGAAGGCAGATTTGTGTCTTTATTATTCAATCAAAAAAAAGGTTGCTTCAATCAAAAAATATATTTTCAATTAAAGAAAACTTCACTTCAATTAAAAAAAAACTTTTCAATCAAAGAAAAAAAGTATTTGAATCCAAAAATATATTTGAGACTCAAAAAAATACATTTGAACACTGATTCTCTTTGATTGAAAATGTTTTCTTTGATAGAAGACCGTTTTTTTTTGTTTGAAGCAACGTTTTTAATTGAAGTAGCATTGTTTTTTGATTGGACCATATAATGGGTAGGACATGTGTATCTTTATCATTCAATCAAAAAATAAGTTGCTTCAAACAAACAAACAAGAGAATCAATAAAAAAAGTCACTTCAATGAACAGATAAACGTTTTCAATCATAGAAACTAGTTTTTGAATGCAAATAAAATATTTGAGACTCCAAACATTTTTTTTGATTGAAGTAATTTTTTTTGTGTATGGGGTATACATAGGTAGGACATTTGTGTCTTAATCATTCAATTTCAAAAAAGTTGTTTCAATCAAAAAAAATATTTTCAATTAAAAAAAATGTTTAAATGCAAAAAAAAATTACCCGTCAATAAAAAAAGTATTGAAGAGAATGTGTTTTTTCGTTTGAAGTTCAAATTGTTTTTTCGTTTGAAGTTCAAATTGTTTTGATTAAATAACTTTTTTTTTAAGATAAAAAAGTTTTAAAGTTCAATTTTTTTTGATTGAATCATTTTTTTGTAAGTGAAAAAAGTTTTGAAGTTCAGATTTTTTCGTTTGAATCACTTTTTTTTTGAAGCTCAAAAAGTTTTGAAGTTCAAATTTTTTCGATTGAATCATTTTGGAACAAACGTTTTGCGGTGGGCGGGTGCTTCTCTATTGGTCAGACATGTTAGATTTACTAGTGTCTACACCAACGACGTCTTTTTGACAAAGAAGTCATGTTCGCCACTCGCCAGAAAGCTTTTTACCAGCAAGCCAGAGAGCAGTGGTGAAGTTGTCGGTAAGTAGATAAAACAGGTTGAAAATAATTGGTGTCATGTTATTAGCCTATTCTGTTGATATTTACAATAAATTGTACGCTTACTAACTTAGTTCACGTTGAGGAATGTTTGTAATAGTGTGAGGTTAGATATTTAAATATTTTCAGACAGGCAAGCAAAGTGGGCGAACCTAGTTGATAACGTTCGCCTATGGCCCCCACACAGCAGCTTGCTATGTGCTAGTGCTACTGTGTTATGTTACACTGAGTAAAGTGGCCACAGCGCTGCCTGTTTAGTAGATGCTTTTATCTTGAGAGCGGGATATAGGTTTCTTAAGCTGCTGTTAGTCGAGGTGCATGCGTCTCTCCCCCCCCCCACACAGTTACCGCTGGGTCCCGTGTCGGCCGAGTGACATGTACTGCGCGGGGTATGGCAGGCCGTTTTAACATTTATTAGCTTGACTGAATATGTATTTCAGACATCTCAAATACATTCCTTCCTAGTCAAAATATACATTTCAGACATCTACAATAACATTTGTCCTATCTAAAATGAACATTTCAGATATCTTGAATATAATTCATACTAGTACAAATTACGTCACTTTCCCCATTCATGTGTATAGGGCTTTTATTTACAGACATCTACAATAACATTCTTCCAATCTAAAATAATAATTCCGGATGTCTAAAACTGAATTCCAACTAGGATGAAATCTAATTTCAGATCTCCATAATCCAGTCAATACTAGTCATAATAATCATTTCAGATATAAAAAATAAATAAAACATTCTAGATATCCAGATATATAATTCTTGACATCAAAAATATATTTCTACTAGTAGAAATGACATTACACATATCCACTACTGATTATATGACGAGTTAAATTGGAATTTCAGATATCTAAAATTTCAATATGCCTATACAAATGCAATTATAGATACTTACAAACATTCAACTAGCTTTCAACACAATAATTTTAACATAAAATAGACAAACTGACTAGCCACATTTCTATTATGGAAAGCACCAAGCCATCCTACCTAGTCATAATTGCAATATTCCTTGTCAGAATTGTAACACAGATATCACTAATTACATTTATGCCAGTAGTAATAAAATTTTAAGTGATCTGGAATCAAATTTGTACCAGTAAGAACTTTCAGATATCTACAAGTCTTTACTTACTGCAAAAAAGGGAACTAAAAATAAGTAAATTTTTCTTGAAATTAGAGTATTTGTCCTTGATTTGAGCAGCTAAATTTGCCAAAAAAAGATTTTTGCCAACGGAATAAGATTTTTGCACTTAAAATAATAACAGTTCATCTCCAAGTATGTATATATTTTTATATATATATAGATCACTATGTATGTAAATAAGACATCATATGCCCATTCCTATTTCTTTTTGTGTTTTTTTTGTATCCTTTTTGATCCATTGTATATATGAAGATTCACTGTATATAACTGAATGCACCTTTCCTACTCTGCACCTTCTTGTATGAACCGATGTGGCAAGTGAATTTCTCCATTGTGAGATCAATAAAGCCTATCTTATCTTATCTTATTTCAAGTGCAGAATAACTAATAACCTTATTTTAGGGGTAAGAATACTCATTCCATTGGCAAATAGTCTTATTTAGCTGCTCAAATCAAGGAAGAATACACTGATTTCAAGAAAGTTTTACTTACTTTTAGTTCCCTTTTTGTAGTGCTAAAGTCTTGACTTAATGTGTATTTCAGATATCTTCAACAGAATTCTTGCTATCTAAAGTGGAAATTTTAGATATCTTAAATATAATTATTTATAGTAGAAATTACATCACTTTTCCCATTTATGTGTAGTGAGATTTTACTTTCGGATATCTAAAATAACTTTCTTCCTATCTAAAATAAACTTTCTGGATGTCTGAAAACTAATCTTGGATCTCCATAATCCATTTTTTACCGGTGATAGTTTTTATTTCAGATATCAAAAATAAATGATGAAAAGTTTTGAAACCAATATGTAAGACATCCAACTTCGTAAATTCCGCTTTCTGTCCGCCAATTTGCAACCAGTAATGGCGTTGGTAGTAATTGACAGAATTGCAAGAAAAGGGCATGAAACTGAGCGAGCCCTTAGCCAGGGAATGTGTAGCGACAGAGAGCGACGTTCAATAGAAAGTTGTGTAAGAAACCTTCACAGAATTGAACATTTATTGTCTACAGAAACCTACAATGAACAGTAAAGCAGTTTGACTGAGGTTGGAGCGCTAGCAATAGCTCATTTCCATCGAACCGAGGATTGTCGTTTCTTCATAAGGCGGGTTAGTTCAGGTAAGTCCTCACAAACAGAATTTCTTTTTTTTTTATTAATTGATTTCTATTTTATTTTTTTGCTGTTAAAGATTGGGTTGTCTTCTGTATAAAATGTAATACCTAACATTTGTTTTCCTAGGGCGGAGTGGCAGACTGTCTATTGTTACCAGAGAGAACATACACATCCTTATGAAGCAAGGACATACAATCAACAAAGGCAAAAATGATGGGATGTTCCTCGTCGTTTTTGAACAACAAATCAAAGCTGGTGGACCTACGCATAAGAGGAAGACTGTGTGCCTTAGATGACAATCAGCTGCAAGATCATTAGAGCATATTGCAGGACCAGTATCCAAACACTGGGAATGAGGTTTGTCTTTTCTATAGAAAATTGATATTTAAGTTGGATCCGCTTGTGAGAGTATTTATTCATTAATGCTTTCATGTTTGTATTTTTCAGATGATGAGGGTGCTGCTTCGTGCTCAAGGTGTGATTGTCACACGGGCCAGGGTACGCTAAATGTTGGGAAGGACAAACCTGACATCTGCTGCAAGAAGGTGGAGTCGGACTGTTGCAAGGTGGGCTTACCATGTGCCGTACCCCAACAGTTTGATTATATATATATATATATATATCAGTGGCGGCTGGCCCATAGGGGGCGCTCGGGCGCTGCCCTCCCTAGATGTGGAGGGGAAAAGTCAAAATGTATATAGATTTTAAAAGTATTATTAATGTCAGTTTTTACTTAATAGTGCGTGGCTACATGTAATAACAATTATTAAAACACTTCTACTAATTGACTCTATCAATTGACTCTCATTTAACAGTGCATTTCCACCAACAGAACGTATCATTTCTCTTCTTCTACGCTTTTGGGGCTGCCGCTCAAGGAGCCCTACAAGTGTAGCGAAATAACCAATCGTATACTGTTGCTAGGGAAGATTTATAAATATTTGGCCAATCAGCATCGCCAAAATGAATGGCTTTGGAGCTCCTGGAGTCGTAGCCCTAGCTGCACTGTCACTACCCGATCCGTACCATCAGCTCATTTGCGCACGCGCGAACAGAATAACTTCCGGTAGGCAATATTTCGTTTTTCTTACTTTTTTATTCTTTGGTATTTTTTCGAGGTGGGGGTTTCTTTATGTATATCTTTGTATTTGCGTAAATACTGCATATTTTACAAATAAATACAGAAATATATATATATATATTTTTAGTTTTTTTTTTTTTAGTTTTTTTAATAGCAAAAATGTTTGTGGTTAGGGAAATAAGAATATATACACCATTTCTTAAAGTACATAAAAAACCCCAGCTATAAACACGTTTAGGAGTATAGAAACGTATTTTATTTTGAATATTCTTCAGGGTTTTTTATCATTTATTTGATTTGCATATGTATTTGTGTATTTTGAACTTAATTAATGCATTTTTAAAAAGTATGCCTTGACTTTGTTATGTGTTCTTTGTTCTATTCCCTGTTGGGTTTTTGTAAAAAAATAAATAATGCGGCTACTTTAATGACGGGTCTTCTCTTGTTCATGATTTGTACACCAGAGGGCGCTAAATTCTTAATCGATAGTTTTAACTTTCTAATAAAACTAATTTTTAATACAAGATTATATATATAACAAAATTCACCTTATAATTAAGGATGAAAATATTTTCCCAGTCCTATTTGAACAAATCATAAAACTAATAGAGTACATTCAGACAAAACATTATGCAATGATATATTCCCGGACTTCTGAGCATATCCGATGATGACGTCAAGCAATACAATGGAGAATGTAAAACGCATCAATTTCTTCCAGAAAAATCTTAAATATTTTCTATACAATATAGTTTAGCATTCTTTAATGCTTTAAGTATAGAAATAAGTATTTTCAGTACCGTAATTACATTATTTTTTTGGCGACCCGGAAGTTATTCTGTTCGCGCGTGCGCAAATGAGCTGATGGTACGGATCGTGCTACCAGTACGGATCGGGTAGTGACATGCACTTCACGCGTGACGTCACGAGCTACATCCGCGCTACATCCGCACTACATCCGGGTCACGGTGGTAAGCAAAAACAGTACTGTTTTCGCTTACCAGCGTGACAAAACGGGTGAATTAGAGCGTACTTTTAGTCTATTTTTGGAATCTAAACAATGCCTACGACTTGTGCTCCCAGTTGCACACAGAGGCATTCCAAATCATCGGATGTACGTTTCTTTCGTTTACCGAAGGACGAAGAAAGAAGAAAGAAATGGATAATTTCAATGAAAAGGATGCAGGCAGACAATCCCAATCGCCACCATACCATGACAGAATTTGCAGTCTACACTTCATCTCCGGTAAATACAACTTAATTTTCCACTAGTCGTTCTACTTAAATCATTATATAAATAAAAAATTAGGATATATATTTAAGTCAAGACGTAAACGTTTCATAATAATATACGTACATGTACAATGTATGCAAACCCTCTGGCATGAGTCTGTGAAAAGGATTAATAAGACAAAAACACCAAAATAATCTTTTGTGAACAATGTTTTTTTATTAATTAAATGCTTATTGTGGAATCGTAGTAATTTTCCGACTTTTAATTTAAATGCATGTACTGGGTTAGGCAGGAAAATCTATTGGCCAGCCCCACCAAGATTTTTTTTCACCAGCCGCCACTTATATATATATATATATATATATATATATATATATATACACTACCGTTCAAAAGTTTGGGGTCACATTGAAATGTCCTTATTTTTTAAGGAAAAGCACTGTACTTTTCAATGAAGATAACTTTAAACTAGTCTTAACTTTAAAGAAATACATTCTATACATTGCTAATGTGGTAAATGACTATTCTAGCTGCCAATGTCTGGTTTTTGGTGCAATATTACATAGGTGTGTAGAGGCCCACCATTAATGGTACAATGTGTTTGCTCATTGGCTCAGAAGGCTAATTGATGATTAGAAAACCCTTGTGCAATCATGTTCACACATCTGAAAACAGTTTAGCTCGTTACAGAAGCTACAAAACTGACCTTCCTTTGAGCAGATTGAGTTTCTGGAGCATCACATTTGTGGGGTCAATTAAACGCTCAAAATGGCCAGAAAAAGAGAACTTTCATCTGAAACTCGACAGTCTATTCTTGTTCTTAGAAATGAAGGCTATTCCATGCGAGAAATTGCTAAGAAATTGAAGATTTCCTACAACGGTGTGTACTACTCCCTTCAGAGGACAGCACAAACAGGCTCTAACCAGAGTAGAAAAAGAAGTGGGAGGCCGCGTTGCACAACTGAGCAAGAAGATAAGTACATTAGAGTCTCTAGTTTGAGAAACAGACGCCTCACAGGTCCCCAACTGGCATCTTCATTAAATAGTACCCGCAAAACACCAGTGTCAACATCTACAGTGAAGAGGCGGCTGCGGGATTCTGGGCTTCACGGCAGAGTGGCAAAGAAAAAGCCATATCTGAGACTGGCCAATAAAAGAAAAAGATTAAGATGGGCAAAAGAACACAGACATTTGACAGAGGAAGACTGGAAAAAAGTGTTGTGGACGGATGAATCTAAGTTTGAGGTGTTTGGATCACAAAGAAGAACGCTTGTGAGACGCAGAACAAATAAGAAGATGCTGGAAGAATGCCTGACGCCATCTGTTAAGCATGGTGGAGGTAATGTGATGGTCTGGGGTTGCTTTGGTGCTGGTAAGGTGGGAGATTTGTACAGGGTAAAAGGGATTCTGAATAAGGAAGGCTATCACTCCATTTTGCAACGCCATGCCATACCCAGTGGACAGCGCTTGATTGGAGCCAATTTCATCCTACAACAGGACAATGACCCTAAACACACCTCCAAATTGTGCAAGAACAATTTAGAGCAGAAGCAGGCAGCTGGTATTCTATCGGTAATGGAGTGGCCAGCGCAGTCACCAGATCTGAACCCCATTGAGCTGAAGTGCCCATCCAACCAATCCAACTTGTTGGAGCTGCTTCTGGAAGCTTGGGGTGCAATTTCTCCAGATTACCTCAACAAATTAACAGCTAGAATGCCAAAGGTCTGCAATGCTGTAATTGCTGCAAATGGAGGATTCTTTGACGAAAGCAAAGTTTGATGTAAAAAAAATCTTATTTCAAATACAAATCATTATTTCTAACCTTGTCAATGTCTTGACTCTATTTTCTATTCATTTCACAAAGTATGGTGGTGAATAAGTGTGACTTTTCATGGAAAACACAAAATTGTTTGGGTGACCCCAAACTTTTGAACGGTAGTGTATATATATATATATATATATATATATATACATATATATACTGTATATACTGTATATATATGAGAGTGAGACAGGCTGCTTGATTTGCCGTACTGAATCATGGAGAGTGAGCAGAGTTATGCTGGTAGTTACGCCACGTTTCGGTCTTTTGAGTTGGAGGATTTTTCACCCTCCTCATCCCCGGCGGTGTAGGAAGGTTTTTGTGGAGCCAAGCAGGCCAGACTCTGATCAATTTGACCTGCTGGCTCAAGGCCCTGATTTAGTGAAGCCACAACCTGGCGCTGCAGAGTCAAATGGTGGACAGAATCGGTCCTGTTATATATTATCACATATCATAATCAGAATCAACATATATTTCCTGCTTTGTAACTCAGGCGGGATCACCGGCAGCTTTGTGCATCATGATTGATTTGTAATGTGGACACGTCAGCCCCAGATCACCCTCTCTGTATCGACTCAAACAGCAGGCAGATACCGCAGATCGCCCATGTCCAATGTCCAACCTAGAACCAACATCACAGTCTCACAGCAGCCCCTTCCCGGCTGCCTCAAGACACTAACTGCAGAACTGCAGATTGCTTTCACATACACTCCCCAACAACACATAAAAAGTTGGTAGATTTGTTTTTTGAAGAGAAAAAAGGTCGCTAGAGGGTTTGAAAAGTGCAATAGTGCTCTCTATGGAGGCACAAGAAGATGCTCTATTTTTTTGTTTTGTTTTTTAAGACTGAGCTGGCTTTTATAGTCCTGAGCAGCCAGGGGACCAATGTCACACGCTCAGAATTACGTGGCACGTGCAGAAACCAATGTTAATTTGAAATTCAATGCAAGAAGTTTGACCCTGGGAAGGCGCCATACTGAGAGTTTTGGACACAAAAGCCGGATTTTAACAAATATGCATTATAATTTTTCAAAAATAATGACCAGGATATGTAGATAGTACTATAAAACAACCATGATAACAGTTTATTGACAACAAACAGCTGATTTGGGGGGAGAGTTACCCTTTAACAGAATTTAGCAACCTAGACACCAGGCTTTTCCATATTTGTTAAGCCTCCTATCTGGGATACCCTCCAGGTTGATATCAGTAGCTCTATAAGTCCTATTGTTGAGTTATTGTGCTCTGAATTGCTTTTTACAGAAAATTATCAACTGAAACAATAATAGTGACCTTGAGTGTTTTTCCAGCAATGAATATATAACTTTGTCTTTTTGAAGATTGATAATGTTGATTTTTAGCACTAGGTGATAACGTGTTTCAAATATTTGCTGATATACTTATTCAATTATTCATTCACATTTTGATTTGTGAGTCAATAATATAATTTCAGCAAAAATTGTTAAAACCATTGATTTATTTGTAATACGGGTTTTCTGATCATTATTGTATATTGTCTCCAGGTAGGTGGTTGTATCCTTATTTTAAGTACTAATTTTATTTTGTGTTGTTTCAACTTTCTAGATGGGGCTTTGTGATACATGGTGCCATCGATGGACACTCGTGTCGGATTACCTCAGCTGCAGTACAAACAATAGGGCAACAACAGTACTCTGTCAGTTTTTGAAAGCAACATCTTACTATGGACTACCATCAAGAGTCAGATCAGACCATGGGGATGAAAACATGCTGCTTGCTTTATGCATGCATCTAGTTCAAGGGCTGGAACACAGAGGCTTCATAACAGGAGAATCAGTTCATAATCAGCGCATAGAACGCCTTTGGCAGGATGTATTTTTCATGTGCTGCAGCATTTCTACCATACATTCTACTCTCTGGAGGACGCAGAGAATCTTAACCCAGATAATGATATCCACAGACTTTCTTTACATATTGTATATCCACCTGAGATTCAAAGGAGGCTGGAACAGTTCAGACAGGCTTGGAACCACCATGGTTTGCCCACAGAAAGTAATCACACAGCAGCTCGTCTGTAATTCTGATGCAGAATTATACATTTATTGAATATTATTGACATTTATTCATTCTTTTGCACATTGCCATCATCACTTTATTTTAGATCTGTAAATATTTAGTTACATATGTATATATTTATACTTCTTTTGTGGGGAATGTTGTATTTATATAATTATGTTGTTTTTATATCTGCAGCATGTAACGAAAATAATTTCCCTCTGGGATTATTAAAGTGTTTCTGATTCTGAAATAACTCTGTTGGGTGCGGTCCGATGTGACCTTGCAGTCAGGCCGCTGTGAGGAACTTGTAAACTTTGGTTCAGGAAAAGGAAGAAGCATGAAAACCGTCACTGTATCCCTAACCTAACCTTCAGATGTTTGCGTTTCTACCACAGCCTACCACGTTTTAATTGTGCTCTGAGCGAAAGATTCTGTTTAGCAAATTTAGATGCCCAACTAAGTCAAGACGACAGAGGCTCACAACATCTCTTCCATAAGAGCTCCAAAGGACTGTACACATTATGCACAAACACATCAGACAGACTAGGTAATATAAAACAGCTTCTTTATTGACTCTAATGGGAAATTCTATATAGTTTACATATCTTATACTGTGAGTTATATGGGAAGGCCTTCTCACTAGTAGGTTCAGTGTAAACAAACAGACTCAGTTTTAACCTCTCCCTTCCATCTGGAGCTGCTGTCATACAGGAGTTGTCTGGACCAACATGATCTCACATACAGAACCTTCTGAAAGTATTCAGCCCCCTTGAACTTTTCAACCTCAGGCTTCAAACATAAAGATATAAAACTGCATGTTTTCGTGAAGAATCAACAAGTGGGACACAATCATGAAGTGGAACGAAATTTATTCATTCCCTTTATTTAAAAAAAACACATTTTTATTTTGGCACTCTCCTTGTGTTAAACTTCTCCCTCCTATTGGCAAAAATATCTGTTTTTTTTTTTTTTTCTTTGTCATTAGTGGCCATGATAAATTCAGTTTAATATTTTTTATGTATCAAACTTTAATTTTGAGTATTTTCTTTATTGCCATAAAGAAAAACCTAGAAGAGAACATATGATAGTCTTTGATAACAATTTGTCAACTTCCTGAAAGTTATTAAAATCTAAAACCATTTCAGAAGTTTAATGACAGAACCTGAAATCATCTCGCACAGTCTTCTGATATTTTATCCTCAGAACCAGCTAAAGGCTTTTAGTAAAAACCATATGAACAGTATTTTTTAAACACTGGTGCACTTTTCAGACTTGTAAAACCACGTTTTACCTTAAAATTAAGTAAAACATTAACAGCTGGACAAACATGCAAACCCGTCATCACCTTACAGCGTAACCTTTCACTGTCACATTCGTGATCATTTAAGAAACTCCAAAGGTCGGAGCTAGCAAAATTCCCTCCATCATGTATATTCTAAAAGCCTTGTAGGAGGAGTGCAGCAACAGATACAACAGGACAACAACACTAGTATTGGCTTCTGGGTAAATTGTCTTGGTGTCATGCAGAAACTGGATTTCAGGCTGGCAGGAAAAGCCAAGTGGAGGAATGGCAGAGGCTCCAGAGGTGAACATCAAGAGAGAGGGTGGACCATCCTCCTCTTCTATAAGACAGATCAATAGACGAATACGACTGTTAAACATGGAAAAAATACCCCTGATGTATTGTACAAAGTAATTTTAAATTTATGGAAATTGACTAAAATGCAAAATCAGACCTTCAATGTCAATCAGCCAGTCTCTCCAGAAGCAGACCAACTGGTTCTCCAGAACGCGCTGATTGCTGCCCTGAGCAGAATAGGCCACTGTGGCTCATGTCCCTGGCAGTGAGGGCTTTCTCCTTACACACAGACATGTCAGGAACAACCGCTGGGTTTTTCTGGAGCTCTTTCAGTAGCCCCAGAATCTTGAGGCCCTCTGCAAACCTAAGAGGCAAGGCAAGTTTATTTCTAGAGCACATCTAATGTACAAGACAATTTCTACAAAAACCTTAAAGCAAGGTACAGAGGACATTAAAAAAGTACATATAAAAAAACAAACATGATTAACAAACAATTTATTAAAGGAACAATAAGCATGATTTTGACATAAGGTTGTGCTTGATCACTGTCTGTAGACCAAAACAATCATGGGTGCTTTCAAAGGCTGCCTGCACCGCGGAGTGGTGACCACTCTGCATTTCTCAGCGTATTATTAGCATGGTGGGCCGCCAGGCTAATATTAACTATAGACCTGAGAACAGGTGGGTCTTTAATCTGGATTTACATAAAAATGTTTTAGCTGAGTCTGGGAGTTTGTTCCAGACATGTGGAGCATAGAAGCTAAATGCAGCTTCTTTAGGTCTGCTTCTGACTATGGGAACCGGTCCAGATTCCATCCAAATGACCTGAGAGGTCTTAGAGATTTATATTGGGGGAAATAAGTATTTGACCCCTTGCTGATTTTGCAGGTTTGCCCACTTACAAAGAATGCAACAATCTATAATTTTAATCATATGTACATTCTAACAGTGAAAGACAGAATCCCAAAGAAAATTCCAGAAATTCACATCATATTAATTTATAAAAATTGATAACCATCTGATGAGGAAAAACAAGTATTTGACCCCCTGGACAAACAGCATTTTAATATTTTGTAGAAATGGCCAGCACAGATGTCAAACGGTTTTTATAGTTGGTGACAAGGTTTGTGCACATTTCGGCAGGGATGTTGGCCCACTCCTCCCTGCAGACAGCCTCCAAATCATTCAGGTTCCGAGGTTGTCGCCTGGCAACTCGAATTTTAAGCTCCCTCCAAAGATTTTCAGGTCTGGAGACTGGCTAGGCCACTCCAGAACCTTGATGTGCTTCTTCTTCAGCCACTCATTTGTTGCTTTGGCGGTGTGCTTAGGGTCATTGTCGTGCTGAAACACCCATCCTCGACCCATCTTCAGCTCTCTCACTGAGGGAAGGAGATGTTGGTCCAGAATTCCACGATACATGGCCCCGTCCATCCTCCCCTCAATACAATAGAGTTGTCCCGTCCCCTTGGCTGAAAAGCACCCCCAAAGCATGATGTTGCCACCACCATGCTTGACGGTGGGGATGGTGTTCTTTGGGTTGTACTCTGTGTTCTTTGCCCTCCAAATACGACGAGTTGAGTTGAGGCCAAAAAGTTCTATTTTGGTCTCATCTGACCACATCACCTTCTTCCAGGCCTCTTCTGAGTCGTCCGGGTGGTGAATGGCGAACTTCATGCAGGCCTGTACATGTTTCTTCTTGAGCAGGGGGATCTTGCGTGCGCTGCAGGATTTAAATCCATGACGGCGTAGTGTGTTACCAACCGTTTCTTTTGTAACTGTGGTCCCAGCTGCCTTCAGTTGATTCATCAGTTCCCCCCTTGTGGTTTTGGGATGATTCCTCACCGTTCGCATGATCAGGGACACCCCACGAGGCGAGATCTTGTGTGGAGGCCCAGACCGAGGGAGGTTGGCGGTGGTGTGGTGCTTCTTCCATTTCCTGATAACTGCACCGACAGTTGATCTTTTCTCTCCAAGTTGCTTTCCGATTCTCTTGTAGCCCATCCCAGCCTTGTGCAGATCAACAATCTTGTCCCTGATGTCCGTAGAAAGCTCCAACATCACCATTGTGGTGATGTTGGATGCTGGTTGTTTGGGTGTAGACAGGTGTCTTTTATACAGGTAACAAGGTGAGGCAGGTGTATTTGATGTAGATAACTGGTTGGGATTGGGGCTGTGTCTTGAAGACAGACTAACTGGCTTGTAGGAGCCAGAATACTTGCTGTTTGGTAGGGGGTCATATACTTGTTTTTCCTCATCAGATGGTTATCAATTTTTATAAATTCATATGATGTGAATTTCTGCAATTTTCTTTGGGTTTCTGTCTCTCACTGTTAGAATGTACATATGATTAAAATTATAGATTGTTGCATTCTTTGTAAGTGGGCAAACCTGCAAAATCAGCAAGGGGTCAAATAATTATTTCCCCCACTGTATATTGGATCAGAAGGCCACTGATGGATCCTGGTCCTAAAACAATCAGAGGTTTATAGACCAGCAGCATAACTCAAAAGTCTTTCTTCTGACAGTGAGGGAGCCAATGGAAAGACCTCAGAACCAGACTGATGTGGTCCAAGGGTTTGTTTTTAGCTAGGGCTGAATGAGCTGCAGATCTCTATTACAGGGGTTGGACAATGAAGCTAAAACACCTCGCATTTTAGTGTGGGAGGTTTCATGGCTAAATTGGAACAGCCTGGTGGCCAATCTTCATTAATTGCACATTGAACCAATAAGAGCAGAGTGTGAAGGTCCAATTAGCAGGGTAAGAGCACAGTTTTGCTCAAAATATTGCAATGCACACAACATTATGGGTGACATACCAGAGTTCAAAAGAGGACAAATTGGAGGACCATGTGCATCCAATGGTTCAAACATTGTATCCTGAAAGAGATGCCGTGTATCAGGATGACAATGCACCAATACATACAGCAAGACTGGTGAAAGATTGGTTTGATGAACATGAAAGTGAAGTTGAACATCTCCCATGGCCTGCACAGTCACCAGATCTAAATATTATTGAGCCACTTTGGGGTGTTTTGGAGGAGCGAGTCAGGAAACATTTTCCTCCACCAGCATCACGTCGTGACCTGGCCACTATCCTGCAAGAAGAATGGCTTAAAATCCCTCTGACCACTGTGCAGGACTTGTATATGTCATTCCCAAGACGAATTGACGCTGTATTGGCCGCAAAAGGAGGCCCTACACCATACTAATAAATTATTGTGGTCTAAAACCAGGTGTTTCAGTTTCATTGTCCAACCCCTGTATATTTAAATGGTAGATCTGTAAACATGCTGTTACAATAATTAGGCTGACTGCAGATGAATGAAGGACTAGTTTCTCCAGGTCCTGCAAAGTAATCACACATTTCATCTGATATTCTTAAGGCTGATTTTGTAATTGCCTTAACTTGTTTTTCAAAATTTAGGTCTGAATCTGTCGCTAAATCCAGATTTCTGGCCTAGTTGGTGGTTTTTAGAAGTATAGATTAATATCCCTGTCCATCAATCTTACTCATAAAAGCACCATAACACAAGTATGCTAACAGAAACATGGAGGAACCCATTTTTTTCCTTCAGATCTTATGACAACATCAAAGCCTTTGTTGAGATAAGAGGGTGGGAATATGTTACTGGTCGTGGGCATCTCTCATACGCCCATTGACAATAAACTTGACAGCGGAGCGAACTTGGGAGTCCTTTTTTCTCCAGTTTGGGACATGCCTAAGGCAACCCTTGATGCTAAGGCTGTCTGCTGCTTCTTCAATGGCAAAATTAGCCTCATTGGTGGTTTCACCTTCTTTTGTCTGAATAAAGATGAATACACATGAGTCCACCCCGCCTCTCGCCCAGTGAACGCTTGAGATAGGCACCAGCAACCCCTGCGACCCCATGAGGGATTAAGCGGGTCAGAAAATGGATGGATGGATGGACACATGAGTCCCACCAATAAACTCATGCTAAGTGCATGTCTTTGGACAATGGAAGGAAACCGGAGTACCTGAAGGGGGCCACATATACACAGGGAGAACATGCAAACTTGACACAGAGGCTGTTGAGCCTCATCTGTGGTAGGCCCAACCTATCCAGGACTAAGCAATTTAAAAAGTATTGAAGGTGATTACAAACTTTGAAATGGTTTGCAAAATGACAGCTTATACTCATACCTTGATTAGCTGCTCCCGGAGTTTGTGATCATGCAGAACTTCTGGTCTGAAAGGGGCCTTTGGAAGCCCGCGAATTGCTGAAACAGCCTTTCTGAGAAAGAATGGTGGGCAACTCCGCCACGGACCACACAGACTGTAATAATTTTTGCTACAAAGTAGTACAACTTTGCTTCCAATGCTGCAGAAGAAACATAAAAGGATGGTTAGTTAAATGACTACCCAAGACTAAAAATTCCTCTGCTTAAAATAGACTGAATTCACTAGAATGAGGAAGGCATCATTAAAAATGAACCCTGACATACAAAATACCCTAGCACTAATATGTGACGTTTATTTGATGGCTGGCTGGAGAAATACTCATGTCCACTCCACTGATCAGCTAAGACAAAATGGCTTTTAGGGTAACTCTGAGAGATGGGAAGAGGAGAAAGATTAACTGTAATGTAACAATTCTATAATCTCATTTTAAAAGTTTTGGTTTCTTGTGACCAGAAGTTCAATTCAATTTATTTAAATGTTATTTATATAGCGCCAGTGGATAGTGGATATATGTAATGTCATTTCTACTAGTAGAAATATATTTTTGATGTCAAGAATTATATATCTGGATATCTAGAATGTTTTATTTATGGACGCATGCACCTCGACTAACAGCAGCTTAAGCAACCTATATCCCGCTCTCAAGATAAAAGCATCTACTAAACAGGCAGCGCTGTGGCCACTTTACTCAGTGTAACATAACACAGTAGCACTAGCACATAGCAAGCTGCTGTGTGGGGGCCATAAGCGAACGTTATCAACTAGGTTCGCCCACTTTGCTTGCCTGTCTGAAAATATTTAAATATCTAACCTCACACCATTACAAACATTCCTCAACGTGAACTAAGTTAGTAAGCGTACAATTTATTGTAAATATCGACAGAATAGGCTAATAACATGACACCAATTATTTTCAACCTGTTTTATCTACTTACCGACAACTTCACCGCTGCTCCCTGGCTTGCTGGTAAAAAGCTTTCTGGCGAGTGGCGAACATGACTTCTTTGTCAGAAAGACGTTGTTGGTGTAGACACTTGTCAATCAAACATGTCTGACCAATAGAGAAGCACCCGCCCACCGCAAAACGTTTGTTCCAAAATGATTCAATCGAAAAAATTTGAACTTTAAAACTTTTTGAGCTTCAAAAAAAAGTTATTTAATCAAAACAATTTGAACTTCAAATTTTTTTTCACTTCAAAAAAAAAAAAAAAAAACAACAACGAATAAACACATTCTCTTCAATACTTTGTTATTGATAAATGTATACCTTATACCTACTATAATTACACAAAACGTAATTGTTGATCAACTCAAATGTACTGTTGTTGATCTATGCATATTAAATCATTAGTAACATTAAAAATCAAACAATAAACCAGAAGTCTTTCTGGTAGTTTTCTACAGGCAGGTTTACTACAAAAGTAGAATAAAATCCAGAAATTTTGGCAGATAAACATTATGCGATAATATATTCTCGGACTGCTCTGAGTATATTTGATGATGACGTCAAGCAGTACAATGGAGAGAATGTAAAACGCGTCAATTTCTTCCAGAAAAGTCTTCAATCCCTTCTACACAATGTAGTATATATAGCATTCTTTAATGATGTAAGGATAGAAATAATTATTTTCAGTACCGTAATTAGATTAATTTTGGCGACCCGGTTGTTATTCTGCAGATGTGCAAATGAGCTTATGGAAAGGATCGTGCTACTGGTATAGATCAGGTAGTGACAGGGTCTCCCTAGGAAAAGAAGGAGGCGTATCTTGGTACGCATCTCCTTGTGGACCTTAAGCACCACTTAGTTGTGTAATGTCGCTTATTCTCTGCATTTATTTTTGGATATGTCAAAGTTGGTCCTCCATAATTTTCCATACTTATCATGTGTCATGTGAAACAGAAAGGGAATTTCTTTCTTTCCAGTTGACTAAACCCACCAATTAATATTATCCTGAATCAGAGGGTAAATACAGCAGTTCTGGTTGTTTATCTACATTCAGCAGGTTACAGACAGAGAAACACACCGTTTGTTGTGAGATATAAAACCTGGTTTACATTGACTCACATTAATCTAACACGGAAACACATCACATCCATGTTATAATCAGAGATCAAACTTACCTGCAGAAACAACCATAAAGGAGCTGAAGACCATCAGAGTCCAGAGGAGGAGAGCAGTCAGAGGAGCAGACATTTCCTCCTGAAGGATGTCAGCGAGTTTAACCGGAGTTTAATAAAATCCTCTAAGGAACATCAAAGAACAGAGTTAAATTTTAAAATTAACCTCTGTTTGATCTCCGTTAAGGTTAAAGGGGAACTATAACTCTAATTTAGGCAGAATGAGTTTTTGGTGGAGAGAAACCGAGAGCTCGAATAGAGAACTCCTTGGGATGGTTTCCCGGAAGGAGAAGGTGGGTCTGAGACTGCGGTAAAGTGAGCCCTCACTTGTTTTTGTTAGTCACGCAAACACTAAGCATTACGGCAGTGACGGCTGAGACTACTTTTCAAAATAAAAGCAACATGTTTGCGGTGTGTCAACCAAGTGTTTTTACACATATTCACATCAGTTATATAAAATGTTTTTTCATGCTTTACGTAAAGTTTTTTTTTTTCATTCATTTTGGTCTGCTGGTGAAAATGGAAATATATATATTGGTCACACTCTACCCTCAAAAAATATTAAAACAACTTTTACAGGTGAGCACTTTCACTTATAGATGAAAGATGATGATCTGCAGAAGTTATTCATCAAAGTCCATCTATATGATTTGGGATTCAAAAATAAAGGCCCTTAAAAATCTCTACATTGACTCGATTTGACCTGTGGTGTTGTAAATGTTATTATAGAAGTGGACGTTTTCAGCGAATAATATAACATCAGCATGACAGTTGAAAACCTCCAGATGTTGCTCAAAAACTTTCATCCAATTTTGATGTGTAATTTCAAAATAAGACCCACTGTATATTTAAAGTAATTTTGACCAAAGTTGCTGTTACTGTAGCAACTAAACCGTAGCTAATCAATCAATGCTGTCACTTCAGCATGGCAGTAGAACACCCCTAGATGTGGCTCAACAAATTTTCATCCAATTTTGATGTAGAATTTCAAAATCAGAGCCAATCAAAATCTCTACATTTAGTCGCTCTGAACCACACTGTTGTCAATGTTGCTACTATTGTGTAGGTTTTCAGAGAAAATTTTAAAATAAAAGCAACCATTGAGATTTGCCCTGGATAAGTAAGCAGCACATCACCCCCACTATAAACAGTTTTGGTACTGGGTTTTTGCCTCAGCAACCAGCAGGGCGCCTGCCGCTTGGACTGCTGGTACATATCAGCTGCTTCCAGAGTCCCACAGGCCAGAAAACCAGACAGGACTCCTTCAGCTTGACAGCTTTCCTCATCACCGGTGTCCACAATGAGTTGCCAACAGAGTGGGACCCCGGTGACCTGCCAGTAGGTGAGGAAACATTGTGTTAATTTGTTTCATTTATCATAAGAGGTCTTTGGGCTGCTCTTTGTCTGGTCCCTCACCTTGGACCTGTCTGCCTTGGGTGACCCTACTAGGGTCATGAAGCCCCGGACAGCATAGCTCTTAGGGTCATTGAGGGACTCAAACCCCTCCACCATGATATGATGGCAGCCCAGGGGAGGGATAGTGCAATACAGTTACTCTTAATAACAAAGTTAATAGTGGTTGCCACAAAAGATAACTTACCCGAAAAAAATCACATTTTATGTTCATAGGCAAATTAAGGAAAAATAACAGTAAACTTTTGTATGCTACAGATTGTTACAGTAGATTGCAGATTGTTACTTCTGTCTCACTTGCCTCCAATAGGGACAAGCGTGACAGAAGATGGATAGATGGATGGATGGATCCACTGACCCTGCTCCGAAAGTTTACATGGCCTAACACTTCGTGGCTGAGTTGCTGTCGTTCCCAAACGCTTTTATTTTCTTGTGATACAACTGACAGATGACTCAAGAATATTTAGGAGTGAGGACATATCATGACTGTATTTATTGCCCAGGTAGCATCCTATCACAGTTCCATGCTGGAATTCACTGAGCTCCTGAGAGCGACCAAATCTTTCACAAATGATTGTGAAGACACTCTGTGTGCATAGATGCTTGATTTTATACAACTGTGGCTATGGAAGTGATTGGAACACCTGCTTCCTATAATCTGGATGGGTGAGCAAACATTTTGGCAATATAGTGTATGGCCAATGCACTTAATGTTTAACAGTCTTTTATTTTGAAATTCCTAATCAAATCATAATGAGTTTTGTTGAGCAGCATCTGGAGGTATTCTAGTGCCATGCTGAATTTACAGCATCTATTGATTATCTGCCGTATAGTTGCAACAGTGACAGCAACTTTGGTCAGAAAAAGTTTACATGTAGGGATTTCAAGTGGCTCTTATTTTGAAATTCCACATCACATGTGGCTGAAACTTGTTGTTATTTTTAAATCCCAAATCATGTAGATTGACTTTGATGAATAACTTCTGCAGATCATCATCTTTCATCTGTAAGTGAAAGTACTCACCTGTAAAAGTTGTTGAAATATTTTTTTAGGCTAAAGAGTGTGACCAAAATATATATTACCATTTTCACCAGCAGACCAGAACAATTGAAAAAAAAATCACATAAACCATGAAAAAAAAATATTTCATATAACTGATGTAAATGTGTGTAAAAACTCTTGGTCGATACACCACGAACATGTTGCTTTTATTTTGAAAGTAGTCTAAGCCGTCACTGCCGTAATCCTTAGTGTGTGCGTGACTAACAAAAACAAGTGAGATCTCACTTGACCGTGGTGAGCTACTGCTGAGAGGATGAGCGTTTAAATTCCTGAAAAACAACCACAAAACAACTTTCAGGATAACGTTATCTACCGTTTGTCGCGTTACTTTAATATCCGCATGAATCCAACTGCAGTTTAATGTGTCTTTATTAAACAACCGCCTGTCTGAAAATTGGGTAAACATCGCGGAGTATGATTCATGATTTAACTTTCTTGGTGAATGCATTGCGGATCCTCCAACAGAATACTAATATTGCCATCCTCTGCTGCGTCTGCATTTTGGTTTCGGTTTCTTTGCAAATTCAGGCTCTATGAAAATCACGAGACATCTAAGAAGCGCAGTGCCGAGACATGCGCATTGGCGTCTGTAATCAGCTGTTAGGGTGCTGTCCGTTTTTATGTACTTGGTGCAGAAAGATCTCTGATGGCTTTTAAAGGTGGAGCAGCTGGATCAGATACCAGCGTGTTAGTTGATGCAGATGTTGGACAGGAAACCAGAGGTGTGGAACTGACTATAACGGTAACTATGACGTCAGGGGCGTGGTGATGTTTAGAGTCAGATGTTTAATATAGACGTTAAACTACAGTTAGACTGTTAAAAATATTAGAATAACGCTACAAACAGTAGATAATGTTCTACTAAAATTTGGTTTATGGCTGTTTTGTACGTTTTTTTTTTTTTTTTTTTTTTTTTTTTTTTTTTTAAAGCTCCTCTCAGCGTCACCTTCTCCATCGTCCTCGGTTTCTCTCAGCCTAGATTAGGTTATAGTTCTCTAACCCTAACGGACATCTGATAGAGTTCAATGGTAAAGTTAAAATCTTTTTCCTGCTGTTCCTCAGAGGATTCTGTTAAACTCCAGTTAAACTCGCTGATTCCTCCATGAGGAAATGGCTGCTCCTCTGACTGATCTCCTCCTCTGGACTCTGATGGTCTACAGCTCCTTCATGGTTGTTTCTGCTGGTAAGTTTGATCTCTAAAAATAAATGGATGTGTTTCCATGTGAGATTCATGCGAGTCAATGTAAAGCAGGTTTTAGAGTGACTGAGAGTTTTGTTACATCGCACAACAAACGGTGTGTTTCTCTATCTGTAACCTGCTGAATGTAGATAAACTACCCGAACTGCTGTATTCAACCTCAGGATAATATTAACTGGTGGGTTTAGTTAGCTGTAAAGAAAGAAATTCCCTTTCTGTTTCACATGACACATGAAAAATATGAAGGACCAACTCTGACATATCCAAAAATAAATGCAGAAATAAATGCTTGGTAAATAAAGAAGTAAGCACACTCCACGCTGACTCTCTGCAGATGTTTTACTCTTCATAGTCGAGTGTGCTGTTGCCTACATTTCTTCTGGCAAATTCTTACAATTCCCACACATTCTGGCAGTGTGATGACGCGACAGAACGGATATACAAATGTGTGATTAGCTAGCTAAGCACCTAGAGCCATTTCTCTTCCAGCAGGCTCCCACCTGTCAGGGAGTACAGTGAAGGACTTTGATGTCCTGCAGACCGCCTGCTTGGAGCACCTCAGTGTTTTAAGATCAGTGTCACATATAAAACAGGTTGATGTGAAAACTTCTTGCCCCGAGAAGTTTATAGTTTGAGATCGTATACGCGGTTGTAAAAATTTAGCTCTCCACATACTTGTATGCGCGCAGTCCGCACAGAGTCCAGCTTGAGTACCTCAGCGGAGTGAAGTACGTCCGAGTAAGTAGGGGCCTTAAGTCCTGAGTGGCAGCTGTTTGAGGGTGACCAGATCTCACATGGCCAAATGTGGGACAATGGGATGCTTCGTGAGGGACAACGCAAGACCCATAACCAACACTATGATGACATTATACATTAAAACTTAGATTGCATATTACTATAATTAGACTGTGCTTTGCCTGTTATTGCACAGCAATTAATTATCACAACTCACAAGTGTATAAAAAGACATTATTTAACTTTTTTGAAGTTTAATAAAACTTAACTTTTAGCCCTGTGACTGTAGACATGTCCAGGATGCACCCTGTGTCCCAGCCTCTCCCCCATTGACTGCTGGAGATAGTCACTAGTCCCCCCATATAGGTGTGTTGCTTGGGGTGGGGGGTGTTAGGACATTTCCAAGTGCCCCTGACTGACAGGTTACCCCCAAAAGAACATTTTTATATTTAAATGAGCTTATGGGATTATTTTGATTTTTTGTCATGGGGCACCCCAGCCCCCACGACCCCATGTTTCTTCACCTGCATGCAAAAGTGTGTATAGAAAATTCTTGGCTGGTTTGTTAAACTTTAAAAAAGTTTAATACAATTGTTCTAAGTTCACTAGAAAAAACTGAACTATCTTTAAAAGATGATTACTTAATTAGAAAAATGTTATTAAACTTTTGCGTAAAGTTAAACATTGTTTTAGTTGATCTTGGCTGCAGTACTGTCTGTCTGGCAGGTGTTTTTTGGGTTGGAGTAAAAGGAGTCCATAGATCATCGGTTAAAGTTCTCCGTTGCTGCGATAGATTTCCGTCAGCTGGAAAATGAGCGTAAAAATGAGCGTCTAGACTTTTTTTATTCAAGGTTTAAACTGAAGCTGCTGTCAACCAATGAAACCTGGCAGAGCCGGGACATTAGCCAATCAGAAAGAGAGTAGGGAAGGTCTTGGCAAAACGGACAACTGCCAGACTGAGGTTTATCGGTGTTCATCATTTTAACTTTTGGGAGAGTATTTTAAACTGGCCACAGATGGTATGAATGAAAGTATCGGTGGTCAAAGGTTTCTTTGGATTTATGCAAACCAGCAGGTCAGAAAGTTTAGCGGATTAAACAGCTGAAAACTTCCCTCGGTAAGCGTGTGTGTCGCTGCTCATGCTGTTAATTAATGAGTTATTTCCACCTGTGTCCATGTGATTTGTCAGCCTTTATTCCCTGGCTTCAAGTAATTTAGCTGATAAACACAGCGACCAACCAGGGATCTCCTCGTGATTCGCTGTTATGTTTTATTTAAAACACAAAGAAGAATAAGGTGTTAGCTCAGGCTAATCTAGCGTGACCCTAGGAGAAGAAGGTTCGGAATGTGAAACGATGTCCCGCGTTTGACTGGGTCCGATTCGGGAAAAAAAAAAAAAAACCTGCGCTGTACTGAAACAAAGAAGGCAGAGCTGCAGTCATCACTGAGAGCTTCATCAGCTGCCAGTCAGTATGCAGCAGCTCCACCTGATGAGCAGCTGAGCTCTAGGACTCTAAATAAAATCACAAGGATTTTGATGCTTACAGATTATTAAGGAAACTACATCAAAAAGATAAAACAAACTGCAGCTACAACATGGACTGGAGAACGGGTTCTAACTGGGTGAGGCCAAAGAAAGGCGATTCTCAGAGAGCTTATGTATGAGGTAAGATCACTTCCAAAATAGACTTGTACATAAAAGGATAGTTGTGTCCATATTAGTCAGAAGTTGTGCATAACAAACATTTGTAAACTCATAATAATTGAAATCTCATCCAAAAGATACAACACACAGTTTAAATAGTTACAACTTCAATAACTAATAAATACAAATTTCAAGTTTAAATTTGTGCTTTACTCTTTATGAACACAAA
The DNA here is from genome assembly GCA_037039145.1 of Fundulus diaphanus. Taxonomy (NCBI): domain Eukaryota; kingdom Metazoa; phylum Chordata; class Actinopteri; order Cyprinodontiformes; family Fundulidae; genus Fundulus; species Fundulus diaphanus. Next base: position 53,050,873 of record CM073131.1, read on the forward strand.
CAGCAGCGGCTGCTTGAGAATACAGATTTTTTCTTTGAGAATACGAATTCACAACAGTGGTCTGACGTCACGGTTTCCAAGGCTGGTTAATGGAGCACAGAGTGCGAAGATAGGAGCCGCGCATGCGCTCTTCAGACTGACCGTCTCAGAATGCACCGCGGCTGCAGCTTCATTCCAGACAGCGCAGAGATCACAGTGGTAAGTTAAACACTCCCTTTTCTGCTGCTGCTGTTCTTCAAAAGTACGTTTTCAGATCGTTTGAGGCGAGAACATTATACTTTTAAGCTTCCCTATTTACAGAGTTGGTGCGTAATTAAAAAAAGAGTGATTTATTTGTTTTGTGTTTATCAGACTGACGCGTGTTGCTTTATTAACTCAATAATTGCTGGAATAAATTGCAAATGTCTCCCAAGGATGACAGCAGCATATAAAATAGGGCTGGACGATAATTTAATAACAATATATATCAATCGAAAGACATGTGGCACAATAAGGGAAAAAAGGGTCGATAAAAGTTGGTTATAGAGACAGTTTTCCTTCCTTCCTTTCAGCCTATCATATTCGTTGATGCTACAGTCACTACTTCCACTCGACCAATCGTAATCGCGGACCCAGGCACGCCGTCACAAAGCCCCGCCCTCTCAAACCACAACACAGAGCACGTGAATATGTCGCAGCAAGGAGCGGCGGAGGAAATTGTCCCAAAACGGGGTTTTACTAATTCGCCAGTCTGACAGAAATAAACCAGTGATTTGTAAAATTTGCAAGGAACCGGTAAAAACAAAGTCTGGTAACGCAACCAACTTGTTTCATCACGTAAGCCGCTCACACCCGCAGCAGCACGAGCCGTTTTAGCCCCGCGCAGCTCTGCGTTATCTTCTTAGGAATCTGATGGAACTTCTTCCAAAACAAAGCAGGTAAAGCAGCTAAACTGGGCTTCCTTCTTTGTGATAAAATGACAAATCGTCCAAGCGGCATAAGGATATCACGCATGCAGTAACGTGCTTCATAGTGATGGATATGCTGCTGTTGTCTGCAGTTGAAAAACCTGGCTGCAACCACTCGCCACTCTTTATCCGCGATATAAAGTTTCGGGACGAAAGTTTTTCTCTAACAGCGCTCCCTAACAGCGCTGGTCACTTTAGTTTATTCTTTGTCAGTATTTAATAACATCACCCAGGTCTCTTAAGTTGAGTTATTTTTCTTTAAAAAAAATCAGTTATGGTTAAAAATGTTGGTTAAATAAGAATTTAATTGGGATTGAGTGTTTGCGTGTGATATATTAAAATTAAGTCATTTAACAATATTACAAGAGCCAGGTTTTAAATCTTTTTGATAATTATCTATCCATCAATATGCATTTTTTTATCAATATGCTTTTTTTCTATATCGTCCAGCCCTAATATAAAATCTATTAATAAATTCTATAAATGTTTTTCCTATCTTAGTGAGTTTCCTCTGAGTCAGGACACGAAGAATTGAGAGGAGAAAGAGGGAAATAAAAACAATAGTAATAATATATGAAAAAAAAACTGATTTATTTTAGACAAATGTTTTAACTTTGGAACAGAATGAAGATGTAACATATTCAACAAATTAACAGTTACTAACATGGTTTAAAACAAAGAAATAACTTCTATTAAGATCTTATACAAATAGACAACGCCTATAAACTTAGAATTAAAAATAGTTGGAATGGAAATTAATTTACTGATTATTTTATGTATTTTTACAGGTAGTGAAAACAATGAGATGAAGCAGCATGTGTACATGACTAGAACTGATGCAGCCAGCTGGAGCAGCTCCCTGTCTTCAGCCGCCGGATGGTCATCCTCCTCTGGGTCAACCTCCTCATCCTCCATGTCCAGCTGGTCCCCTGCCTCTATACTAATACTGTGAAGGATGCAGCAAGCGGTGATTACTTTTGGGGCAAACGTCAGGCAGACCTCCAGCGCCCTTAAGAAGATGGAACGCCACCATGTCTTCAGACCACCAAAGGCACGCTCAGTGATGTTAATCAGCCTTGGTGTGGTGTCTGTTGTAGCGTGCCTCCACTTGACCTGTACCAAATATAAAATTAACTTGTAATTTAGGTAATTTAGGTAATATGCTTATATGTCTTAATCTTCTATCCTATTTCTTTTTGTATTTTTTGGTATTCTTTTTGATCCATTGTATATATGAAGATTCACTGTATATAACTAAATGCACCTCCCCTACTCTGCACCTTCTTGTATGAGCCGATGTGACGAGTGAATTTCTCCATTGTGAGATCAATAAAGACTATCTTATCTTATATAATCTATTAATCAATTGTGTGTCATTGTTGGCTCTATTTAAGGACAACAAGGTAAGAGATCTTACTGGCAAGCTGTTTCCCTATAGGATGCTCCACAGGCCAGCCAGTAGAGGGTCACCAGCACCTCTATCTCCTGTGGCCATCCATGGACCTTCTGGATGGACAGCAGCTGAAGGAGGAGGACGATGGTGGCCCTGTTTAGCCTGAAGGCTGGTTTCAGGTTCCCTTCATTAAAAAATATTTGGAGGGTTGGCACAGAGGTGTTTATCCTCATATTTTGTTTCTGTTTCTTCCTGTAAATAAAAAATGCCAAATGTTACCATAATAATTTTTCAATTCTCACCTTATCACACCATAAAACTATATGTGGTTAACATGCAGATTATTATAGTTCTCAAGAAAGAAAAGGTCAAATGTATAGTAGTAAATGTAACAAATGGCTTCCCTTCTCTGGTATTTCTACAATTTCACTGAAATAATGAACTGAACTAACTGCACATAATTTATAGATTAATCGCTGTAAAGGTGGGCAGACAGAAATAACTTTTCCTTAATGAACAATGATGTGAAGGTTAGTAGGTGCAACAAAGTAGGTGCTTAACCCTACTCCCTTTACTATTACTAATATATAAAAATTATGTTTTCATTTTAATTATTTACAGATAGTCACAATTTCAACGTGATCACATGTTTAATACCATCCTCAATGTTGTTTTTTAAAGATAAAAGTAGGAAATAGGCTGTAAATCTTAAAAAACCTACCAGTTGGCACAGACGCTCACTCTCGGACTTTTTATTAAAATTACGCTCTAACTCTGTAAACAGGCGACATAGGGAAGCTTAAAAGTATAATGTTCTCGCCTCAAACGATCTGAAAACGTACTTTTGAAGAACAGCAGCAGAAAAGGGAATGTTTAACTTACCACTGTGATCTCTGCGCTGTCTGGAATGAAGCTGCAGCCGCGGTGCATTCAGAGACGGTCAGTCTGAAGAGCGCATGCGCGGCTCCTATCTTCGCACTCTGTGCTCCATTAACCAGCCTTGGAAACCGTGACGTCAGACCACTGTTGTGAACTCGTATTCTCAAAGAAAAAATCCGTATTCTCAAGCAGCTGCTGCTGTTTGTGTTCATGAAGAATAAAGCACAAATTTAAACTTGAAATTTGTATTTATTAGTTATTGAAGTTGTAACAATTTAAACTGTATGTTGTATCTTTTGAATGAGATTTAAATTATTATGAGTTTACAAATGTTTGTTATGCACAACTTCTGACTAATATGGACACAACTATCCTTTTATGTACAAGTCTATTTTGGAAGTGATCTTACCTCATATTTTGTAGTTATTTTTTATTTTTACATGGAGTGGAGCGCGATGTGAAGTAACATTGTAGAAGCGAGTCGCACTAGAAACATGTTAAAAAGCCTCCTGTAGGTCTATGGACTCATTTTACTCCAACCCAAAAACACCTGCCAGACAGATACAGCCAGTGTCCGAAATTAACTTCCTGATTCACCGTCCAAGTTGGCCGGTAGATGCATAAATCAACCGGCCAGGCATATTTTTTACCGGCTAAAATATTAATCCTGACCAGACCTCAATTTTTATCAAAAATTAAGAGTGAGATTATGTTAATTTTCGGGGGGCGTGGTTGGGGGTGTGGCTGTCTGGACCCTGGAAGAGAAATCTTTGTTTTGTGACTTTAAGAAAATATTGTAGTTGATTATAAAAGGCACAATAAAAATTATCACGTCCAGGCAATAAAAACACTACAGATTATCATTATTCTATCCGTGTTGGTCTAATTTGTGAATGAGGCAGAGTTTCATCAAGCCTATACGGTTCAACGTTTTTCTGTCAGCTGCAACACTTAAAGCACGCAGGGGTTCACACTGCGTCTTTACGCTGATCCAGCGGCTGGATTTTATCCACGTGCGCTGCGCACGAGGGATAAACAGTGGGGAAAATGCATAAATAAAGACTTTAAAGGGCTCCTTTACAGGCAAGAGAATGAATAATGGGTCTGAGCTGAAGCCCCTGATTCCTTAAAAAGTCTGCACCTATATTACATGTAACGTAATTTTTCGCACCTGAATTCAAGAAAAAGGCAGCAGCCCACCGAAGCACCACTGGCTCTGTGTCGTTAAATACAAAAGAGCATTAAACACAGCTACTGACTCTCCTATTGATTTTAATTGGGACATTTTGGTACGAGTGGAAGGACATTAAATGCAGTGATTCACGTTTTGAAGGCTGGAGAGAAAGAGAGAGGCGCAGTTACAGCGCTGAGGCACTGTAACTGCGCCTCTCTCCTCCCTTCCCTCGGAGCGCACGTAGTTAAATGCAGAATTAATAAAAACAAAACTTATAAACAGACTAATGGGCGTTTTAGACTGTATCTGGTTAGCAGATCTGTTTTCTGATCCAGCGTGCAGCCATGAGTGGTTTTGAATGAAGGCTTTATCTGGGAGCCGTTCTCCCCAGAAATAAGACGTGAAAGAAGCTGAACCAGCTCCGCAGAAGGCGGGTCTAGACTGAGCTCTGTAAACGGATCATCCGCAGCCCAGATGGGCTTTGTTATTTTTATTTTATTTTAAATTTATTTGGTACAAAGATTTACTCGCCATGTGGCAGCTAGCCCTCTGAAATTCACTCGCCAAACGGGAAATTTACTCGCATTTGGCGAGTGGCAAGTGTTAATTTCGGACCCTGGATACCTACACCAGCCAAGATTACCTTCAACAATGTTTAACTTAACGCAAAGGTTTGTTAAAAATTTTCAATTAAAAATGTTGATCTTTAAAAGCAAGTTCTGTTTTTTCTGATAAACTTTGAGCAATTTGATCAAACTTTTTAAAAATTTAACATCCCATCCATCCATGGATTTTCTATAACCACTTTTCCGTACAGGTGTTACGTCAAGCCGTATCTGATGGGAAAACGCGGCCCGATGTAACAGGGATTGGGGGGGGGGGGACTATCTCCAAGGGGCGGACACGGGATTCATCCTGGACAGGTCTCCAGTCACTCGGCCAAAATATAACCATTTTATTAAACTTCAAAAAAGTTAAATCATGCCTTTTTATAAACTGTGATGATTATTGGTGAACAATAACGGGCAAAGCAGAGACTGAATTATTGTAATGTGCGATCTGTGTTAAACTAAAATGTATGACGTCATCATAGTGTTGGTGATGTGTCCTGCATTGTCCAGGTTGTGGTTGGCCTTGTATGATCATAGGATTGGTTTATATTGAATCTGACAGGGAGCCAGAGGAGTTAATGTTCAGGTGTGAAGTAGATGATGTAAAGATGAAGCTGCTGTCTTTGTACTGGTTGCAGTTTATGGAGGTTTTCTGGGGGACAGGAAGGGAAGGGAAGTGAAATAGTAAAGTAGAGGTGAGTGGACTGTGGACCAGTTTGGCTAAAGTGTGAAGGAAGAACTTGATGCTGCAGAGATGAAAGTTAACCAGGTGATGTTCTGGATGTAGAAAGTGAAGGAGAAGATGGAGAGGCTGTCCAGGATGATACCAAGGCTCTGAAGCTGAAAGGTGGGAGAGATACAGGAATGGTCAGTGGATATTGTAGACCTACCAGATTTGGTTAAAGTTGACTTTGCACAATAAGTTAGTTAAGTGAGGGAACTAATGTGGCATGACGTCCATGGCCCGGGAATATATGGGCTGACTAGAATTTTTTTTCAGTCAAACTGATTATTTTTGCTTTAACCCCTGTCATAAATCCACAGGAGGCTTTTTCAGCTGTTTCTTTTGTGACTTGCTTCTACAGTGTCGCTTCACATCACGCTCCAGTCTATGTAAAAATAAAAAATAACTATGACAAACTTCATAAAAAACTCTCAGAGAATCACATTTTTATGGCCTCACCCATTTAGAAACAGTTCTCCTGTTTATATTGTAGCTGTAGTTTATTTTCTTATTTTCTTTAAAAGGTAGTTTCTTTAATGATATGAACTCATCAAAATCCTTGTAATTTTAAATTACGAGCGTCCTGGTTCTCATTAAATGGGGCGCTGCTTCATATAAATCAACAGCCGATGCAGCTCTCACTGACAATGACAGCAGCTCTGCGTTCTTTATTTCAGAAAAGCACAGATATAATTTTTTTTTTTACTTTTTCCAAATCTGACCCAGTCAAATGTGGGACATTGTTTCAGTTTGAAGGACATTGACAACAGTGATAAAAAGCAGGACAGTCCTGCACAAATCAGGACAACTGGTCACCCTAAGCTCTTCACATACACATGGCGGACTATGCAAACAAGAGACTCGAGAACAACGGAGAGAGCTGCGGTGTGAAATCATGCCATAGTCCATCTGAAAAATTACCTTTAGTTTTTAGTTCTTATCATTATTTTTTAGTTCTTATCTAAAATACTGAAATTTTGCCTTTTGCTCCTTTAAATGTATTATTCTCTGTGTTTTAATATTTTTTCCAGTTTTATTTTTCTTTTGTGTTTTTTGCTCCATTTTGTACATTTCTGTCTGAAATTCTGTCTCATTATGCAAATGAGGATGGTTGTACTTAAGGGGACAACTTCTGCCTAGACATGGTTTTCATGTGACGTCACACATCCAGGTACTTGTTAACTAGCAATTATGTTGGCAGAATCACTTTAGAAACGTCTAATTTTGTCAGCCGAGGAGTATTTTTCCATGAACCTTGCAATGGTTATTTCTGTAATGAACGGAACTGAACGGGTGGACTCAGTATTCAGGCTAACAAGCAGAGGCTTCAGGTTCAGACGTTTTATCGCTCTCAGACAAGCAAGACAAGGACAAGCAGGCTCAATGGTCAAAATGGCTGTCCAAAAACTGGTACACAAAAAGCAGTCCAAAACAGGCAGAGGTACAGACAGGGCTAAAGCAAGCTCGGCTAATCCTGGGACAGAATCAGGTCGGTAAAACGGTAAATCAGTCATACAGGGCAGGAAAAACAGGTACAGGGATCAGGCTGGCTCAGAATCAAAAGGCACCCGGGTTTGCATCTACAGGTCAATCAGAAAAGCACCGCTGGAACAAAACTCACCGTGGGCTCGTAAATGATCTGGCCCAGTGCAGGAGACAGAGGCAGGTATAAATAGGGGAGTGAGCAGGTGAATTGAGTAGAAACTAATTACAGGAAAACAGGTGGAACTAATCAGAGGCAGGGAAGTGACTGACATAACCAAACTGATAGGTTGGTGACTGCTGACAGGGGAGTGACAAACTGATTGGGTGAAAACAGGCAGGTGAACAGAACTAAACTAAAAGCTTGCAGATAATATAAAATGAAGAAAAAAAGCAAACCACAACAAAACTCAAACTATTCCATAAACCAAAACTAAGACAGAACCTAAACCTAAGACAGAATCGGTAGAATAGAAAGAAGTACAAAATAAACCAATAACAAAACCCCAAATCATGACAATTTTTTGTTTTGTGAAAATATGTTCCAAATGTGCAGATGATTAAACAAAGTGCAGTTTTCACTAAATCCCCAAAATTACAAATACAACAGACAGAGGATTTGAGTACTGAGGAGTCTGGATCTGGACCTCAAGGATCTGCATTTGAAAACTGCAAGAATCTGCTTCAATCACTTATTCTGGTAAATATTCTATTCATTAGTTAGTAAGTCAAATTTGTTCATATAGCACATTTTACTGGATGAAAACACAAAAGTGCTTCACAATACAAAAAAACATGAAATAATACATAAAAAGATAAAACAGCATAAATGCAGCATCATAGCATGGCATCTCTCATGCCCTCTGGCAGGCATTTCGGGTAGCTCCACACCAGGACCAGAAGACTAAAGAACAGTTTTTTCCCAAAGCTGTCTCTTTATTGAACTCTAATCCTCACTGATCCTAACCATATACTGATAGACTGTCCTCTCCCTCCTCACACCTGCCTCCATTTTGTTTTTTGCAAGACTATAATGTTCACTTGCACTGAACCGTTACTATAGTAACAACTGTTTATAAGTATCTTGTACTACTTACCTTACTTGTCCAAACTTTATTTATTCATTTTATAGTAATAGCCGTATATTGTGTATATATATATATATATATATATATATATATATATATATATATATATATATATATATCCTGTACTTATGGAACCATTGTATATCCTGCACTTGCTGCCATTGCACTTTTGGTTAGACCTAAACTAGATTTTGTTGCCTTATACCTGTACCTGTGTAATGACAATAAAGTTGAATCGAATCTAATCTAAAACTGGTTAAAAACTAGTTAAAAGCCAGTTTGAACAAGTTGGTCTTCAACTAATTAAAAGAATGAACAGAGTAAACACAGTGTAAAGATGAAGGCAACTAACGAGGCGGCCTGTTAGTTCTTCCTGTCTCATCCATGAAGGCCAGCCTCACGGAGATATGGCAACAAAGGAAGAAGACAACTATCAGAGACAAAAAAATTATAATATGCATATATTTATTACAATTGGAATTCCAAGGGGAGACACATACAATCTGTCCTAAAATCCCATCTTAGAATATTACGGAATCCACTATTCCCTGCGATTGTGAGCGTGTGTCTAAAGAATCCTGCCCAGAGGCACACATGGAATAGCCTGACGACCCCCTCATCGAGTGTCCAGGGAGGGGTGAAGTCCCCACACACAGTCTCCAGGCGCCCATCTTCTTACAAGCAACATAGATCCTGAAGTGTCAACTCAGGAACTAACTTTTAATTAATACCCCAGGTGTTTTTTTTAGGAGTTAACCGACATAAACATTAAGAACCATCAAAAAGCTTTCAAACCGTACACCATTTTGAAAGGTCCACCATAAACTCCAGTATCTCTAGGTGCCTGGTATCTACAAGAGCTTGAATGAATATATTGCTGCATATCTCCCCCTCTGTAGACTCCCAGCCACAGTTTTAGTGATTACATGGTAACTCTTTGCGCTTTTGTAAAAAAAAGGCCTGATTAATGCAACAACTGAACATATATTTCCATAACACAACGCATTCCACAGTCTGGGTGTAATATTCTGGTTTCTGTTCTGGTTTATATTAGTTTTCCGTCCCTCTCCTGCCTTAGGTTCACTGGCTGTTTTGAGTTCTGTCTTGTCTGGATCCTTGTTTAGTTGGTGTACTGTTTTAGTTTATCCTGTTATGGAATCACTTTAGTCTTAGCTTTATCTCCTGTCTTTAGATTTTACTTCAGGGTTGTTTTGGTTCTTATCAAGTCTGGTTTAGCTTCTGTTCCTGTTTTGCCTTTTTGTCTCTTCCTTCCTTGATCACTTCCACCTGGTTTTGGTTAATTAGTCCTTCCCTGTTCACCTGTTTGCACGCTTTAGATGCTTTTGGAGGTTCAGGTCTGAGTCCATCACTACACCCAGATTTCGGGCCTGATCAGTGGTTGCTAGCTGAAGCTGTGAGCTCACTTTTGATCACTCCTCTATTGGTCCAAAAATTATTACTACAGTTTTTAATTAATTGAAATTTTTTTTGGCACATCCATGCATTGATTTTTTTCTAGGCATTTTGTAATAGTTTGAGTGTCTTTCTCTGTTTAGTTTGTTGTTTTGGGTTCTTTCCTGTTTTTCTGTTTTGTTTATGTTCTGTCTCTAGCTTGTTTTTGAGTTCTGCTAGGATTTCGGCACTGATACCTGGTCTGATTACTCTTTCTACACACCTGCTCAGCTCCACCCCGCCTGCAATCATCTCTCACTGGTTTCATCTGTTTCTACATCCATATAAACTGTTCAGACCAGTCATCAGTGCCGGGTCATTTTTCCGTGCCTACTGGTGAGTCTACATCCGGCCTTATCTGTTCTGTTTTGCCTGTTGATTTTGACCCTGTTTGCCTCCGGAGATCTGAGCCACCCTGTCTTCTTATTATACTGTTTACCTGTCGGATCTGTTTGCCTGCCCGCCTGGCCGGTACCTGCTTGACCCAGTATACCTGTTTGGTTTTGCCTTCCCCCTCCTGTTTTGGGCTGCCTGCCTGTTGCCTGACCTTATCTGTCCTGTGATTTTGGGTTTGCCTGACCCCGTTCTTGTTTTTTAGCTTGCCGTTCACCGGGTTTTCAGCCCATTTTTTACATTCTGTTTATAAAAGCCTTCTTATTACTGAATTCTCTGCTCATCTGGCTGAATAATGAGTCTTTTGCCCCGTTTATTACACATTTCCTCAGTTCTTGTCACCTGGTGACATGGCGATGTAGAGCTGTGTATCGTCTGCATAGTTATGGTAGCTGATGTTGTTTTTCATGTTTTGAGCTAAAGGGAGCATGTAGATATTGAATAGGAGGGGACCTAGGATGGACCCTTGGGGAACCCTAATGTGATTTTTGTAATCTCTGATGTAACATTACCTACCGACACAAAAAAGTCCTTGTCCTTTAAGTAGGATTTAAACCAAATGAGAGCTGTACCAGAACGTCCGACCCAGTTTTCCAGGCGTTCTAACAGAATGAAGTGATCGACAATATCAAATGCTGCATTGAGGTCCAACAGAACCAGCACTGTGGTTCTAACACAGTCCATATTTAAATGGATGTCATTAAACACCTTGATAAGGGCGGTCTCTATACTGTGGTGAGGAAACCTGACTGGAAAACGTCAAAGCGGCTGGTCGTTGTTAAGAAGGTGTTTAATTGTTGAAATACAGCTTTTTCAATAATCTTACTGATAAAGGGGAGGTTTGAGATGGACCTGTAGTTCTGGATTAATAGTTTGTCTAAATTGTTCTTTTTTAACAGTGGTTTGATAATTGCTGTTTTTAGGGACTGGGGGAAAACACCTGACAGAAGGGACGTGTTTATTATCTGAGTCAAATCAGATGCTATGAAAACTGTGGGTAGAACATCAAGGCAGCAGGAGGAGGAACTTAGCTGCTGAATGATCTGCTCTAAGCTTTTGTGGTTTATTTGGCTGAATTGGGACATTTTTTCAAGATAAGTTCCAGTTGAATACAGCTTTGGTTCTGGAGTTGATATGAATGTACAAACTGATCCTCTATTTTTTAGGATTTTCTCAGTAAAGAAGTTAGCAAATTAATTGCAGGCCCTGGTGGAGTGGAGTTCAGAAGCCACGGACACAGGAGGATTTGTTAACCTGTCGACTGGCAAATAAGGCATGAGCATTATTAATGTGTTTTTTTCACTTCTAACGGCTGGAGCACTTCTCCAAGGAGATTTATTTTTCTTCCTGGAGAAAACTTTCATTTTTACTGGAGCAATACAGTTTATGTCTAACACTTTAGAATGAAAGTTATCTACTAGCTCATCTATTGAGTTGCAGCCCAAGGTTGAAGTTGCAGAGCTAGCTTGGATAAAAGTTTCCGTGGCATTGTCCTCAAAGGTACGGTTTCTTTTGATGTCCCTTTGGCTAAATGAGTCACTGGAAATTATGCTTTTAAAGGTAAAAGAAAAGTTGTAACATGTTGAGCACCATTGATGGCAAAACTTAACTCCCATATATGTTGGTCCCACTGATTGTGAAGCTGCCAAACAAATAATTGTTGTATCAATGTTTTGATAGTTCTGTTAGCCCTTTCAGTCAAGTTAGATTGGTGGTGGTAAAATAGTGCTTTACCCCCCACATAGAGCAAAAACTGGACTTCTCCTGACTGGTAAACTGGAGCCCACGATTTGACACAAGGCTTTGAGGAACTCCAAAATGAGTAAATATCTCTCATTTTGGAGTAAATAAGTGATGACCTTCTGTGCCTTGCTGTCTCTCATGGGAAACATTTCCACCTACTTTGTGAAGTAGTTGATCACGACAAGAAGGAAGACATTACCTTTTTTACTGTGTGGAAAAGGTCCCATCAAGTCCACCCCAAGTTTTTCCCAGAGTTCAGTCAGAGGTGTGGGTTTCAGAAAACCAGCTGGAGCTTGATTGACGGGTTTGTATTTCTGACAAACTGCACAGTTCTATAAGTCAAAACATCCTTACAAACTGTCGGCCACCAGGCTACCTCTAACATCCGGATGAGTGTCTTTAGCCTCCCCAGATGTCCACTCAATGGATGATCGTGGAAATACTGGAGAAATTTAGGAACCAAAGACTTTGGAACCACCAACTTATATTTCATGTCATCTTTTAGTGGGGTTTTCCTATACCAGAGATCGTGGACTTTGTAGAAGAGGATCCTGTCAGGTCTCTGGTATCTCGCATCCTTAACCATCTCCTTGAGGCCTGAGTCATTTTCCTGCTTATCCTTGATTTCTGCCAATGATAGGGGTAAGCCTATCGAGGCATTAGCAGAATTCAGGGCTACATGTGCTGGTCCAACCAGGTCAGAAGGCATTGTTCGGGAAAGCGCATCAGGCACTACATTGTGCATTCCTTTTCTATATCTTACTTCAAAATTGAAATCTTGCAACCTCAGGACCCAGCGTGTTAACCTAGAACTGGTTCTGGGGCAATTGAATGCCCAGGTTAGGGCAGCATGTTCAGTGTAAATGGTAAACTGTTACGGCTGCAGTCAGTCCTGGCCGTATTTTCCTTGTCGGGTTCGAGACAGGTGGGATGCATTTCCCTGATTAGTGCTCTGCTGCTTTAAAGCTGCTATGCTTGCAGCAGAGGAGAGGCTCTCTTCCTGCTCTCCCTCATCAGATCCTCGTTTGGTTTGGTTTGGTTTGGTTTGGTTTGGTTTGGTTTGGTTTGGTTTGGTTTGGTTTGGTAACTTGTCTTATGGTTGGGTTTTGTTAGGTTTGCTTTGCATTTGCTTATTTCTGGTTAGTCATGGTTTCTTATTTTAGGTATTCTCTCTTTGGGATTTTATTTCTTTAGTATAATTGAATAAAATTCAGTTTTAAATTTAACCAGAATATCCTTGTGTGGTCTCCTTGTAATGTTATCCCACCAAACGAGCCTGGTGGACGTAACATTTGTGGGGGCTCGTCCAAATTTATGTGGACTAATTGTGCTTAATTGGGCTCATTTTCGTGTTCAGGTTGCAGTTACATGCCCCTGACTTTGTTAGTCCTGTTTACAGGTTGCTGATAGATATTTGGGCTAGTTTAAGGTGTTCGGAACCTTACTACAGTTTGGACATTTTTAATGTTCCATTTGTATGTGGTTGGAGGTCCATGAGGATTTTGGCACTTTTTTTGGAGGGGGGGAGAGAGAAGTCTTTGTTTTGTTAGGTAAGTGCTGTCTGGTGTTGGTGGTTTTGGCAACTCCATTTTAGACAACCCTGTTTATTATTTTAGTTTGTTATTTTTGGGCTGGACTCTGGGCTGAGGGCACCGCCGTGGTTTGCTGCCTGAGAGGTTTTTGACCTGGAAGGATGTGCTGCCAGCGGTATTTTGGTGCTTCAAGTGCCTTGGCTCTTGGAGGAAGGCCTGAAGACTAGGCTAAGGTTAGGCAGGGTTCTGGTCTCTTAGTTAGCTACAGGAAAATGGAGACTTGCCATTTGTTTGAACCACTCATGCACTTCCTGACAGTGTTTGGTTACAGTATTTGGTATTTTCTGACTAGTTTTGTGAGTTGGAATATTTTTATAAAAAGGGATACTGTTTTTTTTTTTTTTTTTTTTGTCTTCCCCAACTGTAGAGCTACTGGGGAAAACTTACAAAGGATCAGATTAGATAGTAGCTGAACACCTTAAAATTGATTTTGAAGCTGGGAGATATGTTGTGATAAACCTGTTTTCTGAGATGTCTGTCTTGGGTTTGTATTGTGACCTTTGGTGTTGTGGAGAGGTTAACCTACTTGTGGTTGGATCACATCTTGTGTTGCTGGCTTTCTGAAGCAGTAACTTTTGAGTGTGGTGGTGGACCATGCTGATGTTGATCCTTTTTGTTGGTGTGGCTCTCCACATTTTGTTGGTCACTTGTGTGTTTAGGTGACTTGTTGATGTGGTAACTTGTTGTGGTATTAAACCACTTGAGGTGTGACCGTTTGTGGTGTGGGGTCAACAGTTCTTAGTATGTTTGGATTATTAGTTGCCACTTGTGGTATTGTGTGGTAACTTTGTGTAATAATCCATTTGACTGTTGTGCTCCCTTTTTGGGTCACATGTTGCCATCATCTAAGTCATTTGTGTTTTGTCTTAATGGTTGTTTGTTTTTTTTTTTTTTTTGTTTTTTTACATCAGGTTAATTGGTTTTTCAACAACTTGGATTGAGTTTTGTTTCAATAGTTCAGCTCCTTCTTTGATTTCAGATAGTGATGGACCAAACATAACAAGGAAAATGATTAGAGGTCCTAGGTAGGATCCTCTGTTTTAAGGGGGGAGGTGTTACGGCTGCAGTCAGTCCTGGCCGTATTTTCCTTGTCGGGTTCGAGACAGGTGGGATGCATTTCCCTGATTAGTGCTCTGCTGCTTTAAAGCTGCTATGCTTGCAGCAGAGGAGAGGCTCTCTTCCTGCTCTCCCTCCTCAGATCCTCGTTTGGTTTGGTTTGGTTTGGTAACTTGTCTTATGGTTGGGTTTTGTTAGGTTTGCTTTGCATTTGCTTATTTCTGGTTAGTCATGGTTTCTTATTTTAGGTATTCTCTCTTTGGGATTTTATTTCTTTAGTATAATTGAATAAAATTCAGTTTTAAATTTAACCAGAATATCCTTGTGTGGTCTCCTTGTAATGTTATCCCACCAAACGAGCCTGGTGGACGTAACATAAACTTTATACCCTCCACAAAGTGTCTCAATTTTTCTACTGCCCAAACAACTGCCAAACATTCCTTCTCTGAGGTGGAGTAGTTTGTTTCTGCTCCCTTCAATGATCTTGAAGCAAAAGCAATAACCTTTTTTCCATCAGGGGTTGGTTGGACCAGGACGGCCCCCAGACCAATGTTACTAGGGTCTGCATGAATTTCGAAAGGTAACTCGAAATCTGGCTGTCCCAGTATGGGTGATTCAACCAAAGCTTTCTTCAGAGTCATGAAGGCACGTTGGCAGTCCACTGTCCACTCCCACCTTGCATATTTTTTAAGCAGTTGATAAAGAGTTGTAGCTATTTCTGCAAAATGTGAGATGAACTTGTGGTACCAGCCTACCATTCCAAAGAATTTCTGAAGAGTTTTCTGGTTAGTTGGAGGTGGATAAACTGTAATGGCATGGTTTTTTTCTGGATCTACTTGAACACCTTCCGCTGATAAAATGTGTCCCAGAAACTTGAGTTCTTGCTGAAAAAAGTTAAAAAATGTTAAGGTTGAGGGTCAGATTGGCGTGGTGGAGCTTTGCAAATACTGTGTCCAGGTCCTTCAGGTGTTGCTCAACAGAGGCTGAGAAAACAATCACATCATCGATGTACACACAGCAGATCTTTCCAAGTAGCTCTTCTAACCCTTTGTCCATTAAACGTTGAAAGGAGGCTCCAACGTTTCTTAATCCGTATCACATGCACTTAAATTGATAAAGTCCAAATGGGGTGATAACAGCAGTTTTTGCTTTGCTGTCCTCTGCTAATATCCAGACTTCAAATCCAGGGTGCTGAAAATGTTTGCTCCTGTCATTGACTCCAACAACTCACGGATGATGGGCATGGGATACGCATCTTGAAGAGTTTTGGTGTTCAAAGCTCTGTAATCCACACAAAATGGAAAAGATTTGTCTGGCTTAGGAACAAGGACAACCGGAGATCCCCATGAAGACAATTCAATTCAATTCAATTCAATTTTATTTATATAGCGCCAAATCATGAAACATGTCATCTCAAGGCACTTTACAAAATCAAGTTCAATCATATTATACAGATTGGGTCAGATTATACAGATTGGTCAAAATGTCCTATATAAGGAAACCAGTTGATTGCATCAAAGTCCCGACAAGCAGCATTCACTCCTGGGGAACCGTAGAGCCACAGGGAGAGTCGTCTGCATTGTACATGGCTTTGCTGCAATCCCTCATACTGAGCAAGCATGAAGCGACAGTGGGAAGAAAAACCACCCATTAACGGGGAAAAAAAACCTCCGGCAGAACCGGGCTCAGTATGAACGGTCATCTGCCTCGACCGACTGGGGTTACAGAAGACAGAGCAGAGACACAACAAGAGAGACAAAAAGCACAGAAGATGGCTCTATAATATCATCTTTGAGCATTGCCTCAATCTGTTCTTTTATTATTTGCCACTTGAAAGGAGACACCCGATAAGCTCTGCAGCGAATAGGTATTTCATCTGTGGTTATTATTCTGTGCTCTTCCACAGATGTTCTACCCAATGTCTCAGAGCATACAGATGGCCAGGCCTTCAAAAGCTTCTGGACTTCTGGTGGATGTTCTGGCTGCATGAAATACGACTTTACGTTAGGTACTTTGTCCTCTTCCATGGGCAGAGCCAGAATCAGATAAAGTAGAGAAGGACTAACATGCACAGGTGATGTGGCAGCGGCTGAAGATGAAAAAGGATAAAAGGTATAACCTTTTGGCCCTTTTACCCCATAGGTTTCACCTAGGTTGATAATGGCAGATGTTTTGGTCAAATAGTCGAGACCTAGGATGATGGGAAAAGTGAGGTTGCTATCCTCCACCACAAAGGTCTCTAAAGACCACATCATCCCATGCCAACCATAAATGATTGTTGCTTTCCCCAAAGTGCTACAGGTTTTGCCATTGGCAAGTGCAAACTTCTGGTTGTCAGCAGGCTTCAAAACCTCACCTTCTTGAGCAATTATTTTCCACTGACTACTTCTCATCAGGGAATAGGTACAAGCTGTATCCATTACAGCATTATACATCCTGCCGCGCACCTCTATGGGAACATGAAGGAGGGAGGATGTAGGGCCTCGCTGAAGAACAGATACAGAGTTGGCTGACTTTTTGGGATTCCCCGTAGGTCTTGCTCGGCCTTTTCCTTTGGCTTTGTGCGGATCCACTTTCCCCCAGTAGATTTTAACATCAGCACAGTAATTTTCAACTTGGGATCCCACCTTTATTAGTTGATCCACAGAGTTGACTGTGCCACAAAGGCAGCCTGCTATCTTCGGATTGCAGTTGTTTAAAATCCTCCTCACAAGTTCTGTCTCACTGATGTCTGGCTTCCATCTTAGACACAGTGCTTGATACTCAAAGGCGAAATCTCTCAGGCATTGCTCTGGCAACTGGACCATGTCTCTTAACTTCTCTTCCACCTCTGTCAGATAGTCTGGAGGTATCTGATACATAAAGTGAGCTAATCAGAGGAGGAGAAGCCTTGTAACCCAGGCTTCTCCTCCTCTGTTGCTAATTGCCTCTTCCTGATCTACAAAACGACCTGCTCCACTTTCTTCCTCATTCTGATCAGTATCTCTTTCCTCAGCAGGTTGTGATTGAGAAGTTATGTTATCCATTTCAGAAAAAAAACACTCAAAACAAATAAATTCAAATCTACAACATGATTCTCTTAACAGTATCATCTAATGTAAGACAACCTGAAATTATATTATCCTGGGCCCCATACTGGCCACCATTTTGTAACATTTAGCTTGATTAAATGCAGAACTTACAATATATTCAAGGGGGATCTGTCACAGGAGTCAGGTAAAATATGCCACACCATTAATTTGAAGAGAAATTAACTATCTAGCCACTCATTAAGAATTTGGTTGATGTTTAACAACAATGATTTATATATAAAAAAAAATCATAATATTACAAAATAACAATAACTGTTTCGATAAATAACTCAAGAACCAAAAATCCTTCAAAAAATAATTATGTTTAATTCAAATCACTTATTTAAATCAGCAAATAACCTAAATAAATGAATGTCCAAAATTGTCCGTTCTTTTTATTTTTAAGAATAATGTCCGAAACGGGGTTCCATATACTCCAAAACCAAAACAAAGCCCTAGAAATGTTTTCCCGTTTGTGTCCAAAGTCCCGTTCCAAAATGAAAAAATCCAAATGTCAAAAGCCCCCTCCAAAAGATAAGAAAAAAGAGTGGTAGCACCAAAAATCCCCAAAAAGAAAAATAAAGTCCAGATCTCACTGGGAGCATTTTCCTTTCTCCTCGGTAGCGTCCTCTTGCATCGGGCGGCGTCCTTAAAGATCACAGACCACATATCCTGTTTTTAAACAGTGTGTTGCTGTTGTATTTTTTTTTTTTTTACTTACACAGGATGATGTTGTATTCTCTTTCTATCTCTGGGTCAAATCTCTCACAGGCTTTCATATTAGCAGGCTGTTGCTATTCTGCCAAGATAAAATAGCGAATGTTGTGTTGGGAACCCAGAGAACTCTCATATGATTGGCTCAAGAACCAGGAAGTAAACACAGGCTAGACTCTAAAAAAAAGTAGCTTTGGACTGTACTTTCATCCCAGGTGAGAAATGTGAATGAATTAGGTTGATTTTATGGTAAATATCTTACTCATAGCTCCTTTAATCTCAAAACCTCAGACCTTTGACCGCAGTGGCATTTCTATAGGTTGGATATTAGATATTTGCAGTATGCTGATTCAGCACAGTGTTGTTTGGATTAGATCCAGAGAAAGCAGCTCCTCTCTGCCTTCTCCCTTTTCCTTTACACAGTGGTTCAGTCAGGGATCGTGTACAACTTTTTAGATCAAACAATTTTTAGAGACAAACCCTAATAGCTAAAACTAATCAAACTAATGGCAGATGGATTACATAGGTAAGAGACATTCCTTTTTTATCCCATATTTTGTGTCACGTCCCCTCTTTGGATTGAAAAGAAATAGAGCGGTTGCTCAAAAAATGACAGCAGCATCAAGTAAAATGAGAGGAAGCCTCTCTTGGAGTAGCAGAGACCTTCCAGTCTTCTGGAAGCTTCTTCTCTCTTCTCGGACATGTGAAAATGGTTCTGCTCTGGTTTAATCTATTAATACAATAAGACAATAATTAGAATAGTAATAGTAAATCAACTTTTCTATCTGTTTCTAACGCAGGATTATACATTATTTATCCTCTTTAACCTCTCTGCTCTGTGTTGTTTTCTCTCCTGCAGATCAGAAAATCATCAGAGCTCAATCTGGAGAAACCGTCATTCTGCCATGCAGAGCTCCTGAGAACAACACTGTTACAGCTGCAGAGTGGAGGACAACTGATATGGATTTTAGGGAATATGTGATTCTCTACCAGAACAAGAAGGTTGATAAAGAGGCTTCGTGTCCATCCTTTAAGGACCGAACAGATCTGCAGGATGTGGAGAATGGAGACGCGTCTTTGGTTCTGCAGAAGGTGACCACTGCTGATACAGGAATATATCAGTGTTGGATCGTTCAGGGGAGAAATAGTCGCAGGAAGAGAGCCGATCCGGACGATGACCCCATCAGCATCATTAACCTGAGAGTCCAACCAAGTAAGGAGGGCTGCAATCAATGATTTTTTTGGGGGGATTTTTCTCGGCTCTAATGCCTCGCTTTTTATGACAGTAGGCTGACAGGAAGGGGCTGGATGAGGGGGAGAGACATGCGGCAAAGGACCGCGAGTCAGATTCTAACCCGTGTCAACTGCAACGAGGACTAAAGGCCTCTGTTCATGGGTCACACTACCCGGTGCGCCACGAGCGCACCCACCAATGATCATTTTAATTGTCAACTAAGCACAATATTTTTTTTGTGCGATCCCCATCATGTTTTCATGTTTTTGTAGCACTTGTGGCTAACTTTTTACATAGGCTGACAGGAAAGGGCCCGTTCTTCCTTCTACTGGTATGGAAACGCTCAATCTCCGCAAACAAAGTGGAGGAATTATCTGTGCTAATGAAAGATCAGAAGCTTTACAGAGAGGTTAGCCTGCTGTTGCTAACAGAAACATGGCTGACAAAGCTGACCTCAGACTCTAAACATTGAAAGCGTTCAGATAATGAGAACCAATAGGACAAGTGAGAGTGGTAAAAGGTGAGGAGGGTGTGTGGCCGTGCTCATTAATAACTGCCAGTGCAGCTCTGAACACCTTACGATTAATGAGAGACTGCACAAAGGACAGAGCTTCTAGCTGTTGGTATCTGTCCTTGCACTTTCTCCAGAGAATTTTCACATAAAGTTGTGATAGCAGCATACGTTCCTCAATTTGAAAATACTGAGAGAGCCCATGACATCATCAGCAGCGCATGAAGTAGAATGCAGATAAAGCACCCCCAGACACCCATCTTTATTTCAGCAGATTTTAATCATGTCCGTCATGCCCTCCACCTTACCTACACTTCGGGTGGGTTGATGCTCTGATAACAAGTCTGTGATGTATTTAGGTGCTAAGCCATTCAGGGATTTATAGACTAACAGAAGGATTTTAAAGTCTATTCTCTGAGATCCAGGGAGCCAGTGGACGGACTTTAGAACCAGGTTCATGTTCTCTACGTTCTTAGTCTTAGTGAGGACTTCAGAACCGGGTCCATGTTCTCTACGTTCTTAGTCTTAGTGAGGACGTGGGCAGCAGCGTTCTGGATCAGCTGCAGCTGTCTGATCCACTTTTTAGGCAGACCTGTGAAAACACCGTTGCATCGATTCAACTTAATATAAATGCATGGATTAGCCCGAGACATCAGTCAATTAAGACGTCAATTAAGTTATGTTTTGTATTCAATTTAAATGCCTAGATGATCTCTTAGAATATTTATATTGTAGCTATTTGTCCTATTTAAGACATATACCACTGCACCCCGGTCTGCACACATGAACTTGTTTGATCAGAAGCCAGAGTAAAGGTGGCCAAAAAAGGCCAATTGGGGCTGAAAAGGCCAGAATAAAAAAGGAGAAAAGACTTGGAAAAGGATGCTGCAAAGTGTGCCAACCTGATGTTTTCACGTGACAGTCAAATGGTAAATCACTAGGGCTGGTGGAAAAGCGAAGGCGGTGCGACCGGCGGCAGAAGCGCGGCTGTTGAGGCAGGCTAACAGTTAAGTTAAAAAGAACACCGCTTTCTTCCATCCTGCTCTCCAACGTCCGCTCACTGGATAACAAAGTAGACCATTTACAGCTCAAACTCTCTTCAAAGAGGGAGCTTCGAAACTGTTGCACTCTCATCCTAATGGAGAAATGGCTTACCTCATTGATTCCAAACAGCACCATTAGCCAGGAGGTGCTCGCTACTTTCCGTGCCGCTAGAAACTGTCTTGGCGGTAAGTCACGAGGGGGCACGCTGTGTGTTTACATCAACAACAACTGGTGTAAAAATGCTAGATCTGTTGCCAGCTACTGTTCTCTGGACATCGAACTTTTGACTGTTAACTGCAGATCCTTTTATCTGCCCAGAGAGTTTACTGTTGTCAGCATTACTGCTGTTTATGTGCCTCCCAGCGCTAATACAAAAGAGGCTATGAGTGTTCCCTATCGGATACATTGATAAGTACACCATGACTGTGTCAGCTTACATCAACAAAAGCATTGAAGAAGTCAGCACCACAAAGAACATCATCACCCGAGCCAACCAATGACCCAGGATAACTAAGGAGGTTCGTCAAACGCTAAAAGCGGAACTCAGCCTTCAAGTCTGGTGACAAGGAGGCACTGAGGACAGCGAGAGCCAACCTGAACTGTGCCATTGGGTTAGTGAAGTGGAACCACAGTCAGAAAATCCAGGATCTTTTCCACGACGACAACAACACCAGGAGCATGTGGCAAGGCATACGGGTAATTACAGATTACAACACACCCTCCCCTCCGGTGGGTGAAGTGGATGTTGACTTTCTAAATGGACTAAATTACTTCTTTGGGAGGTTTGAGGCACTAAACAGCACTCCAGCAGTGAAAGCTGTTCCCCATTAGGAAGAGGAGGTGCTCTGCCTTGACAAAGTCAACATGTGGAAGACTCTGAGGAGAGTCAACCCGCGGAAGGCCCCAGGCCCCAACAACATACGTGTGTGTGTGTGTGGGGGGGGGGGGGTGTTCAAGGAGTGTGCAGGTCAGCTGGCTGGTGTCCTCACAGACATTTTCAACATCTTGCTTGACCAAGCCACAATGCCCACATGCCTCCATCATTACAGTGCCAAAGAAACCTCCAGTCACCTCATTTGACTACTACAGGCCTGTTGCACTGACTCCCATCATGATGAAGTGCTTTAAAAGGCTGGTGAAAGAACACATAGTCTCCAGACTCCCAGCATTCGACCGGTTCCAGTTTGCCTTTCGGCGGAATCATTCCACTGAGGACGCCATCTCCTCCGCTTTTCACCTGAGCCTGGCACACCTAGAGGAGAAGAACACCCACATGCGGATGCTGTTCCTGGACTTCAGTTCAGCGTTCAACACCATCATCCCACAGCATCTGGTGGGAAAACTGGAATATCTGGGCTTCAGCACACCCCTTCGCAACTGGCTGCTAGACTTCCTCACCAACAGCCCTCAGTCGGTCCGGGTCGGACAGAACACTTCTGATGTCATCATATAACATAACCTGCACTCAGGTTAGAAATTGGTCAGAAATTGTTAAAGTTGCTGGGGTCACCCCCAGGTTTCTTAAGACTAGAGGTTATTGCCGCTGATTTTGAGTGCTGATGGAACAATACCAGGGATAAGCGAGGAATGGATAATTACAGTAATAAGAGGATGTTTTTAATGTTTGCTTTTAGTTTCTATTTTTCCATGTTCTATTTTGTGTCTACATTTTATCCCTACTTGCTTTTATTCTGTTTTTTTCCCTGTAAAGCACTTTGCATTGTCTCTGTACTGAAATCTGCTATACAAATAAATTTGCCTGGCTTGCATTGCCAGGGAGTGAATGCACATTTTAAGTAATGTAGTCGGAAGGATCAAGTTGACCAGTTGATGATTTGTGAACAAGGTTGGTTATTTCAGCATCAGATTGGAGGGTGAAAGTAGATAAAGGATAACAAGAAGATATTTGAAAGTCAGATGATAATTCAAAGGTTCGGATCTGAGGGAGTAACTGCTGGTATATATGATCAATTTTAGTACAAAAAATGTCATAATAGCATTACAGAAGTCAGTGGAGTAAACAAAAAAAAACAAAAACCAAGGCTTTTTCCTTTTCCCAATCTGCACCCTGATACTTCTGAACATCGTAAAATGAAAGCTAGAGGTCGCCAACTGGAACGGCACTTTCGAAAAACTGAATTGGTCATTCACAAACAAATGTTTTATACCTATTTACTGTACTTTCCGATAAAGATTCTCTTTCTACTGCAAAGTTCAACTACTATACAAACTTAATCAGTTCAGGTTCTTGTAACTCTCAAGCACTTTTTTTACTTGTGCCCATCTGATTCTCTACCATTTTTCTTAAACGGCCCTACTATGTATTCCACTTGTTGCTTTAATCACTAATATTCATAAGTTGTCGAACCTGTTTAGGTTTAGCATAATTTCTTAAGCTGTTCTATGCTTTCATCACGTAAATTAACATTTTGGTGCAAAATTAATTTCTTTTAGTGGTGTCCCCTATTTCTTCTCTTGCATGTTGTATTTTGCGAATCTTAAAGGTGCCTCTTTGAATCTTATTCAGAACCCTTGTGGGGTTAATAAACTCCAAAACATATATATATATATATATATATATATATATATATATATATATATATATATATATATATATATATATATATATATATATGTGTGTATGTATTAGATGATTTAAATAAAAACTTTGTTAGGAAAGTAAAAGAAAATCCCTCATATTAGGAGCCTAATCTCAATGTTTTCAGACCAGAACCTCTTGTCCGTTTGACTTTCTTATAGCTCACTAATAACAGCTCTGTCTTAAAACAAATAACATCCTAGGGGTTTAATAATTACCTTGATTGCTTTTAATCTGAAAGTTTTTACCTAAGCGCATCCGCCAATGTGTTTGTTTCTAATGTGTGTTTTGTTTTTTAATTGTGTACAGGAAAATGTGAAGTGAAATGCAGAAGGGGTGTCTGCCAACTCATCTTTGTTTCGTGTTGCGGTCCACTGAGGATTATCCAATGCCTCTGTCTTTGCCCCCGCCCTTCGTTGTTCATTTTCAGTCCTAGTCCTAGTTCAGCAACACAACATCCTTCCAGGACCAGTATTGTCCATGAATCTTCTTTTTCCAATTGCTGTGTCTGAAACCACAAGGTATTCTGCCAGCATTTTACCAATATGGATTTTTTCCAAAATCAAATTGACTAATACAAGAATTGATCATCTTCATCCGTAGTGTAGTGTACATAAGTAGAAAAGAAAAAAAAATACAGTAAAGCCGTCTCAAACAAAATCAACCACAGTGTTCCCTCTAAAACAAAATAGTCTTAAAGTTCTTTACCTTTACCCCAGAGAATGCTGGAGATAGGCACCAGCAACCCCCCGCCACCCCATGAGGGATAAAGCGGTTCAGAAAATGGATGGATGGATGGATAGGCAGGAGTCAAGCCCATCACCTTTTTTCTTAGTCCCCTGGACCACTGTGGCACCGTTTGGTACTCACTTGCATCTCAGAATGTCTAAGAAAACGAGACTAAAATCTCTCTGTTAGCACATTCCAATTATATTTGACCAGGTTTCTTTGCAAGAAAAAGGCAGAAAACAGGATAGAAATTTTAATGTGAATCAGTGGGAAGGTGAACAGTGGAAAGGGGAACATGAAAAATTTCTAAAGCCACATTTCTCTGCTAAAAGGTCTCAATATCTGGCCAAAGTTGGTTAAAACTTCGCATAATTTAGTCACATTTGTTTATCCCTGTATGTCCATTTTAGATCACGATACTTACATGGTACATATGGTACTTCTTACCATATGACCTGAAAGAGCTCACTTTCCAGAGTCTTCTGTTGGAACAAAGGTGGCTTTACAGCTTCATCTCCCATCATTTGAAAGGAGTAACTCGGAGAGAAACAATTCTGTTAGTATTTTAGGTGACAAAAAAACTGGACTTTTTAGTGTCTTAGTTCTTAATTCATTGCCGAGTGGTAAGAGCAGCGCGCTTGCACTCAGAGAAGGATGCAAGTACCCGGTTCGATCCCCACAGCCTGCACTCTGGGTCCCTGAGCAAGAACCTTAACCCCCGATTGCTCCCCAGGCGCCGCACAGTGGCAGCCCACTGCTCCCCAAGGGGATGGGTTAAAAGCAAAGGTGAAGTTCTCCATTGTGAGATCAATAAAGTTCAATTATTATTATTATTGTTATTATTAATGTTATGTTTCTAAGTTCTTGGTTGGTCCAGAGGGGGTAGAAATCTTTCTTTCCTTTTCTTTTACAATTTTGTTTTACAACATCTCCTTCTTTTACATTATCTGCAAAACTACCTTGAATGTTGTTAGCAAATAAAACATTTAACAAAGAAAAAAACAAAATACAAAAAACAATAAAAACCCAAAAATAAAATGTCTCCAAGGAGCATAATCTGTCGGTTCCAATAGGATATAGATTATTGTCTTACAACATTATTTTAATTTCTTTCTAGCTCTTTTGATCATGCAAATTCAACTATTAATGCTTTTAAATATATATATAACTTTCCAAATCTCTAGTGACTTGACTTAGTTATTCATGAGCACTAGCAATGATTTTCTCTTTAACTTTATGAACTTCTAGTGTCTCTTTCCCCCTGTGATTCATTAGCAAGAATAGTTTCCAAAACAAAAAACAAGATTGGAATTACAACTTTAACCATTCAAATCTGGAACTGCCCTAATTTTTGCTGATATTCTGTTTGTGCCCCAGAAACAGAGCACACTGCCCCAGTTTCAAAATCACTTTCCGATGTTTACATCATGGTCAGATTTGTTTTATCATATTTTTTGTCCTGTTTCAGCCTGAAATGTCCCTCTGAGGTTTGCCTCAGCTCAGCATAACTGAATAACCACAAATGATAGTAACAGATGATGTGTTTAATATAGCTGTCTGATATGTTGATGCTCTTAAAAGATTTCTCTTTATGCAGCAATAAAATTCTCTGTTAAAAATCTCCCATAACTATATCCTATCCAGTTCCATTTCTCCCATATAATCTCCCATATTCTCCCCATATGCTGTTTGCTATTTTATTAATGTTCTAAAATTACAATATAAAAAGCCTGTAATCTATTATTTTAAAGCTGTCATTAATCCATTGTCAAATGCAAGTGAAGTGCAATCTAATAATATAACTGAATACAGCCCCAACGCCTCTGGTTACTGGACTGCATAATTAAGCTCCAAACGAAAAAAACAAAAACCTTTATCCCCAGTTACAATCATTTCTAACAACCCTGAGATATTTTTGTTTAAGCCATGTTAATATCTCCATGTTTCCATTTAATTTGGGCTTTACAAGTAAAATGAAACGCCAAACTTCTATATTATTAAATTGTCTGACTTTTTCCCTTTCCACCTTTTAGTTAAACCTTTTCTGTTTAATGGAGGTGTCCTAAGTGCATTTGTTTTGAGTGCTGCAGTCATTCAACACAAATGAACACTTTAGAAACCGTGATATCTAGAATTTTAACCTGGATTAGATGGACGAACATGTCATGGTTTAGCCCACATGCAGATACAGACGGAGGACAGGCACACTTTTAAGATGTTTATTTAAAGGTTCAGGCTGCGGAATGAGACACTGCGTGTGGCTCAGGCAAGGTCTGAACATCAGTGCTGGAGCGACTGCGGAAAGAAAGAGGATTAATGTTACAGGAGAACGAACCAGGGGAAAATACCAGAAGCTGCGCCGCTTACCATTTAGTCGGGCAGACCTATCCGGGGAGAATAACGACGAGGGAACTCTGTGAGCTTAACTCGTAGATGGTGACAGGTGGTTAAGTGACTGGAGGGCTGACAGATGGTAAAGCTGGCGAGGGATTCGGAGCGCACCTCAGCAGACGGGAGGAACAGACGGAATAACCAGAGAGTTGCAGGTGAACCAGAAGAATCAAGGGAAGGGGGTCTCATGCCCGGTTTGGTAACACCAAGGGAGTATGAGGGGAGATGCCAGAGCAAAATCTGAGCAGTGGGGATTCTGTGGAGCTGGTTCTTCAAGCACGACGTCAAGGCAGGTGAGTAAATCCAAACATGAAAAAACTGAGAACAACAGGAGACAAACATTAGTCCAAAAACGGGATTCCAAAGACTCACAAGTACGGGGTTCAGGATTCAGGTCAGAAGCCACAGCATACCACAACTGGGTTAACACTCTGGCGTCTTCCAACTGTCTGAGCACTCCTTAAGAAGCCAGTGGAAGCTGCTCCTAACCAGCCGCAGGTGTGGGCCACGGAACACGGAAACACAGAGAAACCTGACAGAACAGAACTTTCACACACCAATATCACATATTACCAGACATTTAGACGAACAAAACACACACAGGCCTTTCCTTCCGCACTGTTTTACACAGATCATGTTTGAAAAGTTTAGATTGCCGAAATATATATTTTTGTTTATTATCTAACGCGCCGCTGTTACTTCAGATGGGAGGGTGTGCGGGCAAAACCACCCCGCACCGCCGTGAACGTTTAACTCACCGGCTATCCGACACTCCGCCTCCGCAAAGACAAGCCCCAACATCTCGCCGCTGTAATCATTAAAATATTTTCTTACGTTTCACGGTTGTTTTTAGCCATTTTTCCCCGACTAGCCTAGAAAAGCGTCTATCCGGTCCGTCACTAAAATGTGTTCCCCGGGCAACGCTGCGCCTCTTACGTTCTGTTTCTTTTTCTCTCTTTTTTTTTCTTTTCAAAAGATGTTTTGTCTCTCAGAAACCAAAACATGTTATGTTCCTATATATGTTACTATGTTGAAAATGTTAAGACATCTACAAACATACACACACATACACACTGTTTCTGGCCAAGCTTCAGTTAACTCTGTACGTACCCTCTGTCGTGTCCTTTACCTGTGCTGTGGGTGGCAAAATTTTTAAGCCTATTTAGGAGAAACTTTCCTCTAATGCGAAATAACCCACCGCGGCATTGGAATTTTCGACTCACTCTAGTGCTGAGTTCAGGCCTTTAAACCTCGGAACTGCCGGCCCAACGCGCTCTTTTTCAAAAAGGCTAGCTTTTTTTATTCTGCGAAAACGAAGAGTTTTATGTTCGCTTCCGCGCAATAAGGGGCTCTTTAACCCACTTTTCTAGGCTACATGATCTTTCAATTTGCCGGAACCAATACAAATTAGGACATTAACCTTGTATAGGTTAATGTATAGACCTCCTGTGTGGTACCGGTTCCCAAAACACCTCACGCCAGGGAACCGGCCCACTTCAGACCAGTCACCCTGACCTCCCACCTGATGAAGACCATGGAGCGCCTCATCCTAGCTCATCTGCGCACCGTGGTGAGCCCCACCCTGGACCCGCTGCAGTTTGCCTACCAGCCCAACATCAGAGTAGAGGACGCCATCATCTACCTGCTGCAGCGGGCGCTCACCCACCTGGAGACCACCGGGAGCGCTGTGAGAGTCATGTTCTTTGACTTCTCCAGTGCCTTTAACACAATCAGACCGGTGCTGCTGAGGGAGAAGCTGGAGGAGCTGGGGTGAACAAACATCTAGCTGACTGGACCATCGACTACCTGACTGACCGCCCTCAGTACGTGCGGCTGAACGGCTGTCAGTCAGAGGTGGCACTCTGCAGCACCGGGGCCCCCCAGGGCACCGTTCTATCTCCGTTTCTTTTCACCCTATACACCTCGGACTTTACTTACAACACTGACAGCTGCCACCTTCAGAAGTTCTCTGATGACTCGGCCATTGTGGGCTGTGTGTCTGAGGGGAACGAGCTGGAGTACAGGTCGGTCATTATAGACTTTGTGGACTGGTGTGAGAAGAACTATTTGTGCTTAAACACCAGTAAGACCAAGGAGATGGTGATGGACTTCAGGAGAAGAACCCCTCCTCACTCACCTGTGAACATCCAGGGGCAGGACATAGAAACTGTGGAGAGTTTCAAATACCTGGGTGTTCATGTCAACAATAAACTGGACTGGACTCATAACACCGACGCTCTGTATAAAAAGGGCCAGAGCCGCCTCCACCTCCTGAGGCTGAGGTCCTTTGGTGTGAGCAGGCCTCTGCTTAAGACCTTCTATGACTCTGTGGTGGCTTCAGCTCTCCTCTACGATGTCGTCTGCTGGGCCCCAGGCAGTGCAGAGCGGGACAGAAAGAGGCTGAATAAGCTGGTGAGGAAGGCCACTTCTGTCCTGGGCTGCTCTCTGGACTCTGTGGAGGAAGTGGCTGAGAGGAGGGTGTTGTCCAAGCTCACATCCATCATGGACAACACCTTCCACCCCCTGCACCAGAATGTAGAGGAGCTGAGCAGCTCCTTTAGTGACAGACTTAGACATCCTGTCTGTAAAAAGGAGCGCTACCGCAGGTCATTCATTCCTGCTGCTACCAGACTATACAATGCTGCAAAATAACTGTAACCATAACTCTAATAGCTAATGTGCAATAACCAAGGTGCAATAATCTATTTAATACACTGGGCTACAACCCGTGCAATAATCCGGAAGTAGTGACTTCTGCTGCTATCACCACCTGAACATATGTCAGTACACATGTATGTATGTATGTACAAATGTATGCACATATATACCTGTAGGTATGTATGTATGTAGGCGTATAGGTATATGTATATATATATATATAAGTATGTATATATGTTTATATATATATATAGATCACCATGAATGTAAATAAGACATCATATGCCCATTCCTATTTCTTTTGGTATTCTTTTGATCCATTGTATATATGAAGATTCGCTGTATATAACTGAATGCACCTTTCCTACTCTGCACCTTCTTGTATGAGCCGATGTGGCAAGTGAATTTCTCCATTGTGAGATCAATAAAGCCTATCTTAGCTTATCTTATCTTATAGCCACGCGGAGATCACACAGTCCTCGTCGACACCTTTGCACCCGGTTCATCATAAA
Organism: Fundulus diaphanus; assembly: GCA_037039145.1. Taxonomy (NCBI): domain Eukaryota; kingdom Metazoa; phylum Chordata; class Actinopteri; order Cyprinodontiformes; family Fundulidae; genus Fundulus; species Fundulus diaphanus. Next base: position 53,080,870 of record CM073131.1, read on the forward strand.
CCGCTTCTTTGCCCCAAGTAATGCCAAAAGGAAGCAAAAGACACTGGAGATAAATGGAATCTCCTTACCTTCTATGCTGCCGCAGATTGTGTGTTTTTCTTCCGGAATGAATTTCGTGGTACGTCGCCCTTTGGGTCCGAGGCAGAAACACCAAGTTGTTAAAAGCTACCGCACCCTGTCGGCGGTGAAACACCCTCGGTGGACCCAGCTCGTTTGTACCCTTCAGGCGACCCCCACTTACATATTACTTTAGATGCAAGACTCATGAAACAGAAACAGTATACTTCAAGTTACTTTATCTACTAATGACAGAGAAACAATTACAGACACATCAGCACTTATGGGCTCTTCATCGGCAATAAGCCCCGATCGCACATCATTCAAACATTATAAAGGAGTTTAGGTTTACACCCATAAAAGGCCGTACACATCCAAACTGCGTCATCAGTAGAGAAACTGTGTCAACTCTGGGATGCTATCAGACAGATGAGTCATTTCCTTGTGTCCAGTGTTATCCAAGTGTGGCAGGCAGTTCTGGGATAAACAGTTCGTTCCACTTGACCCCGTTGATATCGTAACAAAAAGTTATTTAATGTTTAATAAAGAACTCTCTGTCTGTTTGGTACTGGCCCGTGAATATCTGCCCGAGAGCTGATATCAGGACAATAGTTGAAAGGGATGATTAGAGCACTGGCAATCTTTTAACAGCAAACTCTGCACACACATAGAATAAGGAGTGAGAATTTCTCTTCAAGCTCAAGAATTTATTAACAGAAATAAAATTAACATCCAGAAAACATCGCTATATAATGCTGTTTGCCTGAATTAACACTATAGCAGGGGTTAAAGTTCTCCGTCACTGCGACTGATTTCCGTCATTTGGAAAATTAGCGCAAATTGTTACACTTTTTATTCAAGGTTTTAAACTGAAGCTGCTCTCAACCAATGAAACCTGGCAGAGCCGGGACATTAGCCAATCAGAAAGAGAGTAGGGCGTGTCTTTGCAAAGCGAACATTGCCAGACTGAGCTTCATCGGTGTTCATCATTCATCATTATAACTTTTGGAAGAAGATCTCAAACTGGCCACATATGCATGAATGAAAGTAGTGGTGGTCAAAGGATTTCTTTGGGTTTATGCAAACCAGCAAGTCAGGAAGTGGAGCGGATTGACCATCTGACAACAACTTCCATCGGCAAGTGGGCTGTCACTGGTCCTGCAGTTAATTAATGAATTATTTCCATCTTTGGCCATATCGCCTTTCAGCGTTTATTGCCTGGCTTCCAGCAATTTGGCTGATAAACGTGGTGACCAACCAGGGACCTCCTCATTATTTGCTGTTATTTGTTATGTTTGATTATTAAGGAAACTACATCAAAAAAATAAACTGCAGCTACAACATGGACTTGAGAGCGGGTTCTAACTGAGTGAGGCCAGAGGTGATTCTCAGATTCTCACAGAGCTTTTATGAAGTTATTTTTTTATTTTTACATGGAGTGGAGCGCAATGTGAAGCTTCACTGTAGAAGCAACTCATACTAGAAACCACTGAAAAAGCCTCCTGTCTGTGGATCTATGGACTCATTTTACTCCGACCCCAAAACACCTACCAGATAAACGCGGGACAGAGAAAGGAATGGTCATTGCATATTGTAAAACTACCAGATTTGGTTAAAGTTGACTTTGCACAATAAGCAAGTGAAGGAACTAATGTGGCATTATTTCCACGGTCCCGGGAATATATGGGTTGACTCGAAAAAATTTTCAGTCAAACTGATTATTTTTGCTTTAACCCATGCACTATAGGCTAGTGAAACTTAACTAACCTACTAAGCAAAATGAAGATAAAAAAGAAGTTAAGCTAAGGAACTGTGTACATACAAAAGGCACAAAAAACAAAACAAGTAGTTGATCATCAGAATCAGAATAACTGAGTGAATCTTGGTTCACTGCAGGTCTGAGTTATAGAATCAAAGTTCAACTTAAAGAACATGGAACGGAGATATATTATCTTAACTAATTTAGAATATTTGGCATGTGTTTCAACCCATTCACAACGCAAATCCTGAATTAAACAAAACATTATTTGATGAAATAGCATTTTAAAGAGTTAAAGAACCAAAGTTCATCTTAAAGAACATTGCATGTGCTTAAATTAGCTTAACTAATTCATAACATCTGGTAGATTTTCAGCCAATTCACAATGCATAATCTGAGATAAACAAAACATTTTTTGACAAAATAACATACAGTATTAAAGAAAGATTTTCTCATTAAAATCATTAACTTCAGGGATGCTTGATTTTATTCATGCGATTATACCTCCGGGAGGCTAGGGGTCGTTGTAGCGATTGGTCGCTAAAATCCGCTAATCCTAAAGTTAAACAAAACACCTTTAAATCGGCAGTACTATTCTGTATTAACGGTATAATAACGTTCACAACGCTATCGAACAATGGCAGAGCGAAACAAAGCAAACCTTATGCTTGAAACAAGCCTTTTTGTGCCTACCCGGGAAGCCGGAAGTTCCCGAAGCTAATAGCCGTTTGGCTAGTGGACCTTCGGCGCTAACTTTAAAAACTTTAGCTTTATTTTAGCAATAATGATTGGAACGGATAACGCAAACATCAATATCCCATCAATGTATAAAACTCTTATGGAGATAACGTTTGTTATAACCATAAAAACACACTCGAATTATATCGGCAATGGTATGATATCAACATGCTAGCAGGGAGCTACTTGGTAGCTCCATGTGTTTAAAACACAATGTACCTGCATCACAACAAACTTTCCAAATAAACCCTTCAACTTTCCCCGTGGTTAGTCCACCAAACCTGTTGATGCCTTGTGTGAGTTCGGTTCACTTTGGCCATCCAAGGAAGAGCAGTGGTCCATGGAAAACATTGGTAATTTCAGCAGCAGACATGCAGCTCTGCGGCTATGAGCTAACTAAAAACGTGGTTAAGGGTACTACTGGCCCGACGTCTTGCATGCAGTCTCTGAGCTCTCAGCTTGTTTGGTGAGGGAAGGCGACCGATCCGCGTCATCTCAAGTCAGCTGTTCCTGTAGCAGCTGAGGAAAATGAACAAAGCTGTTTTGGCATTATTTACATCAGTGGCTGGTTGAGCAGAAGTTAGACTCCAAACTTAGCTTCTGATACTGGTCGTTGAATCTTCGAACTCAGTCGGGTCCAGACGATAATCCCTGTGCAATTCCGCATTCTATATGAAATTCTCATGATGATATTCAAGGCCCTTCTGCTGGCCAGAGGTTACTAAAGGTCAGGCACATGCTCCATTGGGATAGAATGGCACCTTTTGACGCCCACTGCAGTGGCTGTGATGAATATAGGAATCTGAAATTCACAGAGTCACTTCCTCTTAACATTTTAAAAAATTCCAGTGATTATCAGGCATATGTCATTTTTCTGCCCCTTTTTGGATTTGACAAATCTTCCAATTGCGCCTTTGCCTCCAACAGCACCTGGCAGGATGCCCAGACATGACCCCCCCAGGCCAATACAGCACCACCCACATGTGGGAAATGGCACTACACACCATTTTGGTCAAATGTTGAGTTCTGGGCCCAGATTTGGTGAGGCTGAGTTGCTAAAGGAGGCCGATCTGACCCATGAACTTTGGTGACCTTTGGTGACATTAAGTATTTGCACCCTTTCTGAGGAACTTCACAGTACAGGATTTGGACCAAACTAACATAACCCTGTGATACTGAACACAACCTTGTTGCTAACCGGAAGTAGTAGGAATGATAATTAAGACACAGTGCTGCAGCTGTGAGGGAGTCTCCATGACAACGCTGCTAGCCAGAGGCTCCTAGGAGGTCATGCTCCATTGACTTAACATGGCACCTTTCGATGGCCACTGCGAGGACTGTGACCGTAGGAACCTGAAATTCGCAGTTTTACTTCCTGTTAATATTTTTGATGGTATGGTACGCACCACAAGGCGGGCGCCTTATTAAATTTCTTCATAAATTTTCTAGTTATCATTCTGAATTGGGCTTAGGTGGACGATACACGGTGGCTACAATGATAGGGGATTGACTATTTAGTTTAATTACAAGAGACTGATAAAGTAGCACAGAGACAGGCGAGACTTTCCAAGTCTCACGATATATTATCCCGAGACCTCCCCCACGACCTACAGCACGGGGTCGACAGCTTTAAACAAACCCAGTGGGAAGTTGCTTCATTCAACTGGGAAAAGTAATTTGGCTGTTACCAAGTCTCTGTCAGACAAAAGAAGTTATATTTATGATCTTTGATGAGATACTGAAGAAAAAGTCCTTTGCCCGAAAGTGATCGTATGTTGTATAATCCAAAGTGGAGATCGCTAAGGTTGTTCTTGTAAGAGGTAGAGTTAGCATTAGTAGACCTGGGTAGGCTGGTTAGCACACTCTGGTCCACCCTTCTGCTGGATGATCTCGGCGAGAGAGCTGTTGTTGAGCCTTCTTCACTAGGTGGGAGGTGTTCAGGAGGGATCATAGGAGACGTGAATGCCCAGGAACCAATGCTGTCCACATGCTCCATTACCTGCCCCTGTATGTGGAGAGGAGCGTTTTCTGTCCTCCTGTAGTCTATTATTACCTCTTTGGTCTTACTGGTGTTCAGGATAAGGTTGTTCCTGTGTTTGAGGGGTGGACAATCCTGAGTGAAAAGGGTGAAGAGAGCTGGGCTGAGGACACAACCCTGTGGCATTCCTGTGTTGAGGATCAGTGGAGCAGATGTGTGTTTCCCTATCCTCACCACCTGTTAAATCACAATATTAACACAATATTGTGGTGGAAGCCTGCAGGAAAAGAAACAGCTCTCGGTGCTCAACCACACAATCACACATTTTACCATCCGTTCCCCCTCTTCGTCCCACTAGCAGAAAGTCTGGGAAATGTTGTAGGAAGTGTAAAAATATAGGCAACAGTACGCTACATTATGAAGGGTAAAACGTCTGCAGAGAGTAAGCACGGAGTCCACCAAGTACTCAGTGTGTGCACAGTACGCATGAGAATGTGGGAGTCTTTTGGTAGCCCGCACCCGGAGTTCGCACAAACAGCAATAAACCTTCTAAGTTAATTTAATTTAAAAGTTATGTTTATTTTGACCTTACGTTAGAAACAGGGCAGTGTAGTCCAACTAATCTGTCCTCCCGACAGAGACGGATAGAGAGCTGTGGACTTGAAGGGGTGGAGTGATATTACACACTTGGGAAGAATATTTAGTGCGCCTTTATGAAGAATACTTGGGAAGAATATTTCAAATCAACTAGGTGTTTGTTTATAGGATTAGTGTCAGGTTTAAACACCTAAAATATTGATTAAAACAACACAAGGGAAGAAAGACAATAGATGTTAGATCTTTTTAACTTACAAGGAGAACGGCAGGTATATGCTCAGTTACATATCTCCTAGGGCTGGACGATATATAGAAAAAAAGCATATTGATAAGAAAAAATGCATATTGATCGATATCGATGATCATCAAAAAGATTTAAAACCTGGCTCTTATGATATTGCTAAATGACTAACTTTTGATAAAGAACACATAAACACTAAATCTCAATTAAATCCTTATTTAACCAACATTTTTACCCATAACTGATTTTTTAAAGAAAAATAACTCAACTTAAGAGACCTGGGTGATGTTATTAAATACTGACAAAGAATAAACTAAAGTGTGTTATGGAAATTGTAGATGTAATTCTAAACAATAGTAACTGAGTTCCCATCTTTACTAAATGAGGAGACGGTGGTAATGACGTTCCAGCACTTTTATTGAGAAATAGAGCAAAGATCACATAGATGGAAAGTAATCGCACCCCACGGTCCCGCTTCAGTCTCCGTCTGCCCTGTCTCTGCCTGTCTCGCTTTTCGGCTCCCCCTAATACTGCACCGTGACCTTGGCTTGAGACACAACAAAGACAGTTTATCCTAGACAATCACCATGCTGCACAGTATCAAAGCAGCATTCAGCCTTGCACTCAGCAACAGTGGATCTTATACACAGACATCAGGTCTCCAGGCCTCCTATGTCCGAGTGGTGTGAGGCCATAATGACTTCAGACTAATAATTCTTATAACATTCCTCTCTTTTTTTTTTTTTTTTTGATGATGGTGTTGTCGGCATCAAAACAAAACAAATTGACCCTTCACATGAAAATGTGAACAAAACACAGAGGAACCATTTCTGTAAACTCGTAAAGTGGGACCCAAAGGGTTCCCGTGTTGGAACCGGGCAGTGCTGGAACTTTTAGTATAGATCAACATGAATGCTTCATAGAGGTTTAACACACAGGATCAAAGGTTCAGCTTTCATCTACAATTTAGGGTTCATCTACTTAAGTAAGGCCTGTTTTAGGTCCCTATGTGCACATTATTTTAATCTTACATTAGACTAGGTAAGCTAAACCTGTTCAGTAACCAAGGTCGAATCCGTCTACTCTTCCCCAACCCTGTCAAACCCCACTTTGTTCTCCATTCCCCATTCCCATGGACAATCATCCATCACTTTCATACCTTACAAATCCAGGAGTAGCAGTGTGGGGCATCAGAGGGCAGGCCGGGCCCCTTTACTCACCAGAAAACGTCATCTCTCTAAAGGATGATAAAAACTGATGTGACCCCAGGTGAAATCCCGCTCTCGGCCAATCTGAGCAAAAAGTACGTGTATTGAAACTAGGAGTTACCATTACCAGCTAATATTAAATGATCTTCAGAACCAATCAGATCCTGGTTCTTCCTATATCAAATCAAAAGGTGCATAAACCATAGATCTTTGTGTGTCTGAAGCAAACAGTTGCCATCCTTTAAAATAAAACCATACTGATCAACATGATGCAACATTACAGTGTAGATCTCAACACAAAAAAATTTAAACATGTGAGTCAGTGGAACAGAGCAGTTAAACAAACAGCAACACAATATGAGAAGAGTCCAAAACGTCAAGAACGCAAAGTTAAGGAAGCCTTCAGGCCTTTCAGGGCACAAGGCAGAAATTAATCTAATCGTGCTTAGGGTCTCTTCAGGCAACTCCTCCCGTTGAAGAATAAGGAATCAGAGTTCTCTGCCTTCTGCATCCCCAGTCCTCTTCTTGGTTCCTCCTTGCAGGCTGGACGATTGAGCTAGATGGTAATAAGCGTTCAGTTCTTAATTGGGCCATTAGCATTTTATATTGCATTTCTCCCTAATAAGACACTTTGTGAAGATGGTCTGCAGACACGAGTTCTTGTTTTTATTGGGGAACAGAAACAAGGTGTAATTAGTGTTCTTATCAAAAACGCCATTCATGTGTCATTTATTAAAAAACATCCTCCAAGCACTTTCACATTCAAGATATTTCTGTGCACAATTATTTAGCTCCCAGAGTTCTGCAATTTAATTATTAATTAAAAGAGTAATCTTTAAGTTCAAATGTATTTCCAGTAATTTCATAGTAATTCTTAACAGAATGCTTTCAATGTGTGTCTTTACTTTTAGTGTCTGACAGTCGAAGTTCAAGTTCTCTGCAACATAATTTCCTCAACATATTCGTTTCATGTCATTTCCCATTTTATTTTGAAAACCCAACTGAGAAAAAGAAAGCCTTTCCATGTGAAAGCCTTTTCCCTTTCTCTCTCTTTTTTTAAAAAAAAGAAGTGAGGTGCTGTCTGCACAGAAAAGAAAAAATATTTATACCATGCTCTTACTGTTTAAGGATGCCAAGGTTCCACATAACAAAGCAGTCATCAGGAGAGCTTTTGGAAAACGTTCTAACATTGTTGAACAACTAAAACTACTTAAGCAAATCAGAATTAGTTCCCACTTTAATCCTAAAATAAAGTAAACCATACATGTGATTATTTGTCATTTTTTATTTAACTGACGATTAAGGACTATGATTAAGAAGTTCTAGGATGAATGCGTCTCTGCGTTCCTAGTTGTCTAGGCCAGGTAATCTGATCTGTATGTCTTGAGTGCCTGGGGTCCGTTCTTCGTACGTTGCTTAAAACACCCAAGATCAAATGACACATCCAAGATGATTTCATCCGGCTAATCATGATCCGGCTAATTGGGTTCTTCGAACACACCTGTTGTTTAGGATTAGTATCGCAGGATTGATATATCTGAGACAACTGCGCGTTCATGCGTTTGTTTAAAAGGGGAAATGTATCGATAGTAGAAACATTGATCAGCAACGCTGCTATTGGCTGTTCAGCATGGCCAAAGAACGCCCACAGTTTTTCTCCCAAGCAGAACAAGAGCTTTTAATGGAAGGTTATGACGAATTTGAGTCATTAATTAAAACACCTCAAAATCTGTTAAAGCCAGGAGAGAGGGCTGGCAAAAAGCAGCAGACAAATTAATGCGTAAATACTGTCCATGGTAGATGTTTCTATCACTTTCTACAGTATGAATTTTTGCATTTTAATAATCTCATATTTACTTTGTTCTTTTATGTCAGAGCCTCCACGGGACCCACTAGAACATGGGGACAAGCAAGAATATTCTAAAAAATGGTAGTCTTTAATTATTATACTTTATTTTAAAAAAGCACTTGTTATGTCAAGAGATCCAAATTTCGGTGTCATTCCTTAGACACGGGAAGTAAAGGACATGTGCAAACTGGGAATTTTAACAAAAAAAAAAAAAAATTTATCCATAAAAAATGAAAATTTTCCTTTTCCAAGTCATCCACAGTTTACACGGCAAAACTGTATTGCGTGGCTAGATAATCCATCCATAGTTTTTTCTAATCCAATATACAGCTGGACAGGAAGCAAGCCTTTCAAAGTAAACTAAACTTCACAATAAAATGGCCCGAACAAATCTTCTTACTGAATAGGATAAAAATAAAAAGCAAACCATCATACAAATAACTTAAATATTTTAGATTTATGGCTCCAACACCACTTTTTCCTCTTTAAAAGCCACTGTTAAATGATGTGTTTGTCTGTTTATAACAGCCACCAAGAAAATCTCTCTACTGTCGCGCTGCGCTCAAGGATCCTGTCTATTGCGCAATACGCGATTAATTCGAAAAACTCTGCAAATTATTCTTGCACCTTCCGCAACAGGTTGCAGTCGTAAAAATGGACATGGCTACGGCAGACTTCCCTATCTCCTCCGCTTATACAGCCGTGATCTAATCTTGTTTACATGAAATAAGCCTGTTCTCGAGCAGGCTTAAGCTGGCGCACATGTTGCTATGACAACAAGTGCAGGATGTCTTTCGAAGAACCAAACGATCCAAGATCATGCCAAATCGTCAACAATGAAATCCTGCTAACTGAGTTAGCGACGTACGAAGAACGGACCCCTGGTCAGGAAGGGTTAAAGTTTCTCTGAAGCTTTCTGGTTTCAGCAACCCTGAAAACCCAAAGCCCTTTATAGTCAGTGTTAGGTGTCAGGTAACCTGTGGGACTACCTCATCGTCTCTCTGGTTCCATCCTGGTTCCACCAGCTGTGTCAAGTTTACAACAGCTCCAGACCACAGCAGCTCGTCCCTGGGTGCTGTGCCCCAGGGGTCTCCACACCCCCCTGTGTGGAACGTCTCTCATTGTAAGGATCTCACCTTATGTCCCGTTCAAGATGTTCTTTGCACAACAGGAGTTCCAATGTTGGGTGTCATTGCTGCTTTATTGTTCCTCAGAGAAAACCTTCATTCATTGATATCACCTTCAAGCTGTTACCCTTTTATCATCACAGCCTCCCAGCAATCCTGACCAGATCCAAAATGTCTCCATAATTTAATCTAATTAAATTAATTTAACTTCTTTTCTGTATGTAAGAGGATAACCATATCCTGATCTAAAAGCCCTCTAGGTTAAAGGTTAGCTAAACTCGGTGTTATGTATTTTTTCCCCCAGGATGTTTTAACAACTGGTTAAAAGAACTATTGAAATATTTTTCTAGGGGAGTGTTGGCCTAGTGGTGGGGAGTGTTGGCCTAGTGGTTAGAGCAGCGCGCTTGCAATCTGAGAAGGATGCAAGTACCCGGTTCGATCCCCAGCGCCTGCACTCTGGGTCCCTGAGCAAGACCCTTAACCCCAGATTGCTCCCTGGGCGCCGCACATGGCAGCCCACTGCTCCCCAAGGGTGATGGGTTAAAAGCAGAGAACAAATTTCGTTGTAATGTATGTTTCAATGACAATAAAGATGATATTACTTTATTACTTTAAAAGATATTAAATCTCCATAAATATTGTAATAATTTTACACTGATGCTTTAATCCTAAATCTACCCATGTTAGTTAATAGGATGTGTGATTATGCTAATTTAATGGCAACCTTATCCATTTTAGCCAGTAACCTTTTCCTTGCGTTTTATTGATGCCTGCCAGAGCAGCAGAAATCAGCTTACTCTAAGATGTTCATTAAATGAAATGCTATTTAAAAGTTCACATTACTCTACTTATATAGTGAAATTAATGAATTCATTTATTTATTCAACTGTTCATATAATACACACTTAATTTATTAAGTTGCTCTATGATTCCATCAAGTTGCTTCTTTAAAGGTTTTCACCTTTACATAATCCTAATGTGTTTCGTAATGTGTTTTGTTTTAATTGTGTACAAGAAAATCTGAAGTAAAATGCATGAAGACGTGTCTGCAGAACTCATCTGTGTTTGTTGTCGAAGGTTATCCGATGCCTCAGTCATAGTCACTGCCATTGTCCATTTTCAGTCCAATGTCTGAGTTCAGCAGCACAACTTTCTCCTTCCCTTCAAGAGTCCATCCTCCAGTCCTCACGCCTGCAAACAGAATGAATTCTGCCAGCATTTTTTGCCAAAGAAACGCTCCATAGGTTGAAAAGAAATTACAGCAAAACAGTCAAAAACATTTTAACTACAGTGTTCCCTCTAACATGACAAACATAAAAGAAATAAAAGAATAAAAAAAAAAACCTTTGTCTCTGACAAAATAAAACTCAAAACTGGATCAGGCTGAAGTCAATGACATCACCTTTTCTCCTTGTCCCAAGGATCAGCCCCCATGTCACTGTGGCATCGTTTTGGTATTCTCTCGCATCTGAGAATGTCTAAAATGAGACTAAATCTCTATGTTAGCATATTCCTATCATATTGACCATGTTTCTTTACAAAGAAAAAGAAGCAGAAAGATAAAACTGTTAATAGCAGAATGCAACAAACATTTTTAAGACACCACCTTTCCCGCTGGAAGATATCCTGGCTTGGTTAAAACTAAGTATAATTTAGTGTCCAAATATGATTATGACTCCTTACCGCACTGCTAGCACTGTCTTCTCAGAGTCTTCTGTTGGCAGAAAGGTGGCGTCTCCTTTAATCTGAAACCAATAACTCAGAGAAAACAAAAGTGTAAATAGCATGCAATTAAAACCCTGGTCCCCTTAGTGTCACTTTAACGTGATGTTGTTTTGCTGATCCTGGGAAATTAGATCTATTCCAAAAGAAAGAAAACAAAAAAAACAAAAGAAATTAACCAAAAAAACTAAAACAAAATTGTCTCCCAAGGAGCGCAATTATGTCTTTTCCAATATGACATAGGTTTTTGACTTATTACAAACTTTTTTGATATCCCTCTAGTCCTTTGACCATCTGTATTTACTGTTAGTAATACTTTTATTCATATATAACTTTTCAATCTTAATTGGGTCATGGGTGAAACTTTAAAGTCACAATTTTCTATTTTAGGTTTTTGAGCTTCTAGTGTTTTTCTATAAATGATAAGAGTTTTCCCCGTAATTCAGCACATTGAGAAGGCTACCCAAAACAAACCGAGATTAGAATTAGAATTTAACCCTTCAGAAGCTGGCTTTATTTTAGTTTTTCCCTCTGACATAGTTTTCGTGCCCCCAGGCCAGAACACACAGTTCCACCCTCCTCGCCATAAACATTCAGATGTTTACATCATGGTCAGATTTGTTTATCATATCTATTGTTCTTCTCAGGTTATACTGTCCCTCTGAGGTTCACCTCAGTTCAGCATAACTAATAACATCAGATGATTTTGTCACTAATGACACGTGTAACGTGGCCTTCTGACATTCTGACGCTTTTCGAAATTTCTCATTAGTTGCATTCAAATTCCAAGTAAAAAGAAATAAAATAAATGAATAGAAAACCCTTAAAAAAACCATTCATATTTAGTTCCATACAGTTTGTTCAAAGCACAGTTTTTTCTCATCTATTTAAGTCAAAAATCATGTATATCTAAACTTTTGTCAACTGGACTGGTTTGTAATGAATCATTATTTTTACAAGCAATAACATCTCAGCAATTTTAAATTACTTTAGGGCTAAAAAACAAGTGATAGGATATCTGCCTAAATTTGTAAAACAGTAAACTCAACAAGCTGTATGTAAAGCTTATTACCAGTTCCAATTTTCTAACAAAGCTGAAATATTTCCGTTCAAGCCATGTTAATATCTGTATCAATTTAATTTGGTCCGGATATTTAATGTGGGAAAAACAAACTTTATGTTATTAAAGTCTCTCTTTCCTTCTTTAGCTTTTAGTTAAACATAGTTCATGCTTAAAAAATGTCATTTGAATTAGGGAGCTGCAGTCTCGATAAACAAATGAACATTTTTGAAACCATGATACTTATAATTTTAACCGAATTAATTCACACAGACGAACGTTTAGTTGCATACATACATACATACATACATAGAAACGATGACAATCAGACAAACAAACACACGCAGGCCTGTTTTCTTCACTATTTTACACTATCTTACACGCAGGGCTGAGGTCCGAGGTCGTGGCGTGGGGAGACACAGACTGCAGCTCATTTTGCACTGATTCTCTGCACTCGTTGCACAATTTAGGGAGCGCTGTTAGAGAAACACTTGCGGCCCGGAACTTTATTTCGCGGATCAAGAGAGGCAGGTAATTATTTGAAGCCAGGTTTTTCAACTGCAGACAACAGCAGCATATCCATCACTATGAAACATGTTACTGCATGCGTGATGATGCAGGCGCAGTTCATTTTACAGATGCGGTTTTAGCGCATATTCAGACAGGGACAAACCGGCGGTGGGGCTGAGGGGAGCTGAGGTGTGTTGCCCTGGGCGTGTTTACCTGCTAAAGGTAGCCGCTGTAAAAGTTTTTTTTCTCTGATTAATAACATATTTATGGAGCGCTCTGTTATTGTTACTCTGGTCTGCAGATCTCTCTCTCTCTCGAGCGCGTGCGTCATCTGACACAAATCAAAGTTCTTCGTGTTTGTAAATTGTGACTCAGATTAAGAAGCTGGTGCACACAAAAAAAGTGAGAACACACACAGGTAGATCATCAGTTTAATCCTTTGCTTCAGAGACGTTTCAGGTTGTGGAGGTGTGGCCGATCTGAGCGTCTCTTTCTTTCTCTCGCTCCAGGCTGAGCCACTGATGCACCTGCAAAAGCCTCAGGATTCTGTTGTGGATGTTGCAACTTTATTGCAGTTTAATTCAAATTATGTTCTAATTTTATTCCCACAACTTTTGTTAAGATGGTTGAATTGATGTAACTGCAACAGAATTTTTTCTTTTTTTTTTTATTTGGGGGGGGGGGGGGGGGGGTGCGCCAAGCCGGTTGGGACACTGAAGGGGGTGAGCAGCTGAAAAAGTTTGGGAACCCCTGCTCTAAGGGATAACAATGTGACCTTCGAGATAATACAAAGCAGTTTCCCACAGTTCAGGTATGCGTATGTACACAAGATGGCTGAATGCAGTTCATCACAGTCTTAACCATAACTACAAAACACTTATCATTATCACAACATGTTTTTCTACTTTCTGCAGGCCTTCTGTAACAATAAGAGAGAGAAAATGTATAAACATATCCAGTAAAATAAAACTGTAACCACTGGTCTGTATGTTCCATTAAATATATAATACAAACAAAAAACACAAACACAGTAATACCTGATGAAGAAAGAGAGAGAGAGATAGAGAAAGTTTGTTACCTGAAAAACACTTTAATATCTGAATAAACTCATACCTTAAAACCTTTTTAATAGTAATGAGTAAATATGTGATAAATGCAATGAACATGGTAAACAAAATAAAACATATAGAGAATAGTAAAAATAATTCTAACAATTAGATATTACTCTTATAGTGAATGTTCAGAGCTCCTCTCTAACCTCTCTGCTCTGTGTTGTTTCTTCTTCTGTAGATCGGAGAATAATCCCAGCTACAAAAGGAGACACCGTCATTCTGCCATGTAGAGCTCCTGAGAACGAACCTGATGGAGACTTAGAGTGGAGCAGAACTGATCTGGAGTCAGGTCAATATGTTGTTATGTACAGGAACGGGAAGTTGGATCAAGAGGTCCAGTCTCCATCATTTAGGACCCGGGTTGATCTGCTGGACATGGAGAATGGAGATGTGTCTTTGGTTCTGAAGAAGGTGACGACTGATGATACAGGAGCATATGAATGTCGAGTCGTTCAGAGAGGAAAGAGCTGCAGGAGGACATCCACTCTGGATACTGACCCTCTCAGCATCATTAACCTGAGAGTTAAACCAGGTGAGTCTGTTTGTCTCTGGATCAGAACCTCCAGCAGCTTCCTGGTTGCTGAGGTCAGAGAAAACATCTCAGATCAGATGTTGGTGTTTTCTAAGCTGTTCCTCCAGGTCTGCAGCTTCTGAGCTTTAGATGGACAGAAACAAACACTTCAGTCATTTATGGTCTCCAGATCCTGAAGAACTAAGATTTGATGGTTAATGTTTCACCTAAAACTGCTGATACACATTTGAAACACTCAAAACATCAAATCTGAATAGAAAATTACTATTTATTACAACAAGAAACTTAAGAATGGTTAATTAAGTGTTTTAGTGGAAAGCAAACTGTGGTTGAAAATATCAAAATAAAGGTTAGAATAATTAGAACTATAAGCATTTATTTGTGTCCACAAACACCATCCAAAGTTCCCACTTTTATCCAAAGTTCCCACTTTGGATGGTGCAGGTCTTCTTTCTAGGAATCTGGCCGGATTTATTAGTTCTCCTAAATGCTGACAACCCAGGGTCCAGACCAGGAAGCAGAGCCGTAGTTTAACACACCTCTCTGCAGCTTCTGTACTGTTACCCACCCATTATCCTATTGAGACGGTGTCTTTCTCACGGCCTAAACTTAACAGATCAAAAACTGATCTAAAAGGAACAAACCATAAAAATCTAATAAAAATCAATACGGCTCACCGTGAACCAAAAAATAAAAGAATTAAATGTGGTCTATTAAATATAAGGTCTCTCCCTCCAAAGACTTTGTTAGTTAACGAATTGATTTCTGATAAACAGATTGATTTGTTTTGTCTCACAGAAACCTGGCTACAAGAGGACTACGTTAGTATAAATGAGTCAACTCCCTCCAATTATTCAAATTTCCACATTCCTACATCTGTGAGAAGAGAAGGAGGAGTGGCAACCATCTTTCAGTCTGATTTATTAATTAAACCCAGGCCAATTAATAACTACAGTTCTATTAAACATTTAACCCTCAGTTTCCCTCATCCAAACTGCAAAGCAATAAAACCTCTTCTGTTTATTGTTTTGTATTGTCCACCAGGCCCTTACACTCAGTTTTTGGATCAGCTGTCAGACTTCTTATCTGATTTGGTAATAAACACTGACAAGGTTATTATAGTGGGGGATTTTAACATTCATGTTGACAGTGAATGTGATAACCTTAGTGTAGCCTTTAAAACTATCCTAGATTCAATTGGTTTTGCTCAAAATGTGCATAAACCGACGCACTCTTGGCTCCATACTTTAGACCTTGTACTGACATATGGCATTGATTGTGAGGTATTAACAGTATTTCCTCACAACCCTGTCCTATCTGATCATTTTTTATTAACATTTGAGTTTAATCTAACTGAGTTCTCCACCCCCAAAAGAGGGTTCCATTATAGTAGATCTCTATCGGACAATGCTGCATCAAACTTTAAAGAGTCTGTCCCCCTTTTAATATCCTCAGTATTGCAGAAATGCCCTGTAGATGGCAGCAGTGCTGTTTCTTCCCATTCACAAATCGATACCTTTGCTAACAATGTGACTTCGTCATTGCGTTCTGCATTGGACAATGTAGCTCCCTTGAAAAAGAAGGTGATAATTCATAGGAAGCTGGCTCCCTGGTTTAATTCAGAGCTGCGTTCCTTGAATCACAATGTTAGGAAATTGGAGAGAAAATGGCGCTCTACACACCAAGAGGAATCCTACCTAATCTAGAGGGACAGTCTATTGTTGTATAACAAGACCATTCGCAGAGTTATAGCAGCATATTTTTCATCATTAACTGAAGAGAATAAAAATAATCCTAGATTTCTCTTTAGTACAGTTGCCAAACTTACACAGAGTCATAGCTCCGTTGATCCATTCATTCCCTTAGCTCTTAGCAGTAATGATTTTATGGGATTCGTCATAAATAAAATTGATTCCATTAAAAATAAAATAATTGGCATCCTCCCAAACATGATTACCTCGTCCTCAGTAAGTGAGGCAGCGTTGGAGGAATCTTTAGAAACTGCGCTTTGTCTGAACTGTTTAGAAGCAGTAGAGCTTTCTGAGCTATCTAAAATATTAGCTTCATCTAAACCTTCTACCTGTATGTTAGACCCAATCCCAACCAAGTTGTTTAAGGAGGTATTCCCTTTGATCAGTGGTCCTATTTTAGACAATATTAATCTATTCTTAGTAAATGGATATGTACCACAGGCTTTTAAAGTAGCTGTTATTAAAGCTTTACTTAAGAAACCATCTCTTGATCAAGATGAGTTAGTAAATTACCGACCTATATCTAATCTTCTTTTAATTATCTAAAATTCTTGAGAAAGTAGTTGCTAATCAACTTTGTGAACATTTACAAAGTAATGACCTACTGGAGGAGTTTCAGTCAGGCTTCAGAGCTCATCATAGCACTGAAACGGCTCTGGTGAAGGTCACTAATGATATTCTCATGGCCTCAGATAATGGACTTGTGTCTGTACTTGTCCTGTTAGATCTCAGTGCTGCATTTGATACAGTTGATCACAATATTCTCCTACAAAGACTTGAGCATACTGTAGGGATTAAGGGGAAAGCATTAGGCTGGTTTAAATCTTATCTGTCGGACAGATTCCAGTTTGTTCATGTTAATAATAAATCTTCTTCAAGCTCTAGGGTCACTGGTGGAGTACCACAGGGTTCAGTCCTTGGACCAATTCTCTTTACTATATATATGCTTCCGATTGGCAAAATTATCAGACAGCATGGGATTCATTTCCACTGTTATGCTGATGACACTCAGCTATATTTATCCATAAATCCTGATAAATCCAATCAATTACTTCGACTGCAGTCATGTCTTGATGACATCAAAAGCTGGATGACTTTAATTTTCCTGCACTTAAATTCTGACAAGACAGAAGTTATAATCTTTGGACCAGAGTCCTCAAAAAATAAAGTTCTTAATCAATCACTTAATCTGGATGGCATTAACTTGGCCTCTGGTAATAAAGTAAAAAATCTTGGTGTTATTTTTGACCAAGACATGTAATTTAAATCCCATATTAAACAGGTTTCCAGAGTTTCCTTTTTTCACCTCAGGAATATCGCCAAAATTAGAAACATTCTGTCCAGGGGGGATGCTGAAAAACTAGTCCATGCATTTGTTACTTCAAGGCTGGACTATTGTAATTTTTTACTATCAGGAAGTCCACAAAATGCAGTTCAAAGCCTTCAGCTGATCCAAAATGCTGCAGCAAGAGTTCTGATGAAAATCAACAAGAGGGATCATATTTCTCCAATTTTAGCTTCCCTTCACTGGCTTCCTGTTAAATCAAGAATAGAATTTTAAATTCTTCTTCTAACGTATAAAGCCTTTAATAATCAAGCTCCATCATATATCAGAGCTCTGATTACCCCGTATGTTCCTAACAGAGCACTTCGCTCTCAGACTGCAGGTCTGCTGGTGGTTCCTAGAGTCTCTAAAAGTAGAATGGGAGGCAGATCCTTTAGCTATCAGGCTCCTCTCCTGTGGAACCAACTCCTAGTTTTGGTCCGTGAGGCAGACACCCCGTCTACTTTTAAGACTAATCTTAAAACTTTCCTTTATGATAAAGCATATAGATAGAGGGGCTCCTGTTACCCTGAGGTAAGGCAGATGACCGTTCATACTGAGCCCGGTTCTGCTAGAGGTTTTTCCTTCCCGCTAATGGGTGTTTTTTTCTTTCCACTGTCGCTTCATGCTTGCTCAGTATGAGGGATTGCTGAAAAGCCATGTACAATGCAGACGACTCTCCCTGTGGCTCTACGGTTCTCCAGGAGTGAATGCTGCTTGTCGGGACTTTGATGCAATCAACTGGTTTCCTTATATAGGAACATTTTTGACCAATCTGTATAATCTGACCCAATCTGTATAATATGATTGAACTTAACTTTGTAAAGTGTCTTGAGATGACATGTTTCATGAATTGGCGCTATATAAATAAAATTGAATTGAATTTCTCAGCCTCTCAGCTGCAGCTCTAGAAAACAAACAAATTTCAAATCTATCCTAAATGAACTCCTGGAAACTCAATGAATTATTATTTGCTGATTCAACTAATCGTAAACTGTCAAACCAACCTGATGTACCTGACCCTGTTTGACCCAATGTTAGTCCTTGTAATTATTATCGGCTGGATTTGTTAAATCCAGCCGATAGTTGATCAGATAAATCTTAAAGGCCACAGCAGAACTTACACCCATTTATCCTTCTCTAGAGATTTAATACTAGCTTAGAATAAATGTCCCAATCAAGCTTAACAGAATTAGTGGGATTTAAAATAAAAGCGAAAACAAGAGAAAAAACAACAAAAAAAGTGAAAAATAAAATATAAAACTTAAACGGCAGCTCTAGATAAAGGACCCTTGGACATAAGAACAGTGAAGGAGATCCAGAATCACTGTAACTCCAGCAAGAGGAGCTTCTGGGTCTTTTCCTTTTTTAGAGAGATAAGTGTATCTCACAGTTTCTGGACCGTCTGCCTTAAAGTTCTGTATTTCTTTAGAAAAAACACCTTCTTTGTGCCCTACTTGGACCTATGGTGTGACTCCAAGAGGGAGTTAGAACTAATTCACCATGAAACCTCTGCAACCTGTCTTTATTTTATTACCCAGTCAAGAACCAAAAACTTTATTCAAGGATGAAAGGACACATAAACAGATTTCTCCTTCTCTCCTCCTGCCACAATGTTTACTTCCCTGTATGAAGCAGACCCTCTCATTCCCAGCATGGATGACTTCTGGCACTTGCTGTCCCCTCGGCCTGTGCTAGGATGGATTGAAGCCAGGGATTTTGGTTCCTCTTGGGCCTTTGCACTGACGAGCAGGGAGACTGGGGGTTGACCTCTGACCTCTGGCTTTCTTTCCACTTTTCTCTCTTTCTCTTAGTTGCTGTTCTTCAGCGCTAAGATTTCCAGCATCAAAGCTCACAGCAGTAGCTTCTGCTAAATTTCCACATGGGCGATTCACAACAGAAACACGGACAGAAATGTCAGACCTCCCCATCTCCTTCCATTGAACTTTGACCCCTGGATGAGTATTGCTGTTTCTTATCAGATTAAAACGATTGTATCTGCAGAATTAGGAATGTCCATCAGTGTTTGATGTTTGCTCTAGTTTCTTGTTTCTGACGCTTTGAAAACATCCCATGATCTAAATCTGCTGCCGTGAGGATGAGGCGGTAATGGCTGGGGTTTATAATGTGTGGCCCTGGGGCCATTTGAGGCCTTAGGATGGATTTGGTGTGGCCCCTGGATCACATTTCAGGACCGGCTCAGACCAGGTTAAGTGGGATGGGGTGCAGGTACTAGAGCAGGGTATCAATTTGGATTTCCCAAATCGATTCGATTCATGACTCAGTTTGATTTTCGATTCAGTTAAGGATGTCACGCAATTTCACTTGGCTATGGAAGACATTATCTAATGACTAATGCTGCAAATAGCAGAAACTAACTTTCTGCTAACTTTATTAAAATATGAATATTTACATTAAGAACTGAACCCAATGCAGTTACATTAATCATGTACTTTTTATTTAACATGACCTGACCAAAACAAATGTACTTTAATTTACTACTGATGTAGTAACGAGATCTCGCATCACGTGAGAAGTCACATGGGAGGTTGGGGAAAAGGCGTATTCATTTTTTTTTTCCCAGATCTTCTAGTTCTGGTTCAGCAGATCCAACAGGATGTAAAAGTCTGAGCCTCCATGCTGACCTTAGAGATGCTGTCATCACACCAACATGGAGGAGAAAACTGACTTCTAGCTGATTGAGTTTCTCTGTTTCCCTCAGAGATTCCTGAATGTTTTGAAAACAAATCTTAAAATTTCAGATTCAACCAGCTGCATTCTGGGCTGCTTCTGACACTCAGGATTTATTTAAAGTTCTGTTTATATTTGTTTTTGTGCCTTCATCATCAGTTCATAGAGCTATGATGGGGAATTCAATCATTGATGATAGAATGAAAATAATGTGGCCACATGGGAGGAAATTTCATCATAAAAGTACTCAGAAATGTCTAGATGAATTTCTTGTGAATTTGAAATAAAAAAAAAACTTTCCATGATTAAAAGCATAAACGAACGATATTACAGCTTGCATATTCTCTGGCATTATTAAATTAGAAGTTAGCACTATAGAAACATAAAAATATACTGAGATTATAAAGTCAGATTAAAGTGCTAAATGTTCATGGCTGAGTCAAAAACATTGTGATGAATCTATAAAATCTGGAGCATAAGTGTGAAACTTGTCTCTCCTCTCTGCATCTTTCAGAGTCAACATCAGAGTTTTAGATGTAGAACTGCTGGTTAAACTCTGTTATTAAAGCTAACAGCAGCTGTAGATCCAGGTCAGAGGTCATGGTGTACTTTGTGTCTCCACAGCACCATCATGGCCCGCAGTTCTCCTGGTTCTCCTGGTTCTCCTGGTTCTGGTTCTGATTGCTGCAGGTCTTTTACATCATAATCGGCTCTGTTTCAAATCAGGTGAGTCTCTAAAACTCCGTTACCCATAATGCTGATGGTCACTGCCTGGTCTCCTGTCGTTGCCACAACCTTCTCTATGAGGTTCCTGAGCAGGACTCTAGAAGCTCCTCTGAGGAACCTTCTGGTGGATTGTGGGTCAGATCTCAGCAGCTTCATGTCTCTTTGTCTGGTTGAGGACAAGCAGAGGCAGAAACTGCTGAGTCAGTGACTGAGGAGGAAGCAGAGCTGCTTGGTCTGCTGTCAGTCAGCAGCTGGTTCCCAGTTCACCAGAAGCTCCGTGTGGAGATGGACAGAGATCTCTGAGCTGATGCTTCCATCATGGTCCATGAACACAGGACCTCAGAGGTTCTCAGCTCTCTGCTCATCATCTGCTCCACACTCTTTGATCCAGCAACACTTCTCACTCATCCATCCATCTGATGGGTTCCTCAGTAGGTTCTGACTCCTTCTCTGGTAGCTGCTCCACATGTCCTGAAGAAGAAAACACGTCTCCATCAGAAACTGGTTTAAACTGGTTTCTGTCAGACAGGAGACAGACGTCAGGTGAGCTCAGGTCACCTGGTTGGTCCACGTCCTCCAACAACCTGCTGGACCTTCTTCAGTCTGAACCCTGAGAGTCCTCCACCAGCAGGAGACCCAGAGACAAGGAGGAGACAGTCATGTGACCATCAGAGCTGCTCCTGCTGTCTGTCCATCTCATCTTGTCCTTTGTTGTCCTCCAGAATACTACGTGGTGGTGGATTCAGGAGAGGAGTCTGTCCTGCTGCCCTGTAGAACCAAACCACTCCTGCCTGGAGATGCTAGAGTGGAGTGGAGGGACAGAGGAGGCAGGAAGGTCCATGTGTATGAGAACGGTTCTGATCATCCTGAAGAACTTGACAAGATCTACAGAGACAGAACGAAGATGAAGAGAAACCTGCTGAGAACTGGAGACCTCAGTCTGACTCTGGAACACCCCACAGATGGAGACACTAACATCTACACCTGCATCGTCTCCAGAGGGGAGGAGAACATCCTGATGAAGAAACAAGTTGATCTCAGAGTCAAAGGTCAGTGGATTAACTCATTGGGTCAAAGGTCAGTGGTTTAAATCTCTAGGTCAAATGTCAGTGGTTTAACTCCTTGGGTCAAAGGTCAATGGTTTAAATCTCTAGGTCAAAGGTCAGTGGTTGTATTTCTCCAATCAGCTGATCAGGTGTGATCAATACTGATCAGAGGCTCCTTAGAAGCTGAAAGTGAAATGTGTGAGTTTCAGCTTCAGAGTCCCAGTAAATGTGATGTCATGACTCAGCATTTTTCCTGCTTTTACTGAACATAACAACACATTAGAATGAGTGAAGATGAGGAACCAGTGCAGGAGGCAGAGGTCCGGTCCAGACAGGGTCCAGTTTCCAGCTCCAAGTTTTCAGCACTTCTCCTGACAAACACTCTGATCCATGGAAGCATTGCTGGCATTGAAGGAGCAGCTTTGACCCGGTACCGGCTCCACTGCTGGAGGAACAGGACTGGACTTGGGTTCTGCTGAGTGTTGGTGAGCTGGGTTTAGAGGAGCAGCTGCTAACATCTTTGTGAGGATGAGAAAAAATACTCCTTCAGCCTCGGACCTGAACCTGAACCAAGCTTCTTCTGCAGAACTGTCTTCGTCACATTTGGACACACTGACCTGCTTCTGCTGATTTATTCTCAGCTCACAGGCTTCCAGACGTTCTGACAGGTTCTACACATGAACCTTTTCCAGGTCTAGTTGAACTGGCTTCTCCTTCTGGGCCAGAACTGATTCTGTTTCTGTGTTGCAGCTTGTTGGACTGTTTAGTATGTCTCAGACTCACCAAGCCTCAGATGGACACCAGGAACCTTGCTGGAAACTGATCTGGACCTCGACAGGTTCTTACAGCATCAGAAGTTTTCTTCCAAACAACCAATCATAGCAGCAGAACCAAGCAGACCCAGATCAGCTGTGGGAAGAGGAAATGCGGACCCTCACATGTTGGTGCCGCAAACACTTGATGCAGCATTAGAACCAGAACCCAGTGATATCTTAATGGAGTCTGGTTCTGCAGCAGCTTTAGAACCAGAACTAGGTAGTTTCTTCATGTATTCTGGTTCTACAGCAGCTGCAGCTGAACCCAGAGCAGCAGAATCATCTGGTGTCTGATCAACAGACCAATCAGCTCTGATCCATCGTCAGTGTGGAACCACCAAGTGATCCTTTAGCAGAGTGGGAGTGGGAAGTGATGATCTGGGTGGAGCTGACAGAGATGTAGAGATGTTCTGAGTGGAACCTGCTGCTGCTGCAGGAACCAGGAGGCTGGGAGGTGATGAAGGTGTGTGTCTGTGTGTTCATGGAGAACATGTGAGAGATGCTGAGTGGAGCCACCAGAGAGGACTGTTGTCCTGGAACAAAGACATGCTGGATGGAACTCTGCTTTTCTTCAAAGTTCCACTTTAGATCCACAGATGAAATGTGAGAAAGCAGAGCAGCAGCTGCACACTGCTGGTCAGCAGCAGCTGGACTAAAGATCCCAGCAGCATCAAGACTCTGATCCTCTGCAGCACCTTTCTGTTACCTTCTGCTCTCACCTGCTGCTGGCCTTCAGCTTTACCCACAATCCTTCAGTGATGAAGACCTGCTGATGGCCTTCAGCTTTACCCACAATCCTTCAGTGATCAAGACCTGCTGCTGGCCTTCAGCTTTACCCACAATCCTTCAGTGATGAAGAGCTGCTGCTGGCCTTCAGCTTTACCCACAATCCTTCAGTGATGAAGACCTGCTGCTGGCCTTCAGCTTTACCCACAATCCTTCAGTGATGAAGAGCTGCTGCTGCTGGCCTTCAGCTTTACCCACAATCCTTCAGTGATGAAGAGCTGCTGCTGGCCTTCAGCTTTACCCACAATCCTTCAGTGATGAAGACCTGCTGCTGGCCTTCAGCTTTACCCACAATCCTTCAGTGATGAAGACCTGCTGCTGGCCTTCAGCTTTACCCACAATCCTTCAGTGATGAAGACCTGCTGCTGGCCTTCAGCTTTACCCACAATCCTTCAGTGATGAAGACCTGCTGCTGGCCTTCAGCTTTACCCACAATCCTTCAGTGATGAAGACCTGCTGCTGGCCTTCAGCTTTACCCACAATCCCTCAGTGATGAAGACCTGCTGCTGGCCTTCAGCTTTACCCACAATCCTTCAGTGATGAAGACCTGCTGCTGGCCTTCAGCTTTACCCACAATCCTTCAGTGATGAAGACCTGCTGCTGGCCTTCAGCTTTACCCACAATCCTTCAGTGATGAAGACCTGCTGCTGGCCTTCAGCTTTACCCACAATCCTTCAGTGATGAAGACCTGCTGCTGCTGGCCTTCAGCTTTACCCACAATCCTTCAGTGATGAAGACCTGCTGCTGCTGGCCTTCAGCTTTACCCACAATCCTTCAGTGATGAAGACCTGCTGCTGGCCTTCAGCTTTACCCACAATCCTTCAGTGATGAAGACCTGCTGCTGGCCTTCAGCTTTACCCACAATCCTTCAGTGATCAAGACCTGCTGCTGGCCTTCAGCTTTACCCACAATCCTTCAGTGATCAAGACCTGCTGCTGGCCTTCAGCTTTACCCACAATCCTTCAGTCATGAAGACCTGCTGCTGGCCTTCAGCTTTACCCACAATCCTTCAGTGATGAAGACCTGCTGCTGGCCTTCAGCTTTACCCACAATCCTTCAGTCATGAAGACCTGCTGCTGGCCTTCAGCTTTACCCACAATCCTTCAGTCATGAAGACCTGCTGCTGGCCTTCAGCTTTACCCACAATCCTTCAGTCATGAAGACCTGCTGCTGGCCTTCAGCTTTACCCACAATCCTTCAGTGATGAAGACCTGCTGCTGGCCTTCAGCTTTACCCACAATCCTTCAGTGATAAAGACCTGCTGCTGCTGCCTCTACAGCTCCACTTCCTCTCTGTAGTTCTCTACCGCTCCTCTTCCTCTGTTGTTCTCTACAGCTCATCTTCCTCTGTTGTTCTCTACAGCTCATCTTCCTCTGTTGTTCTCTACAGCTCCTCTTCCTCTCTGTTGTTCTCTACAGCTCATCTTCCTCTGTTGTTCTCTACAGCTCATCTTCCTCTTTGTTGTTCTCTACAGCTCATCTTCCTCTGTTGTTCTCTACAGCTCCTCTTCCTCTGTTGTTCTCTACAGCTCCTCTTCCTCTGTTGTTCTCTACAGCTCATCTTCCTCTGTTGTTCTCTACAGCTCCTCTTCCTCTGTTGTTCTCTACAGCTCCTCTTCCTCTGTTGTTCTCTACAGCTCATCTTCCTCTGTTGTTCTCTACAGCTCCTCTTCCTCTGTTGTTCTCTACAGCTCCTCTTCCTCTCTGTTGTTCTCTACAGCTCCTCTTCCTCTGTTGTTCTCTACAGCTCCTCTTCCTCTGTTGTTCTCTACAACTCATCTTCCTCTCTGTTGTTCTCTCAGTCCATCAGGTGGAGGTGGAGGAGGGGGCGGAGTCTGTCCTGCTGCCTTTCAGAACAACACCTGGGCTGCCAGGAGATGCTGGGGCGGTGTGGTGGGACGGAGCATCAAGGGAGGTCCACGTGTATAAGAACGGTTCTGATCAGCCTGAAGAACCGGATGAGTTCTACTGGAACAGAACCATGATGAATGAAGACCCGCTAAAAGCTGGAGACCTCAGTCTGACTCTTATGAGTCCCACAAAGGAAGACAGTGGAGAGTACGAATGTAAAGTCTGGAAGGACAGAGAAGTACTGAGAAGGAAAAAAGTTCATCTCACAGTCAACGGTTTGTGGTTCTGTTTGTTCTTTCTCTGTTTCTGTTCTGTTTTAGGTTTTAATGGATCTTCTGTCTCCTCAGGGAGAGTTCAGGACCAGAACCAACCAGAGGACATCAGGACCCAAACCAGCTCCTCTGACCCAACTCCTCTGATGGCTGATCAATCAGTCTGATCTGTTCGTTCATCAATGATTTGTTCTTGATCCAATTGGAGATTGGTTCTGAGAGTCAGTGAAGGTTCTGCCTCTGGGTCCAGTCAGCAGACTCTGTATTGATCAGTATTAATGATTGAGAGCTTGAAGCTGGTTCTGGTAGCAGAATCAGGCCCAGAACCCTGATCCAGAACCAGCTTCCAGCTCCTGAGGAACAGCCTCTCCATCATTATTTTTCCTCAGTTCACATCCAGACCTAACCTGACTCTCGCCACATGTATGTCGCTCCGTCTAGCTCCACTCACATCCATCTGGGACACCTCCATAGGAATTGCCTTTACTGAAGGCTGGGCCTTATCAAAAATCCTTGCATATGATTGGATAAGCCACTTGTCTGTCATCTTTATCGACGTGCTATTTCAACCACTCACACCGAAGCTAACCCGTGACGCTGATGATAGCGACGCAGGAAGAAACAAAACTTTTTTTTTTTTAATGTGTTTGCGGCTCTAGTGGCACGCATTTTATTGACAGTGAGCTGACAGGAAGAGGGGGGAAGACAGGCGGCAAAGCGCCGCGGGTCAGAGTCGATCCCGGGCCGACCGCGTTGAGGACTAAAGGCCTCCTAACATGGTTCGCGCTAACCGCTCCCCCGGAAAACAAAACGGTCGGGAGAAGGGCGAAAACATGGTTTCCACCAACAAAAGCCTTCAGAGGCGTTCTCTGATGTTCTTTTAATGAAACAATATTAGGTAGATTGGACAACACGGAAGAAATAGCAGCATCAATGCTAACGCTTGCTTCCTCGACGAGCCGCCATTGCTATCAAAACAGTCTCACGTCATGGTCGCTTCTCCACTACGTCACATCTATGAAACTCCAGCCCTGCCCAGAGGCAGATTTTATCTTTATTTTACCATCCTGTAAATGTTCTGGTCCAGATTTTATCTGCTCTGTCTGCATGAAAACAGATTTCTCTCCTCTCTGCTGAGCATATCTGGATGTTTCAGGGTTTCTCTGAGAGCCTCTCTGCTGCTTCTCTACATCCACTCATTGTAATGTTGTCCTCTGTTGGATCAAACATGTCTGCTCCTCTGCTGGAGCTCCTGTGACCTTTGACCCCTGCAGCCTGAGCTTCATTAAAGCCTCATCATGGAGACGTGGGTGGTGTCTGTGTCAGATCAATGGCAGCTCTTCTTCACGCCGTGCCCACATTACAGAGACATAGTGAAGAACCAAAAACTGTAGAAGAAGTCAAACATCTGCTCCATTCTAGCTTTGTCTGAATCAAAGCCTAAAGCCTGTGAAGCAGACTGAAGGTGTTCTGCTGTAATCTGGTCTAAAGCACATGTCAGCCAGCCTGTTGCAGCCTGATCAGCTCATGCTCCATAATAATCACTGAGCTCTCATGGTGTCCACATTAAACATGTGAGCCAGTTAAATCTAGATGATGATGCTGTGGCCATAGTTCAGCAGTATGTCTGACCCTCAGCCTCCATCTGTAGTTCAGGGTGGAGACAACCTGAAATCTTCACTGTTTACTTCCTTCCAGGAATCATTCAGATTATTGCTTAGCAGCTTCTGAGCCGTCAGCTCAGCAGTGTCATGGTTTAGGTTTTGTCTGGTTTCTTTTCGTGTCATTTTTGCAGTTCACTCGGCTCACCTTCCTTCAGCAATTAGTCACACCTGTCTGGACACTAATTAGCCTTCATTCTCGTCACCTGTCAGGCTCCCTTTATAAACTCACCTCTGTTGTTTTCTCGTCGCTGGCTCGTAATGTTTGTTCCTGACCATCATGCCTGTCTGCTCCAGTTTCCCCGCCTTGGTTCCTGTCTCGTCAGGTTTGGGTTTTGTTTGGCTGCGCTGCTAACTTTTGATGACTTTGTCTTGGTCTCGTTCCTTGTTCCGCAGCAGCCCAGCTCCACTTTGCCTTGGGATTATTGCTCATGTTTTTGGACTCTGTACCTGCCAGCAGCCAGCTCTTGCATCCTTCACCTCCGACTGGTAAACTCTGGTTTCTCATGTCACCACCATCCACCTGCAATAAACTGTCTTAACGAACTCCTCTGTGTGTGCGTGCTGTGTCCGGGTTCATCCACAACAAAATCATGACAGTACGAGCCAGCCAAAGGATGAACTCGAGCACACACAGAGTCATGATGCAAGAGCTGGCAGGATCCGCTCTGGGAAGGATATGCTCCGCCTCGACCCGGGATCTCCAGGAAGGTCTTCGTCTCGCCGGACTCACAGTTCTGCGGCTTCCGCCTCTGGTTTCGTCCCGCCTGGGTCGCTGAGTTGCGACGCCACGCTTCTGGTTCGTCTGCCGGGGTCGCATCCGTGTCTGATTTCTTCTTTTTTTTCTTGTGCTCCATAGGTTCCTGCGCTATTCGGGTTCCTGCGCTCATTAAAGGTCCCGGCGCTCATTAAAGGTTCCTGAGCTCCCTAGTTAAAAGTAATGTTATTTTGTCTTAGTCCTAGCGTTCATTATTTTGCCTTTGTTTTGAGTTATTTTTTGGTCCTTGTGTTTTGAGTTACTTAACATTCCTTAGTTTTAGTGTATTTCAGTGCTTCTTAAGAGTTCCTTAGTTTCGGTCTTGCTTTGTGTTCTAGTTCCTACTTTAGTGTACTTGTTCCTGCCCCAGTTATCAATTTCCCCCCCCCCCCCTTGTGACACGTAGATTTTCTAGTTTCTGTCTCAGCCCTGTAGTTCCTGTCTTCGTTCTCAAGTTCCTGCTTTAGTCCTGTAGCCTTATTGTTTCTGTCTTGTGTCTAGTCCCTGCGCCGTCTGGGTTCCTGCGCCATCTGGGTTCCTGCGCTGTATGGGTTCCTGCGTTGGATGGGTTCCAGCGCTCTTAAGGGTCCCTGCGCTCTTAAAGGTCCCTGCGCTTATTTAGGTCCCTGCGCTTGTTAGGTTCTCTGTTTGTTCTGGTCTCCCCTAGTTTCCCTGTTCTAGTTCCCCGGTGTCTCTGTTCTGTTCTCCTAGCCCTCTAAGTTCTTGTTGTTCTCGTGTTTAGGCGCCGCCAGAGCCCTCCGGCGTTCCAAGTCGCCGGCTGAGCCCTCTGGCGCGCCCAGCCTGTCGTTGCCTAGTGCATGCAAGTCGCCGCCAGAGCCCTCCGGTGGTTGTAAGTCGCTGTCTGTGCCCTCTGGCGCGCCTGGCCTGTTGCTGCCTAGCTCACCCTCTGGTTCCTGGTGTTTACGTTTATCTCGGTTCCCCGGCGTGTTTAGACGCCCTCTGTTCTTGTTCCCTGGTTTGTTAAGATGCCCCTTGGTTCCCTGTGTTCTCTAGCCTTAGGTCCTCCGTGTTCTTGACCTTTTGGTTCCCTGTATTCTGTGGTCCTTTGGTTCTCTGTGTTCGCTGGCCCTTTGTTCCCTCAGTTTTCAGTTTTGACTCCACTTTGCCTTGGGATTATTGCTCATGTTTTTGGACTCTGTACCTGCCAGCAGCCAGCTCTTGCATCCTTCACCTCCGACTGGTAAACTCTGGTTTCTCATGTCACCACCAACCACCTGCAATAAACTGTCTTAACGAACTCCTCTGTGTGTGCGTGCTGTGTCCGGGTTCATCCACAACAAAATCATGACAAGCAGATTCTCATTCTTCCTGTTAAAGTGAAGCTGAGGAGCTTCTGGTTTTAGATCTGCTGGTTTTTATCTGACATGTGATCAGATTTTATTCTCACATTAACCTCGTCTCTAGAAGTTTCTCTGTTGGTCGGTGTCCTTGAAAACATGTTTGGTTCCTGACTGGGTCATAAATAAAGGCCGGTTCTGAGGTTCTAAGGTGAATTAGTTTAACTCCTCCTGGAGTCACGGCGTAGATCCCAGTGGGGGACAAACGGGCCCCATCTGTGAAGAAATACAGAATAAAAAGGTCCAGAAACTTTGGGAGAAACTGTTCTCCCTGAAAGAAGAAGAGACCCAGAGGCTCCTGTTGCTGAGGTTCTGCTGGTTCTGGTCCGTTCTAACCTGCTTCCTCCACCCCCCTCACTCATCATGTGTCTCTCAGGGTCTCTAGAGCAGCCGTGTGAGATTTATATTTTTATTCTTTTTCTCTGGAGGAGAACCTTCAAGGTTCAGCTGATTAACCACAGCGCTCCCTGGTTCCTCTGGATAAGGAGGACCAGCCTTGGGTCAGAACGGGTCTCAGTCAGCAGGTTGATCCACATTTCAGCAAACGTGGGGCGGCTCTAAAGGCCAGTAGAACCACAGGACATCTGTTCTCCTCCAGGTCCTGCAGGATGTCTCAGGAAGCCGGTGGAACCAGCAGGGTTTCATGTGTGGTGGGGAGCTTTGGCTCCAGAGTCCTGGACTGACTCCATCAGAGAATCCTGTCTGGTGGAAGAGGCTCAGACAGGTGAGTTCTGCTCAGGTGGGTGAGGCCGCCTCCCTGCAGCCCTGAGACCTGAGCCAGGAGCTCTGGACTGTCCTGCTTTGATCCTGGAGATCTGACTCCAGCAGGAGCTGCAGAGGAGCAGCAGACCGTCACCACTGAGGAAGAGGAGGAGGAGGAGGAGGAGGAGGAGGAGGAGGAGGTCAGTCACCAGCAGGAGGTTCCTGGGCTCTGCACAGAGATGACAGCTTGTCTCTACTAGTGAATCCTGAAACCAGGAATCTAACAAAGGAAGGAGGAAAGTCTCTGGCTGCAGGAGAACCAGCAGCAGAAGGTTTCCAGAAGGACTGAGAGCAGTTTGCAGGAACGGACCTCTGCTCACAGGAGAAGAGATGAAGCAGAACCCTTTAACCCACACAGCAGAATGAAGGTGGTGATGAAACCTGAAGGAGGAACGTCTCCTGCATCTAGGAACATGTTCTCCAGACAGAGTCAGACCTGTTCATCACTGCTAGTAACCATGACAACGTTACATCACTATGACCGAGGGCGTAACCATCCTCTCAGAAGGAGGGGGAGATGTTTCTGAAGCCTGCTGACTGATTTATCATCCTCTCTCCTCTCCAGATGCTGAGGAACCACAGAATGACCAGCAGCAGCAGTGCAGCACCTGCTGACCAACTTTAGTTCTTTAAATCACTAAAATCTAAAGTTTAAGCTGCCAGTCTGTGGTTGAGATGATACAATGAGCCTCTGACATCTACAAGGAGAGTAGGCAGATCATTAGGAGCTAAATAAAAACACTCTACATGAGATGTTTGATGATAAAAAACATTCCTGTAAGCAGATTATTACTTATCACACTATAAGGAATGGGAGTGACAAGGTAACAGGGCTGTGAGCCTCATAATTTAATTTATTGGCATGAACATAGAAAGTGACCCTAAAACACTAAAAAATCCACATTTAGTCAGATGTAGCACACGTGCTAAATTAATCACGATAAAGAATAATGATGTTTCCCTGCTTTAATAATTTAAATAAGGCAGAAGTCAAATAATATCTGATCTAAATATTTAACAATCAAAGGATCAGCCTCCTGCTGTCTCTGTCTGCAGGCTCTCCTCTGAGTGCTGCAGCTCTCTATCCTGACTCATGGCCTTCTCCCTGGGTGACCTTTGACTACACAATAAAATATTTTAGAGGTTTGGGTCACTCTTAATAAAACATATTCATGCTGCTCACCTACCTGTAATTCCCCAGACTGCAGCTGCAGATAAAAGCTAAACCTTTGATCTTGTGTGATAAAACTCTATGAAGCATTCATGTTGATCGGTACTAAAAGTTCCAGCACTGCCCGGTTCCAACACGGGTTCCTTTTGGGTCCCACTTTACGTGCTTACAGAAATAGGTCCTCTGTGTTTTGTTCACATTTTCATATGATGGGTCATCTTGTTTTGTTTTGATGCCGACGACGCCATCATCAAAAAAAAGAGAGGAATGTTATAAAAAACATTATTCTGAAGTCACTATGGCCTCACGCCACTCGGACAGAGGAGGCCTGCAGACATGATGGCTGTGTATAAGATCCACTGTTTGCTGATTGCAAGGCCGAATGTTGCAGCTGCTGGGGGATACTGATTGTTACGATAGACTGTCTTTGTTTTGTCTCAAGCCAAGGCCACTGTGTAGTATTAGGGAGAGCCGAAAGCGAGACAGGCAGAGACAGGGCAGACGCAGACTGCAGCGGGACCGTGGGGTGCGATTACTTTCCATCCATGTGATCTCTGCTCTGTTTCTCAATAAAAGTGCTGGAACGTCATCACCGCCGTCTCTTCATTTAGTAAAGGGTGAATAAGAAACAAGCACTGACCACTGATGCAGCAAAGTTCACTAAACTGAAGGTTTTTATTTTAATAAAGCAGCAGGTAAGATTTAAACACTAGTGCTGAACAGTGAAAGGTCAGCAGCCTAGCCTATAAACAATAGTTTAAAGAGGAGTTTAGTCTCACTGTGAGGAACTAAGGGTCAAAACTGATTCAGTGAAACAAAGGTGAATAATAAAATAATCAATGAATTATTGGAAATTTTAAAATATGGTTAACAAAGAGCCAATGGAAAGGAAATGTAACGCTAAAATGTCCTTTAATTCAGATTTAGCGTATTCTGCATAAACTCAAAATCTAAATTCTGAAATAAAAATATTGAAATCATTGTTATATTATTTAACTCTGTTTAACCTGGTAAAATCCTGTTGAGTTTAAGAATGTATTATGTCAATATAACCAATGCATTAAATAGTCAGTAAATTAAAAATTAAGTGGGGTTGAATGATACAGCAGTGGCAGTTCAGTGCTGCAGTAGCTCCTGCTGCATGAAGGAGGTAAAATTATTGTCCCAGGTTTTAAACTGCTGACTGAGAAACAAAGCCGCGTTTAAGCATTAACTGAATGAACTACCAGTTCCGTCCACCAGGGGGCAGCATCACAGCAGCGCCTCGCTGAGTGGGTTCAGCCAAACTCTGCAGGCCGTCAGAGCAAAGCAGAGGAAATGTGTTTGTTACTCCACACACAGCAGCAACTGAAATATTTACTCCTTTTTTCACTAACCTCCATCTTTAGACCTTTTAATCAAATCCAGATATGAACAACATCTGGTTCCTACCAGCTCTCCAGATGTTCCTAGAAGGGTAGGAACTAGAACCTGAGCGCTCAGTCAAAGGAACCATTCAGAGATTCTGAGGAGGAACTGTAACCCAGAGGTAACTAGAGTTACTCTTTGGTGCGTTCAAGGTGCATCGTTTTTTTTTTTTTTTGCACTGTTGCGACAGTTTGCAACAAGTTACGGCAGTTTTGCGACAGTCTGGCGGTTTGCTGCCCCGAGTGAAAATCGCGGGCTTTAAGCAACGTAGGAGATACCAGAGCAACGCATCTGTTCTCGTCCAGTTCACAACTGTGACTTTTCATTGTTAGGTGAGCAATAACATGTTCTGGGTAACGTTATTAATGTTAATAAGGCTGAGTTTAATGGCCGAATTAAAGATATGTATTTCTTGAAGGGATGTAATGTTTTATATGTCTGTTAAATGTGGCAAAAAGGTAACGGAATGCTAATCCCAGCCATGTTGTGGAACAGTGTTATTTCATTTTATAAATGTTGATTTCTTTATGCTGTTCCGTTGCTATATATATATATTTTAATGGACAGTCTGGCGGTTTGCTGCCCCGAGTGAAAATCGCGGGCTTTAAGCAACGTAGGAGATACCAGAGCAACGCATCTGTTCTCGTCCAGTTCACAACTGTGACTTTTCATTGTTAGTGGCGGCGGTCACGGAGACACAACAGAGGGAGAGAGAGCGACCAAAGCTACGGCGGTCGGTGGACACGGGTGAGAGAGGGAGAGAGAGAGTGCTAGGCTGAAGTGCCCCGCTGCTCACGGAGGACGTCTGGAAATTTCTCGATTATCCTGCAGGCAACACACAGACATATTCCCCAACTCCCCTCTGCAATACATACACATGAACACTGCCTAAAAAAAGAGCTCTAATTTGTTTTATTTTGCTGGCCAGCTTTTATTTTATTTTATTTTTGAAAGGACAGTTAAGAGCCCTTTTTGTTGGACTCCTGAACGGGTGAACTATTATTATTTTTTTTTTGAGTAGATACTCCAGAAGGGAAGGACACTATTTCCTGAAAATTAAAATTACCGGAGTTATCTCCTTTGCTTGAAGATTTTAAGTTGTTCTGTGAATTACAGCGCTGGATGTCATTATAAGGTCCTTATCCACAATATTGTTTTATTATTGTGTATTAATAAATGTTAAAGGATACTGAGGTGTGGTGTATTTCTGTTCCAGAAATATATTAATAAATTCTGGTTGATAGTAAACTGCTATCAGGACTCTGAGTATCTTGGTTTGGTTACAGAACCAGCAGTTGGATACATTTAGAACCCCAGTCTGTCTGCAAGAACCTTTCTAACTGGACCTCATGTTCCCCTGGTTCTCCACAGACCCAGTGAACACAGTGGAGATGTTCCTTTCGTCTGTAGCTGATGTCAGACTGCAGCGCTGAGCTTAACATGGTTCTAGTGTTAAAGGTGAAGCTGCTGATAGCTGCTCTGATCAGCCGTTCATTTATCTACTGATTACAACGATCTAAAGACCAGAACCATGGATCTAAAGACCAGAACCATGGATCTAAAGACCAGAACCATGGATCTAAAGATTAACATGGTTCTAGTGTTAAAGGTGAAGCTGCTGATAGCTGCTCTGATCAGCCGTTCATTTATCTACTGATTACAACGATCTAAAGACCAGAACCATGGATCTAAAGACCAGAACCATGGATCTAAAGACCAGAACCATGGATCTAAAGACCAGAACCATGGATCTAAAGATCAGAACCATGGATCTAAAGATTAACATGGTTCTAGTGTTAAAGGTGAAGCTGCTGATAGCTGCTCTGATCAGCCGTTCATTTATCTACTGATTACAACGATCTAAAGACCAGAACCATGGATCTAAAGATCAGAACCATGGATCTAAAGATTAACATGGTTCTAGTGTTAAAAGTGAAGCTGCTGATAGCTGCTGCTGGTTCGGGAGGATCGTTTACTGTCTGATCAGCCGTTCATTAATCTGCTGATTACACAGGATCTAAAGATCAGAACCATGGAGCAAAGACCAGAACCATAGATCCAAAGCATGAAGACGTTTCTTCCTCTCCAGGAAGCTCTCTCAATTCAAAAAGTCTGGAGTAATGTGGAGCATCAAGTTTTATACTACTGCCCAACAAAGGCCTTGTAATGGCTTAGATAACATGCAGATTCAACAGAAACAGGTCCACCCCTTAGTAATGGGCGGTCGTTAAAGTCGTGAAACGAAGATGGTTCCTATAATCTGCACGTTTTCTAAGCAATTTCTCATACTCACGCATTTCTCCAAGGGTGTCTTTCCCAAAATGGCGTGCATTAAACTGGTGAAGATTCTCAGTCATCCAGGTCATGGTCATGTTTTTTCAATTAGAAAATAGTCTAATTGTTATGGAACAGGACGTCCTGAGGTGAGGAACAGCAGGAACAGGAGGATTTAAAATGGAATATAGTGATCAATGTGTAATGATTGGTGAGCATCAACTCTGTGACGTCATGGCTTTGCTACCCAGCAGATGCTGATGCTCTCACTGCTGCCCTCTGGAGGATGCTGCTGGTGCTGCTAAGAGTCTATTTAGGTTTTCTTTGAATCTGCCTCCAGGTTTCTCTCCTCAGCAGCTCAGGGTCCACCGGTACAGTCGGTTCTTAAGCCCCATTTACCCTTTATAGAGCATTTGATTTTCTGTAGAATGTGTTTATGCTGGAAACTCTGCTTCATTTAGGATTTGTACAGCAATTCATAAAGTTGGTTCTAATTTCATATAAAGGAATAAATCTTTGTTTCTTTTTTAAGGGAAACTACTGTAGGATTGAGATTAAAAGAGGTTTAAGGTCAAGATATTGATGCTTCCTGTTATCATTTATCCATATAATGAATGGGCAAAATTATTATTTGAACTAATTGAAAATGTGTGAACCCTCCCATAAAACTACAGATTTGTTCTGCTTTAAAATCCCCAGTTTTATTTTTTATAAAATGGGTGAAATTAATTTTCTCTTACGCTTTCAGCTGTAATTGTTTGCAAGTCAAACTCTCAGCGTTTCATCAGCAAATTCAATTTTTTTGGAAATGAATTCACAAACATAACTTCACATAACATCCAAACATATATCAGCACTTGCTTCAGATCCAGTGGACATACAGACCCAGAGATTAACTTTAGTATCAAAGCTGTCCAGCAGCAGTTCAGGCAGCTGAAGCCTCATAAAGCTGCAGACCCAGATGTTTTAAATTAAAGTTTGTGCTGAGCAGCTTGGAGCAGTTTTTCATCTGTTTTTGCTGTTCCTGTCTGCAGCTACAATACCTGTCTGGTGGAAAACCTCATCAGGCACCAATCCCTGAGAAATCTGGTGTCAGCTCTATGTTGGATAATCTCAGGCCTATTGAGCTGACGTCGCTGTGAAGTGCTGTGGCCCTTTGGAGGCTATGAAGTCAAAAACTAAAAACCTTTATTGGACATGATGGCCTTTGTCAGTGTGCCGGGTGACCAGCAGCAGCTGACGCTGAGTAGAAATGTTGTTTCTTCAGCCTGGATGGAGACAAAGCTCCTGATTTCTTCAGTGAGTCTCTCTCAGAACTGACAGCATGCAGTCAAGGAGTTCATTCTGCACAGTCTCAGATGTTCCTGTAAACACAGCGGCTGTCTGCAGGAGCTCATGTAGAGCTGCATCCAGTGATGCTACAAAATCCACCAATCCTCTAAAAACACCTGGATTTTCTGAGCTCTCACTCATCAGTGCTACGCAGGGCATGTTAAAACAAACCACAGAACTTTATACCGTCTATCATTTTTGATAGAATGGGTCTTTTCATTTTGGCAAACATGGCTCATCGCAGGGGATTTTCTACATGAATCCCGGAATGTTTATGTGTTTTTGCCTTTTTTGAACAGTGCTTTAAATCAGTCATACCTGTCCTGATCCATGCTGGGTCAGATGCTGGAGAAGGAGGCAGGGAAAGCAGAATAAAGCATTATTCTCACTAAACGCCGTTAGCCAAGCCTTGCTGCAGAACCAGGAAAAAGACAAAGTGTATCGTCTTCCTGTCTAATAAATCTAATAAATAATTATTATATTTAGCTGATCAGGTCTGACCTGTTGCACCTCTAACTTCTCCTGATAAGTTCTCTCAAAAGGTGTGTGCTTGAGTGACACTTTTTATAATTTCTAATTTCTGTCCAGCCGTCTCCAACTCCCGTGGTTCGACCTGTCATTCCAGTAAACTTTATACCAGACGGCTGTGACGTCAGCCCTGAGGTCCCCCCATGGAGGAAGGGTGTGGTCAGCTCTGGGCGTAGGAGCGGTGCTTCCCTGGATGGTCCTGTCTGCTGCATTGAAGAGGAGCTGCTGCATGTTTATAACCTGAGGATTTCAGCTGATGTTGTGGAGAACAGCTTCATTAACATGACCATTTCTGGAAGCAGCCTTGTTGTTTCAGCTGATGAATCCATGGCTGAAGCT
The DNA here is from genome assembly GCA_037039145.1 of Fundulus diaphanus. Lineage (NCBI taxonomy): Eukaryota > Metazoa > Chordata > Actinopteri > Cyprinodontiformes > Fundulidae > Fundulus > Fundulus diaphanus. The sequence continues at coordinate 53,118,210 of CM073131.1, forward strand.
ACAGATGATCCATTAATCCCAGAGAGCTGAGCTGCATTCCGCAGATAATCAGAACCGATTGTTAACTTGAAGTGTTTCCAGACGGCTCAGCTAGAACTGGGCCGACACAGCAGCCAGAGTCCATTAAGAACAAAGAAGAGGCAGCAGCGCTGAGCTCAGAATGCTCTGTACAGAGGATCCTGGCAGCAGAACCAGAAGATCCGATCAGAACCACTTTTACCCCCCCCCCCCAGGCACTCATCCTTTTTTGTGAGATTTTAGTTACGTGTCCCTATTTAAACAATATGTTTACATGTTAAACAAGAGACAATAAAATTCTGGATTAAGCCATACAGCTCCTCACCTGGGGTTTTCCGATAACAATTTAATCCATCTCTGATGTTTATGTTTAGAAACAACTTGAACACAGAGAGCCAGTGGTGACACCCACAGTGAGGCTGACAAAGCCCAGAGAGAAGGCTTCAGCTCCACTAAGTGGGATGAGCTGTGGGATCCTCATGGAGACTGGGACCAAATAACAGAATGCGTCACAGATCACAACAACCTCTGTGTGGACTCCACTGTTTCTCTTATGAAGGTGAGATGTTTCTACAACACCAAGCCCTGGATAAACCCCGAGATAAAATCTTTGCTGAGGGAGAAAAAAGGGCTTTCAGGTCAGAAGATAATGAAGAGTTGAGGGATGTGCAGAAAAGACGTAGGAGAAAAATCAGAGAAGGAAAGAACAGAAACAGGAAGAAAATAGAGTCACAGCTGCAGGAAAACATTATCAGTGATGTCTGGAAAAGCCCAAAAACACCTCAGGTCATAAAACAGAACATCCAGGCTGTAGGTCACTTGAAATGGGTCAATGAGCTTCCCCAGCCGTGGAAAGCCCAGCTGTGGAAAACCTCCTGTGTGGCACCAGTACCCAAGATCACCACCCCAAAGACCTCAGCAGCTACAGGCTGGTAGCACTAACATCACACCTGATGAAGACCCTGGAGAGGCTGATCCTCAACCATCTTTGCCTCACTCGTTCACCCCAGAATGTGAGGACACAGGGCTATGGCTATGACAGCTGCTCTGCAGCATAGGAATACCATGGGGAACAATGCAGACATCTCCATCAGCTGTCTTTTAGTCAGGGCTAGTTTTGATCATTTTAATGTGACTTTTATCAATATTTATTTATTATTGCATAAAAAAAAGACTTTTCTAGAAGAAACTGGGGAGAGGCTGAGGTATGGTGGGTCTGAGGATTACGTTTTTATAGGAGGAGATTTTAATTGTACAGAGGACGATTCTTTAGATCGTAATCATGCAGAGCTTCATGTAGCAGCTCAGCGCGTTCTGCAGCAGCTGGTCTCGTCTCACGGCCTTTAGACGTATGGAGGATACAGGCTCCAGGCAGTACACCTGGTCCCACATAAAAGAAAACCACATTTCAGTAGCTCGTCTTGACCGGTTTTATTGTTTTAAACAACATTTTAATGTGTTTAAAACGTGCCAGATTTTACCAGTAGGTTTTACGGATCATTCCCTGGTTTGATTTATTTATTAGAAACATTTTACCTAAAAGCGCTTACTGGCATTTCAACTCAGTTTTAACTTATGAGTAGTAGTTTTAAGGAGACTGAGCTAGGGAGACTTGAAGGAGATTCTGAGTTATTTTTGGACTGGTTTTAGACAGAGAAAGAGTAATTTTAGCTGTCTGCAACAGTGGTTGGACAAAGGAAAAGTTCAGATAAAACTGCTGTGTCAACAGCACACTGTTAATGTTACTCGTGACCTCACTGGATCTATTAAGGATCTGGAGATGAACTGTCTTCTTCTCACAAGGGAGTGGTGGCCTAGTGGTTAGAGCAGCTTGCACTCAGAGAAGGATGCAAGTACCCGGTTTGATCCCCACTACCTGTACTCTGGGTCCCTGAGCAAGACCCCTGATTGCTCCCCGGGCGCCGCACATGGCAGCCCACTGCTCCCCAAGGGATGGGATAAATGCAGAGGTGAATTTCTTCATTGTGAGATGAATAAAGTATCAATTATTATTAGTGCAGGATGTCCACACAGCCCACCAAGGAGTGCATTCCCGGAAGGCATCGATGGCACTGTAGAATTCTACAAGACCTATTGGGATATCTTAGCATGAGACCTGTTAGATGTCTTTAATAAGCGCCTGACAACCGGTTTGCTCCTGCTGTCTTGCCGCAGGCCAGTCATCACTCTTCTTCCAAAAAAGAGAATCTGCCGGAGATCAAGAACTGGTGCCATGTGTCCCTTCTCTGCACCGATTATAAGATTCTCTCCAAGGCTCTGGCAACCAGGATGGGAGGAGCAATGGAGCAGGTCATCCACCGAGAACAAACCTACTGGGTCCCCAGCAGGTCAATGGTGGACAACGCCCACCTGATTTGAGATGTTTCAGAAGTCTCCAGTTCATTGGGTTTGCAGACAACTTTGGTCTCACTTGACCAAGAAAAGGCTTTTGAGCACGTCAAGCACAGGAAGAGTTTGGGTTTGGTGTGAGTTTTATAGCCAAGATCCAGGTGTTGTAGAGTAACATAGAGTGTGCTGAAGATCAACGGTAGCCTGTGTGCTCCACTTAGAGCAGTGGTCGCCAACCCGTCGATCGCTATCAACTGGTAGATCTTTGAAACATTCCCTGTAGATCCCGATGATAGAATAGACCAGGGATGCACGAGCTGCCACTAGGGGGTGTGTGAGCTGAAATATGTAATGGCGTCTGACGGTGTTTTTTCCCTACACCATAAAGACGTGTAAATAAACATTTGCTTTGTGAAAATTAAAATCAAAAACTGCAAATTTGATAAATAAATAAAATGTATTGACATGAAAAAGTCTTGTTCCACGCTTCATTTTAAGATGAAGTTATCTTCTTCTACGCATTGTGCTTCATATGTGCGCCCAGCTTGTGCCTCTACTTCATTCATTCTCGCCACTGATCTCTATAGAGATCAGTGATTCTCGCAAATATGCTCAATTGGCTGAAACCAGGGAATCGGAGGCAACAGACGAGAGAATTGCAACGGATCTTGGAGAAGACAAATTTCTCTCCATCTCTCTCCTCGCGTTACATCGTGTACGTCAGTAAAGGGAAAATTGAATTAGGGCCGAAAGTTTTATTTACAAGATTAAACTGAGTGTCACAGTCTCTCTTTGGATCGTGCAGCGCCTCCAAACAGCGGCTCATGGTGCCGTGACTCTGAACCTCTACCAGCACTGACGCGCATGACTCGCCCACCCCGCTGCAGCCTCCGCTGCTGGTGGGGGGGGGGGGGGGGGGGATATTAGTGGTAGACGCAATTTCTAGACTATTATCACAGAGCTGCAATACGTTTCATTGTGATTCAGACAGGCGCAGTTCATTTTAAAGATGCGGTTCTAGCGCGTATTCAGACAGGGACAAACCGGCGGTGGGGCTGAGGGGAGCTGAGGTGTTACCATGGGCGTGTCTACCTGCTGAATGTAACCGCTGTAAAAGTTTTTATTTCTCTGATTAATAACATCTCTATGGACCGCTCTGTTATTGACACTCTGGTCTGGTCTGCCAAAGCTGTCTCACTCTCTCTCTCTCTCTCTCTCGCTCTCTCTCTCTGACACAAATCAAATTAAAGTTCTTCGTGTTTGTATCTTGCGACGTAAATTGTGAGTCAGACTCAGATTAAGAAGCTGGTGCACGAAATAAACAAAGTGAGAACACACACATGTAGATCATCAGAGTTTAGTCCGTGAATGCACCAGGATGGTCGCTTGAGAGACGTTTCAGGTTGTGGAGGTGTGGCCGATCTGAGCGTCTCTTTCTTTCTCTGAGCCACTGATGCACCTGAAAATCCTCAGGATTCGGTTGTGGATTTTGCAACTTTATTGCAGTTGATTGAAGCTGATGTGTTGATGTGAAGCTATGGCCAGTTTGATATGCTTCTTACAATGTTTTCTTTGTTGCATTAATTTGTCCAGTTGGACCAAAACATTTTATGTAATTCTAAAACAGTTGATTTCTGAGTTCATTCATGAATAAAAGGCTTCAAGTTTGAAGTAGAATCTGGGCTATTTTTCTTGCAACGCCTCTACAGGCAGATCTTGCTTCCCACCAAAGTGGAGGGCGGGGATCTTGGGCTTAAAAAGGTTGGAGACCACTGACTTAGAGTGTGTAGAGGTGTTCAGGAGGGCTGTGCGCTCTCTGGGATGCTCTACTCGCTCTTCCTGGAACCCCTCCTCAGTAAAATACGCTTGAGTGTTAATGGTCTGGTTTTACCTGGTTTAACAGTAATGTGGTTTTATCCACCTACGCAGACGATGTTGTAGTTTTTATGAAAGACCAAAAGGATGCTGACATGCTACGTAATATCACCTGTCTGCTGCAAGGGTGAACTGGGGAAAGAGTGAAGCCTTGGCGTTTCAGAACAGTCTTTTTAGGGGATAAAACTTTGCTACAAAAGAACTGGGAAAATGTCGAGCAAAAAATTAAGAACCAACTGGTTAAGTGGAGATGGATACACGCCCAGCTGTCTTACAGAGGCAGGGTGTCACGATGCAGTTGTGGCACAAACTTCATGTTTTAGACCCACCACCAGTTATGAAAATACAGTCTGAGATGGTGGAGTTTTTTTGGAAGGGTTTACATCGGGTGCCACAATCTGTTTTGTCTTTATCAAGAGAGGAGGGGGGACAGGGCCTTGTCCACCTGGCCAGCAGAACAGCTGCTTTCCAGCAAGCTGCATTTAAAGATGCGTGAGCAGCTTGGGAGTGGACGCTGCACTGTTCTTAACACATTTCAGCTTTTTAAAGTTAAAAAGGTTTGCTTGGTTTTTATCAGAGGGTTTTTAAGTCATGTGCTCTTTTTACGTTATACAGACCCCAAACGTATAATTCTCTGCATTGGCTTTTAGGATAACCTCTGGTGTGCGGAGTGAGACAGTACATGTTAGAGGCGTTGTGCAGGTCTGGCATAGCGACCGTGAGAAAGCTGTTGGAGGAAGCCGGACCGAACTCCGACAACATCCAGGCAGTGGGTTCACTGCTGGGGGTCCGGTCTGCCAAGCTGATACGGCGCTTCCCCGATCGGGTGAAGGAGAAGATGACGGCTGAGGAAAGATGTCTCCTGATGTTGCATTCTACAGGACAACGTGAGCCTGACCCAACAGACCCATTCCCACATGTCCACATGGACCCTGATTTCGCTGAGGACAGTGGTCCTCTGCTATGTAACATGGCCCCCAAGATGATTTTGTGCAGCACAAGACCAAAAGTGCTGTACAAGATCAACATAAAAGTAATGAATAAATGGACCGTGAGAGACAGACCTGTCAGCGTGTGGGAGACGAGCTTGGAGGACAGAGGCCCCAGTGGAGGACTCTTTCCAAGCCTCTGATAAGGAAACGGACTGGTGACCTTCAGTAGAGAATTTTCACGATGCTATTGCAATGAACTCCTTTTTATCGGTTATCAGTCCACAAGTTTTAAACGCATGTCCCTTCTGTAGCTCATCTGAGAGTGTTTTTCATTTTTTATGGAATGTGTTAGATTGACAGCCATTTTTAGTCTATTGATGATAATTTTTAGCCTTTTTGGCGTGGTTGTTACCAATGCTGTTTTTATTAACGGTGTGCACTGAGGCAAAATCTCAAATTTTAAATGTTTTAATTGCAGAAGCCAAGATGGCCATCTACATATTTTTAAGAGACAAGTTGCAGGCCTGACCTCATCTTGATGCTGTGGCTCTGTGGAAGTGCAACGTCAGGGCCAGAATTAGACTGGAGTTTCACTTCCACAGAGCCACTGGAAACTTGAATGACTTTGTACAACTGTGGGGTTTTAAGGGGGTTTTATATACAGTTTGGGACCAGAATGAACTAAAATACAAGCAACTGAAGTAAATATTTATTTTTCTGATCATGGTTCCGATCATGTTTTCAAAAGTGTTTTGTTAACTTATTATACCAATAAATGTTTTGATAAAATCTAAAAAAAAAATCTTCATTGTTTTTTAACAGCGAATCACAAACAACATTTTCACGTGCATATCGCCACCTACTGTACGGGAGTGTGTAACGCTTTGTGTTACATTCTCAAAAAAGTATATATATAAAAATAAATAAATAATGAAGAATATAATATGGATTAAGCCTGTATGTTAAGATATATAATTAGCACTTTATATCTTTCTCTTATCTTTTCATTAATAACTAATATTCCTTCCAAGTTCCATCCCATCCCAACTCATACATCCTATAGGATGAGTTAATTGATTTCTGTATTCTATAGTAATGTCTTCCTTTAGTATCAGTGTCCCATTTCTACTGCCATATATCCCTCACTACTGATTGGTTATTTGGCCTCACCCTTTCTAAACAGAACATTCATTGGTTCATCATTTTTTATTTTTTTGCTCTTTTTGCAATCTCACCTGGATTTTCACTTCCCTCTACACCTGCATCTGCAGGAACCCAGCAGAATTGCACATCAATTCCAGCTCTTTGTATTCTTAAAAGTAATGTAAATATTTCCATCAACAAATCACTTCTTTCTGTTTCTTTTTAAATCAAACTGTTTAATGCTGCAGAGTCTGAGCGAATGACTGCCATATCATCTTTTACCTCTTCAATCTGCTGAAACCCTAAAATTACAGCAGTTATTTCAGCTGTAAATGCAGACACTTTATCATTAATTCTTTTACATATACTTTCATTAAAGTCAGGCATGAACACACCTGAACGCACATGCCCATTCCCTGGATCTTTCGAGTCATCAGGAAATAATGTCAGATATTTGAATTTATTTCTCTTCACATATTATACCATACCTGCAGTATTATCTAGACTTCAATGAGGGTTTCAAAGGTCTTAATTCTAATGGCAATACATCAGCTTCCACCAGTAATGCATTACTAGTTGTTTTAATTGCACCTATACTGAGTCCAAGCGCTCTAAGTTGAATCCTGTCCAATTTTTCCAAAGTACTCTTGGCTGCTGATCCATGCACCGTACATACATAATCAACACATGATCTTATCAAGGCTCTATAAATATCTAATAATAATTTATCTGCTTGATATCCAGAAACTCATCTCATGAGATTGATCACATATATAGGATCTGAGAAATCCTATATCAACAGAAGATCTGCGGTTAGTTGTCCAAGATGTTTGAAACAGCCTACCAGCCGAGTTCCTTCAGATACTGTGTGCAAGTGTACCTAGAACAGTGGTTCTCAAACTTTTTCTGTCAATCCCCACTTTGGACAAGGGAGAATTTTCAAGCCCCACCTGTCCCCATCGCCCCAACACAATGCTAATGAAATATGCAACAATCTTAAAATGTTCCAATTTTATTGAAGTAAAAAGTAGTATCTAAATACAAACTATCTACATCAAATAACAGCAAGCTCACAAATAAAGAAAATAAAAATGCAGCTGTGTCAAAATTTGTATCAAGCTCAAAGATAGAAAAAATTAAAGTGCCACTCTGCAATATGTTAATAAAAGAAAAGAAGTAAAATCCATCTGGCAAGACAGGTCTATTTATCCCTGCATTAGTGGCTGCAATGAGCCTGTTTTGCATTGCACAGTTTCTCAAAACAGGGTTGCAGGCTTGATACTGCCACTCTCAAGTCATGCTCAATGTTCAGCTGAGATCTGTATTTTGTTTTCAGTGAAGCAACAGCCTGCCCATTGGCGCGAAACAGATGTATACAGATACAGATATATGAGCGCGACAGTGTTGCCAACTCCTCAGTAAGGAAAGTAGCTATTGGCTGTGCTAAAAGTCTCTAGAAGTCGCTGAATGACATCATCGCCTAATTTGCATAATCTGCAACACGATGTGATGTGTAAATTATTGGCGCTGTGGGAGAAATAACGTTGTTAGAGAGAGACAAAAAGTGAGTAAAAACACTCAGAATATATAGAGCTACTTTTTGCTGTCCATTAATGTTTATTATTAGTATTATTATTATTATTACTATTATTATAATTATTATTTTTATTTTATTTTTTTAATTAATGTTTAATTTATTTCAATACTAACCCTCCTCCTTTACCCGGGTTTGAGACCGGCAAAATGAACCATAAAGAGACACTATGGCGGAGTTACAATTTTTTTTAAATTTTTTTTAACATTTTCTTTTTTCCCTTGTGGTCCACCAAGGAGCCTACAAATCACGGTAAAACATGAACATGTGGCTGTGTGAATCAAACGCCGTTATTTAAGATAAAATATTTCAAATTCTGTTATTTATGATCAACCTGCGCCGTCAATCCCGGCGCATGCGCGCTTTATTTGCAGTCTGGACGCTGAGGGTAAACATGCTGTGGCTCTGACTGCAGCGCTGAGAGGGACTCCTGCGGTAGCGGGAGAACGGAGATGGGAGGGGGGAGGTGCCTCACAGCAGCACCTGCCGCTGGAGGACAAGAGTAGGAACGATACGTTCTTTCACGTAAGAGTCTCCAAAAGTCGCTAGATTTGTCGCTAGTCGCTTTTTTGAAAAAGAGTCGCTGGAGGGGTCTGAAATATAGCGACAAAGTCGCTGAGTTGGCAACACTGGGGCGCGAAAGGTTATCCCGTTACAAATAATATGCCGACGTCATGTCAATCATTATTTTGGCACTTCAGTTCCAGGTGAAATTTTTCTCATATCTAATGTTCTTTTAATTAGACTGCATGTAGGCTAGTAATGATTACTTTGTGGGTTTGATTGGTCTAATAAGCGGCAACAGACAGCTATAAGGACAGTTTGCTCTCACACGTTCTACATTCAGACAACACACACACACACACACACACGCCGGAACTTGGCGCGCCCCACCTGTCACGTCTCAATTCCCCACCAGTGGGTCGCGCCACACACTTTGAGAACCGCGGACCTAGAACAACTGATTCTGTTTTGAAGGTAAAGGGTGGTAACACCAAATGTTTTGATTTACAGTAGTTTCTCTTTTGTTCATTGACTGGATTGTTTTGACTGATTAAAATAAATGATTAAGATGTCAATCAGCATTCTTTGCTTACGGCATTATTTCACACCTGACTATGTCACGTTTTGTTCTGATGACCCGAACACTCTACACACAGAGGTAGGATTCTTTGAGAGCTTATTGAAGAGATGGTTGTTGGATGGGGAGACCAGAGAGACAAAACTGCACGGGAACAGGGGTGTAGATGAAGGCAGGGGCTGACGGCCAGGAGAGAGAGAGTCCAACGAAGCTGGGTGGCATGGCACAGAGCAGAGCCTTCTCAGAGTGGCTAGTCAGGTTAGCAGATCACTGGGGACACCAGAACACAGAGCAGAACTTCCCAGGAACAACGGTGAGGCACAAAGTCTTTCAACGAGGCATGACTAACCTTAAATCTGAAAACAGAAATAGACCTTCCAAGGCAAGGATGAGGACTGGCATGGAGTGGATGATAACAGAAGACGGACCAGCACTAAAGTGAGGCACAGGGAGATTTAAATAGGAAGACTAACAGGTGACATGCATCTGACTGAATAATTACTAACAGGTGTGACTGACTGCAAGGAGAGTGAAGTGAAGGCTGGGTGGAAGGGAAGGCTGAAGTGAGGGGAAGGAGAAACTAAAAACATTAAATAAAGTCAAACCCTAACTAAAACTAAAACAAGGTGGAAAAACCGAAAACCAATGGCAACAAAAGCCGAATCAAAACTAAACCATGACATTACCCCCCCCTCAAGGCCGGTCTCCGGACGGCCTAACAAACTAAACAACAACCAACCTAGGGTGGGTGGAGGGTGGTACGGATAGCGGGCTAGGGTCAAACCAAACAGATAAAAGCAGGGTGGGTGGAGGGTGGTACGGATGGTGGGCCAAAATCAAACAAAAAACTACCCACTCAGGGCGATCTGAAACAAAAGGAAAAACAAAAGCGGACTAAAAGGGGTCTCTAACAACCCCTGGTAGGCAAAACAAGAACGTCTAGCAGATGCTGAAAAGCAAACATCGCCACAAGGAAAGTCAGGCGAACATTGCCACAAGGCAAAACGGGCAAGGCCAGACGTACTAACGCCAGAGGGAAGAACGGGCGCACGACAACGCCAGAGGGAAGAACGGGCGCACGACAGCGCCAGAGGGAAGAACGGGCACACGACAGCGCCAGAGGGAAGAACGGGCGCACGACAGTGCCAGAGGGAAGAACGGGCGCACGACAGTGCCAGAGGGAGGAACGGGTGCACGACAGCGCCAGAGGGAGGAACGGGCGCATGACAGCGCCAGAGGGAGGAACGGGCGCACGACAGCGCCAGAGGGAGGAACGGGCGCACGACAGCGCCAGAGGGAAGGAACGGGTGCACGACAGCGCCAGAGGGAAGGAACGGGCGCACGACAGCGCCAAAGGGAAGGAACGGGCGTACTTAACGCCAAAGGGAAGGAACGGGCGTACTTAACGCCAAAGGGAAGGAGCGGGCGTACTTAACGCCAAAGGGAAGGAGCGGGCGTACTTAACGCCAAAGGGAAGGAGCGGGCGTACTTAACGCCAAAGGGAAGGAACAGGCGTACGACAACGCCAGAGGGAAGAACAGGCGTACGACAACACCAGAGGGAAGGACGGGCGTACGACAACGCCAGAGGGAAGAACAGGCGTACGACAATGCCAGAGGGAAGAACAGGCGTACGACAACTCCAGAGCTCAAAACATACGCTGGAGCACGACTGGCATACAGAAACGCCAAGGGAACCCGCCGGGGCGTGCGGGAAACGCCGGGGCTTGGGGAAGAGAACGCCGGGGCGTGAGGGAAACGCCGGGGCACAAGGGAAGCAGGAACATCTAAAACACCAGAGAACAAGAACGGAGGGCGTACTAACACGCCGGGGAACCCAGAATCAGAGGGCGTCCTAACACGCCGGGGAACCGAGAATCAGAGGGCGTCCTAACACGCCGGGGAACCAAGAATCAGAGGGCGTCCTAACACGCCGGGGAACCGAGAATCAGAGGGCGTCCTAACACGCCGGGGAACCGAGAATCAGAGGGCGTCCTAACACGCCGGGGAACCGAGAATCAGAGGGCGTCCTAATACGCCGGAGAACCAAGAAACAGAAGACAGAAGGCGTTCTAACACACCAGAGGACCAAGAAGTCTAAACGCCAGGAACAAGGAGGCGTTCTAACACGCCAGGGAACAAAATAAATCCAGAATACTAGGGAACGGAGGGCGTCCAAACACGCCAGGGGACTAAGGAACTAGGAGGCCAAAACAAAAACCAAGGAAGCTCGAACCAGACAAAGTAAGGAGCGTAAAGCTCAAAACCAGGGATAAGAAGCCTAAGGAGCGCTGGGAACTAAAGGTTTTAACAAAGTAAGGGTTAAACCAATAACTGGAAAACAAGGCATGAACTAAATTATAAAGCCAAACCAGAAAACTGGGGTAGGGATAACACAAAGAAAAACTAAGCAAAAACTAGGAAATAAAACTAAAAACTAGGAAAGGAACAAACACTAAAGAAAAACTATAAAACTAATGCAATACCAGAAAATCAAAACAAAGAAACTAGGGGCCGAAACGGTAAACTAATGTAAAAACTAGATAGCTAAAGCTAAAGTAACACAAACAGAAACTGGAAGACTAAGGCAAAAAACAAACAAACAAGGATACTAGAGCAAACCTGGAACTAAAGGCAGGTCTAGAATACTAAACAGTGCTAGAAAAAACAAAGCAAAGGAAAAACTAAGAACTCTGAGACAACAAGGAAACCTCCGAAATAACTCTCATACTAATGAATGCTAAATAAATCAACACTAAGGCCGAGCTCTAACAAAAACAACAAACAAGCACTGGCCTTAAGGGCGCAGGCAAAGACGGCTGCTAAGCCCGCAAAGTGTCCTCGTGGAGGTCGTCCTGGACGAGGCAGGCGGCAGAGCAGCATCGCCTGACTAAACCCTCGAGGAGGGCGGCCCCGATGAGGCAAAGACGAGCAGCCCGGAGTCCGCAATCCGCGGCTCCGGCCGGACAGAAAAGTCAAAAGCGGGCGCCGTGGTGGATGGCCCCGACGAGGCAAAGAGGAGCGGCCCGGAGTCCGTAGTCTGCGGCTCCAGCCGGACAGAAAAGTCAAAAGCGGGTGCCGTGGTGGACGGCCCCAGCACGATGAACCAGAAACAGGAACAGCACCAACCAAGGCCTCGGCCCGAGGCGGACATACTCCCTCAGAGGCCTCGGCCTGAGGCAGAACTACTCCCTCGGAGGCCTCGGCCTGAGGCAGAACTACTCCCTCGGAGGCCTCGGCCTGAGGCAGAACTACTCCCTCGGAGGCCTCGGCTTGAGGCAGAGCGGCTCCCTCGGAGGCCTCGGCCTGAGGCAGAACTACTCCCTCGGAGGCCTCGGCTTGAGGCAGAGCGGCTCCCTCGGAGGCCTCGGCTTGAGGCAGAGCGGCTCCCTCGGAGGCCTCGGCTTGATGCAGAGCGGCTCCCTCGGAGGCCTCGGCTTGAGGCAGAGCGGCCCCCTCGGAGGCCTCGGCTTGAGACAGAGCGGCCCCCTCGGAGGCCTCGGCTTGAGGCAGAGCGGCTCCCTCGGAGGCCTCGGCTTGAGGCAGAGCGGCTCCCTCGGAGGCCTCGGCTTGAGGCAGAGCGGCTCCCTCGGAGACCTCGGCTTGAGGCAGAGCGGCTCCCTCGCAGACCTCGGCTTGAGGCAGAGCGGCTCCCTCGGAGGCCTCGGGCTGAGGCAGACCGGAGCCCTTGGTGGCCGGCAGAGCGGAGCTTTCGGCGGCCGGCAGAGCGGAGCTTAGAGCGGACGGCAGAGCGGGACGGGGTCTTTCGGCGGCCTTGGAGGGCGGCGGAACAGAAACTGTCTCAGAAACAGCCGCAGACCAACAGGGAAGAAGATCGTCCCGGTCACCATAATAAAAGTCCCACAACTGCGACTCCGTGATCCGCGGGGCTCTTGCTGAAGAGGGAGCAGTCTTTTGAGCAGCAGCTGGGACTTTTATACGAGGGACCAGCTGAGTGTCATGGAGATGGCGACAGAGACTACGGGGAAAAGGTGGCTGTCTGACCAGACTCGTCAGCGTAGCCAGGCTGATGTCGGGCTGGCTCACCGGGGAGCCAGGTGCTGTTTCAGGCTGAGCTCCCTGAGGATCAACGGTGATACCTCTGCGCCGGCGTGCACGGCGTTTGCGTTGGGAAATGCCGGGCAACGAAGTGGAGGCTGCCGCTGATGGTGAGGCAGCGGGAGCTGCAGCTGAGACAGGTGTAATAGCGGAGGAGGAGATAGTTGAGACGGGAGGAGCAGCGGCGGCCGGCAGGCAAGTGAGTGGTGAGTCGATTGACGGGGTGGATCCTGACCAATAATTCCAGTCGATCTCCTTGAAAAGGCCCGCAAACTGGGGATGTCCGGGGAACTGGCGTGCCAGGCTCCAAGCCTGACCCTCCCAGATGGCTCGAACCTGGGCGGCTGCCTCCACCCGCCGCGGCGATGGATCCAGTGAAGCGACTGCGGCCAAGCAGCGCTCGAGCTCCTGGAGGACTGTCTCCACATCGCTGACCAATTGTGGAGGGAGAGGAATCATACAGTCAGCTCCTGCACCAGAGCTCTGGGTGTGTGTCGGGTTCATCTCTGGCTGGTCCGTACTGTCACGTTTTGTTCTGATGACCCGAACACTCTACACACAGAGGTAGGATTCTTTGAGAGTTTATTGAAGAGATGGTTGTTGGATGGGGAGACCAGAGAGACAAAACTGCACGGGAACAGGGGTGTAGATGAAGGCAGGGGCTGACGGCCAGGAGAGAGAGAGTCCAACGAATCTGGGTGGCATGGCACAGAGCAGAGCCTTCTCAGAGTGGCTAGTCAGGTTAGCAGATCACTGGGGACACCAGAACACAGAGCAGAACTTCCCAGGAACAACGGTGAGGCACAAAGTCTTTCAACGAGGCATGACTAACCTTAAATCTGAAAACAGAAATAGACCTTCCAAGGCAAGGATGAGGACTGGCATGGAGTGGATGATAACAGAAGACGGACCAGCACTAAAGTGAGGCAGAGGGAGATTTAAATAGGAAGACTAACAGGTGACATGCATCTGACTGAATAATTACTAACAGGTGTGACTGACTGCAAGGAGAGTGAAGTGAGGGCTGGGTGGAAGGGAAGGCTGAAGTGAGGGGAAGGAGAAACTAAAAACAATAAATAAAGTCAAACCCTAACTAAAACTAAAACAAGGTGGAAAAACCGAAAACCAATGGCAACAAAAGGCGAATCAAAACTAAACCATGACAGACTAGAACTTTTGCACAGTACTGCATATCGTCTTTGGATTAGTTGTATTTCTAGGTGGATTTAGAAAGTTTCTTCCTCTGTAAATGCCACATAGATCCGAGGCAATAGTCCACATTTTTAAATTCTCACTCCACAAATTCATATTTGGGCTCAAACATGTAAGGTTGGGTTTCATTTTAAGACATTTCTGTCATATTGCACACAGAATTTTCTGAACTGGTGAAATTACTTTCGGGGTTCTGGTAAATAATGGCCATGCCCATGGATTGCTTATAGTCTGCTATCGAAGATGTTTTGGGTGGTGTCAAGAGGTTATTATGTAGAATATGTCAATTATGAATGCACCAATGTGAAAGAATACAGCACATTTGACATGAAAATAGTAACATTCATCCTCCACCTAAGATCAAATTCCTTCAGAAAGTGTGCATTTAGTTAGTTTTTTTTTTACTGTATATGAGTCAGTCTATCGGAAAATATTTAACACAAATCAAGCTTCTGAACAAAAGGCTTCATACGTCTGGTGAAGAAATGTCATAAAATCCATCTTGCTCTGAGATGCCTGATGGAAAATGTTATCGCAACATGTAAAGAGGGAGGGGTAGAACACAAAGTTTGATGATAACAGAGCCAGGGGTCACGAGGGTGATGATAAGGGTTGCTGCCAAAGACAGCCTGAAGGTCTCTGATGGTGTCGCTGTTGGTGAAGAGGAGGGTGATCAGGCTCTGTAGTCCTCTGGTAGCAAGGGGCAGTGAACAACTACTCTAGGGGTTGGGTTAAATGTAGAAGACGATGTTGTAATGTCCAAAGTTGCAATTTAAAAAAATATATATTATGAAGACAAACAAGAAACAATGTATACAATCATAACTTTACAGACTTTTGTCTCTTGATCTGCTTTCTCTGTAGATGTTCTGGACATACGCAAACATTCCCTACTGTAGTGTATGAAACAACTGTTGTTAAGATGTCCCACTAAATTAAAGCATTTACTATACCATAATGAGGGCCTATTCAGGAGCTGCAAGTTATTTTTTTAACCTTGACACCTTTTCTACATGTCACTAAATAAGTCATGGAAATATATCTGATTCTAAGTAGCAGACCACAAGCTACTTGAGTATTCTGTTGGTGTCAAACATTTGACCTCAAAATAGAAGATAACAAGTGGCAGTTGATCCAAAAAGACGACCACAAAGTCCAGACCACAGAGATGCACCCAACCAGTCTCAGCCTGCTGGTAGCTGCATGATGAGGTTTCACTTCACATTTGACATCAGTGCATCAGTGCATGGCAATGGAACCAACAATGATCTTAAAGACCTTGGCAGTTCTGCAAATGAAGATAGTAAAATATTTTTATGAATAATCTATTATTTGTCTTAAATTTGTATTCCACAGCTCAACTTTACAATCAATTCAACTCTCATTTCAATCTGAAAAACTCACACGGAAAGAAAAGACAATTAGAAGAATTTTATTGATACAATTATTTTAAAGACTTTGGCGCTCAGACCTTGGCAGGAAACATTAGCGCTGAATTATACTTTAATATACATAAGCAGGTGTATAAGAATAGGGATGTTTCCCCCAGGCCTGAAGCTCGTGGTGGAGTGGAGATATACAAAGTTGGTTCAGTCCATAGACGCTGGTTGGTGAGACGATCTGCTTGAGCTGTATTGGTGGGATCCAGTAGACTGCGTGAGGTGGTACCAGTGCTTCACCCAGGGACCCAGATAGAGAGATGTCCAACTTGGATAAACACAGGTTTGCATGAACCTGTCCATGATGAGCAAGCATGAAGCGACAGTGGGGAGGAAAAACTCCCCTTTGGGAAGAAACCTCTGGCAGAACCAGCCTCAACATGGCGGTCTTCTGCCGGATCGATTGAGATGTGACAGGATATTCCATAAGAGTCCAGGAGGAATTACACTCTGATAGGGACGAGGTTGAAGGAGGACCATAGGAAGCCAGATGGAGCTTGGCTACGATGGTGGAGAAGGGGATGGAGGTGGGTTGAATCAGGGTCATCTGAGTCCAAATCAGAGATTGCGCAACCACGCTTGCGTTTTGCCGGGTAGAAGGCTGAGACGTGGATTTGAAGTTCTTTTAAGATGAACCCAGGATGCTGATTGGCTTCGTGAGGAGCAGTTCAAAGCTGATTGGCTTGCGTCGGAGGCGGATGAGCCTCTGATTGGATGGAGGTAGGCAATAGAGTTTCTTCAATAGGGGGTTTTCACTGACGTCACTGGCCAACTTCCGGTCCGCCATATTGGGTGTCACACTTCCTTATCTCTAGTTGTCCTACACGTATTTTCGTATCGAGAATGGATAAGTACGCCAGCACGCTAGAGCGACCAGATAAGGACGTATATCTGAGGAAATGTTCCGTGATCGACCATATGGACCCCTATGCCCTCCACGGTGCCTTGTTTAGCCGTAATTCAGATGATTGGCCAAATGTAGAGCACGGCGACATAGTGCATTACCTGGTGTTCAGTGAAAACCCTCTGCACACTCTTGAGGAAATGAGAGCTTACAAGGGTCTAGAGGCTCACAACCAGTTCACATCTGGTTGGGTACGAGATGTCGAAGTTATGTACATCAAGGAAATCGCCATCATACGTGGACGGGTGAGTTTTAATAAGATGGTAAAAATGTAAACAATCCGACGCAAATGCTTCGCATGCTTCTGCGGTGGCTGACGGCCGGCGGTGCGCGAAGGCGCTTGGCTGCAGGGCCGATCGACGCCGCTCGCGGCTTTAATTATTTAAGCAAAACAATGACCAGTGCAAAATTAAGTTGTATTTACCGTATTTATGCCGGCAAAAGCCTACCGGCGTAACCCGGAAGTAGCGCGGACGTCACTTTCCATATCGGACGTCTTCGGCTACATTATTTGTGGTGTGAGCGCCTATACTTCAGAACAGTTCTGAAGCTACAAGTCCTTTGAGTCTCATGTGCAGTTCACGAATGGATGGGTTCAGGAGCTGCCGATCATAAAGCCAGCAAACAGTGGGAACACAGCAACTCGTTCAAAGGTAAGCTGTGCTCAGACGGGCTCATGCTAACTGTTAGTGCTAACAACCACTCACGCATGTAATGTACTTTTAACTAGCTGCTATGTGTTTCAAACGTTTAGACCACACTCTCATTGACATCGGGATACTGTGGAAAGTTATGTTTGGTCGTCTTACAGCCGCGATCCAAGCGAGCCGACGACTCTTTGTTATCTCTAACAGTTGTCCTCCGTGGTTGCGCCTCCAGGCAGGAAAGCGGTGGAAAATTAACCCGTTTCTATGTTTTTCCCATGGCGATCAGGTGTTGCGCTGTTACAGCCCACAATACAGCAACGGTTTACATGTTTTAAATACTTAACAGTTAATTACCTGTGACAAAGTGAGCACCGCAGACTCTGGCGTATTCCAGCTTAACACCGTCCAAATCGGACCTGGATATCCGTGTCAGCCATAGGTGACGGCGTTGTTCAGAGAGCTGTTTTGTTTTTTCACACTGATTCACTATTACGGCTGGTAGGCGATAGAAAGAGCGTTGATCTCCACCTCCACAGGCCGTGCAACGAACCATTAAACACGTTTTCCACCTTGTTCACTTACAATACTGCCTAAGGCGTAATACAATGCGGGTCAACGGTGCGAAACCATAGACATATGTCTATGTGCGAAACGACAGACACCCAATATGGCGGACGCGCAGAGTAGTCACGTGAGCGTGACGTCAGCTGAAAACCCCCTATTGAGCTTCCGCTTAAGCTTCATTATGACCCCCACTAAATCCAAAACAAGTTAGTTTTCAAATGGCCAATACTAATAGGATTGTAATTTTGTCTGTAAACTCAACAGTTTACCTGTTTTGTTTCTTTGTTACAATTAAAAACCAGGATAGCTCATTTTAAGTAGTGCTACACAGATACGTCTGCTGACTAAAATTGTCAGCAGATGTATCTGCTGACAGGAGGAGTAGCAACCATCTTTCATTCTGATTTAATAATTAGTCCCAGACCAATTAACTACAATTCCTTTGAACATTCAACCCTCAGTTTCCCTCATCCAAACTGCAAAGCAATAAAACCACTTCTGTTTGTTTTGTATCGTCCACCAGGCCATTACTCTCAGTTTTTGGATCAGTTCTCAGACTTCTAATCTGATTTGGTGTTAAGTACTGACAAGGTTATTATAGTATGGGATTTTAAAATTTTTGTTGAGATTGAATGTGATAACCTTAGTGTAGCCTTTAAAACTATCCTAGATTCAATTGGTTTTGCTCAAAATGTGCATAAACCGACGCACTCTTGGCTTCATACTTTACACCTTGTGCTGACATATGGCATTGATTGAGAAGAATTAACAATATTTCCTCACAACCCTATCTGACCATTTTTAATAACCCTTGAGTTCTCCACCCCCAAAAGAGGGTTCCATTATAGAAGATCTTTATCGGATAATGCTGAATAAAACTTTAAAGAGTTTGTCCCCCTTTTGATATCCTTAGTATTGCAGAAATACCCTGCAGATGGCAGCTATGTTGTTTCTTCCCATTCACAAATAAAAAACTTTGTCAATGGTGTGACTTTCTCATTGCGTTCTGCATTAGACAATGTAGCTCCCTTGAAAAAGAAGGTGATTATTCACAGGAAGCTGGCTCTGTGGTTTAATTCAGAGCTGCGTTCCTTTAAGCACAATGCTAGGAAATTGGAGAGAAAATGGCACTCTACACACCAGGAGGACTCCTACCTAATCTGGAAAAATAGTCTACTGTTGTAAAACAAGACCCTTCGCAGAGTTAGATTAGCATATTTTTCCTCATTAATTGAGGAGAATAAAAACAATCCTAGATTTCTCTTCACTACAGTTGCCAAACTTACCCAGAGCCACAGCTCTGTTGATCCATCCATTCCCTTAGCTCTTAGCAGTAATGACTTAATGGGATTCTTCATAAATAAAATTGACTCCATTAAAAATAAAATAATTGGCATCTTCCCAAACATGATAACCTCGTCCTCAGTAAGTCAGGTAGCGTTGGAGGAATCTTTAGAACCTGCGAGGTGTTTGAACTGTTTAGAAGCAGTAGAGCTTTCTGAGCTATCTAAAAAAGCCCTCAGAGTGTGACAGCACCCCCCCTAAAGGATGCCCCTGGCGGCCGTCCATAGGAGGAAGTCTCAAAAGCGGAGATGAGGTCGGGATCCAGGATGAACGATCTTGGAACCCAAGAACGTTCCTCCGGGCCATAACCTGCCCAATCTACCAGGTACTGTTAACCGTGGCCGCGATGCCTAGCGGCCACAATCTTCCGGACTGTGAAGGCCGGATGACCAGCCACGACCCGGGTGGGTGGAGGGGGTCTAGTAGGTGGGAACAATGGACTGGAGGTGGCAGGCTTTATCTGACTGACGTGAAAGGTAGGGTGAACACGGAGGTGAGCAGGGAGTTTAAGATTAACCGCTGTGGGACTTACTACGCAGTCGATCATAAACAGACCGAGGAATCTAGGGGCGAGTTTCTTAGAGGTAGGTTTCAGGGGGAAATCTCTGGAAGAAAGCCATACTTCTTGTCCGGGAGAGTAAACAGGAGCTGGGAGATGCTTGCGATCGGCTATTTTTTTAATACGGTCGGTGGTGCGTTCAAGGACAGCTCGGGTTTGGTCCCAGGCTTTGCGGCACCGGGAAAGGTGTGTTTTGACAGAGGGAAGGACGGGATCAGGGAAGGATGATGGTAGGAGTGAGGGTTGATAACCTAGGGATGCCGCAAAGGGAGAGAACCCGGTAGCTGCGGAGATGTGGCAGTTTTGTGAGTACTCGACCCAGGCCAGGTGTTGGCTCCAGGTAGTGGGGTTCTGTGAACAGACGCAATGGAGGATGTTTTCGACTTCCTGGTTAAGCCGTTCGCACTGTCCATTAGACTGAGGGTGGAAACCAGAGGTGAGAGAAACCTTGCGCCTAAGCTTTGGCAGAGTTCTCGCCAAACCCAAGAGGTAAATTGAGGACCACGGTCTGACACCATCTCCATGGGTAAGCCGTGGAGCTTAAACACATGGTTGACCAGGAGCTTGGCAGTCTCAAGTGCTGAGGGGAGTTTGGATAGAGCCACAAGGTGACAGGCCTTAGAGAACCTGTCAATTATGGAAAGGATGACAGTCTTGTTATTGGACAAGGTTAAGCCCGTGATAAAATCTAGAGCGATATGTGACCAGGGACGGCTGGGTCTAGGCAAGGGCTGGAGAAGACCTGAAGGAGGTCTGCAGGAAACCTTATTTGTAGCACACACGGGACAGGCAGAAAGATATTCAGCAACGCCCTTATTAAGGGACGGCCACCAGAAATAACGGCAGATAAAGGCGACTGGAACAAGGGTGACCCAAAAAACTCGAAGAGTGCCCCCAACGGATAACCTGAGAACGGACGGCTGACGGGACATAGAGTCTACGGGGGAGGGGGGACCACCTCCAGGGTCTGTTTCATTAATCTGGGCCTAACAGATCTGTTTTTCTAATTCCTCGTTAACAGCTCCCACAATGCAGGGTCTGGGAACGATGGTTTCAGGTTCTGAGGTTTATTTGGAAGTGGAGAACTGTCGGGACAAGGCGTCAGGTTTAAAATTCTTGGAGCCGGGACGGTAAGTTATGGTGAAGTGGAAACTTGAAAAAAACTGTGACCAACGGCTCTGACGGGAATTAAAACGCTTGGCTGACTGGATGTATGAGAGATTTTTGTGGTCTGTCCAGATGATGATGGAGAGTTCAGTGCCCTCCAGCCAGTGGTGCCACTCTTCCAAGGCCAGTTTAATGCCCAACAGTTCCCTATCTCCGACGTCATAATTTCTTTCCGAAGGTGAGAAACGTCTGGAGAAATAAGCGCAGGGATGAAGCTTCCCGCCAGTGGTGGACATCTGAGACAGCACTGCTCCAACCACTGTATCCAAGGCGTCAACCTCTAAAGTAAACTGGGCTGCAGGTTTAGGGTAGGAGAGGTTTGGAGCCTGCGAGAACCTCTTCTTGAGGAGCAGGAAAGCTTGATCGGCTTCTGGGGTCCAAACGAAGGACTTCTTAGTGGAGGTAAGAGCTGTAAGGGGTGAAGCGATGACGCTGAAGTTCTTAATGAACACACGGTAAAAGTTGGGAAACCCCAGGAAGCGTTGGAGCTCCTTACAGTTCCAGGGAGTGGGCCAGTCCTCGACTGCTTTGACCTTTCCTGGATCCGTCTTCATCTGCCCACCCTCGAAGATAAAGCAGAGGAAACTGATGGTTCTCTGGTGTAATTCACACTTTTCTGCCTTGACAAACAGGCGATTCTCGAGGAGGCGTTGAAGGACCAGGCAGACGTGCTTTTGGTGTTGGCTGGGGTTCTGGGAGAAAACAAGGATGTCGTCGAGATAAACAAACACAAAATGATTAATGAAGTCTCGGAGAACGTCGTTGATTAGGGCTTGAAAAACGGCGGGGGCATTGGTTAGACCAAAGGGCATGACGAGGTATTCAAAGTGGCCAATAGGGGTCTTAAAGGCGGTTAACATATTTCTCCATGGCCCCTTGCTTGGATAAGGAAAGTTTATAAAGGTGCGCTGAAGGTAAAGGGGCCCCAGGTATAAGATCTATAGAGCAGTCGTAAGGATGATGAGGCGGAAGGCTAAGAGCCAGATCCTTACTAAAAACTCGATTTAAATTGTGATACTCGGGAGGAACTTGGGACAGGTCAGGAGGAACCTCGGGAGAAACTGGGCTACTGGCGGACTGGGGAAGCGCAGACTGAAGACAAGAAGCCAGGCAACTGAAGCTCCAGGTTTCACTGTGTGAATTCTTCCAGTTAATATGTGGATTATGTGCAGTTAACCAGGGGTATCCTAAAACAACGGGTGAATGTTTGGTGGGAAAAACATAAAAGGAGATAGATTCATGGTGATTACCTGAAGTAATAAACTGAAAAGGATGAGTTTGCTGCCATCCAGAGCTACAACTGAAATGGATGAAGGTAATGAATGGACCGGGATCTGGAGCCGCCAAACTAAGGCAGGATCAATGAGGTTTTGTTCAGAGCTGGAATCTATCAAGGCTGAATCCGGGTGACGAGAATCCTGTAAGCAGATTACTGCTTGTAACAGGAACCGAGGACCGGGGTTATCGGAACATGCGCCCGCCAGTATCCCCTGAACTACTGGTGGGCTGGGGCTTTTTGGGCAAATGGGACAAGAAAAACAAAAATGCCCGGAGGCACTGCAACAAAGGCACTGTGTATCCCTGATACGTCTGTCCCTTTCTTCCTGCAATAACTGGGTTCTGCCAATCTGCATGGGCTCGTCAGCTGGCTGACTCTCTGAAGGACCCGGACGGGACTTGAATGATGTAACAGAGGTAGGAGGAGAAGAGCGTGGAGCAGGAGAGAGGTCCTGTCACCGCCTTTCGCGAGCTCTCTCTCGGAGCCAGCTATCCACCCGAATAGGGAGATCTATTGGAGCTTCTAGGTCTCTAGGTTTGTCGCGGGTGGCCAATTCATCCTTTAATCTCTCTGAGAGGGCATTAAGAAATGTTGCTTTTTGAGCAAGGGGGTTCCATCCGGTCTGAGCCACTAGGGTGCGGAACTCGACCGCGAAGTCGGCAACAGACCGACTTCCCTATTTAAGAGCACATAAGTGTTTGGCCGCCTCCTCCTCACTCAGGGAGGAGGAGAACATGCTCTTGAACTGAGCCAAAAACTCTGAATAACTTATACTCAGAATACTGGTCTCATCAATAATTGACTCAGTCCAACTCAAAGCTCTGTCTCTGAGGAGACCAACAATATAAGATACTTTAGAGGTGTCGTCTGGAAAAGACTGAGGAGAAAGGTTGAACACTAAGGAGCATTGTAACAAAAAATCCTGGACTTACTTCACCGGAGAATGGTTCAGGGACGGGAGTGGAAACCCTGACGCCGTGTGTGGAGGACGGTGCGGGAGCTGCAGATGTACGGGCTGCTGGAGAGGAAACAGAGGTAGGGGGAGTTATGTTCAAAAGAGACTTTACATCGAGGAGTTCTTGGTTAAAAGTATTCAGTTTGTAAAACTTGTGACTGCTGCTGAGTTATGGTCTGAATGATGGTCTCATGTTGTCCGAGCAATATTCCCTGGTGGGAGACTGCGCTCCGTAGTTGCTCTCCTGAGTCAGTGTGGTCAGTTCTTTCTGTCATGGTTATGGATTGAGACTCAGAAGGAGGGCAACCACGGAGAAAGGTTTTCGGTTTAGAAAGTTTATTCAAAAGAAATGGTGGTTGGCTCGGGAGTGGTTCTGGCTGGTCAGTCTGTCCGGGTTCCACTGGAGAAAAAGCAGGGAGACTGGTGAGCAGAAGCAGGAGGTGATGTGTCTGGTGTTTAGTACGAGACTCACTGGTTTCCAGGCTGGCTTCTTGTCCGGGGAGGGTTATGTCCGGGATCCAGGTTGAGGTGCAGGTCTTGTGAGCTCTCTTTGGGTCCGGGGATGTTGCAGGGTGGACAGGCAGATGAGCACAGCAGGAGGACTAAGGCAGGAGCGACGTCTGGGTTTCTGTTCTTGGCACGAGGAGGTCTGACTCGGAAATGCGGTAGCTCGGAAGTCCAGGGTTCTGGGAGAAAGCAAGGAGTAAAAACTGGGTTAGACAACACTCAGAAAGAACACTCAGGAAAAATACTTGGTTGGTCATGTACCACGCTGGAAGCGAGTAACAACTGATGCCCTCCTGCTGGAAAGCTGCTCCTACATCAATGGTGATGTAGAGCACCTGCTCATCATGCCCTGCAGAGGAGGAGAGAGAGAGAGCCCAGCCTGCACCCAGCCCTCAGAGTGTGACATGAGTGCTGTGTTCCATCACGGACCAGGGTGAGTTACAAAATTGATAAACCCTGGTTTACAGCCAAACTCAGAAGGCTAAGGCTGGAGAAAGAAAATGCTTTCAGAAGTGGGGACAAATGCAGATTCAAAGATGCAAAATACAAGTATAGCAAGAAGGTGAAAGAGGCTAAACGACTGTATTCTGAGAAGCTGTAAAACCAGTTTTCAGTGAACGACTCTGCTTCTGTCTGGAAAGGTTTTAGGCAGATAACAAATTACAAGCCTAAAGCCCCCCACTCCATGAACGACCGATACTTAGCCAACGACCTGAACAACTTCTACTGTTGTTTCGACAGACAAAGGGACAGTCCTGCATCTACCCCCCACGACACCACCCAACAGATCACCTCCACCTCAGTGACATCTCTTTCCATACAAGAGAGAGATGTTAAATTCTTCAGAAAACAGAACCCCCGAAAAGCTGCTGGACCAGACTCTGTCTCTCCATTCAACACGAAGCACTGTGCTGATCAGCTGTCTCCAGTGTTCACAGACATTTTTAACACCTCACTGGTGACATGTCACGTGCCAGCCTGCTTCACATCCTCCACCATCATCCCTGTTCCCAAGATGCCAAGGACCACAGGACTTAATGACTTTAGACCCATCGCTCTGACCTCTGTGGTGTTGTGCCAGAAGATGTTTGAATATGATTATTATCATTAATTATAATTTGGTATTATAATAATTCATTCAAACTCAAATGGTAGCTACAACAAATTATAATTCAAATGGTGGTGATGCTAAAGCTATAAGCTTGTAATGATTCATACTACTAATGCCTTTATTAATTAGCTGTTATGAACCTCGGAGTGCTGGAACAAAATGATCAGATCGGGTCTTTAGCCGATGAGATTTACCCAGCAGCGTTGATAACTCAAATTATAACTGCAATTAGAGTTTAAACCGTTACTTTCTGTATCACCAAGCCAATGATAGTGTCTCTGTGTTAATATTGTATGTTGTTAACTCGAAAGTATGTAACTCTGAGTTTTGAATAACCATGCAACTCTGAATTGGAATGAACACAAACATTTACTATTCCACAAGTTGTCTTTTATTGAACCAAAAGCAATTCCCTGTTACAGTAATTCTCTGATTCAACAACCTTGGAAACTCTACTCACTACTAAGATAACATGCAAAATGATATATGAAAATAAAGGTCAAAATAGATTAACATAAAAGGTAGCAAATCTCAATTCAACTCAATGTTGTTTAAACACATTCAAGACGTCGGCACTAACGTAGTGGCATTGGAAGACAAAACAGCTTTGAGAATCCAGACGGATGCTTGAATGTTTTCCAACCGTTAGCTCCTGCTCAGCTATGCTACACCTTCCCAAGATGGCGACTATGGTGACGTAGGGCCTGCACCTTGCGTGATGCGTGAGGGGAAGTCTTAATGACGTAAACAGCGCTTACGATACTGTGGGGTGTTGCCTTGAGTAAGGAAGGCGGTCCTGACTAAGGTTTCAAAGAAAGCGCGGACTGAGATGTCCAACAAAGAGATTTAGCTGATAAGGGGACAGAAACAGAGGGAAAGGAAAAGAATGGAAAAATCGCCCCGCGGGGGAGTCACTTATGAACCACAAATCAACACAGCCAAAATCACTTACAAAATACATGCACATACATCTGAAAATATCTAGCAGTTAAAACAACTCCGTCTTGGAGTAAACAAGCATTAAACTAAATTCCTAACTTCTGCCCAGGCACTAAATGTATGGGGAAAAAAAATAAATAAAAGGGGAATCTTTCTCTACTCTGACGTTGATTCAGAAGTGAAGTCCTGGCGTCCTTTGAGTCCGCAAATCTAGTTCAGCGTCGGCGTGCAGGTTCGTCAGACAGCGGGTAACGGGAGGAGAAATCCCTTCGTCTCTCCCTCTCTGGGCTTTCCAGTTGCTTTGTTCGGCCAAAAGCGTGGTCCTCTTTCAATCACCGGGAGATGAAACAGCTCTCAGGTTCCGATCGAATTGGGTTTAAAAGTACTTTTAAGTCGACCTCCTGCTATAATTGGATTAGGAATTAGAGTTTGCTTCGACAACCTTTGGTCCAGCGAAAATTATCGACCACGTGGCGTGTGGGTGTTGTGACCCACGGAGTGTAACAGCTGTACGTGCCTTCTCAGCATGACAGTGTGCCAAAAGAAGGAAGATTGCAGGGTGCAATCGGGTTAAATAGTCATTACCATGGCAACGTTATCTGGACGGTGACCATCTTGAACGTGTTGCATGATGGGAGTTGGTGGCCATTTTCACCACGTTGCATCATGGGAAATGCAGTCCATCACGTCCTGAACTAATACAGTTTTTCACGTCATGAAATGGCATAACAGTGGTTATGAAGTCCTTTAAGCCCCTTGTGCTTTCACACCTTAAAGAAATCACCGATCCCCTCCTGGACCCCCTACAGTTTGCCTACAGAGCCAACAGGTCTGCAGACGACGCTGTCAACCTGGCCCTTCACCACATCCTCCAGCACCTGGACTTTGCAGGAACCTACGCCAGGATCCTGTTTGTGGATTTCAGCTCTGCCTTCAACACAATCATCCCAGCTCTGCTTCAGGAGAAGCTCTCCCAGCTGAATGTGCCTGACTCCACCTGCAGGTGGATCACAGACTTCCTGTCTGACAGGAAGCAGCACATGAAGCTGGGAAAACATGACTCTGACTCACAGCTCATCAGCACTGGTTCCCCCCCAGGGCTGTGTTCTTTCTCCTCTGCTCTTCTCACTGTACACCAACAGCTGCACCTCCAGTCATCAGTCTGTCAAGCTCCTGAAGTTCCTGACGACACCACTCTCATGGGACTCATCTCTGATGGTGATGAGTCCGCCTACAGGTGGGAGGCTGACCATCTGGTGACCTGGTGCAGGGAGAACAACCTGGAGCTCAACGCTGTAAAAACAGTGGAGATGGTTGTGGACTTCAGGAAGAACTCAGCCCCAGCTACCCCCATCACCCTCTGTGACTCCACCATGGACACTGTGGAGTCTTTCTGCTTCCTGGGAACTATCATCTCCCAGGACCTAAAGTGGGAGCTGAACATCAACTCCCTCACCAAGAAAGCCCAGCAGAGGATGTACTTCCTGCGGCAGCTGAAGAAATTCAACCTGCCAAGGACAATGATGGTGCAGTTCTACTCCTCCATCATTGAGTCCATCCTCACCTCCTCCATCACCATCTGGTACGCTGGTGCCACCGCTAAGGACCAGGGCAGACTGCAGCGTGTCATCAGGTCTGCAGAGAAGGTGATTGGCTGCAATCTTCCATCTCTCCAGGACCTGTACGCCTCCAGGACTCTGAGGCTTGCAGGAAGATTGTGGCTGATCCCTTCACCCCAGTCACAGACTATTTCAGTCACTTCTTTCTGGCAGGAGGCTGCGGTCCATCAGGACCAGAACCTCACGCCACAAGAACAGTTTCTTCCCATCTGCTACCGGCCTTATCAACAAGGCCAAGAGCCGCCCGTGAAACTGGACACTGCCTCTCCCCCGTTCAGGACTTACAAGCTTCTGCGTTACATTAACGCACAGTTTACTGTGTGTATATAGCTTCTGTATATATATCTACTCTATTTTACTTTTTTTTCTCTGCACCATCAACACCAAGTCAAATTCCTTATAAGTGCAAACCTACTTGGCAATAAACCTGATTCTGATTCTGATAACTAAAGGATCTGCCTCCCATTCTACTTTTTGAGACTCTAGGAACCACCAGCAGACCTGCAGTCTGAGAGCGAAGTGCTCTATTAGGAACATACGGGGTAATCAGAGCTCTGATATATGATGGAGCTTGATTATTAAGGGCTTTATATGTGAAAAGGAGAATTTTAAAAAAATTCTAAAGATTTATTGTAAGTATGGTTGTAGACAGAACGTTTCAGTAAATCTCATTTGTCTCAAATTAGCTGTCAAAGCATTGGAGAATCATAGAAAAACAAATCTTTCATGGCTTTAGATTTAATTCTTGCCCATGATGAAATCTTTCTGGCTCTGTTATGACCATCTGGCCTGTACATGGGTAGACGTTGCTGTTAAGATGCCCCATTAAATTAAAAACATTTTCTATACCATCATGAGGAGTACTTGTTAGGCAGCAGCAAGTTATTTTTTTTTTACTTGACACCTTTTCCACAAGTCACTAAATAAGTCAGGGAAGTGTATCTGAAACTAAGTAGCAGACCACAAGCTACTTGGCTATTCTGTTGGTGTGAAACATTTCACTTCAAAATAGAAGATAAAAAGCAGCTCAAAGGTTGAACCGAAAAGACGACCACAAAGTCCACAGAGAGGCACCCAACCAGTCTCAGCCTGCCGGTAGCTGCAGAATGAGGTTTCACTTCACATTTGACATCAGTGCATCAGCGCATGGCAATGGAATAAACATTGATCTTAAAGCCCTGGGCAGTTCTGCTAATGAAGACAGTGGTATTTTTTATGAATAATCTTTTATTTGTCCAAAACTTGTTTTTTTACAGCTCAGCTTTACAATCAGGCCTACCATCATAATGCTCCGCACTTAATCTAAAACAAGTTGGTTTTTTTCTCGAATGGCCAATGTGTTTTACTAATAAGAACTGTAATTTTGACTGTAAACTCAACAGTTTGACTGCCTGTCTTGTTTCTTTGTTACAATCAAAACCCAGTATAGCTCATTTTAAGTAGCACTTCACATCTTTCTGTTAAGGACTGTGATTTTCTCAGTAAACACAATGGCTTAGGATGTACACGGATACATGAAAAAACAGACACAATACACTTAGTATTTACATGTCACATATACATATATATATATATATATATATATATATATATATATATATATATATATATATATATATATATATATGTCTGTGTATATTATAAATACCGGGTTTTCCCCCTCTCTGTATTTGTAGGGTCAGAAGGGAGGAATCTCTAGCATTCTCATGTTTGAAATACAAATGGAGGCCATCTCCATTTTCATTCCACTTTAAATATACAACTTAAGATAGCCAAGAAAATATCCAACACCAAATTTTTCTACAGGTCTAATGAAATGTTGTTTATTGCAAACTATATGTACAAATACTAGAAGAAAGGTAACATTTACAAGAAACTGCACAATATTTAGACTTAGACAAAGTCTATTGTCATTTTGTACATTACAATACAATAAAATTACAATAACATTACAATATGAAGTGCAGCAGTGATAAAAATATAACAATGCAGGAGAAGTTTTAAAGTGTGCAGAAAAATGTTGTTGAGTGTTGACAGTGGAAAATATTAATGGTGCAAAAATGCATTAAATGTTCGGTTATGTACTCCAAAATTTAAATGTATTTATAAAGTTCAGCAACGTTGGCAGTGGAAGATACAGTAATGATGCAAAATGGCCATAAGGTTCAGTTCTGTGCATGTGTGATGTTGTGCAATTACACACTGTTTAAACGTTATTTCATGTTTAATAAATAACTTTTTCAACTATTGTCCTGATATCAGCTCTCAGGCTGATATTTACTGGACAATACCTAACAGACACAGAGTAATTTATTAAACATTTAATAACTTTAAACAGTGTATAATTGCACACTTTAATGAGGTGTGTAACACAATTGCACCGTTCTGACACATTGGCAAAATCCCAGGTCCGCACCCTGCTCACTAAAACCTTTGTAGAACAAACATGCTTCAACAGATTTGTTGCAGTGATAGTCAAGATGTGGGTCTAGTATAAAGTGTGAGGCTTGTCCTGTATTTTAACAAACGGATTTCATGATGTTTCCCTAGAGTCATAGCTCTGTTGATTCATCCCTAAGCTCTCAGCAATAATGACTTTATGGCATTCTTCATAAATAAAATTGATTGTATAAAGAATTAAAATAATTGAGATCCTTCTGAACATGATTATCTCGACCCCAGTAAGTGTGGCACCGTTTGAGGAAACTTTAAAACCTGATCCGTGTTTGAACTGTATAGACGAAGTAGGACTTTCTGAGTTATCTAAAATTTTAGCTTAATCTAAATCTTCAACTTGTATGTTAGACCCAATCCCAACCAATTCTCCCTAATTAACACCCCCATTTTAGACATAAATTACAGGCCTATATCTAATCTTCTTTTACTATCTAAAACTCTTGAGAAAGTAATGGATGAGTATGTGGACAGTCACAAAGCAATGACCCGTTTGAAGAGTTTCAGTCAGTCTTCAGAGTTTATCGTAGCACTGAAACAGCTCTGGTAAAGCTCACTAATAATATTCTCATGGCCTCAGATAATGGACTTTGGTCTATACTTCTTATGTAAGAATTTAGTGCTGCATTTGAAACAGTTAATAACAATAATCTCCTGGAAAGACTTGGGTATCCTGTAGGGATTAAAGGAAAATCATCAGAAGAGATTAGTCATCTCTATTTTCATTGCAGCATACATTCCAATGAACTTTGTTCTCTGCTTTTAACCCATCCCATTGGGGAGCAATGGGCTGGCACTGTGCAGCATTCGAGATCAATCTGGGGTTAAGGATCTTCCTCAGGGAGCCAGAGTGGCGGAATGTGGGAGTTGAACCCAGAATCTCCGGGACACAAGCAGCAATGTTCTACCCACTAGGCCACAATCTTATCTGACAGATTGCAGTTTTTCCATGCCAATAATAAAACTTCAAACTCCAAGGTCATGTGTGGGGTACCACAGGGTTCAGTCACTTATAAAGCCCTTAATAATCAAGCTCCATCATATATCAGAGCTCTGATTACCCCGTATGTTCCTAACAGAGCACTTCGCTCTCAGACTGCAGGTCTGCTGGTGGTTCCTAGAGTCTCTAAAAGTAGAATGGGAGGCAGATCCTTTAGCTATCAGGCTCAAACTCCCAATTTTGGTCCATGAGGCAGACACCATGTCTACTTTTAAGACGCCTTAAAACTTTCCTTTTTTATAAGCTGATAGTTAGAGTTGCTTGGATTACCCTTAGCTTTCTCTGTAGTTATTTTGCCGTAGGCTTAGGCTGCTGGAGGACATCAGGGTCTATTTTTCCTCACTCTGTTGAGTTCTCCTACTGTTCTCCAACACTCGGTCAATAATTCTGTGATGGGATCCCCAACTAACCCTAACCCTCCGGGTTGGGGAGGATGTGCTGCCCCTAGTGGAGGAGTTCAAGTATCTTGGGGTCTTGTTCACGAATGAGGGGAGGATGGAGCGGGAGATCGACAGGCGGATTGGTGCAGCGTCTGCTGTGAAGCGGGCGCTGTAGCGATCCGTTGTGGTGAAGAGAGAGCTGAGCTAAAAAGGCGAAGCTCTCGATTTACCAGTCGATCTACGTTCCTACCCTCATCTATGGTCACGGGCTTTGGGTCGTGACCGAAAGAACGAGATCCCGGATAGAAGCGGCTGAAATGAGTTTTCTCCATAGTGTGTCTGGGCTCTCCCTTAGAGATAGGGTGAGGAGCTCAGTCATCCGGGGAGGACTCAGAGTAGAGCCGCTGCTCCTCCACGTCCAGAGGAGCCAGTTGAGGTGGCTCGGGCATCTGGTCAGGATGCCTCCTGGACGCCTCCCTGGTGAGGTGTTCCGGGCACGTCCCACCGGGAGGAGGCCCAGGGGAAGACCCAGGACACGCTGGAGGGACTATGTCTCTCGGCTGGCCTGGGAACGCCTTGGGATTCCCCCGGAGGAGCTGGCCCAAGTGGCTGGGGAGAGGGACGTCTGGGCCTCCCTACTGAAGCTGCTGCCCCCGCGACCCGACCCCGGATAAGCAGAAGAGAATGGATGGATGGATGGATGGATGGATGAATGGATGGATTACCATTTTGACGTGGTTCTGAAGATGAGTTTTTATGCTCTGATAACATTGCAGTAACCTAACCCATAAACTATAATTTAATGTTTATTAATTTGTCGTCTATGTATTTGACAAACTAAGGCTGAATTACATTGCCAAATGAAGTACCTGTAGTTACATTGGACACTCCAATGTAAACACTTTACACAGGACCTGGAAAACACTTGTTAATCAAACTGCATGGATGTTTATATACATAGTATGCAAAAATATGAAGAACTTTGAACACGTATTGATTTACAGATTTATTTAAATGTCATATCACACCAAGCTGTGTGAAAATTGGGTTAATATCGTGGAGTATGATTCATGATTTAACTTCCTTGGTAAATGCATTGCTGGAATTGCCATCCTCTGATGCGTCTCTGCATTTAACGTCGTACTAGAAGAAGAGATTTCATTGCAAATTCAGGCTCTATGAAAGTCACATGATTTATATGAAGTGCAGCACCGATCGTGCACTCTGGCCTCTGTAATCAGATATTAGGGCGTCTTTATGTTCTTGCTGCAGAAAGATCTTTGACGGCTTTTAAAGGAGGAGCAGCTGGATCAGATAGCAGCGTGTTAGTTGATGCAGATGTTGGGCAGGAAACCAGAGGTGTGGAACTGATTATAACGGTAACGATGACGTCATGGGGCGTGATGATCTTTAGCGTCCAACACGCGGTTGTTTAATAGGGACGTTAAAATACAGTTGGACTGATGAAAATATTAAATTATCGCTACAAATAATAGATAATGTTCTACTAAAAGTTAGTTTATGGTTGTTTTGTGTGTTTATTTTTAAAGAAAAACCTTCTGTCAGCTCCACCTTCTCTGCCAGGATGTCAGTGAGTTTTCTATTCAAGTTTTCAGTTTCTCTTCACCAGAAATACTTATTCTGCCTAAATCAGAGCCAGAGTTCTCCTCTAATCATAACGGAGACTTAACAGGGTTTAACGTTAAAGTTAAACTCTGTTCTCTGCTGTTCCTCGGAGGATTCTGTTAATCTCTGGTTTAACACGCTGAGTTCCTACATGTGGGGATGGTTGCTTCTCTGACTGCTCTCCTCCTCTGGACTCTGATGGTCTTCAGTTCCTTTAATTTTGTTTTGTGTGTTTATTTATAAAGAAAAACCTCCTCTCAGCTCCACCTTCTTTTTTCGGGGAAGTCAGCGAGTTCTCTATTCAAGTTCTTGGTTTCTCTCCACCAGAAATACTTACTCTGCCTAAATTAGAGCCAGACTAAACTCTGTTCCCTGCTGTTCCTCAGAGGATTCTGTTAAACTTCAGTTAAACTCACTGAGAACCTCCATGAGGAAATGGTTGCTTTTCTGACTGATCTCCCCTTCTGGACTCTGATGGTCATCAACTCCTTCATGGTAGTTTTTGCAGGTAAGTTTGATCTCTGATAATGAAATAGAATAATTGCTTATATATTTGTCTCATATTGCTAATATGAGACAATGTGAGTCACTTTAAAGCAGGTTTTACAGTGACCCGGAGTTTAAGCTCATCTCGCAACAAATCATTTGTCTCTCTGTAATCTGCTGCATGTAGATAAACTATAAGAACTGCCGTATTTAACCTCTGACTCCAGGTAATACTGTTTAACTGGTGGGTTTAGTCAACGGGGAAAAAAGAAATGCCCTTTCTGCTTCGCATGACGCATGAAAATTATTGGGGGACCAACTCTGACATATCCAAAAGTAAATGCAGTGATAAATGCTCAAAAATAAATAAATAAATTAGCACACAATTAAAGGAGCAATAAGCAATATTACACCACTAGGTGGTGCTTGAGTTCTGTGTGTAGACCACAATGAGATCTGTGACAAGCCACGCCCCCTTCACCAGGGGAGAGCCTCGTCTCCAAGCCCCTCCTTTCTCTTCTTAATAGGACAAAACACAGCAGAACAGAATCACCTTTTAGAAGTAACTTATTTCTTTCTAATGCTGTTAGCAAGAGAACATTTTGATCTGCTGGGGATGCTCTCCACCATGTTGCTCCAACACTTTGCTGCTCACTGGCATTTTAGGGCAGGGAGGGCTAAAGGTGCACCGGATAATAAGGCGCACTAAATATTCTTCCCTCACGTACACAGCTCTCTATTCGTCTCTGTCGGGAGGACAGAGTAGTTGGACTGCCCTGTTTCTAACATACGGCCAAAATAAAACTTTATATTGAACTAACTTACTAGGTTTATTGTTGCTGGCACATACTTCAGGTGAGGGATGCCTAAAGGCTCCCGCATACTCAGGTGTACTGTGTGCATACTGTGAGCTTGGTGGACCACGCTGACTCTCCACAGATGTTTTACCCTTCATAGTCCAGCGTACTGTTGCCTACATTTCTTGTGGACAATTCCTACAATTCCCAGACTTTCTGCCAGTGGGGCGAAGCAGCGGAACGGATGGTAAATTGTGTGATTAGCTAGCTGACACCAGGGACTGATGCTGCGTCCTGGAGGCCGCCTGCTTGGAGCAGCTCAGTGTATCAACTTTGGTGTCACATATAAAACAGTTTGATATAAAGACCTCTTCCTGCCAGGAAGTTTAATAGTGTGACACCGCGTGCGCGGTCGTAAAAATTTAGCTCTGCACGTAGAGGTATGCGCGGAGTATGCGCAGAGTCCAGCTTGAGTACCTCAGCAGAGTGACGTACGCCCTAGGTATATTATGGGGGCCTTAAGCCCTGAGTGGCAGGTGTTCAAGGGTGACCAGATCTTAAATGACCAAAAGTGGGACAACAGGGACAACGCAGAACAAAGAACCAACACTATGATGACGTCCTACATTTTAATTTAACACAGATCGCACATTACAATAATCAGTCTCTGCTTTGCCTGTTATTGCACAGCAGTTAATTATCACTACTCACAAGTTCATAAAAAGACATTATTTAACTTTTTCGAAGTATAATGAAACTTAAATTTTAGCGCTGTGAGTGGGGATGTGTCCAGGATGGAAAAACAATTAGAAACGTTTTTTTGAATAGTGTAAATCAACTTTTCTATCTGTTTCTAAAGCAGGATTAGACATTATTTATCCTCTTTAACCTCTCTGCTCTGTGTTGTTTCCTCTCCTGCAGATCAAAGAATCATCAGAGCTGAATCTGGAGAAACCGTCATTCTGCCATGTAGAGCTCCTGAGAACAACACTGTTACAGCTGCAGAGTGGAGGACAACTGATATGGAGTTTAGGGAATATGTTATTCTGTACCAGAACAAGAAGGTTGATAAAGAGGCTTCGTGTCCATCCTTTAAGAACCGAACAGATCTGCAGGACGTGGAGAATGGAGACGCGTCTTTGGTTCTGAAGAAAGTAACGACTGCTGATACAGGAATATATCAGTGTTGGATCGTTCAGGGGAGAAATAATCGCAGGAAGAGAGCCAATCCGGAAGATGACCCCACCAGCATCATTAACCTGAGAGTCCAACCAGGTGAGAAGGGCTGCAACCAACCAATTAGAACAATATATTTTTTAGTGTGATCCCCATCATCTTTTCAGCTGCTTTAAAAAACATCTTGACTCACTTCTTCGTCTGCCTATTTGGAATGTCCTTTATTGCCTATAGTTACTACTTTGTTACTATTCACTTTTAATGCCTAGATGATCACTTAGAATATCCTTTATATTGCAGTTCTTTTTCGTATCTAAGACATATATCACTGAAGACCCATCTGTACAAGTGTTTTCAGGTGACAGACAGAAGT
Organism: Fundulus diaphanus; assembly: GCA_037039145.1. Classification (NCBI taxonomy): domain Eukaryota; kingdom Metazoa; phylum Chordata; class Actinopteri; order Cyprinodontiformes; family Fundulidae; genus Fundulus; species Fundulus diaphanus. The sequence continues at coordinate 53,153,798 of CM073131.1, forward strand.
TACAAATGGTGAATTACTAGGACTGGTGGTGCAACTTGTTTAGGGATAATAAGTTTAGAAACTAAGTTATATTTATGTAATTCACTGGTTTATTTAGGAAAAATTCACTCCTGTCAGGGGGGCGATTGCCCTCACAGCACTTCGGCAGAAGCTGTTTCTAAGTTGTGTTTTTTTTTTTTTTTTTATAGTGTCCTTTTTAGCAATGGGGCAGTAAGAATTGTTGATCTTAATGCCAAAAAGAGCCCAACAGATTTTACTTTCAAAGGTGGAGCAGTACGGCTTTCACCATAGTGCTCCGCTTGATTTATACATTTAAAGTAGCTTTGTTATAATTTATGCAGGGAATATTCCATGTTATATGGACACTTCAACAAGAAGAGAGAAGAGAAACAAAACGAAGAAAAGGTGAAAGAAAGAGGAGATGAAAGGGAGAGAATGATAAAACATCTTCAGTCTGCTTCTTCACCTGCAATGAAAAATGTAAAAAGAACAGCACAACCAACAGATATAGTATTACAGATACAATCAAGTATTACAGATACAATCAAGTATTACAGATACAATCAAGTAACGCCATCACTGAAGTATATACAGTACTAAATAATACGAAATGTGTTAAGTGACAACTGAAGGTAATAATAGGGATAATCTGTATGGAAGTGAGTCTGTAAGTACCTGGATCTAAGCACTTGTAGGTGTTTGTGAGAGTGTGATTTTGTATGAAAGGTTTATCCATGAGAAAAATGCTCAATAGCGGTTATGAGGAGCCAAAGACCTGCCGTGCCACTCAGGCAGACGCCAGGGCAACCAAAGACCCAGATTCCCTAAGGGACTTTTAAAGTAAAGGTGCCCAAAAGGGGCCACCACAGGAAATCTTCCTCCCACACCAATGGAAGAGGAGAGGCGGCCCCAAGGAAACCACCCAACCACCACAATTCCAAAGTCCCCGGGGCACCCCACCCCTCGGTGGGAGTCTGACTGAGCACTCACCACACTGCCCCGCGAAGCAGCCGCCAGAAGTGAGTCGGCACCCGCCTAGGCACCGTCCCTGGGTTTAACTAGAACAGTCAAAAGCAATCCTAAATAAATGTGTTTTTACTCTTAATTTAAAGGAACTCAGGCTTTCAGCACTTTTACAGTTTTCTGAAAGTTTGTTCCAGATAAGTGGAGCATAGGAACTAAATGCTGCTTCTCCTTGTTTAGTTCTAGTTCTAGGCATGCAGAGAAGGCTGGAGCCAGAAGACCTGAGTGGTCTGGAGGGTTGATGCACTGATAACAAGTCTGTGATGTATTTAGGTGCTAATTCAGGGATTTATAGACTAACAGAAGGATTTTAAAGTCTATTCTCTGAGAACCAGGGAGCCAGTGGAAGGACTTCAGAACAAGGTTCATGTTCTCTACGTTCTTAGTCTTAGTGAGGACTTCAGAACCGGGTCAATGTTCTCTACGTTCTTAGTCTTAGTGAGGACGCGGGCAGCAGCGTTCTGGATCAGCTGTCTTTTTAGGCAGACCTGTGAAAACACCGTTGCAGTAATCAATTCTACTAAAGATAAACGCATGGATTAGTTTTTCCAGATCCTGCAGAGACATCAGTCCTTTAATCCTGGAAATGTTCCTCAGGTGATAGAAAGCCGACCTTGTAACTGTCTTTAGATGCTTTTGGAGGTTCAGGTCTGAGTCCATCACTACTCCCAGATTTCGGGCCTGATCAGTGGTTCCTAGCTGAAGCAGCTGAAGCTGTGAGCTAACTTTTGATCTCTCCTCTATTGGTCCAAATATTATTACTTCTGTTTTGTTTTTATTCAACTGAAGAAAATTTTGGCACATCCAGGCATTGATTTCTTCTAAGCATTTACTCAGAGCTTGAACTGGTTCATAGTCACCTGGTGACATGGTGATGTAAAGCTGTGTGTCGTCTGCATAGTTATGGTAGATGATGTTTTTATTATCTGAGCTAGAAGGAGCATGTAGATATTGAATAGGAGGGGACCCAGGATGGACCCTTGGGGAACCCCACATGTACATGAATCCAAATATGAAGATGGGCGGCATCATCTGACCTACCCGGTTCCTGCTTCGGTCCCGACCCCCTATCATGTACCCGTGGGCGGTAATCTGAGAACAGAGGTGTTAGAAAAACCCAAAGCCTCAAATGTCGAGGTTTTACATATTGAATGTTTTCTGACATTAAAAAATCAGACAATTGTTACAAAAACCTTCAGAGGGTTTCTAAAAAATAAAGTGGGACCTTTGTGACAGAAGCTACCAGAAGGCCTCTCAGGTCTTGTTATGTTCGTGTTTGATAATTACCAGGTGTCTTGTAGTGCTCAGACTCTTATTAGTCTCCTTTCATGGGTCTCATCACCCAGGTTTCTCACAGGTGTGTCACAAAGACTCTCTGCTTCTGTTGTCCTTTTCTTTACATTTATGCATTCACATAAACTCATGATCGCCATCTAGTGGACCTAAACATAATTCTTTCAATCATTACATTCTCCTTTCTTTAAGGTAAGAATGTCACAAAAAGAATCATGTCAAAGAATAACAACAGACATTGTATGAGACCAATACTGCATAATACCACATAATTATAATAAAGCTTACTTCACTTTTAACTATCCTAATTAACACTCATTTAAAACATGAATTACAACATATAGACATTTTAACTTATTTTTTTCAGTTTATCAGGTTTTTTCACCACTCTGGTAGATCTTCTTAGCACAGGTGAATTGTCCCTAATACTGTCCATGTCGCAATGTTCTTCAGATGCAGAAATAATCTGAGAGTCTTTAGAATCTTCACTTGACTGAGCAACAGGCTCTAATGGAGTTTTCAACAAACTGCGACAATTTCATCTCAGAACTTGTCCTTCTTCAGTTTTCACTTCAAATGAACATGGAGCTACTTCCTGCAGAATAGTTGCTTTAGTATTCCATCCCTTATCATCCTGAATCCTACTCTGAGTCCTTGTATGACCAACTGTAACTCTGTATCCTTAGGTGTTCCCTCAACTATTTGCTGTAACTTTCCATCTGACACAGGCAACACAGTGGACACCAAATTCACATGACACTGAAGATCCTTATCAGTTGAACTCCCACTTTTGTCTGTAGGGGCTCTAGACAGAGCATCAGCAATAATCCCTGGAATTGTAGAGCAGCGTAAATTCATACCTCAGCATCTTCATTATAAGCCTCTGAATCCTCGGTGACATCTAGTTCAGATTTTTTTTATGATGGCAACCAAGGGTCGGTGATCTGTTTCAACTAAAAAAGATGGCAGACCATACATATAAATATGAAACTGTTCCAGTCCATAAGCCAGCCCCAAGCATCCTTTTTCTATTTGAGCATATCTGCATTCAGCTTTTGTCATGGCTCTGGATGCATAAGCCACTGGCTTCCAATGTTCATTCTCAGCCTGAAGAAGAACTGCTCCAAGCCCATCTTTTGAGGCATCTTTAGACAGTTTTATTTTTTTAGCTGGATCGTAGAAGGTGAGCACTGGTTCCTTAGTCAGATATTTTTTTTAGTTCCTTCCACTCTTGTTCATGAACTTCTGTCCACTGGAACTCACTGTTGTTGCACAGGAGTCTGCAAATGTTTGTCATTTTTGCACTCAAATAGTGAATAGATTTTATATAAAATTAATCATCCCTTATGATGCGGAAGACACATGTTTTGTCGACAGGCGGTGGCATCTTCAAGATGGCTTATATTTTATCTTTATCTGGTTGAAAATCTTTGGCAGATAGTTTGTCACCGAGAAACATAATTTCTTTGACGCAAACTCACATTTATTTTTATTGAGCTTAAGTCCATTTTTCCGTATGCGCTCCATGACGTGTCTCAATCTGTCATTGTGTTCTTGAGCTGTTGATCCCCAGATAATGATATCATCAATGTAGACTCTCACTCCTTCCAAGCCTTCTATGATCCGCTCCATTGCTTTATGGAATATTTCTGGTGCCGATTTTATCCCAAAAGGAAGTCTTAGAAAACAGTATCTTCCAAAAGGTGTGTTAAAGGTACAGTACTGCTTTCATCCAGCTTTACTTGCCAGAACCCTTGTGATGCATCCAACTTGGTGAAATAACTTGCTCCAGCCATCTGACTGATTATTTCCTCTCGAGTGGGTATTTGATAATGTTCTCTCCTGATGTTCTCATTTAAATCTTTTGGATCCATACATACTCTTAATTCTCCATTCTTCTTCTTTGCAACCACTATGGAATTAACCCAATCTCTGGGCTCTTCCACTCTCTGAATCACTCCCAACCTGGCCATTCTGTCCAATTCATTTTTCAACCCCTCTCGCAGTGATGGTGGTATGCGACGTGCAGCATGCACAACAAGCTGAGCACAGCACCTAATCATTGGAAGACATCCTCATAATCCTGAAGCATTGCATCCACAGGGCTATTAGATTCATTTAATTCAGTATTTATGTGATAAACTCTTTTCACCAGTCCAAGTTCTTCACAGGATTTATCACCTAAAAGTGACTCACGATCCTCCTTTACAACTGAGAAGAACACACGATGTTTTGTTCCTTTAACTGTCACATTCAGCTGACATGTTCCAATGCACTCGATTGATTGTCCATTATAGTCTCTTAGACCCGACTTTACTTCTTTTATATGAGGTTTTACTTGCATTTCTTTTATATCTGACATGCTTATGAGATTCGCCTTAGCACCTGTGTCCAATCTGAACTTAACCATGGTTCCATTAATCAACAAAGGAATTGTCCATTTATCATCTCTGTCAACACGCTGCACTTTTTCTGACTAATTTTCACAGCTCACAACACCAATAAAGAATGTATCACTTAGGTCAGTATCATCTACTAAGTTTACACGATTCCTCTTGTCTTCTTTCCTCTTCATAAAGCATTGCTTTGCAAAATGATTCTTTCCACGGCAATTTAAACACTGCTTACCGTAAGCAGGACATTGACTCACTTTATGCCGTGATCCACAGCGCTTACAGTTGATAATGGCTTCTTCTTGCAGCTGCCTCGTCTGTGCATGTCGTTTCCTCTGGCAGGACACCACTCCTAGTGCTGATGCTCCATCACTGAACTGTGAAGTAGTTCCTGTCGAATGTTCAGAAAATGTCCTTACTTGCTGCAGAGAAAGTTCGCTTGACACATCTTTACCGCTGTTTCCAGGTTCAGTTCCACTTCTCTCAGCAGTCTCTCTCTGAGCTTCCCATCACGTACACCAAAGACGATCTGATCTCTGATCGAGTCCTTCAGCAGACCAAAATTGCATGACTGAGCTTTCACTTTTAGGTCTGTCAGAAAGTTATCAAAGGGTTCATGCTGAGTCTGCATTCAGGAACGAAACACGTATCTCTCATAACATTCATTCCTCTTAGGTGAACAGTGATCATCAAATTTACTTAGCACTACATCCAACACAACTTTTCTTTGTCTTCTTGTTTATCAAACACAAATGTGTTGTAGACTTCCAAAGCCTGCGCTCCCGCTATGGTCAGCAACATCGCTACCTTTCTTGGCTCCGGCTTTGTCTCCAACCCCATTGCAGCGACATATAGTTGAAAGCGTTGTTTGAAAGCACTTCAATGCTCATCCACGTTTCCTGTCAGCTTCAAGCTCTTCGGTGGTTTCAGCTCCATGGTCGGCCTTTCAGTTCACTCCTGACACCATGTTATGTTCGTGTTTGATAATTACCAGGCGTCTTGTGTTGCTCAGACTCTTTTATTAAAGTCTCCTTTCATGGATCTCCTCACACAGGTTTCTCACAGGTGTGTCACAAAGACTCTCTGCTTCTGCTCTTCTATTCTTTACATTTATGCATTCACATAAACTCATGATCGCCATCTAGTGGACCTAAACATAATTCATTCAATCATTACAGGTCTCAGGGTAAATCCAGGAGACGTGAAACAGGATATTCTTTACCTTTAATCGTGGAAAATTATTTTCACAGCAATGTCATCCTCTGTGGCTGCATTATAGTTATTCTTTAATTGATGAGAGCCCTTACGCTCTGTCGTATAATAATATAGATTCTCATGTTGGGGTAACCTTAGATATAATTACTTTGGATTTATTTAACCACGATATTAACACAATATTGTTTAACCTGATCTGACGCTGGTGGGAGCCTGCTGGAACAGAATAGGCTCTAGGTGCTCAGCTAGCTAATCACACATTTTACCATCCGTTCTGCTGCTTCGTCCCACTGGCCGAAAGTCTGGGAATTTTAGGAATTTTCCACAGGAAATGTAGGCAACAGTAGGCTGGATTATGAAGGTAAAACGTCAGCAGAGAGTCAGAGCGGAGTCCATCAAATTCACAGTATGCGCACAGTACGTCTGACTATGTGGGAGCATTTAGGCAGCCCGCGTCCAGAGTATATGCTAGCAACAATAAACCTAGTAAGTTAATTCAACATAAAAGTTAAGTTTATTTTGCCCTAATGTTAGAAACAGGGCAGTCCAACTAGTCTGTCCTCCTCTCCATAGAAATAGATAGAGAGCTGTGGACGGGAAGGGAGTGATATTACACAATTGGGAAGAATATTTAGTGTGCCCTGTAATCCGGTGCGCCTTATTGTCCGAAATATAGGGTCAAAATATTTCAAATCCACTGTTTATAGATTTATATATTATTCTTATAGTGAATGATCAGATCTCCTCTCTAACTTCTCTGCTCTGTGTTGTTTCCTCTCCTGCAGATCAGAGAATCATCCCAGTTAAACAAGGAGAGGACGTCATTCTGCCATGTAGAGCTCCTGAGAACAATCCCGATGGAGACGTAGAGTGGAGCAGAACTGATCTGAAGTCAGGTCAATATGTTCTGAGTTACAAGAACAGGAAGTTGGATCCAGAGGTCCAGTGTCCATCCTTTAGGAACCGGGTGGATCTGCAGGACAAGAAGAATGGAGACGTGTCTTTGGTCCTGAAGAAAGTGACGACTGATGATACAGGAACATATGAGTGTCGAGTCGTTCAGGGAGAAAATAGCTGCAGGAGGACATCCATTCTGGACACTGACCCTCTCAGCATCATTACCCTGAGAGTTGAACCAGGTGAGTCTGTTTGTCTCTGGATCAGAACCTCCAGCAGCTTCCTGGTTGCTGACGTCAGAGAGAAACATCTCAGATCAGATGTTGGTGTTTTCTAAGCTGTTCCTCCAGGGGCCCGTTCTTCGTACGTCGCGGAGATAGGGAAGTCTGTCGTATCCATGTCTTGTCCATTGTTACGACAGCAACCTGCTGCGGAAGGTGCAAGAAAATTTGCAGAGCTTTTCGATTTAATCGCGTATTGCGCAATAGACAGGATCCTTTAACGCAGCGCGACAGTGTAATTGTAGAGAGATTTTCTTGGTGGCTGTTATAAACAGACAAACATCATTTAACAGTGGCTTTTAAAAAGAGGAAAAAGTGGTGTTAGAGCCATAAATAGAAAATATTTAAGTTATTTGTATGATGGTTTGCTTTTTTTATCATATTCAGTAAAAAGATTTGTTCAGGCCATTTTATTGTGAAGTTTAGTTTTACTTTGAAAGGCTTGCTTCCTGTCGAGCCATATATTGTATTAACAGATCATCTAGACACGGAGCAATACAGTTTTACCGTGTAAACTGTGTATGACTTGGAAAAGGAAAAACTTCATTTTTTATAGATAAAGAATGTTTTGTTAAAATTCACGGTTTGCACGCGTCCTTTACTTCCAGTGTCTAAGAAATTACACTGTTATTGGATCTGTTGCCATAACAAGTGGCTTTTTAAAATACAGTATAATAATTAAAGGCTACCATTTTGTAGAATATTCTTGTACTTCACTTTTTTCCCCATGTTCTAGTGGGTCCCGTGGAGGCTCTGACATAAAAGAACAAAGTAAATAATAAATTATTAAAATGCAAAAATACATACTGTAGAAAGTGATAGAAACATCTAACATGGACAGTCTTTACACATTTAATTTGTCTGCTGCTTTTTGCCAGCCCTCTCTCCTGGCTTTAGCAGACTTTGAGGTGTTCCCTGTCATTTTAATTAATGACTCAAACTTTGGCATAACCTTCCATTAAAAGCTCTTGTTCTGATTGGGAGAAAAACTGTGGGCGTTCTTTGGCCATGCTGAACAGCCAATAGCAGCGTTGCTGATCATTGTTTCTACTATCGATACATTTTCCCTGTTAAACAAACGCATGAACGCGCAGTTATCTCAGATAACTCAATCCAGCGATACTAATCATAAACAACAGGTGTGTTGGAAGAACCCAATTAGCCGGATCATGGTTAGCTGGATGAAATCATCTTATATGTCTCATTTGATCTTGGATGTTTTAAGCAACGTACGAAAAACAGACCACTGGTCTGCAGCTTCTGAGCTGTAGATGGACAGAAACAAAAACGTCACTTCTCCATGATCTTCATATCCTAAAAAACTGAGATCTGATGGTTCATTTTTCGCCATTTTTCACCTAAACCACCTAAAAGTATTAGGCACAAATAAACGTCAAATCTGAATAAGGAATTACATTTATTACAGCAAACAATAAAAGAAATGTTGATTGTTTTAGAGTTCGAAAAAGTAAACAGTGGTTGTAAAAATGAAGATGAAGGTTAGACTGGGGTTTTTCACCCTATCAGCAGCAGTTTTCGAAAAAAAATAAAATAAACATAAAATTTTAAATATAACCTAAATGAACTCCAGGAAACCACCTTGGAATCAGGATTTGCTGATTTAACTAATGGAGACATCAATGTTTTGATGTTTGCTCTAGTATCTTGTTTCTGACGCTTTGAAAACATTACATGATCTGATCCTGCTGGTGTGAGGATGAGGTCCGGTTTCTCTTTCAGTTCCTGAAGGTTTTTGTCCAGAAAGTGACTTCCTGTAACTTTTGACCTCCAGACTGGTTTTCTGTGTTTCCATTGTGGCTCTGAAGGTCGGGCTGTTTCTGTGGACTACGTCTCCTGTCTGATCTGAAAAAAAAAAAGTCAAATCTCCAAGGTTTGGAGCAGATCAAACAGACTTGTCCCCTGTTGTGCTATAAAGCCATGAAAATAATCGGGACTGAGTTGAAACATGACAACATGACTGCCTAACTATACATCCATCCAGTAGGTTAACATATAAATGCCAGCGCCTGCTGGGCTTGCGGTCATCAAGTGTTTTTGTACTTGTTAATACAACTGGTCTAGTTTGATTACGTGGCATCGGAGTGCTGCGGGCACAAGTCCTAGAGGCCCGCAATGCAACGGACTCGCCGAGCAGCACACGCCGAAGGACGAGCAAGCGTAGGCGTTGTGACCAGCGCCGGAAGCGCGACTGTTGAGGTGGGCTAACAGCTAAGCTAAAAGCTAACCCCTACAAACCGCCGCTTCTGTCCATCCTACTCTCCAACGTCCGCTTACTGGACAACAAAATAGATCATTTACAACTCGAAATGTCTTCAAAGAGGGAGTTTAAAAATTGCTGCACTCTCATCCCGAGGGAGACATGACTTAGCTCGTCGATACTGGACAACAGCGTTAGCCTGGAGGGGCTGGCTACTTTCCACGCCGACAGAAACAACAAACTCAGCGGTAAGACCCGAGGAGGCGGGCTGTGTGTTCACATCAACAACTGGTGTAACAATGCTAGATCGGTCTCCAGCTTCTGCTCTCCAGACATCGAGCTTTTGACTGTTAACTGCAGACCTTTCTACCTGCCCAAAGAGTTTACTGTTGTTAGCATCACTGCTGTTTATGTGCCTCCCAGCCGTCCGTCCGTCCGTTTTCTTCTGCTTATCCGGGGTCGGGTCGTGGGGTAGCAGCTTCAGTAGGGAGGCCCAGACGTCCCTCTCCCCAGCCAGGGGCGCAACCCCACTCGCCAGTGTAAATGGAAGTAGCGTCAGTTTAGCATTTCATCCCATTATGGACAGCAAGCAACACCGCCACTCTTCTTGACCTTCTCGCGCACCGTAGCTCACCTGCCGCTCCCCCGCCCCTCCCCCGCCCCTCCCCCGCCCCTCCCCCGTTTTTTTTGTGTCGGTTGTTTGTCTCTTTATTGGTGAGAGCATAAATAGGCAAACATCTGTCTCTTTTTTTCTCCCCCCCTCTTTCCGCTATGTTGTTGCTCTTCCTTCAAAAGTTTCCTGATGGCGCCACGAACGGCTGCCACGGTGTGTTGGTGCGCTGTCTGCACCATCATCACCAAGTCAAATTCTTTGTATGTGCAAACCTACTTGGCGATTAAACTTGATTCTGATTCTGATTCTGATTCATTGTATAATAATAATAATAAAAAAAAGATTACTACTTCACAGATTTCGCCTATCATGGGTTCTTTTTGGAACGTAACCCCCGCAAAAAAACGAGGGTTCACTATATTGCTAAATTATTGTACAATAAATGTTTTGTTAAAAATAAAGAAAAAGATCTTCTTGTTGGATTTACTGGTGGTTGGCAACAAACTTTTAGTAGCATTACTGCCACTTACTGGTATGGAGTGTGGTTTGTGATGGTCTATCTACTTATATATATGAGTAGATAGGCATATATATGTCAGGACTCATCAGGCAGCGCCGTGCAGTTTCTGCCGGCTCTGCTTCCTCTGCTCTCTCCACAGGTGACTGCAGTTGACAAGTGGGTGGAGCGCGCACACCTGAGGCTTGTTCATGTGGTTGAACATAAAAGCAGCACTCAGACGGCAGGAGGACGCCAGAGTGTTAACCATAAGTGGTACACCTCAGTGTCTCATGACAGCTTGCCTTTCCTGCGTTAATCCCTGTCTCCTGTCTCTCTCAGGTTGCCTCGTGCTTCGGATCCCTCTCCAAGCGTATCTGCGTGTTCTGACATCTCAAGTCAAGCCTCCGTGCTCACACTGTTCTGGAACCATCTTCGGGCTCCCTTGGTTTTACCAAGTCAGGCTGAGGCCCCACCAGATTACCCTGGTTCCTGCATATTTCCTCGAACCACTGTTCCCACCGCCGCAGCTCAGGGCCACCGCCCAAGTTCCACCTGTCGCTCAGTCACTGGTCTCCATCACAACAAGGCAGCGCTGAGTTCCTCTCCACCGCTCCACTCCCCAAGGCCCGGTCCCCGTGCTCTGTGGTAAGCTCACTTTCCTCTCAGACATATCACTTGCCCGCTGTGAGCTGCCTAGCACCTCTCCTCTCAACCCAGACTGAGCGTGTCCCGGCCCCCGCCTCTCTCTAGGCGCATATACGACGTGATTATTCTCCTCATTCTACTTTGCTCGTTCTGTTTGTTAAAATAAACACCTTAAACTGCTCTCAGTCTCCCGAGTGTGACCTGCATGTGGCCCAAATATGTTAGAAACATCACAGAAGAACACTCTGGCCAAACTGACCCAGCAGGCACCTTTGGGAGGATGCTCATAGCCCATCATGAGCAGCTTGAGGCTCTCAATCTGGCCATGCAAACTATGCAGAGCCAGTTGCAGGGGCTAACAGCCCAGATTAGTCAGCTGTCAGATGCGTTCTGCGCTACACTCCAGACCTCCGTAAATGAACTGATCATGCTGGCTATTAGGCTAGACAACCGGCTAAGAACTAGGGGAAAGGGACGAATGGAGAGGTCGCTCTCTCATCGGCCACTTCCTCCTCCACCTGACCGAGCTCCTCTCCGTTCCGTTGCTGCACCTCCATCTCCCCCCGAGCCTATGCAGGTGGGGCAGGTGCGTCTTACCCCAGAGAGGCAGCAACGTATTGATAATAAGTTGTGCATCTATTGCTTGTCTCCCAAGCATGTTATTAATACCTGCCCGGCACGGCCAAAAGACCGGGTCTGTCGCCTGTAACGTTCCCCGCATCCCCTAGACTCTGGTTGCAAGCAACCATGTTAATTGCTCATGAGAACTTTAGTCTTTCTGCCCCTCAAGGTGCGATTTTCATTTAATTGACCAGTCTTTCGTTTTGCGAGCAAAGATCAAAACTGTCCCTTTGTCCACTCCCCTCCGGGTTTCTGCCCTGGATAGAGGCAGTCTTCCCCGGATCACCCATCAAACAAAGCCCCTTGAGGTTGTTATTTCTGGTAAATAAACTGACCTTGTTTCTCTTTTTCCCTGTTAAGCACGCTTCACTCGGCCTGGGTTATGCCTGGTTACAACCCACATATTAACTGGGCTGACCGACGGGTTGAATCCTGGTCCCCGGCTTGCCTATCACGCTGCATGCAGTCCGCCGTCCCAACCTTCCACCGAAGTGGACTCTGTAAATTTAAATTTGGTCCCCGAGCAGTACCAAGACTTAACGCTAGTTTTTAGTAAAGCCCGGGCTGAGTTGTTATCTCCACACCGACCATATGATTGCACAATGGAGCTCCTGCCGGGTGCCCCACTACCAACCAGTCGCCTTTACAACATTTGCCGAGCTGAACGACAGGCCCTAGAGCAGTGGTCCTCAATCCCCTTCCTCGAAGGCCGGTGTCCTGCAACTTTTATTTGTTACTCTGCTTCAACACACTTGACTTAAATAATGAGGTCATTAGAAGGACTCTGGAGAACTTGACTGCACACTGGGGAGGTAAGTCAGGTGTGTTGGATCAGGGACACGTGTAAAAGCTGCAGAACACCGGCCCTCGAGGACCGGGATTGAGGATCACTGCCCTAGAGAAATACATTAAAGAATTCCTAGCGTCAGGTCTAATCTGTCCCTCCTACACTCCACTTGGGGCTGGCTTCTTCTTTGTAGGAAAGAAGGACGGTTCCCTCTGTCCGTGCATTGATTATCGTGAGTTAAACACAATAACGGTCAAAAACCAATATCCCCTATCACCTCTTTCCTCCCCTCTAGAACCGGTTCAGTCTGCCACTATCTTCACCAAATTAGATTTATGTAACGCTTACCACTTAGTATGGATTCGTCAGGGGGAAGAATGGAAAACAGCGTTCAACACCCCGCTTGTCCACTTTCGGTACCTGGTGATGCCTTCTGGCCTGTGCAATGCCCCATCTGTTTTTCAGTCTCTGGTCAACGACGTCCTACGGGACTTTCTGAACGTATTTGTTTCTGTATTCATAGACAACATCTTAATCTACTCCCAAACCCTCTCCGAACACCAACGTCATGTCCGTCTGGTTCTCCAATGTCTCCTGGAGAATCGTCTGTTCGTTAAAGCTGAAAAGTGTGAGTTTCACAAGCCCTCTGTGACCTTCCTCAGCCTCATCCTGGAGGGGGGGTGGGTCCAATCTGACTCCGAGAAGATCAAGGCAGTCCTAGAGTGGCCGGTGCCCGAAACACAGAAACAGCTCCAGCGCTTCCTTGGCTTCGCCAACTTTTACCACTGCTTTATCAGGGGATATAGTCAGATCGCCGCTCCCCTACACGCTCTCACATCTCTGAAGATCCCTTTCAGCTGGAACCCCAACGCTAACTCAGCGTTTGCTGAATTACAAAGAAGGTTTTCCCAAGTACCTGTCCTCATTCATCCTGATCCTGCTAAACAATTCACTGTGGAAATCGATGCCTCAGACACCGGGGTGGGAGCAGTTTTTTCCCAGCATTCTACCAACGATCAGAAACTCCATCCATGCGCCTTCTTTTCTCTGCGCCTATCATAGAGTGCAACTATGACGTGGGAGATAGAGAGCTGCTTGCCATTAAGCTCGCCCTGGAGGAATGGCGTCACTGGTTCGAGGGGTCTGAGGAGCCTGTGGTTATCTGGACGGACCATAAAAATTTTGCCTACCTCCAAACCGCTAAGCGACTCAATACTAGATAGGCCTGTCTGTCCCTCTTTTTGTCCTGGTTCAACCTCTCCATCTCCTACCGCCCTGATTTCAAAAACCAAAAACCCAATGCTCTTTCTTGCTTGTATGCCCCCCCAAGACTCAAATAAGGAACCAGCCCTCATACTACCTCCAACCTGCACCATTGAAGCCATCCACTGGGAGATAGAGGACTTAATTCAACAAGCCCAGCAGACCCAGGTAATGGCCCTCAGGAAAGGACCTACGTTCCCCTCTCCGTTCGTCCTTGTTTGATTCAATGGGCTCACTCGGAAAAGTTCTCCGCCCATCCTGGTGTTAACCGCACTGTCACCTTCATCTTCCAACACTTCTGTTTGCCATCGATGTCCAGGGACGTCCGGAAGTATGTCGTCGCCTGGCCCATCTGGTCCCACATCGCGTTGAATTTCGTCACTGGCCTCCCATCATCTCAGTGCATGTCTACCATCCTCGCAGTCATAGATCGATTCTCCAAAGCCTGCCATCTAATCCCCCTCCGTAAACTCTTGTCCGGCCTCCAGACGGCCTCTTGGTGAAGCATGTCTTTTACCTGCACGGCATTCCCCAAGACATTCTGTCTGACCGTCATCCCCAATTTATCTCCTGGGTTTTGAAGGAGTTTGCCTCGGCCCTCTGAGCCAGGTATACTCTTTCCTCTGGATACCACCCACAGACTAACGGTCAGACAGAACGGCTGAACCAGGAGCTGGAGTCCGCACTCCGCTGTCTGAAATCCACCAACCCAGCGGACTGGAGCAAATACCTCCCCTGGGTTGAGTACACTTATAACTGCCCCACATCCATGTGCCACTGGTCTGTCCCCCTTTGAAGCCTTCCCAGGCTATCAACCCTCGCTGTTCCCTGCAGATGTCAGATGAATCACAGTCCCCTCAGTCCACCAACATGTCCACCGCTGCCAGCTGTTCTGGACCCAAAGCATTTAAGCCCTTCAACGTACTGCTAAGCAGAACCGCGGAGTCCCTGACCGGAGGCGAATCCCCGCCCCCGTTACCACCCCAGTCAGTGAGTCTGGCTCTCCACACAGAACACTCCACCCTAATCCACCTGCCGCAAATAAACTCCCCGCTACACCCGACCTTATGAGATTCATCAGTCCCACGGACGTCAGTCTCCGCCTCGCCCCACACTCCCGAGTACACCCCACCTTCCACGTCTCCCGAATCAAACTGTGCTCTCCAGTGACTTGTGCCCTCCAGCCCGAGCCCCCTTCACCCACCCAAGACCACCAGCGGCGCCATATCCAAAGGATCGTGGATTCCCGTCAGAGAGGTAGAGGCTACCGATACCTCGTCGACTGGGAAGGCCGCGGTCCCGAGGACCGGTCATGGGTGCCGGGCTGTTTCATCTCTGATCCTGCTCTTATTGATTCTTTCCTGGCCTCTCGTCCCTCCACTTCCTCCTCGGGTCGCGCCGTGCAGTTTCTGCCGGCTCTGCCTCCTCTGCTCTCTCCACTGGTGACTGCAGTTGACAGGTGGGTGGGGCATGCACACCTGCGGCTTGTTCAGCAGCATGCGGCTGAGCATAAAAGCAGCACTTAGATGTCTGGAGGACGCCAGAGTGTTAACCTTTAGTGGTACACCTCACTGGCCACTGTCTCATGACAGCTTACCTTTCCTGCGTTAATCCCCCAACGGATTCCCCTGGTTCCTCCAGCTGTCCTCGAACCACCGTTCCCAGCGGCGCTGCTCGGGCCCCGCCCAAGATCCATCTGCCGCCCTCCTGTCGCTCAGTCACTGGTCTCCATCATGACAAAGCAGCGCTGAGTTCCTCTCCTCTCCTCCGCTCCACTCCCCCCGACCCGGTCCCCGTGTTTTGTGGTAAGCTCACTTTCCTCTCTGACACATCACTCGCCCGCTGTGAGCTCCGCAACACCTCTCCTCTCTCCCCAGACTGAGCGTGTCCCGGTCCCTCTCTCTAGGCGCAGATCCAACGTGATTATTCTCCTCGTTCTACCTTGCTCGTTCTGTGTTTGTTAAAATAAACGCCTTAAACTGCTCTCAGTCTCCTGAGTGTGACCTGCATGTGGGCCAAATACGTTAGAAACATGACAATATATATATATATATATATATATATATATATATATATATATATATATATATATATATATATATATATATACACATATACCAGGGGTTAAAGCTCTCCGTTGCTGCAACGGATTTCCGTCATTTGGAAAATGAGCGCGAAAAGTTCCGTCTAGACTTTTTCAAAAAAAAAAGTAAAAAACAAAGCATGGTCATGGGATTGACCATGACCTGGATGACTGAGAATCTTCACCAGTCTAGATTTTTTATTCCAGGTTTTAAACCGAAGCTGCGCTCATCCAATGAAACCTGGCAGAGCTGAGACATTAGCCAATCAGAAAGAGAGTATCTTTGCAATGCGCACATCTGCCAGTCTGAGGTCTGTTGGTATTCATCATTTTACCTTTTGGAAGAACATCTCAAACTGACCACAGATGCATGAATGAAAGTAGTGGTGGTCAAAGGTTTTCTTTGGATTTATGAAGCAGCAGGTGAGAAAGTTCAATGGAATGAACAGCTGACAACAACTTCCTCAGTAAGCGTGTCAATCTGCTCTTACAGTTTATTAATGAGTTATTTCCACCTGTGGCCATGTCGCCTGTCAGCGTGTATTCCCTCGCTTCCAGTGATTTAGCTGCTAAACGCGGCGACTAAACAGGGATTCCCCCTAAGATTTGCTGTTATGTTTTATTTAAAACTCAAAGAGTAACTCTCTATCTCAGGCTAATCTAGCATGACGCGCTATTTTTTTTTGAAGAAGGGTCGGAATGTGCAACAGTCTTCCGCATTTAACGAGGTCTGATTCGGGAAAAGTAAAAAATATCATCATCTCCAGCAGTCAATGAGCGAGAGGCTGGGACACAGATGACAGGTCTCCGGTACCTGGACCAAAATATAAAACGTTTTATTAAACTTTAAAAGAGTTATATAATGCCTTTTTATAAACTCATGAGTTGTGATAATTTATTGGTGAGCAATAACGGGCAAATCAGAGACTGATTATTGTAATGTGCGATCTGTGTCAAATTAAAATGTATGACGTCATCAAAGTGTTGGTCATGTGTCCTGCTTTGTCCAAGGCTGTGGTTGGCCTTGTATGATCATAGGATTGGTTTATATTGGATGTGGCAGGGAGCCAGAGGAGTTAATGTTCAGGTGTGAAGTAGATGATGTAATGATGAAAGCTGCTGTCTTTGTACTAGTTGTAGTTTATGGAGGTTTTCTGGAGGACAGGGAGGGAAGGGAGCTGTAACTGTAAAGTGGACTGTGGACCAGTTTGGCTAAAGTGTGAAGGAAGAACTTGATGCTGCAGATATGAAAGTTAACCAGGTGATGTTCTGGATGTGGAAAGTAAAGGAGAGGATAGAGAGGCTGTCCAGGATGACACCAAGACTCTGAAGCTGGAAGGTGGGAGAGATACGATAAGACAAGATAAGATAAGATAGGCTTTATTGATTTCACTTTGGAGAAATTCATTTGCCACATCGGCTCAGTAGTCAATAATCAGAATAAGGTGCCAAACGTAGTAAAAGGTGCATCAGTTATATGCAGTGTATCTTCATATATACAGTGGATCAAAAAAAAAGAAAATAAGAAAAATAAGAATAAAAATACAAAAAGAAATAGGAATAGGCAGATGATGTCTTATGTACATTCACGGTGATACACACTCACACACACACACACACACACACACACATATATATATATATATATACATTTGTATTGACATATATTCAGGGGGTGGTAGCAGCAAATGTCACTTCTTTCAGGATTATTGCACGGGTTATAGCACAGTGTATTAAATAGATTATTGCACATTAGTTATTGCACATTAGTTATTACAGTTATGGTTACAGTTACAATCTGGTAGCAGCAGGGATGAATGACCTGCGGTAGCGCTCCTTTATATACAGGAATTGTCAGTGGATATTTTAAATCAGATTCGGTTAACATTGACTTTGCACAATAAGAAAGTGAGGTAACTAATGTGGCATGATGTCCACGAAAAAAATTTCAGTCAAATTGATTAATTCTGCTTTATTCCCTGACATATACACAGATCTATCTATCTATCTATCTATCTATCTATCTATCTATCTATCTATCTATCTATCTATCTATCTATCTATCTATCTATCTATCTATCTATCTATCTATCTATCTATCTATCTACAGTATCTATCTATCTATTTATATATATAAGTATGTATGTGTGCGTGTGTGTGTGTGTGTGTGTGTATATATATATATATATATATATATATATATATATATATATATATATATATCTGTAATTTACTAACTCATCTTGATCAAGAGATGGTTTCTTAAGTAAAGGTTTAATAACAGCTACTTTAAAAGCCTGTGGTACGTATCCATTTACCAAGGATAGATTAATCATGTCTAAAATAGGACCACTGATCAGAGGGAATACCTCCTTAAACATCTTGGTTGGGATTGGGTCTAACATACAGGTAGAAGGTTTAGATGAAGCTAAAATTTTAGATAGCTCAGAAAGCTCTACTGCTTTTAAACAGTTCAGACACTGCGCAGGTTCTAAAGATTCCTCCAATGCTGCCTCACTTACTGAGGACGAGGTAATCATGTTTGGGAGGATGCCAATTATTTTATTTTTAATGGAATCAATTTTATTTATGAAGAATCCCATAAAATCATTACTGCTAAGAGCTAAGGGGATGGATGGATCAACAGAGCTATGACTCTGTGTAAGTTTGGCAACTGTACTGAAGAGAAATATAGGATTATTCTTATTCTCCTCAATTAATGATGAAAAATATGCTGCTCTAACTCTGCGAAGGGTCTTGTTATACAACAATAGACTGTCCCTCCAGATTAGGTAGGATTCCTCTTGGTGTGTAGAGCGCCATTTTCTCTCCAATTTCCTAACATTGTGCTTCAAGGAACGCAGCTCTGAATTAAACCAGGGAGCCAGCTTCCTGTCACCTTCTTTTCCAAGGGAGCTACATTGTCTAATGCAGAACGCAATGACGAAGTCATACCGTTAACAAAGACATCTATTTGTGAATTGGAAGAAACAACATTGCTGCTATCTGCAGGGTATTTCTGCAATACTGAGGATATTAAGAGGGGGACAGACTTTTTAAAGTTTGATGCAGCATTGTCCGATAAAGATTTACTATAATGGAACCCTCTTTTGGCGGTGGAGAACTCAGTTAGATTAAACTCAAATGTTATTCAAAAATTATCAGATAGGACAGGGTTGTGAGGAAATACTGTTAATTCTTCATAATCAATGTCATATGTCAGCACAAGGTCTAAAGTATGGAGCCGAGAGTGCGTTGGCTTATGCACATTTTGAGCAAAACCAATTGAATCTAGGAAATTTTTAAAGGCTACACTAAGGTTATCACATTCAGTGTCAACATGAATGTTAAAATCACCCACTATAATAACCTTGTCAGTGTTTATCACCAAATCAGATAAGAAGTCTGACAACTGATCCAAAAACTGAGAGCAAGGGCCTGGTGGACGATAAAAAACAACAAACAGAAGAGGTTTTATTGCTTTGCAGTTTGGATGAGGGAAACTGAGGGTTAAATGTTCAAAAGAACTGTAGTTATTAATTGGCCTGGGACTAATTAATAAATCAGACTGAAAGATGGTTGCCACTCCTCCTCCTCTTTCCACAGATCTGGGAATGTGGAAATTTGAATAATTGGAGGGAGTTGACTCATTTATACTAACACGCCCGCCGACAGGGGGGGACAAACGGGTCTGTTGTCCCGGGCCCAGGACAGAGGGGGGGCCCAAAACTGACTCTGACCAGCGTGCGCAGGCGCTGCTTGCAGAAGCTGCACCAAAGTCTCCCTCACGGCAGTCTGCTGCTCCCCCTCCCCTCTCCTACATGGCTCAGCGGCGCCAGCCAATCAGCACGCAGGCTCAGCCCGGCCCGCCCACTCTGCTCCCAACACAAACATCCGCGGTGCTGTTCAAATCAGACTCGGAGAGAGAGAGGGACTGCACGAGCGGAAAAAAACATGAACAGGGAAAGAAGCGCCATTTGGCTAAAATTTAATACCGTAAATGAAATCAGGCTGTATGGTTTGTAAAAAGCCGGTTGAATTCAGTGTTAACATAACAAATTTATATAAGCACGGGAAAAACCATGAGCAAGAACGGAGAGAGGAGACGAATCTTCTCTCATTGCCCCGACAGACCCACAGACTGACGTCACTGTAGAGGCGTTTCAGTCCTCCAGAGAACATCCAGGTAGATCAGATTGGTCTTCAGCAGCAGTTCATGTTAACTTTCAATGTAGATATTATCTATCATATGTTACTGGAGCCCATACATAAAATGTAATTAAGACCTTGAAAGAACCCAGCACATATATCATATTCAAAAGTGTTATTTAAGATAAAATAACATTTACTAATCCTTTATTTATCCCACGACGGGGAAATTTATAGGATTAAAGCAACAGGCAGGTGCACACAACACAGACAAAATTACATAAGGATTGAAAGATATAAGAGGTTGATTTGGAAAAAAAACACTATGAACATAAAATTATTATTATTATTTAATTGTAATAGTAAAATAAAAATCACAAAACCCGGAAGGTCAACAGTTTCATGATACATCAAGCTTAGGGACTGGCTAATATACAGCAGGTCAAAAAAGGCCATATTATGGCTGCAGTGTTTGCTGTTCTCTGATGAAGAAAAGATCAACTAGAACTAAATTCAATAGATGGGTTTAAAATATCCAATATAAAATACAGAGATTTCCAGGGCATGAAGTACACAGTTAAGTTGACTTTTTTTAGTGTGTGTGTGTGTGTGTGTGTGTGTGTGTGTGTGTGTGTGTGTGTGTGTGTGTGTGTGTGTGTGTGTGTGTGTGTTGGCGGCAGGTGTAGAGGGGGGGGGGGCCCAAAAAGACTGCGTTGTCCCGGGCCCTGGCAAAGCTGTCAGCTGGCCTGTATACTAACGGACTACGTTAGTATACAGGCCAGCTGACAGTATACAGGCTGACAGTATACAGGCTATACTTGTAGCCAGGTTTCTGTGAGACAAAACAAATCAATCTGATTATCAGAAATCAATTCATTAACTAACAAAGTCTTTGGAGGCAGAGACCTTATATTTAATAGACCACATTTAATTGTTTTATTTTTAGGTTCAAGGTGAACCGTACTGATTTTTATTAGGTTTTTATGATTTGTTCCTTTTAGATCAGTTTTTGATCTGTTAAGTTTTGGCCGTGGGAAAGACACCGTCTCAATAGGATAATGGGTGGGTAACAGTACAGAAGCTGCAGAGAGGTGTGTTAAACTACGGCTCTGCTTCCTGGTCTGGACCCTGGATTGTCAGCATTTAGGAGAACTAATAAATCCGGCCAGATTTCTAGAAAGAAGAGCAGCACCATCCAAAGTAGGATGGATGCCGTCTCTCCGGATCAGACCAGGTTTTCCCCAGAAAGTTCGCCAGTTATCAATGTAGCCCACGTCGTTTTCTGGACACCACCTAGACAACCAGCGGTTTAATGATGACATGCGGTTAAACATGTCATCACTGGTCAGATCAGGCAGGGGACCAGAGAAAATTACGGAGTCCGACATCGTTTTAGCAAACTCACACACTGAAGCAACACCAACTTTAGTGACCTCCGATCGGCGTGACCGGGTGTCATTACCGCCAGCGTGAATAACAATCTTACTGTATTTACGCTTATCCTTAGCCAGCAGTTTTAGGTAAGATTCTATGTCGCCCGTTCTGGCCCCTGGCAGGCATTTAACTATGGTCCCTGGTGTCTCTAGTGCCACGTTTCTGACTATAGAGCTCCCAATAATCAGGGTCGGCTTCTCAGCGGGTGTGTCGCTGAGTGGGGAAAATTTATTAGAAACGCAGACGGGTTGGTGGTGACCTGGGGGCTGGAATCTAGAGCTATGCTTCCTGCGAACCGTCACCCAGCCGGCCTGCTTACCCAGCTGCTCGGGTGCTTCTGGAGGACCGCTACGTGAAGTTACTCTAGGTCTATGTGGCTCCGCGCTAGCAAAGGAGCGGCTATCAGCTGGTTTTTCAACAGCACGGAGCCGGGTCTCCAATTCTGACACCCTCGCCTCCAGAGCTACAAAAATACTACATTTATTAAAACGTATAAAAACGTTTAAATATACCTCTCGTGGGGAAAAAACCTGTGGTTATTTGGCAGATTTATTTAAAAATTACGGGTGTTATTACATTAAATCCAAAGTTTTTATCCGAGGTACGGTGGATTTATTTGTTGTGGTCTCTTGTCATTCACACACAACAATAAACCGTGAGAGCCGACGTGAGTTTTGAAGCTGCAAAGCTTTGTCTTAAATGGAAGATCAAACATGCATCTACACAGCACAGCGTTCATAGACCAGTGTGATGCATTCGCGAGCGTCAGAAAGCTATGGTGCATTCAGGAGCATGGGACATTTTAAACTTACAAGGAAAGAGCCATTAAACAGAATAGAACTTAACTCATACAATAATATATTTATCCAGAAACAGTGTGGGCTTTCTTACA
The DNA here is from genome assembly GCA_037039145.1 of Fundulus diaphanus. Taxonomy (NCBI): domain Eukaryota; kingdom Metazoa; phylum Chordata; class Actinopteri; order Cyprinodontiformes; family Fundulidae; genus Fundulus; species Fundulus diaphanus. Next base: position 53,176,104 of record CM073131.1, read on the forward strand.
ATACTGAATGCTCTATAAATGTATTTCTGTTGTTTTTTGATTATTCACATCTGAGAGCTTTTTATTCTGAAAAATCTATAATATTACAGCATCAAATTATCAAAGTTTTTCAAAAGTCTGTTTATAAGCTCCAAATGGGGCTTTAGATCATACAACGACAATTGCGCTGTCATTGTTTTACAGGGCAGAATTTGCATTTGCTGACCCTTATCCTTTAACTACAGATGGATATACAGGAATACAGTCATACAAGTTTCAACTCCTCTGAGATAGCAGGGGATGTGTTTTTAGGAAAGCGGCTCCATGCCCTTGTTTTTAACATAAAAATTGTCACACACACATGAAACTCACAGTGGTAGGTCAGAGCATATGTGTAAGCATGTAGAAAATGTTACATCAACTACAAGTGTATATTTCTGTAAAACAGCAGGGGGTGCATTTTTTGGCAAGGTGCTGCCAAACGACTGAGATGAAAAACCTGTTGCTGTGAAAGGTGATGATGATGGTTATAAACTGTAACAGTCTATAAGTGCATTGAGCTGAAAAGAGGGAGACACCAGCAGCTGGATCGTGCGTAAAGATGCAGCGTGAACCTCTGTGTGCTTCAGTGTTGCTGCTGAGGGTAAAATGTCGGCCCGTATAGGCTTGATGAAACTCAGCCTGATTCACCAATCAAGTTATAGATCTACAATGATAAACGAACCCATAGATAAATGTGTAACTGTGTAATAATTAGGTCAATAACTTAAAACTACTTTATTTTATTCAGTATTATTTGAACAATTGTGTGTTTTTTATGTTTTAATCCACTAACTGAACAATAAAGTATTAACACGTCTCTTTCTCTTTTTAACAAAAGTAATACACGTCTACTTCAATGTCTGGTAGGATAAAAATGAGATGGAGTTGACTCCAGGCTCTTCCAGGGTCCAGTTAGCCCCACCCCCAAACAAACCCCACCCTCAAAGTTAGCATAATCTCACTCTTAACTTTTGATAAAAGTTGAGAGGTCTGCTCACGACATTTTCACTGTGTTTTTAAACAACTGGAGCTAACCGACAAAGCTCCCGTTAGCATTATGAAACCATGCCATACTGATGTAATTCGAGTGTGTTTTTACAGTTGTAACAAACGTTATTTAACACTCATAAGCGTTTTATACATTGATGGGATATTAATGTTTGTGTTATCCAGTCCGCTCATTATGACCAGAATAAAGGCAAAGCTTTTTTATTTTAGTGCTGAATGTGCACTAGCCTAATGCTATTAGCTCTAGATAACTTCCTCTTCCCCTGGCATATGCAAATACCATTCGTTTCAAAGTAGTTTTTTTTTTCACTCCACCATTGTTGGATAGTGCTATGAGCATTATTACCACATTAATATTAAACATTAATGTTGATTTAATAGTATTTTTGTATAACTTTAGTATTGACCAAATTTAGCAACGGATCACAACAGCAACCCCTAGCTTCCGGGAGGTAAAAATACATTGATAAAATCAAGCGTTCTAAAGATACTGATTTTATAAAGTAAATCATTTTGTAAAATGTTACTTTAAAAAATAATCTTTGTTTAACTCGAGATTTGCATTGTGAATGAGTTGAAACACACACACAATGTTGTTCTGAATTAGTTAAGCTAATTCACCCCTTCCATGTTCTTCAAGATGAACTTTGGTTCTTTAAGTCAGGTCTGCAGTGAAACAGGATTCACTGAATTGCTCTCATGATGATGATCAACCACTTGTGTTTTGTCTTTAGTTTCTTTTGTATGTACATAGTTTCTTAGCTTCTTTTAATCTTCATTTTGTTTAGTAGTTTAGGTAAGTTTCAATATATACTAAATAAATTATCTTGAACTTGAAGAGAAGTTGTCCGTCATTTGGTTGAACGCCAGTGCTCGAATTATCCTTTCAACTATTGTCCTAATATCAGCTCTTGGGCTGATATTCACCAGACAATATCTAACAGATAGAGAGTTATTTACTGAATGTTAAATAACTTTAAAAAGCGTGTAATAGCACAATACTCCCTTCTCTGCTTCTTTCAAAAACAACAGAGTTTTACACGTAGAACTGCTGGTTAAGAGTCTGTTATTGAAGCTAACAGCTGCTGTAGATCCAGGTCAGAGGTCATGATGTTCTTTGTGTCTCCACAGCACCATCATGGCCCAGAGTTCTCCTGGTTCTCTTGGTACTCTTGGTTCTGGTTCTGATTGCTGCAGGTCTTTTGTATCATTTCCGGCACTGTTTCATGTCAGGTGAGTCTCTAAAACTCCATTACCCATAATGCTGATGGTCACTGCCTGGTCTCCTGTCGTTGCCACAACCTTCTCCATGAGGATCCTGAGCAGGACTCTAGAAGCTCCTCTGAGGAACCTTCTGGTGGATTGTGGGTCAGATCTCAGCAGCTTCATGTCTCTTTGTCTGGTTGAGGACAAGCAGAGGCAGAAACTGCTGAGTCAGTGACTGAGGAGGAAGCAGAGCTGCTTGGTCTGCTGTCAGTCAGCAGCTGGTTCCCAGTTCACCAGAAGCTCAGTGTGGAGATGGACAGAGATCTCTGAGCTGATGCTTCCATCATGGTCCATGAACACAGGACCTCAGAGGTTCTCAGCTCTCTGCTCATCATCTGCTCCACACTCTTTGATCCAGCAACACTTCTCACTCATCCATCCATCTGATGGTTCCTCAGTAGGTTCTGACTCCTTCTCTGGTAGCTGCTCCACATGTCCTGAAGAAGAAAACACGTCTCCATCAGAAACTGGTTTAAACTGGTTTCTGTCAGACAGGAGACAGACGTCAGGTGAGCTCAGGTCACCTGGTTGGTCCACGTCCTCAAACAACCTGCTGGACCTTCTTCAGTCTGAATACTGAGAGTCCTCCACCAGCAGGAGACCCAGAGACAAGGAGGAGACAGTCATGTGACCATCAGAGCTGCTGCTGCTGTCTGTCCAACTCATCTTGTCCTTTGTTGTCTTCTCAGTCCCACAGGTGAAAGTGGATTCAGGAAAAAAGTCTGTCCTGCTGCCCTGCAGAACCACACCACTCCTGCCTGGAGATGCTAGAGTGGAGTGGAGGGATAAACAGAATGATAAGGTCCATGTGTATGAGAACGGTTCTGATTATCCTGAAGAACAGGACAAGTTCTACAGAAACAGAACCAAGCTAAAGAGAAACCTGCTGAGAACTGGAGACCTCAGTCTGACTCTGGAACATCCCACAGATGGAGACACTAACATCTACACCTGCATCTTCTCAAGAGGGAAGGAAAACATCCTGATGAAGAAACAAGTTGATCTGAAGGTCAAAGGTCAGTGGTTTAACTCTCTGTGTCATTGTAACTGTTTGATGACATTTCTAGTAAAAGAAAGCATTGTATTTTCATATTACTCTTTTAGAACGGGTAGATAATATTTCTATAGTGGTTTTCCTAACCATAACCCATTTGCTGTTTCAATGGAGGCTGCTGTCTTTTTTGTCTTCAAAACATTTATTGAAAATTATAAGACATTTGTAGAAATAGTCTACATATCTGGTGTTTGAACTTATGGTAAATGTACTGAACTTATATAGCGCTTTTCCAGTCATGCTGACCACCCAAAGCGCTGTACACTATAGCCACATTCACCCAGTCACTCTCACTAGTGCACACATTCATACACCGAGACGCAGCTCGGTAGTATGTCGCTAACTCAGTTAGCTGGATTTGATTGTTGACGATTTGGCATGATCTTGGATCGTTTGGTTCTTCGAAACTCATCCTGGACTTGCTGTCATAGCAACATGTGCGCAAACTTAAACCTGCTCGCGAGCAGGCTTATTTCATGTAAACAGGATTAGATTGTAGCTGTATAAATGGAGGAGATAGGGAAGTCTGTCCAGCCAGTGCACTTGGACCACCTAGTGGCAGAGGACGGGACAGAATTGTGGAACACCATTTTTTAATCTTTAATAAAAGACGAAACAAATAGTGCTTAGTTCCTTTCATTTTATCTAAACAATTCTTTATAAAGAAATGCCAGCAAGTCATCTTTTGCCTGCAATAAGAGATAGTTATATAAAGTCAGCAATACTACTGTCACATGGTGTTTAGAACTTACTCTGAAGGTCCTTTTGAAGCAACTCGATCTCTAGTGCAATTTTTCTCTTAAAGTTGTGGAGTTCAATTTCTCCTCTTAATTTGTGTTTTTTCAGGTCAAAATACAAATTTTTTTGTTGAAGATGCCGTTTATATAGAGAACGGATGGCACTCTGTGTCATTTGTGAAAGAAAAAGAAAGGGTGAAACATGCCTCATGCAACAAAAGTAAAAAGAACCTGTTTTTTTTCAGGCTTTTTCTTGGTGGCTGTTATAAACAGACAAACACATCATTTAACAGTGGCTTTTAAAAAAGAGGAAGAAGTTGCTTTTTAAAATACAGTACAATGATTAAAGGCTGCCATTTTGTAGAATATTCTTGTACTTCACTTTTTTCCCCATGTTCTAGTGGCTCCCGTGGAGGCTCTGACATAAAAGAACAAAGTAAATATGAAATTATTAAAAAGCAAAAATACATACTGTAGAAAGTGATAGAAACATCTACCATGGACAGTATTTATGCATTAATTTGTCTGCTGCTTTTTACCAGCCCTCTCTCCTGGCTTTAGCAGACTTTGAGGTGTTCCCTGTCGTTTTAATTAGTGACTCAAATTCAGTGTAACCTTCCATTAAAAGCTCGTGTTCTGATTGGGAGAAAAACTGTGGGCGTTCTTTGGCCATGCTGAACAGCCAATAGCAGCGTTGCTGATCATTGTTTCTACTATCGATACATTTCCCCTTTTAAACAAACGCATGAACGCGCAGTTATCTCAGATAACTCAATCCAGTGATACTAATCATAAACAACAGGTGTGTTGGAAGAACCCAATTAGCCGGATCATGATTAGCCGGATGAGATCATCTTGGATGTCTCATTTGATCTCGGATGTTTTAAGCAACGTACAAAGAACGGACCCCAGGTGTGGGTCCATTCTGTGGACCCACACTAGAACCAACGTACCGATCTTTGAAGGACAAAACTTCTGCGGTTGTTTTATAGAAATTTCACAACTCTGCTAATGTCACAGAGTTTCTACTTTGAATAAATCTGGGTACAAAGGCTTAGACAACTGTATTGTCATTTTGTATGTACAGAGTGCATACAGAATTAAATTTCGTTGCATACAGTTTACAAGAGTATAGTGATATTCCAGGAGGAATAAGATAACATTACAATATACACTAACCGGCCACTTTATGAGGTACCCCATGCTAGTAACGGGTTGGACCCCCTTTTGCCTTCAGAACTGCCTCAATTCTTCGTGGCATAGATTCAACAAGGTGCTGGAAGCATTCCTCAGGGAGTTTGGTCCATATTGACATGATGGCATCACACAGTTACCGCAGATTTGTCGGCTGCACATCCATGATGCGAATCTCCCGTTCCACCACATCCCAAAGATGCTCTATTGGATTGAGATCTGGTGACTGTGGAGGCCATTTGAGTACAGCAAACTCATTGTCATGTTCGAGAAACCAGTCTGAGATGATTCCAGCTTTATGACATGGCGCATTATCCTGCTGAAAGTAGCCATCATGGGTTGGGTACATTGTGGTCATAAAGGGATGGACATGGTCAGCAACAATACTCAGGTAGGCTGTGGCGTTTCAACGATGCTCAATTGGTACCAAGGGGCCCAAAGAGTGCCAAGAAAATATTCCCCACACCATGACACCACCACCACCAGCCTGAACCGTTAATACAAGGCAGGATGGATCCATGCTTTCATGTTGTAGACGCCAAATTCTGACCCTACCATCCGACTGTCGCAGCAGAAATCGAGACTCATCAGACCAGGCAACGTTTTTCCAATCTTCTATTGTCCAATTTCGATGAGCTTGTGCAAATTGTAGCCTCAGTTTCCTGTTCTTAGACTTTAGACTTTAGACTTAGACTTTCTTTATTGTCATTTTGTATACACAGAGTGCATACAGAACGAAATTTCGTTTTCACACAGCTCAGAAAGATTGCAGTAACTCTACAGGATACCTTGCGGTGAATTACAGTACAGGATAAAGTGCAGTGATAAATCGCAGTCACTTACAGGATAAGTTTCAATTGACTTCCGGATAAAGTGCAGCAGTGAACAGTAGGCAGTTGAAATGTAAACAATGTAAAACAGATGTAAACAAATATGGTACACAGTCCGTTTTTTATACTTCAGCAGTTCAGCAGTTCAACAGTCTGATGGCAGCAGGGAAAAAGCTTTTGCAGAACCTAGTGGACCTGCAGCGGATGCTGCGGAACCTCTTTCCAGAGGGCAGCAGGGAGAATAGTCTGTGGTGGGGGTGTGAGGGGTCCCTGATGATGTTACGGGCTCGAGACACACAGCGCTGCGATGAAATGTCTTTAATGGAGGGAAGAGGAGCCCCGATGATCCCTTCTGCTGTCCTCACCACTCTCCTCACGTTCTTCCAGTCGGAGGCACTGCAGCCTCCACACCACACAGAGAGACAGCTTGTCAGAATACTCTCTATGGTGCTTCTGTAGAAGGTCGTGAGGATGGGCGGGGGCAGGTGGGCTCTCCTCATCCTCCGCAGAAAGTACAGTCGCTTTAGTGCCCTCTTCACCAGTGATGTGGTGTTCACAGTCCAGGTGAGGTTGTCCGTGATGTGCACCCCCAGGAACTTGGTGCTGCTGACCACCTCCACCGCTGAGTTGTTGATGAGCAGTGGAGCATGGTGAGGCCGGTTTTTCCTGAAGTCGACGATGATCTCTTTCGTCTTCTCCACGTTCAGGATCAGGCTGTTGTCTCTGCACCAGCCCACCAGCTGCTCCACCTCCTCTCTGTAGTCCTGGTCGTTGTCGTCTCTGATCAGGCCCACCACCGTTGTGTCGTCTGCAAACTTCACGATATGATTGGTGGTGAACCTGGGGACGCAGTCGTGTGTCATCAGGGTGAACAGCAGGGGGCTCAGGACGCAGCCCTGAGGGGAGCCCGTGCTGAGGGTGATGACATCAGAGGTGTTCTGTCCGACCCGGACTGACTGAGGTCTGTTGGTGAGGAAGTCTAGCAGCCAGTTTCGTAGGGGTGTGTTGAAGCCCAGATGCTCCAGTTTTCCCACCAGATGTTGTGGGATGATAGTGTTGAACGCTGAACTGAAGTCCAGGAACAGCATCCGCACGTGCGTGTTCTTCTCCTCCAGGTGTGCCAGGCTCAGATGAAGAGCGGAGGAGATGGCGTCCTCAGTGGAGGGGTTCCGTCGGTAGGCAAACTGGAACGGGTCGAGTGTTGATGGGAGACTGGAGACGATGTGTTCCTTTACCAGCCTTTCAAAGCACTTCATCATGATGGGAGTCAGTGCAACAGGCCGGTAGTCATTGAAACAGGTGACTTGAGGTTTCTTTGGCACCAGAATGATGGAGGCAGACTTGAAGCATGCTGGCACTATGGCTTGGTCCAGCGAGGTGTTAAAAATGTCTGTGAGGACACCAGCCAGCTGACCTGCACACTCCTTGAGCACCTGCCCAGGTATGTTGTCGGGGCCTGGGGCCTTCCGCGGGTTGACTCTCCTCAGAGTCTTCCACATAGCTGAAAGGAGTGGCACCCGATGTGGTCTTCTGCTGCTGTAGCCCATCTGCCTCAAAGTTTGACGTACTGTGCGTTCAGAGATGCTCTTCTGCCCACCTTGGTTGTAACGGGTGGTTATTTGAGTCACTGTTGCCCTTCTATCAGCTCGAACCAGTCTGGCCATTCTCCTCTGACCTCTGGCATCAACAAGGCATTTCCGCCCACAGAACAGCCGCTCACTGGATGTTTTTTCTTTTTCGGACCATTCTCTGTAAACCCTAGAGATGGTTGTGCGTGAAAATCCCAGTAGATTAGCAGTTTCTGAAATACTCAGACCAGCCCTTCTGGCACCAACAATCATGCCACGTTCAAAGTCACTCAAATCACCTTTCTTCCCCATACTGATGCTCGGTTTGAACTGCAGGAGATTCTCTTGACCATGTCTACATGCCTAAATGCACTGAGTTGCCGCCATGTGATTGGCTGCTTAGAAATTAAGTGTTAACGAGCAGTTGGACAGGTGTACCTAATAAATCTTTGGGCCAGAGTCCTCAAAAAATAAACTTCTTAACCAATCACTTAATCTGGATGACATTAACTTGGCCTCTGGTAATAAAGTAAAAAACCTTGGTGTTATTTTTGACCAAGACATGTCATTTAAATCCCATATTAAACAGGTTTCCAGAGTTTCCTTTTTTCACCTCCGGAATATCGCCAAAATTAGAAACATTCTGTCCAGGAGTGATGCTGAAAAACTAGTCCATGCATTTGTTACTTCAAGGCTGGACTATTGTAATTCTTTACTATCAGGAAGTCCACATAATGCAATTCAAAGTCTTCAGCTTATCCAAAATGCTGCAGCAAGAGTTCTGATGAAAATCAACAAGAGGGATCATATTTCTCCAATTTTAGCTTCCCTTCATTGGCTTCCTGTTAAATCAAGAATAGAATTTAAAATTCTTCTTCTAACGTATAAAGCCCTTAATAATCAAGCTCCATCATATATCAGAGCTCTGATTACTCCGTATGTTCCTAACAGAGCACTTCGCTCTCAGACTGCAGGTCTGCTGGTGGTTCCTAGAGTCTCTAAAAGTAGAATGGGAGGCAGATCCTTTAGCTATCAGGCTCCTCTCCTGTGGAACCAACTCCCAGTTTTGGTCCGTGAAGCAGACACCCTGTGTACTTTTAAGACTAATCTTAAAACTTTCCTTTTTGACAAAGCTTATAACTAGAGTGGCTCATGTTACTCTGAGCTACCTTTATAGTTTTGCTGCTATAGGCCTAGGCTACTGGAGGACATCAGGGCCTACTTTTTTCACTCTACTGATTTTTACTGTTCTCCAGTCTACTGTTCTCCAGATTTGCATTGCATTACATTGAAATGACTGTTGTCATTTCAGCTTTTAACTTTTTGTTCTCTCTCTTTTTTCTTCATAGTAGGCACACCTGGTCTGACGTTCTGTTGACTGTGAAATCATCCAGGGAGGACAGATCACCGACTATTACCATCTAATGTAGAACAGATTACTAGATCAATGTGTGCTTCTGTGCTTTTTGTCTCTCTTGTTGTGTCTCTGCTCTGTCTTCTGTAACCCCAGTCGGTCGAGGCAGATGACCGTTCATACTGAGCCCGGTTCTGCCGGAGGTTTTTTTTTCCCGTTAATGGGTGGTTTTTCTTCCCACTGTCGCTTCATGCTTGCTCAGTATGAGGGATTGCAGCAAAGCCATGTACAATGCAGACGACTCTCCCTGTGGCTCTACGGTCCCCCAGGAGTGAATGCTGCTTGTCGGGACTTTGATGCAATCAACTGGTTTCCTTATATAGGACATTTTGACCAATCTGTATAATCTGACCCAATCTGTATAATATGATTGAACTTGATTTTGTAAAGTGCCTTGACATGACATGTTTCATGATTTGGCGCTATATAAATAAAATTGAATTGAATTGAATTGAATTGAATAAAGTGGCCGGTGAGTGTAAATTGCAGCAGTGATCAAAATTTAAACAATGCAGGAGAAAAACAGTTTGCCAGCACATTGTGTAGAAGAATGTTCAAACCCTTAATGTGCAAAAATAATGGTGCAAAAGGCATTTGTGAAAAAATGCAGTAACGTTGAGTTGTAAAATAATAATTAAAAAGGAAACTAAAAGTTTGGCAACGTTGGTAATGCCAGATAGAGATGCAATGATGCAAATGTGATGCAGAGTCCAGTTTAAAGTTCAACAGTCTGATGGCAACGGGGAAAAAGCTGCTGCAGAACCTGGTGGACCCGCAGCAGATGCTGAGGAGCCTCTTCCCAGAGGGCAGCAGGTAATGTAGAGCATGTAAACAAGCTCCTGTCATTAACCAGCTAACAAGCTAACAGCCGCATTAGATGAGCTACCAGACTGAGGTTAAGGCAATACCCTGAAGCACGACATTAGCCGCACAGGAATCCACTCACAGCCCCAAGCCAAGCACTATCCCCGTTTCCTAACTTTGAAACAAAACAAACGTCTGATATACTAATGACTTACCCTGCTGTTGAGCATGGTGTGTCTGTTTAAACGGCTGTTTATATGCATTTTAGAGATTTCCAGTGAGAAGTACGCTTATTATTTTCACATTCTTCATTCAGGCCTATAACTTTTGAATTATCGTAAATTACAAGCCAAAACCAGGGTTATATCTACAAGAAGGGACAGAGCAGATTGAACATCATGAAGAAGCTTTGGTCCGTGTCTGTAGGCTGTTCCAAAAAAATTAAAACACAAACAAACATCTGGTTTGCAGTAATATTTTATGAGGGTCCACTGCAAATCGTTTAATGCAGAGAAGAGGGTACCCTGTGCCTCAGCTGGTGAGTCTGAGGGAATCAGACCAAGCCTCAAGATGTGAAGAGTACAGAGTGAGAATGTTTGGGACAGGACCATTTGTCTTGAAACCACAGTAACCACAACATCACATCGATGTTTACAGAACTTCTCACGAAATTAACATGATAGCAGAAGAAATGAGGCACAGGTTCTCTTTGGTTCACCCAAAGAAATTGTTTGGATCAGAACAGGAATAGTTCTGTTTGGCTCCCACTGACTATTGAGATCCAGATCTACTGAGATCTTCAACAGTGGGCTGGTTCCGGTTCTGTTTCTGAAACATTTACCCTCTTATCATCATCTTAAACCTGGATCCTTTCAGAATCCAGCAGAACCAAGTCCCAGAGGTCCAGAAGCTGGGTTGTGGAAGGTTCTGGATCTCTGCTCAGCTTCATAAAATGTATCTTCACTCACACCAACTAGAACTGGTTCCACTATGAAAATGGATCAAACTTGAACCCTCAGCAGAATGAAAAGGTCCAGTGAACTTAGACCCATCTGGATCTGCAGCAGAACCTGATCTCTGTTGGTCTTCTACCTCATATCCAAGACTGGATCTTCTCCTGGTTTAGTCGCTCCACCACTTCCTCCTTCCAGCAGACAGAGAAGCTGGAACCCAGCAAAATTTCTCCACCAAGGCTGAGTAGAACCTTCTTGGGTCCAACAGCTCACACATGAGGAACAGAAAGAAGCTGAGAGATTAAATAGAACCCAGAGAACTTTACGTGGACTGAGAAGGTCGTCCTCATGTCCTCTGCCAATGAGACAGAACCAGAACCTGTTTCCACTGCAGTGAACTAACGGGCCTCAGTTCTACTGGATCTTCTTTCTCAAACATGTCAGAAACCAAACTAGAGGACAGGAAGATCTGAAGTGTTGCTTGAGTTCTTCTGATTGGTCCACAATGAGAAGACGGAGCAGCTGGAAACTGGTTCCACTGAGAGCCGGTCTGCTTCTGGTGTCCAGATGGACGGGTCCAGTTCTTCCTGCCAGTCTGAGGGAACCAGGAGCTCAATGATGACGTTGGATCAACATGTTGAAGCTGTGAAAAACTGGAAGTCAGTGTTGACTGCTGGTTGGGTCAGTCTGCAGCTTTCTGCTGGGTCTCCTGTCCACACTGAGGACGTTCTGTCCAACAGTCGGTTCTGCCAGTGACTGGACCCTCAGCAAAGACAACACTGTCTCTGTTCAGTGGAGACATGGGACCCATTTCAGACTGGAACCAGTCCAACATGGTAGACCTTCATTCAGTCAAAGAAAATGTCCTGAGAGCTGCTGCTGCTGTCTGTCCAACTCATCTTGTCCTTTGTTGTCCTCTCAGTCCCACAGGTGGAGGTGGATTCAGATAAAGAGTCTGTCCTGCTGCCCTGCAGAACCACAGTTACCCTGCCTGGAGATGCTAGAGTGGAGTGGAAGGATAAACAGAACGATAAGGTCCATGTGTATGAGAACGGTTCTGATCAGCATGGAGAACAGGACCAGTTCTACAGAAACAGAACCAAGATGAATGAAGACCTGCTGAGAACTGGAGACCTCAGTCTGACTCTGGAACATCCCACAGATGGAGACACTGACATCTACACCTGCATCGTCTCCAGAGGGAAGGGAAACATCCTGGTGAAGAAGCAATTAGATCTTCATGTCAGAGGTAAGGGGTTTAAATATGTGGGTCAAATGTCAGGTGTTTACCTCTTTGGGTCAAAGGTCAGTGGTTAAATCTTATTGAAAGGTCAGCGGTTTAACTCTCTGGGTCAAAGACAGCTTCAACTTTTCAGCACTTCTCCTGACAAAACACTCATCTGATTTTTTCCCCTTCTGGGTCAGAACTGGTTCTGTTTCTGTGTTGCAGCCTGTTGGACTGTTTACTGTGTCTCAGATTCACCAAGCTTCAGATGGACAGCAGGAATCTTAATGGAAACTTATCTGGACCTCTGCTGGTTCTGGCAGCATCAGTTGTTTCCTCTCAATAATATCAGCAGAACCGAGCAGACCCAGATCAGCTGTGGAAATGTGGACCTCCACATCTCTGGGATCAGATGCTGTAGAGATGCTCAGGATGGTGGAGGAAGGAGGACAATGGTTCTGATGTCCTCCAGAACCTCTGGATCTTAAACTAGCCAGTAACGTAGAACACCTCATAGAGAATCAGCTTCATTCTTAGACTTTCTGGTTCTCCAGAGGCTGAACTGGTCCTGATGGAGTGATTGACCGGAGGAAGCAGCAGGTCAGAGGTCAATCTAGGCAGCAGCAGCTGGTTCTATTGAAGATCATTTCACAGTAATCTGGATCAGAACCAGTGATTCTGTTTGGTTCTGAACCTTCAGGCTGTAAAGCTGCTTCTCACCTGTGATGTTGATGTGACCTTGGTGTCTCTGCAGTGGTCAAGTTTCTTCTCTCCATGCATCATGTTGGTGCCGCAAAGACTTGATGCAGCTTTAGAACAGGAACCCCTGAACCAGACTCCAAGAAGAACCCACTTTGTTGTTCTCTACAGCTCCTCTTCCTCTGTTGTTCTCTACAGCTCATCTTCCTCTGTTGTTCTCTACAGCTCATCTTCCTCTGTTGTTCTCTACAGCTCCTCTTCCTCTCTGTTGTTCTCTACAGCTCATCTTCCTCTGTTGTTCTCTACAGCTCCTCTTCCTCTGTTGTTCTCTACAGCTCCTCTTCCTCTCTGTTGTTCTCTACAGCTCCTCTTCCTCTGTTGTTCTCTACAGCTCCTCTTCCTCTGTTGTTCTCTACAGCTCATCTTCCTCTGTTGTTCTCTACAGCTCCTCTTCCTCTCTGTTGTTCTCTACAGCTCATCTTCCTCTGTTGTTCTCTACAGCTCCTCTTCCTCTGCTGTTCTCTACAGCTCCTCTTCCTCTGTTGTTCTCTACAGCTCCTCTTCCTCTGCTGTTCTCTACAGCTCCTCTTCCTCTGTTGTTCTCTACAGCTCCTCTTCCTCTGTTGTTCTCTACAGCTCCTCTTCCTCTGCTGTTCTCTACAGCTCATCTTCCTCTCTGTTGTTCTCTCAGAATGTCAGGTGGAGGTGGAGGAGGGGGCGGAGTCTGTTCTGCTGCCGTTCATAACAACGCCTGGGCTGCCAGGAGATGCTGAAGTGGTGTGGTGGGACAAAGAAGACAGGAAGGTCCAAGTGTATAAGAAGGGCGAGAACGGTTCTGATCAGCCTGGAGAACAGGACCAGGTGCACCGACACAGAACCGAGATGAATGAAGACCCGCTGAGAACTGGAGACCTCAGTCTGACTCTGATGTGTCCCAGAGAAAAAGACAGTGGAGAGTACTTATGTAAAGTCTGGATGGACAGCAGAGTAATGAGAAAGAAACAAGTTTATCTCACAGTCAAAGGTTTGTGGTTCTGTTCATTCTCGTCTCTCTGGTTTTGTTCTGATTTGGGTTTTAATGGATCTTCTGGCTCCTCAGCAGGGACGTTCAGACCCAGCTCCACAACAAGTATATCCTTTATGACCTTAAGGAGGTTGAGGTCCAGCTTCTTACACCAGACATTTGACAGGGATAATTCAGAAATTTTGGACCAGAACCAACCAGAGGATATCAGGACCAGAACCAGGTCCAATAATCCGACTCCTCTGATGGCTGATCAGTCAGTCTAATGTTTTCATTCTTTCTTTCTAATTCATTCTTTATCAATTTGACCTTGGTTCTGAGAGAAGATCTCAGTGACGGTTCTGATGGATGAAGAACAGAGGACTCCTCATCAGCTGCTGCCTCTGGGTCCAGTCTGCAGACTCTGTATTGATCAGGATTAATGACTGAGAGCTTGAAGCTGGTTCTGGTAGCAGAATCTGGGAGTAAAACAGTCAGGATGATGTTTCCAGTCAGAGACCAGAACCATCTTAGGTTCTGTGTGGTCCGATCCAGCAGCTGTGATCCTCCTGAAGGACCAAAGGTGGATCAGTTCTGCTGCCTCTGAGCTGGGAAACTGTTTCATGACGGGTTCTAAACGGATCTGAGCCAGAGCCGGACCCAGAACCATGACCCAGAACCAGGGTCCAGCTCCTGAAGAACAGCCTCTCCATCATTATTTCTCCTCAGTTCAAATCCAGACCCAGATCTCTGAACCAGAACCATGACCCAGAACCCTGAGCCAGAACTCTGACCCAGAACCCTGATCCAGAACCAGCCTCCAACTCCTGAGGAACAGCCTCTCCATCATTATTTCTCCTCAGTTCACATCCAGACCCAGAACCCTGACCCAGAACTCTGATCCAGAACTCTGACTCAGAACCCTGATCCAGAACCCTGACCCAGAACCAGCTTCTAGCTCCTGTGGAACAGCCTCTCCATCATTATTTCTCCTCTCTTCACATCCAGACCCAGAAAAAGTTTAAAATGGTTGAACGGTGAAACTTTTGGTGCCTTCAGAGTTTCTCTCAGATCCAGTTTTCCTCCAAAGTCAGGATAGAAGTTCTGAGCTTTAGTTTGATTCTCTAGCAGAGAGAGGTGGTTCTGGTCCGTCATCAGAACCTCATTTCTCAGCAGCAGCTCACATCTTCACTCAGTATTTCTGATGTTTAGTCAGGATTTAAACTCTGATGAATCTTTTCTACATCTGTTACTTTCAGCTGTTTTAGTTTAGTTTTAGCTTTATGTCAGATTTTTATGACTGAAAATATTATTAGGATCAATCATAGATAAATCACGATAAATCTTATGCAGCATTTTATATTTAGTTTTTATGTAAAATCAACTTTTACATTTGATAGTAGCTTTTATGAACATTTATCTTCACCTGGTTCACATTATTTTAGGCAAATCTGCATTTAAGCAACTTTTTCTGTCAGATTATAAATCTCTTAATAAAGAAAGTCACCAGATGAAGCATTTAATTTAATAATCTTTAGTTGAAGCGATATTTATATTGTATTCTGCTCTGCTAAACAGGGATAGACAAAAATTTAATTGTTTTTTTACTTGTTTTGGCCTTGTATATAAATGAGCGATAAATGTTTTAAATTAAAAATGCTTTACGTTCAAAACGCTTGTTTATTGAAGTATTTTGATTAACTAAGATTAATTAGCAAAATAATTATTTACAGCACTACTCATATTTTGTAATGTTTTGCCAAAGAGGGATGGATATATGACCTTAATTAAATGTTGTCAACATTGAATTGAGGGTTTTTTTTACATGCTTTTGCCTTTAAATTTGGATTTAAATCAGCTTCAAATAACTTTTTTAAGTTTAACGCTCATTTATTGCAGTGTGCTAATTTACTTTTATGAACATTTAGCTTCACCTGGTTTAAAACCTGTTAGAATAATCTGCATTTAAGCACCTTTTGCGTTTGGATTATAAATTCCTCAATAAAAAAAGACGAAGCATTAAATTAAATAATCTTAAATTGCAGCTATAGTTAGATTGTTTTCTGCTCTGTTAAACAGGGATTAACATAAATGACCTTAAATCGCCATGTTGGAAATGTTAAATAGTTTTATTTAAAATGAGCTATAAGTGTTCAATTCAAAACACTTTTTTATAGAAGTATATTAATTAATTAATATTAATTAGCAAAATAATTACTTACAGCACTAGTTATATTTTCAAATGTTTTGCCAAACAGGAATGGATATACAGTATGACCTTAATTAAATGTTGTGAACATTGAATTGAGTTTTTTTTTTGCATGCTTTTGCCTTAAAATTTGCTTTTAAATCAGCTATAAATGTTTTAAGTTTAATGCTTGTTGATTAAACTGTGCTAATTTACTCAGTATCTCTTTTTAGATCGATTAACCAAAGAAAAGAGTCGAAAGATGAATCAGTTTCTGATCTAAGTAACATCTGCAGCTCTACCAATGTAACGTTTCTGTATTTTAACATCCTGTGAATGTTCTGGTCCAGATTTTATTTTTATTTTATCGTCCTGTAAATGTTCTGGTCTACATTTTATCTGCTCTGTCTGCATGAAAACAGATTTCTCTCCTTTCTGCTGAGCAAATCTGGATGTTTCAGGGTTTCCCTGAGAGCGTCTCTGCTGCTTCTCTGTATCCAATCATTGTAATGTTGTCCTCTGTTGTATCAAACATTTCTGCTCCTCTGCTTGAGCTCATGTGACCTTTGACCCCTGCAGCAGCTGAACAGAGAGGAGGTCCCCCTGCAGCCAAAGCCTGAGCTTCATTAAAGCCTCATCATAGAGACGTGGTTGGTGTCTGTGTCAGATCAATGGCAGCTCTTCTTCACGCCGTGCCCACATTACAGAGACATAGTGAAGAAACTTTGGAGTTATGTGTTGTTCCAGGATGTTAAGGCCATGATGAGGGAATGAATGAAGTCAGATTGACTTCTAAACATTTACCATGGGGGAGGGGCAAAAAGGTATTTCACATTTCACAGCCATCAAGGATCCGCCTTCTCAGCAGGGTTCCATGTTATAATACCACTCCCCACATACCAAAGGTCAGAGCACTCCAGGACAAAGCCAGTTCTTCTACACCATTTTCCGCTCTGGAGGACAGGTCCCGCGGGGCTGGGACTGCCAGCCATGCCCTGCGAGCAACAAAGACAAAGTCTGCCCATCTTCTTCTGCCTGGGACATCGGGAGGGGGGGAGGTGGCTGAGGAAACCAGCCAAACAGCACAGAACGTACCTTCTGTGAAACTCAGAGAAGGTACGAAAGAGGATAACTTCTTGTCTTCTGCGGAGCAAAGGACCCGAGTGAATCCAGAGATTCATCGCCCAGATCAAAGCTAAAATGCACTCTGACTTCTGCCCAAACCAGCTGCGAAGTACAGAATGCCGAAACAGCTTTGTTTATTTTTGTCAGCTGCTGCAGGAAAGTGGACTCGAGACGACGTTGATCGGTCGCCTTTCCTCACCAGACAAGTTGAGAGATCAGAGGCTGCCTGCAGGATGTCAGAGCTGCCCCGACCACACTGTCGTTTAGCTCATAGACGCAGGGACCAACGGTTCCCTGTTTCCAATGTGCGCTCCCTTGGATGACCAAAGTTGAAAGAACTTTCACGAGACACCGACTGGTGGCAGGATTGAGGCAGGGAAAGGTTACATGGTCATTTGGAAATGTTTGTGTAATGCGTCCACATGGTGCTTTTAAACACAAAGAGCAGACCTCTCAACTTTTATCAAAAGTTAAGAGTGAGATTATGCTAATTTTGGGGCGGGGCTTGTTTGGGGGTGGGGCTAACTGGACCCTGTAAGAGCCGGTGGAGTCAACTCCATCTCATTTTTATCCCATCAGTCATTGAAGTAGACATGTATTACTTTTGTTAAAAAGAGAATGATCCAGCTGCTGATGTCTCCCTCTTTTCAGCTCAATGCACTTCTAGACTGTTACAGTTTATAACCATTATCATCACCTTTCACAGCGACAGGTTTCTCAGTCAGTCGCCGCGCTGACCAGAAAAATCTGTATTTGTCCCGTCAGTGCGCTCTGGGTGGTGATGTGGGCGGATTTTACCCCCGTTGGTGCGCTGCGTGCGAGGGATAACCAGTGGGGAAAATAAATAAATAAAGACTGTAAAGGGCTCCTTTAGAGGATCAAGCCCCTGAAGTTACAAGTTCTTTAAAATGACCCTTAAAAGTGCGCACCTGAATTAAAGCGCGAGGCAGCACGCCCACCGAAGCGCCGCTGATTCTATGTTGTTAAAAACAAGATCCTGAAACACAGCTACTAACTCTCCTATTGACTTTAACTGGCACACTTTGCTACGGATGTGAGGACATTAAACGTAGTGATTCCCGTTTTGAATGGTGAGAAAAGCAACTGGGTCCGAGGAAAAGGAGGGGAGAGAGGAGCAA
This sequence comes from Fundulus diaphanus, assembly GCA_037039145.1. Lineage (NCBI taxonomy): Eukaryota > Metazoa > Chordata > Actinopteri > Cyprinodontiformes > Fundulidae > Fundulus > Fundulus diaphanus. The sequence goes on from CM073131.1 coordinate 53,194,332, forward strand.
GCGCTGAGGCACAGAAATACGGTGCATGTAGTTAAAAAATGCAGAATTAATAAAAACGAAACTTATAAACAGACTAAGTGGCATTTTAAACTGCATCTGGTTAGCAGAACTGTTTTATGATCCAGAGTGCAGCCATGCCTGGTTCTGAATGAAGGCAATATCTGGCAGCAGCTCTTCCCCCACCCCCCACCCCCTTTCCTCCTGCGTACGCAGTACAGGACCGTACCGGCTTACTTTCACCACTGGTTAAGACTAAAATTATTCATAACTCTGATCGCTCTGTTAACATGAACTGCAGCAGGAATTACGGATGGCCACAAGCTGTGAAAGAAGCGAAACAGCTCAGCAGAAGGCGGAGTTTTGTCGTTCGCAGCCCAGATGGGCTTTGTGATTTTTATGCGTGAGAAATGCCATGTGTTGCATGTGAGCGTGTGAAGTCAGTAAAATGCGTGTGTCACACGGTCAATGCGTGAAAGTTGAGAGCCCTGCAAAGAGCTAACGGACGTAGCTCATTCCTAGCATTTGTTACCATGTCATTGCTGATGTGATTTGAGTGTGTTTTTATGGTTATAACAAACGTTATCTCCACAAGGGTTTCATACATTGATGGGACATTAATGTTTATGTTAACCAGCACACTCATTATGACCAAAAAAAAGCCAAAGCTTTTAAAGTTACTGCCGAAAAACAACTAGCCAAAATGCTGTTTATCTTCTGGTAACTTCCAGTTGCGGACATTCAATAGGAGCCTGTTACAAGCATAAGGCTTGTTCGTTTCGCTCCGCTGTCGTTCAATTCTGCTATGAGCATTATTCCCGCATTAATATTGAATATTAAAGTTGATCTAAGGGCGCTTTGTTTAACTTCAGGAGTTACAGATTTTAGCGACCGATCACTAAAGTGATGCCCAGCTCCCGGAGGTAGAATCGCATTAATAAAATCGTCCGTTCATAAAGTTTCCATATTCTTACTGAGCAAATCATTCTATAAAATGTTATCCATCCATCCATCCATCTTCTGCGGCTTATCCGGGGTCGGGTCGCGGGGGTAGCAGCTTCTAACCTGACAACAGCCAGCTGTATGTCGCTCCGCCTAGCTCCACTCACATACATCTGGGACACCGCCGATAGAGAGTGATTTCTCCAACCAATTTTATGGTCTGGCCAATCAGGACGCAGGGCTGGAGTTTCATATATGTGACGTAGTGGAGACGCGACCATGACGTGAGACTGTTTTGATAGCAATGGCGGCTCGTCGAGGAAGCAAGCGTAAACACATTATTATTATTTTATTTTTTTTCCTGCGTCGCTATCATTAGCGTCACGGGTTAGCTTCGGTGTGAGTGGTTGAAATAGCACGTCAATAAAGATGACAGACAAGTGGCTTATCCAATCATATGCAAGAATTTTTGATAAGGCCCAGCCTTCTGTAAATGCAATTCCTATGGCGGAGTCCCAGATGTATGTGAGTGGAGCTAGGCGGAGCGACATACAGCTGGCTGTTGTCAGGTTAAGCAGCTTCAGTAGGGAGGCCCAGACGTCCCTCTCCCCAGCTACTTGGGGATAATAATAATAATAATAATAATAGGAAGTTTTCATGTTGTACATTCTAATGTTTTTGGAAGTGATTTTAATTATATAATGTCTGTTTTGGAATAATGTAAGAACGGTTGTCAAGAAGGGAGAAAAATTTACTTAGAGTATTGATAAAGTTCAAGTATAAGTGTTGACATGATTTAAGTGATAAACTAACGTATTGAGTAATGTAGTGTGTGAAGTATGCTATGTAAAACAGAGTGGCTACATACTTAGGTTTGAGTTGAGAAGCCCAATAACCTCTTTCTGAGTCTCTGCACTGAACATGAGTTTCACTGCACTTCCCCAGCTGTGGCAGAATGAAGAGGCTGATTAGTTGTATTTTTTCTTGTGTTTTAAAAATTTCTGTTCTGCACATAATATATCCTCTTATTCTATCCAGACCTCTGGATACCGTGGCTGATGGCTCTTCAGACACAGAAGGCCTTGAAGAAACCAGAGATGGTCACATGTTAGCTGACTCTCTGACCGGAGTTAACTCACCTTATAGGAGCAAACAATATACTCACACATCAACTGCTACCATACACATAATGTAGTTATACACACTTTATGTAAGTTTATACATGCTCATGCTGCACTACACACACAATCACTTGCATTCTTGTCAAGTGGATTTCCAAGTCTGTGCTTTTTTGAACATGTTTAACACGTTTTCACCTCACATCACCACAACCCATTTTCTTATCCCAAACAGGCTCTATGCACAGCTCCACTTCTTCCTGAACTTCAGCAGCTCCTTTGTTTCCTGTCTTTAATTACTGGTCAGACTGATTAATCCAGGTGTGTCTGACCTCAGTAACCAGCCAGACACACCTGGATTAATCAGGGAACAGAGGAGCTGCTGAAGTTCAGGAAGTAGCGGAGCTGTGCTTATAGCCCATTAGTAGGAGAAATTAATCTGCTTCTTAGTGATTCACAGGCCCCTGATGTGTAAATCTGGGATGACCTCAAATTTTCTGAACCTGAATGAAAGCAAGACTGAAATCATGATGTTTGGTTGTAGTCCAGCAGACTTTCCTGCTGGCCTTCTGGGCCCCCTTACATCTAACATTCAGTCATCAGTAAAAAAAAATCTTGCTGTAATTCTTGATGACAGGTTGAAATTTGATCGCCAGGTTAGCTCGGTCGCAAAAAACAGCTTTTACCAGTTAAGAATTTTATCAAAAGTAAAAGAGTACCTGCCACACAGAAATTTGGAGACTGTAATCCAAGTTTTTATTAATACGAGATTGGATTACTGTAATTCATTATATGCTGGCCTGGACCACTCACTTACTCCTTATGTAAACGTGACCACATATCAGCCTCCTAGCTTCGCTGCACTGGCTCCCGGTTGCTTTTAGAACAGATTTTAAAATGTTATTGTTTGTTTTTAAAGCTCTTAATGGCCCAGCCACCCATTACTGACTGAGCTCCTCCAAATCCATGCCCCTGCCAGAACACTGAGATCCGCCAATCAGCTGCTACTGGCTACGCCTAAAACCAGACTCATAACCCAAGGTGACCGTGCCTTTGTGGCAGCGGCACCAAGGCTCTGGGATAACCTGCCGTGGCACATTCAATCTGCAGGATCTTATGAGGTTTTAAAATCCTCCCTAAAAACACACTTCTTCTCCCTGGCTTTTAATCAAGTCTAAGTGGACATCTGGCAAAAAAAAAAATTTATATTTTTTAATTTTTAACTTATTTTATTCTATGTTATTGCTTTGTGATTATGTATTTCAGCTTTTTAGTCTTTACCTTATTTCCTGCAACTGTGATATCTGTACAGCACGTTGATCAACCCCAGTTGTTTTAAATACGCTTTATAAATAAAGTTTGAGTTGAGTTGAGATTGTCCACTTCCACTATAAACCCCTTCAGGCTGGATTTCAGCTCCTGTCTTCTGGTCAGAGGTGCAGACAGCCTAAAGTTTTTCATTCAGAAAAGGCCAGATAGAGGAGTGAGCTGAGGAGCAGCTGGCCATGAGGAAAACAAACCATTGTAAAGGCTTTTACTCTCCTGATCCACCAGGGGACGCTACTGCATGTGGTTAAGTATAATGTGTGCTTTCCTTGCTTCACCTGCTGCATGGGCGGCTCCAGATATTGCTTTCTGCAGGTGCACCAAGGGTACTATGAAGGATAACTTATTTTCACATTTCTCAGCACACACAGACAGGCAGAAGTCCATTCTGCAACGTTCACAAGTGTATAATGCGTATGCGGTATTCTGCGGCTCAATCAAAACATACAAGCGTGAGCTGCAACAACAAATTCACTGTATTATTTTTCCCCAGAAGCATCCGTGGAAATTTAGGCAGAAAAAATTATCCATTTTTCATCACGTTTCTTTCAGTCGCCACTTTAAATGGAAAAAAGAAGTGCCAGTGCTCGCTTAATGTCATCCACATCAAGGAGACAGAGACACACTTCTATATATATATACAGTTGTGGTCAAAAGTGTACATACACTTGTAAAAAATCATAATGTTATGGCTGTCTTGAGTCTTCAATAAGTTCTACAACTCTTATTTTTCTGTGATAGAGTGATCGGAACACATACATGTTTGTCACAAAAAACAGTCATAAAGTTTGGTTCTTTCATAAATTTATTATGGGTCTGCTGAAAATGTCACCAAATCTGCTGGGTCAAAAATATACATACAGCAACATTAGTATTTGGTTACATGTCCCTTGGCCATTTTCACGGCAACTAGGCGCTTTTGGTAGCCATCCACAAGGTCCTGGCAAGCTTCAGGTCGAATGTTTGACCACTCTTCTTGACAGAATTGGTGCAGTTCAGCTAAATGTGATGGTTTTCTTGCATGAACCTGTTTCTTTAGCACTGTCCACATGTTCTCAATGGGGTTTAAGTCAGGACTTTGGGAAGGCCATTCTAAAACCTTAATTCTAGCCTGGTTTAGCCATTCCTTTACCACTTTTGATGTGTGTTTTGGGTCATTGTCTTGTTGGAACACCCAACTGCGCCCAAGACCCAACCTTCGGGCTGATGGTTTTAAGTTTTCCTGCAGAATTTGGAGGTAATCCTCCTTCTTCATTATCCCATTTACTTTCTGCAAAGAACCAGTTCCACTGGCAGCAAAACATCCCCAGAGCATAATACTACCACCACCATGCTTGACAGTAGGCATGGTGTTCCTGGGATTAAAGGCCTCACCTTTTCTCCTCCAAACATATTGCTGGGTGTTGTGGCCAAACAGCTCAATTTTTGTTTCGTCTGACCAGAGAACTTTCCTCCAGAAGGTTTTATCTTTGTCCATGTGATCAGCAGCAAACTTCAGCCGAGTCATAAGGTGCCTTTTCTGGAGCAAGGGCTTCTTTCTTGCACGGCAGCCTCTCAGTCCATGCCGATGTAAAACACGCTTGACTGTGGAGACTGACACCTGTGTTCCATCAGCTTCCAAATCCTTGCAGACCTGCTTCTTGGTGATTCTTGGTTGACTCTTGACCATCCTGACCAATCTCCTCTCGGCAGCATGTGATAGCTTGCGTTTTCTTCCTGATCGTGGCAGTGACACAACTGTTCCATGCACTTTATACTTGCGTATAATTGGCTGCACAGTTGCTCTTGGGACCTGTAGCTGCTTTGAAATGGCTCCAAGTGACTTCCCTGACTTGTTCAAGTCAATAATTCGCTTTTTCAGATCCACACTGAGTTCCTTTGACTTTCCCATTGTAGCTTTTGTAGCTGAGTCTAATCACTGGGTCAAATGAGCCCTATTTAAATGGGCTCATGAGAAGTCAACAGCTGTAGTCAATCAGAATCACTTAGAAGAAGTGAAGAGGCCATGACATGAAGCTAATTTGATTGACACAACTCGCTACATCACCAAAGTTGACAAATTTTGTTGCTGTATGTATATTTTTGACCCAGCAGATTTGGTGACATTTTCAGCAGACCCATAATAAATTTATGAAAGAACCAAACTTTATGACTGTTTTTTGTGACAAAAATGTATGTGTTCCGATCACTCTATCACAGAAAAATAAGAGTTGTAGAACTTATTGAAAACTCATGACAGCCATAACATTATGATTTTTTTAAGTGTATGTACACTTTTGACCACAACTGTATATATATATATATATATATATATATATATATATATATATATCAGTCTATGAATCAATAGTTTCATTGTATAGAAATAACAAGAAATAAAGAATAAAATCGGTTCTGAATCAAATCCACATGAGCCAAGTTCAAAGTGTCATGAAGCCACTTTTATTAACTCAATGGTGTTAATATGGATGTGAAAAATATGACACAAATAATCCTTAAAACATAAAGAAGGTTTAGACTTAAGATTTCTATAAGCTTATTATTGTTACAGTTTCCTTCGGCTGCACATTTCTTCTCAGTATCAGGCCTGGCCTCAACAAACCCACGCCACTCATTTAATCCTTTAATCTGAAAATATGCTAGTATCTTCAAAAACTCAATATATTGACCAGCCATACACAGGGTCTCTGCTCTCGTATTAAACATTTAATCTTATTTAATATCAAATTGTCCATTAGGTAATGAGGTAATTAGCCGTCTTCACTTCCATCTCACAGAGGAACATATATACATATATATGGTTCATATTTTTATCTCTGGAAATCGCTAAAAATTAGAAACATTTTGTCCAGGAGTGATGCTAAAAAACTAGTCCATGCATTTGTTACTTCAAGGCTGGACTATTGTAATTCTTTACTATCAGGAAGTCCACAAAATGCAGTTCAAAGTCTTCAGCTGATCCAAAATGCTGCAGCGAGAGTTCTGATGAAAATCAACAAGAGGGATCATATTTCTCCAATTTTAGCTTCCCTTCATTGGCTTCCTGTTAAATCAAGAATAGAATTTAAAATGCTAACGTTTAAAGCCCTTAATAGTCAAGCGCCATCATATATCAGAGCTCTGATTATGTTCCTAACAGCACTTCGCTCTCTTGATGCTGGACCAGAAGAGATGTAGCATAGGTGTAACACAAGAGACCATGACATGAGCCTCACCTGAAAAGGAAATCTAGTGATTTTAGTGCCTTTTGCACAAACTCAAGGACTTGCCATGTCACAACGAGGTGTCATGGTTTTATGTCTGAGGCCAAGATCTGAGAAATAGCTCGGTGAATCCTTTTTTTGAACGTTTCTAAATTTGAATGGTTCTCTTTAAAAAGTCATACCTCCAGCCCCAGGCAAAGTGTAAGACTTTGGAAAACATAAATACTTTTCAAACAAGCTGCCTGCATAGGCATATGCATAGCATGGAATCAATCAATCAATCAATTTTATTAGTCAACTGCAATTTGCATTACAATCTGTTGTGGATGGGCCTTCCCACAACGTAATGATTTGCACTAAGTCCTTCAAAAATTCTAAGTTCTTGGTAAGGCAGTTAAAAATATCAAACAGTAGTCAAAAAGTGAACAAAAGTAGCTGAGTCTCAGTCCAGGGTGGTTTATTGCAACAACACAAGACAACCACACGTGAGATGTGCTCCGGACAACATCATCTGACAACATACAGAAAACGGTCGGTTTAAATACATTCTCTGGATCTTTGAGCTCCTCCTGTGAGCCACTCCTTTTTTACATAATTTCCATTGTTTTTTCCACGGATATCTTTGTTAATTTTTTACCTATCAGTGGAAACTTTTATGGGGCGTGCTTTTTTTAAAACAAGGTTACACATCACAGCTCCTCCCAATCATGGCCCCTGCTCATTTCCATATGGTTACACGTCATTACCTTTTCGGACTTGGACCTTGCATTTTGTGTGTTCATTTTGGAGTCTTTCATGTTCTGCTTTACATTGCAAATGGCTTGCCCTTTTGACCCAGAGGTTTTTCAATTTCCCCTGGTAAATTGGTAAATTCCATTGACCCCCTAATTCTTATTCTGGGCTTGTTGCATGACACACACACATGTTTCTTAGGTGAATGTTTACAGCACCCCTTATATCAATTGTGATAAGACTATATTTATTATAAGATATTCATTGTGAGATATTAATCCACTACATTCCCCCCTGTGATCCTGTAAAGGGTCACAAAATAAATCACACTCTACAAATGATTGTCTATTTATCATGGCTATGAATGTCTAGAGTAAATATTATTAGTATAACAAAGGCTAATTGTAATTAATACTTAGCACATCACAAACGTACCATGATTAATACCAACATCTAAGATCAAAACACACTTCTACTAGTAGTAAGGGATACACAAAACTATGATCACACAGTAAAACATAAGATTTATAGTTAAACAAAGAGGGAACCCCCCTTGGCACTCTTGTGAGGACTTTTCCCCTTGCTTACTTTTTTTATAGAAGGATTTTCAGGATTTGTTTCAGCAATGTTAATGGGCCTCAGGTTGACATATCCGTGCAGCTTGAACACCTGTTAGGACACCTCAACCCTTTACCCAGGGTGCATTGGACACCCTACATCAAACGAGTTGATGTTTAAATATTAATACCAAATACTCCATCATGCCCGCTGTATCAGGCTAACCAGTCACTTAATGGTCAGTAGACCTTCATTACAACCAACATATGAGCAATCCTATCGATGCTCCCTGTACAGCATTAGTACTGTCACATAGGTTATAGACATACATAATTATATTTATCTTTTTAAGCATGCACCATCATATTTATTATTGAAGTATACATAATCATTTCATCATTCACATCAGCTTAGTTTTCTCTTTTCTTTTTTTTTTATTGAAAGTTCTAAGGTTGGGGATTAGGGAAAACCACCCCCCTTGGAGGTCGATTCCCCAGTCCTTCTGTGGAAGTCCCAGGAGCTTGTCCCTGTAGCTGTGCCAGTGTCGTAGCCGCTAAACGCCACTGCAGTACTTGCCGCCTTGCTGTGTCCCGTTCTGCTGTCATTTGCAGCAGTTTTTCCTGTAAATTGACAATAGTCTGTTGAGCATCCTGAAGTCGTCGTGTCAGATTGTCCTGTTCCTGGGTTAACTGGCATACTCTAGCCTTATGTTTGGCTTTGTATGTGCTGCGGCGAATTGCGAATATGTGCTTCTTTGACGCCGGAGATAGACCTTTGACTAGCAGAGTGTAAACTCCAGTATCCATGGAGGCAATTTCAGTTTTTAGGTCCTGGGCGGTTCTGTAACGATCCAGAGGGCTCATTAGAAACCCCTGGACGTGGCTCATCTCAAGGGAGCTCAGTTGCATCTGCTGAAAAATATTAACAGTAGGCTCCAATGCAGGATTTCCTATGTCGGTTGGACCCGTCGTCCTCGTGCCCGATGTAGATGGCCTCTCATGACCGGCTCCGTTTGGCCTTCCTTGGCCCGGTGTGGATGGAAACTCCAAGGCAGCTGTGTCCGGCAATCCTCGGTCTGCAGGGTCCTCGGGGCTGAGTGGGCTGAAGATGATCCTCAGGGCCCCTGGTGATGGTGGGTCATCCATGTGTATCTCTCCCAGGTCCACCATCCCTCCCGGTAGTGCAGCGCTAGGGCCCTCTGCTGGATCGTCTGGACGCCTATTAGGGAGACCAGTGCCTGTACCTACATATGCTTGTGTGCCTAACGACGCATGTGCGGCGTCTGTGTTTCTTCTATTTGCACGTCCCTGCCAATCCTCAGCGGGTGTGTGGTGCACATTAAAATAAGCGTCCGCCATTTTCAGCAGTCTGCATGTGGAGACATAGTATGTTATAGGTATATATCCACATGAGAGGCACATACTTTTCCTAAAAGAATTTATAAATACTTTTAGCATGCAAATTACTATTTCTAAGCTAATCTATAAATACTTGATATACAAATAACTATATCTACAGTTGATTATAAAGACTTGGCATGCCATGTACTATATATGTAATATATAAAAAATATGCACGTACCTGGTGGGGGTGAGAGGGGATCATGGTATTACTTTATATGTCTTGGTCTATCTGTACCTCTATTATGGGGAATTGACCAGTTACTTTCACAATAAGTTTTGAGACCAACCCCCGAATGAGGGGTACGATGCAGCAGATAACTACTAATATTATCAATATTATAGTTCCTAGTATTATTCCTGCCGCTTTGAGGTATCTTGTCCACCCAAGCTTATTGAACCAATCCCAAAACCCCTTCAGCTGAGTGTTCCAGTTGGATCTCTCCACATGTTCATCTCTCATGCGCTTCATTTCTTGAAGAACACCTGTCAGGCTGCCGTTAATATCAGTATGCATAGGGATTAAAGTACAACAATCTGTCCCGATATAATCACATAGCCCCTGGTCTCCGGCCATACGGGATTCCAGTACGAACCTATGTTGTAAAACCATTAGTGATGTAGCATGTAATTGTTCTTTTATAAGGTCTACACCCTTTATAGTAAAATTTATAAACCTTTGTTGATTGTACCATAGGAGATTTATCCACCTACTATTTCGAGCTATGTATTGCGCATTGGTAATTGTTCCGACGAATGGTATCGAGCCGACTCCTCTCCCAGATTTTATCCAATCACTTCCTATAGCAGCATGTTTCTCTGGCACCCCTAATGGGACCTGATCCCATGTAATGTATACTTCATCTGACATTTGCCAATTCTGTTTGTGCTCAGTAGGAGTGCTTCTTTTTGTACGGTTTCTCATTTCATTAGGTGTCTTGTTGCTGAGTTTTTGATTATCTACTATTAATTTTAGTTGTCCTGTAAGCATTACTGGAGCACAGATACCTTCCCACTGAGGAGGCAGTGAGGATAGTATTTGCTCAGTATTGTGACACAACCAAAAAATGTCTCCTAAAGGGACAGATCCTTGCGCCAGACTCCTTACTCGGTATTGAGCTACTGTTGTAGGTTGGAAGTCATAGATAATATTTCCTCCATCTGGTACTATTTGTTTACAACTTATATTACTTTTAAGGCTAGTTTCACATAGTTTGATGTAACTAACATTCCCTCCTGCTGCCGGTGGGTACCACGGTATCTTATTACATTTCACCATCTCATCTGCAGTCTCCATTTTGCTAGAGGTTCTGTCGGTCACCTCTTCTAATTCTGTTCCTCGTGCTATACAAAATGGAAAGCTTAGTTTAGCCGGCTTTTGCACTACTGGAGGGAGGGAAGATGTACTCATTACTGTATTTATTGAGGAGGTTATTGCTTCGGGGCATCTTTTCCTGTCTTTTGTCCATGATGGTAAACCTGCAGCCATATGCATAACACAGTGAGCAAAACATTCTGATATGTCTGTGCAGTCGCCTATTTTACTTCCGGGTATACTCTGAAGGGTCGGTAACTGCTTAGCATTATAACAGGCTATACAATCATCTTTAGGGCGCTTTTTAGCTGTAAACATAGCTTGAACTGAAAATTGTATCCATTGTTGAAACATGTTCATTTGCCATTGTGACGTTTTTAATTTATTCAGATCCCTTTTCTGTCTTTTGTTTATTAATTTTACTACTCTATGGGCTCTTTCTATCGTCATTATTTGTTTTGTTAGTATGTTTTGGCACATGTTTGTTTTGCATCTTACCGTAATGATCACCATCCCATCCCCACGGCAGTCCATGCTTTGTGGAGTTCCAAGCCAATGTTTTCCCATTGACTCGTCTCCTAAAATTTCCTCAGACATCACATAGTCATAACCTTCGGTTTGCACATGCATTAATGATTTATTCTCCCCACCGTTATTACTGATTATCCCTTGGTTAGTAGCTAGTGTTATCATTGCTAGTGCACATGTCTCTGTTTGACGCTTTACATGTGAGTGTGCATTGTTAGTGGTGAGCTTAATAAGATCCCCCCTTGTTAACCCAAACAGGGTTAACAACAGAAGAAAACTAGTCAGATTCGGAAGAAGACGCATACGAGTGACGCCCAGACGGCGATGGAGTGGGCGGACACGACCCGCTCGCCGACCCAGACGTGCCGTCCGAGGGAGTGGATAGGGAGGGAGGGGGTGGGGAAGGTGAAGGTGAGGGATGTGGAGAAGGGGAAACAATTCCAGCACTGTCTGATGAGTGATGAGAAAAAGGTTCTTCCAGTGCCTCAGAGCTGGGTGAGTCTGAGACAGACCTGCTAGGAGTCTGAGTGGCAGGAGAATCATCATTACTGCTGCCAAAGTCAGAAGGCGAATCGGAAGCAAAAGAATGAACATTATCATTCTCAGAGTCCCCTGACAGTGAAGCCCGTCGGGCTGCCAAGCGGGCTGATCGTCTCTGGCCATCAGACGACGACGGGGCTGAGGATGCATCAGTGCTCGCCCCAGGTACGACATCAGACGCCTGTGAATGTGCTATGGTAGTATGCGGAGGGAGACTTGCTGCTGCCCTTTCAGCATGCGCAGAGCCCGTCGGTCCTGGATCAAGGCCAGGTGGGTCTGGTGGACGATGACGTGTGCAGTGGTTCTTATGGAACCAGAAGGGCTTACCTTCAACTTTTAGGGCAGTGGGGGTGGTAAGAACAACTTTAAAGGGCCCTTCCCTACGAGGTTCGTTCCACTGACGTCTAAATACTCGTATGAACACTCTGTCACCGACTTGGACGTCTCTGACGTCCACTGGAATACGTGTCTCGTCTCGGTTGTGAGCTGCTTTCACCTGTTGAAATATAAGTCTGTGAATACGGGTTAGGGACCTGAGGTAGTCCCCCAGTTCACGTTCAAGTTGCGCCAGGGAAATCTCCTCCTGGGGCCCTCGCACCTGTGGGAGAGGCATAGGTCGACCTGTAAGCATTTCATGAGGAGTAAGATGGGTTAATCGGTTAGTTTGAGAACGCATTGCCATCAGTGCAATCGGCAACGCATCCACCCACGTCAGGCGGTTATTGCTATCAGCAATAATCTTTGCAATCTTGGTTTTGAGCACACCGTTGGCTCGTTCGACGGAAGCCTGTGACTGGGGATGGTAAACACAACCAAACTTTTGTTTTATACACAACTGGGTGAACATCGCCTGGATGACCTGTGAAATAAAGTGAGGTCCGTTATCAGATGAAATAGTATCAGGCATACCAAACCTGGGAAACACTTCTTTACATAAAAACCTTGCTGCTGATTTGTGATCGTTTTTAGCAGTGGGGCAGGCTTCTATCCACCTGCTGAAACGACAAACAACCACAAGCATGTATCTCTTTCCCTGCACACGAGTTAACATGTCAACATAATCCATAATCAGATGACGAAAAGGGCCATCCGGCATAGGGATATGTGCTAAGGGTTGTGTGAACATTTTTCTCACATTGTACTTGGGGCAGTGTGGGCATATAGCTAATTCTCTGTCTACCATAGGTGTCAAATAAGGTGACCACCATACTGCCTGCAATTTTCGAACAACCTGCGCGCGCGAACAATGATCAGGTTCATGCATTATTCTGATAGCTGTTGGTAATAAGGACAAAGGAAGTACAAAATGTCCTCGGAAACTTCGCCACAACCCTGCATGGGGGTGTGATGTGCGTACCGCCCCCCTTTGCACCCACAACCGTTTTTCTGCTTCAGAGACGCTGTTCTGTGCCTCAATTAATGAGGCTAAATTAGTGATGGGTTCACAGTCAGCTGCAAGAACCATTGGTCCTTGTATTGCAGGTCCTGTGGCTTCTTTGGCTGCCTCATCTGCTAAGTTATTTCCTATTGCTATAGGTGTTTTTGCTGTCTGATGGGCCGTACATTTTACTATAGCTAACGCAGATGGGAGCTGCATGGCTTGTATTAATTCCATGACAGCCTGCCCATGTGTCACCGGGGTGCCATCAGTTCGAACAAAACCTCGCTGTTTCCAGATGCTCGCGTTTATATGGCATACCCCATAACCATACGCACTGTCTGTATAAATGGTGACTCTTTTACCTGTAGCTAATTTACATGCAGCTGTTAATGCTTTTATCTCTGCCAATTGGGCAGAGCAAGGTTGGTCAAGGCTCATGGACTGAACTTTTGTATAGGTGCCGTCGGGGTCAAGCCGGACCACTCCATATCCTGCTTTGTTCCCCGTCTCACCTCTGACGCATGACCCGTCAACAAACAATGTTAGATCGGACGGGATTGGGTGATTGTATAAATCCTCCCTTACTTTCATGAAGGCGTCCGTCTCCTTGAGACAATCATGGGGCTCACCTTCTGTTGGCAAAACCATCCTAGTGGCCGGGTTGATCGTGACACAACGTTGCACGGTAAGGTCAGGTCCTGAAAGCAGAACTTCATAACCAGTGCGACGAGCTTGGGTTATCACGAAGCGTGGGCTTGTGAGCAGTGCATGTAATTGATGTGATGTATACAAGAAAATAGGGTGGCCCATAGTAATTACTGAGGCCTTTTTGTATGCAAATGCCGCTGCTGCCAAGCCTTGATAACAAGGAGGCAGGCCTTCTTCAACTCCATCTAATTTTGTACTGTAATAAGAAATTGGTTGTTTACCTGTGGGGGTGTCTTGCATCAATACTGCACATGCATACCCTTGTCGCTCTGCCACGTACAGATGAAATGGTTTGCCATAATCTGGATTGGCCAGAGCAGGAGCCGTTTGGAGATCTTGTTTTAGCAGCTGAAACGCTCCCTCTGCCTCGTCTGTCCACTGTAACTGAGCCGACTGGTGTCCTTGGCCTGCGGCTTTAATAAGTGCTCTCAATGGAGCAGATTTGATGGCGTAATCACACACCCACGGTCTGCTGTAACCTGCCATGCCAAGGAAAGACAACATGTGACCAACAGTTTGAGGTTTGGGCAATTTGGTAATGGCTTCTATTTGGGACGGTGCGATAGACCTCTTGTCCCCACTGAGTTGCCTGCCGAGGTATTCTACTGTTTGTTGGCAGAATTGTAATTTTGGTTTACTTACTTTGTGTCCGCCTTCTGCCAATGCAGTCAACACCGTAATGGAGTCTTTTTCACACTGCTCTTTTGAGGCAGAACAGATCAAAATGTCATCAACATACATCAACATGGTGGATGGTAAGTCTAAGTGATTCAGATCATTTGCCAGCACACGATTGAAAATAGATGGTGAATGTACAAACCCTTGGGGTAATCGTGTGTACGTATATTGCTGACCTTTGTACGTAAATGCAAACAGATACTGGGAATCTGGATGCACAGGCACACTGAAAAATGCTGAACACAGATCTATCACAGTGAACCATTTTGTACCCGGGGGTATGTTGCTTAACAATGTATGGGGGTCTGGTACTATCGGTATTTCTTCTGCTACAATGGCATTGATTAATCTTAGATCATGGACTAATCTATATTCATTACCGTTAGGCTTTTTGATGGGAAAAATTGGTGTGTTACAGGGGCTTACTGTCGGTTTTAGAACACCTACAGTTTCTAATCCTGTTATAATGGGCTGTATGCCTTCTACTGCTTCATGTTTGAGGGGGTATTGTCTTTGAAAGGGTAATTTAGCATTTAATTTGGTGGTGAATTTGATGGGGTCAGCTGATTTTACTAAACCTACATCTGTTTTGCTTTTGGACCACACCTGCTCAGGAACTTGTTCTAATAGTGATGCGTGCTCCTCTGTCACCGCCATTTGTCTTTTCCCAGGCACTTTGATGTGTTCTGCTATTACTTCATCTGCTTGTGAAAATGAGATTTTGAAGAATAGTCCATCTTTTGATACACTAATCCGGTTCCATGCAGTATCGATCCATTCCGTGACTTTCTTGGCTTCTTGAATCATGGGACCCAGGTCATGCGACTCGTACTGGTCAGCAATCAGCAGTGTGACATGCGGTGCTGAGTCAGTGACCTGGAACCATTCGGCAATGTCTTTTTCAGGAAACTTGACAACGGCTGCGGCTCCTTGTGGCCCAACCATTATGTCAGCATATTGGATGACAGTTGTTTTGTTGTTAATTTCTTCATCCCAGCTTCTCTCATAGTCTTCATGTTTCTGTCCTTTATCATAAAACATGGTGCAATGGAGGGGTAGGAAAGGCTCTTTGGATTCATCGTAGTGGTTCATTATCAGAGGTCTCCATGTTTCCCACTCCAATTGGAGGAAAGAAGTAGGTGACGTGAGTTTCATCCAAAATACTTGGTCTTCGGGGTCATGATTTTTCATTTGTAGGGTCATCTGTGGGCCCAGTGGCATCATGAAGGCTTTGCTGTTGTCAGTTGCTTCAAAATAAATTCCATTTGGAGTGCATTTAATCTTTGCGTTGAGCTGGCATAACACATCTCTGCCCAGCAGATTAATTGGCGTATCTGCTGAATAAAGTAGTGGTGCATACACAGTCTTTTCTCCTATAATCATGGGAACTGGCTCAGTCATGGGTATTATTTGGGTTTTCCCAGAGAAACCTACCGTTCGAATCTTTGATGCTGAGAGAGGCAGACCAATTCCACTTTTTCCTATGCAGGAGTACGCAGCACCTGTATCAATCATGAATTGATGATGGCTGTCGTATATTGTGACATCAATTGTGGGTTCCGTTTGTGGGCGTTGTGTTAATACAGGTAGAATGGCCTCTCTTTCAGGTTTCTCTGGGCACCCCTATTGCCAGTACGCTTCAGGCCCTGCTGCACTGCTGGCAGGTCCTGTGGCAGGGTGCTGGGGTCCCATCCATGGATTGGTTGGGCAGTCTCTTTGCATGTGTCCGACTTGACCACATCCCCAGCACTGCAGCCTCAGCTGCTGTTGTCCCATTTCTGGACCCGCCTGGGGCATCCGCTGGTATTGTCCGTGAGGGGGCCTCCTTGGGGCTCCTTGTTGTCCTCTCCATCTGCCCCGCATGGGTGGCCCCCCTCTTCCTCTTCCAGTCATCACGTGCGGGGGACCTGTTCCCGGATTTAGATGCACATGGATGGGGGGAACCTGTTGAGTTTGGGCCCCTCCTGCAGGTGGTGCTGTTGGATACTGCATCTGCTGTGTGGGTGGAGGGATGGTGGGAGATATCACTGGGGCTTGAACGACCTCACCTCCTGCTGGTCCACTCTCAGCTGTGGGAGGGGCTGCCACTGTCAGCGCGGCTTGATGTTTGGGCTTCTCTCTGTCTCTCTTTGCTTTTGTTAATTCTCCAATTTGCAGTTGGGCCAACTTTGTGGCCAACATCTTGCTTTGGTCTTCAAGCGCTTGTTTTTCAGCTCGGTGCATGTTTACATAATGTATGACATGCTCAGAGAACGCAGGCCAGTCCATTTTTATGAGTCCCACCACTCCATCCAGTTTGGCCTGTACTTCTTTGGGCATGGCACCTTTAACGTACATTTTAAATAGTGCCTTGGTTGATTCTTGCTCATCCCATTCACTTCCTGTCTCTGCTTTCCACATTTGTTGAAACTTGTGCAGAAACTGGGCTGGGCTCTCATCATCTTTTAGACATTCTTCTTTCAGCTTGGTCGGGTCTCTGCGTGAGGGATATTTGTTTCTCAGGGCTTCCCATACTCGGGGTCTCATATGGTTGAAGGGTAACCCATCACACCGGTGCCCGCGCATGACCCCTGGAAGCCCAGCCTCCACAAACACTTCTTTGGCTGCTGAGTGTCCTGCCATTTTTATTAGCAGTGCTTTGATGTCTCCTGCTGCCAAGTTGATGCCCCCCGTGATTTCTTCTAGCTTTTCTATCCATTTGTCGGCTCCGTCGACCAGCGGAGTTAGTCTTCCTGCAAGCGTTATCATGTCCATAAATGACCATGGCATGTACCTGTCATCATTAGGTCCCTTGGAAATTAAAGGCATGATCTTAGCCTCCTGCCCCTGTGCTGCTGCACGTAGATGTGCTTGCGATCTCGTTTCCATTGCATGATTGCGGTGCTCTTCCACCTCCACATCCACCTCAAGTTCAGTTGCAAGTTGTTTTTTCACACCTGAAAGCATCGCTCTCCTTTCCGTGACCTCCCGAGGTCTTACAGCTGGGCCCTTCCCGCTCTGTCTGGTCCTGCTGACAAAATGTGGGGATATTATGTCGTTCCCATCATCCAGACGTTCAGCTGCGTCCCATAGTTCCATATTTCTTTCTCTTTCATCCTCTTCCTCTTTTTCTGCTTCTGTGAGCGTAGTTTTGAAGTGCTGGTCAGGGTGGTCTGCGAGGTCAATCTGGGCTGCCTCCCCCATCCGCTGCTCAATCTCTTGTCTTTGCTTCTCTTCTCGTTGCTTTCTTGCACATCTTTGTAATTCTTTTAAGTTTCCCTCATATTCCTTTACTTCTTTTCTCAGTCTTTCCACCTCCTCTTGTTCCTCTTTTTTTCGACTTTCTGCTTCCCTCTGTCTCTCCAAACGTTCCCTATGTTTCCCCCAGCTTCGGGTTAATTTAAGGCACTCCTGCAATTCCTCCAGCTCTGCAGTTGTTCTTTCTTCCACTGATTCTGACCTTTCTTTTGATTTTCTAAATGCCTGAGGGAGAGTCGTGGGCCATCCGACTGATGCGGGCAAATGAGCCCTAGGAGGTGTCGGTGGGCTGGAGCAGGCACTATCCTCCTCCTCATCTAACGAGCAACTTGGCATCTCTTCTTGGCTTATATTTCCCCAATTTCTCTGCTGTCTATCTCTTTTTCCTTTTTCTCCCTCCCCCTCGTTATCCATTACTAATTTTAACCTCCCTGTGATTTTACCCCTACTAATTTTATCTGTACACACTGGGTACTGCCCTGCTGCTGTGGCATGGTAAGGTGGTGGCTTAGAACCAGTAAACTCAGGTGCTGTTGGGATTTTATTACTTTCAACTTTAAAATATCGCAAGATATCTCTCTGTTCAGCATGTTTCTGTTTCTTTCGCAACTGCGTTTGGTCATTTCTTGCATCGTTATGCCGCAGCCTTTCTTCTACTTCATCATAGCATAACGGATCAAAGCTACCTTCCATAGGCCAGCGATTTTTTCCAGATGTTATTTTATGCCAT
This sequence comes from Fundulus diaphanus, assembly GCA_037039145.1. Taxonomy (NCBI): domain Eukaryota; kingdom Metazoa; phylum Chordata; class Actinopteri; order Cyprinodontiformes; family Fundulidae; genus Fundulus; species Fundulus diaphanus. The sequence goes on from CM073131.1 coordinate 53,212,725, forward strand.
TCCATCATGCATTTTTGAATTCTGCGTTTGTTAGAAGGATGTGTTATCATTACTAATTTAGCAGGCGTCAGTTCCTTAGTCTGTTTGCTCACATTGGTTCCCATGGCACTTAGCAGTCAGCGGACACTGTGGCCTGTGTCTATTTACTTAGGGCTGAACGATTTTGGAAATAATCTAATTATGCTTCTCCTTGCTACTGTAATTTTAATGTGATTATTTCCAATCTAATTTTACTCACATATAAACAACAAATCTACTTTGTTTCCTTGCTGTGCAGCTCAATTGTTAAAAGACTCACCGCATCTAAATTCAGAACAGCAATGATTGTGTTTTAACCTAACTATATTTTAACCTAGGTTGCAATTTTTTACCTTTCTCTTTATTAATCGTAAGTAAAGAAAGAATGGCCTATACCTAGAGTTGTTTGTACCCAAGGACTAGTTACACCTAGAACCTTTATTGTTTCTATTAATCAGAATGTTATTCAATAGACTAGCTTTTAGTTAATTTGGACATTTAATCCTTGTTAAATTTAAGGTGCAGTCTACGGGCAAGTCTAGCTTTAAACTAATTGATCTGTATTTTTATGCTACGTATGATTATAGAGACTTCCAAATCCAGTAATAAAATTAGATTATCTCCCTGCTGCTATTGTCTTTCTTTTAGCTAACGTTTTTGTCAACACCTAATGGACACGTTTTAGTTTTATAATTTTTAGTAGCTACAAATTGTAAACTCTGTGATTTTGGAAATTACGTTTATATTAAGACTGCTATTAATTGTCCAGCCCAGCTATTTACTAACCCTCTTAGTCCCTATTTGTCTGCTCTTTATCGGGTCCTGCTCTTTCCAATATAGATTTTTCCTTTTTTAACTTTTTACCTTTTTCGATCTGTTATATTTCAACAATCTAGGGTTAGGGTATTTCTGTTATGCTGAACTTTTCTTGTTTTATCCTTTGTTTTATAGTTTTTTATTATATATATTTTACTACTATCAGTTATTATTGTTTATCATTATCTTGTCTTTTTATGTTTTATTGCTTAAATTTTATTTTGTTCTATACTTTGTTTCTTTCGAATATATATATCTGTATCCTTATCACTGTCAATTTATTATTATCTTATTTCTATGTATTATTATTATAGTTCCCGTTTTTCCCTTATTTCCCTTTTTAACAGTTAATCTACACTTTACATACACTGACACAGACAGACATGTATTTTAGCTCTCACCTATTGCACTTCTTGTGCGTTACTCTGCAGGTCTATATTATTCTTACAATAACTTTCCTCACTGTCTCTTACAGTGGCATACGCGTTTTTCCCAGCTTCCCGGCCCCACTTTCACGCTGGACAAGTGAGGGACGTCTCCTTCGAGCGGTACTTTATACTCTGGTCTATCGCTTAGGCCAGGTCTCTTTAATCATCAATACTTTTGCACAACTTCATAGCACACTTCCTGACTATCACTTAGTCACCAATACCCTTATTCTGCCACAAATATGAACCATACACTAAATGCATCCACTGCTCCGAGCGGCTGTCTCACCAGACTTATGTCAATCGCTTTGACCGGTCTGTCCCTACTTCTCTACCTATTATCTATTTCAGATACAAAACAGTTCTTTGCATCAATCAATACCTTACACAAAAATGCATCAGTTTTTCGTTAGCCATATATTCATGCACATATACTTTTTTCATCAATTGATACCTTAAACAAAATTGCAGCAGTTTACATTAGCCATATATTCAACACTTTAAACAAACATGCAGCCACATACAATTAGCCATATATTCAACACTTTAAACAAACATGCAGCCACATACAATTAGCCATATATTCACATACACATAAAACGACAATGCAGCCACACACACACACACACACACACACACACACACACACACACCTCTGGACCGCTCCCCAGCTTATTCTGTTCTCCCTTTATGTTATTTTTGTATATATTCTTCTTGTTATGTTATTGTTTTGTGTATATTACTAAATTTAGATTACTAGGTTCTTTTAGGAGGGCTTTGTGATACCTGACATCCACTAGCCACCTGCCGGAGGCCGGTTCCCCACAAATTTAGATAATTATAACAAATTAGTATCTCACCTGTATTGGTGGATTCTTAAGGGCCCTTGGGGTTCCTGGCGTCCGACCGATGGCAGCAGTCGTCCGGGATCACGCGTCCTCCTGGCTCGGCTCGCCAAAATGTTGTGGATGGGCCTTCCCACAACGTAATGATTTGCACTAAGTCCTTCAAAAATTCTAAGTTCTTGGTAAGGCAGTTAAAAATATCAAACAGTAGTCAAAAAGTGAACAAAAGTAGCTGAGTCTCAGTCCAGGGTGGTTTATTGCAACAACACAAGACAACCACACGTGAGATGTGCTCCGGACAACATCATCTGACAACATACAGAAAACGGTCGGTTTAAATACATTCTCTGGATCTTTGAGCTCCTCCTGTGAGCCACTCCTTTTTTACATAATTTCCATTGTTTTTTCCACGGATATCTTTGTTAATTTTTTACCTATCAGTGGAAACTTTTATGGGGCGTGCTTTTTTTAAAACAAGGTTACACATCACAGCTCCTCCCAATCATGGCCCCTGCTCATTTCCATATGGTTACACGTCATTACCTTTTCGGACTTGGACCTTGCATTTTGTGTGTTCATTTTGGAGTCTTTCATGTTCTGCTTTACATTGCAAATGGCTTGCCCTTTTGACCCAGAGGTTTTTCAATTTCCCCTGGTAAATTGGTAAATTCCATTGACCCCCTAATTCTTATTCTGGGCTTGTTGCATGACACACACACATGTTTCTTAGGTGAATGTTTACAGCACCCCTTATATCAATTGTGATAAGACTATATTTATTATAAGATATTCATTGTGAGATATTAATCCACTACAAATCGAAATTTCAGTTCCAGTACAACCGTCCGTCACATACACTTAACAAACATTTTGGGGGAACGATTGACTGAGGCCTTGCGTTGCCAGGAACGCAGCCAGTCGGCCGCTGCTACATGAGCGCAAGCCGTTAGGTGCGTTCCCCAAACTGCCCCAGACCCCGCTTTACACGGGGTCCCCAGGCGCTGCCCTTGAGATCTGTTGAAAAAAGATTTACACTGGGCGAGTGGAGGGAGAGAAAAAAGACAGGTGCTGCACAATTTGTGTTTTCACACAAAATGTGAAGCATCCGACAAAAAAACCTCATTTGCACAAAAAGCACAATCAATGACGAGACACATATATGCAGAAGGTAAACATTTGAGTGCTGGTCGGGTAAAGTCATCTGTGTTTGTGAGCATATGTGTGTCTGGGTGCATGTTGTGTGGAAATCTGTATGTCCATGAAGGCCGTCCCTCCAGCAGGCAAGTGTCCTTGATGGAAAGTCTCTCACTATCCCGCTGCAACTTGACTCCTCCACAGATGTCCGCAAGGAATGTGGGGGGAGCAGGGAATTTGTGCGATGTCGTCATAACAACCAGGGAGAATTTGATAGCGGGGAGTCCGATTTGAAAAAACAGAATTTGTTATAAAAACAAGCTGAAACAAACTTTTCTGTCAGCCTTAGAGTCTTTTCGCCGCTGGCTCCAGGATCCAATATTCCAATAATCCAATCGATGGGCTAGTAACGTTCACACTTCCAGGTTTTATCCCATCTCACCTTTGTACCACCACCACGGTCAGCTTATCACGCCGTCCGTTTTGTTCATTCAACGACCTCGTGATCGCGTCGACTGCCGCTGGCAGTCTCATCAGGGCCATATTTACCGCCAGCAGCTTTTGAAGGTGTTGATACATTAAATATCCTCCAAGGCCAAAAATGAGGAATCCAAGTATCATAAATCCGAATAAGTAGACATCTTCGACGTCCTCAACAGAAAGAATTGAGAGGCACACCGTGGACCATTTCTGCCACGGGTCCAAGATGTATCCCGCAAAAAAAGTTCTGTGGGGACAGGCACGCTCCCCGGTCCTTTGCTTTCCAGTTGAAAAAATTATTTGTGTGTACAGAAGACTCAAGATTGGATGCGTATGAGAGAGTGAAACATAAATTATAGGAACAATAAAACTTGCTTCTTTATTAAAATATATTAAAGAACATGTTACATGAAATACCATGTTTTTTTGGTTAAGTGCCTTAAACAAAGTACTGTGGCACAAAAACATATATTTATTTATGTCTTGGTTTTCAGACGTCTTGCCCACATGCAGATACGAACAGGCGACCAAAGATAGCTTTAAACAGTTTATTTGGGAAATGTGCAAACAACAAGGACGAAGTAATGGTTGCAGCAGCGAGGTCTGAACGTCGAAGCGGAGAAGACTGCAAGAGAACGGAATTATTAGGTCAACGGCTAGAACCCAGTAAAGGTTAGAACGTGCTCAGCTTACCATTAGCAGGGCGGACCTAACCGGGGGGGAAGAGGGAATGCCGAGGAAACCCTGTGAGCCTGCTCTAGATGGAGTAAGTGGCTAGTGGCTGGAGGGCGGCAGCAGCAGCTGACGAGGGATCCAGAGCGAGCCTGTGACAGAGTGACAGATGGATTGACCAGAGTAGATACGGGACCACCGGAATCCGGGAGGGTGACCTCATGCTCGGGTAACTTCCAGGGAGCAAGAGGGGGAGCGCCAGAGCAGAATCTGAGCTTAGTGATTCGCGTGGTGATTCTTCGGACGGAACGTCAAGGCAGGTGAGTGCTTACCAGCACCAAAAAACTATGACAAAAACAGGAGACTCAAGGTTAGTCAAAGTTGAGTGTAGAAAAACTCACGAGCAGGTTTCCAGGAGCTTGTCAGAGGCCACGTCGTACCACGACTGGTTTAAGGCTCTGGCATCTTCCATCTGTCAGAGCTCTGCTTAAGAAGCCAGAGGAAGCAGGTGTTCTGTCAGGTCAGCATACCTCGTCAGACCAGCATACCCATAGTGTTACGCACGCGCGAACATGGTTTGCGCATGCGTATTACTGCACAAAGTTGCGAACAGTTGGAGAAGCCGTCAGATCGCAATACCACTTAAAAAAAAACAAAAAGTAATTAAATTATGTTTTTGTACATAACAAAAGGGATACACGCCTGTTGAGGTAGTTTACAGTGTATTTTTCGTACAAAAGCAAAGGGATACTCGCGCGTTGAGGTAGTTTAAAGTGTATTTAGAGAAGGGTCTAGATGCACCTGCAGCCATAAAAAAAAACGCGTTCCGTACAAAACACGGCGAGACCAACAAAATCAAGTGAGGGCTCACTTGACCGCAGTGCTATAACCACTCGGCCACAACCCCCCCAAACAGGCCAGCTGACAGCTTTGCTAGGGCCCGGGACAACACAGTCTTTTTCGGCCCCCCCTCTACACCTGCCGCCACCACACACACACACACACACACACACACACACACACACACACACACACACACACACACCAAACAAAAAGTCAACTTAACTGTATACTTCATGCCCTGGAAATCTCTGTATTTTATACTGGATATTTTCAACCCATCTATTGAATTCAGCGCACTTGTTGATCTTTTCTTCATAAGAGAACAACTAAAATATGGCCTTTTTTTGACCTGCTGTATATCAGCCAGTCCCTAAACTTGATGTATCATGAAACTGTTGACCTTTTGGGTTTTGAGATTTTTATTTTGTTATTACAATTAAATAATAATAATAAAAATACTAATAATAATAATGTTCATAGTGTTTTTTTCCTAATCCACCTCTTATATCTTTCAATCCTTATATAATTTTGTCTGTGTTGTGTGCACCTGCCTGTTGCTTTAAATTCCCCTGTCGAGGGATAAATAAAGGATTAGCTAATGTTATCTTATCTTAAATAACTTTTTAATAGGATATATGTACTGGGTTCTTTCAATGCCACACAGAAAATTACATTTTCTGTGTGGCATTGAAATTACATTTTCTGTGTGCGCTCCAGTAACATATGATAGATAATATCTACTTTGAAAGTTAACTTGATTTCATTTACGGTATTAAAATAGAGCCAAGCAGCGCTACTTTCCCTCTTCATGTTTTACCGCTCCTGTTTTCTCTCTCTCTCCGAGTCTAAGCAGCGCAGCGCGGTTTTTTGTGAGAGACAGCTGAGTGGGCGGGTCAGGCTGAGCCTGCGTGCTGATTGGCTGGCTCCGCTGAGCCATGTACGAGAGGGGAGGGGGAGGGTCCGTGTACCTTCAGGCAATTCGTTTTTTTCCGGAAAACCAAAACGAAACATGGAAACTACTTCCGTTTTTCCATTTAAAATCAAAAACGGAAAACAAAGCCGTTTTTCCTTTCTTGTCAACACAATTTAGAAACGAAAAACCAGAAAAACTAAATGAAAAAAACGGCCCGTTTTTGGATTTCACCAATTCCTTTTTCCATTTTCTTCTTCAGATTGAAAGACGAAGACAGTTTCACGGCTGGTCCGGAAGTGCAGGAAAATATTTCAAAATAAAAGCCTAGATGTACGCGTAACATAATGCAAGCCTGAAGAAAAGAATAATGAAGCGTAGAGATGTCTTTTGAATAAAAAGAGGACCTTTTTACGTTGCAACATGATAGTTTATCGTAAAGACATGAGCTTTATTACGTTATTGTGTGTTTTATTGTTTATTGTTGTTATAATGGTCTCAAAGCAAATTGTAAATGTTATACCAATTAATTATATTCCTTTAGATTATATTCTTTTGGCAAATATAAATAAATTCATGACCATAATATCCCATTACCTGTAAGATGTTTTTACTTTAAACTTATACAAATTACTATTAAATCACTTAAAATAGCATTTGAAAACCCCATCATATTTTATAATAAATCAATTCATCTATGCATTATTTTAGAAGATCAGAGGACATTGCAGATACTATTTTAAAGAACCAAACAACAAATGAATGAAATACAAGCTGTATCAGCTGAACAATCAGTTCCGTGGCTAGTCTAATGCTAACTGCATTTAGTCCGGGAGCAATCAAGTTCTAACAGGCGCCGATCCATCACAGAATACATAATCTTTCTTACCAGCTGCCACTCTACTTGCTTGTAATCGTCTCCCACTCTACACAGGCTTCTTACACAGAATGACGCCAGCCAGCCAGTCACTTACTTCAGTCTCTTGTTTAGTTGACGGTGCAGTGGATGTGCGCCGCGTTTTATGGTCCGTGTGAACCACAAAGTCCCGTGACATCCAGAAACCAGTTCTGGCTTGCTAGAATAATCTGCGGTTTCCTCTTCATTTATCTTTCGCAGTTTTAACTTCACAGTACTTGTATTTAAGAATCTGAAAAGCTGTAATTTTTTATTGTAATTGTGAAAGATAGAAAAAAATCTACAATTACAAATTATAGCCTTTCTTTCTGTGACTTCAAATTCACAGTTACAATGCACCATTACTCGTGATTCAAATATACCTCCATAGATTGTAATGATCCTGGCAGTGAAGCTGATCCACAGTTCAGCACACCTGCTCCACTTCTCTCGCACTCCAATTAGTCCTCACTGGTTCCACCTGTCTCACCTCCATATAAACCAGTCCAAATAAACCTCCAGTGCCAGATCGCCTCAAGCCAAAGACTAGAGTACTTTCCAGGATTCCTAATACTACCTGCCTTCTTGTTACCTGACCTGATTCCGCCTCCGTTGACCGAGCCTGCCTGATCCCTGATCTGTTTCTGTCTGCCAATCCGTAAACCCGACCTGACCTGCCTTTGGACCTCCGATTTTGTCTCTGCCTTGGATTGCCAGCCTGTGTACCGGACCCTGACTTTGTTTGTAAGTTACCGAGCCTGTCTAACCCCCATTGCATCTCTAACCCCGGGGTTAGAGAGGAGGTTTCCTGTTGAAGAGCTGCCTGTGCGCTCCTCGTGCCGCGCTTGCTGCCCGATTCAATAAAATCCATCGAATCCCATTGACCTGTTTGTGTTGAATCTTGGGTCCTATCTCCCGTACATTACAGTACAATCTGGCCACAAAATGGATCCTTCAACAGACGGTCAGTAACGAGCGGGCCTTGAAAGGTCCATTTCAGAGTTAGAGACCTCCTTACAGACCCCTTGTCTGCTCCTCACAACCTCAATCAACATCCACCGACTCCACCCCTCCCCCCTGCTTCACATCATGTCCTCCACAACCTGAGGACCTCACCCCTCCCCCTACTGTTACCTCTACAGTGTCCTTCACTCCTGACCTGGTGAGAAGACAGCTAACCAGACTCCACTCCGGCAAAGCTGCAGGGCCCCGATGGTGTTATCCCCAGGGTGCTCAAAGCTTGTGCCTACCAGCTGTGTGGAGTACTTAGCCTAGTCTTTAGCCTGAGCCTGCACCTCCAGAGAGTCCCCGTGCTGTGAAAGACGTCGTGCCTCGTTCCTTTGCCAAAGACGCCGCGTCCTAGCGGCCCTAAGGACTACAGACCGGTGGCACTGACGTCCAATATCATGAAGACCTTTGAGAGGCTATGCCTGGAGCAGCTAAGGCCCATGGTAAGGCCCTTCACCGATCCACTACAGTTCGCCTACCAGCCCCGGCTGGGAGTTGAGGACAGCATCATCTTCCTGCTGAACAGAGTCTACACTAATCTGGACAACCCGGCGAGCACTGTGAGAATCATGTTCTTTGATTTCTCCAATGCCTTCAACACCATCCGTCCGGCTCTACTGGGTGAGAAGATGACTGCGATGCAGGTGGAGGCCCCCATCGTGTCCTGGATTGTTGATTACCAACGGGCAGACCACAGTATGTACGCCTACAGAACTGTGTGTCTGACAGGGTGGTCAGCAACACTGGGGCTCCTCAGGGGACTGTCCTCTTCCCCTTCCTCTTCACCCTTTTCACCTCAGACTTCAACTATTGCACTGAGTCCTGCCACCTTCAGAAGTTTTCTGATGACTCAGCAATAGTTGGCTGCATTGAAAAGGGTGATGAGAGTGAATATAGGACAGTGGTGGGCAACTTTGTCACTTGGAGTGAGCTGAACCATCTGCAGCTCAACGTGACAAAGACTAAGGAGCTAATAGTGGATATGAGGAGGACAAAAACACCTGTGACCCCCGTTTCCATCCAAGGGGTCCCCGTTGACACTGTGGAGGAGTATAAGTACCTGGGAGTGTACTTTAACAATAAGCTGGACTGGACTAGAAACACCGAGGCGGTCTACAAAAAGGGCCAAAGCTGACTCTTTTTCCTGAGGAGGCTGAGGTCTTTTAACATCTTAGGGACGATGCTGAGGATGTTTTATGAGTCTGTTGTTGCCAGTACGATCTTCTTTGCTGTCACATGCTGGGGCGGTGGGCTGAGGGTCGCTGACAACAACAGACTGAACAAAGTGATCAGGAGGGCCGGTGATGTTGTGGGGGAGAAGCTTGACACTCTGACGACTGTGGCAGAGAGGAGGATGCTGTCCAGGCTCCAGTCCATCTTAGACAATGTCTCACACCCTCTCCATGACACACTGGCCCAGCAGAGGAGCTCCTTCAGCAGAAGACTCCTCTTACCCAGATGCACCACAGAGCGCCACAGGAAATCATTCCTGCCTGTGGTCATCAATCTTTACAACGCCTCCCTCAGTGATTCAGACCCCCCCCCGCTGTAACTGACATTTATGCATTCTTTGCACTGTTCTTGCACAAGTCACTATCACTTTACTTGGATCTATAGTTATACATATGTGTATATATATACATGTGTATATATATTGACTTATATATGTATATATTTATATTACTTTGTGTGGAATGTTGTAAATATATATATATATAAATGTGTGTATATCTGGAGCATCTAACAAAAGTAATTTCCCTCTGGGATTATTAAAGTATTTCTGATTCTGATTCTGATTACTGCCCTGCCGGGAGTCCACTACGGGGCTTTTGGCTCTCAGGCAGGGGGATAAGTCTGTTTCCAATTAAATTATTGATTTCCATCTCCTAGCGGCTGAGAGTCCCTGAAACGAGCCTGCACTCATGGATGTTTTTATCATGGGGTTGAACAAACGAATAAAAGATGAGCTCGCCACCAGAGAGTACCCAGGGTCTCTCAAACAATTAGAGGACTTGGCTACCCGTATTGACCTCCATGTTATGGAACGGCGGAAGGAACGCCGCTCTGTTCCTTGGGCCCGTTCTGTGTTGTCCCCTCCCACTCTGGCAGCACCACTGCCCCCTCCTGGTCCAGCGGACCCTGAGCCAATGCAACTAGGCAGAGCTAGACTGACCGTCGAGAAGCGGCAGCGCAGGTTCCAGCAGAACCTCTGCCTTTACTGTGAGGGACAGAGACATCGTGCTCACACCTGTCCGTTAAAAGGCCAGGCTCAGTAGGGCGAGGGGGATCCCTACTGAGCCGCACCAAGGTGTCCGCATCCTCTGATTTTTTGTTACCTGCTACTATCACTGTCTCTGCCAAACTCCATAACCTGTCTGTGTCTTGTGTGGATTCTGGGGCTGACACAGAGTTCATGGACGAGGGATTGGCCAGGAGGCTTAACGTCAAACTCATCTTGGGTCCGTCTCCTCACAGCATCCTGGCGCTGGACGGCCACAAGCTGCATAATTCCCACCTCGTCACAGAGCCCATCGGTCTACTAATTGGAGGTAATCATAGGGAGAGTCTAACCTTCATGATCATTAACTCTCCTCAGGTTCCAGTCGTCTTGGGCAGGTCTTGGCTCAAGAGACACAACCCCTTCATAGACTGGCGGAGAGGGGAAGTCACGGGGTGGGCTCCTTCTTGTTCTGTCTCCTGTTTAAGGTCGGCCCAACCTCTCCAGTTGCCTGAAGGAGAGCCGGAGGAGACCTATCCCGACCTGTCCAAGGTTCCCTCCGATTACCACAACCTTGGAGAAGTGTTTAATAAAGCTAAGGCTACCAGCCTTCCGCCTCACCGTCCGTACGATTGCTGCATTGATCTGCTTCCTGGAACTACTCCCCCCAGAGGTCGCCTTTATTCCCTGTCCGCCCCTGAGTCCGAGGCCATGCAAAGGTACATCGAGGACTCTCTTGGGGCCGGCATTATCCGTCCTTCTTCCTCTACTGCTGGGGCAGGTTTTTTCTTTGTAGGAAAGAAGGATGGTTCACTCCATCCCTGCATTGATTACAGGAGGCTGAATGACATTTCTGTGAAGAACCGTTACCCTATTGCCCTGATGAATACTGCTTTTGACCAGGTCAGGGGAGCCAAGTTGTTTACTAAGTTGGACCTTAGGAACGCTTACCATCTGGTTCGAATTAGGTAGTTGGATGAGTGGAAGATGGCTTTTAATACCCCCTATGGGTCATTATGAATGCCTGGTTATGCCATTCGGACTCACAAATTCCCCAGCCATCTTCCAGAACCTCGTGAATGAAGTCCTTAGGGACATGATCGGGAGATTCGTCTTTGTCAATTTTGACGACATCCTGACCTATTGAGAAGACCCCACGACCAATAGACAGCACGTGCGTTCAGTCCTGCTTCGCTTGTTACAAAATCAGTTATATGTTAAGGCGGAGAAGTGTGATTTTCATGTTACCTCCACTACCTTTCTAGGGTTTATCCTGACTCCTGGTCAAATGGCCATGGACCCCGCCATGGTCCGTTCGGTTATGGAGTGGCCCACACCTGCCGACCGGAGGCAACTTCAGAGGTTTCTGGGGTTCGGCAGCTTTTACATACGTTTTATTAGGAATTATAGCCAAGTGGCATCCCCGCTCCACACTTTGACCTCTGTTAAGACAAGGTTTGCCTTGAACGACCAGGCAAATCAAGCCTTCCAGCGACTTAAATGTCTGTTTACCTCAGCTCCAGTGCTGGTGGCCCCCGACCCAGAAAGGCTGTTCATTGTGGAGGTTGTTCCAAAAAAAGGAAAAAACAAAGCAACTGGACTTGTTTTCCGTAGTTGAAGACGTTTCGCTTCCTCTCCAGGAAGCTTTCTCAATTCAAAAAGTCTATGGAAAACAAGTCCAGTTGCTTTGTTTTTTACTTTTTTTTGGAATGACCATGACCTGGATGACTGAGAATCTTCACCAGCATTGTGGAGGTTGATGCCTCTAGTTCTGGTGTCGGGCAGTGCTCAGTCAAAAGGCTGAGGAGGGTCGGGTACACCCTTTCGCCTACTTTTCTAGAAAGTTATCTCCTACTGAGCGCAACTATGACGTCGGTGACCGGGAGCTCCTGCCGGTCAAGTTGGCTCTGGAGGAATGGAGGCACTGGTTGGAGGGGTCTAAACTTCCCTTCTTGGTTTGAACAGACCACAGGAATCTGGAATATTTACTGACAGCCAAAAGACTCAACTCTCATCAAGCCAGGTGGGCCCTTTTCTTCGGTCGTTTCAGTTTTACCCTGTGTTACAGACCTGGCTCCAGAAACGTCAAGCCCGATGCACTGTCCCGCATGTTTGAGGCAGAGAAGGAGGTCCCCAAGCAGACACAGGGGTACATCCTCCCAGATTCAGTCAGATGTGCGGTCACCCGGATCGGTTTGGAGACAGAGGTCAGAAGCGCCCTTAATGGAGTACATGTTCCTGAGGCTAAGCAGATGGCGTTCATCCTAGCGAGGGAGGTGTTTCAGCTTCACAGCTTGCCCTCCAACATTGTTTCCAACAGGGGCCCCCAGTTTGTGGCCCGTTACTGGCAATTCAATTCAATTCAATTTTATTTATATAGCGCCAATTCATGAAACATGTCATCTCAAGGCACTTTACAAAGTTAAATTCAATCATATTATACAGATTGGGTCAGATTATACAGATTGGTCAAAAATGTTCCTATATAAGAAAACCAGTTGATTGCATCAAAGTCCTGACAAGCAGCATTCACTCGTGGAGAAGCGTAGAGCCACAGGGAGAGTCGTCTGCATTGTACATGGCTTTGCTGCAATCCCTCATACTGAGCAAGCATGAAGCGACAGTGGAAAGAAAAAACACCCGTTAGCGGGAAGGAAAAACTTCTAGCAGAACCGGGCTCAGTATGAACGGTCATCTGCCTCGACCGACTGGGGGTTACAGAAGACAGAGCAGAGACACAACAAGACAGACAAAAAGCACAGAAGCACACATTGATCTAGTAATCTGTTCTACATGAGATGGTAATAGTCGGCGATCTGTCCTCCCTGGATGATTTCACAGTCAACAGAACGTCAGACCAGGTGTACCTACTATGAAGAAAAAAGAGAGAGAACAAAAAGTTAAAAGCTGAAATGACAATAGTCATTTCAATGTAATGCAATGCGAATCTGGAGAACAGTAGACTGGAGAACAGTAGAAATCAGTAGAGTGAGAAAAATAGGCCCTGATGTCCTCCAGTAGCCTAAGCCTATAGCAGCAAAACTATAAAGGTAGCTCAGAGTAACATGAGCCACTCTAGTTATAAGCTTTGTCAAAAAGGAAGGTTTTAAGATTAGTCTTAAAAGTAGACAGGGTGTCTGCTTCACGGACCAAAACTGGGAGTTGGTTCCACAGGAGAGGAGCCTGATAGCTAAAGGATCTGCCTCCCATTCTACTTTTAGAGACTCTAGGAACCACCAGCAGACCTGCAGTCTGAGAGCGAAGTGCTCTGTTAGGAACATACGGAGTAATCAGAGCTCTGATATATGATGGAGCTTGATTATTAAGGGCTTTATACGTTAGAAGAAGAATTTTAAATTCTATTCTTGATTTAACAGGAAGCCAATGAAGGGAAGCTAAAATTGGAGAAATATGATCCCTCTTGGTGATTTTCATCAGAACTCTTGCTGCAGCATTTTGGATAAGCTGAAGATTTTGAATTGCATTTTGTGGACTTCCTGATAGTAAAGAATTACAATAGTCCAGCCTTGAAGTAACAAATGCATGGACTAGTTTTTCAGCATCACTCCTGGACAGAATGTTTCTAATTTTGGCGATATTCCGGAGTTGAAAAAAGGAAACTCTGGAAACCTGTTTAATATGGGATTTAAATGACATGTCTTGGTCAAAAATAACACCAAGGTTTTTTACTTTATTACCAGAGTCCAAGTTAATGTCATCCAGATTAAGTGATTGGTTAAGAAGTTTATTTTTTGAGGACTCTGGCCCAAAGATTACAACTTCGGTCTTGTCAGAATTTAGATGCAGGAAATTTAAAGTCATCCAGCTTTTGATGTCATCAAGACATGACTGCAGTCGAATTAATTGATTGGATTCATCAGGATTTATGGATAGATATAGCTGAGTGTCATCAGCATAGCATTGGAAATTAATCCCATGCTGTCTGATAATTTTGCCGATCGGAAGCATATATATAGTAAAGAGAATTGGTCCAAGGACTGAACCCTGTGGTACTCCACAGGTGACGCTAGAGTTTGAGGAAGATTTATTATTAATATGAACAAACTGGAATCTGTCCGACAAATAAGATTTAAACCAGCCTAATGCTTTCCCCTTAATCCCTACAGTATATTCAAGTCTTTGTAGGAGAATATTGTGATCAACTGTATCAAATGCAGCACTGAGATCTAACAGGACAAGTACAGACACAAGTCCATTATCTGAGGCCATGAGAATATCATTAGTGACCTTCACCAGAGCCGTTTCAGTGCTATGATGAGCTCTGAAGCCTGACTGAAACTCCTCAAGTAGGTCATTGCTTTGTAAATGTTCACAAAGTTGATTAGCAACTACTTTCTCGAGAATTTTAGATAGGAAAAGAAGATTAGATATAGGTCTGTAGTTTCTTAGAGAAGGTTTCTTAAGTAAAGGTTTAATAACAGCTACTTTAAGAACCTGTGGTACATATCCATTTACTAAGGATAGATTAATCATGTCTAAAATAGGACCACTGATCAAAGGGAATACCTCCTTAAACAACTTGGTTGGGATTGGGTCTAACATACAGGTAGAAGGTTTAGATGAAGCTAAGATTTTAGATAGCTCAGAAAGCTCTACTGCTTCTAAACAGTTCAGACACTGTGCAGGTTCTAAAGATTCCTCCAACGCTGCCTCACTTACTGAGGATGAGGTAATCATGTTTGGAAGGATGCCAATTATTTTATTTTTAATGGCATCAATTTTATTTATGAAGAATCCCATAAAATCATTACTACTAAGAGCTAAGGGAATGGATGGATCAACAGAGCTGCAGCTCTGAGTAAGTTTGGCAACTGTACTAAAGAGAAATCTAGGATTATTTTTATTCTCTTCAATTAATGATGAAAAATATGCTGCTCTAACTCTGCGAAGGGTCTTGTTATACAACAATAGACTGTCCCTCCACATTAAGTAGGATTCCTCTTGGTGTGTAGAGCGCCATTTTCTCTCCAATTTCCTAACATTGTGCTTCAAGGAACGCAGTTCTGAATTAAACCAGGGAGCCAGCTTCCTGTGAATTATCACCTTCTTTTTCGAGGGAGCTACATTATCTAATGCAGAACGCAATGAGGAAGTCACACTTTTACCAAATGTATCTATTTGTGAATGGGAAGAAACAGCATTGCTGCCATCTACAGGGCATTTCTGCAATACTGAGGATATTAAGAGGGGGACAGACTCTTTAAGTTTTGATACAATATTATCCGATAAAGATCTACTATAATGGAACCCTCCTTTAGGGGTGGAGAAATCGGTTAGATTAAACTCAAATGTTATTAAAAAATGATCAGATAGGACAGGGTTGTGAGAGATTACTGTTAATTCTTCACAATCAATGCCATATGTCAGCACAAGGTCCAAAGTATGGAGCCGAGAGTGCGTTGGCTTATGCACATTTTGAGCAAAACCAATTGAATCTAGGATAGTTTTAAAGGCTACACTAAGGTTATCACATTCAGTGTCAACATGGATGTTAAAATCACCCACTATAATAACTTTGTCAGTATTTAACACCAAATCAGATAAGAAGTCTGACAGTTGATCCAAAAACTGAGTGTAAGGGCCTGGTGGACGATACAAAACAATAAACAGAAGAGGTTTTATTGCTTTGCAGTTTGGATGAGGGAAACTGAGGGTTAAATGTTCAAAAGAACTGTAATTATTAATTGGCCTGGGACTAATTAATAAATCAGACTGAAAGATGGTTGCCACTCCTCCTCCTCTTCCCACAGATCTGGGAATGTGGAAATTTGAATAACTGGAGGGAGTTGACTCATTTATACTAACGTAGTCCTCTTGTAGCCAGGTTTCTGTGAGAAAAAACAAATCAATCTGATTATCAGAAATCAATTCATTAACTAACAAAGTCTTTGGAGGGAGAGACCTTATATTTAATAGACCACATTTAATTATTTTATTTTTTGGTTCAAAGTGATCCGTATGGATTTTTATTAGATTTTTATGATTTGTTCCCTTTAGATCAGTTTTTGATCTGTTAAGTTTTGGCCGTGGGAAAGACACCGTCTCAATAGGGTAATGGGTGGGTAACAGTACAGAACCTGCAGAGAGGTGTGTTAAACTACTGCTCTGCTTCCTGGTCTGGACCCTGGGTTGTCAGCATTTAGGAGAACTAATAAATCCGGCCAGATTCCTAGAAAGAAGAGCTGCACCATCCAAAGTGGGATGAATGGCGAGAGGTCTGTGCAATGCTGGGGATCTCAGTTAGCCTCTCCTCCGGTTTTCATCCTCAGACCGACGGCCAAACGGAGAGGCTCAACCAGGAGGTGGAGGCTAAACTCTGCCTAAACTGTGGTTCTGACTCCCCCAAGTGGGCCCGTAATCTGCCCTGGGTGGAACACGCTAACTTTACCGGGCTCTCTCCTTTCTACATTGTGTACAGGTTCCAGCCGCCGGTGTTTACCATTGAGGTGAGGGAGTCTAGGGCTCTGTTGGCCTATTTGTCCACCCTGAGGTGCCAGCGCACCTGGAGGAAGGCTAGAAGGGCCATTCTCGCCTCCTCCCAGTCCCAGGCCCGGGCTGCCAACCGCCGGAGGGTTCCAGCCCTGCAGTATAAGCCCGGGGATAGAGTTTGGCTCTCCACCAGGGACCTCCTGCTTAAGGTGGATTGCAAGAAGCTGGAACCTCGATTCGTTGGACCATTTCCCATCTCCAAGGTGGTATACCCGGTGGCGGTCCGGCTCCGCCTGCCTCCGTCAATCAGGATTCACCCCACCTTCAGTGTGTCCGAGGTCAGCCAAGTCAAGAATTCCTGCCTGATGCCCGCTTCCATGCCCCCACCTCCCACCCGACTCGTTGATGGGTTCCCCGCCTACACAGTGAGGCGCATTCTCAGGTCCAGAAGGTGGGGTTGAGGTATTCAGTATATTATCGATTGGGAGGGTTATGGACCAGAGGAGCATCAGTGGGTTCCGTCCCGGAACATCCTGGACAAGTCCCTCATTAGGGATTTCCACAGAGCCCGTCAAGACCAGCCTAGGGCATCTGGAATATGCCCTTGGGGGGGCTCTGTAACGATCCTGGCACTGGAGCTGATCCATAGTTCAGCACACATGCTCCACTTCTCTCACACTGCAATTAGTCCTCACTGGTTCCACCTGTCTCACCTCCATATAAGCCAGTCCAAATAAGCCTCCAGTGCCAGATCGCTTCAAGCCAAAGACTAGAGTACTTTTCAGCTTTCCTAATACTACCTGCTTTCGTGTTACCTGACCTGATTCCACCTCCGTTGAAGGAACCTGCCTGATCCCTGATCTGTTTCTGTCTGCCCATCCGTAAACCCGACCTCACCTGCCTTTGGACCTCAGATTTTGTCTCTGCCTTGGATTGCCAACCTGTGTACCGGACCCTGACTTTGTTTGTGAGTTATCGAGCCTGCCTAACCCGCTTTGCATCTCTAACCCCGCCAGTTAACGGACCTTGGAACGGACCTGGATTTCCCCTCTGGATTGCCCCTGTGTACCGCCGCCTTGATTACCGGTCTCGGAGCTTCAGACCCAGACCATTACTGGATTACACCAGCCAAACACCAGGCGAGTTATCCGCCACTCAACGGCCTCGGCTCCCGCAAGCTGTGTCTGCCATCGGACCTCCGCCCCGGACCCGAACCTGCCTCAAGCTTGAATCTTGGGTCCTATCTCCCGTACAAGATTTGCATCATCTAATATCTGTTCACAGTGCAAGGCAATACTATTCATGCACTGTGGTTATGTACATCTGTTCAGAGGCTCTGGCACCAGATAAGTGAAGACTTGTCAAAGTGTCGGAGATGTAATATTTCACCTCCCCCCTCAGTTTGCTTGCTGGATAAGTTGCATGATAGCACTTTGGGGAAAATAATCTGTTTGCAAGGCCCTGTGTAACGCTAAAGAAAACCATCCTCATGAATAGAAAAATTAAAAAATTCTTAGCATTTCACACTCCACTAAGTGTGGAGCCCATTGCTCCATTCTGTTTCCCTTCTATTGGCTGGCGCCTTAACCCGCTGGGGTGTTGGTGGTCCTTGGTGTCCGGGGCTGGGTGCTCAAGTGTGACCTGACTCACTTATTGTGGCTGCTTCAAAGGGCCTGGGCTCCCTGGCTCTCTCAGGGCGCCGCTGAGGTGGGGGTGCACCTCAGGTCTCTGAGCCCATGGCTGGATCCGCTCTGGCATAGATGACTGATGGTGGAGCCCGTGGGTTTGTTGCCACAGTTCCCGGGGGCGTGGGCAATGGGGCTGCTGGGGTTTTTTGGGATTCTCCTCTACTCTTCCTTGGGATGGGGAAGGTAGTCATCTTTATGATGGTTCATTATTGGGCTCTGATGCTCAGGGGGCTCTTTGTCAATCATTTGGGGTTCTAGTGTTTCTGATGTCTGTCTTGGAACTCTGGAGGTGGGTATTTGGCTCCTTACAACCACTATTGGGCATTTTTCTTATGGATAAACCTTACATATACAAGTGTACCCTCGCAAACACTTACATATGCTTGGCTTCACATGTGTACTTCTATATAGATAAACCTTATCATTGGCTTTGGTTGTCACTGTATACATCTTGTATTAAATAATACTTCAGTCTCAAGGTGCTACTTTAGTGTATCTGTAATACTTTATCTGCTGATTGTGCTGTTCTTTTTACATCTCTCTTTGCACTGGTGTTTTATCATTCTCTCCCTTTTATCTCCTCTTTTTCTTTCACCTTTTCTCTTTTTTTCTTCTTTCCTTTCTTTTTCTCTTTTACTTTCTTATTGTAATGTCCATATAACATGAAATATTCTCTGCTTGATTTATACATGTAAATAGTTATATTATAATTTATGTAGATCACTATGGAGAAAGTGGTACTGCGCCACTTGTGAAAGTAAAATCTGTTGGGCTGTTTTTGGCATTAAGACAACAATTCTTATTGCAACGTTGCCAGACAGGACATATTAAAAATTTTATATATGTCAGGTTCTCTGTTTTCCGTGCTCTCTAAATCTGCTTCACAGGTGGCTGCAGTTAACGGGTGGGCGTGGCCCGCACCTGCGGCTCATTTGGGAACCCTCGTCTCTGGCTTAAAAGGAGTGCACAGACAGCTGGAAGACGCCAGAGTGTTACCCCGTCGGGGTATGCCTAGGCCACAGATCTGCCTCCAGTGCTTCGTACCTGTGAGTTTTTGGAAACCCTGTTTTTGGATTAATCTTGTCTCCTGTCTTCTCCAGTTCGTCGTGTTTTGGATTTACTCACCTGTGTTGGCTCCGTGCACCAGTCATCCGAATCCCCGCCCGCTCAGATTTTGCTCTGGCATCTCCAGTCTTACTCCCTTGAAATTACCAAGCCGGGTGAGCCTAAGAATAAACATCTTAAAACTGTTCCTGCTTCCGTCTGTGTTTGCATGTGGGCCAAACACTTAAAAACCATGAAAATATATAAATAAAGTTAAAACAGGGAGCTGCTTCTCACTGTGAAAAAAATTGTGATAGTTTGGGTTTCGCTTTGGTTTCGTTTTGAACTTCTTTTTATTTACCCTGTTCACCAGCCAGTATTCTATCAGCTCAGTCCACCTCTCAGCCATCACCCAATCAGTTTGCCTGTCACCAGTCACTAACCAGCCAGGTCTGTTCACCTTTCAGCCACCAGTCACCAACAGTGCGTTTCACCAACCAATCAGTGCGTTATACTTTCATTCACCACCCTTCCTTAGATCATTTCCACCTGTTGCCAATAATTAGTTTTCAACCCCTGTTCACTCCTGTATTTATACCTGCTTCAATCCACTGTTCAGGTCCAAATTATTTCGAGCCATTTGGTGAGTCTAGTCTAGCGTTCTCTGTTTTTGGGTATCAGAGTAAAGGGACTGAACAGAAATGCATGCCACACTTTTCAAATTTTATTTAAAAAAAAAATTAAAGCAATTTTATTTCATATTATTTGACCATTGCATTCAGTTCTGAAACATGACAAAATATTAAAATTAAAGATCTTTTTAGTAAGCTCTATTTCATTTAAAAGTCAATTTACCATATTTTTCGGACTATAAAGTGCACCAGATTATCAGGCACATAGTGGATTAACGTGTCTGTGTGTCTTCGTCCACATATAAAGCACACCGGATTATAAGGCACACTAAATATTCTTCCCAAATCTTTAATATCACTCCTTCATGTCCACAGCTCTCTATTGTCTCTGTTAGGAGGACAGAGTAGCTGGACTACACTGTCCTGTTTCTAACATAAGGCCAAAATAAAACCTTTATAATGAATTAACTTACTAGGTTTATAGTTGCTAGCGCGTACTCCGGGCGCGTACTTCTAAAGGCTCCCACATATTCAGGCGTACTGTGCTCATACTGTGAGCTTGGTGGACTCCGCGCTGACTCTCCACAGACCTTTTACCCTTCATAGTCCAGCGTACTGTTGCCTACATTTCTTATGGCAAATTCCTACAATTCCCAGACTTTCTGCCAGTGGCACGAAGCGGTGGAACTGATGGTAAAATGTGTGATTAGCTAGCCGAGAACCTTGAGCTGTTTCTTTTCCAGCAGGCTCCACCTGTCAGTGAGAACAGAGAGAGTCTGCGATGCTGCGTCCTGGAGACCGCCTGCTTGGAGCAGCTCAGTGTATCAACCTCAGTGTCACATATGAAACAGTATGATGTAAAGACTTCTTGTCTGCAAGTAGTTTATAGTGTGACACCGCATACGCAGTTGTAAAAATTGAGCTCTGCACATACTCAAATGTGGGAGACTGCACAGAGTCTGCCTTGAGTACGTCTCGAGTACGGGCGGACTGCCACGGAGGGAAGTACGGCCGAGTATGTTGGGGCCTTTACATGAATGCACTTTGAGTTTAGACATTACATTCAGGCAGTCTGGTAGACAGCTCAGAGGTCCGACCAGGTAGTGACACAGTGTACCGTAATGTTCCGAATATCCATTGAGCGGAATAGCTTCGCTGCTAACCAAAGTCGCAGTTACACATTTTAAAGGATTTTTTAGCGTATTGTACCACATAAAGTCAGTCAGTAAGCACAACAGTGATCATATATAATGCGCACCGAATTATAAGATGCACCATCAATTCTTGAGAAAAATTTAAGGATTTTAAGTGGCCTTACAGTCCGAAAAATATGGTATCATTACTTAATTTAAAAGAATAGATTTTGTACATTTTCCAAATAAATTCATATTAATAAAACATTTGTTAATGTAGCAAATTAAATTTTAACAAAATTACAATTAAAGGACTTCAGTTGATTCTTAACTCAAAGAATCTGAATTGGTCAATAAACAAAAATCAAATCAGTCCAATAATTGAACATCTAGAGACCTAATTTTGGAGACCAGCTGCAGATTTCATCAGGGGGTAAAACCCACTGATGGCTGAGCTGTGATACATCAGGAAGCGCTGAGTGAGAAAGAATCAAGGAACCAGTGGGTCCAGTTAGACTTCATTAGACTTCGCTGAAATAAATTATACAAAAAAAATGATGAGGATATAGGCAATAAAACATTTGCAATGTTTTTGTTATGAATGTACAAAACCTGAAGTTATGTTTATTCAACATTACCTGCAGTACCAAAGTAAAACCTTAAAAACAAGCAAAAGGTTTTGGTTTAACACACTGTTTTTTCTGCAGCTTTCGACAGTTTGATTCTGCGGTTTTGGTTTAATTTGCATTGTGAGCTGCTCTGAAGAAAAGTTTCCATCAGTCAGCCACAAACAAACAGGAACGGTGTGTCTATACTGTTAAAAACAAGCTAAAGAACCGCAGGTGAGAACATGTTGAAGCTGCAGAGGAACCACTGTGCTTCAGAGGTTATAGGAGTATAACAGTGAAGCTACTGAGAATATCAGGCAGCACACTGACAGTGAAACACTGAAATAAATTCAGGATGCCTTTGTTTGCATCTCGCTGAGCTCATTTATAGAGAAATAGACACATTTTCACCACAAGTAGATCTTCAGAAGCAGGCTGTAAAGGAGCCGACAGCTGGAGGTTTCTGCTGGAACTGGAGGACTACCTCAGTGAAGAATAGACAACTTCTGGTTCTGGTGGGAATATTAAACAGAAAAAGCAAATATTACATTGGAAGTAAAATTTACTCCAATAAAGTTATGAACAATTATTTATTTCATCACAAAAATGAGGTAAGCTGTTAGATGATTAAAACAAACAAACAGAAAATAGTCATCGGAAAAGAGCCTTTTACCAGAGTTATAATTGTCATATCATTGTTGAAATAATTAAGGTTCTCTTGCAACCATGGATTCTCTCTGGGTACTTCCGCTTCTTACAGTCCAAACACATAACATGTAAGTTAACTAATCTCTCTAAATTACTCTTAACAATTTGATGTTGTCTGCACTATTGTTTGTCTGGTGATAAACATCACAAAGACATTTTTGTATGTGATTTTGGTTTCTGGTGCAGAAAAAGTGGAGGCCTAGCAATTTACATCGACAACATCTGGTGCACGACTGCAAAGGCGATCAGAACCTTCTGCTCCCCTAGTCTGGGATATCTAGCAGTTAATTGTTTAAATTTAAACTAGTGAGAGATTTTGTTCCATTACACACTGTTTTAAGTTATTTAATGTTTAATAAATAAACATTATTTATTAAACATTCTCTGTCTTTTGGGTATTGTCTGGTGAATATTAGCACAAGAACTGATAATAGTTGAAAATATGATTTGAGCACTAGCGATCTTTTAACAGCAAACTCTGCACACATATAGAATAAATGAGTGAGAACTTCTCTTCAAGTTCAAGAATTGATTAACAGAAATAAAATGAATTAACACTATATTTCAATCAACAAATCCTCTCTACTAAAGTAGTGAAACCTAACTAAACCTACTAAGTAAAATTAAGATAAAAAGAAGCTAGGGAACTATGTACACACAAAACAAACAATAACAAATAAAATGGTTGAAACCCATCATCAGAATAATTCAGTGAATTCTGGTTCACTGCAGATCTGAGTTAAAGAACCAAAGTTCAACTTAAAGAACATGGAATGAGATCAAATTAGCTTCACTAATTCAGAACAACATTTGGTATGTGTTTCAATCAATTTACAATGTAAATCCTGAGTTAAACAAAACATTATTTGATGAAATAATATTTTAAAGAATATTTAAAATATTATTTCATCAGAATATTTAATAATATTTGGGGGGAGGTGTTTGTCTAGTGCAAGTACCCGGTTTGATCCCCACAGCCTGCACTCTGGGTCCCTGAGCAAGACCCTTAACCCCAGATTGCTCCCCAGGCGCTGCACAGTGACAGCCCACTGCTCCCCAAAGGGGATGGGTTAAGATGCAGAAGTGACTTTCTCCATTGTGAGATCAATAAAGTTCAATTATTATTATTATGATTTGCTTAGTAAAATCAGTAACCTTTAGGACACTTGATTTTATCAATGCAATTATTCCTCTGGGAAGCTATAGGGGCGCTGTAGTAATCGGTCAATTGATGGGTTAATCCTAAAGTTATACAAAACACCATTAAATTGACATCAGGGCTCTCAACCCTCACGCATTGACTGTGTGACACACATATTTCACTGACTTCAGACACTATACATGGCATTTCTCATGCTCAAAACTGGGCTACGGAAGATCTGTTCACAGCTCTGTCCATCCAGAGCTCAGTGTAAACCCGCCTTCTGTGGAGCTGTTTCAGCTTCTTTCACAGTTTGTGGCCATCAGTAATTATTCCAGCAGCAGTTAACAGAGGAGCCGGAAGAGTGATCAGAGTTATAAACAATTTTGGTCATGTGTACTCACGAGGCAAGGGGGGGGGGGGGGGGGGGAGGGAGGAGCAGCTACCAGATAAAGCCTTTATTCAGAACCAGTCATGGCTGCTCGTTGGATCAGAAAACAATTCTGATAACCAGATGCAGTCTAAAACACCTCTTAGTCTGTTTCTAAGTTTCTTTATTATTCATTCCAAAATGTTCCTGAACCATATCTGCTGTGAGGTTATGCAATGCATAAAAATTGCTATATTTCCGATGGGAACCTCTGTTTGCAAAACAACCATATTTCCCTGTTTAAAAAAAAAAAAAAAAAAAAAAAACTAATAATATTCTCAACTCAGCATTATTTATACAATTTAAAAACTAATAATTCAAAACAGAATAAAGTTAAAGACAGCAAAATGTAAAATAAAATGCAGATCTACAAAATCAAACAATAAAAACTTCAAAAACTAACAACTCAAACTTTTTTTTAAGAGAACATTAAACCCAGAAAGTGAAATGGCCTGCCTGATATATAAAGCTGCTTGAATCAAGATTTTTGTGCAACGACCGAGAAAGTGCAGTTTCCTCTTCACACTCTTTGTTTTTGAAATGCAAGGTGGTGTGTTAAGGGAAGTTAAGGGGGAGATTCTTTCAACTCTGTCTCGTTTTTAACCGACATGCAAGTAGACATGTTTTACTCGACACTTTATTGTTCAGTTAGTGTGTTAAAACAGAAAACACACAACTGTTCTCCCATGATTGTTTCAATATACCGAGACTGCCTAATATGAGAAAAATCACTTCTCTTTAATCTCCTTTCACAACATTTACGCTTAATATTGCACCTTCTAAACAAGTAAACAGCTCTATGGTCGTTTCCAGATTTCTGACAAAAATACAATTTGTTCTGATTATCGCTCATCTCCAGAAATTCTGTTTTCTGACACCAAAACTCCATCTTCTCCATCTTGGAAATAATTTTTTGTTCTGACCTACATGAATGGATGAAATGAAACAGACCCCAAATGTACAAATAATCACTTAATAAAGTTATTGCTGGTATTATTACACTCCTTTTTTTAAGAATGGAGAACTGCTTTTATATTTTATTTTATTAAAGACTCGCACTACTGCAGATGCCGCAAGGCTCCATGCTTGGCTTCTACTCTCTTTAACTGGTCCCATTGAAGTCAGTTATAAGAAACCAGTGTTTAGCTTTCTTTTTTAGGCAGAAGACAGACTTTATGACACTAAAAAGGAAATGAGTTGCTCTAAAAATAAACTTCTCAAACGCACTGCAGAAATCTAGGATCTCAACAAAGTTACTGTTGTTTGGGCACATTGATGTCTTTAACATTAGTGTTGACCTGGGACCTCAAAGTCAGTATCTGACAGTGACGGCTACAGACCTGAGTGTAAGACTAAAGAATAATTTTAACTTTAATGCTCAGTTAAAATCTGCGGTTAGATCCAGCTTTTTCAAACTGAGACAGCTGACTAAAGATTTTTATCTATGCTTTAATTACGACTTGCTTAGATCACTGCACTTTACTCTGGGCTTAATAAAACAAAAGTGGTTTCACTGCAGCTGGTCCAAAATACTGCTGCTCTTCTTTTAACTGGTACCAGAAAAGCACATTTCTCCAATTTTAGCAGTAATTCATTAGCTACTGGTTCATGTTAGGGTTTATTTTAAAATTCAGAGAACGTTGTAATTTTTCCAGTCTGAATACCACAGACTGCCCCTCAGGTTCCCTGAGAAAGACCTTTAGCTTCCCAGGCACCACAAAATGACAGCTCCTGTAGGGACTAGGTTAAATGCAGAACGCAGATTGTGTTGTAATGTCCATGTTGCAATTACAAAAAAGATTATTCATTGTCGATTGTTATTAAAGCAAGAAACATCAAATAGTCTATACAGTCATAGTTTTACAGACCTTTGCCTCTGGTTCTGCTTTCTTTGTTTCTGTCCGTAACTTACAGCATTTGTCTTCACAGGTGATTAGACTGCACATGGATCACTCAGTGCAAAATGAAACAAACATTACTACTATCCTGTATGGAACAACCACTGTTAAGATGTCTCATTAACTTCAGAACATTTTATATATGCTTATGAGGAAGACTTGATAAACAGCAGCAAGTTCTTAGTTTTTTTTTTCAACTGAACACCTTTGCAGCAAGTCACTGAATTAGTCACGGAAATGTCTCTGAAACTAAGAAGCAGACCACAAGCTTCTTGACTATTCTGTTGATGTGAAACATTTCACCTCAAAATAGAATATACAAACGCCACAGAGCTTGAACCGAATGGACAACCACAAAGTTCAGACCACAGTGAGGGGCCCAACCAGTCAACAACCTGATGGTAGCTGCAAGATAAGATGTCACTTCACATTTTACATCATTGAATCCCTGAAATAGTAGAAAATAAACAACAGCCTTAAAGGTTTTGGTTGTCCTCTAAGTGAAGAAGCTGATAAATGTTCAGAATTATCTTTTATCTTTTTAATTTTAATTTCTACAGCTCAACTTTACTATAAGGCCTACTCTTAGTGAGCCCCTCACTAAATCCAAGACAAAAAGTTATTTTCTTCAAATAACTACTGTGTCGATCTAATAAAGATCATCATTTTGGCAATAAACTTACATTTTCACTGGCTCTATTGTGTCTGTATTACTACAAAAGGCCAATCTAGTTCCTTTTAAGCAGCAAAACACTGATAAATCCCCTGATAAAAATACCTCTTAACATTAGGCATCAAGTCTTTATCATCAATATATAACCATAACAAGAAGCTAAAAAGCGTGCAAATACTCCTCAGCATCTAACAAGATTTAAATGCTGAAGTCAAAAACACAGACAGCAATCCCTTTACTGACTATATAAATTAGTGTGCAATTGCATGAATATATCAAACAAAAATGAGTGGAAAAATAGTCATTAGTAGAAACTAAAATATTTAAGTTATATTTTAATTTGTATGTAAGAAATTGTAATGCACATTTGTGGCTATAATAACTATATATTAAATATATATATATATATATATATATATATATATATATATATATATATATATATATATATATATATATATATATATATATACACTGAAATATGTATTATTAAGCAGTAGATGGCAGCAAACATATTTTATTAGGAGTGGTGGTCTACTGGTTTGAAGAGCTGAGCATTTGCATCTTGAAGAGGCTGCAAACGTCACCGTCTTTAAACTCAGTCTGGGTATCTGAGAAGACTGTGGACTACTAAGTGTGGCAGCATGCTGTTCTTCAAAGGATTGGTTAAATGCAGGGACAAATTTCCCCTCATTGGGACTATAAGGGAAAATATTTGTTAGGGAATAGGAATGAGAGAAGAGGGTAAAATGTCAGGATCCCAGGGGTTTGATTACTTGTAGCTCCCTGGTGATCGTCTGTTTATTTTTTGCCCTCTTTAGAATGTTTTACCTGTGAATTCTTGTAACTAGTTAGTACTGTTAGTTATTATGTTGGTAGTTTTTATTTTTTGTTTTTATTCTTGTTTTAATGCCTGCCAGTTCTCATTTTAGGTTAATATTCTTTATATGGCCATTCTTCATTCTTTCCTGTTAGACTCTGTTCTCCTCCTACTTCTGTCACATCAGTTTAATTACCTTCAATATCTTCACCAAATTCCAACCTGTTGTTTCCGTCTCCTCCCCTATATAATCAGTTGGTTAAGTCTCACTCATTGTTAGGTCCTCCATTATGCCCCCTGTGTTCCTTGTTTTCATCTTCACCTACCTTGCCTGTAAGTTCTTTTAGCTTTTTGAATAAATTGTCATTATTCCTATATCATGCAGCTCTCTGGTTTTGGTCTTAAATTAAACAACCCTACAAGTTATGAAAAATAGCTTTTGTTAATCCTTTATAAGGTTTTATTATTATTTATTATTTAGTTATTATTATTATTATTATCATTATTATTGTTATTATATATTTTTTGATTCAGTCATACATTATATTTATTTATTAATTTTTCCTACCAAGTGTAAATTATTGACATTGGGTAGCGCATGAGTTAAGCACTTTGTCCTGCTATTGGCGGGTTGTTGGTTCGATCCCCTTCTCCGATCGTCTCAGTTGTTGTGTCCTTGGGCAAGACACTTCACCTGAGCTGCCTGTTGATGGTGGTCAGGGAGTCTGGTGGCGCTGATGTATGGCAGCCTCGCCTCTGTCAGTCTGCTCCAGGGCAACTAACATAACTCACCACCGTCAGGGTGTGAATGACTGACTGTAGTGTAAAGCACTTTGGGGTCGTCGGGCTAGTTAAAGCACTTTACAAGTATAAGCCATTTACCTTTTACATAATAGTGTACTGTTTTTGTTTTCTTATTGACTGGAAATAAAACATTCTACTAACTTATTAGATTTTAGCTAAAATGCAGCTCAAGAAGTAATTTCTCTAAATCCGTAAAAAAAAAAATTGAATCATGTTCAGTTCTTGTGTATTTTTTGTGGATAATTCTTGCTACTTTTAAGCTGATTACATTGTTATCTTTGGCCACATTCAACGATCAGGGTGCATCTGTTTCTCTGGTGTTGAACCAGGTTCTCTTTCCTTTCTTGTTGACTTTTTTCTACAACACTTTCAGGAACGTAGAAAAACAGTGAAGGTGGAACTGATCAACACTGAGCAAGAAGTGGAATGACCTAAAGAAGACCATTTTTACCTTTGGTCCTTGACTTTTTTCCCTTATTTTCGATGTTGATTTTTCCATAACTGACATCTCCTGTTCTAACTGTGGAGTAAACCACAGCTGGATCAGTCTCTGGAATAAGAAAGTTCAGAAACAGTGGATAAATCAATGGCATATTCAATTTGATTTAATGTAATTTATATAGCCCCAATTCACATCATATGCCATCTCAAGACACTTTTCAAAGTCAGATTCTATCAAATCCTCCAGGTTGGTCAGAAAGTTTCCTCTCTAAGGAAACCCAGCAGGTTGCATCAAGTCTCTCCAAGCAGCATTCACTCCTCCTGAAAGAGCGTAGAGCCTTGAGATGACATGTTGCGATTTGGAGCTATATAAATAAAACTGAAGTGAATAGAATTTCTCATTTACTCCTTTATATCAGTCAATGACTTCCTTTTTATCATTTTGTGACTTTTCCAAAAGATTTCAAAATGTCTAAGTCAAAGCTTAATGTTGTACAACTAAATCAACTCTAGCCCTGCTGATTGGATTTTAGCTTCAAACCAACAGAACCTCAGAAATCAAACTGATCTACAGGTTCTGGTTTCCTGGTTCATTCTGCAGATTTTCCATTAGGTTAAATATTCATGTAAAACAGAACATGTGCTTTTTGTAAATCTCCTGGCTTAGTTGTACATTTAATTTAATCCGTTTTAATAGCTTTTTTAATAGCTGTACAGTAATTTTTCTGTTTAAACTTCTCTCCTTCTTCCTTGCTGAGATACTTGAATTTCACCACTATTGAACGACAAATTATATATCTATTCTATTCTATTCTATTAAGAAATAATTAATCATAAACTGAAAACCAAGAACACAAACACACAATCTCACCTTTATCTGATCTGCAGTTTTTCTGCCGCTGATGATGTGAAACTTTGACGTTACTGTTAGTAGAATTTTCCCCTCCAGCTTCTTGATCACCTAAAATAAAACTAAATGAATCAGAATTTACTGTAATTCTATTTTATTATGTCAGTAACAGAGAACAAATTAATGAAGTTTCCTCTCACCTTCAGATTTTCTCTGAACATGTCGTCTCACCAGTAGAACCAGAATCAGAACCAGGAGAACCACAACAATCACACATGGAAGAGACAGAAGAACGTAGGGAACAAAGTGGGGAGTGGGGGGTGGAGAGGCTGATGTAGGTGAAGAAGAGGTTGTAGGACCAGAAGTGGTTGATGAACCAGAAGGTGTTGATGTTTTCCCTGAAATAAAGATATTTATGAAATAATAAATAATATCTTTTCAGACCCCCAGTTGAACGTTTTCTTTATCCTGCTGACCTGAGACAGAGATGCTGCTGGATGGAGACTCTCCATGACCGCTGATGCTACACCTGTAGAGGCCTTCATCAGAGCTGGTCACATGGTGGAGGGTCATGTGACCTGCAGGCTCAGTCCTGATGACGGAGCCATTTTTATAGAAAACTGCTTCAAGGTTGGAGGGAGCGGTCTTTGTGTGACAGCTCAGAGTGACGTCATCTCCCTCCATCACAGGGAGGACAGGACTCTGCAGGATCACTGATCCACCTCAACACAGAGACAAACTACAGCATTTCATCCATTTCCACACAGCTTCATCAACACTAACTCCACAGTCTGATCTTACCAGTGACAGTGAGCTGGATGCTGCTGCTGGCTGCTCCCTCTCTCCACTCACACCAGTAAACTCCACTGTCTGATGGGATCAGGTAGGTGATGGTACAGGTAGAACCAGCAGGTTTCCCCCATTTATCTCCACACTGAGTCCTGGTTTCTGTGATTGTGTTTCTCCTCACAGTCCATCCAGCAGAGCTGTTGTCCTCCTCACAGCTCAGAGACACAGAGTCTCCTTTAAAGAACTGAGATCTGCTGGGACTCACAGTCACACCAGCTGGGAGGACTGAAATGATACGATCATGATTTTAGTTTTGAACAATGAGACTGAAAAACAACATATTCATTAATTATGTTTAAAATGTTTCATTAAATTCTTGGGTGTAAGGTTAAATTTAAAGAATGTCTTTAAATATTTAAAAATATTTTAATGTGACAGAAGTTTACCAACCTTGATCTGTTGTACAGAGCAGCAAGAAGGTCAGAACTGGAAAAAAAACATTTATTTATTACAAACTAAAGCTGCCCAGGTTGAATAAAATGTGCTCTGAAACTTTAATTAAGACTTCACATATATTTTAATAAAACTGTTTCTATACTATGATGTTATTGTTCATAAAGGTTAAATCAGTTGTTTTAATCAATATTTTATATATCGTCTTTCAGCAACAAACAGAGACTTCTGGCCCTTTAATAGAGAGGAATCAGTTTAATATACAGAAATATTCAGTCCCATTGTATTTCCATTATATAGACTGATAATAGTTTAATTACAGTGAAGTAAAGTTGAATTCCAGAAAAGATAGAGAGCTATGCTGAACACAGCAGAACTTTGACCCAAACAGAGACTAGAACTCGTCTACTTGTTCCTGTCCCTCTCCATAACTGTTTATTTATACTTTTCTGTTCCCCGCATTTGTATTTTTATTGTCTGTAAAGTGACCATAAGTGTCTAGAAAGGCGCTGTTAAATAACATGTATTATTATTATAACTTACAGATCAGACGGTGAGTAGATGTGGCCTCCATTGTTCTTCTCAGTGATCTGACTGGACTACGTTTGACTGCAGCTGAGAACAGCAGCCTGAGCCCGCCTTCTTCCTGTGCAGTCCGTCGTCTTCTCTGGGGCCAAGGCACTTTTATATATATATATATATATATATATATATATATATATATATATATATATATATATATATATATATATATATATATACTACCGTTCAAACGTTTGGGGTCAACCAAACAATTTTGTGTTTTCCATGAAAAGTCACACTTATTCACCATCATACGTTGTGAAATGAATAGAAAATAGAGTCAAGACATTGACAAGGTTAGAAATAATGATTTGTATTTGAAATAAGATTTTTTTTACATCAAACTTTGCTTTCGTCAAAGAATCCTCCATTTGCAGCAATTACAGCATTGCAGACCTTTGGCATTCTAGCTGTTAATTTGTTGAGGTAATCTGGAGAAATTGCACCCCACGCTTCCAGAAGCAGCTCCCACAAGTTGGATTGGTTGGATGGGCACTTCTTGCGAACCATACGGTCAAGCTGCTCCCACAACAGCTTAATGGGGTTCAGATCTGGTGACTGCGCTGGCCACTCCATTACCGATAGAATACCAGCTGCCTGCTTCTGCTCTAAATAGTTCTTGCACAATTTGGAGGTGTGTTTAGGGTCATTGTCCTGTTGTAGGATGAAATTGGCTCCAATCAAGCGCTGTCCACTGGGTATGGCATGGCGTTGCAAAATGGAGTGATAGCCTTCCTTATTCAGAATCCCTTTTACCCTGTACAAATCTCCCACCTTACCAGCACCAAAGCAACCCCAGACCATCACATTACCTCCACCATGCTTAACAGATGGCGTCAGGCATTCTTCCAGCATCTTTTCATTTGTTCTGCATCTCACAAGCGTTCTTCTTTGTGATCCAAACACCTCAAACTTGGATTCATCCGTCCACAACACTTTTTTCCAGTCTTCCTCTGTCCAATGTCTGTGTTCTTTTGCCCATCTTAATCTTTTTCTTTTATTGGCCAGTCTCAGATATGGCTTTTTCTTTGCCACTCTGCCGTGAAGCCCAGAATCCTGCAGCCGCCTCTTCACTGTAGATGTTGACACTGGTGTTTTGCGGGTACTATTTAATGAAGATGCCAGTTGGGGACCTGTGAGGCGTCTGTTTCTCAAACTAGAGACTCTAATGTACTTATCTTCTTGCTCAGTTGTGCAACGCGGCCTCCCACTTCTTTTTCTAATCTGGTTGGAGCCTGTTTGTGCTGTCCTCTAAAGGGAGTAGTACACACCGTTGTAGGAAATCTTCTATTTCTTAGCAATTTCTCGCATGGAATAGCCTTCATTTCTAAGAACAAGAATAGACTGTAGAGTTTCAGATGAAAGTTCTCTTTTTCTGGCCATTTTGAGCGTTTAATTAACCCCACAAATGTGATGCTCCAGACACTCAATCTGCTCAAATGAAGGTCAGTTTTGTAGCTTCTGTAACGAGCTAAACTGTTTTCAGATGTGTGAACATGATTGCACAAGGGTTTTCTAATCATCAATTAGCCTTCTGAGCCAATGAGCAAACACATTGTACCATTAGAACACTGGAGTGATAGTTGCTGGGCCTCTATACACCTATGTAGATATTGCACCAAAAACCAGACATTTGCAGCTAGAATTTACCACATTAGCAATGTATAGAGTGTATTTCTTTAAAGTTTCTTTAAAGTTAAGACTAGTTTAAAGTTATATTCATTGAAAAGTACAGTGCTTTTCCTTCAAAAATAAGGACATTTCAATGTGACCCCAAACTTTTGAACGGTAGTATATATGAGCTACACTGTAGCCACAGCTGCCATGGAGCAGTCCAACAGGAGAGAGGCAGACAATCAGAACCACCGGACCCTCTGACCACAGCTGGCAAGGTGGGTGAAGTGTCTGGCCTAAAGACACTACAACTAGGACTAGGAGCAAGGGTTTGAACCAGCAACCTGTCGGTTACAGGATGAACTGTCAGGGTTCTCTGTTTCCGTGCTCTCTAACTCTGCTTCACAGGTGGCTGCAGTTGATCAGGTGGGCGTGGCCCGCACCTGCGGCTTATTATGGAACCTTCAACTCTGGCTTAAAAGGAGTGCTCAGACAGTTGGAAGACGCCAGAGTGTTACCCAGTCGTGGTATGCCTAGGCCTCTTACCTGTCTCCTGTGCCTCGTATCCGTGAGTTTTGGAAACTCAGTTTTTGAACTAACCTGTCTCCTGTCTTCTCCAGTTTTTGTCGTGTTTTGGATTTACTCACCTGTGTTGGCTCCGTGCTCTGAAGACCAGTCACCCGAATCCCTGCTGCTCAGATTTTGACTGAGCTACCCGAGATGAATCCTTGTAGTTATTTATAAACAAAATAAGTTTCTAGAAAGAGAAGTGAGCTACAATCCATCCATTACTTATACCTAGGGAGGGTTAGGGTTAAGGAACATTCACACCGAACGCAAACAAGTCAAATTTTTCGCATTGATTTCCTGCTTTTAGTTGCATGAGTTGAACTTTAAAAGCAGACGTGATGAAGCTTCTGGTTTTAATAGTTGAAGGTCACCAACCTTGGTGGTCCCTGCCTGCAGGAGTTAAAATATCCAAAGTCTGGAACTTAAAAGTAGGGTAGAGTCGTCTGTTTGGACCTGGTACTCCAGGTTCTGTGTTATCGTTTAGAGCACTGACTGAAATCCTATTTCTGGCTCTTTAGCAATGGAGTTTATTTATTGGGCCATTTATTTATTTATGCCTTTTTTAAATGTCAGTTTCAGTCCTCTCAACATTTTTCAGTTTTCTTTTGACGTTTTTTTGCTTTTTCTCTCTTTCTCAACAGCAATGGGTCCAGAGGATCTCTTTTCCTTTATTTTTTTTCTTGTTAATGAGCAGAAACCCAGACTAAAACAGTTCAGGTTTCCTGCATCAGAGCAACTTGATGGGAAAACCCATACAGGTGAAACTGGACCAACCTGTGGTGAAGCAGACGTGCTGCTTGATGACCACAGTATATGTTAGATGAAGCTCTCTGTGGGTTAGAAGACACTTTTATTAATCTGCCTGAATAGCAAAATCTAATATAAACGGCCCATGATCTTCATCTAAACCAGATCTCCATATTAATTAGATCCATCATCAGCTGCAGAGGGAGGAGGCCAGATTTCCTCTCTTTTGCTCTGAAACAGTGAGGCGCTGATGTGATGCTGCCCCCCGGTGGACAGAGCCTGGTAAAGCATCCATCGGCTTCGGTGCCAGCATAACCACCTAAATCCAGGGAAAAGCTCATGGGGGGATTGGAGGAAGGGGGCAGCTCTGTCCTGGGATGCCCTTTGGACCCAGTGCAGGTGGTGGGAGACAGAAGGACTGTAAGGAAATTCACATCACTGATGGACTTTGTCTCCCACCCCATGCATGGAGCTGTTGCAGAGCTGGAGAGCTGTTTTTCGATAAAACTTGATTCTGATTCTGATTTTAGTGACAGACTGTTGTATCCCAGGTCATCTTCCTGGCTGATGCTAGACTTTATAATCTTGGCTGCTCCCAAAAGACTTAATAACTGTTTACAAGCACACCATTGGTTGTGCAGGTTCTGATCCGATCATGAATTGTTTACACTATCACCCAGATACTAGGGTAAACTTGCACATGACTTAGCTACTTCTAGATGCTGCTTTATTATCATACATACTGCATATTATCTCAGGTTCTGTAAATAGGCTCGGGTTGTTCCGCTGTCAAACCTGAATATTTTGTCTTTTTTTACGAGAGTATGCCATATTATCAATAATTATGCAATATTTACACCGGTATTTACTTTTTAATTTTGTATTCTTGCCGTTTCTTTCAAACTAACTTTAGATTATACTTGCTTGTTCTTTTTTCTTCTTCTCTTCTTGCTAACTATTCATGGTAACTCTGTCTTTGTTAATGTCACACACAAATTTCCCCATTGTGGGACAATAAAGGAATTTCTGATCTTAAATTTACTCATATTTTTTTCTTAGTCAGCAGTTTAAAAGACAAATTGCAGAATATGATCATCATCATTGAAATCAGCACGAACCTGGGTCACTGTTATGGAAAGAGGAGGAACAGCTGAAAACTGCCAGAGGTCAAAGGTCAGTGTTGGTAGAAGCTGTGTGATGGATGGAAGTATTGAGACATAAGATGATGTGCTGATGAGATTTAGTTTTGTCCAAAGAATCATTTAGATATATTCATAATTAGTTCAACAGATTCTGTAAAGGGGAGCTTTCCTTTACAATTTAAACTATTTTATTTATCTTTTGTATGAACCAGTAATTGTTTATTGTATTTTAATGTGTAATTAATATAAATATAGATGAAGTTATCACAACAGATCGAGCTTCAATTCTCTTGCCAACACAGTTTCACATGTCCTGTATTTACAAAAGTTTTCCAGAAGCCATGAAGAAAAACTGAAGTTTTAGCTAACTGTATAATTAATAACATTTGAGCTCTTTTCTGTAGGTTAGAAATACCAAATCAGTTCTAAAGGAGCTGTGAGAGGAACAATACAAACTCCTTTTCCTACCTCCTTCCTTACTGACTGAACTATTCGGACAGCACCTGCTATGGTGGTTGTCATCCCATCAGCCGGATAAAATTGGGTAAGGTGTAACTGGGTAAGGTCTAATTGAGTAACACTTCCTGTGTTCTGTTGCTGCGGTGTGGATTGTGGTTTGCTGTTGCAGACTCTCGATTTTGTCTTAATTCTTTTTGCTGAGACATCTCTTTAAAACACATAAGCACATTTAAAACACATTCCCTGTAGCTGCACTTCACATCTGGGAACTCCTCGTGTTTCACACAGTTTAGTTTTCTCGGCGTGGTAAGAGGTCACTAGCCTAGCTTTAGCCTAGCCTAGCTTTAGCTTCACAATGGCTTCCTCCCCTATCCGTCCATCAGCTTCTCCGTCTCTGACTAAGTCTCCTATCTCCTGCTCGCTGTGTCAGATGTTTAGTTATTCCTCTGCCTCCTTTAGTGATAATGGTACATGTAATAAATGCAGTGTTTTTGTAGAGGCGAGGATGTCAGAATTGGAAACCCGGCTCCGTGCTGTTGAAAAGCCAGCTGATAGCCGAGCCCCCTTTGCTAGCGCGGAGCCACATAGAGTAACTTTATGTAGCAGTCCTCCAGCAGCAGCACCCGAGCAGCCGGGTAACCAGGCCGGCTGGGTGACGGTTCGTAGGAAGCATAGCTCTAGATTTCAGCCCCCAGGTCACCACCAACCCGTATGCATTTCTAACAAATTTTTCTAACAAATTTTCCCCAATCAGTAGACCTTTCTGAGCTATCTAAAATCTTAGCTTCATCTAAACCTTCTACCTGTATGTTAGACCCAATCCCAACCAAGTTGTTTAAGGAGGTATTCCCTTTGATCAGTGGTCCTATTTTAGACATGATTAATCTATCCTTAGTAAATGGATATGTACCACAGGTTTTTAAAGTAGCTGTTATTAAACCTTTACTTAAGAAACCTTCTCTTGATCAAGATGAGCTATTAACTACAGACCTATATCTAATCTTCTTTTCTTATCTAAAATTGTTGAGAAAGTAGTTGCTAATCAACTATGTGAACATTTAAAAAGCAATGACCTACTTGAGGAGTTTCAGTCAGGCTTCAGAGCTCATCATAGCACTGAAACAGCTCTGGTGAAGGTCACTAATGATATTCTCATGGCCTCAGATAATGGACTTGTGTCTGTACTTGTCCTGTTAGATCTCAGTGCTGCATTTGATACAGTTGATCACAATATTCTCCTACAAAGACTTGAGCATACTGTAGGGATTAAGGGGAAAGCATTAGGCTGGTTTAAATCTTATCTGTCGGAAAGATTCCAGTTTGTTCATGTTAATAATAAATCTTCCTCAAACTCTAGGGTCACTTGTGGAGTACCACAGGGTTCAGTCCTTGGACCAATTCTCTTTACTATATATATGCTTCCGATCGGCAATATTATCAGACAGCATGGGATTAATTTCCACTGTTATGCTGATGACACTCAGCTATATTTATCCATAAATCCTGATGAATCCAATCAATTACTTCGACTGCAGTCATGTCTTGATGACATCAAAAGCTGGATGACTTTAAATTTCCTGCATCTAAATTCTGACAAGACAGAAGTTGTAATCTTTGGACCAGAGTCCTCAAAAAATAAACTTCTTAACCAATCACTTAATCTGGATGGCATTAACTTGGCCTCTGGTAATAAAGTAAAAAACCTTGGTGTTATTTTTGACCAAGACATGTCATTTAAATCCCATATTAAACAGGTTTCCAGAGTTTCCTTTTTTCACCTCCGGAATATCGCCCAATATAGAAACATTCTGTCCAGGAGTGATGCTGAAAAACTAGTCCATGCATTTGTTACTTCAAGGCTGGACTATTGTAATTCTTTACTATCAGGAAGTCCACAAAATGCAGTTCAAAGCCTTCAGCTGATCCAAAATGCTGCAGCAAGAGTTCTGATGAAAATCAACAAGAGGGATCATATTTCTCCTATTTTAGTTTCCCTTCATTGGCTTCCTGTTAAATCAAGAATATAATTTAAAATTCTT
Organism: Fundulus diaphanus; assembly: GCA_037039145.1. Lineage (NCBI taxonomy): Eukaryota > Metazoa > Chordata > Actinopteri > Cyprinodontiformes > Fundulidae > Fundulus > Fundulus diaphanus. The sequence continues at coordinate 53,250,707 of CM073131.1, forward strand.
CTTCTAACGTATAAAGCCCTTAATAATCAAGCTCCATCATATATCAGAGCTCTGATTACCCCGTATGTTCCTAACAGAGCACTTCGCTCTCAGACTGCAGGTCTGCTGGTGGTTCCTAGAGTCTCTAAAAGTAGAATGGGAGGCAGATCCTTTAGCTATCAGGCTCCTCTCCTGTGGAACCAACTCCCAGTTTTGGTCCGTGAGGCAGACACCCTGTCTACTTTTAAGACTAATCTTAAAACCTTCCTTTTTGACAAAGCTTATAACTAGAGTGGCTCATGTTACTCTGAGCTACCTTTATAGTTTTGCTGCTATAGGCTTAGGCTACTGGAGGACATCAGGGCCTATTTTTCTCACTCTACTGATTTCTACTGTTCTCCAGTCTACTGTTCTCCAGATTTGCATTGCATTACATTGAAATGACTGTTGTCATTTCAACTTTTAACTTTTTGTTCTCTCTCTTTTTTCTTCATAGTAGGTACACCTAGTCTGACGTTCTGTTGACTGTGAAATCATCCAGGGAGGACTGATCACCACTATTACCATCTAATGTAGAACAGATTACTAGATCAATGTGTGCTTCTGTGCTTTTTGTCTGTCTTGTTGTGTCTCTGCTCTGTCTTCTGTAACCCCAGTCGGTCGAGGCAGATGACCGTTCATACTGAGCCCGGTTCTGCTGGAGGTTTTCCTTCCCACTAATGGGGAGTTTTTCTTTCCACTGTCGCTTCACCTTTTCCCTTCAACTGTCTTGTTCTGTCGAAGCTCGCTGTGATCATGATTGCTCAGTTTATTAGTGATGGTGAGATGAAGCCCCATGAGGCATTGAACCACTTGAGCCAACTGGTTCGAGAAAGGGTTCATTTCTTGAAGCTTCATGTGCACACGACACCACCTACTGGCCAGGTGTATAATCACAGCCAACTGTATCTTAACACGTGTGATGTATTGATTTTTTTATCTATTATGGCTCCTGGGAATGACTTCACAAAAGGTGTAGGACGAAATCATTTGTCTACATAAATTATGTACACATATGTGTATAATAAAATATTGTTTGAATGTATTTTCTGTGTGTAATTATTCCCAAAATAGTAGTGTCATGTGATATGGCATGTTGTGTAATAATGTTTTTCTGTGACTCTAGAAAAATGACATGGGCTTAATCAGGCAGAGGACAGTGAAAGTGCTTGTGGAACTAGGGAGGGGGTACTAGTGACTAGGCTAATGCTTGTGTAACTTGGATGATTTCATGCATTTTTATTAAGAAACAACAATTTCTCCATAGGGGAAATCCTCCTCTTTCTTGCCGGCTCCATCCTACTTCTATCCTGTCCTCGCACTACTAAATCTCCTATCTATCTACCTCTCTCTCTCCTAAACTCTCCAAACACCAAACTAACCGTCTCAAACTAAATAACCACTATCCAAACTCTGTTATCCAAACTCAGTGTTTCCCGAAACACTGAAACTATCAAAACTCTATCCACTCTCTCAACTGACCGCAACTCGCCTATAACAACCTACATTTTGAATGGAGCCTGTGGGGTTTCTAAAGCTGTCAAACCCCGCACCAAAATCTGAACCACTTCCCGAAGCAGTCACGTGGTACAGCCGGGCAGCGAGGCTTCGGACGTCATCGTTTTCGGCTCCTCCCCTAAATGAAGCAAGCCCCGATACGCGCATTATGGAAACGCCCCCTCCATTACTCGACACACGCCTCGAAGCCTCGGCACATCACGTAACATCACTAAAGTTTATTTAATTTCTTATAGTTTCGACGTTCTTCTACCAGGCTGCTGTGTTTTAGTTCAACTTTAATTTTTAGATGTTTTTTTGTTTTCAGGTGAAACGTTGAATGAAACGTCGGACAGGTTTCTGTAGATCAAGCCAACCAGGAAATGGATTCTCTGCTGACTGCGTCCCTTTGGGCTCTGCTGTCAACCGTCTTCTTCCCGTTTGTCTCCACAGGTGAGAGTCAGTGAAAGGTGTTGAAAGCTGTTTAGATGCAGAGAGAAGGTTTGCTGTGAACTCTTTAGTGTCTCAGCGTCGCTGCCATGCTGGGAGTTTATCTGGTTTAAGACTGCAGTAAAGCTGCCAGAGACGGTTCTGTTCCTTGGGTTCTCTTTGTAGTCTGCTGTGAAAAGCCCTTAAAGGCTCTGTTGTTTTCGCGCACTGGGTTGTAAATAAATTCGCTCCCGAAAGTATAGCAGGAATCTATGTTTTCAATCACAGAATAAGCATTGAGGACGAAGCAATTTTTAAATGGTGTCGCTTGAATCTTCTGGGCCATTTGAAGTCTGAACAGCAGTGCCGAGCTGAGTGAAGCGGAACTACTTCAGTAAAGTTAGAAAGATATTCACAGACAGTGGCGTGCACAGACATTTTGGGGGGCAGGTGCTCAGGAGGGGGGGGGGGCGCACTTTTTAGCGCACGTGGAACACTTAATTATAAAAAAAATAATAATAAAATACACACGCATGTTGAATGAAATTTGACTTTTATTTGTAACATTCTCTAAATGTGAGTTTTCAATGGAAAAACGTCACACCACCACCAACAGAACAGACTAAAGCGTACTACTTTAAAGCAGCATCCTCCTTGGTGCCATGTCTTTAAAGATGTTGATGACCTCGCTGTGGTTTACCTCAATGTCTTTTTCAATGGCAAGCAGAAGAAGATCAGAGAGTCTTTCTGCTCCACACAGGCTTCTTAGTTTAGTTTTGATGATTTTCAGCTTGGAAAATGATCTTTCAACTGAAGCTGTTGTCACTGGTAATGTTGCATATATTTGGATCATTTTGACAAAGGCAGGAAAGATCAGCTGGCCATTGTTTTCCCTCAGTATTGAACATATTTCTTGTAGGTTCTTTGAAGTAAAGCTGGAGTGGAAGACCTTTAGTTCTGTCTTAAGCTGCTCCTCATCTTCTCCATAGAAGATGCAGGCGACCGCGCGAGTTCACGTGACAAAGGAAGAGAGATAGGCTGGTCGGGTGTGCGCAAGGAGGTGGCTCATTTCGGGGCATTGTTTCAGTCGTTTTTAATGGCTCAGGTTTTCACAAGATAATTTCAAAACCGACCTCAGTAAGATCTTAATAATATTCAGGGCAGTCAAACTTTTTTTACAGTAGCAGGCTACACACTACCAGGTAGGAGGGTGCACTTTTATTTATATATATATATATATATATATATATATATATATATATATATATACACACTTCAGACTCAACAGTGGCTCTGTGACTACTGTAACAAACAAATAGCAATAGTGTAGTCGGTGTTGCCAAATTAGGCAGGTTTCCAACCAATAAGGCTTTTGAACACATTGAGCTGGAAAAAAAATAGCTTATGAGCAGGTTGTAAAAAATTTCGGAAGCTTTTCATAACATTTGTTGGGCTTTTAGAAAGAATGACTAACAAAATATATCAAAATAGTCATTTATTTTTTAAATATGTTGAATCTGTCGATCTGACATCGTCAATGAAAATTAGTTATAATGAATAATATTGATTGTTATAATAAAACAAGAAAAGAATAATGGTTAATCAAGTGTTTGGTCAATGTAAACGCCCAAGAGGGGTTGAGTCCTACTTATCAACTTAAAAATATTTCATGACTGCGTGTAAGAGAAATGTTTAATTGAGCTATACTGAGAGAAATTAAGTTCATATTAAAGGTAGATTTACAACTCATGTTGGGAAGCTATTTATAATTTATTTTTTCTGGGTGAAATATCCTGATTGTTAAAGAGATCTTGTGTGTTATTTGGTTGTCTGATTGTACATGTTGTTTGGAGCCCATATGCGCAGTTTTTTTTCCTTTGCTTCAGCTCAGTTGTGTGCTAATGGCATGTTATGTGTTTAATAGTTCTTTGCTTTTAACATGAGAGAGTTTGAGATTTGGCCTTGTTTTTTTCTTTTAAGTTAGGCAGGTTTTATGCTGGTTTGGGTTACTGGAAACTAATAGTGACTTAGGGTAACCTGTAGCACAGTGTCTTAACTTAAAAGTCCAGCATAAGCTACACGCTAATAAACATGAGCGCTGGTGTCAGGCTGAACACTGACTAAAGTAACAATTCTGACTAGAACAGGTTCTGTAATTACAGCAGCTATGAGAACAAGGATCAGAACAAAGCTGCAATGAACTCAAGTCTCTTCAGTTTGGCAGTTTTAGTGATTGGTTCTGCTCCTTGTGCTGCTAGCTGTCCTAGCTAACCCTGCTAGCTGTCTAGCTAACCCTGCTAGCTGTCTAGCTAACCCTGCTAGCGTGAATGTTTACTCCAGTTTAGACTTCAGTGCTGACATTTCAACCAGAAATTAATAGCGCTCCTTCCAGCTCGCTCTCTGCTTCGTTGTCACTTCTTGTAATTGTTTGGTAATCAGACCAGATTTCCATCCCGCTCTACCGACACCAACGGTGACCACAGCCGAACTGCAGCGGCGACTGAAGGCTATGACTCAGTGTCCCGCCCCTCTCCAGCTGTGATTGGCTAGCATGTTGCCTTCAGTCGTTGATTTGATTGGTTAAATTGTATGATTGACACATCAAAGATAGTACTAAAAGGAGGATGGCCACTCCGAGGTAAAAAAGAAAAAAAGAAAAAGACGGCTTCCAGTCCAGGGTCTGCTCCGTGCTCACCCGGAAGGCACAAATATCGCTCCATTATATAATCAGGGAAATGTTGACCGGCTACTTTTGACTGCCCTGAATATTAATAATAATAATAAAAAAAAAAAAAAAAAAACGAGTTTCAAAAGGGCATTTTCGTTGATAAAAGGCAAACTTCCTAGTGCTTTAGCACCACCTAGTGTCTATGTATGCACGCCCCTGTTCACAGATTCGGCTTTTCCGGATCAATAGCTCATCTGCGGATGATTTATTCTACAAAACAGACACCTCTCTGTAACCACAGCAAGGCAGACAGTCAGCTACAACCGTTGTTTCCTCAAAACGAGTCTCCCCCCGCGCTGGGAGAATTACATTGGACCCAATGCAGAGCTGCTGCTCCGCAGATACTTAGGGACCGTGTGCAAGTTGCAACCCCAGAAACATAATCATAGAGAAATATTCAACAGCCTCACCAGGGAAAGGTGGATTATTATCAAATTCATTTTATATGTATCTGATCTCATGTATATCATACCACATTTATTGGATTTGAGAATAATACATTTTTTGAGGAATTTCCCAAAGCCTGAATGGCAAATGGCACCTCTATTTTATTATTAGAATAAGTATAAAATGAGCAATGACTACACTATAGATTATTGTAGTGCCACCAAACTTGTACAATACATAGATCACCTCCTCTGGATCATACTACAACTCTTACTTTGGGAAAATGTGCTAAACTTTATTTTTTGATATTTATTCATCGTTATTATAGGCATATAATAACCAATAAGTACGCTATAGAATAAGTGTAAAATGAGTAATGACTACACCATAGATCATTGTAGTGCCACCAAACTCATCATACAAATAGATAACCTCATCTAGTTTATACTACAACTCTTACTTTGGGAAAATGTACTAAACTAATTTTTTTTTAAAAAAATTATTGTCATTACAAGCATATAATAGCCAATAGGTACAGTATAGATCATTGTAGTGCTACCAAACTTGTAGTATACATTGATAACCTCATCTAGTTTATACTACAACTCTTACTTTGGGAGAATGTGCTTAACTCTATTTTTTGACATTTTTTTATTGTTATTACAAGCATATAATAGCCAATAGGTACAGTATAGATCATTGTAGTGCTACCAAACTCATCTTACACATAGATAACCTCATCTAGTTTATACTACAACTCTTATTTTGGGAAAATTTGCTTAACTCTATTTTTTGATATTTTTTTATTGTTATTACAAGCATATAATAGCCAATAGGTACAGTACAGATTATTGTAGTGCCACCAAACTCATCTTACACGTAGATAACCTCGTCTAGTTCATACTACAACTCTTACTTTAAGAAAATGTGCTTAACTCTATTTTTTGACATTTTTTATTGTTATTACAAGCATATAATAGCCAATAGGTACAGTATAGATTATTGTAGTGCTACCAAACTCATCTTACACGTAGATAACCTCGTCTAGTTCATACTACAACTCTTACTTTAAGAAAATGTGCTTAACTCTATTTTTTGACATTTTTTTAATTATTACAAGTATATAATAGCCAATAAGTACAGTATAGATTATTGTAGTGCCACCAAACTTGTAGTATACATACATAACTTCATCTAGATCATACTACAACTCATACTTTGGGAAAATGTGCTTAACTTTATTTTATGACATTTTTTTATTGTTATTACAAGCATATAATAGCCAATAGGTACACCATAGATTATTGTAGTGCCACCAAACTTGTAGAACACACAGATAACCTTATCTAGTTCATACTACAAATCTTACTTTGGGAAGATGGGCCACAGATATTTCTAATATTCTCCATGTAACATTAAGGGCATAAAGTATTATCATCATCCACAAAGTAACTTTTATAAGTTGTAGGGTGACAAAAATCACATCTACACCTTATCAGATTTATTTACACAGCAACACTTGGCCTGTGAATTTTGACTCTACATTCTGAGGAATAATTTCACATAAAAAATAATACAAATCTTTCTCCATTGCTTTTATTAGCAGTACTCAGTTTGAACTGCAGGGATCTCTAAGCCAACACTCTTGCCCTGGAAACCCTTTTCACCATTTTTTTTCTTTACAGGTATAATAGTAACTAAAAGTCAACATGGAGTCTAAAAACGTGACATTTTCATGTGTTGTCATTGATTTTTACTTTATTTCATGTTTGAGCTTTGGTTAGTTATTTAATTTATTTGATTAAATGTGCTGGTATTGAGTTTTTACCTCATGGCTGCCTCATGGCCACTGCCGTGCAACCACACCACCAGACACAATCAGACCAATTAGATGCTTAGTGTAATGAAGTCCCAGCCAATCATGATCAGCCATCAATTAAGGTCAGTAGAGCAATAATCTTTTACAGTTTAGCGGAAAAAGAGATTATGAGGAAGTTGAAATTGTCATGGTTGAGTTTTGGTTTGGCTTTGTTTTTCTGTTATTTTCATTATTTCATCTCTTTTGGGTTAGGTTTGACTTTATTTATTGTTAATTTTCAGTCATCAGTTATTTTCTGTCATTTTTCACTTCACCTCCTCAGCAGTCAGTCACACCTGTTATCATTTACCAGTCAATTAGCCAGACCCTGTTTCCACCTGTGAAGTGCTCTATTTAAACCTCCCTCTGCCTTCAGTTCAGCACTGGGCCGTCATCATTCCACACCTCTCCATGCCAGTCCCCGTTTTGCCTTGGAAGCTTTGTTTTGCTCCTGTTGTCAAGGTTAGTCCTGCCAGTCACTCTAAAGACTGTTCCTTCACTGTTTGTTCCTGGAAAGGCTCTGCTCTGTGCCCTGGTGTCTCTCAAGTTCTGTAACCTGACTAGTCGCCCTGGAGAAGCTCAGCTCTGTGCCCTGGTGTCTCTCAAGTTCTGCTAACCTGACTAGCCGCCCTGGTGAAGCTCAGCTCTGTGCCCTGGTGTCTCCAATGGACTGCTAACCTGAGTGCTATGAGGCCTGCTAGCCGAGCAGCACCTAGCAAGTGTGGACTCTCTGTCTCCGGGCCGTCAGCTCCTGTCATCATCTACATCCCTGACTTTCTGCAGTCCTGAACCTCCGGTCTTCATCACTCATCACCCAGCACACTTCTTTCAATAAAAACTCAAACTTTTAGTTCCGTGTGTGCATCCTGAGTTCATCGGTAAACAAAACCCTGACAGTACGGCCCAGTCAAAAGGTGAACTCAGGCGCCATGCGGGACTTACCTGCAGGAGTTGACGACCCGGACATCCTCGCATATGTGGAGATGTGCGAACGCCAGATGAGGGAGAGGTATGCCAAGATGGCTTCCGTCCGGGACCCTGCACCACCCGTCCGGACCGACTCCACTCCCCAGGTGGTTTACGTGGGCGTTGTTGCGGCTACCCCGGAACCCAGGAAGAGAAGCCACTCAGCCTCTCGTCGTCTCGGTCATCACCTCCATGACTCGCAGCTGGCCCCTCGAGTGAGGCTCATCGTTCCACCTAGCAGAGCCCCACGCATCAAGGAGAGCCAGCTGTGGGAGTTCTACTACGGTGACCGAGACGACCTTCTGCCCTGCTGGTCAGCTGCCACCCCCGAGATTGCCCCGGATTCCTCATCTGTCCCCTCCCGGCGAAGACAGCAGAACCACCGGCGCGGAGGGTCCATCAAGGCTCAAGAGGAGGATCCGCTTCCAGCCTCGGCGCTCTCTGAAGCCTGTAGCCCGGCGCCGCTCTCTGAAGCCTGTAGCCCGGCGCCGCTCTCTGAAGCCTGTAGCCCGGCGCCGCTCTCTGAAGCCTGTAGCCCGCCGCCGCTCTCTGAAGCCTGTAGCCCGGCGCCGCTCTCTGAAGCCTGTAGCCCGGCGCCGCTCTCCGAAGCCTGTTGCCCGGCGCCGCCGCCCTCCGGAGCCTGTTGCCCGGCGCCGCCGCCCTCCGGAGCCTGTTGCCCGGCGCCGCCGCCCTCCGGAGCCTGTTGCCCGGAGCCTGTTGCCCGGCGCCGCCGCCCTCCGAAGCCTGTTGCCCGGCGCCGCCGCCCTCCGAAGCCTGTTGCCCGGCGCCGCCGCCCTCCGAAGCCTGTTGCCCGGCGCCGCTGCCCTCCGAAGCCTGTTGCCCGTCACTGCCTGAAGTAGCCGAGGAGATAGCCGAGGCCTCCGAGGGAGCCGTTTTGCCTCAGCCCGAGGCCTCCGAGGGAGCCGTTTTGCCTCAGCCCGAGGCCTCCGAGGGAGCCGTTTTGCCTCAGCCCGAGGCCTCCGAGGGAGCCGTTTTGCCTCAGCCCGAGGCCTCCGAGGGAGCCGTTTTGCCTCAGCCCGAGGCCTCCGAGGGAGCCGCTTTGCCTCAGCCCGAGGCCTCCGAGGGAGCCGCTTTGCCTCAGCCCGAGGCCTCCGAGGGAGCCGCTTTGCCTCTGTCCAAGCCCCGTGAGGAGGTCCAGGAGGACCTGCCTCCGCCCAAGCCTCGTGAGGAGGTCCAGGAGGACCTGCCTCCGCCCAAGCCTCGTGAGGAGGTCCAGGAGGACCTGCCTCCGCCCAAGCCTCGTGGGGAGGTCCAGGAGGACCTGCCTCCGCCCAAGCCTCGTGAGGAGGTCCAGGAGGACCTGCCTCCGCCCAAGCCTCGTGCGGAAGTCCAGGAGGACCCGCCTCTGGCCTCGGTTTCCACCGAGACCTGTAGCTTGGCACCGCCTCCAACTGATCTGTTCGGCCGGAGCCGCAGACTGCGGACTCCGAGCCGCTCGACTCTGCCTCGTCGGGGCCGTCCACCACGGCGCCCGCCTCTGACTTCTCTGTTTGGCCGGAGCCGCAGACTGCGGACTCCGAGCCGCTCGACTCTGCCTCGTCGGGGCCGTCCACCACGGCGCCCGTCTCTGACTTTCCTGTTCGGCCGGAGCCGCCGACCACGGTCTCCGGGCCGCTTGACTTTGCCTCGTCGGGGCCGCCCTCCTCGAGGGTTTAGTCGGGCGATGCTGCTCCGCCGCCTGCCTCGTCCAGGACGACCTCCACGAAGACTTTTTCTTTTTTGCTTAGCAGCCGTTGTTGCCTGAGCCCTTAAGGCCAGTGCCTTCTGTTATTTTTTGGGCTCGATTTCAGTTTTTGATTTACTTAGGATTTTTGGGGTTTTAGAGTTATTTAGGGGTTCTTGTTTTCTTAGAGTTCTTAGTCTCTGTTTTGCTTTTGTTTTTCCTGCTCCGTTTTAGGATTCTAGATTTTGCCTTAGTTTCCAAGCTTTGCTTTGCTTCCTCATTTATAGCCTTAGTTCTCTGGTTTTCTCGTTAGTTTACTTATTCATGTTCTAGTTTTCTTGTTTTGCCTTAATTTCTAGTTTAGCTTTAGTCTCATAATTTTGCTTAAGTATTGTTTGTTACCTTAGTCTTTCAGCTTCAGTTTTGTGTTACTTTAGCTATCTAGTGTTACATTAGTTTACCCGTTCCTGCCCTAGTTTCTTTGTTTTGGTTTTGCATTAGTTTTATAGTTTTTCTTGAACGTCTCGATCTTTTTCCTAGTTTTTTTGTTTTATTTTGATTTTCTAGTTTTTTGCTTCGGTTTTTCTTTTGTTATCCCTACCCTAGTTCTTCTGGTTTTGTTCTATAGGTTAGTTCATGCCTGGTTTTCTAGTTTTTGGTTTAGATCTGTAGTTTCCCAGCGCTCTTTAGGTCCCAGCGCTTCTTAGTTTTGTTTTGGTCCCCTAGCTCTTAGTCCCCTGGCGTGTTTGAAGCTCTCCATTCTCTGGAATTTAGACGCCCTTAGTTCCTGGTATTTTTGTTTCCTGGCGTGTTAGGACGCCCTTTGTTCTCGGTTCCCCGGCGTGTTTGGACGCCCTTTGTTCTCGGTTCCCCGGCGTGTTAGGACGCCCTTTGTTCTCGGTTACCCTGCGTGTTAGGACGCTCTCTGACTGTTGGTACCCCGGCGTGTTAGGACGCCCTCTGTTCTCTGTTTCCCGGCATGTAAGTACGCCCTCCGTTCTTGTCCCTAGGCGTTTTAGATGTTCCTGCTTCCCTCACATCCCGACGTTCTCTTCCCCAGGCCCCGGCGGGTTTCCCTTTGGCGCTGTCGTGCGCCCGTTCCTTCCCTTTGGCGTTAAGTACGCCCGTTCCTTCCCTTTGGCGTTAAGTACTCCCGTTCCTTCCCTTTGGCGTTAAGTACTCCCGTTCCTTCCCTTTGGCGTTAAGTACTCCCGTTCCTTCCCTTTGGCGTTAAGTACGCCCGTTCCTTCCCTTTGGCGTTAAGTACGCCCGTTCCTTCCCTTTGGCGTTAAGTACGCCCGTTCCTTCCCTTTGGCGTTAAGTACGCCCGTTCCTTCCCTTTGGCGTTGTCGTACGCCTGTTGTTCCCTCTGGCGTTGTCGTACGCCTGTTGTTCCCTCTGGCGTTGTCGTACGCCTGTTGTTCCCTCTGGCGTTGTCGTACGCCTGTTGTTCCCTCTGGCTTTGTCGTACGCCTGTTCTTCCCTCTGGCGTTGTCGTACGCCTGTTCTTCCCTCTGGCGTTGTCGTACGCCTGTTCTTCCCTCTGGCGTTGTCGTACGCCTGTTCTTCCCTCTGGCGTTGTCGTACGCCTGTTCTTCCCTCTGGCGTTGTCGTACGCCTGTCCTGCCTTGTGGCGATGTTCGCCTGTCATGCCCGTTTTTGCCTGGTGGCGATGTTCGCCTGTCAACGTCGGTTAGACGCTTTTTGTTTTGCCTACCAGCATCTGTTAGACATCCTTTTTAGTTCGCCCTAGTGGGTAGTTTTGGTTTGATTTTAGCCCACCATCCTACTTTCCCTCCACCCACCCAGGATAGATCAGCTTGGTTATGACTCTTGCCCGCCATCCTGCCTTCCCTCCACCCACCCAGGTTAGATCAGCTTGGTTATGACTCTGGCCCGCCATCCTGCCGTCCCTCCACCCACCCTGGTTCGGTCACTTTGTAGTTTGTTTTGTTTTTTAGGCCGTCCGGAGTCCGCCCTTGAGGGGGGGGGGTAATGTCATGGTTGAGTTTTGGTTTGGCTTTGTTTTTCTGTTATTTTCATTATTTCATCTCTTTTGGGTTAGGTTTGACTTTATTTATTGTTAGTTTTCAGTCATCAGTTATTTTCTGTCATTTTTCACTTCACCTCCTCAGCAGTCAGTCACACCTGTTATCATTTACCAGTCAATTAGCCAGACCCTGTTTCCACCTGTGAAGTGTTCTATTTAAACCTGCCTCTGCCTTCAGTTCAGCACTGGGCCGTCATCATTCCACACCTCTCCATGCCAGTCCCCGTTTTGGCTTGGAAGCTTTGTTTTGCTCCTGTTGTCAAGGTTAGTCCTGCCAGTCACTCTAAAGACTGTTCCTTCACTGTTTGTTCCTGGAAAGGCTCTGCTCTGTGCCCTGGTGTCTCTCAAGTTCTGTAACCTGACTAGCCGCCCTGGAGAAGCTCAGCTCTGTGCCCTGGTGTCTCTCAAGTTCTGCTAACCTGACTAGCCGCCCTGGAGAAACTCAGCTCTGTGCCCTGGTGTCTCCAATGGACTGCTAACCTGAGTGCTATGAGGCCTGCTAGCCGAGCAGCACCTAGCAAGTGTGGACTCTCTGTCTCCGGGCCGTCAGCTCCTGTCATCATCTACATCCCTGACTTTCTGCAGTCCTGAACCTCCGGTCTTCATCACTCATCACCCAGCACACTTCTTTCAATAAAAACTCAAACTTTTAGTTCCGTGTGTGCGTCCTGAGTTCATCGGTAAACAAAACCCTGACAGAAATATGAACAGAATTTCCACTGTAAGTCAAACCATTTTTCTTTTCCTTGTCATTTTGATAGTTGTAATGAATGAGAAATGTTTACATGCCAGATTAAATTCAGTTTTGATTGTGAGCTGAAGCTTTTGACCTCATTCAATGCTACATTAATTTAACCTCTCTTTAGCTACATATGTAACTGTTGGCCATGTTAGACATTTTAGATTTAGACTTTAACAAGCTCTTTTTCGTTTCACTTGTATTGGGATAATATATTTAGTAATATATATTTACTAAAATATTTAAGTACTTTATACTCTTTAATATCGTACAGCATTCTTGTAGGGCCTCAGCATTGCATTTCCTTTCCTTATGTTACAAGCTTTAAAGACAATGGGTAGGTTAAAAAAAAGGTAAGACTGCTGTAAATTTCTTTATGTCCAAAGTTTTACAATGACACACATGTTTATCTCGATGCTGTAGGTACAGTGTGAAACTTGTGGATGATGGTTCCACACTGAATGCACTGAAATGATACCAGCACAGATTCCAAACAAAGACACCTCTTGGTACTGTGTGTTGTGCACCAACAAGAGAATCTCAGAGTAACTATTGCTGACTGTCACTGAGCATGTTGTAGTGATGTGAACCTTGCAGCTCTGTTGACCTCATAGCAGGCAATTCCTACTGAAGTTTCCCTCATTATCATGCAGGAAACAAGACAAAAAGCGATATTCAGGTTTATAGCTATTTTTGTGGAGCTGTATGGGATTCTTAAATATTGTGATTTTTATTATTCAGTGAGATTTTATTTTGTGTAGGTTTGTAGGAACAAGCTGTATTCTCATGTTACATTGTTTGATCATAATGCAAACAGTAAAGGAGAAGTTAAACAGTCTTTGGTTGTAATATAGTTGTTATCGGTATAAGCCTTTCTGCATCAATAAAGCCAATGTTATGTTTATTCAACATGTTCAATTTATATGTGTGCTATACACTTTTTGGCACTACAATTATCTATAGTGTACTTATTGGTGATTATATGCTTGTAATGACTATGAAACAATCTCAAAAAATAAAGTTAGGCACATTTTCCCAAAGTAAGAGTTGTAGTGTGAACTAGATGAAGTGAACTATGTATTCTACAAGTTTGGTGGCCCTACAATAATCTATACTGTACTTATTGGCTATTATATACTTGTAATAACAATAAAAAAATATCAAAAAATAGAGTTAAGCACATTTTCCCAAAGTAAGAGTTGTAGTATGAACTAGATGAAGTTATCTATGTGTAAGATGAGTTTGGTAGCACTACAATGATATATACTGTACCTATTGGCTATTATATGCTTGTAATAACAATAAAAATGTCAAAAAATAGAGTTTAGCACATTTTCTTAAAGTAAGAGTTGTAGTATGAACTAGATGAAGTTATCTATGTGTAAGATGAGTTTGGTAGCACTACAATGATCTATACTGTACCTATTGGCTATTATATGCTTGTAATAACAATAAAAAATGTCAAAAAATAGAGTTAAGCACATTCTCCCAAAGTAAGAGTTGTAGTATAAACTAGATGAGGTTATCAATGTATACTACAAGTTTGGTAGCACTACAATGATCTATACTGTACCTATTGGCTGTTATATGCTTGTAATGACAATAATTAAAAAAAAAAAAAATAGTTTAGTACATTTTCCCAAAGTAAGAGTTGTAGTATAAACTAGATGAGGTTATCTATGTGTATGATGAGTTTGGTGGCACTACAATGATCTATGGTGTAGTCATTGCTCATTTTACACTTATTCTAATAATAAAATAGAGGTGCCATTTGCCATTCAGGCTTTGGGAAATTCCTCAATAAATAAATATCAAAAAATAAAGTTTAGCACATTTTCCCAAAGTAAGAGTTGTAGTATGATCCAGATGAAGTGATCTATGTATTCTACAAGTTTGGTGGCACTACAATGATCTATAGTGTAGTCATTGCTCATTTTATACTTATTCTAATAATAAAATAGAGGTGCCATTGGCCATTTAGGCTTTGGGAAATTCCTCAAAAAATGTATTATTTTCCAATCCAATAAATGTGGTATGACATACATGAGATGAGATACACATGAAATGAATTTGATAATAATCCACCTCTCCTTTAACCTGACTCCGCCAGATGGATTTGCTCCGCATATCCATCTGGAAACCTTCCGTTGAAGTAATTTTGGGAAGGGGCGAAAATACTGGGTAGCTGATTGGCCTATGTTGGTGATAGACGGGCCAAATAAACCAATCAGATCAACGAAGCATATGACGTACTAACAGCGACGACGAAAACACAGCCACAATCTCTTGCCGAAACTATTCAATTCAATTCAATTTTATTTATATAGCGTCAATTCATGAAACATGTCATCTCAAGGCACTTTACAAGTTAGGTTCAATCATATTATACAGATTGGGTCAGATTATACAGATTGGTCAAAAAATGTTCGTATATAAGGAAACCAGTTGATTGCATCAAAGTCCCGACAAGCAGCATTCACTCCTGGAGAAGCGTAGAGTCACAGGGAGAGTCGTCTGCATTGTACATGGCTTTGCTGCAATCCCTCATACTGAGCAAGCATGAAGCGACAGTGGAAAGAAAAAACACCCGTTAGCGGGAAGGAAAAACCTCTAGCAGAACCGGGCTCAGTATGAACGGTCATCTGCCTCGACCGACTGGGGTTACAGAAGACAGAGCAGAGACACAACAAGACAGACAAAAAGCACAGAAGCACACATTGATCTAGTAATCTGTTCTACATTAGATGGTTATAGTCAGTGATCTGTCCTCCCTGGATGATTTCACAGTCAACAGAACGTCAGACCAGGTGTACCTACTATGAAGAAAAAAGAGGGAGAACAAAAAGTTAGAAGCTGAAATGACAACAGTCATTTCAATGTAATGCAATGCAAATCTGGAGAACAGTAGACTGGAGAACAGTAGAAATCAGTAGAGTGAGAAAAATAGGCCCTGATGTCCTCCAGTAGCCTAAGCCTATAGCAGCATAACTATAGAGGTAGCTCAGGGTAACATGAGCCACTCTAACTATAAGCTTTGTCAAAAAGGAAAGTTTTAAGATTAGTCTTAAAAGTAGACAGGGTGTCTGCCTCACGGACCAAAACTGGGAGTTGGTTCCACAGGAGAGGAGCCTGATAGCTAAAGGATCTGCCTCCCATTCTACTTTTAGAGACTCTAGGAACCACCAGCAGACCTGCAGTCTGAGAGCGAAGAGCTCTGTTAGGAACATACGGGGTAATCAGAGCTCTGATATATGATGGAGCTTGATTATTAAGGGCTTTATACGTTAGAAGAAGAATTTTAAATTCTATTCTTGATTTAACAGGCAGCCAATGAAGGGAAGCTAAAATTGGAGAAATATGATCCCTCTTGTTGATTTTCATCAGAACTCTCGCTGCAGCATTTTGGATCAGCTGAAGACTTTGAACTGCATTTTGTGGACTTCCTGATAGTAAAGAATTACAATAGTCCAGCCTTAAAGTAACAAATGCATGGACTAGTTTTTCAGCATCACCCCAGGACAGAATGTTTCTAATTTTGGTGATATTCCGGAGGTGAAAAAAGGAAACTCTGGAAACCTGTTTAATATGGGATTTAAATGACATGTCTTGGTCGAAAATAAAACCAAGGTTTTTTACTTTACTACCAGAGACCAAGTTAATGCCATCCAGATTCAATGAATGATTAAGAAGTTTATTTTTTGAGGACTCTGGTCCAAAGATTATAACTTCTGTCTTGTCAGAATTTAGATGCAGGAAATTTAAAGTCATCCAGCTTTTGATGTCATCAAGACATGACTGCAGTCGAAGTAATTGATTGGATTCATCAGGATTTATGGATAAATATAGCTGAGTGTCATCAGCATAACAGTGGAAATTAATCCCATGCTGTCTGATAATTTTGCCAATCGGAAGCATATATATAGTAAAGAGAATTGGTCCAAGGACTGAACCCTGTGGTACTCCACAAGTGACCCTAGAGCTTGAAGAAGATTTATTATTAACATGAACAAACTGGAATCTGTCCGACAGATAAGATTTAAACCAACCTAATGCTTTCCCCTTAATCCCTACAGTATGTTCAAATCTTTGTAGGAGAATATTGTGATCAACTGTATCAAATGCAGCACTGAGATCTAACAGGACAAGTACAGACACAAGTCCATTATCTGAGGCCATGAGAATATCATTAGTGACCTTCACCAGAGCCGTTTCAGTGCTATGATGAGCTCTGAAGCCTGACTGAAACTCCTCAAGTAGGTCATTACTTTGTAAATGTTCACAAAGTTGATTAGCAACTACTTTCTCGAGAATTTTAGATAAGAAAAGAAGATTAGATATAGGTCTGTAATTTACTAACTCATCTTGATCAAGGTTTCTTAAGTAAAGGTTTAATAACAGCTACTTTAAAAGCCTGTGGTACATATCCATTTACTAAGGATAGATTAATCATGTCTAAAATAGGACCACCGATCAAAGGGAATATCTCCTTAAACAACTTGGTTGGGATTGGGTCTAACATACAGGTAGAAGGTTTAGATGAAGCTAAGATTTTAGATAGCTCAGAAAGCTCTACTGCTTCTAGACAGTTCAGACACAGCGCAGTTTCTAAAGATTCCTCCAACGCTGCCTCACTTACTGAGGACGAGGTAATCATGGTTGGGAGGATGCCAATTATTTTATTTTTAATGGAATCAATTTTATTTTTGAAGAATCCCATAAAATCATTACTGCTAAGAGCTAAGGGAATGGATGGATCAACGGAGCTATGACTCTGTGTAAGTTTGGCAACTGTACTAAAGAGAAATCTAGGATTATTTTTATTCTCTTCAATTAATGATGAAAAATATGCTGCTCTAACTCTGCGAATGGTCTTGTTATACAACAATAGACTGTCCCTCCAGATTAGGTAGGATTCCTCTTGGTGTGTAGAGCGCCATTTTCTCTCCAATTTCCTAACATTGTGTTTCAAGGAACGCAGCTCTGAATTAAACCAGGGAGCTTCCTGTGAATAATCACCTTCTTTTTCAAGGGAGCTACATTGTCCAATGCAGAACGCAATGACGAAGCACATTGTTAGCAAAGGTATCGATTTGTGAATGGGGAGAAACAGCACTGCTGCCATCTACAGGATATTTCTGCAATACTGAGGATATTAAAAGTGGGACAGACTCTTTAAAGTTTGATGCAGCATTGTCCGATAGAGATCTACTATAATGGAACCCTCTTTTGGGGGTGGAGAACTCAGTTAGATTAAACTCAAATGTTATTAAAAAATGATCAGATAGGACAGGGTTGTGAGGAAATACTGTTAATACCTCACAATCAATGCCATATGTCAGTACAAGGTCTAAAGTATGGAGCCAAGAGTGCGTCGGTTTATGCACATTTTGAGCAAAACCAATTGAATCTAGGATAGTTTTAAAGGCTACACTAAGGTTATCACATTCAGTGTCAACATGGATGTTAAAATCACCCACTATAATAACCTTGTCAGTGTTTATCACCAAATCAGATAAGAAGTCTGACAGCTGATCCAAAAACTGAGTGTAAGGGCCTGGTGGACGATACAAAACAACAAACAGAAGAGGTTTTATTGCTTTGCAGTTTGGATGAGGGAAACTGAGGGTTAAATGCTAAAAGGAACTGTAGTTATTAATTGGCCTGGGACTAATTAATAAATCAGACTGAAAGATGGTTGCCACTCCTCCTCCTCTTCCCACAGATCTGGTAATGTGGAAATTTGAATAATTGGAGGGAGTTGACTCATTTATACTAACGTAGTCCTCTTGTAGCCAGGTTTCTGTGAGACAAAACAAATCAATCTGATTATCAGAAATCAATTCATTAACTAACAAAGTCTTTGGAGGGAGAGACCTTATATTTAATAGACCACATTTAATTCTTTTATTTTTTGGTTCAAGGTGAGCCATATTGATTTTTATTAGATTAGAAACTAGTTGGGAGAAGAGCAAAAACATCTTTTCCTCTGAGAAAAGTCTCCAGAGCAGTGTTTTGCTCTTCTTTCAGTGAAGAAATACTCTGTAATTCTGATAAAACTTGCTTGATAGCCACCCCAAGTGTTTCCCGCAGCGCTAACATTAAAAAAAAAAAACAACTCGATATGCTGGCATGTTTATTTGACGCGGTTGTTTGTTGTTGCTTACGCGCGTGCATACAGTGATTGGCAGGGAAGAAACAGGCGAAAATACGTGGATACGCCGCAACCCCCCCCCCCCCCCCCCATCAGTCGTCTGCCGGCCAACAACTCAGCGCCTCGCCTAAACAAATTCCTGTGGGAAACACTGCACGCTAGCGCTAGTTTCATCGGCTGAAGCTGCCATGTTCTTTAGACTGAACTGTCGCGCTTCTTGTTGCATCACACCTCAACCCGCCTCAAAGCCAACGCTGATTGGACGTTCGTTTGGTGAACGGCTCCAAATTTTCTTTAATGGAAAGTAGCCAGACTGATCTGCGAGTGAAACCTTGAAAGCTCGCGAGATCAGGGTGGTCTCACGAGGCTACCTCTCCTTGGTGACGCTGTTGAATATTTCTCTATGATTATTTTTCTGGTGCTGCAACTTGCAGACGGTCCCTAAGCATCTGCGGAGCAGCGAGCTCTGCATAGAGTCCAATGTAATGGGCCTTTCAGGCTGCGACGACCGCACTGCTGCGCTGTGAAACCCATTCTTTTCAATGGCTTGCGCCACGCCAGGGCGGTTTATCGCTGCGTCGAGCAAAGCGCAAGCGCAGCGCACCGCTTCGCGAGCTCGCGCGCAGGCCCGGTTGCAGAGAGGTGTCTGTTTTGTAGAATAAATCATCCGCAGATGAGTTACTGATCCGGAAAAGCCTAATCTGTGAATACTTGAAGTTGAAGCTGACACCCCACCCACGTAAAAAACTCGGTTAAACAAACGGAATGGTTGGTGCTTTGTTTGTGTCGTTAAAATTAGTGTTTGTGCTGCTTTGGTTTTGGAGATATTATAAGTTATAAGACAAGGTCACTGGCTCACTGTGGGTGGTGCAAACCTCTATAACATTGCGTGAGGACTTCATATATCAACTTTGCCAAAAGCTCAATGCCGTTTAAAAATTCTTATATTTATTGCCAGAATTACAAATTACAGCTTGATGCATTTCATTTTTTTTAAACAAAAGTAAATAACTTGGTTAAATGAAACCAAGTTATTTGGTTTCATTTATGGGGGGGTCGTGGCCGAGTGGGTAGAGCAGTGCGCTTGCGCTCAGAGAAGGATGCAAGTACCCGGTTCCATCCCCAGCGCCTGCACTCTGGGTCCCTGAGCAAGACCTTTAACCCCAGATTGCTCCCCGGGCGCCGCACATGGCAGCCCACTGCTCCCCAAGGGAATCGGTTAAAAGCAGAGAACAAATTTCATTGTTGTCAGGATTTGTTTATCGATGAACTCAGAACACACACACAGGACTGAAATTGAGAGTTTTTATTGCCAGATAGATGGGTGATGAGGTCAGAGAGGCAGGCTTGCACAGGAACCGGAGTGAAAGTGATGGCAGGAGCTGACGGCCCAGAGAGAGAGTCCATTAAAGCTGGGTGGCTAGGAAGGTGAAGTGCTGCTTGGTTAGCCGATCACTGGAGACCCCAGGCACTGAGCAGAGCTTACTCAGAGCGGCTAGTCCGGTTAGCAGATCACTGGAGACACCATGGCACCGAGCAGAGCTTTCTCAGATCAACTAGTCAGGTTAGCGGATCACTGGAGACTTCATGGCACCGAGCAGAGCTTCTCCAGAGCAGCTTGTCAGGTTAGCAGTTCACAGAAGACACCAGGGCACCGAGCAGAGCTTCTCCAGAGCAGCTTGTCAGGTTAGCAGTTCACAGAAGACACCAGGTCACAGAGCAGAGCTTCTCCAGAGCAGCTTGTCAGGTTAGCAGTTCACAGAAGACAACAGGGCACAGAGCAGAGCTTCTCCAGAGCACCATGTCAGGTTAGCAATTCACAGGAGACACCGCTGGCAGGTGAAGTGAGTCTGGCTAATTAGTGGCTGGCAGGTGTGACTAACTGCAGTGGAAGGGAAGGCTGAGTGGGAGTGGTAGGAGGAAACTGAACTAACCAAAAGAAAAGCCAGAACCCAGACAGGAGGAAGAACTGAAAAATAGTAAATAAAAACCAAAATCAAAACTGAACCCTGACATTACCCCCCCAAGGCCGGTCTAACAAACTAACCACTGACCAACCCGGGTGGGTGGAGGGAGGTAGGAAGGCGGGCAAGAGTCATAAAAACTAAACCTAATCTAACCAGGGTGGGCGGAGGGAGGCTAAGGATGGTGGGCTAAAGTCAAAACCAAAACTAATCTAACCAAGGTGAACCAAAATAACGAAACGCCGGCAAACAAGAAGACGTCTAAAACGCTGGCAGGGAAACTAAGAGCGTCTAACAGGGGTACCCACGCCAGAGGACAAATTCGGGCAGAACAGGCAAAACAAGCAAAACAGGCGAACCAACGCCAGAGAGCAGAACGAGCAAACGACAACGCCAGAGGGAAGGAGCGGGCGTACGACAACGCCAGAGGGAAGGAGCGGGCGTACGACAACGCCAGAGGGAAGGAGCGGGCGTACGACAACGCCAGAGGGAAGGAGCGGGCGTACGACAACGCCAGAGGGAAGGAGCGGGCGTACGACAGCGGCAGAGGGAAGGAGCGGGCGTACGACAGCGGCAGAGGGAAGGAGCGGGCGCACGACAGCGGCAGAGGGAAGGAACGGGCGCACGACAGCGGCAGAGGGAAGGAACGGGCGCACGACAGCGCCAAAGGGAAGGAACGGGCGCACGACAGCGCCAAAGGGAAAACCCGCCGGGGCCTGAGGGAAGCAGGAACGTCTAAAATGCCATGGAACAAGAACAGAGGGCGTACTCACACGCCGGGGAACCGAGAACAGAGGGCGTGAGTGCAGGACAAAAATAAAGAATCAAACCAAGAACTAGAAAATAAAGGCAAGACTAGAAAACTAGGGCAGGGATAACACCACAAAAGAAAAACTAAAGCAAAAAACTACTAAATCAAAACAAAACACTAAATCAGAATTATGAGACTAAAGCTAAACTAGAAATTAAGCTAAAACAAGAAAACTAGGACATGAACAAGTACACTAACGTGAAAACCAGAGAGCTAAAGCTATAATGAGAAAGCAAAGCAAAGCTAGAAAACTAAGGCAAAATCTAGAATCCTAAAACAGAGCTGGAAAAACAAAAGCAAAACAGAGACTAAGAACTCTAAGAAAACAAAGAACAAAGAACCCCCATCCTGCTTTCCTGCTTTGCTTTGCTATGTCTTGTCTTCTGAGCACTTTCTTCATATCAACCGAACTCTGAAAAACATGGATCTGGTAAGCTGGTCTCTCAATACTATTGATACATTTTTTTCGACGGGTAGGCAACGGAAGAGGGACCCGTCCGGTCCTGATTTGACTTATTTTGTGAGATACACCCTAAATTCCTGGAGGAAAACGGTGTGTCTTTCGACCTTGTCATTCCTGGACGTTTGAAATTTTCACATTGGATTAAGGATACTTGGATCTCTACTTATTGGTTTTTGTGGATTTTTGAAGTATCGGCAAATACAGCGGATGTCGGAGCCATTTGGCCTTGATCAGGCTGCCGGCTGCATGACGCGCTCACTAAGGCTGTGAACGGACAAACCTGGCAGGTGAATGGAGCCAAGCCGAAAAGCTGGCTGTGTTAGAGCACAGACTGACTTTGGTGGTTGAACTCAAGGGGAGATGGGATAAAATCTGGGAGTGAAGCGCGAAAAAGCCCACTAATTTGGAAAATTGGATTTATGTGGAGCCAGCAAAAGACTTAAAAGCTGACAGGAAAGGCAGTGCAGCTTGTCTCATAACAAATAACATATTTGGATTCCCTCCCTATCTTCTCCTGGATTGTTATGACGGAGTGCCCAGAAAAGCCCCCGGCTACCCCCCTCCCCTGCTGACACCCTCTGAGGATGCTTCTCTGAACTGTGGGCCGGCTGATAACATCAAGGACAATGGCCTCGGGAGAGTGTTCACGGAGAAAAACACTTTCGCCCGTACACACACGCATAACTGATACTCATAAAAACTGATGAATTACACTCACGCGACAGGTCTCAAATGTTTACCTTCTGCATACATGTTGTCTTGTGTTTATTTGTGCTTTTTGTGCTATGAGGGTTTTTTTGTCGGTTGTTTGACACTTTATTTGTGAGAGCGTAAATTGTCTAGCATCTGTCTTTTTTTTTTTTCTCCCTCCCTTTCCTCGATGTTGTTGCTATCTTCCGTCCTTCAGTTTCCTGATGGCGCCGCGAACGGCTGCCACGGTGTGTTGGTGCGCTGTCTGCACCATCATCACCAAGTCAAATTCCTTGTATGTGCAAACCTACTTGCCGATTAAACTTGATTCTGATTCTGATTCTGATTCTGAAATAATTCTAAACTGAGGAATTCTAAATAACTCAAGACTAAGGCCGAGCTTTAACAAAATAAACAGAAAGCACTGGCCTTAAGGGCGCAGGCAAAGACGGCTGCTAAGCCAAAAAAGTCCTCGTGGAGGTCTTCCTGGTCGAGGCAGGCGGCGGAGCAGCATCGCTGGACAAAAAGCAAAGCTTCTCCAGGAACGAGCAGCAGAATACAAAGACTTACAGAGGGACTGTCATGGAGAGGGTGTAGAATGATGACGGACCGGCAAAAGAGTGACAGCAGAGTGAGGCTTAAGTAGGGAGGCTGGCAGGTGAAGTGAGTCTGGCTAATTAGTTGCTGGCAGGTGTGACTAACTGCAGTGGAAGGGAAGGCTGAGTGGGAGTGGTAGGAGGAAACTGAACTAACTAAACCCAGACAGGAGGAAGAACTGAAAAATAGTAAATAAAAACCCAAATCAAAACTGAACCCTGACAATTGTAATGTATGTTTCAATGACAATAAAGATGATATTACTACTATTACTATATTACTATTACTAAATTTCACCCAATTGTTTAGTTGCTCATCTTTCCAATGGCTTTTTTTTTACCCGTTTGCTGCAGAATCTGCGGAAAATTACAGTCAACAATGTGAATAGGATTATTAAGAGCATCTTAAAAAAAGCGCAGTTATTTGAAAATACAATATAAGTAACAGGTAAAATAGTTATAGACGTTTGAAGCATTACATCATAACGCTTGCAGATCGTGAGGTTTTAAGCAAGCTATGTGTATAGGCTGCAGCTGGTGTTTTTTTTCCCCTCCATGTGTGAGAGGATATTAAATTACTGTGGAGAAAGGTAAATTTATTGGTGGCTTAGCTGACATTGCCATCTAAAGAAAAGTTCTTAAAATGAGACAAAATAAATGTCGTAATCTTTATTAAGGAATAAGGTACAAAACAATCTAACACACATTTTACAGTAGCGACTAAAACAACTTGCATGATAAGTGCAGAAAAATAAGGAATTTCTTTAGAAAAGCGGTGAGACCAAACGGTAGATCTGGCCACATCTTCTTCCACCTAGGTGTTCTGACAGGGGAAACTGCTCCACTGGTGCAGATGCTGTCAGAGAGGCATAACATTATCCCACAAAGTGGAAATTTGACAGATCACTGAAACCATATAAAAAGTTACCAGACTAAAAGCTATAATAACCAATCAAGGTAAATAGATCCATAAAAAGGCTGAACAGGTTGTAAAGGAAAAAAAAAGTAGGGTAAGGTGGTTATCAGAAAGACTTAACCCCTTTTAACTGAATTAGGTGTGCAGCATAGTCAGGTGACATTAGTGACACCATCAATGTAAACACTACTTGATCATAAAAAGGAGCAAAATTAGTATGAAGAACATCAGATCAGCTTTTCTCTTAGCTCAGCGTAGCCGCAGAAGACCGCTCCACGCCGTATCGACTCAGCTTTTCCACAACAGCTGAGAAAGGTCACAAACAGGCTGTTTCATAGCGGTCTGCTGTTTAAAGTCTAACTCTTGGACTGAAAAAAAATCCTGAAAACCGTTGAATAACTTCCAGAACAAGGTAAACTTTGAATATTCATGTGTCAAAAGTGTTCAAATTAAGTTTAAATATGAAATATTGCGCATTTTATACACCGATTTTGGTATTCCGAATTTGGTGCTTTCTTCCTTTTTTACGATCGGCCATTTCCGACGTGTGACGTCAGTTCAAGAACACCGAGAATGCGCGCAGCGAACTTGCATAGAAACACACAGGCGTTTACGTTGTACAACCGGTACGGCGAACAAGGATATATGCATGTTTTCCAGTATCTTCTTTCACACACCAAATCTGCTGATCCACATCTACTTTGAGCAAGCGCTTTTAAAAAAATCACCGAACTAATTACAAGATAAAATGCCTTCTAGTGTCGCTTATAGACCAGTTCACTGCTATTGTTTTCATTCGGGTTTTCGCGCATGCGCGCTGGACTGGAAGGAAACTGACGAGTTCTCTGCGTATTTTTCTTCTTTAGATAACGTATCACAAGATCATTTTAAGAATAAGTTGATGGTTGATGGTATCATATTGCCAGATTTATACAGCAAAAGCCTGAAGGGACGGAGCGAGTCTGTGAAATGCTGGCAAAGGGTTCCGTGCGGCGACAGACACAGCTGCCTTATAAACACGGTAGGCAGCACACACGAGAGAGCATGAAAGCTATGAAATCACTGGACGGCTACAATTATTTTATATCGGGACAGACACCAGCAACCCCCGCGACCCCATGAGGGATTAAGCGGGTCAGAAAATGGATGGATGGACGTTCAGGCATGTTTGTTTAACATCAGAAAGCGTAGACACAGCGTAGACACAGCGGGATAATTTCGGTGTTTTTGTCCTATTAATCCTTTTCACAGACTCATGCCAGAGGGTTTGCATACATTGTACATGTACGTATATAAAAAAAAAATCGCCGTAGTTAGCAGCTGTAGTGCAGACCGCGGTGAAGTTGGCTTGATATTGGACATTCAACCTCCGCGGAGTCAGCGGGATCGAGCTCACGGTTGATCCGGTTGAAGGACTCCGATTTCGGCCAGCATCTCTCAGCTGCTCCCTTCTCCCATACGCGGTGGGACCGTCAACAAATCTGATTTGATTTTTGTTTCTCAAGAGTGCTCCGCTGACTCCGCGGAGCTTGAATGTCCATGTCTAACCAACTTCACCGCGGTATAGTGGGGGACAGAAAGTAGCGCTACATACTTGGCCGGTGGATCAAAAGGTCCGAAAGAAATGGGATAAATTTGTGAAAGAAACGCGAAAGGACTGGATTGCCGGCAGTGACAAAAGTGTTTTATGCAATTCATCATTCACGAGCGAGGATTTTGAGGGGTACTTACATGCACCATGGGCTCTATGCACATTTGCACATTGTATCGTATCCTACAAAATTGCTGCTGCACCTTACCCAGAAACGTACTGCAAAACTGTGTACAATGCAACTGTCTACTTTTAAATCACTGCTGCACCTTACTGCATATTTGTTTACATTTCAACTGCCTACTGTTCACTGCTGCACTTTATCCGGAAGCAAATTGAAATTTATCCTGTAAGTGACTGCGATTGATCACTGCACTTTATCCTGTACTGTAATTCACTGGAAGGTATCCTGTAGAGTTACTGCAATCTTTCTGAGCTGTGTGAAAACGAAATTTCGTTCTGTATGCACTCTGTGTATACAAAATGACAATAAAGAATGTCTAAGTCTCTAAGTCTAAGTCTATGTCTTGGGCAGCGTTAGATATAGTCTCCTCAGGTTCACCTTGTTCAAACTCTGTTTCTTCGTATACATATTCGGTATCGGAGTCGCCGATGCTTGAGGGGGAGTTTGAAGATGTATCAGACATTTTTTTTTATTTTATTTTTTGTACGTAGAGTAAGAGTTATTAATAAAATTGAACAAATCGGTAGCGAAAGACGTAGTATTTGCAGGCTGATGCACGGTACTAGTTCTGTTTGTGACGTCGCATTCCGGAACTGCCCAAATGAGGAATGTTCGGGCACTTTCGCTTATACAGCAAGTTTTATCGAAATTACTTCCAAACGGCGCACATAATTCACATATACATTTCTTTACTCTGGTGACTATTTGAATGCATCTGGCAAAAAATACATTCAGTCCAAGAGTTAGACTTTAAGCTCTGATGTTAAAAAGACAGGCTCTCTTAGCTGGATCAGTCTGCATATGTAGCGGGTCTTTGAACTGCGTTCAGACACCAGTGGCTCATCTCTCCATTGTGAACCACTACTCATGAAGGCTCACAGCTTTGCTGCGGTGCCACATGATGTCAGCAGCAGTTCCTTGGTGCTTGTAAAAGTCTCACGTTTCCAGTTGCTTTAAACTTACAGTATGATTTTATCCACCATGACTGAAAGTACAACACTTCACTAAATGGCAGTGGGTTTGTTGAAGCAGATGCATGTTCGCATCTTCAACTCCAACTCCATGTTGATCAGCAAACTTCAGGGGATCCTGGTAGCTGATTGTCTGTTTACCCAGGTGGGCCAACAGGAGTCTCTTTCTCTAGAATTTGGGATGTCAGGTCAACAGATCCAAAGTCATTGAGGACAGATGAGTTTTCTTCGGTATCGACACAATGCAGAAGGTCTTCCACAACACTGGAACCTCCTCCTGGGTCAGACTAAGCTTGAATATGTGCTATAGAATCCCAGAGAGCTGCTTGTCACAGGCCTTCAGGACTCTGGGGTAGATATTACATGAACATGCAGCCTTTTTCCCAGTTAAGTCTTTCCAGCTGCCTCTTCACTTGACTTCTAAAGACAGAAAAGTGGATGGGAGAGGCAAAGGGAGCAGCACCATCTTCTGATTTGGCTGAGAACCAACATGCAGAAGCAAGGGGCTTGAAGTTTTTAGTCTGAATGACAATATACGGTACTTATCCATCCATCCGTCCATCCATCCATTTTCTGACTCACTTTATCCCTCATGGGGTTGCGAAGGGTGCTGGTGTATATCTCCAGCATTCATTTCTTGAATGTTTTTTAAGACAAAATAGCCTGCCAGGATACACATCTGGATCACAGATCTGCTTAAACTATAGTAGAATAAAGCACAGCTCCTCTCTGCCTGCACAGGTACTCTGTGTGTGTTCTTGTACCTGCAGGTGAGTAAGAACACTTTTTGCTCATTTTACTAGTAAAGTAACAACTTTGATGTAGAGTGAGGACTTTTTTTGTCCTCACCGTTTTTCTCGTCTAGAAGGTTTAGGACTAAGGTGTCAGGTTTAGGATCCCAAAGATGTTCTCATCCCGGACAATGAGGAACGTGGGTTTAAAGGGGGAAAAGGAGTTCAAGAGAAACCACCCAATTCAATTCAATTCAATTTTATTTATATAGCGCCAATTCATGAAACATGTCATCTCAAGGCACTTTACAAAGTCAAATTCAATCATATTATACAGATTGGGTCAGATTATACAGATTGGTCAAAAATGTTCCTATATAAGGAAACCAGTTAATCACCCATCGTTAAAAAGGGTTAGGGTCAGGGGTGGTGGCCTCCATGTCCAATAGCCTTCTCAGGGTTCTCACCAGAGCATTTCAGTGTATAGGCTCTGTCGACACGATGCCACAGTGTGGATCAGTGCGGCCAGGTTGGCTCTGGCGGTGGAATAAACAGTGTTGGTACCAACGAACTAAAAAATCAAACGTCAAGCAGCTTTGAGGTTCTCAGTTTTTGCGTCCTTTTTATTTTTATTTCAAAACTCCAAAAAGTGCAAGTGCAGTCAAAAAGTGCATGGAGGTTAAGCAGTCAAGGTTTTACCTAGTAGCAGAGAGCAGGAGAACAGCAGGTGACACTCCAAACCTAACTTTCTATGAACAATAAGTTGGCTTTTTATAAAGGGGCCACACCCAACTAGGTAAAACCACTTAAAATCCCTAGGGGTGTACAAACATTAGTTCCTTCTAAAAACGTCCTCCATAAGACCGACTAATAGACCATGTGAAAATAACCCATCAATTAAATAAGAAAATCCTAAACAAACACAATCACAATAAATAATTCTAAAACTGTTGAACAACCCCCCTTCCCCCCCCTCCCCCCCCTTGTGGGAGTGGTGGCCTAGTGGTTAGAGCACAGAGCTTTGGTCCCAGAGGCTCTAAGTTCAACTCCCACAGACCGCCACTCTGGGTCCCTGAGCAAGACCCTTAACCCCCAATTGCTCCCCAGGCACCACACGGTGGCAGCCCACTGCTCCCCAGGGGAGATGGGTTAAGATGCAGAAGTGAATTTCTCCATTGTGACATCAATAAAGTTCAAATATTATTATTATTATTATTATTATTATTAAATAGGTGTCTGGTCTCTCTAGAATCCTTTGCCAGACACCTGGACACAATAAGAAGGTTAGAAAAAACAGACACATTACACCACTCTAAAACCCTTTAAAAACATTCCACATACACTGCACACTACCACTTAAAAGATATTACCAAAATTACATTTATAATTCTTGTTTCTGCAGGCCGCAGCCCTAGTGATCTGCAAATTAGTTAATAACTTCAAAGTGCAGTGTGCTATCAAAAGTGCTATGTGCATGTTCCAGCGTTTCAGGTAAGGTGTGTCTACTGATCTGGTAAAGAACCGAGTCTTCTTTACAGGCTCATTAAACTGAAAGATGTCAAAATTAAGCTGAAATTAGACGGTTATGGGTAATGATGCTATGTGCTAAGCTAACAGTGCAACACAGATGCTTGAAAGCAGCATAAAAAGGTCCGTTAACCTCTTGAACAATGCATCTGTGATAGTGTCTGTCTGAGCTGCCCCTTTGAGCTGCACCACACACGCAGCGAAGCAGCACGCTAATTTGAAATGGATTTTTTGAGGAAGAACAGAAAAGGGATTCAGTCAGAAATTCTTTATTAATCCCAAAAGGAAATGAAAAGTTCCTATAACCCCTATTATCCAGAGCTGTGATGTGCCTCAGAGCCATCAGAGCTACAGAGACTGCTTGATGTTTGTAGATATTCTGTTCTTCCTGTTAATAAACTAGTGAAATATCAGTAGTTGGGAGGAATTTCACTGGAGTTTTTGTGCCTGTTTTTTTTTTTTTTTGCTTTGATCAAATCTTTTATTGAACAAAAGAAGACTGATGCTTAGAGGAAGGCAGAGGAATGACTCCTCCAGATGTTTCCTTGTTAACATGCATCTATCTTTTAACCAGAATTTCTGCCATGAACCGAGCTCTCAGGTTCTGGAGGCAAGTTCTGCTGTAAAGTCTGAATGAAACCTTAGATTCAGGGACCTGAGCTCCTAGATTCACCAGAGCTGATGCTGATGTGTCCTCATCACAAAGACCTGAAGTTTAAAGGTGACCTTTGACCTCTAACGTTTATACTCTATGTTGTTTCCTCTCCTGCAGCTCAGGTCAACATCACAACTAAAGCCGGACAGAACCTCATCCTGCCATGTAGAGATTCTGACAAAGGGACCATAGTACTTTTAGAGTGGACCAGAACTGATCTGGGCTCAGGCCCTGTTCTTCGGTTCAGAGATGAGAAGATTGACAAAGTGCATCCATCTTTTGGGAACCGGTTGGATCTGCAGGACAAACAGATGAAGGATGGAGATGTGTCTTTGGTTCTGAAGAACGCAACGACTAAAGATACTGGAACATATGAGTGTCTAACCGTTCAGAGAGGAAGAAACCCTGAGGAGAAATCCCTCAACATCATCGACCTGCATGTAGCTCCTCCTCCTCCTCCAGGTGAGTCCATTTGTCTCTGGATCAGAACCTCCAGCAGCGTCCTGGTTCTGGATGAGAGAAACATCTCAGATCAGATTCAGTGCAGCAGATAATGTGGGACAGTAGTGTGAACATCACCTACCTGGGAGATCATACTAGAGGTTAAATGTCATAGTATGACCATATTTCAATGATTGTGACCTTTGACACATACATATATATATATACAGGGGTGCACATAACATTTTGGATGAGTTACTCAGGTAGCGTGGGCTTATTAAGCTCAGTCTTCCTCACTGTCCTCTGCTTCAGACTCCTGCGTGGTAAATGATGAAGATGCTGCAGATGTACTTCCCTGTCCTTGGTTCAGCCTCCGATTAGCTGTCTCCATCCACAGGTCTACAGCTGGCTTTGGGTCAAATGTCTCTGTGGTCTGCTTTGACAGGTGTATGTGCATCAAGGCTGAGAGACGAGCATGTGACAGACGAGATCTGTACTTGGTTTTTATTATGTTGAGATGTGAGGATCCCCTCTCACAAGCTGCACTGCTTAAAGGCAGTGTAAGAGACAGCTTGACCACCTTGTTGATGTTGGAGTAAGTAACTGGGTCACTTGTTTTTACTATTTGGACCAAGTCATACATGGATGAGGCTCCCAGGCGTTTTCCTGCCTGCTTTAAGCGCATCCATTCTGTCACAGTGGTGTCTTTATCAAGCTGCAAGGCGGCCCCATATTTCTTGAGAATGCTGCAAACTGTTGTGTTTCCAAAACTGTGGAGGTCTTTCATTTCTTCCGGCCATGTTGAAGGATCAGATACTAAGATATGATCACATGACTTGAGGGAGTCATATCTGATTTCAAACTCTTCAATTAACCCCCTTAGTATGTGTGTCTTGTCTCTGTTAGCATCCGCATTAGAAGCAGTGTGTGCCTGTAGTGGCCTTCACCATCAAGTAGTAGTGTGAACTGTCCAATGGCTACCATGAGTTCATCCTTACATTCTCCAGTGGTCAGCTTTTCCTTCTGAAAGTTCATGGATGTGGTCTTCAAAATGTTTCCAATGTCAAGCATGTTTGACAGAGAGCACTGAAAACACTGTGCAGATTTGCTGCAAGTCGCTGTCATCACTCGTAGCCAGTTGGATTTTAATAGCTGGCAGTAGTCATGATATTTTTAACAGTGTTTCATGTCTCCATGCAGACCATCTGATATTATGAAACTTACCCAGTTGCACAAAGGAGATCCCATTTTCTTCACACAGCTTCTTCAGTGCAGCATTTTTTGCACCCCCTTTTTGTGAGTAAAACAGCAGCAGCTTGACCACAGTGCGATTAAATGTCTCACAGTAAGAAACGGTGCGATCGGCCGATTTTACACAATTCTCCAGTGTGTGCACAGTGCACAAAATGTGCACAAGGGAGTCTCCAACTGCAACAAGTTTGGCACAACGCCACTGTACATACCGACGTTGACAGCAGCCCCGTCTGTGCACACCGTGACCAACTTTGTTGTCCAGTTATCCAAGGCTGTGTCCTGGAAAAGTCTTACAAGTCC
The DNA here is from genome assembly GCA_037039145.1 of Fundulus diaphanus. NCBI lineage: Eukaryota > Metazoa > Chordata > Actinopteri > Cyprinodontiformes > Fundulidae > Fundulus > Fundulus diaphanus. Next base: position 53,282,308 of record CM073131.1, read on the forward strand.
GTCTGTTATAGCCTGCGCGGTTCGGTCAGCACCCAGTTCAATCAGTCCGAGAAAGTCGGAGGTAAACTCTCCGTCGCTGGACACAGACACAATATAAACGATTTCCTGCTCAGTTTTTGTCAGCCCCCAAAATTCAGTAGACTGCAGCTTGGCTCTTAAATCCCCGCTGATGGTGTGAGTGATGCTCTGCATGATCCGTGTGCCGCCTTCACGTCAATGATATGCACATCCGACATTTACCCCTAGCCGCTTCCGTAAGAGAATGTCCTCGGAATAAGAAGACATGGGACGTGCGTGTTTAGCTTTATGGAAGGCGAGGAGAAACATATTATGGAGAGCTTGCCGCTGTTCTTCATTCAGTTTTTCTCGCCATCTGGCAAGTGGGCGACTGGACATTTCTTCTCGGTTAGCTTGTTTATTAGCAATGGTTTGCACCACATTCATGTGCTCCTTGCTCTTTTCATGTTTGTCAAATAAAGGATGGTTGAAATACTGTGAGCCTTTATAGAACGCACCTGTTTTGTCTGCTAGATTTGGATGCGAGCGGCAAATCTTGCACCACATTTCAGTGCGCTCCTCGTTGGCTTCAAGCCACGGCACGTCTTGGAGCCACTTTTCTGAAAAAAGTCTTTTCTTCGGCTCCGGTCCAGTTTGCCGTTTCTTTGTAGGTGGCTGAACGCTAAAGAAGCTGCTTAATGTTTGTTGTTTTTTGGACATCTTCGACAGTAGTTCAAAACAGGTGTTGATAAGCTGACGGTCAAGTAGTACGCAAGTGCGCGTAGTAATACAATTGACGTTACGTTTTCCTGATTTGTGACGCGCATGCATACCTGCACAATACATACAGGGATGCGTATGTGCACCCCTGTATGTATGTATCAATCAATCAATCAATCAAATTTTATTGTCAATTACAATTTGCATTGCAATCGAAAAATCAGTTCCAGTACAACCGTCCGTCACATACACTTAAACAAACAAACATTTGGGGGGAACGATTGACTGAGGCCTTGCGTTGCCAAGGAACGCAGCCAGTCGGCCGCTGCTATTTCAGCGCAGCCGTCAAGGCCCCATTCCTCCAAACAGCCCCAAACCCCGCCTACACGGAGTTCACGAGGTGCTGCCCTTGAAACTGTCGAAGGAAGAACAACAACATGGGGGAAAGAGGGGGAAAAAAAAAAAGAGACAGATGTTTGCCTATTTATGCTCTCACCAATAAAGAGACAAACAACCGACACAAAAAAACCCTCATAGCACGAAAAGCACAAATAACACAATGCAACATGTATGCAGAAGGTAAACATTTGAGACCTGTCGCGTGTACGTAATTCATCAGTTTTATGAGTATCAGTTATGCGTGTGTGTTTGGGCGAAAGTGTTATATCTCCGTGAACACTCTCCAGAGGCCATTGTCCTTGATGTTATCAGCCGGCCCACAGTCCAGAGAAGCATCCACAGGTGTCAGCGGGGGAGGGGGGTAGCCGGGGGCTTTTCTGAGCACTCCGCCATAACAATCCAGGAGTTGAGATAGGGAGGGAATCCAAATATGTTATTTGTTATGAGACAAGCTGTACTGCCTTTGCTGTCAGCTTTTAAGTCTTTTGCTGGCTCCACATAAATCCAATTTTCCAAATTATTGGGCTTTTATGTATATATATATATATATATATATATATATATATATATATATATATATATATATATATATATATATATACATATATATATACATATATATATATATATATATATATATATATATATATATATATACAGGACTGTCTCAGAAAACTAGAATATTGTGATAAAGTTCTTTATTTTCTGTAATGCAATTAAAAAACATGAAATGTCATACATTCTGGATTCATTACAAATCAACTGAAATATCGCAAGCCTTTTATTGTTTTAATATCGCTGATTATGGCGTACAGCTGAAGAAAACTCAAAAATCCTATCTCAAAATATTAGAATATTTCCTCAGACCAAGTAAAAAAAGTAATTATAACAGCAAAACAAAATCAAACATTTGAAAATGTCCATTAATGCACTGAGTACTTGGTTGGGAATCCTTTTGCACAGATTACTGCATCAATGCGGCGTGGCATGGAGGCGATCAGCCTGTGGCATTGCTGAGCTGTTATTGATGCCCAGGATGCTTCAATGGCGGCCTTTAGCTCATTTGCATTGTTGGGTCTGGTGTCTTTCAGCTTCTTCTTCACAATACCCCACAAATTCTCTATGCGGTTCAGGTCAGGGGAATTGGCAGGCCAATCAAGGACAGTAATGCCATGGTCAGTACACCAGTTACTGGTGGTTTTGGCACTGTGGGCAGGTGCCAGATCATCATCTCCATAGAGCTTTTCAGCAGATGGAAGCATGTACAGGACTGTCTCAGAAAATTAGAATATCGTGAAAAAGTACGCTGGACAGTTGCAGAGTGGTCCAAAGTTCTCTTTTCAGACGAAAGCAAGTCATTTGGTAGTCAAGGCGCCAGAGTCTGGAGAAAGGCTGGAGAGGCACAAAATCCAAGTTGCTTGAAATCCAGTGTGAAGTTCCCACAGTCAACGATGGTTTGGGGAGCCATGTCAGCTGCTGGTGTTGGTCCACTGGGTTTCATCAAGTCCAGAGTAAATCCAGCTGTGTACCAAGAGATTTTAGAGCACTACATGCTTCCATCTGCTGAAAAGCTCTATGGAGATGATGATTTCATTTTCCAGCATGATCTGGCACCTGCCCACAGTGCCAAAACCACCAGTAACTGGTGTACTGACCATGGCATTACTGTCCTTGATTGGCCTGCCAATTCCCCTGACCTGAACCCCATAGAGAATTTGTGGGGTATTGTGAAGAAGAAGCTGAAAGACACCAGACCCAACAATGCAAATGAGCTAAAGGCCGCTATTGAAGCATCCTATATATATATATATATATATATATATATATATATATATATATATACACACAGTTCTTCTTTCTCTGCTAATGTTCCTTCTGCAACCAGAGGAACTGGTAGCAGGGGAGAAAATCAGCTTTGATGCCAAGCATCTCAGTTTCACCTGATTATGGGAAATATTCTGGATCTGATCCTTTCTTCATTTGTCTCCACAGAACCATTTCCATCCTGGGCCACAGCCCTCCTGGTTCTCCTGGTTCTGGTTCTGATTGTTGCAGGTCTTTTTTATCATTTTCGGCACTGTTTCATGTCAGGTGAGTCTCTAAAACTCCATTACCCATAATGCTGATGGTCACTGCCTGGTCTCCTGTCGTTGCCACAACCTTCTCCATGAGGATCCTGAGCAGGACTCTAGAAGCTCCTCTGAGGAACCTTCTGGTGGATTGTGGGTCAGATCTCAGCAGCTTCATGTCTCTTTGTCTGGTTGAGGACAAGCAGAGGCAGAAACTGCTGAGTCAGTGACTGAGGAGGAAGCAGAGCTGCTTGGTCTGCTGTCAGTCAGCAGCTGGTTCCCAGTTCACCAGAAGCTCAGTGTGGAGATGGACAGAGATCTCTGAGTTGATGCTTCCATCATGGTCCATGAACACAGGACCTCAGAGGTTCTCAGCTCTCTGCTCATCATCTGCTCCACACTCTTTGATCCAGCAACACTTCTCACTCATCCATCCATCTGATGGGTTCCTCAGTAGGTTCTGACTCCTTCTCTGGTAGCTGCTCCACATGTCCTGAAGAAGAAAACACGTCTCCATCAGAAACTGGTTTAAACTGGTTTCTGTCAGACAGGAGACAGACGTCAGGTGAGCTCAGGTCACCTGGTTGGTCCACGTCCTCCAACAACCTGCTGGACCTTCTTCAGTCTGAACACTGAGAGTCCTCCACCAGCAGGAGACCCAGAGACAAGGAGGAGACAGTCATGTGACCACCAGAGCTGCTGCTGCTGTCTGTCCAACTCATCTGGTCCTTTGTTGTCCTCTAGAATACAACGTGGTGGTGGATTCAGGAGAGGAGTCTGTCCTGCTGCCCTGCAGAACCAGACCACTCCTGCCTGGGGATGCTAGAGTGGAGTGGAGAGACAGAGGAGGAAGGAAGGTCCATGTGTATGAGAACGGCTTTGATCAGTGTGGAGAACAGGACCAGTTCTACAGAAACAGAACCAAGATGAAGAGAAACCTGCTGAGAACTGGAGACCTCAGTCTGACTCTGGAACACCCCACAGATGGAGACACTAACATCTACACCTGCCTCGTCTCCAGAGGGAAGGGAAACATCCTGATGAAGAGACAAGTTCAGCTTGGGATCAAAGGTCAGTGGTTTAACTCTCTGGGTCAAAGGTCAGGGGTCTAAATCTGCTGTTGTATTTCTCCAATCAGCTGATCAGGTGTGATCAATACTGATCAGAGGCTCCTTAGAAGCTGAAAGTGAAATGTATGAGTTTCAGCTTCAGAGTCCCAGTAAATGTGATGTCATGACTCAGCATTTTTCCTGCTTTCATTGAACATAACAACACATTAGAATGAGTGAAGATGAGGAACCAGTGCAGGAGGCAGAGGTCCGGTCCAGACAGGGTCCAGTTTCCAGCTCCAAGTTTTCAGCACTTCTCCTGACAAACACTCTGATCAATGGAAGCATTGCTGGGATTGAAGGAGCAGCTTTGACACGGTACCGGCTCCACTGCTGGAGGAGCAGGGTGGAGAGTAGAACCGACAGACGGATCAGAGAAGAAACATCAGCATTTAAGTTCCTGCAGAATGGAACCAGAACCACTGTTTTCACATCTGACAGGAGCAATTGTCCTGAAACCAGAAGAACCAGAACATCAAATCAATGTTTGCAGCATTTCTCACTAAATTCACATGATGGCAGAAGAAATGAGGCCCAGGCTCTGGTAGGTTCTGTGTAAGGGACCGAGCAATGAAGACATAGAAGTCACTGGATGACAAAGTTCTAAATATGAGTAATGGGACAATGAAAAAGGTATTACCTGACCAAACCAAGTACCTACAACTTAACTCCAAACTGACCCGACACCAAGAAAGGTTACTAATAAGGATTTGTCAAAACCATTTAAACACCATAGGGCAGAGGCGTGCAAACCTTACAGTCTAAAGAGCCATTTTGCCTACATATCACTAGAATTAAACACATCAAATGTTGCCTGGCCTTTAGAAAAAAGACAAGTTATAATTTGTGATAAAGATCTACTGTAGGAAATCTGTTGTCATCGTTAAAGAAACGCCCTTTTAAGTCTATTTTGAGGTTTAAAAAAGAGGATGGACTGGATGTTGATATTTGTGGATAGTAATGTAAAAAAAAATCATAGTTTCCAACATAATGGAAAAAATATTGATTTAAAATTAAATATCACTGCCACTTTTAGTATAATTCTTTTGTGAAAATTAAAATCAATTAGTCCAAGAAATTTGCTAAAACCTGCATTTATCATTCTTACATTAAAATATTATAATAAAAATATAATTTGTAGCCAAAGTTAAGAGCTACTGTGGAAGATCCAGAGCCACAGGTTGCAGACCCCTGCCATAGGGGAAATGAAACTAAACTTAAATACTAAGTGTCAGGATCCCCAGGAGTTTATTTTATTTATTGATTTATTTCAGATAAAGATTTTTTTTACATTTTTGACAAATAGCCAACAAAATATTTTACAGATGCCCAAAAGAAGTAGGAAAAAGCAAAAGCTTATTTGCGCCTGGGTCCTTTCCATATTAAAAATGGGTAACATGCAATATACGGTATACATACACACACAGTACCCAATGAACAGTCCTTCCAAACGTTCATGTTACAGGAGATATAATTAAACTGAATTAAGTGGAAAAACAAACACAAATCATTCATGAGGACATCAATTCTTAAAGCCCAACTTCCTCCTTGTACATTGTGAAGGCAATTTGTTTGTTTGTTCTGATTTTTAAACTGTGCCATCCTTAGGCGCCACACCCAATCTTTTCCACAATCTCCACAAACAGAGACAAACGTTTTAATGTTGTATGTGACCGCTGATGTTTAAAGTTAATCTCCCCCCTCAAGTTCTTGTCTCCAACTTTGTTCTGAAAAAAAAATCTGAATATTTCTAGGAAGTAAATTGTTTATGATTTGTGGATTCTGAAAATTCATAAATTTCAACGGTTGTGATTTAAATAATGAATTTGTATGAACCAGAATTACAATTATTCTTATGGCTCTTTTCTGAAGCGGTTGTATTGTATCTGACTTCTAATGCGCCTAGGAGGATGGGCCTCCATGTCCTTAAAAACAGCTCGCCTTGTCTCTGCTTTGCTAGAGCACAACCTGACAGGAAGGACCAAAAGATCTCACTAAACCCAAATTAACTCGCTGGCTGACAAGTCAATGGTTGGTCCCTGCTAAGGTAGCATGGCTTCAAAGTCCTTCACCTTGGCCACGCCCCTCTTCCAGACAGGTAGCAGCCATGTCCCCAAACCATGGGACATGGCTGCTACCTGGAACTCTGGTTCTGGTGTCCAGATGGACGGGTCCAGTTCTTACTGCCACTCTGAGGGAACCAGGAGATCAATGATGACGTTGGATCAACATGTTGGACCTTCATCTACTCAAAGAAAAGGTCCTCAGAACTGCTGCTGCTGTCTGTTCAACTCATCTCGTTCTTTCTGGTCCTCTCAGTCCAACAGGTGGTGGAGGTGGATTCAGGGGAGGAGTCTGTCCTGCTGCCCTGCAGAACCACAGCTACCCTGAATGGAGGTGCTAGAGTGGAGTGGAGGGACAGGAGAAACAGGAGGGCCCATGTGTATGCGAACGGTTCTGATCATCCTGAAGAACTGGATAAGAGATACAGAAACAGAACCAAGATGAACAAACACCCGCTGAGAACTGGAGACCTCAGTCTGACTCTGGAACACCTGACAGATAGAGACACTAACATCTACACCTGCAGCGTCTCCAGAGGGGAGGGAAACATCCTGATGAAGAAACAAATAGATCTCCAGGTCAAAGGTCAGTGATTTAAATCTATGGGTCAAAGGTCAGTGATTTAAATCTTTGGCTCAAAGGTCAGTGGTTTAAATCTGGGTCAAAGTTTAGTGGGTTAAATGTGATGTCGTATTTCTCCAATCAGCTGATCAGTTGTGTTTGTGCTTTCATAGATGTAGTAATATTAATGCAGCCTTGGTGTGGGAACAACCTCAGCAGGAGGTGACAGGTGGAGATGAGGTCACTGAGGCAGGTAAGGGTCATACACAGGAAGGCAGATGCAGGCTGACAGATCTGATGGGTTATTAATGATAATGGTCAGGGAACAGAAAGCCAATGAGATGTCCAACATGTGTACAGTTGTGGTCAAAAGTGTACATACACTTAAAAAAATCATAATGTTATGGCTGTCATGAGTTTTCAATAAGTTCTACAACTCTTATTTTTCTGTGATAGAGTGATCGGAACACATACATTTTTGTCACAAAAAACAGTCATAAAGTTTGGTTCTTTCATAAATTTATTATGGGTCTGCTGAAAATGTCACCAAATCTGCTGGGTCAAAAATATACATACAGCAACAAAATTTGTCAACTTTGGTGATGTAGCGAGTTGTGTCAATCAAATTAGCTTCATGTCATGGCCTCTTCACTTCTTCTAAGTGATTCTGATTGACTACAGCTGTTGACTTCTCATGAGCCCATTTAAATAGGGCTCATTTGACCCAGTGATTAGACTCAGCTACAAAAGCTACAATGGGAAAGTCAAAGGAACTCAGTGTGGATCTGAAAAAGCGAATTATTGACTTGAACAAGTCAGGGAAGTCACTTGGAGCCATTTCAAAGCAGCTACAGGTCCCAAGAGCAACTGTGCAGCCAATTATACGCAAGTATAAAGTGCATGGAACAGTTGTGTCACTGCCACGATCAGGAAGAAAACGCAAGCTATCACATGCTGCCGAGAGGAGATTGGTCAGGATGGTCAAGAGTCAACCAAGAATCACCAAGAAGCAGGTCTGCAAGGATTTGGAAGCTGATGGAACACAGGTGTCAGTCTCCACAGTCAAGCGTGTTTTACATCGGCATGGACTGAGAGGCTGCCGTGCAAGAAAGAAGCCCTTGCTCCAGAAAAGGCACCTTATGACTCGGCTGAAGTTTGCTGCTGATCACATGGACAAAGATAAAACCTTCTGGAGGAAAGTTCTCTGGTCAGACGAAACAAAAATTGAGCTGTTTGGCCACAACACCCAGCAATATGTTTGGAGGAGAAAAGGTGAGGCCTTTAATCCCAGGAACACCATGCCTACTGTCAAGCATGGTGGTGGTAGTATTATGCTCTGGGGATGTTTTGCTGCCAGTGGAACTGGTTCTTTGCAGAAAGTAAATGGGATAATGAAGAAGGAGGATTACCTCCAAATTCTGCAGGAAAACTTAAAACCATCAGCCCGAAGGTTGGGTCTTGGGCGCAGTTGGGTGTTCCAACAAGACAATGACCCAAAACACACATCAAAAGTGGTAAAGGAATGGCTAAACCAGGCTAGAATTAAGGTTTTAGAATGGCCTTCCCAAAGTCCTGACTTAAACCCCATTGAGAACATGTGGACAGTGCTAAAGAAACAGGTTCATGCAAGAAAACCATCACATTTAGCTGAACTGCACCAATTCTGTCAAGAAGAGTGGTCAAACATTCGACCTGAAGCTTGCCAGGACCTTGTGGATGGCTACCAAAAGCGCCTAGTTGCCGTGAAAATGGCCAAGGGACATGTAACCAAATACTAATGTTGCTGTATGTATATTTTTGACCCAGCAGATTTGGTGACATTTTCAGCAGACCCATAATAAATTTATGAAAGAACCAAACTTTATGACTGTTTTTTGTGACAAACATGTATGTGTTCCGATCACTCTATCACAGAAAAATAAGAGTTGTAGAACTTATTGAAGACTCAAGACAGCCATAACATTATGATTTTTTACAAGTGTATGTACACTTTTGACCACAACTGTAAGGTGAGAAAAGGACATACAGAAAACAAGAACTTGGTACTAAACTTGGCAGGGCAGGACATAAACGCTGGACACCCTGTCACACAGTGGCTTTCAGTAACCTGGTACTGGCTGGTTGGAGAAACTCTGCATATAAAGGCAGGAGAGGAAGACTGATTAGGCTGCAGCAGAGGAACTCAGATGCAGTCAATGATCCTGATTACATGTCATAGACTGTTCAGAGACAATCCCACCGTCAGCCGGACCAGGACATGACAGAGAACTCCTAAAGGGCAGATACTAAATGCCAGAAGAGTCCAGAAAAAACAAACGACTGGTGGATAAAACGTCCTCAGTGTGGACAGGAGGCCCAGCAGAAAGCTTCAGACTGACCCAACCAGAAGTCAGTTCAATCAATCCAAGTGAGGCAGGTGGAGGGAGCCTGAAGGAGGCAGGGGTCATAAAACAGAACAAACAGATTTCAGGTGGCTGACCTGGAGGTCATCTCGAGGACTTTGTGTTTGACCGGAAGCTTCATGACGAAAGAAAAGCTCTGATATGTCCTCAGTGTGGGTTCTGGTTGTGGAGCAGCTTCAGAACCAGAACCCAACAGGTTCTTTATGAATTCTGGTTCTACAGCAGCAGCAGCAGAAACCAGAGCAGCAGCAGGATCCTCTGGTGTTCCTCAGACCTTCTGATCAGCTCTGATCCATCGTCAGTGTGGAACCACCAAGTGATCCTTTAGCAGAGTGGGAGTGGGAAGTGATGATCTGGGTGGAGCTGACAGAGATGTAGAGATGTTCTGAGTGGAACCTGCTGCTGCTGCTGCAGGAACCAGGAGGCTGGGAGGTGATGAAGGTGTGTGTCAGTGTGTTCATGGAGAACATGTGAGAGATGCTGAGTGGAGCCACCAGAGAGGACTGTTGTCCTGGAACAAAGACATGCTGGATGGAACTCTGCTTCTCTTCAAGGTTCCACTTTAGATCCACAGATGAAATGTGAGAAAGAAGAGCAGCAGCTGCACACTGCTGGTCAGCAGCAGCTGGACTAAAGATCCCAGCAGCATCAAGACTCTGATCCTCTGCAGCACCTTTCTGTTACCTTCTGCTCTCACCTGCTGCTGGCCTTCAGCTTTACCCACAATCCTTCAGTGATGAAGACCTGCTGCTGGCCTTCAGCTTTACCCACAATCCTTCAGTGATGAAGACCTGCTGATGGCCTTCAGCTTTACCCACAATCCTTCAGTGATGAAGACCTACTGATGGCCTTCAGCTTTACCCACAATCCTTCAGTGATGAAGACCTGCTGCTGGCCTTAAGCTTTACCCACAATCCTTCAGTGATGAATACCTGCTGCTGGCCTTAAGCTTTACCCACAATCCTTCAGTGATAAAGACCTGCTGCTGGCCTTCAGCTTTACCCACAATCCTTCAGTGATGAAGACCTGCTGCTGGCCTTCAGCTTTACCCACAATCCTTCAGTGATGAAGACCTGCTGCTGCTGGCCTTCAGTTTTACCCACAATCCTTCAGTGATGAAGACCTGCTGCTGGCCTTCAGTTTTACCCACAATCCTTCAGTGATGAAGACCTGCTGCTGGCCTTCAGTTTTACCCACAATCCTTCAGTGATGAAGACCTGCTGCTGGCCTTCAGCTTTACCCACAATCCTTCAGTGATGAAGACCTGCTGCTGGCCTTCAGCTTTACCCACAATCCTTCAGTGATGAAGACCTGCTGCTGCTGCCTCTACGGCTCCTCTTCCTCTCTGTTGTTCTCTACGGCTCCTCTTCCTCTCTGTTGTTCTCTACGGCTCCTCTTCCTCTCTGTTGTTCTCTACGACTCCTCTTCCTCTCTGTTGTTCTCTACGGCTCCTCTTCCTCTGTTCAATTAAATTTTATTTATATAGCGCCAATTCATGAAACATGTCATCTCAAGGCACTTTACAAAGTCAGAATCAATCATATTATACAGATTGGTCAAACATTTCCTATATAAGGGAACCAGTTGATTGCTTCAAAGTCCCGACAAGCAGCATTCACTGCTGGAGAAGCGTAGAGCTACAGGGAGAGTCGTCTGCATTGTACATGGCTTTGCTGCAATCCCTCATACTGAGCAAGCATGAAGCGACAGTGGAAAGAAAAACCACCCATTAGCGGGAAGGAAAACCTCCGGCAGAACCGGGCTCAGTATGAACGGTCATCTGCCTCGACCGACTGGGGTTACAGAAGACAGAGCAGAGACACAACAAGAGAGACAAAAAAGCACAGAAGCACACATTGATCTAGTAATCTGTTCTACATTAGATGGTAATAGCGGGTGAGCCGTCTTCACTGGATGATGTCACAGTTAACAGAACGCCAGACCAGGTGTACCTACTATGAAGATAAAAGACAGAGAACAGAAAGTTAAAGCAGAAATGACAACACGTAATGCATAATTGAAGAACAGTAGAACTCTTTAGAGTGAGAGAAATAGACCCTGATGTCCTCCAGCAGCCTAAGCCTATAGCAGCATAACTATAAAGGTAGCTCAGGGTTACATGAGCCACTCTAACTATAAGCTTTGTCAAAAAGGAAAGTTTTAAGATTAGTCTTAAAAGTAGACAGGGTGTCTGCTTCACGGACCAAAACTGGGAGTTGGTTCCACAGGAGAGGAGCCTGATAGCTAAAGGATCTGCCTCCCATTCTACTTTTAGAGACTCTAGGAACCACCAGCAGACCTGCAGTCTGAGAGCGAAGTGCTCTGTTAGGAACATACGGAGTAATCAGAGCTCTGATATATGATGGAGCTTGATTATTAAGGGCTTTATACGTTAGAAGAAGAATTTTAAATTCTATTCTTGATTTAACAGGAAGCCAATGAAGGGAAGCTAAAATTGGAGAAATATGATCCCTCTTGTTGATTTTCATCAGAACTCTTGCCGCAGCATTTTGGATCAGCTGAAGGCTTTGAACTGCATTTTGTGGACTTCCTGATAGTAAAGAATTACAATAGTCCAGCCTTGAAGTAACAAATGCATGGACTAGTTTTTCAGCATCACTCCTGGACAGAATGTTTCTAATTTTGGCGATATGGGATTTAAATGACATGTCTTTGTCAAAAATAACACCAAGGTTTTTTACTTTATTACCAGAGGCCAGGTTAATGCCACCCAGATTAAGTGATTGATTAAGAACTTTATTTTGAGGACTCTGGTCCAAAGATTATAACTTCTGTCTTGTCAGAATTTAAGTGCAGGAAAATTAAAGTCATCCAGCTTTTGATGTCATCAAGACATGACTGCAGTCGAAGTAATTGATTGGATTCATCAGGATGTATGGATAAATATAGCTGAGTGTCATCAGCATAACAGTGGAAATTAATCCCATGCTGTCTGATAATTTTGCCAATCAGAAGCATATATATAGTAAAGAGAATTGGTCCAAGGACTGAACCCTGTGGTACTCCACAGGTGACCCTAGAGTTTGAGGAAGATTTATTATTAACATGAACAAACTGGAATCTGTCCGACAGATAAGATTTAAACCAGCCTAATGCTTTCCCCTTAATCCCTACAGTATGCTCAAGTCTTTGTAGGAGAATATTGTGATCAACTTTATCAAATGCAGCACTGAGATCTAACAGGACAAGTACAGACACAAGTCCATTATCTGAGGCCATGAGAATATCATTAGTGACCTTCACCAGAGCCGTTTCAGTGCTATGATGAGCTCTGAAGCCTGACTGAAACTCCTCAAGTAGGTCATTACTTTGTAAATGTTCACATAGTTGATTAGCAACTACTTTCTCAAGAATTTTAGATAAGAAAAGAAGATTAGATATTGGTCGGTAATTTACTAACTCATCTTGATCAAGAGATGGTTTCTTAAGTAAAGGTTATTATTAACCTTTACTTCCTCTCTGTTGTTCTCTGCAGCTCCTCTTCCTCTCTGTTGTTCTCTACAGCTCATCTTACTCTCTGTTGTTCTCTCAGGCCATCAGGTGGAGGTGGAGGAGGGGGCGGAGTCTGTCCTGCTGCCGTTCGCAACAACATCTGGGCTTCCAGGAGATGCTGGAGTGTTCTGGTGGGACAAAGACAGTTCGAGGGTCCATTTGTTTGAGAACGGTTCTGATCAGGATGAAGACCAGGACCATCTCTACAGAAACAGAACCAAGATGAATAAAGACGCGCTGACATCTGGAGACGTCAGTCTGACTATGATGTGTCCCACAGAGGAAGACAGTGGAGAGTACAGATGTAGAGTCAAAAGGAGAGGAGAACTGCTGAGAGGGATAAACATTCAGCTTAAAGTCAAAGGTTTGTCTCTCTGACTGTCTAAACATCTACTGTCTTTCTCTTTAACTGTTTACACCTGATCTTCAACAATTCTGTCCCCAGTGGAAAGACGTGAAACACAGATTTGGTCCGCCTCATTTAAACGAGTAAATTGTGTTAAATGCTGACGGTTTGGGAGCTGCTGTCAAATAAAGAGGGAGATCACATCCTTCACATCATCACTACAGACACTCTGACGTACTGAACTGTTTTAATAAATAGAGAATTTCTGCCAATTAATTTGTATTATTATTTAAAAACAAAGAAAAAAGGTTACTTTGTTAGCAGCAGTTCTGCAAAACAAAAGACTTTTATTTAAAGAGTTTAATAAGTGGTATATGGCTTGTACTTGTACAGTCCTCTAACTGGTCCAACGACCCCAAAGCTCTTTCCCTGCAGTCACACAGTCACACCCTGATGGTGGTTTGTTAGCAGACACAGCTGACCTGGAGCAGGAGTGAGGAGAAAATGTTGCAGCTGACTGATCAGATACATCACAGTGTGACTGTTCACTGGTCATAGCTGAGCAGAGCTTCTTCAGCTCTGTTGACTGAAACTTCCCTTCAGTTGTTTAAGGTAATAATGATAATAACTTAAAAACATAACTAGACTCACACAACCATCAGACCTGCACAGCCCCCCCCTCCTCCCCCTTTCCTCCTCTCAGTGGCTCCAGTCAGTCCAGCATGGTAAAATATTTTTTTCCTCAGGAAATTATTTTTACGTCCTTTACAGGCTGTTCTATAGAGATGGTTCATATTCTGGTTTATTTACATGCACGCCACAATGTTTAGGACCTGGGGTCCATTCTTCGTACGTTGCTTAAAACATCCAAGATCAAATGAGACATCCAAGATAATATCATCCGGCTAATCATGATCCGGCTAATTGGGTTCTTCCAACACACCTGTTGTTTATGATTAGTATGGCTGGATTGAGTTATCTGAGATAACTGCACGTTCATGCGTTTGTTTAAAAGGGGAAATGTATCGATAGTAGAAACAATGATCAGCAACGCTGCTATTGGCTGTTCAGCATGGCCAAAGAACGCCCACAGTTTTTCTCCCAAGCAGAACACGAGCTTTTAATGGAAGGTTATGCTGAATTTAAAGATCTCACTACCTGTCTGGAAGAGGGGCGTGGCCAAGGTGAAGGACTTTGAAGCCACGCTACCTTAGCAGGAACCAACCATTGACTTGTCAGCCAGGGAGTTAATTTGGGTTTAGTGAGATCTTTTGATGAATATAATGTATTATGAATAAGAATGTATTTTTGCATTTTGATAATCTCATATTTACTTTGTTCTTTTATGTCAGAGCCTCCACAGGACCCACTAGAACACGGGGACAAGTAAAAGTGAAATACAAGAATATTCTACATAATTGTAGCCTTTAATTATTATACTGTATTTTAAAAAGGCACTTGTTATGTCAAGAGATCCAATATCGGTGTCATTCCTTAGACACTGGAACTAAAGGACACATGCAAACTGGGAATTTTAACAAAAAAAATTATTTATCTATAAAAATTACATTTTTCCTTTTCCAAGTAATACACAGTTTACACGGTACAACTGTATTGCTCCGTGGCTAGATAATCCATCCATAGTTTATTTTCTAATACAATATACGGCTCGACAGTAAGCAAGCCTTTCAAAATAAAACTAAACTTCACAATAAAATGGCCTGAACAAATCTTCTTACTGAATAGGATAAAAATAAAAAGCAACCCATCATACAAATAAATTAAATATTTTCTATTTATGGCTCCAACACCACTTTTTCCTCTTTAAAAGCCACTGTTAAATGATGTGTTTGTCTGTTTATAACAGCCACCAAGAAAAATATCTCTACAATTACACTGTCGCGCTGCACTAAAGGATCCTGTCTATTGCGCAATACGCGATTAATTCAAAAACCTATGCAAATTATTCTTGCACCTTCCGCAACAGGTTGCTGTCCTAAAAATGGACATGGCTACGGCAGACTACCCTATCTCCTCCGCTTATAAAGCTGCGATCTAATCTTGTTTACATGAAATAAGCCTGCTCGCGCACATGTTGCTATGACAACAAGTCCAGGATGAGTTTCGAAGAACCAAACGATCCAAGATCATGCCAAATCGTCAACAATCAAATCCAGCTAACTGAGTTTGCGACGTACGAAGAACGGACCCCTGGCTTGGTATTTTGGCATGATACCACATACCTCTAGAGGAAAATGACAGGATAAGTAGAGATAATGCTGCAATCCAGTTGTAGTCAGAACTTGGAAATCCCGGCTTCAGATTGGAAAAATCGACTGTAATGGCAGCTATTCCTCAGAAAGTCGCAGAGTACTTTAAAGGCTGATTGTTGGATCCAATATGGCTGCCCCTCACAACAACAATAAGCCGTGATAAAGCAGGTTTATTTTACAACACACAGATGTAAGACTACATTTAAAATCAATGTACCGGCTGCAACTCCGAATCGAACACATTAAAAGTGCTGTTTTCACATGGAAAGTACCGCTTTAAAAGAAATGTATATGGGGTGCTACGAACAAAACCGCTTCCCTTGAAGTTCCCATATTGGAATCCTAACCTTTAGTTTTTTTTTTTTTGTTTGTTTTTATTTTGGAATCCTGACTTCTTCGACTGCATTAGCTGGAACGTGTTTTACTTGGTATAACCTCATTCCCAGCTACTGGTTTTGATTTTCTAAGTAAAAGCCGTGCAACATAAAGAACCGACAGGAAGGGGAGGAGGAGTTTCTAAAAAATACTACAGCGTTAAATATTTTGTGAGAGGAGAGGGAAGAACTGGAGTGGGTGGAGGGGGCATGGGTGGTGAAAGGAAGAGCAGATGGGGGCGTGGCTGGCATGTCATTTTCCCAGCATGCCATGGGGACTCACTGCATGTCTGTGTAATGAGCCCTAGGTATTAGGCTGGTTTGTAGTTATTCTTTATTTTGTATGGATCTTCAGTTCTCACCTTTTAAGTGTTGTGTGTTTAGTTTGTAGATTCTGTTTTGGATCTTGTTGTTACCTTTCTGTTTCCTCTCTGTCTGTCCTGTTAATGTCTTCTCTCTCCATCAGCTCAGCCTTCCTTGCTTTCTCCTGTGTTCATTATTACCTGGTTAACTCCACCTGGTCCTCATGTCTTTACTCCACCACCTCTCTAGTATTTAAACTGTATGTTTTCGTGTTCTTGATGCTGCTTTCTACTGGTTTCCACCGCTGGTTGTTTACCTGCCTGTACTCTGTGTTCTACCTTCACCATGTTCAGTGAAGGTAAGTTTTATTTTTCATTAATTATTACTCAGCTACGCTCTGCATTTGGTTCCTCCTTCATCACACATGACAGTCTGAGGAAGAGGCAGCAAGATCATACCAACTGGAATCTCTTTAGTCTGCTGTTTCTTCTGTTCTTTGACATTTTTCTGGTTATTCTGAACCACATTAGCAGCTAAAGGCATCCAGGCGTCCATCAGAAGTAAAATTAGACCCACAATCACTGACTGTGTCCTATAATGACTTCTCCTCTGTGCAAGTCACAATGTTATGCAGATAATTCTACCTTGTAGTTTACTAAAACCAAGTTAAAGGCTTTAGATTAACACAGGGAGAGTGTTGGCCTAGTGGTTAGAGCAGTGCGCTTGCACTCAGAGAAGGATGGAAGTACCCGGTTCGATCCCCAGCGCCTGCACTCTGGGTCCCTGAGCCAGACCCTTAACCCCAGATTGCTCCCCAGGCGCCGCACATGGCAGCCCACTGCTCCCCTAAGGGATGGGTTAAAAGCAGAGAACAATTTTCATTGTAATGTATGTTTCAATGACAATAAAGATGCTATTACTATTACTATTACTATTATTATCTGCACGTCTTTTCACTGTCTGCTAAATAGAAGATAAGAATGAAATTGTTTTATTTTCTCTCAATAGGGAAACTTGGGCATGACAGTCATTAAAAACTCAGTTACATACAGTTTACTGTAGTGAAAAAAACAAGCTAATCTAAAGCAGCAGAGAATGAGCTTAATCAGGAAGGGCAAAAGAAAAAAAAAAACAGAGCAAATATTCCACAGTTAATAATACCGAGGTAAAAAAGATGAAATTTTCAGGCTAAACAGCAGAAAAACACCAGACTACTCACAGAATAACATGACATAATACGCTATATGCATGATAGTGCAGCTGTACCTCAGCTTAGCTAAGGCGTGTTTAAGTTTACCTTAGTATCAGTGACAGTGATCAGATCAGAACCGTGCTCTATTACAGGGTTTCTGTTAGATGTAATTAATGGTGGCACACACACAAAATAAAAGCCACCACGCCTTCAGAAGGAAGCTTTTTTAAATATATAAATGTTAAAAACAATGTCAAGCATATGAGCTATCGATTGATTCTATACTATGTATAGCATATATTTGCACACTTATACTAACCTTAATCAGAGTCTGAAATGAATGTAAATATCATGAACCATTAAAATGTACTTTATTTTGAAAAACCAACACCGCCTGCTGCTTCTTCCTGTCTGACTCCAAAGCTGCTAGTGGCTACTAGTGGTGGGTATTGCCAAAGAAGTCACGATGCGATTCTATCACGATGCATCACGATACTTGAATTATCGTGATGCATTGTGATATTTTCACTGAACACTGTTAGAAAAAAATGCAGCCATTACCAGTGACTGACTGGCTGTGTATGATCTGGATAGTGTCTTCAATTGATACATAACTGAAAGCAACTGAATTCATACATAGCTGTATTTATTGAAACGACTTTTGGAGGTATTGCCATGAAAATAAATATTACTATTACTGGACTGGACACACTGACAAAAAGTGCTTAGGATTTATAAAACTTAAAATAACAGAATAGGGATAATCAGTGCCGTTTACATGGCCTCAGTGGTCCTTTAAACCAATGAAATCAAAACATTCAAACGTTTGAGCGTGTAGATGTTGGGGCTAGCTTGCAATCGAATGTTGTTTGTTTAATCAGTGCTTGGGGTGCTGGCGGCTCTTGTTTTTCTGGATGGTGCCTCTGCATGTGTGCCTTTAAGTTTGTTGTGTTCCCACAGTATTTCATTGCGACGTAACAGTGTTTGCAAATTGAGTGTCCTCCATGTTTTGTTTATGAATGACTCGTCGCTGTATCCCACGGCCAGAACTGCTTGTGACACAAGGCAGCGGGCGTCAACACATCCGCAGCGACATCTACTGGACTGGAACTTGTATTCCACTTGTTTTTGGCTGATGTTCGCCAACCATGCATGCAATTTTATTTATTTGTTTTTTAAATTAATAATCGATACTTGGCGTCAAGAATCTATGCATTAGATCGCGAATATTAGAATCGCGATGCATCGTCATGACGATTATTTTGCACACCCCTAGTGGCTACCGTGCTGCTGCTCTCAGGAGGGAAGGAAAACTGGAGAGTGTTGTCCATTCAGCGTCTTTGTTGCTATATTTAGACTTTTCAAACACCCTGTAGCGACTTTCTTTCAAAAAGCGAATAGCGACATTTTCATTTAATGGGAACTTTACATGAAAGCACCAATGAAGAGCTGCTGTGAGGTCGTTAATACTTCTTCAGCGTTTTCTCACCACAGCTGCTGCTGCCAGTCAGAGCAGAGACAGCAGAGAAGAGACCCTCAGCAAAATGAATCATGCTGGTGGTCCTGTCCTGGATTACAAAGTGGGAAATAAATACACTCATAAATGTGCAAGATGTGGAGCTTTTTGAGGCCAGGATACGTATTAGATAAATATAGTTTTTAAATAGTCTGTTTTGTCTCTGAAACTGTTGCATTAAAACATTTCCTGAATTTGATTAACAACCAGCTTCTATCACTTATTTGCCTCATTGTAGTGTGGAATTAGGCAATATATTAAAATTCACAAATTATAAATCATTTCATAAAAGTCATTAGTAGTTCTAAACACATTTAATCAGTTTTTCATCACTTTTTGTTTTTAAAAAATCCTAAAGGAAACCCTGTAGGATGTTCTCTACAGCTCCTCTTCCTCTCCATTGTTCTCTACAGCTCCTCTTCCTCTCCATTGTTCTCTACAGCTCCTCTTCCTCTCCGTTGTTCTCTACAGCTCCTCTTCCTCTCTGTTGTTCTCTACAGCTCCTCTTCCTCTCCGTTGTTCTCTACAGCTCCTCTTCCTCTCTGTTGTTCTCTACAGCTCCTCTTCCTCTGTTGTTCTCTACAGCTCCTCTTTCTCTCTGTTGTTCTCTACAGCTCCTCTTCCTCTGTGGTTCTCTACAGCTCCTCTTCCTCTCTGTTGTTCTCTACAGCTCCTCTTCCTCTGTTGTTCTCTACAGCTCCTCTTCCTCTGTGGTTCTCTACAGCTCCTCTTCCTCTGTTGTTCTCTACAGCTCCTCTTCCTCTGTGGTTCTCTACAGCTCCTCTTCCTCTCTGTTGTTCTCTACAGCTCCTCTTCCTCTGTTGTTCTCTACAGCTCCTCTTTCTCTCTGTTGTTCTCTACAGCTCCTCTTCCTCTGTGGTTCTCTACAGCTCCTCTTCCTCTCTGTTGTTCTCTACAGCTCCTCTTCCTCTGTTGTTCTCTACAGCTCCTCTTCCTCTGTGGTTCTCTACAGCTCCTCTTCCTCTGTTGTTCTCTACAGCTCCTCTTCCTCTCTGTTGTTCTCTACAGCTCATCTTCCTCTGTTGTTCTCTACAGCTCCTCTTCCTCTGTTGTTCTCTACAGCTCATCTTCCTCTCTGTTGTTCTCTCAGTCCTTCAGGTGGAGGTGGAGGAGGGGGCGGAGTCTGTTCTGCTGCCGTTCACAACAACACCTGGGCTGCCAGAAGGAGCTAGAGTGGTGTGGATGGACAAAGAAGACAGGAAGGTTCATGTGTATAAGAAGGGTGAGAACGGTTCTGATCATCCTGAAGAACAGGACCAATTCTACCGAAACAGAACCAAGATGATGAATGAAGACCCGCTGAAAACAAGAGACCTCAGTCTGACTCTGATGAGTCCCACAAAGGAAGACAGTATAGTCTACTTCTGTAGAGTCTGGATGGACAGCAGATTAATGAGAAGGAAAACAGTTTATCTCAGAGTCAAAGGTTTGTGGTTCTGTTTGTTCTTGTCTCCTTGTTTCTGTTTTTGTTCTTATTTGGGTTCTAATGGATGGTGTCCTTAGCAGAGAGAGTCAAGGACCAAAACCAACCAGAGGACACCAGGACCAGAACCAGCTCCACTGATCCGACTCCTCTGATGGCTGATCATTCAGTCTGATCTGTTCGTTCATCAATGATTTGTTCTTGATCTAATCGGACCTTGGTTCTCAGTGATGGTTCTGATGGATGAAGAACAGAGGACTCTTCATCAGCTGCTTCCTCTGGGTCCAGGCTGCAGACTCTATTGATCAAGATTAATGACTGAGAGCTTGAAGCTGGTTCTGGTAGCAGAATCTGACCCAAACTGAGAGGAAAACAGTCAGGAGGATGTTTCCAGTTAGAGACCAGAACCATCTGAGGTTCTGTGTGTCCTGATGTCATGTTGATCTGCTGCGCTGCTTTGGGATGCTGTAAAAACCCAGGACTCAGCCTTTCTGTTGAGTAAAGCTGAATGTTTCAGGGTTTCCAGCAGCTCTTCATGTTTTCTGGACCGTCTGACTCGTTCAGAGGGATCCAGTTGTTGCTTCTATTAAAACCCACTCAGGAAGTTTCCTTCCTCTGAATCTGCAGCTGATCTTTTTTAAGATCCAGTTGAAGCTGCTTCTTTTTTGACACTGAAGGAGTAGAGATGCATTTATCTCGTGTCCTTGCTAGTCTTTTCCTTTAAAGTCAATCTGATATGTGAGATACAAACGGCCCCTCATCATTAAACAAAACAAGAAAGAAACAGGAGCGAGTTAAAGTAGCAAAGACGCTGGAAAGAAAGGAGAACGAAATGAGTGGGGTACAGAAGATGTCTGCAGGATCAACCTGTGCGTAAAATACACCAGTTACATTTTTACTGCTGTGTTTTATCTGTGGGAACTCAGTCCTTTACATGAGGTCAGAGGTCAGTAATGGACCGAGCAGCAGGACTACAGGTCAGCAAACACTCTACACGGTTCCATCCCATCCCAGACATGGCAGATATTATCAGTGGGTTCAGGGTGTGTTCAGAGGACACAGAACATTAAATGTTACACTATATGTGTATAAATAATTACTCTGCTTAATCAATTAAAATGAATGTCAATAAAACTGGCTGACCAGGAAAAGGAAGACATTACAGGGGAGAGTCGGTGTTCAAAGGAGAAAATTTTAATAACTATAGGCTACAACCTGTTTTCTTATGTTTCTACTATGACTATTTTTTTACAAGCCCAAGAAAAATAGAAATAAATTGAGTAATTCCTTCACTGCATTTGTGTGTTTAGCTCTTTCCTTTTTATTCATTGAATTTGTTCTAACTGTGCGTTCTATAAAGTTCATTGTTGTTGTTATTATCAAATGACAAAGCTTATAACTAGAGTGGCTCATGTTACCCTGAGCTACCTCTATAGTTATGCTGCTATAGGCTTAGGCTGCTGGAGGACATCAGGGCCTATTTTTCTCACTCTACTGATTTCTACTGTTCTCCAGTCTACTGTTCTCCAGATTTGCATTGCATTACATTGAAATGACTGTTGTCATTTCAGCTTTTAACTTTTTGCTCTCTCTCTTTTATCTTCATAGTAGGTACACCTGGTCTGACGTTCTGTTATCTGTGACATCATCCAGAGAAGACAGATCACCCGCTATTACCATCTAATGTAGAACAGATTACTAGATCAATGTGTGCTTCTGTGCTTTTTGTCTCTCTTGTTGTGTCTCTGCTCTGTCTTCTGTAACTCTCAGTCGGTCGAGGCAGATGACCGTTCATACTGAGCCTGGTTCTGGTTCTGCTGGAGGTTTTCCTTCCCGTTAATGGGGAGTTTTTCTTTCCACTGTCGCTTCATGCTTGCTCAGTATGAGGGATTGCAGCAAAGCCATGTACAATGCTGACGACTCTCCCTGTGGCTCTACGGTCCCCCAGGAGTGAATGCTGCTTGTCGGGACTTTGATGCAATCAACTGGTTCCCTTATATAGGAACATTTTTGACCAATCTGCATAATATGATTGATTTGACTTTGTAAAGGGCCTTGAGATGACATGTTTCATGAATTGAATTTAATTATTAGTTGTAGCTGAGGCCAGTTTCAGTCGTGGAGTTGATGCAGAGGGACAGAATAATGCCAGCCATAGCAGGAACCTCCTAAAAGATGATACCAGGTAGAGGTGCAGGGCTGGGTTGTTAATAGGTGTTTGCATTAAATATTATTAAACTTTCAACGATTGCAGTCCAAACCAAGGCTTGTTGAAATCTTCTAGTTAATAGACTGAAAAGGTTGATTCATTTCAGGTCTAGCTTGTATTTAAAGGTATACTTTAATATTTTTGATATAGATGTGCATGGAGTGGATGGGTGGGGGTTCTCATGGTATGGCGTGGGGGGTTTCCTCCCTGTTAAAGGGGAGTTTTCCTCTCCACTGTCGCTTCATGCATGCTCAGTATGAGGGATTGCTCCAAAGCCATCAACAATGCAGACGACTGTCCACTGTGGCTCTACGCTCTTTCAGGAGGAGTGAATGCTGCTTGGAGAGACTTGATGCAACCTGCTGGGTTTCCTTAGAGAGGAAACTTTCTGACCAACCTGGAGGATCTGATGGAGTCTGACTTTGGAAAGAGACTTGAGATGACATGCATCATGAATCGGCGGCATAAATATAACATTTAATTAAATTGTTATGGCTGCACCTGCAATATTGAAGATTTTCTCTTCAGAGCAAAACCAAAAAAGGGCTTTAGGGCTATTTCAGTAAACAAATTAGCTTACCATAGTTACCATGCTTCAGTCAGAGTCATTTTACTATTGGCCCTTATTTAATCCAGGAAATATGTTTTTAGACCATATTTAAAGATATGATCTGGTTTCCTAAATAGTTTTATCTCCTGTTGTATGGCTGATATTTTCCATTATTTACTCACAGTGTAGAGACAGAGGTCATAATTAAATGTTCCACAGACACTGTACACCATTTCATGATGTCATTCCTGGAATGAACACTAGATGGAGATGTTTCCCAAAAAGTAAAATGTTTAGTCCACTAATGAACTCTCATTCTTGAACCCTTTCAAAAGCCTTTTAATTTCCTAGATTTTATGTTTATGTATGTATTTTAATTCATTAATAAATAATGTTAGTATGATAACTAATTCAATTATTGATTCTTTACTGTCTAGATGTATTAGCAATTGCCCAATTAGCAGTTGAAGAGTTAATTTCTTTTTCAGAATAAATTTACTTTTAGATTATATCCCTCTCTTCTCTTTCATTAAGTTTGCAATTTAGATGAACTGAGCATGAATCCTTTTGGAGAGACTAGTCACATCCATTGCTCTGGTGAGTTTTTGGCACATTCTTTGACACATTTTTTGAATCCTGTTTTCTGTGGACAGAACTTTGGACTAAATCAGCTGAAATAAATTTATAATATCGGATTTCTTGGATAATGACTTTTCGTGCATTTTTGCTCCTCACTTTCTTTTTGTGTTTAACACTTTTTCTCTTGGTCATTCTAATTAATAGTGAGGAAATGCTGTCTTTGACCATCTCAGTGACAAAAGCAAACACTTGTATTCGTAGAGGAAGAGGGCGGGACTCTTTGGACATTCGCAGCAAAAATGAAAACCTGTCACATAACTTAAGAACAATGAAGAAAACCTTAACGCTGTGTCTGCTATGTAAGTAACAAATGGTTTTGTTGGTGTTAAATATTGGATTGTTACATTATGTTATATTGATA
Organism: Fundulus diaphanus; assembly: GCA_037039145.1. Taxonomy (NCBI): domain Eukaryota; kingdom Metazoa; phylum Chordata; class Actinopteri; order Cyprinodontiformes; family Fundulidae; genus Fundulus; species Fundulus diaphanus. The sequence continues at coordinate 53,306,349 of CM073131.1, forward strand.
AATGAAGTTGGTACAGATTAAACAAGAAGCAACCAGGTATATATATACATCTAAAAATTTATCTTGCACCAGGGATAAAAAGACACTTTTTTGATATTGTAACATTTAGACCATGTATTAAAAACAATCCCAAGATAGTTTAGACATGAAATAGCATTGAATTAAAGAATAATCAAATAAATCTGCATAACAATTTCTTAAATATATCAATTACATGTTTGTGTGTTTTAAACAGTTTTGAGATAATGCTGTAAAGCTGCCGTCTGATCCAGTCAAAGTTTTCAAAGTTTAGTCCAAAGATAGCAAACGCACACATGGGTTTTTGTGTAAATGTGTGAATGATCATCTGAGGCGTCCTCATCTGTGATGAGACCGACTGTAGCAGAGTCATCAGAGAACGTCTGAAGGAGGAAACCTGGTGAGTTGATGGAGAAGTCTGCAGAGTAGAAGGTGAACAGAAACAGTGACAGCACAGTTTCCTGAGGTGCTCCTTTACTGCAGGTCAGGTTACCAAAGACACAGCCTTGTTCTCACATGCTGCTGTTGACCAGAGAGGTAATCTGGTCTACGGGGATTACAGGGATTAGTGTCAGGAGTGGGACATCTGGTGGTCCACTCCTGACACCTCCAGCTTGGCCCTAAAAAGTCCAGACTGGAAAAACGAGGAGATGACCCACAGCACAGGTGAACATCCAGTGGACTCTCTGAGTACCTGAACCATAAAATGGTCTGGAGTCACAACACAGATTAGAGGAAGAGTCAGAGCAGACTCTACCTGCTCAGGAGACAGAGGCCTTAATACACAGATCACGACTTATTAAGGTTAGAGTTTGTTTAGTTTGTTGTTGGTTTCAGAAACTTGACTTTTTATTTCATTTCTGTCTGTTTCCTCTTTGTTCTTGTAACCTTGTCCTCTATTTTTAATATTTTGATCAGGGATTTATTTGTGTGCTGACCATATGACAGAATATAAATTCATGCTTGTCTTAGCAAATCATGTGTTTTTAGATGACTACAGTTAAATGTGGTTTAATCACACCATCTATTGTAAAAATGATTGAAATGGCTTATTTAAAGGCCACAATAAACTACATGTATGGCCTTAATGACCATGGTGAAACATCTGTTATAAAATGGCTTCCATTAAATTTTTTATCTTATATTTATTTTTTTCACATGTAGATCTCCTTCTGTGCTGCATAATAAACCAAGGTCAGTAACATTTTTACTTAGTGGTTTTAAATTATACCTTTATGGCTGATAGTTACTGAGGAATTCTCAGGGAAAGTGGAATTAAAACATAAATGTTTTGGTGTGCTGGTGGTGGGGCTGTCTTGAATCATTTTATTTGATGATATATCTCAATATTTTTTATTCTATGTAAATGTTTTTTGGAAAATACCGAAATGTTGACATTGTGAACATTTATCCATTCCAGCAGCTGGTCTGACTGTGAGTCCCAGCAGATCTCAGTTCTTTAAAGGAGACTCTGTGTCTCTGAGCTGTGAGGAGGACAACATCTCTGCTGGATGGACTGTGAGGAGAAACACAACCAGAGAAATCAGGACTCAGTGTGGAGATGGATGGGGGAAACCTGCTGGTTCTACCTGTAACATCAGCAGCCTCTACAAACATGACAGTGGAGTTTACTGGTGTGAGTGGAGAGAGGGAGCAGCCAGCAGCAGCATCCAGCTCACTGTCACTGGTAAGATCAGACTGTGGAGTTAGTGTTGATGAAGCTGTGTGGAAATGGATGAAATGCTGTAGTTTGTCTCTGTGTTGAGGTGGATCAGTGATCCTGCAGAGTCCTGTCCTCCCTGTGATGGAGGGAGATGACGTCACTCTGAGCTGTCACACAAAGACCGCTCCCTCCAACCTCCCAGCTGCTTTCTATAAAGATGGCTCCCTCATCAGGACTGAGCCTGCAGGTCACATGACCCTCCACCATGTGACCAGCTCTGATGAAGGCCTCTACAGGTGTAGCATCAGCGCTCATGGAGAGTCTCCATCCAGCAGCATCTCTGTCTCAGGTCAGGATGGCTCATCTTCAATTCTTTGTTTCCTAACTTGAATTTCTAATCGATGTATTGGATTTACGGCTTTAGAAAATATCTGGATTTCAGTGAAGCCCTCCACCAACACCTCCACCTCTGCCCCTCCATCTTCACCTCCTCCTGCCTCCTCATCACTTCTTCCTGCCGTCTTGTTGCCTCTTACATCTTCCTGTGTCGTGTTTCTATTGGTGTTCCTGCTGGTGAAACAACATCGTCACAAATCAAAAGGTGAGACATAACCTTCAGGCTTTCTAATAGACTTTTTACCAAAAGATGCTTATGATTAACCTACGTTGCTGTTTTTGTAACAAAATATAAATACAAACAAGAAGTCAGGTATTTCAACAGGTGTGTCAAATTATTTCCTCTTAACAACTTGATAAAGCAATGAATTGTGGGTAGTCTCTGTTAATTTCAGCTGATCAAGGAGACGATGTCACATACAGTGACGTCCAAATAACTCATCAGTGAAATATCAAAGCCAGTAGATGTGAGGATGATGATGTGATGAAGGATGTTGGTGTTGTCATCCAATTTCACAATTTACAATTTACAAATGAGCCAAACTAGAAGATAGAAGAGAAACATTATGAATATAATATTTTTCCTTTGTCAGCAATCTAGCGTCAACCAAAAAGACATTTTATATGTACAGTAAAAGATGAACAGCGTGAAGAGCAGGGAGAACAGTCCATGATGGGGGGGGGGGGGGGGGGGTTATGGTGGTCTGAGCCCTGGTCAGGCAGCTTCTGTGAGCTGTGTCATGGATGGAAGCGCTGTCCCGATGACTTTCTCCTCTCTCCTCATCACTCTCTCCACATTTACAGTCTGAGGAGTTGCAGGCCCCAGACCAGACAGCGATGCAGCTGGTCAGTACGCTCTCTATTGTCTCTGTGTAGAAAACGGTGAGGATGGAAGGAGGGAGGTTTGCTCTTTTCATCTGACGCAGGAAGTGTAAGCGATGCTGTGCTCTGTGCATTGACATTCAGGATCAAAGTGTTTTTGTCACGCTGGTCCAGCAGGATTTTAACCTCCTTTCTCTGTAGCCCAGTTTGTTTTGTCCCTGATGAGACCCACTGCTGTCGTATTTTCTGCGTACCTGATGATGTGGTTCGTACTGAACCTGGCACAGCAGTGAACAATGTTCTCTGTCTGCCAGTGAGAACAAAGCTGGACGTGTTGCACCGTCTCTGTCTGCAGGCTGTGGTTGTTCTCTTTAACCGATCAGCAGCTCTGTGGTCGACTAGTTTCCTGTTTCTGATCAAAACGTTTCTGCTGAAAGACGACCTGCGAGGTCTAAACTGCCCAAATTAAACAAAGATTCAAATCTTTAACATCTTTAGACTTAGAGTTAGACAACTTTATTTGTCATTTTGTAAGCACAGAGTGCGTACAGAACGAAATGTTGTTGCATACAGCTTGTAAATTGCAGTAAAATTAAATTACAGTATAAGGTGCAGCAGTGATTTAAAAGTAAACAAATTAAATGTAGACAATGCAGGAGAAGTCACAGTGTACAGGTGAGTATTTTTAAAACCATTTGTATGCACAGAATTTGATTGTGCAAAGGGCATTTGTGCAATAATGCATTTAGAAACTAAGAGTTTCTAAATAGAAGCTGTACTCTATAGAAGCTATACTCTTTGTGCATACATTAATATTTAATAATAGAAGCTCTATCAGGAAACTGCTTCATTACTGCATGTATGAGCATCCAAATGTTTTAATTAATTTATAAAAACACTTAAAAATCCTACTAAATTTTCTAACCTTGATCTCACCTTGGTCAAGTTATTATTTTGAGAGACGTTCATCCTTCCAGCATCAGGGACGTCACTCTCACTCACAGTAAGGAAGAAAGTCCTTAAATATGAGTGATATACTGTGGGCCAAACAGGATTCATGTTTAGTAACTTCTCTGTGGTTTAATCACAAATATGAGTTCAGATAGATCAACCTATATGTGAGTATATCTGGCAGAGGGGAAGTTTTTTTCGGGGGTTTGGCATTGAAAACCCTGATGCTAAAGGATTGATCATTGTTGAAGGACCATGATTCTGGTGAAAGTTCTGGGAGTATGTGATCTCAGTGGGGTGGTTAATTTCTTCACCTCTAAGCCAGAACCTGTTTGCCATTGAAACCTACGTATTATGAATGGAAACCAAATATTGTCAGATGTTGGAGCTGTTAAATTCCTTCATCACATAACATTGTGATATTTTTTTTTTCTTTATCATATTTTACACAACGTGCTGTCAGACAAAAACCTCGTTCTAGTTTTTCAGCTAAACTTGCTTCTACCAATCACCCCCCAGACCTGCATCTGGTTCCACTGATAAAGATCCAATGTATCAAAAACAGACCGACTTTGATCCCAACAATCTGAATTCACTTCTCACAGCAAGACCGCTTGTTTTCATTTTCTAAGTTACATTATTGGACAAACCAACAGTGATAATAATCAAGTTAGCTGAATGTTATCTACTCTCACTATAGTATAAAATCCCAACTTTTGACCATGCAAACCTGGGGGCAGTACAGTGTGGTTATTCTTGTCTTGCAGTAAGAAGATCCCAGGTTCAAATCCTCGTCTGGACTTTTCCAGCATGGTTTGTGTGTTCTTCTGGTGCATGTGTGGGTTTTCACTGGGTACTCTGACCTTGTCCCACACACCAAGACATGATTGAGAGGTTAATTGGTGTCTCTAAATTACCTTAAAGGAACACAGGGTTGGTTGTCCTGTGTCTTCCAGCATGTTCTCCACACATCCATTGGGCTGAACTACTTCCTTCAACGTGTCACAATCTCCAGGTCTTTGACTAGTTTAGGTTCCTGTGGATTGTGCAGTTGTTTGTCTTTTTCATGTTTTAGTTTTGCAGAGGCAGTGGAGGACAGGACTGATCCAGTTATATATTATTATATTTATTTCCTGCTTTGTAATCCAGGCAGGATCACCGGCAGCTCTGTGCTTCATGATTCATTTGTAATTTGGACACAAAGCTTGGTTGATCAATAATAATAGTAATTGAACATCATTGATCTTCTCCTTACACAGACAGCAGCAAGCAGGTTTCAGTACTAAGGAAGGCAGAAAAGGAAGATCACAGCAACCGTGGTGAAGTTAGTTCTAGGCTGGACGTTCACGCTCAGCTTCTCTTTTCACCCTGTCCCAGTCATATCATTGCTTTTTCTCTCTCCCTCAGCCTAATTAACTTCATAACCTTAACCTGTGCTAATTGCCTCACCTGCCTTTCATTTTGTCTTTGCTTATATTTATTAAGCTAGCTCACTCACACTCATTGTCAGGTCCTTTGTTATGCTCCCCATGGTTCTGCTTCTTGTCTTTGTTTCATGGTTCTTGTTCTTGTCATCGCCTGCCTTGTCCTTTTTCAGTAAATAGCTTTTATTCATTCACCGTGCGGCTCCCAAGCTCTGGTCTTTACTTCAACAACTCCACCAGTTCTGACACAGTGATATCCAACAACTACTACATGTTCATGTCTCTTGGGAGGAGGAGGGGGGGGGGGGGGGAGGGTGAGAAGTTCCAAAGTAGTTTGAGAAGGATAAAAATTATAGTTAGCAGCGGCTCATTGAGTCTTGGTTTTATTTTTGGACTTTCCATTCTTTCTCTACTCTATGCTCCACCCTCACAGTCACCATCCACTCAGCTCATTCATCTCCCAGCCAACACTCAGCACCATAATCAGCTCCACCTGCAGCCACTAATTACCCTTTAGTCACTCCACCTGTTGCTCTGCCTTTATAGACCTTCCTCACTCATCCACTACCTGTCAGAGCGTCTTGTGTCAATGTCTGCATGTGTTTGTTCCCCAGCTATAGGATATATTCACAAAGCTAACCTAGGTAATAATAGTGTAATTAACTTTGGGAAATAACTTTTCTAAAATCTGTGTTCTGATCCTCTGGACGTTCTTCAGCCTCAGCCTTTGTTCCAGTTCTTTGTCTTTTAGCTCTGCCTGTAAAACCACAGCTGCTCTTTCCTCCTGTTGGTGCTGGTGGGCTGCTGTCTGAAACTGGTGACGGTTTTCACTGCACAGTGGTCTGCAGACGTTCTACTGTGACAGGATGTTTTTTTCTATCTTTGTGGTGAAGTGTGTCAGCTTAGATTAATGTAGGTGTGAGGCTGTGTGGTTGGAGCTTTTTATTCTAGTTCCCACCTCTTATTTTAAGTTCTTTGCTGCAAAGGTGCGAAAAAGGAAATAAACTTATAATAGTGGTGGACATATAATATAAAAAACATTAGAATCGACCTCTCTATAATATTGTGACACTATTGCTGCAGTACTGGAGCTCATATGATGAGCTCCAACCAAGATTTCATCCTGACTTCCTGTTTGCGGTAAGGCGTATTGTGTCACTTCCTGTTGTCACTTCCTGTTGTTGCTGTGTGAACGACGGATTTTTGCTCCAGGCTCTCTCGCTTTTTATCTTTAAACCTCTTTGTTGTAACACCTGTTTCCAAACATAAGCACTTTTAAAACATTTTCTGTGGCTGCTCATCACGTTTGGGAACTCCTCGTGTTTCACACGGTTTGTTCTTTGGCGTGATAACAGGGCGCTAGCCTAGCTTTAGCCTAGCGTTAGCCTAGCGCTAGCCAAGCCTTAGCCTCATAATGGCTTTGTCACTACCCGATCCGTACAGGAAGCACGATCCGTACAATCAGCTCATTTGCGCGTGCGCAAACAGAATAACTTCCGGGTCGCCAAAAAATAATGTAATTATCTTACTGAAAAACCTTTATTTATATCCTTAAATCATTAAAGAATACTGAACTGCATCGTAAAGTCAATATTGAAGACTTTTCTGGAAGAAATGGATGCTTTTTAAATTCTATCCATTGTATTGCTTGACGTCATCATCAGACATGCTAAGAGCAGTCCGTTATTGCGTAACGTTTATCCGTATTGTCTGAATGCACTCTATTATTGCTTTATTTGAGAAAAAAACATATTTTATTCCTTAATAATGGGATCAATTTTGTTTACATATACACACACACACACACACACACATATATATATATATACATGTTCTAATAAAACTAATATACAAGATTCTAATATACAAGATTAATTGTGTTCACGTTAATTATACAACTTTATGTAATGTAAAACATTACAATATGGAGTATGTGTATATATATATATATATATATATATATATATATAGTTGTATAATTAACTTCAACACAATTAATCTGTATTATTAATATATATATATATATACTCCATATTGTAATGTTTTACATTACATAATGTTGTATAATTAACTTGAACACAATTAATCTGTATAAAATAGTTTTATTAGAACGTTAAAGTTATCAGTTGACATTTTAGCGCCCTCTGGTGTACAAAAACAAGAGAAGACCTCGTCATTAGTACCCACGGCGATTTAACTTTTTTAATGTTTTTCTGTTTTTCATTTTTAGAATCTGCAATATTGACGCAAATACAAAGATATACTAAAAGAAACCCCCGCTTCAAAAAAATACGAAAGAATAAAAAAGTAAGAAAAACGAAATATTGCCAACCGGAAGTTAATATGTTTGCGCACGCGCAAATGAGCTGATTGTACGGATCGTGCTTCCTGTACGGATCGGGTAGTGACAGGCTTCTCCGTCTCTGACTAAGTCTCCTATCTACTGCTCTCTGTGTCAGATGTTCAGTTATTCCTCTGCCTCCTTTAGTGATAATGGTACATGTAATAAATGTAGTATTTTTGTAGCTTTGGAGGCGAGGGTGTCAGAACTGGAGACCCGGCTCCGTGCTGTTGAAAAACCAGCTGATAGCCGCTCCTTTGCTAGCGCGGAGCCACAAAGAGTAACTTCACAAAGAGTAACTTCACGTAGCGAACAAACAGCCGCACTCGAACAGCCGGTTAAGCAGGCCGGCTGGGTGACGGTTCGTAGTAAGCATAGCTCTAGATTTCAGCCCCCAGATCACCACCAACCCATCTGCGTTTCTAATAAATTTTCCCCTCTGAGCGACAGTCTCGCCGAGGAGCCGACCTTAATTATTGGCAGCTCTGTAATAAGAAACGTGGCACTAAAGAAACCAGGAACCATAGTTAAATGCCTACCAGGGGCCAGAACGGGCGACATAGAATCCTACCTAAAACTGCTGGCTAAGGATAAGCGTAAATACCGCAAAATTGTTATTCACGCTGGCGGTAATGACACCCGGTCACGCCGATCAGAGGTCACCAAAGTTGGTGTTGCTTCGGTGTGTGAGTTTGCTAAAACAATATCGGACTCTGTAATTTTCTCTGGTCCCCTGCCTGATCTGACCAGTGATGACAAGTTTAGCCGCATGTCATCATTCAACCGCTGGTTGTCTAGGTGGTGTCCAGAAAACGACGTGGGCTACATTGATAACTGGCAAACTTTCTGGGGAAAACCTGGTCTGATCCGGAGAGACGGCATTCATCCCACTTTGGATGGTGCAGCTCTTCTTTCTAGGAATCTGGCCGGATTTATTAGTTCTCCTAAATGCTGACAACCCAGGGTCCAGACCAGGAAGCAGAGCCGTAGTTTAACACACCTCTCTGCAGCTTCTGTACTGTTACCCACCCATTATCCTATTGAGACGGTGTCTTTCCCACGGCCAAAACTTAACAGATCAAAAACTGATCTAAAAGGAACAAATCATAAAAATCTAATAAAAATCCATACGGATCACTTTGAACCAAAAAATAAAAGAATTAAATGTGGTCTATTAAATATAAGGTCTCTCCCTCCAAAGACTTTGTTAGTTAATGAATTGATTTCTGATAATCAGATTGATTTATTTTGTCTCACAGAAACCTGGCTACAAGAGGACTACGTTAGTATAAATGAGTCAACTCCCTCCAGTTATTCAAATTTCCACATTCCCAGATCTGTGGGAAGAGGAGGAGGAGTGGCAACCATCTTTCAGTCTGATTTATTAATTAGTCCCAGGCCAATTAATAATTACAGTTCTTTTGAACATTTAACCCTCAGTTTCCCTCATCCAAACTGCAAAGCAATAAAACCTCTTCTGTTTATTGTTTTGTATCGTCCACCAGGCCCTTACACTCAGTTTTTGGATCAACTGTCAGACTTCTTATCTGATTTGGTGTTAAATACTGACAAGGTTATTATAGTGGGTGATTTTAACATCCATGTTGACACTGAATGTGATAACCTTAGTGTAGCCTTTAAAACTATCCTAGATTCAATTGGTTTTGCTCAAAATGTGCATAAGCCAACGCACTCTCGGCTCCATATTTTGGACCTTGTGCTGACATATGGCATTGATTGTGAAGAATTAACAGTATTCTCTCACAACCCTGTCCTATCTGATCATTTTTTAATAACATTTGAGTTTAATCTAACTGAGTTCTCCACCCCCAAAAGAGGGTTCCATTATAGTAGATCTTTATCGGATAATGCTGTATCAAAACTTAAAGAGTCTGTCCCCTTTTTAATATCCTCAGTATTGCAGAAATGCCCTGTAGATGGCAGCAATGCTGTTTCTTCCCATTCACAAATAGATACATTTGCTAACAGTGTGACTTCCTCATTGCGTTCTGCATTAGATAATGTAGCTCCCTTGAAAAAGAAGGTGATAATTCACAGGAAGCTGGCTCCCTGGTTTAATTCAGAGCTGCGTTCCTTGAAGCACAATGTTAGGAAATTGGAGAGAAAATGGCGCTCTACACACCAAGAGGAATCCTACTTAATCTGGAGGGACAGTCTATTGTTGTATAACAAGACCCTTCGCAGAGTTAGAGCAGCATATTTTTCATCATTAATTGAAGAGAATAAAAATAATCCTAGATTTCTCTTTAGTACAGTTGCCAAACTTACTCAGAGCTGCAGCTCTGTTGATTCAACCATTCCCTTAGCTCTTAGTAGTAATGATTTTATGGGATTCTTCATAAATAAAATTGATGCCATTAAAAATAAAATAATTGGCATCCTCCCAAACATGATTACCTCGTCCCCAGTAAGTAAGGCAGCATTGGAGGAATCTTTAGAACCTGCGCTGTGTCTGAACTGTTTAGAAGCAGTAGAGCTTTCTGAGCTATCTAAAATCTTAGCTTCATCTAAACCTTCTACCTGTATGTTAGACCCAATCCCAACCAAGTTGTTTAAGGAGGTATTCCCTTTGATCAGTGGTCCTATTTTAGACATGATTAATCTATCCTTAGTAAATGGATATGTACCACAGGTTTTTAAAGTAGCTGTTATTAAACCTTTACTTAAGAAACCTTCTCTTGATCAAGATGAGCTAGTAAACTACAGACCTATATCTAATCTTCTTTTCTTATCTAAAATTCTTGAGAAAGTAGTTGCTAATCAACTTTGTGAACATTTACAAAGCAATGGCCTACTTGAGGAGTTTCAGTCAGGCTTCAGAGCTCATCATAGCACTGAAACAGCTCTGGTGAAGGTCACTAATGATATTCTCATGGCCTCAGATAATGGACTTGTGTCTGTACTTGTCCTGTTAGATCTTAGTGCTGCATTTGATACAGTTGATCACAATATTCTCCTACAAAGACTTGAACATACTGTAGGGATTAAGGGGAAAGCATTAGGCTGGTTTAAATCTTATCTGTCGGACAGATTCCAGTTTGTTCATGTTAATAATAAATCTTCCTCAAATTCTAGGGTCACCTGTGGAGTACCACAGGGTTCAGTCCTTGGACCAATTCTCTTTACTATATATATGCTTCCGATCGGCAAAATTATCAGACAGCATGGGATTAATTTCCACTGTTATGCTGATGACACTCAGCTATATCTATCCATAAATCCTGATGAATCCAATCAATTACTTCGACTGCAGTCATGTCTTGATGACATCAAAAGCTGGATGACTTTAAATTTCCTGCATCTAAATTCTGACAAGACCGAAGTTGTAATCTTTGGGCCAGAGTCCTCAAAAAATAAACTTCTTAACCAATCACTTAATCTGGATGACATTAACTTGGCCTCTGGTAATAAAGTAAAAAACCTTGGTGTTATTTTTGACCAAGACATGTCATTTAAATCCCATATTAAACAGGTTTCCAGAGTTTCCTTTTTTCACCTCCGGAATATCGCCAAAATTAGAAACATTCTGTCCAGGGGTGATGCTGAAAAACTAGTCCATGCATTTGTTACTTCAAGGCTGGACTATTGTAATTCTTTACTATCAGGAAGTCCACAAAATGCAATTCAAAGTCTTCAGCTTATCCAAAATGCTGCAGCAAGAGTTCTGATGAAAATCAACAAGAGGGATCATATTTCTCCAATTTTAGCTTCCCTTCATTGGCTTCCTGTTAAATCAAGAATAGAATTTAAAATTCTTCTTCTAACGTATAAAGCCCTTAATAATCAAGCTCCATCATATATCAGAGCTCTGATTACTCCGTATGTTCCTAACAGAGCACTTCGCTCTCAGACTGCAGGTCTGCTGGTGGTTCCTAGAGTCTCTAAAAGTAGAATGGGAGGCAGATCCTTTAGCTATCAGGCTCCTCTCCTGTGGAACCAACTCCCAGTTTTGGTCCGTGAAGCAGACACCCTGTCTACTTTTAAGACTAATCTTAAAACTTTCCTTTTTGACAAAGCTTATAACTAGAGTGGCTCATGTTACTCTGAGCTACCTTTATAGTTTTGCTGCTATAGGCTTAGGCTACTGGAGGACATCAGGGCCTACTTTTCTCACTCTACTGATTTTTACTGTTCTCCAGTCTACTGTTCTCCAGATTTGCATTGCATTACATTGAAATGACTGTTGTCATTTCAGCTTTTAACTTTTTGTTCTCTCTCTTTTTTCTTCATAGTAGGCACACCTGGTCTGACGTTCTGTTGACTGTGAAATCATCCAGGGAGGACAGATCACCGACTATTACCATCTAATGTAGAACAGATTACTAGATCAATGTGTGCTTCTGTGCTTTTTTGTCTCTCTTGTTGTGTCTCTGCTCTGTCTTCTGTAACCCCAGTCGGTCGAGGCAGATGACCGTTCATACTGAGCCCGGTTCTGCCGGAGGTTTTTTTTTTCCCGTTAATGGGTGGTTTTTCTTCCCACTGTCGCTTCATGCTTGCTCAGTATGAGGGATTGCAGCAAAGCCATGTACAATGCAGACGACTCTCCCTGTGGCTCTACGGTTCCCCAGGAGTGAATGCTGCTTGTCGGGACTTTGATGCAATCAACTGGATTCCTTATATAGGACATTTTGACCAATCTGTATAATCTGACCCAATCTGTATAATATGATTGAACTTGATTTTGTAAAGTGCCTTGAGATGACATGTTTCATGATTTGGCGCTATATAAATAAAATTGAATTGAATTGAATTGAATATGATGTACATTTTCTAAAAAAGGACCGGTTATGGACAAATCACCATCAGAACCCACAGAACCAGAGGTAAAACTGTCCCTGACTGACATTTCTGTCCTAATCAACCAGGAAGTTTCTTCTGGTTTTCTGTTTTAAAACAACATTTAGATGTGTAGTGCGTTTCTGTCTCACTAGTAGACACCATAGAGCTGACCATGACAGCTTTTATTCTATTTTCATAGCATTTTTATTCTGAGAGCATGAGAAGCCTGGCCTCATATTTTGTACCAGGGATGTTTCCAGTGAGCCGATGCTCCAGAGCATCATGTCCAGCTCTGCGTATCGAGGCTTGTTAATGACGTAGGTGGAGACTTTTGAAACCTCCAGAGCAAAAACACGTGAACTGATTGAAGAACTGAGCTTCTGGGTTGGCGTGTTTCAAAGGGGAAAATAAATGATGCTTATTCACATCTGGCTGTCTTGGGATAATTTGCTATATATGTCAGTTTTAGCTTTAAAAATAGTAAGAGAGAGGAGAGTGTTAAAAATGTTTATCCCAACTTTTGCTCCTCTGACTCCCCTCATCTGCGCCTTTTTAAGACATTTTATCTACCAAATGTAAATGATAATACTAAATCTCTTTTCTGGTTGTCTAGTGGTTAGAATTAAGCTTTTACTCCAGAGACATAGATTTAATTCCCTACTAAGATTTACAGTTTTTCAGTTTCAGTTTGAAATAGAGATTTTATTTTACTTGAAAAGTTAAAACTAAGCAGCCAGTTTCTTCTATGTAACCATACCAGGCACCACTTTGCTGAGCTTTAAACCTGCCATGTTGATAGAAACAGGGAAGGCAAAGCAAGTTTATTATTCTGGTGCCATTCATAACCATGGTAGGTCAAAGTGACCCAGTTGTAGTGCTGGTGGACAGAAACTTGACTGTTGATGCCAGTCCCTGCTTTGCTTAAAGCCTCAGAAGATTATCAAAGATCATGAGACAAAACGCTCTAAACACATGAACTAAATGTTTATGTATGGAAGGGGATCCAGCAAAGCCAGTCATGTTAGCTGTAGCTGCATTGTTACATTTAATTGTTATTCCGTCAAAGTGTCATGGTGAGCAGGTGAGCCGCCTGCAGGAAATTATCATATTAATGATTAGATGCTATGAAGATTTAATTAGAGGAACACTGAATAACTGCACTTTTTAAACAAGGCATTATCCATATATATTTATATGAATAGATTCTTCTCTCCCTGTCAACAGAGTGAGCTACCTTAAATAAGTTTTGGGAACTAGCACTATGATTTAATTTAGCATTGACTAAGATGATCAGTGAGGAAAACACCATACAAAGATAAAACTTCTGTCATTTCTAACTTAAACTATCAGAATCCTCTGATCTGCTGTCAGAGATGCAGTTATTTTGGTGAGTTTGTTTTCTACCTGTCATTGAATTATTGGGTTTAGCCAGGTAGCTAAGACAAGTTGCCAAAACAAAGGGCTTTGTGTTAAATGGATAATTGTCAGCTATATTTAATGAATATCATCGTTCAGCTCAGATTTTGTCTTTGAATAACTCCTATGGAGAAATACCTGCTGGTTTTCAGTGCTCTCCTGCTAACTGTAGTGTCTTTGTGATGTCCTTCAGTCCATACCTCTATGGACATAGCTAGAGCTTCAGTGGCAGCTTCCTGCCTCCTCAGCTGGTGGAACATGCATAGATGTGTCCTTCTGATCCTTCTCTATGAACGGCTTTCTGTTTCCTGAGATGTTCATCATTGGCAGCCGGCTTCATGAAGCTTTCTTAGACCTGTATTCTTTCCTGGAGGCTTTTTCTTCCAAAAGCTTGAGGGTAATTTACTGAGCAGTCCTGTAACCCTATTTTTCGGACTATAAGGCACACTTAAAATTTTCTCAAAAATTGATTGAGTGCCTTATAATCCAGTGCACCTTATACATGAAAACATCTTCCTGTGTCAAAGTTCGCTTCTGGAAGTATCCCAAAATAAGAGTCATTGAAAATAAAGAGCCATGGATGATGTAGTTGTGACAACCTAACAAGCTAACAAATTAAATATTCTATTTCTAATCAGATATGTTTAAGACACAGACTTTTACTTGATGAAAACATTGGATATATTACAGGTAATTTAATACCTTACCCATATATTATTCACAGGAAGCTGGCTCCTTGGTTTAATTCAGAGCTGCGTTCCTTGAAGCACAATGTTAGGAAATTGGAGAGAAAATGGCGCTCTACACACCAAGAGGAATCCTACTTAATCTGGAGGGACAGTCTATTGTTGTATAACAAGACCCTTCGCAGAGTTAGAGCAGCATATTTTTCATCATTAATTGAAGAGAATAAAAATCATCCTAGATTTCTCTTTAGTACAGTTGCCAAACTTACCCAGAGCCACAGCTCTGTTGATCCATCCATTCCCTTAGCTCTTAGTAGTAATGATTTTATGGGATTCTTCATAAATAAAATTGATGCCATTAAAAATAAAATAATTGGCATCCTCCCAAACATGATTACCTCGTCCTCAGTAAGTGAGGCAGCATTGGAGGAATCTTTAGAACCTGCGCAGTGTCTGAACTGTTTAGAAGCAGTAGAGCTTTCTGAGCTATCTAAAATCTTAGCTTCATCTAAACCTTCTACCTGTATGTTAGACCCAATCCCAACCAAGTTGTTTAAGGACATATTCCCTTTGATCAGTGGTCCTATTTTAGACATGATTAATCTATCCTTAGTAAATGGATATGTACCACAGGTTTTGAAAGTAGCTGTTATTAAACCTTTACTTAAGAAACCTTCTCTTGATCAGGATGAGTTAGTAAACTACAGACCTATATCTAATCTTCTTTTCTTATCTAAAATTCTTGAGAAAGTAGTTGCTAATCAACTATGTGAACATTTACAAAGTAATGACCTACTTGAGGAGTTTCAGTCAGGCTTCAGAGCTCATCATAGCACTGAAACAGCTCTGGTGAAGGTCACTAATGATATTCTCATGGCCTCAGATAATGGACTTGTGTCTATACTTGTCCTGTTAGATCTTAGTGCTGCATTTGATACAGTTGATCACAATATTCTCCTACAAAGACTTGAGCATACTGTAGGGATTAAGGGGAAAGCATTAGGCTGGTTTAAATCTTATCTGTCGGACAGATTCCAGTTTTTTCATGTTAATAATAAATCTTCCTCAAACTCTAGGGTCACCTGTGGAGTACCACAGGGTTCAGTCCTTGGACCAATTCTCTTTACTATATATATGCTTCCAATTGGCAAAATTATCAGACAGCATGGGATTAATTTCCACTGTTATGCTGATGACACTCAGATATATTTATCCATAAATCCTGATGAATCCAATCAATTACTTCGACTGCAGTCATGTCTTAATGACATCAAAAGCTGGATGACTTTAAATTTCCTGCATCTAAATTCTGACAAGACAGAAGTTGTAATCTTTGGGCCAGAGTCTTCAAAAAATAAACTTCTTAATCAATCACATAGTCTGGATGTCATTATGTTAGCCTCTGGTAATTAAAAGTTAAAAATCTTGGTGTTATTTTTGACCAAGACATGTCATTTAAATCCTATATTAAACAGGTTTCCAGAGTTTCCTTTTTTCACCTCCGGAATATTGCCAAAATTAGAAACATTCTGTCCAGGAGTGATGCTGAAAAACTAGTCCATGCATTTGTTACTTCAAGGCTGGACTATTGTAATTTTTTACTATCAGGAAGTCCACAAAATGCAGTTCAAAGCCTTCAGCTGATCCAAAATGCTGCAGCAAGAGTTCTGATGAAAATCAACAAGAGGGATCATATTTCTCCAATTTTAGCTTCCCTTCATTGGCTTCCTGTTAAATCAAGAATAGAATTTAAAATTCTTCTTCTAACGTATAAAGCCCTTAATAATCAAGCTCCATCATATATCAGAGCTCTGATTACCCCGTATGTTCCTAACAGAGCACTTTGCTCTCAGACTGCAGGTCTGCTGGTGGTTCCTAGAGTCTCTAAAAGTAGAATGGGAGGCAGGCAGATCCTTTAGCTATCAGGCTCCTCTCCTGTGGAACCAACTCCCAGTTTTGGTCCGTGAGGCAGACACCCCGTCTACTTTTAAGACTAAGCTTAAAACTTTTCTTTTTGACAAAAATTATAACTAGTGGCTCATGTTACTCTCAGCTACCTTTATAGTTTTACTGCTATAGGCTTAGGCTACTGGAGGACATCAGGATCTAATTTTCTCACTCTATTGAGTTCTACTGTTCTTCAATTATGCATTATGTGTTGTCATTTCTGCTTTAACTTTCTGTTCTCTCTCTTTTATCTTCATAGTAGGTACACCTGGTCTGGCGTTCTGTTAACTGTGACATCATCCAGAGAAGACGGCTCACCCGCTAATACCATCTAATGTAGAACCGATTACTGGATCAATGTGTGCTTCTGTCTTTTTTGTCTGTCTTGTTGTGTTTCTGCTCTGTCTTCTGTAACCCCAGTCGGTCGAGGCAGATGACCGTTCATACTGAGCCCGGTTCTGCCGGAGGTTTTTCCTTCCCGCTAATGGGTGGTTTTTCTTCCCACTGTCGCTTCATGCTTGCTCAGTATGAGGGATTGCAGCAAAGCCATGTACAATGCAGACGACTCTCCCTGTGGCTCTACGGTTCCCCAGGAGTGAATGCTGCTTGTCGGGACTTTGATGCAATCAACTGGTTTCCTTATATAGGAATATTTTTGACCAATCTGTATAATCTGACCCAATCTGTATAATATGATTGAACTTGACTTTGTAAAGTGCCTTGAGATGACATGTTTCATGATTTGGCGCTATATAAATAAAATTGAATTGAATTGAATTGGTAATTTAATACCTTTATATTACTGGTAATTTAATATCTTACCCATATATTACTGGTAATGTAATACCTTTCCCATATATTACTGGTAATTTAATACCTTTCCCATATATTACTGGTAATTTAATACCTTTCCCAAATATTACTGGTAATTTAATACCTTACCCATATATTACTGGTAATTTAATACCTTTTCCATATATTACTGGTGATTTAATACCTTTCCCACATATTACTGGTAATTTAATACCTTACCCATATATTACTGGTAATTTAATACCTTTCCCATATATTACTGGTGATTTAATACCTTTCCCACATATTACTGGTAATTTAATACCTTTCCCATATATTACTGGTAATTTAATACCACACCCATATATTACTGGTAATTTAATACCTTTCCCATATATTACTGGTAATTTAATACCACACCCATATATTACTGGTAATTTAAAACCTTTCCCACATATTACTGGTAATTTAATACCTTTACCATATATTACTGGTAATTTAATACCTTTCCCACATATTACTGGTAATTTAATACCTTTCCTATATATTACTAGTAATTTGTCTTTCTTCAATTACTTTCCCAAGACAAAAGTTCTCTCTGCAGAATCACACAGCTATGAAGCGTAGTTTGCAGTGTTTGGTGTAGATTTACACTTTTAAACCATGCAGCTTACATGAAGTGACCAGTGTATTTCCTCCTTAAGGTAACCAGGTCTGATTTCTCTAATGAAAACTGGGGATGTCTCTGATTACATTAAGCACAGAATTTCTGTCTGGGGGTTGGTTTGTTCTGTCTGACCTGCAATGTGGATGGGTGGGGGGGGGCAGGGAAGGTGCATTCAGCAAAGCTCTACTACGTCACGACAGCAGGAAGACCGGGTAAATACCTCTTGTTGCTGCTAAACTTTTTTACTCCATGATGATTCACTGAAATTGGGGACATGTCATCGAGAATGGGGTCGTTCCCCAGAAATTGCTGACTTCTGGTCACCCTAGCAGAGGAGTGGAGTGATATTACACACTTGGGAAGAATATGTAATGCGCCTTATAGTCCGGTACGTCTTACATGAGGACAAAGACACACATAAACATGATAATTCATGGTGCGCCTTATGGTCTGAAAAGAGGTTCTTATTCTAGTCAGCCCATGTATTCCCGGGAACAACGTACGTTATGCCACATTAGTTACCTCACTTGCTTATTGTACAAAGTCAACTTAAAAAAAATCTGGTACTTTTAAAATATCCATTAATGATCTCTGCATCTCTCCCACCTTTCAGCTTCAGAGCCTCCTCATCCTGGACGGCCTCTCCATCCTCTCCATCCTCTCCTTCACTTTCCACATCTAGAACATCACCTGGTTAACTTTCATATTTGCAGCATTAAGTTCTTCCTTCACACCTCAAAGAGGGTCTTGTGGCTTTTGGTCTTCAGTTATGTGTGGTTCCAGAAATAAAATGTGGCTTCTAGTAATTGTTTCTTTTCTTTATTGTCCACAGCTCCAAGGTCGCTGTACTTCACTACTGTTCTGTATGCGGAGATGGAGAAAGAAGAAGAATAAAACACCGTGAGACAGACAGTAAAATGTTTTTGTGTTGAGTAAACCTAACTTCACTGACAGACAGACATAAATGGTCTTTAATAAATTGTAAACATTAGGAATTTGTGCATTCTGCTTATTGCTCCTATTCTTATCAATAAATTGATAAATAGTTATGATTTTTGGCTGTTAGCTTATTTGTGTCATAATCCTCAGGTGATTATATTTAGTCTTAAACCCTATTGGCACAGGATGAATATTATCTGTGGACCTGATGTAATAAATAAGTTTCTCACCTACCTCAGTGTTTTTTATGTGACACATTCACACAGAATACCCAAAGCCTGAGATTTTGTTGAATTTTATGGACATCTTTACTGTTTATTGTGTAGGTGAGCGGCTGTGTAGAGGAAGCAGTGCTGCCAACTCTGCTTAGAAGCGACTTAGGGCTTACTTTTTCCTAAAGTCACTTGTAAATTTCGTATGTCGCAGTTTTCTGGCTTGTTTTTGAACGTGAAGTGCATTACAGCACCAGCTGGGGTAATATTTGTCCGCTTATATACCCACCACTCTCCACCACGACCAGGATGGAGGACCAAAAATGACATAATTAAAAATAAAGCAAATATATATTTAATGTATGAATTTTGTTTTTCCTTAAACATGCTTCCATCAAGAAATGTATATATCCTATTTCATTTTCCTTAGATGTGTTTTTGTCAAGAAATGTGTATTGTTTTGCCTTTTACTTGTATAAGTCTTATCTGTTATTTTTTCAGTGCGCCTGTCTCCTCGTTTTATACTTTACCATATGCATTTCTGCCTCGTTATGCAAATGAGGGGGTGATCTTAAAGGGACAACTGCTCCCTATTGGTTGGTTATCATCAGCCATCTATAGCTGGAAACGTCATGCCACTGTCACAGTGGCTACCAGGTTATCAGTGAGCTGAGGCATTTAGCAATTTTGACTTGAAGACACATCTGTGTTTCCATATTTTATCATCTGTCATGTGGACGCTGTGACTAAACGTGTTTTTCATTAAGAGGCTCTCATGGACCCAGGTGTTGGCAGGTATCGCACCGTTCTCCTGGCAGAAACTACAGCCTGTGCTGCTCAAAGCTCTCATTGGGCTGAAGCAGCAGATCCAGTTGGCTCATTTCCTGACATCTAGTTGTCCAAATTGAGATGTTGAACTTTTGCAGAAAAAATAACTTGTATGTTTTACCTCTAAATATCAAATGTAAAGACAAATCCTCCACCAGACTGACTGTGACAGCGGTCGGTTGCAAATTTAAAAGGAACAAAGGCTTTATCCACCTTATTTTCAGAGTAAACAGTGAGTTGAAGTTTGTTGGGTGAGAAATCCAGTCAGCCACTTCCTGCCACTGGCGAGCTAACTCAGAACTACAGCTAACATTATATTATTATTATGTTATTACTATTCCTAACACAGCAAGACTTAGTACCAAACTCATCATTATGGTTTTGAGGGAGACTGGGATCATTTGTGCAGTTAGAGGATGTCTTAATAACTGGTATTAAAAAGGTTTACACAGAGCAGGAGTGATTTATTCATCAACTGCAAATGAGAGCTGGATGTGAATGTAAGGCGCCCTACAACCTGCACCACCCCGCTGAAGTCTTTTCACCTTGGTTTTCACCTGGGGTTAAAAGCTTTAAATTTCAAGAAACCACCAAAGCGACTGTTTGTTCTTTTCATTTCGTCGACAAAGACCTGCAGAAGACCACCTGATACCAGAGAAGTGTCTGGGATACGAAGATCCATTAAAAACTCCAAGGAGACGTCAGGAGGAGAGCAGAAACAGGTAAGCTAAGGGATGTTTAATTGCTACACTAGACAATGTTAACTCTAGTTCTCAGTTTGGTTTCCTCTTGTTTATGTATATCCTCTCACATGAAACCAGCTTTTAAGTTTTATCTCTCTGTATATTTATTATTAGGCCTATCTGGCCTATTTTTGATTCATGCTCATATGGAGTTATATTTGTTAAATTACATTTACAGCAATATTTGGGGTTATTTAGCCTGTAAAGAAATAAAAATTGGGGTTCATTTTCATATGTTTGTGATGTAATTCATACATTCATAAACGTCACAGTTCCAAGTTAAATAAGTTAAATTAAATTAGCAAGCTAAATATTTAGCTCCAAACTAAAAATTTACTTCTGAGCTAAATATTTATTATGGAAACTGTTCAGTTTGCAAACTTAATATATAGTTTTCAAAGTACATAATAATTATCATTTTCTCTTGGCAGGCTATAAATCTTTAAAGCAAATCTCTGATGGCTTTACCATCAGAGATTTGCTTTTTGAGAGAAAAGTTAACCTTGTTCTACCAGCATTCACTCATTAAGGAGGGCAGATGTCTGATGAGGATGTAACGGCCACAAGGACCCATAAACTTAGCACATAAATGGACTAAATCCTGAGAAGTTGTGCAGCCCTTGTGAGCATGCAGCAGGAAATCATTCACAAGGGAAGTTTTGCATATAAAAAAGATTCTGCTTTCCATTAAAGCTTAATATTTATATATAGTTATTTGACTGCTTGCAATACATTGATTATACTATCCTTTGTATATATAATTTGTGTTTTAGCTTTTTATTTTTCCAGATATATATTTGTTGCACTGCTGATTAATTATAGGACAGAAAATGTGTCTTGATTCTCAGGTTTTAAATCGTTTTTGTGTTTAGCAGCTTGATGTTTTAAATTTTGGAATGACTTTTCATTTTACAGCTTTTCATGTATTGTGTCTCCTTATTTTCAGACTGTTTAGAAGTTTACGCATCCAAGAATTTTGTGTCCAACTAAAATCTGTATTAATGAATTGTTCAATCCATTTCAATTGCAAATTTATATTTAGTTATTTTGATCAGGTGGATGTTGTCTTAACCAGATGTAAAGAACTAAAGTGAATTTTATGTACCTAAACTGGCAAGAAGCTGCAGTGTTTCATAACTCAAACTTTCATGTAGTTTTTTTACATTAAATATAATCACAATTCACTTTAAAAT
This sequence comes from Fundulus diaphanus, assembly GCA_037039145.1. NCBI lineage: Eukaryota > Metazoa > Chordata > Actinopteri > Cyprinodontiformes > Fundulidae > Fundulus > Fundulus diaphanus. The sequence goes on from CM073131.1 coordinate 53,328,187, forward strand.
TGTAATACATCTCTAAATTTAAACATTTCACTTACGGAATTAGTTGTAGGACATTTAATTTATTATACCTATTATAATTACAGTTACTCTTAAAATGGCAAAACATTTGAATCCTGGTATTAATCTAAGCCCTGAAAGTTATACACACATGTAACACAATTACTATTAACATGGTAAACCCTCTGTAAAATTAAGCACTTATTAAAGAAAAACACCAAGAGTAAACAGAACCGTTAACAGTTGAGTATTTATCACACATCAGCACATGAAAGCTGGTGTGGCATGCAGCAGGTTAAAGATTAGAATCTCAGCCTGTTTACACAGATTCTCATATTTATCACACAGTGTCAGTCTGCCTGGTAGAAACTCGTCTACAATCCTCAGCAGCGTCTGACTAAAATAGGACGTGTGTTTAGGTAGAACTTGTTAACGATATTCTAAAGCAAATGGTACATCAGTATCAATTTTCTCAGATGGAGTCCAGACAGCTTCCGTCTCTCAGGTCATGTAGAAAACAAACCAAGTTGGACTTGAAGACAGTCACCACAGGATCCATGAGGTAGCAGCTGTGGAACCCCACCCACCATCTTCACACCTGCGAAGCTGCTGGAAAACACTTCAGCCAGAGATGCACAGTTCTAGCTCAGAACAGGACATTTAACCTCCAGCAGCCCAGGTGGGATTTTTTTTAGATTAGCACTAAGAACCATAAAAAGCTTTTAAACCGTAAACCATCCTGAAAGGTCCATCAGACTCGTTGTCTGTTGGTGCCTGGCACCCCCCTCTGTAGACTCCAGGATAGTTTTAGTGATAAGGTAAATCTTTGTGGAGTGACGGTGGTGCAGAGGTTAGGGAGTTTGTCCTGCAGTTGGCAGGTTGCTGGTTCAATCCCCCTCTGACTGTCTCTGTTGTTGGGTCCTTGGGCAAGAGCCTTCAGCAGCCTTCTCTGCCTAAGTGGACCACTGGGGGTTTTCAGTCATGCTGTTTCTCAGGGAAAAACTTTAATTTCTCTTTACACTTCAGCCAACCAGTGAAAAGCAGTGAAGTCACTAAAAACTCATCTTGAGTCAGCTCGGTTTGACCCTGCTGCTGAGTAGAGCTGGAGGAACTCAGACTGGCCCTGAATAAAAACTACTGAAACACTCAAGTGTGCGTCCAATAGGAGCCATTAATTAAACTGGGCCGTTCAGTCTGTGGCTCCTAAACTGTTCAGTTTGCTGCTGCAGCTTCACTTTGCTGACTCTTGTTTCTCTAGGCTTTTATGTCCTGATTTGTGCTTTTTATGAACATATGTTGTACTTTTTAGATTTATTATTTGGTTTTTATGTATATATTGAATGTTACTTTCCTTTAGGATAAGTCCTTTGAATGTGCTTTATAAATAAACCTTAGTTAGTTACTTATTTTGAACTAAAACATAGCGGGTTACAATAAATGTGGGGAAGCTTATTCTCCATCCTGGGAGCCTCAGCAGCTGAAGAACGATCCTGTCACTGTTTGACCCTTGACCTTGGTCCTTCTATAGTGGGTTGAATGGAAGACCTCGCTGCCCTCATGATTTTCTGAAGAGTGAGAATATCTGGGAGGTCAGAGTGAGCAGTGCCTTATAAGGTGTTAAAAACCAACGTTTAAACCTTGAGCTGAGCTGGAAGATGAACTAGAAGCCGCTCAGGCCATGAAAACACCAGGAGGATGTGGTCACGTCTGGATGTGTTGGTTTAAAGACGGACTGCAGCGTCTTGGACCCACTGAAGGAGAGTAAGGAGTTCTGGCTGGATGGACTAAAACCTGTTGCAATAATCTGGTCTGGATCTGATGAGAGCTGGAGAGATGTTTCTGGATGGATTTCATTCCTCTGGAGGAACATGGAGGGGAGAGTCTGAAGAGTTTGACTCTAGAGAGGAGACATTTTCACAGGATGAAAACAACAGTTTCTGGGTGAGTTCCTTTATGGAGAAACATGACCCAACCTGTTCAATGCAGAGACTTTTACCTCTGAACCCTCTGCAGAGACATTTACCTCCAGCAGGTGGCGCCTCAGCACCAAACACACAACCGAGGACATCCTGGAATAATGGTTAAATACTAAATAATTATGATAAAATACTGATCAGAAGCAAGAAATGAAGAGGAACTGCTTTACTTTGATGAATGTGTTTCTGAACGGGAGAAAGAAAACCGATCCCAGAATTAGAGCAGCTGCAATTACTCAGAAAGTGACATTTATAAAAATATTTAGAATAGTGACAGACTTCTACAAACCAGGAATAGCACTTTATGTTCTATAAGAAGTTACTGATAATGTAAATATTTGTTTTTTATATTTTATTCAAAATTTGTGAAATATTCCAAACAGTTTTAATGACATTGAACATTTTTTACTGATAATCTAAAGCCAAACACATTTTTATTTGTATTAAACTATTCAGACAGAAGGAAATGCAAAGAGCTGTAGAGACATTTTAAATATATTTTACCTTATAACAAATGTCCATCAAATATTTCATTTCAGTAAATAAACAGTAGCTTCTTTAAATATAACTTTCTCAAGGAGTCTCATTGGTTTATATTACAGCCAAAACTAAATAGATTAAAACGGATCTAAAAGAAGTAAATCATAAAATTCAATATAACTCAACTTTAACCAAAAAATAAAATAATTAAATGTGGTCTATTAAATATAAGGTCTCTCCCTCCAAAGACTGATAATCAGATTGATTTGTTTTGTCTCACAGAAACCTGGCTACAAGAGGACTACGTTAGTATAAATGAGTCAACTCCCTCCAATTATTCAAATTTCCACATTCCCAGATCTGTGGGAAGAGGAGGAGGAGTGGCAACCATCTTTCAGTCTGATTTATTAATTAGTCCCAGACCAATTAATAACTACAGTTCTTTTGAACATTTAACCCTCAGTTTCCCTCATCCAAACTGCAAAGCAATAAAACCTCTTCTGTTTATTGTTTTGTATCGTCCACCAGGCCCTTATACTCAGTTTTTGGATCAACTGTCAGACTTCTTATCTGATTTGGTGATGAACACTGACAAGGTTATTATAGTGGGTGATTTTAACATTCATGTTGACACTGAATGTGATAACCTTAGTGTAGCCTTTAAAACTATCCTAGATTCCTTTCATTTAATTTCAAAGTTTATTTGGTAGGGACAGACACACATCGACATAGACAAACTGAACAGCAGTCCCATGTTTGCGTCATAGTGCAATAGCTACTGCTGATTGGCAGCACTTGTCCCTAGAAGGGCATCATCTTTACTGGAGGTCAGAGGTCAGCGTGGTTCCAGTCAGCCAGTTCAGTAATGGAGCGAGCAGCAGGACTACAGGTCAGCAAACACTCTACACGGTTCCATCCCATCCCAGACGTGGCAGATATTATCAGTGGGTTCAGGATGTGTTCAGAGGAAACAGAACATTAAAGGTTACACTATATGTGAGGATTTGATGGAATCTGACTTTGGAAAGAGCCTTGAGATAACATCTATCATGAACTGGCGTTATATAAATCAAATTGAATTGAATGTAATTTGGGTACCATTGGTTATTATTGTAGATTTTATCATCATTATTCTGAAGGCGCTGCACCATCGGCGTCACATTTATTCTGAATGTTGTTAGATCCTGATCTGAAGTAAAGAGCCTTTAAGATGAAATGTTGTCATAATGAACAACTCTGACGTTCTGAATGTGTGAATTAATTTTAATCAACAGTAGCAAATAGACACAGTCAGACAATAAAAGCTGTTCCATAAAAGCTGATGTCAGAACCAGAGCTGAGAGGAAAGGCAGACAGATGTTCCTCAGTCAGAGCAGAACCAGTCTGGACTTGTTCAGGTCTTCATGGTGGACCTCCTTCCTCCCTTTGTGTTGAAACACTCAGCATCTCTCTGCTCACAGAGACAAACTCAGACATGTTTTCAGGAATGTTCCCTGAAATATTTCTCTTCTTCATGTCTGAAAGCAGCAGGTAGGTATGAAGGGGGTTAGCTTCTAATCACCTCCTACAACCATGACTACTGGTTTTGGTCTTCATGATGATCAGTCTGAACATCTTTATAGCAAAATATTACCTCAGTAAAAAAACATCAAAGCTCACATGTATTTAACAGAACATCTCACAGACTCAATAAAACATGCTGTATTGATGTGGAAGGCACAAGTTCTTATTAAAACTCAAATGTTTCCAAATTCATAAATACATGTTAGTAAATCCAGTAGAAAATGTTTTAGTAACACATGATGATAACAGAAAACACTGACAGAAAAACACTGATACGGCTTAAATAAGGCTAAATACTAACGATAAAAAAGAAATCCTTCTTATTCTTTACATCTCCATGAAAACCATAAACTGAATCTTGACCTTTGTTCAATGATTGATGAATGATGGAACGTTAATCAGATTATAGGATTGGCTGCTCAGTGGCAAAGGTTCTGGGTTCAAATCCTACCCTGGGTCTTTCTGCATGGATTCTGCATGTTCTCCCTGTGCATGTGTGGGTTCTCTCTGGGTACTCCGGCTTCCTCCCACAGTCCAAAAACATGACTGTTAAGTTAATTGGCTTCTCTAAATTCTCCTTAGGTGAGAGTGTGTGCGTGAATGGTTGTTTGTCCTGTTTGTCTCTGTGTTGCCCTGCGACAGACTGGCGACCTGTCCAGGGTGAACCCCGCGTCTTGCTGGTGAACGCTGGAGATAGACACCAGCAACCCCATGAGGGATTAAGCGGGTCAGAAAATGGATGGAGGGATTATCATATTTTACAAATAAATATATAATGTTTAAATGTGGTTGGAGTCCATAATAAACATAAATTATCATGTTGTACAGCTAAGGACTCAGTCTGGTGTAGCTCTGTCTGAGGTCTGATGGCAGAAATCTTTAACTATTTATCTCATGTGTTTCTGATCATTAAATAAACTGCAACCACATCAGATCTATATGAAGTTAAATGGTCTGTTATGAATCAGTCTAGAAGAACTCAATAAGAAAAAGTGGGAAAGTCCAACTTCACACAGCTTACAGGTTCACATGGACTTCTGGTTTATCCGTCTCATCAGGAACATGTTTCTGCCTCAGATGTTTATAGATTAAAACACCTGCAACAATAATTAATATGAAGAAAACTAGAGAACCAACTATCAGTCCAACAGATTCATTCATGTTCCCTCCATCTTCCTTGGTTCCATCCTCGTCTCCTGCAGAGAAGAACCTGAAGTCAGTACGGTCTGTCAGGTAGGAGATGAACTTCTGCTGTTCTCAGATCAGCTGTAGACTCTAGGAAGTCTCATCAACATTTTTAGGAAACAACAACATCTGAACAGAAAGATAATCTAGATAAAGAAGCAATAAGCTAAATGTCACTGTTTTAGAAAGAGCAAAAAGATACTGATCTGTTTAGATGGACTACAGGATGACGTCATTTACCATCTCTCAGCTGCCACTCAGGACTTTGCTCCTCTCTGCACATTAAATGCCACTGCCAGGCACAAAATGGCAGCGAGCACGCCCAGTGGATCAATATACTCTATTAGTAACAGCATATAAAGTTATGAGTGGATTACTTCTTTACTACACATGTTCCTCTGAAAGGTGAAGCTGTTTTGCTGTTTTCATCCTTTGTAAATGTGTGCATACGAGGCGATAAGTGAGAAGAGGAGGAGAAATGGGGAGGGGGGGGCTGGAGAGGAGGTGGAGAGAGGCTTGTTACACATCCTGGTTTGGTCTACAGTGTTCAAGCCCCAACTACTTGTGAAAAATCGCTTATTGCTGCTTTAAGAACTTCAAAATTCAATTGGATTCATATTATTTTGGTCATAATTCTATTCAATACTGATTTAAATGTTTCAGTATTGATTTTGTAATGAGTACTAACCACACATTTTTCAGAGTACCTGCTGATTGTCAGGATCCCCTGAGCTGTGGACTAGTTGTGGTTAATTAGTTGATTAGTCTCCCCTGTTGTCTTTAATCCCCTGTGTGTATTTAAGCTCCCTCTGTTTGTTTCCCCGTTGTCGGGTCATTCCAGGTTCTGGTTCAGTCTGCGTTGCTGCTACTCTGTCTCCTCCCCTGTGTTATGCCAGAAGATGGTTGAATATGCTTATTATTATTATTAATTATAATTTGGCATTATAATTTAAATAATAAATCATTCAACTCAAAATTCCGCTACAACAAAATATAGTTCAAATGGTGGTGATGTTAGCTATAAGCTTGTAAGTATTTATACCACTAATGCATTAGTTAATTTGCTGTTATGAACTCATTTATGCTGGGATAAATGATCTGGTCGGACTTGTGACCGACGAGGTTTATCCGGCAGGCTGTGAGAACCCCAATGTAACTGCAATTAGAGTTTAAATCCTTATTCGTCTATCACCATCCAATGATTTTGTCTCTGTATTAATGTCAGATGTTAACTCCAAAGGAGGTTAGCTCTGATTTCTGAATAACCAGGCAACTGTGAATTGGATTGAACACAAAACAATGTCTATTCCGCAGTGGTGTTTTATTGAACCAAAAGCAATTCCCTGTTACAGTAATTCTCTGATTCAACGACTTTGGAAATCTTACTCACTACTAACTAACACGCAAAATATATATGGAGATAAAAGAATAAACAAAACAAACAAAACGAAAGGAAAGAAAAACAAATGGATTAAAATGAGCGGTTGCAACTCTTAGTTCAGCTCACGGTTGTTTAAACCACATTCAGAACGTCGGCATTTGACATAGCATTGACAGACAGAGCAGCTGTGGGAGTCCTACCGGACGCTTTGATGCCTTACAAAGCTATCAGCTAAGCTACAGCCCAGTCATCCGACACCCTCCCAAGATGGCCGCTACGATGACGTATGGTCTATCAATTTACGTGAAGCGTGAGGGGAGGTTCTGATGACGTAACCACGCTTACGCTGATGGGGTAATGCCTCGCTTCGAGAGGGCGCGGCTAACTGGTAGTTTAAAGCAAAACCGCGGAATGAGCTCGGACAAAGAGATTAAACTGATAAGAAGAAGCGAAAAGAGAGAGAGAGGGGAAGGCAGGGAAGAAGATGGAACAGAAACGAAGCAATGACCCACGGCGGGGTTATTGATGAATCACAAATCAACACAGCAGAATCAAATGTAAAATGCATGCACATACAAAGAAAATATTCAGCAAAAATAATTCCAACTTCGTCGTGGAATAAAAGCATTAACCTAAGCCTACAAATTTCTACGTCTGCCCAGGCACTTCTAAACACCCTGTTGGTGAGACAGAAATAAAAGGGGAGAACCCCGTTACTTTGAGGTGGTCCGGAGTGAAAGTCCCGGCTTCGGTCCGGAGCGCTCCGGATCACGCGACGTCCTGAACGCGTCTTGACGACCGCAGGGTCCGCAGGCTGCAGCGGGGACCAGACTGAGAGAGTTCCTTCGTCTTTCTCTCTCTCTCTGGGCTCCTAGACGCTTGTTGGGCCAAACAACGCGTCGTCCTCTCTCGATCACTGGGAGATAAGGCGGCTTCCAGTATTTGATCAGAGGGAATTAAAGGTACCTTTTTGAGTCGACCTCCTGTCTGCACAGGGAATGGTTTTGCTTCGAAAAAATCTCGGTCCAGCGAGAAACTCGAGCACGTGGCGTGGGATTACCCCAACGGAAACAGCTGTGTGTGTGTGTCTTCTCGGTTGGCAGGGCGCCAGGGAAGAAGATCGATTGCGGGGTGCAACCGAGTTTTATCAACTTTACCCTAGCAACGTTATCGGTTGCTAGGGCGCCGGCCATTTTGGGCCGCGTTGCATGATGGGAGTTGGTGGCCATTTTGACCACCATGCATCATGGGAAATGCAGTCTGTCACGTCCTGACATGGCACAACATACCCCCCTTTAGCTTTGAAGAGTGGGATGCTGGTCACAGTCTTTAAAGCTACAACCAAGTCCATTCTGGCGTGACGAAGATCCGTTGTGCATGAGTGGAACAACCTAATAGTCTTTCTAGTAGTCCTTCGGGATTCATGCAGTTCAGTTCATCATCCAAGAGGAAGGGAAAAAAAAACAAAGCATTTATTGTGCCTGGGTCAGTGACCTAGCCTGGGCAGACTAAGCTATAGCTAGTAATGTCTATTGGCTAATAAGGCAAACAATAAGTAAATAAAAAAAAAGAGAAAATGCAAACTTCACAATCACCATTGTCAATACATTCATTGGTCATCAGGTTTGAACTTTGAACCAAGGAAAGGAGGGAGGAAAAAGGGGAAAGGAAAGAGACAGCGGTTCGTAGTCTAATCAGCTTGTGGCCTTTGAGGAGCTGATGCTACGAACCTGGGGGCGACGAAGGTGAGGGTGTCAATCCTGGTTTGCAACTGTTTGATCTGCTTGTATGCTGCATATGCCATCGCCGTAGTGATGGCCCATCCAAATACAAGGAGAACCACAATAATGGTCATAATGTGAGTGTCGGTCGACTCTGTAGCTCTGGGGAAGCGAAGCAGAGGGACCGAGCTCAACTCTGATGGAGTGAGACTGAATTTAATCAGCTGGGTGCCTGCAAGTAAAAGCTGTCTTTCAATGCCGACATCAATGCTGAAATTGTATCCCTTAAAGACATCTATTATTTCAATCTCTGAGTCATATTTGTCAACGTCAAGGTGATGCAGAACCATGTTTCCAATGTGGACTACAGCACCTTGAGGTGGGGAACAGAAAATGGTTTGGTTGGGCAGTTTTAGTCTAGTAACTGTGTCGTGCTGCTCGTAAGATAACAGGGCTTCTGCCTCTGGGGTGCTAACGAGCCAGCGGTTACCTGCCCGCTCAATTTTGGTTTCCACACCTGCATCTTTAAGGGTCATTCTAGCCTGACAGTTTTGTTCAGGGGATTCATTCCTTAGACCACACAGGTAATTGGTAACGTCTCTGATAAATGGGTTGCTTGGGCATACCCAGTGGATGTCCTTGGTTTTGGTACACAAATCCAAATTAGGAACTAAATAAAGTTTGGGGTCGGCATCATGATAGGCTAGCATCGAGGGGGTTTGTAGGTGTACGTGGGTCTCACCTTGCCAAAAACCGACATTCAATACTGATTTAAGCCTATACACGTTAGCTCTTTCAATGATGGGAAGGTTTAGCATAAATCCTATCTCCAAGTTGTCAGGATTTACAAATATTGGAATTGCACTACCTAGGCTGTGAGCCAGGTGTGTTTGTGGTGGTTGCAGTGTTTCACTAGAGGCAGATTTGAGAACCTTTTCAACCAAATCTACTGGTACCAAGTACGGAGGAATCCGTCCTTCAGCAAGGCTATTTACGGATGAGCTAACCTCTCGAGTGAGGTCCTGCATTAAATCTCTAACAACCTGAGTATACATCATGTCATTCTTTACCACTTCTGTGAGCGTTTCCAAAGAAATACATGGTGTTATTGCTGAGTGTGAATTTATAGACGTGAAGTTATGTATGGACATTTGTTTTATTAGTGCACGTTTTAAAATGTCCTGATTGAACATGCACTTGTCCTATTTAATGCTATGCATTGTTCTCTTCGGCGGGGGCGGAGTTAGGCTCCGTTCCCTGTGAGGAGAGTTTGGTGGACGGTTTAATTTGGTTCGCATGAACCCATTTGTACTCCGGACTTTGCATGCTGGCTTCTAGGTTCTTTCGAGCCCACGTGAAAGTTGTTCGGAGACGGTCTTTTAAATCAGCGACGCACTGGTGTGCCGTGTAGACGGTTGTCACACTGACGTCTTCGGGCTGGTAGATGAGATTCAGAGGAAGTGTTATTTGTCTCCCTGTCATCGTCTGGAAAAGTGTCACCCCTGTGGAGCATGGTGAGGTAGAGCGGATTAGCATTAGGACCAAGGGAAGCTTTATGTCCCAGTCCCTGCCATGGCTGCTGGCATGTTCCTTTAACATACTGACCACGGTGCGGTTCATTCGCTCCACCTGTCCCAATGACTGTGGGTGTGAGGGGATGTGGAATTTAACTTCCACGCCCAACATGTCGAAAAGCGCGGTCATGATGTTTGACGTAAAATGCGTTCCTCTGTCCGAGTCGATGGGCAGGGGAAGGCCCCACCGGCTGAAAACGCGATCTAGCAGCAGGGCTGCTGTGGTGACGGCGGTGTCGTTCGGTGCCGGCAAACATTTGACCCATTCTGTGAAGCTGCCTGTTATTGTCAAAAGATATTTGTTATCTCTTGACGATTTGGGGACTGGACCGATCCAGTCAGTCTGCAGATGTGACCACAGAAATGTAACCCCCCTTCGCTGAAGCAGGGCTCGGTCTAGCGGTCGTGTGGGTTGTAACTGGCAGCAGGTTAAGCAGCCTTGTACATACTCCTGGGTGTCCTGGGCCGTTGAAGGCCGGGACGCCACCTGTAGGAGAGTTTTCAGATTAGCTTTGCAGCTTCTGTGTCCTCTTACTGGTGAGTCATGGACGAGTGTCAATGTGATCCCAAGTTCGTTTGAATATTTGGGCTGAATGGGCTGAAACTCATGGAGTAGCTCTTTAAGTGCTGTTCTCTCTGTTTCAGTGGTCAGTGCATCAGCTTGTTCCAGCTGCTGCATAATTTCTGTTTTGAAACCAGGGCAGGGCTCAGTGGATGAGTCCTGGTTCTCTGGTTGATTTGGTGCCGGTTCTGTTGGGTTGGTTTCTATCGCATACCCCAACAGGTTTCCTCCAGCGTCAAGCGTAGCACCACAAATGGATCCAGCAGGCCGAGCTTCATGTCGCCTGGTTTGGATCATGTTGGAAGGAAAAATAAACACTGTGTCTGGAGAGTCCTGTCTGCCGGTCAAGGATGAGGGCAGGTCTCTAATGACGGGAATGCTCAGCTCAAAGTCGTGGAAAGAGCTTTCGATGAGCACCCCAAGGGGTTTCTTCGCCACCACTTGGATCGGCATGTGGGTTGGATTCTCCACTAGAAGGTAAGCTGAGCGGTTGTTCAGCTCAAGCAGGGGTGTGCCCCGGATGACCAGGTTGGATTCCTGGAAATAAGGAAGGGGTTGGAAGAAAACCTGTGTGTTCTGTATTTGTTGTCCTTTCAGGATGGCTAATCTAATAGGTACACCTGCAGTCTGTGGTGGTATTAGCATGTTGGTTTCGCTAGCCACCTGGCAAGCCTGTGGGATTGTTTGCCCTGATCGCATGACTTCAGGGGTGCCCAGGAAGGAACTTGGGGTCACGTGAGCCTGAGCCCACAGGACCTGATTGCAAGTGTCCAGCTGTGCACCTAGCCGTACCAGAAAATCAGCACCAACAAACACTGGAGGATGTAAATTCTCCACAATGCTGAAAGGATGAGAGAGCTGCCTTGTGCCAATCTGTGCATAAAGTATGCACACCCCCGTTGCTTTCAGAAGCCGGCGAGGCCAGTCTGCTGAGAGCAAATAGTGGCTGTGTTTTGTCTCAGCCAGATGGGGCTTTTCACGGCACAGAGAGCTGTACAGATCTCTGCTGATCGCAGATTTCTCTGACCAAAGAGCCAGCAGCACGTCTGGCATGAATGTGCTTTCCAGGTGCACACCTTCGGCCACTCTGGGGTTATAGGGTTCACCTCCAGAGTGTTTAAGTGAGCAAAGGAAAGATGTGTGGCTGCAGAGAGAAGTTCTCTGATCGCTGAGAAGCGGTGGTGTGGCAGAGGATTTTGAAATCGGCTCTGTTGAAGGCAGAAATGGTGCTAAGAGTTCTTTGGGCTCTTCGGAGCAGGTCACCTGGTTGATAGGGACGGACGGTCCACTTCCAGAAGTAAGAGGCTTGGGAGTCCCCACTTGGGCCCAAAGATGACCATGATGGTAGTCAATGAGTGGAGCTAACCTGTTCAACAGATCCTGACCCACAAGAAAAGGTTCCGTGTCTAAAGTACAGATGTAGATGGGGTGAACAAGGGTCATGTCACCGAAAGTGATGTCTAACCACGCCCGTTTGGTGATGCATGACTGATCCTGAGTGTAGCTGGTGATGCCCACGTTACAGGTCTCCACCTGGAACGGTTTCCCAAGAGACACCATAGCTCTGGTCACCTCATCAAACAAATCTGAGCATATTAGACTGATCTCGGAACCTGTGTCTAACAGAGCATTTGCTGTGACACATCCTCCTATAACTGTCGAGCAGTATAAGCGATGCGCGTTTTCACGATGGTTTAGTTCACCTAAAAACCTTAGAAAAGGGGTTTTCTGATCACCTGCTGATGGGATCTTAGAAGGTTGTTGGTGAATTTTTGGTTGGTTCCCCCACTTAATCAGATAAACTCTGTTAAAAGGGGGAGCCTGGTCCACGCCTAGTCATGCTGACGTGGGTTTTGGGCCTGGTTTCCCAGGAGGGTCGGCAGGATTGGATGGTGGCGAGGACGGCTGCGGCGCGATCTGACGCACTGTGTCGGCTAGCAACCTGCGAAAAGTCTCCTCCATCTCCTTTCTCATTGACTCCTCCATGCGCAGGTTCCAGCCTTTGTTGTCATGTGTGCCTTTCTGCTTTTCAAACCTGTCAGTTTGCTTACCGTGTCGGGCTGGATCCGGCCTGTGCCATTTTTGAAACCTCTCACCTTCCATGCTGCCATGCTGACCTCTCCTTTCATGGGAAGCTTTCTTCTGCTGCGGTTCAAAACCGTGTTGCTTCTTGAACCCAAATCTAGTTTTAGGTTTAGAGGGAGGCATCTCATGTCCCTCCAGACCTAACCTCTTTTCTGGTTCGATCTGAATCTGTAGAACCTTTTTATCACTGTCGGCTCCTTTGTTGGGCCGGACACGTGTTTCCCATGCCACCTGCGCGTATTTCCTGATTTCCTGCATGGTAAGTCTCTTGGTTCTACAATGCATGGTAACCTCATAACGCACGCTTTCATGAAGATTATGGAGGAACAAAGATTTGAAAGTGTGGTCTTCCTCCAAGCCGGGAGCATTTCGTCCCTGAAAGTAAGCAGCCCGTAAACGGCGGTAATACTCCTTGGGCGCTTCAGTTCTCTTTTGCTGAATTGCAAAAGCTCCAAGAGTCGCAGAAGCTGGGTCTGTGAACACAGAATATTCTTCTCTTAAAGCCTGACAAAGAGCTGAGTAACGGTCACGTGTAGCTGGAGGGAGGCTTTCTATGAAAACATGGACACTTCTGGACGTGGTTTTCCAGATAAGCTTCAATTTTTCTCGAGCCGAGGGGCTATATAAGTCTAGCAGACAGCGCTCTACCTCTCTGAGATAGTCATCAATGGTGGATTCTGTATTGCTAGGATCAAAACGCTCTATGTCTCGGGCCAGGGACTCAAGCTGACGCATCCGCAGTCCCTGTTCAGGGATCGGGGCTGGTCCATCTGAGTCCTCTCCTGACGACTCCTGTCTGCGGTAACCACGATAGCAGGGGGGCTCTGGTTCTGACCACCTACCTGGCATCGGCGGCCGTTCGTGGGACGCCGGGGGACCCTCCCTGTCATGAACTCTTGTCCGTGGACGCAGTTCAGAGGAGTGGGGTTTACCTGTGTCCCAGGAACGGTGCTCCCGTCGCCCTGGTGGGGGGAAAGGATCATAGCAGACAGTGTCAGGGGTCAGGTGGGAAGCAGGTGTTTTCCCATGATTTGCATCATGTGCATCAGTCCTGATTGTCACCGTAAGTTGTTTAGGCATTTCTTTCCGTATCACACTGCTATATCTGTCCTGACCTTCGCTTACCCCTCGCTCAGAAGGTGTCTGAGGGCCCAGTTCATCCAATGTCCTCCAGGTGTGGTCCCCATGTTTTCCCTCAGATCCTTCTGGCTGCAAGCTAATGAGATCCTCCTCTCGCTCCTCTGTGAGATGACAGCTGCCCTGAACACTTCTCTGTTCTAGCTCCCTAGCTCTTTCCTCAGCTGCGATCCGCATCTCAACCTCTCTGTTACGCAGATCGGTCTCTAGCGTTAACCTTCGGTGGTATAACGCAGATAATTCACCAAAAACATCTGCTACCAATCTATCCTTTGGCTTGCTTTGAACCTCCTCCACCAATTCCTGAATTTTCCTCTCACAGTCCTCTATGTTAAACTGATTCAAGCGGTCTTGGTCCTCCGGTGTCATTTTAAGCAGTGAGCTAATGACACCCTGAGCCTCCATTCCAATGGAGGATTGTGGACCTTCAGCTCCTTTGACTGAAGAACCTTTACTATCCATTCTTTGTCAGCTATGGACAGCAGCACAACAACTGTAGCTCAGCACTACACAACAACAACAATCAAATAACACTGTAGTTTAGCTTAGCGCTAAACAACAGACAACAAACAACAACGCTGTATTCTAGCTTAGCACTAAGCTACAACGCATACACTTTAGTTTAGCTCAGCGCTAAACAACAACTGCTAACAACAACTGTTAAGTGGCTTCACTTTACTGTCAACAGCAACTCGCACTACGACTGACACTTTACTGCAGGAAGTGTGGTCAAATACGTGCGTTTAATTAGGCTGCGCAGGGGAAAATCAACCCTGCGACTTACAACTCCTATGTTTAGGAACGGTTAATATGCTTGTTTAACTTTGAGAATATTAACTGTGAGTGACATGGACCACTAACCTTTCGGCCAGTAATTAAGTGATAAAGCTGTGGCTTTGTTTGTGATGCAAGTTATTTAAGAACAGGTGCTCTACACATGTGTGGAAAATAGCAAAGTGTTTGGAACTTCAGAGGTGGCAAAGAATGACAGTTAAAAACCGCTAAATTGCAACCTTAGTTTCAAAATCCCAGCTCAATTTTGACCACTTATGATGAGCAGAAGGGGGAAAAGAAAGAAAAATAATTTAACAAAAATTAAAAGTTTAAAAAAAAAAATTCAAAGGAATAAAAAAAAATTATAATAAGTTGACAAAAATTATTAAAAGGAGTAACCATAAAGAAAGTTTTAAGAAACTGACATTCAAATATCCATTCAGGGAAGCCGAGTGCTTTCACCTGAATTTTTAACCGTGACTGCAACTACCTGTCCTGGCCACCAGATGGAGGCAGGGTGCCCTTCACTTTTGGGAAGACTGAGCTGTAATTACACACAATGTCCAGCAGATGGGGAATCGTTTCCCTCATCAAAACAATTATGATGCAATTACACACACGTCCACCAGATGGAGGCAAGGTCTCTCTTTTCAAAGCAGAACACGACACAGGAGATGACTGAATCAGTAGCAGACGCTGGGGGCGCTGTACGTTCTAGTCAGTTCAGTCTAACTAACTCCAGGTTTAGAAATCAATATTCAAACCTCAGGTTAACAACCTCAAACCACCACAAACACGTACATATTTAGTAGGAGTACTTCCTTAATCAATTATGACTGAATAGCCCTTTTGGCAAGGTGAGCAGTCAAAATGCTGGAATGTAGATTGTGTTCATTAAATTCATAAGTTGCTGGTTATTCAGTTTAGTCTAAAGGAACGCCAAATAAGTAGACTAGCCCACCCGGGCACGCCAGTAAATGTTATGCCAGAAGATGTTTGAATATGCTTATTATTATTATTAATTATAATTTGGCATTATAATTTAAATAATAAATAATTCAACTCAAAATTCCGCTACAACAAAATATAGTTCAAATGGTGGTGATGTTAGCTATAAGCTTGTAAGTATTTATACCACTAATGCATTAGTTAATTTGCTGTTATGAACTCATTTATGCTGGGATAAATGATCTGGTCGGACTTGTGACCGACGAGGTTTATCCGGCAGGCTGTGAGAACCCCAATGTAACTGCAATTAGAGTTTAAATCCTTATTCGTCTATCACCATCCAATGATTTTGTCTCTGTATTAATGTCAGATGTTAACTCCAAAGGAGGTTAGCTCTGATTTCTGAATAACCAGGCAACTGTGAATTGGATTGAACACAAAACAATGTCTATTCCGCAGTGGTGTTTTATTGAACCAAAAGCAATTCCCTGTTACAGTAATTCTCTGATTCAACGACTTTGGAAATCTTACTCACTACTAACTAACACGCAAAATATATATGGAGATAAAAGAATAAACAAAACAAACAAAACGAAAGGAAAGAAAAACAAATGGATTAAAATGAGCGGTTGCAACTCTTAGTTCAGCTCACGGTTGTTTAAACCACATTCAGAACGTCGGCATTTGACATAGCATTGACAGACAGAGCAGTTGTGGGAGTCCTACCGGACGCTTTGATGCCTTACAAAGCTATCAGCTAAGCTACAGCCCAGTCATCCGACACCCTCCCAAGATGGCCGCTACGATGACGTATGGTCTATCAATTTACGTGAAGCGTGAGGGGAGGTTCTGATGACGTAACCACGCTTACGCTGATGGGGTAATGCCTCGCTTCGAGAGGGCGCGGCTAACTGGTAGTTTAAAGCAAAACCGCGGAATGAGCTCGGACAAAGAGATTAAACTGATAAGAAGAAGCGAAAAGAGAGAGAGGGGGGAAGGCAGGGAAGAAGATGGAACAGAAACGAAGCAATGACCCACGGCGGGGTTATTGATGAATCACAAATCAACACAGCAGAATCAAATGTAAAATGCATGCACATACAAAGAAAATATTCAGCAAAATAATTCCAACTTCGTCGTGGAATAAAAGCATTAACCTAAGCCTACAAATTTCTACGTCTGCCCAGGCACTTCTAAACACCCTGTTGGTGAGACAGAAATAAAAGGGGAGAACCCCGTTACTTTGAGGTGGTCCGGAGTGAAAGTCCCGGCTTCGGTCCGGAGCGCTCCGGATTACGCGACGTCCTGAACGCGTCTTGACGACCGCAGGGTCCGCAGGCTGCAGCGGGGACCAGACTGAGAGAGTTCCTTCGTCTTTCTCTCTCTCTCTGGGCTCCTAGACGCTTGTTGGGCCAAACAACGCGTCGTCCTCTCTCGATCACTGGGAGATAAGGCGGCTTCCAGTATTTGATCAGAGGGAATTAAAGGTACCTTTTTGAGTCGACCTCCTGTCTGCACAGGGAATGGTTTTGCTTCGAAAAAATCTCGGTCCAGCGAGAAACTCGAGCACGTGGCGTGGGATTACCCCAACGGAAACAGCTGTGTGTGTGTGTCTTCTCGGTTGGCAGGGCGCCAGGGAAGAAGATCGATTGCGGGGTGCAACCGAGTTTTATCAACTTTACCCTAGCAACGTTATCGGTTGCTAGGGCGCCGGCCATTTTGGGCCGCGTTGCATGATGGGAGTTGGTGGCCATTTTGACCACCATGCATCATGGGAAATGCAGTCTGTCACGTCCTGACATGGCACAACACCTGTGTCTCATGTGTCCTCCTGCGTTCTTTCCTGTGCTGCTGAACTTTGTTCCCCAGCCTGAGTTCCTGTGAGTCTCCTTTGGTTAAAGATCCAGAAACATGACATTGGTGAAGTTTATTTCTCCATCTGAACTACCCTGTTATCTCAGTGGAGATATGAACATTTGTGACCAATAACATATCAACATTAAGTAGAGCTGAAATGATTGTGTAAATAAAGTGATTAACTTCATTAAAAGCTTAAATTAAATTTCTTTGCTTCAAGGCTTTGTTCAACTACAAAGTACAGGACTCAAAAACTATTTTAAACAATGTTTCCCCCCAGGACCTTTCTGCTGTCAGACCTGGAAGCTGGAGAGTGAACACACTTGGTGGTTATTATTCATGAAACCTGGCAGAAATGTGCATGAGTGAAGGTGAAGACTTGAACGAGGGAGTTGAAGAAAAAAAGCAGAGACAATCTAAAGTCTGGGATCATTTTAAACAAAGGGGAAAACAATGTGGTCCAGCGTGCTCATAGCAACATTGAACTGGCGTACCACAATAGCCCTACAGCCATCATTCACCACTTAAACAGAAAACACCCTAGACTGACCGTGCCAGAAACTTCCCTAAGGGTGAATTTAGCCCTTTGGTTAAATGTGGGTAAATATATGAAGTTGGGCTGCAACAACGAATCAATAAAATTAATAAAGAATCTACAATTAAAAGCATTGCCAACAAATTTCATCATTGTGGAGCCATTTACCTGCAGACTGTCATCAATGCTGACTGGCTGCAGAGCGATGTAAACGAGTTGCGGAGGCCTCTTTGTTACTTTGTTGTAAATTCTACAAATGATGACACAGAGAACACGGCTCAAACCGAGCTCTCAAAAGATAGGGAGCACTTTGTGCCTCACAAAAGGGAGCTCAACAGCAGGTTAAGTCGTTACAATATCTGATGTTTGTTCAGTTTCAAAGTGAGGAAACCTGGCAGCTTTTGGCTCGGGGCTGTGAGCGGAGTCCTGTGTGGCCAAAGTGGTACGTCAGGGTGCTGCCTGAACATCAGTCTGATAGCTCGTCTAAAATAGCTGTTAGCTTGTTAGCTGGTTAATGACAGGAGCTTATTTATATGTGCAACATGTATGTGCTTAAAATGTGTTTAGATTAAAAGGAAAGAAAGTATCTGGAAAAGCACCATTTATATGGGCTCAAAATGAAATAATCTGATCAAGATGTGTGTTTACGCGCACCAAGCTTTATTCAAAAGTAGAAACTCTGACATTAGCAGAGTTGTTGAATTAAAACAACCACCGAGGTTTTGCACTTCTTCATGTTCGTTCTGACGGTTCTGAGTGCAAAGAATTGACCCACAGCAGGTTCTGAGATGGTGGAGACTTTGATTTCTATAATTAGTCTACAGGCTCAGCAACTCATGCTGTTGCTGTTGAGAGCAGGAGGAAATTATGATTAAAATGCAATACAATACAATTTCTTTCTGATGGTAATAATTTGTTGATTAAGCTTTAGGTTCTAATTTTCTGACAGTCTGAGTGAAGGTACTGAATGGGAGAGAGGAGCAGGACTATAAACTAACTTAAAGAGTCAAGTCTTTATTGTTATGTGACCATAATAGGCTGGTGGCTTATTTGATGGTCAGAAGTGGTGTCCCCCCCCCCCGGCCCAATTAAGTTCACTAGCACAACGATGAGAACATCCCTAAGTTAAATGCCGTTATTTTTACATCACATGGAAAAGATATAGTAATGGTGAGTTAGACTAGGAGAGCAGACAGTGTGATGCTGAAAAGTTCATACCTGGTGAGGTTTGCCTGCTCTGTAGTGAGAATGTGCATCCCTCAGTCCAACCACATATCGACAGAGAAATTATGACCAATGGAGCCACTATTTTATCACTTCCAATATTACCTCGGTGCGTATCTGTATAAGTATATTAAGTTAAGAAATCACAGTTTTGTTATGAAAGTTTAAAATGTCTCCAGAATGGTTTCTGCTCCTTGTTTTCTATTACGGATCACATTCCCCACTTTCTACCAACAGATCAATAGTTAAACCTTTATAACACATCCAGACCTTTTAAATGAACTATCATATGTCTGTATGGGTGCATAAAGCACATTGAGAGTGAGGGTGCATTTATATTTAATGGTGATGGAAAGTGCAGAATTTAATTTTCTGTATATATTCAATTGTGTCGTGATAACTCACAAATGTGCAGCGGTTATATAAAAACATTATTGCATTGAAACAGGTGGACTTTGAGAGACGGAGAAATGTGGTGTTTATTTTTATATAACTTGAAGACATCAAGTAGGAGGCCCACAAACTCATAAAAATAAATGCATTTAGCAGAATCCACAGAATGGTCCAAACATAACCTGGCCTTTTCCTTTCTCTGGCAGGATTTCTCCTTTTTTCAGTTTTATGATCTATTTGTGTTTGGTTTTCACACATTTCTGACTCTTTTACTATGTCCAGTTCGTGAGAATTTTGCACATTAATTTCAGGATCTTCTTTTTCCAATTCTGTCAGATTATTCCTAACCCCAAAATCGTCATCAATCGGTATCTCGTCCCTCTCAGCACTCATTCTGGGTAAAAACTTAATAGTCTGCGCCTCTGTATTTTCCCACTATCAGGATAGTAAATCATGTATGCCGGACTATTCTTGTCATAACCCACAAAGATGCCCTTCTCACATCTCGAGTTCAGTTTACTTTTCTCATGTTGGTAAGCGTAACACTTAATACCAAATTTCTGCATTCTATAAATATTCGGTTGCTTGCCTGTTAACATGAAGTAAGCTGTCTGTTTAGTTCGGTTATTAAAACATCTGTTTCTCACTACAGCCGCAGTCTGGACTGCATAGGTCCACAAAGTTTTTGGTAACCCACTTTCTATTAGCCTGCATCTAGCCATGTCAAATAAAGTTCTCCAGTTTCGTTCCGCAGTGCTATTCTGGTGCAGAGAGTATGGTGCTGAGGTCTCATGTCTAATACTATTTCTCCTCAAGACGTTTTTAACGTTTTTATCCTGTGGTTTTCTTCTCCTGCAGGTTGTATCGCGGTGTGTAGCACTTTTACATTGACTGCACCATTGTTTACGACTGCATGTGCTTGCTTTATTGCCTTTTGTGCCACACCTATAACAAATAATGTCAGTACTTGCAGCCGCACAATCATCCAAAGTAACTTTGGTTTCACTTCCCAGCTGTGCTCTTTGTCAGGGTTCTCTGTGTTTCCGTGCTCTAACTCTGCTTCACTGCTGGGCGTGGTCCACACCTGCTGCTCATCAAGGAGCTTTCACCTCGGGCTTCATAAGGAGTTCAGAGACAGCTGGAAGAGACCAGAGTGTTACCCCGTTGTGGTATGCCTAGGCCTCTGATCTGTCTCCTGTGCCTCGTACCTGTGAGTTTTTGGAAACCCTGTTTTTGGACTAACTTTGTCTCCTGTTGCTCTCCAGTCTTGTTATGTTTGGATTTACTCACCTGCCTTGGCGTCGTGCTCAGTGAATCAGCCCTTCAGAATCCTCGCCACTCAGATTTTGCTCTGGCATCTCCACTCATACTCCCTTGGTGGTACCAAGCCGGGCGTGAGAACCCCTTCCTGGATTCACCTGGTTCATCCACAAACACTCCAGCTGCTCCTCCTGTCTGCCGTTTACTGTGGTGCTCTCCGGACCCCTCACCAGCATTACATCTGTCAGCCCTCCAGTCACTCAGCCACCTATCTTCCATCAGCGAGTTACAGTCACAGAGTTCCCTCGTCACTTATTTCCCCTGGATAGGTCTCCCCCACTAAACTGTAAACGGGGCAGCTTCTGGTATTTTCCCCTGGTTCGATCCTCAGTAGTAATGTCCCTTTTCTTCCCGCAGTCGTCCCAGCTCTGCGTGCTCTCCTGTATATTAGCCTAAATAAAAATCTTAAAGACTGTCTCTGCCTCCGTCTGTGTCTGCATGTGAGCCAAACACTTAAAAACCATGACACTCTTGCTTTCATCACGTTATCCCCAGAAGTAGTTGTCCGCATATTTTTGATATCCTCATAACTTCGATATCCTCATAACTTTTGTTTTAAATTCGGCAAAAGTCATTTGTACATCACTCTGGGTAACATGGATAGTAAATGGCTTAAATGTCTCTGGAAGTCCTTTCAAAATCATTGCCCTCAGAAGTTCCTCACTCAGATTCTCACCTGCATTCCTTAAAGTAGTGATTGTAGTTTCAGCTCTGATGACATATTCTGTGACACTCTCACTCAGCAGTTTTTGCAGTGAGGTTAGCTCTGTATACAAGCTTATTACCCGGGGCTTCCCTTTTCCAGCATAATATCCACGTAGAATCTGCAGCGCGGCACGTCCATCATCTGCTGCTTCTCTCATGACCAGAGACAGGCTTTTGTCATCCAGGAACTGTATCAGCTCAGCATAGGCTTCGGCGTTTTTCGTCTCGTCATCCTCATCTTCGGCAGAAGGTTCATTTAAAATAGTCTCTTTTAGTCCTTGCAAACAAATATGACCTAAACATTTTGTCTCCCATAGCTCATAATTCTTCTCATCTCTGTCAAAAACAAGCCTTGGCCAGCGGCTCGTGGACACCGCTGCTCTTGCGTTTCTGCTCATGTTTGTAGCTCCGTGTCTCACAAACTTAAGCTCGGGTACACGCTTTTCCGTTGTGACTTTCACCCAGTGACTTAACTCCCGAATCCTGGGCCCATAACCTGTTAGCAGAGTAACTTACACAGACAACAGGGGATACTGTTTCACATTCACCAGTTTCTTTCTGACTGGCACATTTTATTTAAACAGACACATGTGCATTCATTCAGTCACTAATTACACTCAGTCACATGACATACACTCTGATTGCTTGATTCCAAACTAAAAATAAAACAAATCAAATATAAATGAGGGCACAATATTTATGAATCTAAACAGAGTCTAACAGCAGATTTGCCACGTTCAACATGGCGGAACTTCTGACGCATCCGCAGCATAGGCAGACCCCGCCCACCGAGACGTCTACATACATAATGTTTATGGTTTCTCTCGCGAGATCTGGCTGCTTGTTCTGAGTTTACGAGCTTTGTTTTTTGGGGATTTTTTACGTATGTAGTTGTTCGCTTTTTGTCACAGTACACTGACAGGAAGAGGGGGAGAGACATGCGGGTCGGATTCGAACCCGGGTCGGCCGCGTCGAAGACTAAAGGCCTACAATCACCCGCTCGCTGGGTGACGCGCGACGAGCACGAGCGCGCCCCGGTCACGAGCTTTGTGCCTTGGCGCACGCGCAGAGTTGTTGGGGAAAACCCGTACATCGATGAGGAAACGCTTCGTCCAGCAGACTAACGACGTATAGAAATAATGAAAATGTTTTTTCTCCAGACTACATTGAGCTACTGGGTGTTGCTGTCTATCAGCTCCGTCTCCTCCTCAGACAGTGAGTATTTAATCCACTTTCATTCTTCTGGTAATCAGAAACCGTTAGTTTCCGCGTACCAGCTCCCTCGTGACGTCACAGTGGATTCGAAAGTCCCGCTTTGTTAGATTAACCTGCTAATAATACATGTTATTAAAATGTTTTCAGTACTTAGAAACATGGTAAATGGTGGCGACATCAGTCGTTTAGCTGACTGACGGTGTTGTGCCATAAAGTTATGGTCGGGCAAAAAGAGATCGGGTGGAGTCAGAACCACACAGAATTCTGGGAGATGTAGGCAGAAGAAGGATCATTCTCTCACGGTGAAAATAAGCCACTGATCTCTATTCACTGGAGTGCTGATTGTAACCTGACAAAAGCCAGCTGTATGTTGCTCCGCCTAGCTCCACTCACTATGCGTAAAAAAAGATGCAAAACATTCCACAGCCTCGGAGATATTGCCTGGAATGAGCGATCCCCTCTGGTTTTAAAATGAGTGTATGGAACCACTAACAATGTGTGGCCCAATGACCTCAGACTATAGATCGAAGTATGGAGCTGTATCAGCTCAGAGATGTAGGGAGGAACTTTGTCGTGCAGGGCTCTAAAAGTAAAAACAAGGATTTTAAACTGGATTCTATACTGGACCGTTAACCAGTGCACAGCTGCTAATACTGGGGTAATGTGTTCTCTTTTGTTAATGTGAATTAAAAGCCTTGCAGCAGAGTTCTGGACAACCTGGAGACACTAAAGCTCCTTCTTGCTCAAACAAGTAAAAAGACTGTTGCAATAGTCTTAACGTGGGGAGATAAAAGCATGAATAATCATTTCCAACTCACCCTTTGACACCAGTGGTCTTAATTTGGAAATATTCCTTAGTTGGAAATAACAGTTCCTAACTAATTGTTTAGAGTGGTTCTCCAAGGACATCGCTGTATTGAACACAACACCTAAGCTCCTGAGGCTCGGCTGAACAGACGAACCCTGAGGTACCCTACATGACAACGCCGCTGTTTCCGACATGATTTGATTTACATAAACACTAAAACTTCTACTAGAAAGGTAAGATGAGAACCATTTTAAAACTGATCCAGACATCCCAACCAGATCATGGAGTGTATTTATTGTAATTTTATGATCTACAGTATTAAAAGCAGATGAAAGGCCCAGGAGAACCAGAACTGTGTATTTCTTAGAGTCAGCTGACATCAGAATGTCACTAGAAACTTTAAGTAATGCAGTTTCTGTGGAATGTTTTTTACGGAAACCGGACTGATATTTGCCAAACAGCTCGTGGTTCTCTAAGAAAGTGGTCAGTTGTTTAGCTACAACGTTTTCTAAAATTTTTGAGATGAATGGAAGTTTGGATATTGGCCTGAAGCTCTTAGGTTGAAATGGATCCAAATTGGGCTTTTTCAGTACAGGTTTAAAAAAGGTAGGAACGACAGCAGTTAAAAGTGAGCTATTTAGCATATCCACAATACAGGGGCCAATAAAATCAAATACTTGTATAAGTAGCACAGTTGGGAGGACATCCATAGGACAGGATAAAGGTTTCAGTTTATGTAGAAGAGAGGTAGAAGTCACCGGTTTAAAGTGTGACCAAGAATGAATAGAAGACAAATCACATGCAGAATTCTGAATTAGTGAAGGAGAGATGTTTGCCGTAACATCTCTGATCTTACAAAGTGAAGGAATTCATTACAGTCTGATTTTGAAGACACTATTGCTTCAGGGGCAGGAGGAGAGACTATTGCATTTATGGTCTCAAATAAGATTTTAGGGTTTTGCTTTTTAGAGGGTATAAGCTGAGAAAAGAAGTGAGTTCTCACATTTCTTAGCATCTCATTTAGGGTAGCTATTTGTTCACTCAGCTGAAGCCTATTAACCTCAAGTTTAGAAGACTTCCACAAACATTCAACTTTTCTACAGTTTCTCCTAAAACTGTATAGTTTCATCAACCCAAGGTCATGTTTTTTTATTGGAAACAATGTTTGATTTCACTGGTGCCACTTTATCTAAAATTGTGAAGCACTGGTTATTAAAAGACTGGTGACTGGTGTCCAGGAAGGAGAGGCAGCAGCAGGCTGAGTCTCTGCACTGGCAGTCTGATGGTTCCATAGACTCTCTGATGTCCAACAACAAGTGTCGATCATACATCCGAGTAGCAGTAATTATTAGACGTTAGGGCTGATATGGTGAAAAAACATACCAGTAAAAACACTGAAAAGTGAGACATATCCAACGCAGCAGCAGCCAAACCAACCACAGGCGCCATCTTGAGATTTGGTAACACAGTACCTCCATAATAATCAGTCAAAAGGGAATATTCATGTTCACTTAACTTGTTCTTCCAACAGCACAAAAGCTGACCAACAACTTGAATAGATTTCATTCCCAAACAAACAGCAAGTTTAACAGGATCATCCAGCCGAGGTCCAGCCAGCTCCACCACTCTCCCAAGGCAATAAACTTTTGCAGTGTGGAACAGTCTCAACCAGGTTGTTGTTCCCCAAACATGACAATCCAACAAACTCCCAAACAGAACTGGTTCCGGGAGCAGCCAGTGCAGAGACTCAGCCTGCTGCTGCCTATCCTTCCCCAGCAAAGTCCACACAGAGAAAACACTCTTATAAAAACCTGGTAGAAGAGAAGAGTTCAGTTTGCTGGAGTCCATCAGAAAGAGAGGCAAATCCAGACCCATGCCACCAAGTCTCCGAAAAATGCAGCATGATATACTCCTCCACACCAGATCTGTGGGTCTCGTGAGCAGTCTCTGAATAAACTGAAAACAAAAAGCAGCACCTCTGCTGGAGGATGAAATGGAATACTTTGAGAAATCCAGTGAAGTTTATCCCAAAAAAAATCCACCAGAACCCTTTGAACATTTGATAAAAGAGAAACTGGATGATCAACACATATCAACCGATGCCACATGGCAGAAGAAACTAGATTATTAATGACAATAACTCACTCGTCCTCTATATGACATTTTAGGAAAAATCCACTTCAAAAGTTGACCCTTAACATTATCCAATGCATTCTCCCAATTTTTTTGCACAAAAGTTTCATTACCCAAAAACACACCTAAATATTTGAACCCACCTTTTCTCCACACTAAGCCTCCAGGTAGACTGAGTTGATCCCCCAACAGTGTTGACCAAAACATCAATATCTTACTGTGTGTTTACAAAAACTATTAAATCATCAGCATAGGCTGACAACTTTAAAGAGACATTACACCCAGGAATAGAAACGCCACACAGATCTTTTCTCAGCTTATGAAGCAAAGGTTCAATTGCCAAGGAATAAAGCATCCCGGACAAAGAACATTCTTGCCTCAGTCCTCTTAAAAACTTGAATGGAGCACTTAAGCCTCCGTTTATTTTAAGTACACTCGCAACGTCACGGTATAAAACCTGAATCATAGCTATGAAACCAGGGCTAAAACCAAAAGCAGTCAAAGTTTGCCACAAATATCGGTGTTCAACCCGGTCAAAAGCTTTTCTTGATCTATAGAAATCAGACAAATATCTATGCCAAGTGAGTTGGAGATTTCCAAAATATCTTTGATTAAATTATCACTTATCAGCCTGCCAGGCACACAATACGTCTGGTCTCCGTGGATGACTGAAGACATAACTTCTCTAAGTCTGGTAGCCAGGACTTTGGAAAATATCTTGTAGTCCGTGCAGAGCAAAGAGACCGGTCGCCAGTTCCTTAGATCCTGTAAAGCTCCTTTCTTTGGAAGCAGAGTAACTGCTGCCCATCTGCAGCTCAGAGGTAGCCAACCTTTCTGCAGGCTATCTGTAATCACGTCCAACAAATCCTCACCGATCACAGACCAGAATGACTTGTAGAAATCAACAGGAAGACCATCCATGCCAGGGGATCTACCACTCTTTAGGCTCATCAAGGCAGTATGCAGTTCATGCAGCGTGAGCTGAGCCTCCAGTTTTCGATTGGCTTCATCATCCACCCGAGGAAGTCCTTGGTAGAAACCATCACTCACATCCGGATTCTCCAAATGTTCACTCTTAAAAAGGTCTTTACAGAAACTGACAGCAAACTTCCTGATCTCAGAAGAACCTAAGATAGTATAACCACAGTGAGACTTTAAAAAGTGAACAACCCTTCTTTGCCCATTCCTTTTTTCTAGTCCAAAGAAAAAGTGAGACGGGGCATCTATCTCTGTCACACTTAAGCCGGGCGTACACTGTACGTTTTTCAGTCGTGGTACTTATATACATCTCAAACTGTGTGACGGAACCGCGGGGTTTAAAAAGTTCACCACTCACGATCTGTGCGGCGCGACGCTCGGACGCGACCGGACTGCTCATGTCGTGCCCCCTCTGGGACCGCTCGCTGTGGTGGCAGAGGCAGGCGAGCGACGGTGGGTGACAGGGACCCAGAGCAGGGGGTCGAGCCCAGCTGTGGCGAGGCCCGCAGGAGGCACCGGGCGTCGGGGGAACGGAGGGGAGAGAGGAGGGACGAGACGTACCGGCGGCCGCGCGGCACGGCAGGTCACCCGCCCCCCCCCCACCCCCAACCCCCCCGCGAGCGGGCCGGGCGGAGGTCGCTTCAGGGAGAGGAGGGGAGGGCGCCCCCTCGTAGCTCTGCTTGAACAGCAGGATGCGCTCACGAAAACCTCACGACAGCCGACTGAATTTCAAACATGTTTGATTTTCACCGACCGTCCGATTCCTGATCGGGAGGTAGTCGTGAGAAGCCAGCCCCCCCTCCTCCCCCCCTGTACGATCAAGCTGAAATTCGGCCCGATTCAAAAAATGCTCGCACGACTGAAGAATCGGCCCGAAAAGGGGAAAAACTCATACAGTGTACGCCCGGCTTTAGGAAGCGTGATCTGACCAAGGCTCATTTGTCTGCTGTGCCCCACAGGTTGGCCAGAAAGCTTTGAGGGACTCTAAAAACCCTCGGTTTCCTGTAGACGCTGCCAAACCCTGCAGCTCTACTATCTGAGTCTCCAAGTCCCTCATAGATCTGTTTATGGCTACGTTCACACTGCAGGCCTTGATGCTCAATTCCGATTTTTTTTGTGAAATCGGATTTTTTTGCGTGTCCGTTCACACTTCCAAATATATGCGACTTGTATGTGATCTCTGTGTGAACTGCATTCATGCAACTTAAGTGTCCCGCATGCGCTGTAGAGGACGCGATGACGTGACGCATAACAAGTGTGCTCAGTGTTTGCGGAAGTAAACATGGTTCGTAATGCTGCAGCGTATCTTACGTTCTTTAAGTTCTTCTCCAGCCGGAGCCAGCACATTACCGCCGCAAGCTTTTTAAGAAGATCGAAAAGTAAGAGCCACATTTTTGGCAATGGCGTTTTGTGCGGCAGTAACGTCCGTACAGAGAAACGTGTGTCTGCGGAGTCGAGGCAGGAATGGTGGGATAGCGAGGTGAGCGGCTTTACTGATACGGATTTCATTCACAATTTTCTAATGACAAAGGCAACCTTTATGTGCGTCTGAACGGATCTCTTTAGCGCTCCTTACGTAAAGACGCACATCTTCGGCGGGCTATAGCAGCGAGTAAACGTGTTGCCGTGGGGCTGTATTGACTTGCAACAGGTGCTTGTTACCGCATCAATAATATGTATCAATGACGTACAGGTCGGATGAATGCGACCTGGCCGTTCAGACACAGGTCGCATTTGAAAAGATCAGATACGTATCGGATTCAGGACCACATATCCAAGTGGCCTGGGTCGCATTTGAAAAAATCCGATCTGTGTCGTTCAGACTGCCAAAAAAAGATCAGATACAGGTCGCATATGGGCAAAAAAATCGGAATTGGGTCACTTCAGGCTGCAGTGTGAACGTAGCCTATGTCTCTAGTGACATTGCGAGTGAACTGTTGACACAACTGCTTAATTTGACATTTACCATAATCCCACCACTGTTGGACACAAGAAAAATCTGATTGAGATTGTTTATGACTGACCCAGAAATATTCAAAAGCTGCTCTAAAAGCTCCATAATTCAAAATAGCTGTATTAAAATGCCAGTAGACACTCCTTATACAAACATTTTTATGAACACAGAGCAGCAAACCAGACAGTGATCAGAAAAACTAACAGGAATTATTTGACAATTTTTAAATTTATTCAAATGATGTTTAAAAATTATTCGAAAACAATCCCCACACTCCCACTACAAGGTGACTTGTGACTAAAAAAAACCTCCCCTCCACATTCTTTGTAATCGCTCTCATTACCAGCATTGCTGTGTGTTTCTTGAATTAACATTATATAAATTTTCTTTAAAGCCATGAATCTTAAAACTCAGCACTTTTCACTTCATCTCTGGCACCATTTAAATATAATGTGCCTATTTTAAAATCACACATAGAAATGAAGAAACAAAAAGACATGGAGAAATATAAAATATTTCTTTAAATGTCCTCATCTTCATCAGCAGTAATTACTTGGGCTCTGACCTTCAAAATCAGTTTCTTTAAGCGATACATTTCTTGATCTGTTAACACATCATCAACAAAATGTCCAGTTTTCTTTCTTAAAGCCCGAGAGGATTCAACAAACATTTTTAAATCTGGAGTCCTTTGTTTTTTTGGAAAAAACTCTTGATTTCAGCAGGAGAATACAGATTGTGCTGATCCTAGCTCAAGGACAGGCTACTATCAGACTCCAAACTGTCCTCTCCTGCTTTATTTGCTCTCTTAACTCTGAGAGCTTTAGTGCTGCTGTTAGCAGGTTCAGAACTTTTCAAAATCCGCACCGCCCTCCACAACGGGCATGGTTCCAAACGCCAAACCAATCCAGTAGTAAATAATTACCGGACCAGTCTGGAACAACCAAAACTCAACTTAAGATCAAGTAACAGTGTGAAGAGAAAAGTAAAGATAGAAAGACTGAAAAAACACTCACTCTGACACTCCCGTCTCTGTCTTTGTGTAAGAAACAGCACATGTTCAAAAGCTCAGAGCGAGAAAGGAACAACATTTTTTATAGCTTATGTCTTCTAGCCTGTTCAGTCAGTTGCAAAAACAATCTTAATAATAAATGTGTTGTTATGTTTTACCTGTCAAGTCTCCTGAGATACCTCTGATCCATATAATTCCAACAGGATTCCTGATTTCTGGTCCGTGTTTGTTACCGGAAGAGTTCTGACTGCACTTTGCTCTGTGTAAGCAGACCCTCCTATCAGGTCTGACCACACCTATGTTCAGTTAAACACCTACTTTTACAGGTTAACGGTTACTGTGTTATAAATTACTTCAAATACAAGTTTCTTATGAAATGTTGCTCTTTTCCCTTATGAGCAGTACATTTGTTTGCACAGAAAATGTGACGTAGATTGTAAAAGCATGTCCTAACAGCTGCGTTAGAGGCAGTAAACCTGCTAAACCAGAATCTTTGTCTTAGAAAGTGGAGTAGATCCATGAGGAAAGTTGTTTATGTCAGGAGAGAAATGAGACAGCAGCGTGAAGGTTGATCATTAGATCGTAAAAAATGAAAAAGAGAGAATTTGATCAGAAATAATTTTAATCTTTGTCAGATAATGTGGTGTTGTGTAAATCAAATATATGTTCCTGTTAAAGGTACTTTCCTAAAAAAAAGCAATCAACAATATTTTAATGAGCAAGTTAAAAAATAATATGGATATATGGATGACATGAATAAACTTAGTGAAGTTTGGCCTGAATTTCTGTTTGCCTCATAACCCTTTGGCAAGGCACTGTCTGCATTTATCTCCTCTCTGGGCTGAAGGACTGGATGAAACATCTTTACTGTTATTTTAGTCGTTTTTGTAAACAAATGAACTTTCAAGAACCATTTTTAAAGCTATTTATGCTTTTAGTTTGCACGCTGAATATAAGAGGGTAATGAGCGAGTGAATTTCTCCATTGTGAGATCAATAAAGAATATCTTATCTTATCTTAATGTAACAGAATCAAAATATAGTTTGAAACGAGCAGGATTTTACAGGGTCCAGGCCAGGCTTTTTTTCAGAATAACGTGGTAGGAACCTATGTTGTTTCTCTGCTTCTGTACGTATTTCTGCAGCAGAGCGTTGTGTGGTGCAGCTCATAGGGGCAGCCCAGACCATGAGAACTAGGAATGTGTTAAAAACATTGGTTCTCCATTTCGGAATTTATTTGCATGAACAAAGATCGATTTAGAAAAAAAATAATTTTCCACTGTGAACTTAAATGTTTGAGCTGGTATTACTTGCACAGACATAGTGTGTGGACTCCCTGCTGACAGATATGTGCAGAGCTAAATTTTTACCACGTATATGGAGTTGCATTATAAACTGTTCAGCAGCAAGAAGTGTTCACATTGAACTGTTTTATGTGGCACAGAGCTTGATGCACTGAGCTGCTCCAATCAGGCGGTCTGCAGGACGCAGCATCAGTCCCTCTCTGTTCTCACTGACAGGTGGAGTCTGCTGGGAAAGAAACGGCTCTAGGTGTTTTGCTAGCTCAGCTAATTAAACATTTTACCATCCTTCCCCTGCTACCTGCTGCTGGGAAAAAGTGGGAATTTGTCACAAAATTTAAGCAACAGGTACGCCCGACTATGAAGGTAAAAGGTCTGAGGAGAGTCCGAGGTTCTCACAGTCTATACTCAGCTCCCAGACTGTATGTAGGAGCTGTGATATTGTTTTATCAGTAAAGCCCACCGAGAGCTGACTTTAGCTCAAAAACATGTTAGTCTGTTTATTAGTTCTTCTGCTTTGAGACCTCAGTGGAATCAAAACAGAAAAAAAGCACCAAGCTCCACCCATGGACACAACAAACATCACAGTAACCTAAGAAAAGAGAAGGAAAAAAAACATCACAGCAGCCTTCACTCTCCAGTCCAGGAGGAGAATTTTTAATGTCTTATTTATTTTAATGCTCTTGGTTAGTGTCTAAATTTAATGTCCATTTAGATTTAATAAAGCATTTTTGAATTGAACTGAATAGAAATAACAGCTGTAGATATCTCTGGTGTCTGATTTCTACCCTGGATCTGTTTGGGTTTTCTGCCCCACAGCATGTTTGTGAAAACACTCAGGGAGAAGATTTGGTCCTTAAAGCTGCCTTTAGCTACCATTTGTTTATTAATTTGCTGTTAAATGTTAATATGGGCTGCACAGTGGCGCAGTAGGCTGTTGCCATGCAGCAAGAAGGTCCAACCCTGGGTCTTTCTGCATGGAGTTTGCATGTTCTCCCTGTGCATGCGTGGGTTCTCTCCGGGTACCCAGACTTCCTCCCACAGTCCAAAAACATGACTGTTAGGTTAATTAGCCTCTCTAAATTGTCCTTAGGTGTGAATGGTTGTTTGTCCTGTCTGTCTCTGTGTTGTCCTGTGATTGACTGGTGACCTGTCCAGGTGAACCCGCCTCTAACCCATTGACAGCTGGAGATAGACACCAGCACCCCTCATCTAAGTGTGTTGGAAAAGGGATGGATGGATGCTAATATGATAGTAGTATCAATATGTTGCATGACTACATGGAATTCAGGTAACAGCTAAAAAAAAATGTCAATACCAGGAATCCAATTTGAGATTGGATTGAAAAGAATCACTTCTAAGTCTTGAAAATCGAAATACAATCTATTCTTAAAATTTTAATAGATACCCAGCCTTAGTTAAAACCCCATCATTAGGCTTCTCTGTCAAGATAATAACAGCTAGCATTAGCGTATGTGTTTTCCGGGGGTTTACAACTTAACTGATACCCATTCAAGAGCTTTACTATCATTTACATGTTGCTCTCAAACATCTGTGTCGTACTGTTAGCTTAGCTGTTAGCTTAGCATGTAGCACTGTTACACATTTCCTTTTTTTCCGTTTGCATGGGAAAATTTCTCCGAACAACAATTTTGTGTTTATCCTGTCTATAAAAACGATTGCATGTTTTCTTCTGGCTGTTATCCATGTTAGCAGGTTTTAAACGTTCCAGAAGCAGCTCATTATTTGGGTCAGTTGTGCGGTTCCAAGGAGACTGATGCTGAAAGACGGGTGACAGTTTGGGCAGATGTGAATGGGTCAGTGGGGGAAACGCTGCATGTAGGGAGTCCAGATGTCAGCCAGTGAGCCGTTAATGCACCATTATGCTCAATATGAGCGTTTGATCTTTTCAGTTACTTTGACAACTGAAAGCATAACAGGCCATTATGCTGAAAAAGCACCAGTGAGAACCCTGTTTTAGTACGAATGGTAGTTGGACTGAACTTATAAAGTGATTTCTGGTCATACTGACCACTCAAAGCGCTTTACACTAGTGTCATATTCACCCAATCGCTCTCACTAATGCGCGCACATTCATACACAGAACGGTAGACATGAACTATGAATATCTTCTGTTAAAGTTAATCATCAATTAGAGCATAACATTTAAATGTCTTGTTTAGGAAATTTGTTAATTTACATTACTGTACTAGAGTGGTTAAAATGGCACATGGCAGAGAACGCCTCTTGTCTCTGCGTACATACAGTGAGTTGATACAGTTCTATTTGATTATAGATATGGGAAAGTTACTTTGTTCTATTTCTGTTTTATTATTATTCTTTGTAAACTTTTGGCTTTGGTTAGCCTGTTGCTCTGCACTTGGTGTTCTTCACAGTGCTTTATAAATAAAGGATTGATCTGTCTGGCCCAGTCCAATGACCAGTGTCTTTATTTTTCTATGTATTAATAATGCTGTCATGAATGTTCAGAGTTTCTCTTTGACCTCCTTAACCTTTCTTCTCTGCTGTTATTTCTCTCTAGATCAAAACGTCACAGCAGAACCTGGACAACATGTCAACCTGACATGTAAAGTTCCTGACAGTAAATCTGTCATAGTGGTAGAGTGGAGAAGAGCTAATGTTACAGAAGAATATGTTCTTATATACAAAGATGAGCAGTTGATCCCATCTTTACAGGAACCTTCTTTTAAGAACCGTGTGGATCTGAGGGATAGACAGATGAAGAATGGAGACGTTTCTTTGGTTCTGAAGAACGTGACAACTAATGATACGGCAACCTATGAATGCCGAGTTCAACATCAAGGAAACCGTGAGAGGAAACACATCTGCAGCATCAACCTGATTGTTTCTCCTCCAGGTGAGTCCGTCTTTGGGTCGGAGCTTTCAGCCTCTTCTTGGTTCTAGAAGTGAGAAACATCTCAGATCAGATGCTGGTGGTTCCTAAAGATGTTGTTGATGAGACTCTGTGGAAAGTAGCTGGTCTGAGAGCAGTAGATGACGTGGGACAGCCATTTCTTTAATCATCACTTACCTGAGGAATCATATTAACACCTGGATTTCTTTTGCAGGAAACAACAGTGATGGAGGAAACAAGACTCAATCTGTTGGACTCATAGTTGGTCTGCTGGTTTTATCATGCATTGTTGCTGTTGCTGCCATTTTAATTATCAAAAAAACAGCCTGTTTGATGCAAAAACGTAGTGCAGCTGATTCACCTAAAGAAGAAGCAGTTTGAGTCACCCGCAGCCTATAAAGTTTAAATATTCAGCGGCTTTTTTTTTACTGTTACTGATTTCTGGGTGCAAAGCCTAAACATATAGTTTATGTTTGACTCTCATTACTAGATATCCTATGATCTAATGGCAAAATTATTTGAATTCTATGATTGTACATAATAATTGTACTCATTCTTTTGAGAAATTATTATCTCATTTAAAGAGTTTTATCAAAATACAATTAAGATTTCTGTTTAATTTTGTTTTTTAACCATTGTTAAATTAAACCAAAGCCGCTTTTCTGTGTCAGTATTTACTCAGGTCATCATGTCGTTTTACATTGCTGTAATTTGTTTACTTTTTTATTTAACGATATGCCTTCTATATCATAATCATGTTTTTAGCAATATTATTGTTCAGGACTTTCTGACAACAAACCAATATGTCTTCTGTCTGTCCAAAATACAATACAGACCAAAAGTTTGGACACACCTTCTCATTCAAAGAGTTTTCTTTATTTTCATGACTATGAAAATTGTAGATTCACACGGAAGGCATCAAAACTATGAACTAACACATGTGGAATTATATACTTAAAAAAGTGTGAAACAACTGAAAATGTGTCTTATATTCTAGGTTCTTCAAAGTAGCCACCCTTTGCTTTGATTAATGCTTCGCCCACTCTTGGCATTCTCTTGATGAGCTTCAAGAGGTAGTCACCTGAAATGGTCTTCCAACAGTCTTGAAGGAGTTCCCAGAGATGCTTAGCACTTGTTGGCCCTTTAGCCTTCACTCTGCGGTCCAGCTCACCCCAAACCATCTCCATTGGGTCCAGGTCCGGTGATTGTGGAGGCCAGGTCATCTGGTGCAGCACCCTATCACTCTCCTTCTTGGTCAAATAGCCCTTACACAGCCTGGAGGTGTGTTCGGGGTCATTGTCCTGTTGAAAAATAAATGATGGTCCAACTAATAACAAACCGGATGGTTTAGCATGCCGCTGCAAGAAGCTGTGGTAGCCATGCTGGATCAGTATGCCTTCAATTTTGAATAAATCCCCAACAGTGCCACCAGTAAAGCACACCCACACCATCACACCTCCTCCATGCTTCACAGTGGGAACCAGGTATGCAGAGTCCATCCGTTCACCTTTTCTGCGTCACACAAAGACATGATAGTTGGAACCAAAGACCTTAAATTTGGACTCATCAGACCAAAGCACAGATTTCCCTTGGTCTAATGTCCATTCCTTGTGTTCTTTAGCCCAAGCAATTCTCTTCTACTTGTTGCCTGTCCTTAGCAGTGGTTTCCTAGCAGCTGTTTTACCATGAAGGCCTGATTCACACAGTCTCCTAACAGTTGTTCTAGAGATGTGTCTGCTGCTAGAACTCTGTGTGGCATTGACCTGGTCTCTAATCTGAGGTGCTGTCAACCTGCGATTTCTGAGGCTTGTGACTAGGATGAAGTTATACTCCACAGCAGAGGTGACTCTTGGTCTTCCTTTCCTGGGGCGGTCCTCATGTGAGCCAGTTTCTTTGTAGTGCTTGATGGTTTTTGCGACTGTACTTGGGGACACTTTCAAAGTTTTACCAATTTTTCGGACTGACTGACCTTCATTTCTTAAAGTAATGATGGCCACTGGTTTTTCTTTACTTTAGCTGCTTTTTTCTTGCCATAATACAAATTCTAACAGTCTATTCAGTAGGACTATCAGCTGTGTATTCACCTGACTTCTGCACAATACAACTGATGGTCCCAACCCCATTTATAAGGCAAGAAATCCCACTTATTAAACCTGACAGGGGACACCTGTGAAGTGAAAAACATTTCAGGTGACTACCTCTAGAAGCTCATCAAGAGAATGCCAAGAGTGTGCGAAGCAGTAATCAAAGCAAAAGGTGGCTACTTTGAAGAACCTAGAATATAAGACATATTTCAGTTGTTTCACACTTTTTTGTTAAGTATATAATTCCACATGTGTTAGTTCATAGTTTTGAGGCCTTCAGTGTGAATCTACAATATTCATCGTCATGAAAATAAAGAAAACTTTGAATGAGAAGGTGTGTCCAAACTTTTGGTCTGGTCTTTTGGGCTGTGGTTCTGATAAGCTGATCAGCAGTACAGGAGCACCACAGAGAACTGTGCTGATACCGGTTCTGTTCACCTTCTATAACTCAGACTTCTCCATCAACTCCCCAGGCTGCTACCTGCAGAAGTTCTCAGATGACTCTGTCATGGTCGGTCTCTTCACAGTACAGACAGTAGATCCAGAATTTTGTAGACTGGTACCAGCAGAACTGGACTAGACTTTTTCAGTTAGATTGTGTTGCTGGTGTTGTTGGTTCATTGTTTTTTGCTTGTGGTTTTAACTTGTCTTGCACTGTCCTTAAGTGTTATGAAAAGCACTTTTAAATAAAAAATTCATCATTATATCCTGATAAATGAGGCTATGCTCTTTACGGGAAGGGTCAGAGCAGACTCTATCTGCTATGGAAACAGATCTGTAGACTGCAGGGGGTGCTCTTTAAGACCAAGTTTGACTCTATTAGACTGATGTAGCCGCAGCTGATGTGTAACTGAGAGGAAGCAGCAGGATGAGCTCATTAGGAGGGCCAGCTCTGTCTTGGGACACAGAAAGACTGTAAGGAAATCACATTACTGATTGACAATATCTCCCACCCCATGCATGGAGCTGTTTCAGAGATGAAGAGCTCTTTTAGTGACAGACTGCTGGATCTTAGATGCTCTAAGTGGTTACAGTCCCTTCCTCCTAACAGCTGTTAGACCTTTGCTGCATGTGATTCCATTTAATATTGTAAAATAACACCCCAGACACAAAAGGGGGGGGGGGAATCAAGTGTTTTACTTTTTTTCAAAAAAAACAACAACAACTTTTACTAAACTTAGAAAAAAATGTACATGACATTCTTGCTGATTAAGATGAATAGATTTTTAAACAAAAAATGCACCGGAAATATACAAGAGATGACAAAGAAAGAAGTACATTAGTTGTACACAGCAAAATACAAAGAGCTTGAAAAGATTAATTTAAAGGATATGGACATTCTACATGAAATATTTCAGAAACAAATTTCACAGCATTTTGTTAAAATACTGAATGGTAATTGTCCCATTCTTGTCTTCATCAAGTCCTGAGACCCTAATGAGCTTTAGTCCACATTCAGTCATTCACAACCAGATGGTGGTGAGTTGCATTGTAGCCTCAGCTGCCCTATAGTAGACTGACAGATGAGTCATCCATCAGCACCACGAGGCCTTCTGACCACCACCAGCAGGTAAAGCAGCTGAAGTGTCTTACCCAAGGACACAATGACTGAGACAGAGCCAGGTTCAAACTGGCAACTTGACTGTTACCTTATAATTTAGCTATGGCAATACTTTCTAATTGGATTTAGGACTCATCATGATTAAATTTTGCTTCCTGATGTGAATGGTACATTCTTGATTTAACCTTTGTGATAGTAGCCAGGCACAGCAAGAGCTGATAAGCTGCTTGAATTGATAATGATCCAGGGGTTGGAGCTCCATAAGCTCCCTAATGTTTCAAATTCAGCATTTCAAATATCCGTTTTATAAGTGCACAACCGAATAAAATGTTGCCTACATGGAGGTAACAGACATTTCACACATCAGCTGCTGGTTAACAACCTTTTAAAGTTCAGCATAAATAAAAGATTAGAAGTGAACTGGTTTGAGCTGCAAAGTCTGGTGAGATGAAAACTCTTGAAGCGCTGAGGCTTTCTGTGCAATCGCTCTACTCCTGTGTGGAGGCGTAGCGATAATAGTTAAATTAATAGTTGCTCCACTGCGCCATCAAGAGAACAATAAATGAGTAACAGGCAGATTGATTATTTGACAGGAATTTGGTGGGAAATTTTAAACTGAAGTAAATGACTGATGTATAGGATGCAAAACAAATAAATTCTGGCTATAATCTTATTATGATCTTAATTGTCTGGATGGCACCGCTGTGCAATGTCCCCCTAATTTGTCATGTGTCTGAGCAAACTCAGAGACTCCCTGAGCGTTCACTTGACCTCTGTGAGCAACATCACACTGAGGCTACATTACCCGTGTCCAAGACCTGAGATTATAACAAGCCACATGGCTCACTAAAAGACTCAAATTACAGCCATAATTTATATTAGATTACTTAGTTACATGAAAAAGACAAAAATCTTGGATATTTTTTGAAAGAGCCGTAACATCATCAGAGACCCCTCACACCACCACCATGGACTGTTCTCCCTGCTTATCTGCGGGAGTTCATTTTCAAGACGGACCACAAAGCTCTTCAATGGATTACCAACGTTGCCGAACTTTTAAAATCTATTTAAATCTACACAACTGAACGTTTTCTGTATTTTCGCACAATATTATTTTGCACTGCACTGAACTTTTTCATATTAATGCCCTTCTGCACCATTATTTCTGAGCCTACATTGTGATCAGTGCTGCACTTTATATTGTAATGTTATCTTATTCCAACTGCAAACTCACTACTCTGTCCTAAGCTGTATGCAATGAAATTTCGTTCTATATGCACCCTGTACATACAAAATGACAATAAAGTTTTCTAAGTATGTTTTTAATGTCAGAGTAGGGGTCTTGCTAAGGAAGAACTGAGAGACATTGACATCTTTCAGAGTTCCGATTTTATTTTCTGCAGTGAGCTTTAGCACCAGCCTGTGGTTCTGTACAGCCTCTCTTCTGTCAGTCTGCTCCAGGGTGGCTGTGGTTACAATGTAGCTCACCACCATCAGGGTGTGAATGTGTGAATGAATGGGTGAAAGAGTGACCAGTGTAAAGCGCTTTGGGGTCATCAGATGATTTATTTCAATATTATCAGCTCACATATCACTTTTCTAACACGAGGGAACGTTCTCAGTTCTGAACAATTTGTTTTTATGCCAATTCCAACTGTATGTTGTGCTGTCAGGAATGTCACTGTTGTAGTGTTAAGGCCCATTCATACCCTACGTTTGGCCTGCACGTCCGTATTTCTGTCCGTACGTTCTATCCGTTGACTCCTTCATACCTCCGTCCGTTGAGGTGCGCAATAACCAATATGTCCTCTAGGTGGCAGTGCTGGGCGTCAATGATTCGTCACTGATCAAACATGGCGACGGTCCAAGACGTGATTTTGTTGTATTTGCTCCGTAAGTAAACTTTTTGTTTGTCCCTGTGCCCCGGACACGACACATCATATGTGTGGGTAGTTGCGGACAAGCTCCGCAAGTCGTTCCTCGAATTGTTTAAAGCCCAGAATTACAACCTTCTTCGTGATTTTGTTGACATTTTGTACTACAAACTCAATAGCGCCCCCACCGTTTCCGGTAGTATTGCTCCGTATTGATCCGTTTCGTCCGTAATCGTAAGCTCCTGATTTTCGTGTCAAAGTACGGACGAAATCGACGGTTAGAACGTATGAAACACTCCACACGTATCCGTATCCGTCTTTTACGTGAGGTATGAATGGGCCTTTAAGCTACCGCACCCGGTAGGAGGTGAAACACCCTCATAGGACCCAGCTTGTTTTTACCCTTCAGGCGACCCCCACTTTAAATATTACCGTATTTTCCGGACTATAAGTCAAAGTTTTTTTCATAGTTTGGCCAGGGGTGCGACTTATACTCTGAAGCGACTTATGTGTGAAATTATTGCACATTATTAACACATTAACACAGGGGTTTTCAATAGGTGAGGCGCGCCTCCCTTGGGGGGCGCCAAAGAGTCACAGGGGAGGCACGAGAAGACAGAGAAGAAGACAGCGCTGCCGCTCAACTCTGTGAAACTCTGTAGCGATATTTTTGCCTTCTGTCTGAGCACGCAGGAACCAATCCAAGCGCCCAGTGAGACAACTCTCAACGCTCAAAACCGGTCTGGCGCACGCTCAACTCTGAAAAACTCTTCTGAACCCACTGTGTAATATTCTGAGTTCTGTTCTGGTTTATGTTAGTTGTTAGTTTTCCTTCTCTCTCCTGTCTTTTATTATCTGGCTGGTTTGAGTTATGTCTTGTCTGGATTCTTGTTTAGATTCTTGTTTACTGTTGTAGTTTATTCTGTTATGTCTTCAGAAGCTTCTTAGTTTAGGTTTGGTTTTTTTATCTGTTCTTGTTTTGAGCCTCAGCACTGATGTCTGGTCTAATTATTTACTCTGCACACCTGCCTAACTCCACCCCTGCTGCAATTACCTCTCACCGGTTTCACCTGCTTCCACCTCCATATAAACTGCTGAGACCAGACATCAGTGCCAGGTTGTCCTGTTGAGTATGGGTGAGTCTCCTCCTGCAAATTCTGTATGTTGGTTTGCTTTTGGATTTTTGACCCCTGTTTCTCCAGAAACCTGAACCATTCTGTCCTGTCTGTTCCTGCCTTGTCTGCCCTGCTCGTCTGTTTATTTTTTGTGCCATTTTTTTGTTCGACAGCCTGTTTGGATTTGTCCCCTGTTTTTTTGATTTTTTTGATTAAAGAGCTTCTTTTAAAAGAAACCTCTGCTGGTCTGGCTGAATTCTGGGTCCTTTCCCTCTGATCTTTACACACTGTCCTCGCGCTGAGTTCCATCTCTGCTCGCGCACACCTGCTCGCGCACACCTGCTCGTTCCACGCTCAACAACAGCTGTGCACTCGCTCGGCTGTTTCAGCCAATCACAGACAGTTTTTTTTCCATCCAATCAGAGTATGGCTTGCAAATACTACATTCAGATGAATTAAATCAAAATGCTGCAGCCTTTGGCAGAAATTACTAAACATCACCGTGGGATTAAAGAAAAACAAATAAAAAGTTTAATATTTTAGCCTAAAATATTTAGTAACTCTAATATTTTAGTCTAAATATTTTAGTCTAAGTGAGGTGTGAAAAATGTTTTTGTCTCTTTTCTTTCCAGCTTCTGGGAGGTGATGCAAAAGTTTATTCTGATCATAATCATCACTGTCATCATTATTTAAAGAGCACTTTTAAAAAAAAGGTAAAACAAAGTGCCAATCATCAGAAATACATCAGATAAGTGATAACAACTAATAAAATGCTTGTTTGTTAAAATAGCACTAGGTCTAAATTGTGTATAATTAGCCTAAAAAGTCAATTGGAATATGGAATATGTTGACTTCTGTTAAATTCAGGTTATCTTTTTTATTATTATATCAGCTGACGTCTCCTGTTGACGCGAGTTCAGTTTGACATTGGCATCTGTTTAGTTCAGTTTGTCTGCTGTTGAAAACAATTTATGAAATAATCTAATGACAGCTCAATTTTAAAACTAAGCCCTCTGTCCAAGATGTTTCAGTAAAAGTAGCATGTAAGATGAAAATATTTGGATGGATATTTATGAATAGGCCTTTTTTATTAATGTACTTTGTTAAAAGAAATACAATAAAAAAAACATGTGTTGGGCTATCTGTTGTTTTTGAAACACAGCATTCCAGGAACACAGAAGAAAGATGCATTTACTGCAGGGACAATTGTGTGGTAGGTTTGTGGTTTTTTTAAAGAGCGCATGAGCAGACCGCGTCATCTCCTTACAGTCAGCTGACTGTCCGCGGGTTTAGACAAATTTCAGACATTCATAATAATACTAGCTTCCTTACCGTGCCACACGGTTTCCAGAGATGAATCTGCTTAGCAGCGCAATGAACTTCAGCGTCTATCGTTGTTTCCTGCGTCTGTAAATCCTTATTAGACGTTCGTTTGTCTCATCCACTTCCCAAAAAAGCCAACTTTCTCAAGTAAATTCACCAATGGTTTCCTTCTTCCCCTGACTCTCTGCAAACACCGAAATATCACAATATCAAGCATAACTTCCTGAATGTTACGGGCGCCGCGCTGTTTTGTTTTGCTGCTACCGCCTTCAATCCCAGAGAGCGGTAGTACCGCAGATCGCCACTAGGGGGCGAGGAGCAACCAAGGAACCGAGATAAGCTTGGTGTGTAAACGGGTCGGCTTGTCTTGGATAACTGATCCAAGCTCGGACTGGTCTCGGCATGGCTCGGTTTTTAGATGTAGTGTAAACGGGGCTTAATATTACCATGGCTGTTTGTCCCGTCATCTACTCTTTACCTTTTCTGTTGATTGTTCGGACCGAAATATGACAAAATACTTTGGGAGTGGGTATTATCTTACTTTAACCGCTTCGAGCAGAAAACGTATTAATACTCTTTAAAAACAGACAACAAAAAATTTTATTAACAAATGTGAAGGACACAAGACATGTATTTTTATTAGGGCTGTCAAACGATTAAAAATTTGAATTTGAATCGATTAATCACATAATGTCGATAGTTATATTAATTGCAAATTAATTGCACGTTTTATCCTTTTATTTCTGAAAGTGTAATAGCCTGTTTGGGCATTTTAATATGCAATTTTTCAATAAATGACACTAATAAAATACATGCTTGTACAAAACATATTTTTATTTTGTTGTTTTTCAAGCACTTTTGA
Organism: Fundulus diaphanus; assembly: GCA_037039145.1. Classification (NCBI taxonomy): domain Eukaryota; kingdom Metazoa; phylum Chordata; class Actinopteri; order Cyprinodontiformes; family Fundulidae; genus Fundulus; species Fundulus diaphanus. The sequence goes on from CM073131.1 coordinate 53,370,695, forward strand.
GAATTGGAATGAAAACATAGTGCCAAATGCTAAACTCTGAACTATAATGGCTAAATGACTAATCATGACGCCCTGATGTTTACACAATGTGCAAATAAATTTGTAAATAATACCATGCCGATATATTTTTTGCCTCTTAAACAAAGATAGACATGGTATTAGGCATATACATATAAATTGATAAACATTTTGCATTTTAATAAAGTCATAAGTTTTATTGTTCTTTTTTTCACTCTCTCTCTCACACACATCTAATTCTGAGCTTTCACACCAACAACAATATTCTTGCTTGCTGTTTATATCCATATTCATACAGTAAGGCTGGAAAAAGGTTTTAAATCTCCAGGTCATTCCAGTCTTACACTTTGCTTGCAACTGCAGGAGCTTAATACCCTGAATGAGACTGTTTAGCAACTGTTTAGTAACTCCAGGTCCTTCGTTTGGCAACGTTAAAAACTCATCTTCAGAATGATGACCAATGTCTGCTCAAAATGGTGATCTGCACCAAGTAATCTACTTTCAGCAGTTATCACCGGTTATTGCATCGTAAACTGCAGAAAATACGTGCAGAGTTGCTCTGTCTGCCTTTACTACCGTCGGCTCCTATGGCGGAGGGATATTTCAGCTGGATACAAAGTGTCTAGTGCAGGCAGGTCTCTTAATAACCCCTATTTCGTCACTTATTTTAGAGCCCAAATAAGCGATTTCACTTTCAGAAACGTGCCCAAAAAACCGCAACCCGTGACTCATGAAATTTACAAGCGCCTTTAGAATAAAACATGATATTTTACTAAATTTTATTTCTAAGACATCTTCAGATATTTCAAAACATATTCATATTTCCAAGACATCTTGAGACATCTTGAGACATCTCAAGTCATCTCAAGACATCTTAAGACCCATGTCTATAGACACGTCTTATAGACACGTCTTGACTTACCAAGACATCTCAAGACATCTCAACAAATGTGTCTTGAGACACATCTTAAGGCGTCTTGAGATGCGGTGATGTCTGGGTATGTATTGCCCCCCCTGACACATTTGGCAGGAGCCGCCACTGCATACAAACGATGACATTCAGACAGACAAACACACGCAGGCCTGTTTTTTTCACTATCTTACACAGATCTGTGTTTTTCATATTTTTTAAACTTCTATGGCAACGCCGAAAGGTGTATTTTCAAAGTGTTAAGTTCCCGCTTAGTTTAAAAAGAGAGAGCGTGCGCTGGCTATGACCCCCAAATGTTTCGTCCAAACACGGTTTTACGCTTCAGCCCCGCAAGAATACAACTCTGTGCCCCACAGACACCTGGACGCTTATCAATTTTTGAAAGTTATACGTCGCTATTAGCAGTTCAGAACACTTTTATCCACAACGGAAGTGTCTCTTGTCAGTCCCCCTGTAAATGCTTCCCCAGTGCAACGTCCTTTTAGTTCCGTTTCCGGTTCCTTTTTTTATTAAATTTTCACTTTTCTTTTATTAATTCTTAATTTTATTTTTATTATTTAGTAGCAGTACTGCAATATATATAAAAAAATTAACCCCTAATTGGGAAATCTGCATGTTCAATCGATTCATTTCAAATCATTTATGCATGTCATGCGTCTGGGCCATTACTTTTCCAGCAAGAAATCAAACGTCTCACCCTGGGGCAAGGCTTGACCCTGGTAACTGCCTTTAACCCATTAGACGGACTACTCTGCTTCCAGACTTTTTTTTTTTAAATATTATTATTTTTTATTATTATTATTACTTGTCCTTAGCACGATTGACCAACTCACATCTGATGGTCGGCTTTTTGGTATAATGGTCGGGGTCCCACACTTATCAAAGCTGTGAACGTCTCCGCAACAGTCAAGGACTTAAGAATCCCTGCCACTTTCACCCACTACACTAGTGGACAGCCTCTTTGTCATGTTTTGTTTTCTGAACCCGAACACAACCACAACAGAGTAGGTTTTAACAGTTTATTGAAGCTTGTGGATAGTGGAGGAATGAACCAAGAGTCAGTACTGAGCTGAAGCAGGAGGATGGTGAAGGCAGGAACTGGCAAGCAGGACGGAACCAGAGCACGGAGGCAGCAGAACCAGGAGCACAGCAGAATGGAGACTTGGTGCAGCAGACAGGCTGTATCATGACACTGTTGTGCAAACCAAGACAAGGGGACTTTAATGGACCAGCTGCAAACCGCTCAGCCCGGTCACCGTTTGCCAGGTGAAAATCGTTCTGCCCCTCCTCCTCCCAGCATCAGAGTCCGTATTTCAGCTGAAAAAGTATTTTAATTCAATTTTGAACTTTAGTTTAATGTTAAAACCTTAGTCACTGTTCTGTATTGCGAATTCTGTTTTGTTTGCCTTAAGGATTGAATATAATCCATTATTTCTACTCGCTTTTACTTATTACTACTGTTGAGAATTAAAAATATATCTTAGTTAGGGTTACTGAGGAAAGCAGAGCTGGGTCTGTCCTTTCCTGCTCCAGCGTAAGATAAACATGGAGTTTTATTGCCCTGAGGGGGTGGTCAGCAGGAGAGGGGGTCAGTCATCCTCCCTCTGAGCTTGCAGGAGGAGTTTTAAAGTTGATAAAAGGAATGTCTTGGTAAAACTTACTTCAGACAGACAGATTTATCCACCGCGGTGAGAACAACATCTTGTAATGGTATGTACTCTGTCTCCATATTTAATTTCTAAGAATTAAATATGTATTTGAACCGTTCTACCTCTGATCAATGATTCCTTATTTTGTTGTCAAATCTTAAACCGGGGTAAAAATGGGCCTTTAGTAGCGAAGCAGGATTAGGCCAATAATAAATAAATCACAATTTGGTCAGCCGTGACCCGGATTTTGACATTAAAGTGGAGGAACATTTTGAATTTGGGCACGAAGAAGTAATCACTTACAGCAAAACAGGGTCGACCCGAAAAAAAGTAAGGAGATTTTGATTCTCCTATTGGCTAAAGATTAGATGTAGGCTAAATCAAGTGTTGCTGTAAATGAGACGCTTTCTTCTCAAAATATCAGAGGCTGAACGGTATAACTAGGTTTGAATGGAATTTATGTTGAAACCGAGAAATGACTGAATGGGATTTATGTGTTTGTTTACGTCAGAAAAACTTAGAATTGGATATTAAACTAAATGCCAAGAAGCCTTGAAATGGTGAGGCGAAAAATAAAATAAAACGAAATAAAAAAGATAAAAACATAGACAAAAAAAAAGGGATATGTTCTAGGATTGGCCAAACGACAACCAGACTGACAAACACTCAAAAAGTAGCAGGGAATAGGACGGCCGAGAATACGTAACATCTTTAAGTTGAGGCTAAGAGCAGCAAGACCTTAAGAGTGAGCTGTTATTGAAAGATAAGAGATTAAAAAAGGGGCCCCAGGGAAGCAATAGAAGTTTGTTTTCTAGTTTTCGAAAAACGGGGTTTTTCGAGAACACGACGATCAGACGAGGAGATTTTAACATAAGGAAACGTTTCGTCGAGTGGAAGGGTATTAAAAGGAGAAGACCCTCTGCGCGCGCAAGGCTGTCTGTCTTAAATGTTATATTTGTTATGTCTTGTCTGATGTTTTGAATGTCTCGGTAATATGGGATCCATGGTTTTGAGAGAAGGAGAGATTGGTTGTACCCTGCAACTCAGCGGAGAGTGGGTGTGTGTGTGTGTGTGTGTGTGTGTGTGTGTGTGTGTGTGTGTGTGTGTGTGTCTTCATGAGGGTGTGAATTTCTCCGCGTGCATGGGCCTGAAGATAAGAGCAGTGACTGGGGTGCAGTTTAATTTTGTTAAGTAAAAGTGATAAGTAAAAATATGGGTGAAAATAAAAACTAAAGGGGAATTTGGAAATCATTAGAAAAAAGGTCAATGCATTAATGATGTTTGTTGAAGTGCAGGAGAACTTTCAATGCAGTAAAACGTTTGAGGTATTGGCTGCAAGCTGTATGGGTGAGTTGCATTGGAGAGCATGAACTGCTGCGTCTTGGTGAGTTTTGGAGAAAACTTTTTATTTTGAACTGTAGTCTAAAAGTTAGAAAGTGGTTAGAAGTTTGGAAAAGTTGTTAAAAAATTTGGCAGAACATTGAACATCTGTTTGAGGCATTATAAATTGGGAAAACACAAAAAAGGGAAAATGCCTTCTGTTAGAGTGTAATTTTAACTAGCATTATCTATTGCAAAATAGCGTTTTAAAATGCCTAATGAATATATATACTTTCAGACATGAAATATAATTTGCGATTAAATAGTGATTAAATGGTTTTCATTGTTTGATAGCCCTAGTTATAATAGATAAATAAATAAATATAATTCATCAGACTTAAATCTAGCTGATTAATAGGGAGCAGGAAATAGCCACCCTATAAACTTTTGCTCATTTGCAGGCCTGGGAAAACCACATTAAGCAGAACTAAACAGAGTTAGAAGTTAAGGTTAAACTGTACCTTAATAGTGTGTGCAAACGGATATTGCGGTTAATTTGACAGATTTTGTTAACACTGCATTTAGTCATGAGTCAGTTTTGAAGTTATCCTCAAATGAAGCAGCTAAAATTGAGGAATTTATGACTAATGTTATTGGTTTGCATTGTTTTATTATAGATACTGATATTGCAGAACGGCAGAAACTAGTAGATTCAGAAAATATTACGGGATCATCGCAGGACGGTCCCCACATTATTCATTGTATGTAATCACATTTTCATAGTCCCACGAAATGCAGATGCCCTTGTCACACAGTTATTTAAGAACACAGGAGTTTTCTAGTTGTTCACTTGGTAACATGCAACTTCTGGTGAATAAACTCCCCAGTATCAGTGCTGGTGGTCGAACATGGCTGGCTGAATTACGAAATTTAACGAAATTTAAAGGCTCACAACTGGCTCTCGGTGAGTTTAGAGCCATTTTAAGACTTTCTGTGTCTGCGCCTGTAATAACGGATATTGAAAAGGTTGCTCAAACGTTTCATATGCCTGATGAAACTTTATTGTCTTCAGTAATTTCTTCCTTGGAAGTTGCAATTGTACAACACTTTCCATTGTCCACATCAATTGAGCTTCCTAAATTTGACTGGGACCCACGACAGCATCCTGCAGATTACATAACTCAAGCTGCAGAGACATGGATCAAACACACGGGTGTGGATCCTAAAACAAATTGCTCCAATCTGGGTGAATTATTTAGAGGGGCAGTTTTGGATGGGGTTCCTTCTTTAGTGTCCCTGCTTATGAAACAAAATCCTGATATACCTGGGTGTTCGTATGCTCGCTGGGAAACCTGTTTGATCGACTATTTGCATGTGGCTCAAAGGGAGGACAGGAAGTCGAAGCAGGACTTAGAGGACTTGCAACTTCAATTACTTAAATTACAGTTACTAGAAGCAAAGCGGAAAGTGACCAAGAGAAAGCAGGAGATGACACAAAGAACTGTCTCTGCGGGTGCATCATGTGGTGCTCAGACCCTGACGGTTCCACCACAGTCTAATTTCATTCAAGGAGGGGGGCCACCTCCTCCGCTTTTCTGTTCTGTATTTGATTCCAGATTTGCTGTTCCTGTGTATGGACGCGGATCTCATTGTGACAGTCAGTGCAGACATGGAGACAGGACCAGGAGACCGAGTAGACGGGGCGGACATGTCAGAACTTTTCGACCATCTACAGACATCTGCTTTAAATGTGGTCTCTCTGGGCACTGGGCCAGGGACTGTTTCGCATCACTAAATCCTGGCATGAAATCCTGGCATGAGCTCCCATCCGGAAGGTCAGTACCCCAGCAAAGGGATAACGCTCCCATGAACAATGTTTCCTCACCCTTGAGAAGTGGCCAGCGCTCATGAACAGCGCAGATCCCAAGCTGTCAAGGGAAGTGACTGTATGAATTTTTGCGCACATTGGAGCCACCTGTTTCATCAAACACTGAGTTGTGGACTGAGACTTTGTCACTGAGGTGCTTGCAGAGACGTTGCAGCGACCTACTGCCACACTGGGGGAAGAGATGTACAGTTCCATGCATGGAAGCCTTTGAATATGAAGTCTCACCTCCATCTCGTGTTTGCTTGATCTGTCACATGTCATTCCGGGTCCATCTCAGGTGCCGCAGCCTGGTATCAAACATTTTGTTAAGGTAATTCAGACTTCTATTTCTACCAATATTCTTTTGACCAAATTTAATGGAATGTGATTTCAAATATTTTTTCTGTGTCTCCAACTTTTTGTTGAGCTTCTAGGCAAAGGTGCAGGTAATAACTTCTTAAGGCAGCCGATTGGACAGATACCAGCAGTACAGACAATCCACAGGGGTGGGAATACTTTCGCGTGCTCCACTTCTACTTAGGTTTCTGTGAGTTCTAGATAACAACTGCATGTCATAAATTTCCACAAGGGGGGTTGCGACATCCTGAGGGGACAGGTTTATTACATGGGCCTCTCGGTAAGCACAGATGTGTCCTGCTTGGGACATTCTGTTTTTAAACAACATAGGTTAAACGGATCTGTTAGGTTCTTTCTTAAATAGCTTTCAAGTATTGAGATTTTTCTATTGTACAATATAACTGTTGCATGCTAAAACTTATCAGATTTTCACCAGACTTTGCAGTTACATGGTGTTTTATTTAGGTAAAACCCAATATTTTATCAGTATGTAAGTACCTTGGAACAGTCAGCATTTTCATACCATCAACTTGCTGTGAGCACATTAGAATAATCATTATTTCAATGGGTACACTGATCTTTTTGGAGGGCTTCTTGTAGATCTGTGGGATTATGAAATTGCATTAAGTTTTGATCTGAATCCGGGATATAGGGCAGTGTTTTTCATACTTCAATTCAGATAATTATTTGCAGTTAATTGATTCCCTGTGATGACGAATACTATTCATTGTTAATGTTTTGTAACAAAATTAATTTTGTTCCAAGCAGAGGGATATGACATAAACATTTATATGATAACACTATATAGTAAAGTTATATAGATCTTAAACTTTATATCAACCCTTGGCACAAGTAATTTAAGGGAAGGATTCTTGTGCAGGACACCACAGAGGTATGTAACTGCATTGTAAATCAGATAACGGTTGTTTAAACAAAAAGAAACCCCCCACAAAAGACCTTACCCATGGCTCTCTGGAATGTTTGTTAAGTGACTCCCAAAACAGAACTATAAATTAGATTTAATTAGCGGAGTGTCAGACACCACGAATCTGCTACAGATAGATTATATGAGGGGGTTCTTGGAAAGAGGCTTAAACAGTTTAGGCAGGACAATAAAGTGAATGTTAAATTAAACAGAAAAACTACATAAACTACAAAAAATGGCTAAAAAAGAGATAAACAGAGGGTAACTTATTGCATATTTAGTTTACTTTAAAACCATTGGTGTGTTAGGTAGTTTGTTAAGGATTCAAAGCCACGTATATCTGTTGCAGTAAACTGGATCAGGATTTGTAACAACTGGATAAAACAAAATGAAGGTTTGCTTTTCCTCTCAGATTAAAAATAGGAACTTTTTTACAGCATAGACATCTGAGGAAATGGTACAGAAGTGAGGTGTGGTGACTGCTGAAAGGTTTTGTGTGGAGTGACTGCTGAATGGTAATCTTTAATCTTTAATCCAGAGAACATTCTGACATTCTTACAGGAAAATGTACTTTGATTTCAAACTAAATTAACTAATTTTAGATTCCACAGACATGGCGATTCCCACCGGAGGTATAAAGTTTTTGTGCAGGCATTCTTTTGCAGGACAATCAGAGGCCCAGCGTCAGGAAAGAGGAATTGCAATAAAATGTCTCATTAACTATCGCATTTCTAAAATAGGTTTCTCATAGGATGGAGAAGAAACAACAAGAAGGTTGGTTCAGATTAATGGGGAGAATTCTAAACACAATTGGTTAAAGCTCTGTGCACAGACTACATTGAAATTGGGGTGGAAAAGATGTGAAGTGTTTTCTTGTGGGAGTGTTCAGTTAATTTCATTACAGGATATGATTCCATATGACTGAAAGGAGCTTTTCGGGACCAGAAGTCAACCTCCGGAATTACAGGTAGCACACAACATTTGATATCTAAACGGTTGTCGTGTAAATTTCAGGAGACATAAAATTAGGAGAAATGTGACGGGAGTCCACTCACCCCCGACTTCGACGGAGTGCACGCTAAGGTTATCGACAAGCAGATGTGGTGGGCCAGAGGTCAGGGGCCCATCAGACTCCAGGAGCCATGTGTACCAGCCACCAGAGGGTTCCAGGGAGACATCACCGGAACAACTTATCTCGCAGAGCCACCCACGGAGGGGCAGCTGGAATTTTGTTTTGTTTTCGTTTTTTATTTTTTAAAAAAAGATTAACATACAGTTCTGTGGAGACCGCGGTTGGAACACTGACTCTTTAAACCATCTTCTTTAAAGGCGAGAAGAAGACATCTCCGAGATGCAAGACATCATGACAACAATTGAATGCATTGTGTAAAAAAGAAAAAAAGAAAATGAGAGTTTTGTAACCACTGCATATGTCTTATAAGTTCCATATTCATAAGGTGTTCAATATTAGTATCGTTAGAATCTTGGTTTTGCATTGCATGAAAATCTGTTTTTTATTCTGTGGTTTGATCTGAGTGTAGTGCTTTCATGGGTTATCTTTATTTCTAAGAAGCATTTTGTTAATCTAGGTTAGGACTCTTAAAGTCATATTTAGATCATATAATAGTTTTTGGTAGTTGCACATTTATCTTAGCCTTGCACCTCTCGGATAAAGGTGCTTACTTTTCTTAATTCTAGTAGGTTAGAGATTCAGATAGGTTTAGTAGCTTTTTAGCTTATACTTGGGTTATTTTACATTTAAGGGGAACATTTAAACTTCATTTGATTTCATAAGTCGCCAACAGAGGGGACAGTGGGTTACAATATTACATCTTACTATTTACATTTTGTTTAAGGGTTTCAAGACATAGACTTAGTTTAGCCTAGTTATTGGTTTGATCTTTGAGGGATCAAAACAGAGGGGTTGTTGAGAATTAAAAATATATCTTAGTTAGGGTTACTGAGGAAAGCAGAGCTGGGTCTGTCCTTTCCTGCTCCAGCGTAAGATAAACATGGAGTTTTATTGCCCTGAGGGGGTGGTCAGCAGGAGAGGGGGTCAGTCATCCTCCCTCTGAGCTTGCAGGAGGAGTTTTAAAGTTGATAAAAGGAATGTCTTGGTAAAACTTACTTCAGACAGACAGATTTATCCACCGCGGTGAGAACAACATCTTGTAATGGTATGTACTCTGTCTCCATATTTAATTTCTAAGAATTAAATATGTATTTGAACCGTTCTACCTCTGATCAATGATTCCTTATTTTGTTGTCAAATCTTAAACCGGGGTAAAAATGGGCCTTTAGTAGCGAAGCAGGATTAGGCCAATAATAAATAAATCACACTACCTTTTTAGGTTTACAGTTTTAAATTTTATTTATTTATTTATTTATTTATTTATTTATTTTTTTTTTTTTTTTTTTTTTTTTTAAATTTTAAAATTTCTTGAGGTATTCTTTAACTGTGGTTTGAATTTTAAAAGCTTCCAAGCATTTTTGAGCGATTGCGTTTGTTTTTAAAAGAGCTGGAAAATAATCCCCTTACCGTCTCATGAAAAAAAGGTTCGGATCTTCGTGCCGACGCCCAGAGACGCTCCGAGACCAGGAGCTCCTCCACATCCCTTGAAAATCCATTCGGGGTACCAGAGGCCGGATAACCTCTCCGGGCCGGCCAAAGCAGCTCCTGTCCTCGGACTCCCCGGCTCGTCGGTTGGACATCTTGTTCGTTGACGCCAAATGTGGATGGAATTCTAAGCAAAGATAACTGAGTTTCCATCTTTACTAAATGAAAAGACGGTGGTGATGACGTTCCAGCACTTTTATTGAGAAACAGAGCAGAGATCACATAAATGGAAAGTAATCACACCCCACGGTCCCGCTGCAGTCTGCGTCTGCCCTGTCTCTGCCCGTTCTCGCTTTTCGGGCTTCCCCTAATACTGCACCGTGGCCTTGGTTTGAGACATAACAAAGACAGTCTATCCTAGACAATCACCCTGCTGCACAGTATCTACGCAGCATTCAGCCTTGCACTCAGCAACAGTGGATCTTATACACAGACATCAGGTCTCCAGGCCTCCTATGTCCGAGTGGTGTGAGGCCATAGTGACTTCAGAATAATAATTCTTATAACAACTCTGAACAGTAGTATGGAGAAGGTAACAGAGGAATTCTGTCCTGCTGCAGACATGGGGGGGCATGAACGGATGGGACGGCCCTTATCCCCAGCAGGGGGTTCCCTCTTGCTATAAAAGTTTTCCCCCACAGACAAAAGGTCTCTTCTCTTCTCTTCTCCACACACTTCTCCATCAACAGACAACCAGCACTCGAGGAGAGGGGGGGTCTCCTTCCTCAGCAGCCATGTGACTGAAGGCCCTGCAGGAGCCATGCATGGAGCCTGGAAGAGGCCACGAGCTGAGTGAGAGATGAGCCTTAATGAAACTCAGTTCCTCCCTGGCATCGGGAGAAACTGCCAGCCGATTCAAAGATAAGTCTCTCACTTCTGCTTTAAAACAGATGCCGAAGTGAAGGAATCCGTCTATGCCAGCTTTGTTTTGCTTTCTCAGCGGACCCCAGACGGAGATGGTTCCAGGCAACGCAGAGCTGAAAAGCCGGCACAGGAGCCACTTCCCCATGCTGAGGAGAAATCTGCTTAAATCGTGACTGCAACCGGGGTCAGAGGCTGTCTGGAGGACCTACAGGCCTCCATTCCCTCCCCATGCTGTGGGTTACCACATGGTGCTGCAGAGCTAAACGCTAGCCGCCAACAACAAGTCAACATCTTCCCTCCTTCAACGCTCCTTCTGTGAATGGCCAAACTGAACAGACACGAGACAAAAGACAGGTTTGGACAGGGAGCTGAGGGAGAAGTTAAAAGGGTTATTGGAAGATGTTTGTAACTCGTTTGGACATATGGTGCTTTAGAATAAAGGGCTAACAGGTAGCTCACGCAAGCCTTAATGCTATTATCAGAATCAGAAATACTTTAATAATCCCAGAGGGAAATTGCTTTTTCAGTACAACCACCAACAAACAAACATTGCCAACATTTACAGGGGGAGACGATTTACTGAGGCCTTGCTGCCAAGGACAACCGCCTTACACGGTGCACACAGGGCGCTGCCATTACTTTGTGAAAAGATAGAGGCCACAAAAAAAGGAAGGTGGGAGGGATAAAAAACATATGTGATACTTTATCCTATAACAGGATACAGTTTGAGATATTAAAAACCTCTTGCACAAAAAGCACAAATAAGACGAGATACATATAGCAGAAGGTAAACATTTGAGACTAGTCGCGTGTAAGTTCATCAGTTTTTATGAGCATCAGTTATGTGTGTCTGTTTGGGTGAAAGTGTTTATATTTCCGTGAACACTCTCCAGAGGCCATTGTCCTTGATGTTATCAGCTGGCCAACAGTTCAGAAAGCATCCGCAGATGTCAGCGGGGGAGGAGGGAGCGAGGGAGAGTTCTGAGCATTCTACGCCATAACAAACCAGGAGTGATTGGATAGAGAAGGCATAGTCCAAATACTTTATTTGTTATGATACAGCTGCTCTGAATGTCCCGTCAGCTTTAAGTCATTGCTGGCTCCAAATGGTGAAATCCAATTTTCCGAATTGTTGGGCTTTTCCGCGCTTCACTTCCAGATTTTATCCCATCTCCCCTTGAGTTCAACCACCGAAGCCATTCTGCGTACCAGCACATCCAGCTTTTCGGCTCTGCTCCTCCACCTTCCAGAACTGTCCATTCACCGCCTTAGTGAGCGCGTCATATGCAGCCGGTAGACTGATCAAGGCCAAATGGCTACCGACATCCGCTGTATTTGCTAATACATCAAAAATCCACCAGATCCAATTAGTAGAAATCCAAGCATCCTGAATCCAAACATGCAAACGTTTCAAACGTCCAGGAATGACAAAGTCGAAAGACACACCGTTTTCCATCCATGAATATAGGGTGTATCCCACAAAATGAGTCAAATCAGGTCCGGACGGGTCCCCCTTTCGTTGCCTACCCGTCGAAATAATTTGATCAATAGCATTGAGAGACCAGCTTACCAGATCCATGTTTTTCAGAGTTCAGTTGATATGAAGAAAGTGCTCAGAAAGACAAGACATAGCAGCGGAAGCAGGAGAGGGGGAGTGGGGGTGAAAGCTGGAGAGGAGAGAAGCGGAGAGGAGAGAAAACATGACCGACCTTGAAGAGAGACAGAGCAGATTAGCCTCGCTAACATCCGGTCCCGGACATTTCAAAAGAAGTTTGTTTTAAAGCACAAAGCTTAACCGTTCTGATCCGCCATCCTTCGATGGTGCTATGAGCCTTATCCCCGCATTAATATTGAATATTAATGTTGGTGTAAAGGAAATTTTGATAACTTTATGTTGTAACCTCTTAGCCACTGATTTGCCACAGCGACCCCATGCGCCCGGAGGGAGAATCGCATTAACAAACTCGGTCGTAAGGGTTTAAATGATTTTACTGGGCAAATCAGTAACCAGAATGTTATTTTCTCAAAATAATGTTCTGGTTAACTTGTGCTTTGCATTGTGAATGGGTTGAAACACATGCCAAATGTTTTTAACTCCACTCCATGTTTTCTTTTATCAGACGTGCAGTGAACAAGGATTCACCAAATTATTCTGATTATGATCAACCACTTTTGTTTTGTCTTTTGTTTGTTTTGCATGTAAATAGTTCCTTAGCTTCTTTATCTTCATTTTGCTTAGTAGTTTAGTTAAGTTTCACTAGCCTAGTAGAGAGGATTTGCTAATCGAAATATAGACCAGTTCACGCGTGACGTCAGCGCTACGTCCGGGTCACGGTGGTTGGCAAAAACAGCACTGTTCTCATCTACTACATGACAAAACGGGTGATTTAGAGCGTATTTTTAGTTAGTTTACTTTTGGAATCTAAACAATGTCTACCACTTGTTGTGCTCCCGGTTGCACACAGAGGCATTCCAAATCGTTGGATGTAAGTTTCTGTCGTTTCCCGAAGGACAAAGAAAGAAGAAAGAAATGGATAATTTCAATGAAAAGAGCGCAGGCAGACACTCACAATGGACTGGGGGATCCATCATACTACGACAGAATATGCAGTCTACACTTCATCTCCGGTAAATACAACTTAATTCTGCTCTAGTCTTGAATAGCGGCGGAGGGGAGGTGGCGATCGCTAGACGGAGCCAGGAGAAGCGGAGTTAATGCGCTGCAGCAGCAGCAGCAGCTGCATTACGCCCCAGTTCACGGGCGCTAGTACTTCTGTGTTTACGCTGCAATGTCGCCGACACCCCCACCAATTTTAACAAGACAAAAACACCAAAATAATCCGTAGTGAACTATGTTTTTTTTTAACCTACCGGGTGGGTCTTCCTGTCCGACTCCGCGTTCGTATGTTACACATGTCTGAACATCCATCCATCCATCCATCCATGTTCTGACCCGCTTAATCCCTCATGGCGTCGCGGGCGTTGCTGGAGCCTATGTCCAGATATAATATAATTGTAGCCGTCCAGTGGTTTCATGCTTCCATGCTCTCTCGTGTGTACTGGCCTGCGTGTTTATAAGGCAGCTGGATATGTCGCGGTACTGAACGCTTGGCAGCATTTCACAGACTCGCTCCGTCCCTTCAGGCTTTTGCTGTGTGGATCTGGCAATCTGATACCATCAACCATCAACTTAGTCTTAAAACGATCCTGTGATACGTTATCTAAAGAAGAAAAATACGCGGAGAACTCGTCAGTTTCTCTGTTTGCGTCCGCCATTGTGTTCGTCTTTTGCCAACCAGTCCGGCGCGCATGCGCGAAAAACCCGAATCAAAACAATAACAATGAACTGGTCTATTGTGTTAATTCAGGTAAACAGCATTACATAGTGATGTTCTCTGGATGTTCATTTTATTTCTGTTATTAAATTCTTGGACTTGAAAAGAAGTTGCCACTCCTTTATTCTATGTGTGTGCAGGTTTTGCTGTTAAAAGATCGCTAGTGCTCGAATTCATCCCTTTCAACCATTGTCTTGATATCAGCTTAAGAGCTGATCATCACCAGACAATACTTAACAGACAGAGGGTTATTTAATAAACATTAAATAACTTTAAACAGTGTATAATTGCACTACAATTCCAAGAAGCCAGTACACCTGTTTTCACAGACTGGACATGAAGTTAGTTCCACGATCAGTAAGCATTTCGTGTGGGAGACCAACATTCGAGAATAGCTGTACTAGACAGAAACTAACATCAACCCTAACATAGAAAGTACTCCTGGGTCAATGTGAGCTTCTGAGCTTTCTGTGTCTCTGCTCTGTCTTCTCTAAGCCCCAGTGGGTCGAGGCAGATGAGCGTTCATACTGAGCCTGGTTCTGGTTCTGCTGGAGGTTCTCCTCCCTGTTAAAGGGGAGTTTTCCTCTCCACTGTCGCTTCATGCATGCTCAGTATGAGGGATTGCTGCAAAGCCATCAGCAATGCAGACGACTGTCCACTGTGGCTCTACGCTCTTTCAGGAGGAGTGAATGCTGCTTGGAGAGACTTGATGCAACCTGCTGGGTTTCCTTAGAGAGGAAACTTTCTGACCAACCTGGAGGATCTGATGGAATCTGACTTTGGAAAGAGCCTTGAGATGACGTGAATGATGAATTGGTGCCATACCTATAAAATGTTATTCAATAGAATTGTTATACCTGCACTTCTTCAAAGCAAATCCAAACAATCTTTAGTGTCACTTCAGTAAACAAATGAACTTACCATAGTCACCATGCTTCAGTCTGAGTCACTTTACTGTTGGCCCTTATTTAATCCAGGAAATATGTTTTTAGACCATATTAAAAGGTATGATCTGGTTTCCCACATTATTTTATCTCCTGCTGTGGGGCTGATATTTTCCAATATTTAGTCACTGTGTAGAGAGAGAGGTCATAATTAAATGTTGCACAGATACTGTACACCATTTCATGTTGTCATTCCTGAAATGACCACTAGATGAAGATGTTTCCCAAAAAGTAAAATATTTAGACCACAGCTGAATATTCATTCTTGAACCATTTCAAAGGCCTTTTAATTTCCTATATTTTGTGTTTATTTATGTATTTTAGTTAATAATGTGTTTAGTATGATAACTAATAATTTAATGATTGATTCTTTACTGTCCAGATGTATTATTACATAATAATTATTCAATTAGCAGTTGAAGAGTTATTTTTTTCAGAATAAATTTACTTTTAGATTATATCCCTCTCTTTTCGTTCATTAAGCTTGCAATTTTGATGAACTGATAACTTGCCTTCTTTTGGAGAGAATAGTCATATCCATTGCTCAGGTGAGGTTTTGACACATTCTTTGACACATTTTTTTGAATCCTGCTTTCTGTGGGCAGAATTTTGGACGAAATCAGCTTAAATTAATTTCTAATATCGGATATCTTGGAGAATGACTTTTCATGCATTTTTGCACCTTTCTTCGTGTGTTCAACACTTTTTCTCTCGGTCATCCTAATTAATAGTGAGGAAATGCTGTCTTTGACCATCTAAGTGAAAAAAGAAAGCACTTGCATACGTAGAGGAAGAGGGCGGGACTCTTTGGACATTCGCAGCAAAAAGGAAAAGCTGTCACATAACTTAAGAACAATGAAGAAAACCATACTGCTGTGTCTGCTATGTAAGTAACAAATGGCTTTTTGTCTTAAATGTTGGATTTCTACATTATGTTATATTGATGAATGTAGTTGGTGCAGATTAAACAGGAAGCAACCAGGTATTTATATATACATCTAAAAACTGTATCTTGCACCAGAGATGAAAAAGACAAAATTTAGACCATGTATTAAAAACAATCCCAGGATAGCTTAGACGTGAAGTAGCATTGAATTAAAGAATAAGAAAAAGCTAAAACTTCTCTGACGATTAGCATGACATGTCAGAATCAAATAAATCTGCATAACATTTGCTTAAATGTATCAATTACATGTTTATGTGTTTTAGACAGTTTTGGGAAAATGCTGTAAACTAAGAATGTTTTCAACAATGCAGGTGTTAATAGTTTATTGTATTTCCATCAACTAAAATGCAGTAAATGAACAGAAGAGAGATCTCCGTAAATCAAACCAATACCTGCTGTGACCACCTACAGCCTCCAGGACAGCTTCAGGTCTTCTAGATAGACCTGTAGAGGTTTTAAAGGACCTGGTAGGTCATTCCAAACATCTAGGAGACCTAAGCTCAGACGTTCTGTGGATGTGGGCTTCATCATGTCCTTGTGTCTCTTTATGTGATCCCAGACACTCGATGATGCAGAGATCAGGGCTGTGTGGGGCCAAGCCATCACTTCCAGGACTTATTGTTGTTCTTTACCCTGAAGATACGTCTTTACTGTCTTAGCTGTAGGTTTGGGTCATTGTCCTGCTGCAGGATAAACTTAGGGCCAGTCATACACCTTACTGATGGTACTGCATGAGGGATAATTAGAAACCTGTATTTTTTAGCATTGAGTACACTGTTAATCCTGACCAGAAATGAAACTCAAAGTGCTGAAAGGCAGCCTCATACCTGGCAACATGCTTCACTGCTGCCTGCAGATTCCTTATTGCTCCACTCACCTGACCTTCAGCCTACAAGCTGCCGTCTGATCCAGTCAAAGTTTTCAAAGTTTAGTCCAAAGCTAGCAAACGCACACATGGGTTTTTATGTAAATGTGTGAATGATCATCTGAGGCGTCCTCATCTGTGATGAGACCGACTGTAGCAGAGTCATCAGAGAACTTCTGAAGGTGGAAACCTGGTGAGTTGATGGAGAAGTCTGCAGAGTAGAAGGTGAACAGAAATGGTGAAGCACAGTTCCCTGAGGTGCTCCTTTACTGCTGGCCAGGTTATCAGAGATACAGACCTGTCCTCACATGCTGCTGTTGACCAGGGAGGTAATCTGGTCTACAGGGACTACAGGGACAACTGGTGGTCCACTCCTGACACCTCCAGCTTGGCCCTCAAAAGTCCAGACTGGAAAACCGAGGAGATGACCCACAGCACAGGTGAACATCCAGGGAACTGATGCTGACATTGTGGACTCTCTGAGTACCTGAACCATAAACTGGTCTGGAGTCACAACACAGACGCTCTATAGAGGATGGGTCAGAGAAAACTCTACCTGCTGATGTATTAATACACATATCACGACTTATTAAGGTTAGAGTTTGTTTAGTTTGTCTGCTCTTTGTTCAGTTTGTCTGCTCTTTGTTCTTGTAACCTTGTCCTCTATTTTAATATTTTGATCAGGGATTTATTTGTGTGCTGACCATATGACAGACTGTAGATAATAATAGTAATATCATCTTTATTGTCATTGAAACATACATTAAAATGAAATTTGTTCTCTGCTTTTAACCCATCCCCTTGCTGCCATCTGCGGCGCAATCAGGGGTAAAGGGAGCCAGAGTGCAGGCGCTCGAACCCACAACCTTCTGATTGCCAGACGACTACTCAACCCATCAAGCCACAGTCGCCCAAGATTCATGCTTGTCTTAGCAAATCATGTGTTTTTAGAGGACTACAGTTAAATGTGGTATAACCACATGATCTCTTAGTAATAATGAATGAAACCTGTTATTAAATGCCATAATTGCTCTTTTTAAATCTTTTTTTTTCACATGTAGATCTCCTTCTGTGCTGCAGAATAAACCAAGGTCAGTAACATTTTTACTTAGTGGTTTTAAATTATACCTTTATGGCTGATAGTTACTGAGGAATTCTCAGTGAAAGTGGAATTAAAACATAAATGTTTTGGTGTGCTGGTGGTGGGCCTGTCTTGAATCATTTTATCTGATGATATATCTCAATATTTTTTATTATATGTAAATGTTTTTGAAAAATACAGAAATGTTGACATTGTGAACATTTATCCATTCCAGCATCTGGTCTGACTGTGAGTCCCAGCAGATCTCAGTTCTTTGAAGGAGACTCTGTGTCTCTGAGCTGTGAGGAGGACAACAGCTCTGCTGGATGGACTGTGAGGAGGAACACAACCAGAGAAACCAGGACTCAGTGTGGAGATGGATGGGGGAAACCTGCTGGTTCTACCTGTAACATCAGCAGCCTCTACAAACATGAGAGTGGAGTTTACTGGTGTGAGTGGAGAGAGGGAGCAGCCAGCAGCAGCATCCAGCTCACTGTCACTGGTAAGATCAGACTGTGGAGTTAGTGTTGATGAAGCTGTGTGGAAATGGATGAAATGCTGTAGTTTGTCTCTGTGTTGAGGTGGATCAGTGATCCTGCAGAGTCCTGTCCTCCCTGTGATGGAGGGAGATGACGTCACTCTGAGCTGTCACACAAAGACCGCTCCCTCCAACCTCCCAGCTGCTTTCTATAAAGATGGCTCCCTCATCAGGACTGAGCCTGCAGGTCACATGACCCTCCACCATGTGACCAGCTCTGATGAAGGCCTCTACAGGTGTAGCATCAGCGCTCATGGAGAGTCTCCATCCAGCAGCATCTCTGTCTCAGGTCAGGATGGCTCATCTTCATCTCTTTGTTTGCTGACTTGAATTTCTGATCGATTTATTGGATAACAACTTTAAAAATATCTGGATTTCAGTGAAGCCCACCACCAACACCTCCAACTCTGCCCCTCCATCTTCACCTCCTCCTGCCTCCTCCTCACTTCTTCCTGCCGTCTTGTTGCCTCTTGTATCTTCCTGTGTCGTGTTTCTACTGGTATTTCTGCTGGTGAAGCGACATCATCACAAATCAAAAGGTGAAAAAAATGAAATAAATTTTCACTCAGAAACAACTTATTTTTAATCTGCGTTGCTATTTTAAGATGAAATATTAATATAAACAGGAAGTCAGCTATTTTAACAAGCGTGTCAAATTATTTCCTCCCAACAACTTGATGAAGCACTGAATTGTGGGTAAAAATTGTTGGTAATTTCTGTTTATTTCAGCTAATAAAGGAGACGACGTGACATACAGCGAGGTCCAAATAACTGAGCTTCAGCAGCAGAAGATCAAAGCCAGCAGAGGTGAGGATGATGATGTGATGAAATAAGAACCAGTGAGATCAAAGCTGGACGTTTTGGACCGTCTCTGTCTGCAGGCTGTGGTTGTTCTCTTTAACAGATCAGCAGCTCTGTGGTCGACTAGTTTCCTGTTTCTGATAAAAAAGGTTTCTGCTGAAAGACGACCTGCAGAATCTAAACTGGCCAAATAAGACAAAGATTGAAAACGTTAACATCTTTAGAAGCTATACTCTTCATATTTTGGTTATATTTAATTAAAAAAAAGTTTAATCAGGAAACTATTTTACTATTGCAGGGTATGAGCATCCAATTTTTCTTATTGGACAAAATAAAATGATAATGATAAAATCAGACTAAATGTGTTTATATTGTAAATTTATTAACCTTGTTTCCACATGTATTAAGTTAATAATTTGAGTGACATCCAATCATGCTGGCAGGTCTTTAAGTCCTTCCTGTAATTCAGAATTTCTGGGTCAGTCAGCTTCTGTTAAAAGGAACAACAACACAAAAATGAAACAATTTCTGACCACAACTCTACAGCTCCATCAGCTCCTCTGTGGTTCTACGCTCTGAGCATCAGGAGCGTCAAACTCAGTCACAGCAGGGGGAAAAAATGCCTAAACATGATCATAAAGTCTGTAAACATTAAGAACATTGTGGGCCAAACAGGATCCATGTTAAGCAATTTATCTGTGTTTTAATCACAAACGTAAGTTCAGATAGATCAACGTACACTGCCTGTCCAAAAAAATAGTTTTTATTATCACAAGATTTATTTCAATCCAATGTTACATTAATTTTTCATCAAGATCTTGCGTTGATGATGGAGTCTGCTAGCTACACAAAGCCTTCTCCAGCACACCCCAAAGATTCTCAATGCGATTAATGTTAATGGACTCTGTGGTGGACAATCCATCCATTTTCCAACACGCATCCCTTTTGGGGTCCTGAAGGCTGCTGGTGCCTATCTCCAGCGTTCACTGGGCGAGAGGCAGGGTTCACCTGGACAGGTCGCCAGTCTGTCGCAGGGCAACACAGAGACAGACAGGAAAAACAACCATTCACACCTAAGGACAATTTAGAGAGGCCAGTCAACCTAACAGTCATGTTTTTGGACTGTTGGAGGAACCTGGAGTACCCAGAGAGAACCCACGCATGCACAGGGAGAACATGCAGACTCCATGCAGAAAGACCAAGGGCAAGGGTAGGACTTGAACCCCGGACCTTCTTGCTGCCCGTGTCATCAGGGAAGAAAAAAATGTATGTAACATGGTTGTTCAGTATATTCAGGTCATGAGCTGACCTGATATTTTGGACTCATACTGTTGCTGAACCTGGACCTGACCAACTGAAGCAACCTCAGATTGTGGCACTGCCACCACAGACTGGTACGGTAGACACCAATAATGATGGCTGCATCACTTCCAGCCACATTTATTCCTCAAAGACAATGGGTCCCCGCTATCCTTCCAGTTTTTAATGAAGCGTTGGACAGTTCTTAACCCAATGTTGGTAGTTCCTCCTTAGATGTTTTCTCTGCTTGATGCATGCCAATAATGTGACCCCTCTGAAACAGGCTGACATCATTTCTTCAACTACGGGATGTCGTTCAACAACCTGTTTAAGAAATGAGAAGCAACTCATTGCACCAGTTGGGGTTAAATAACGTGTTACCAGCAGAAACTTAATCATCCTGCAGTAATTATCTAATGGGAGGCTGATGCCTATTTGCTTAGTTAAATCCAGGTGGTGACTTTTATTTGGCCAGATAGTGTATGTGTGTATATCAAGCCAGGGGGTAATCATCTTCTGGGATTTGGCATTGAATCCCCGATAGTAAAGGGTTGACAATCATTATGTTGGAGGACCAGGATTCTCTTGGTTGTTTGGGATGTTGAATTCCTCACATGACATTGTGAGTTTCTTTCTTATATTTCACAAAACATCGCTGTCAGATAAAAAAATAATTTTAGTTGTTCAGCTAAAATCGACTTTTATCACTCAACCACCTGCATCTCAATTAAATTAAATAAAATTTTATTTATATAGCGCCAAATCATGAAACATGTCATCTCAAGGCACTTTACAAAATCAAGTTCAATCATATTATACAGATTGGGTCAGATTATACAGATTGGTCAAAATGTCCTATATAAGGAAACCAGTTGATTGCATCAAAGTCCCGACAAGCAGCATTCACTCCTGGAGAAGCGTAGAGCCACAGGAAGAGTCATCTGCATTGTACATGGCTTTGCAGCAATCCCTCATACTGAGCAAGCATGAAGCGACAGTGGAAAGAAAAACTCCCCATTAACGGGAAGGAAAACCTCCAGCAGAACCAGAACCAGGCTCAGTATGAACGGTCATCTGCCTCGACCGACTGGGGTTACAGAAGACAGAGCAGAGACACAACAAGAGAGACAAAAACGCACAGAAGCACACATTGATCTAGTAATCTGTTCTACATTAGATGGTTATAGTCGGTGATCATCTGGTTCATCTAGCATCTGGTTCCACTAATGTAAAAATGTACCAAAAAGAGACCGACTTAAAACTCAACAATATGAATTCACTTCTAGCAGCAACACCGCTTGTTTTCATTTTCTGTAAAGGGAAATTTTTGGATAAATCAACAGTGATGATGATCAAGATTGCTTTGAACTTTTTTTCCTGCTCTGATCACCTCTGGAAAATGACCTAAATTTCTCCATTCTTGCAGAGTATTTATTGCCCAAAAGTCACCAGTCCAGCATATTCCAGATTTTATGTCGTTGTTTGGTGTAAAGACGAGCTTCTTCTTAGTCTAAATTCTTGTTGAAATCTGGAAAGTTGGGACTGACTAGCTCAACCATTTATTTATATTTAAAGACAAATTCTTCCAAGGAAAATTCATAAATTTAACATAAAAGTAACATTTTTGTCAGGATCCTCAGGGGTTTGATTATTTATTGTTTCTCCCTTTGGGATGCTGCAGTTTGTTTGTTTGTCACATTCATATCGTTCAGCCCTAGATCATCTTTTTTGTGTCATCTCTTTAGTTTCCAGTTCGGTATTTATGTTAATAATATATTCCGGGATCTGTCTAGTTTGCTTATGTTCTTAATTATTTTAGTAGTTCTGTTAGATCTTTATTTACTGCGTGCCTTTCTTTAGCTCTGTTTCTGTTTAGTGTTTATACCATTATGTGTTCTTCAGCTATTAGATTCAGTTCCTGTTTTAGTTAGTGTTTATTCTTTAATATTTTGTAGTTCTGTTAGATCTTCTCACGTTAGTTGGGGTTTCTCCCCTATATTCTCTTGTCCACTGTGACATTCTGTTATTCCCCTCCACCTTCATTGCTTCCATTGTTCCTTCCATCTCCTCCACCATAGGTTCAGCCAGCTCTGTCACACACATTGTCAGGTCCTCCATCTTCGTCCATGTTACTACCAGTAACTCTGACGATTAGCATGACATGGTCTGGTCTCAGAGCAGTAGTAGTAACCCTGTGACTCTGTAAGCTGTTAATTATTTAATAAATCTCCATCCTTCGACATGCGACTCCTGAGCTCTTGTCTTAACTTTAATCCACTCCATCAAACATGATAATATTATATTATATATGTACAGTATTTTATCATGTATATCATCATATCGTCATATACGTTCCTGAGCAAGACCTTTGACCCCAGATTGCTCCCCGGTCGCAGCCCAATGGAAGCCCACTGCTCCCCAAGGGAACGGGTTAAATGCAGAGAACACATTTTATAGGAATATATGTTGCAATGACAATAAAAAGATAATTAGGATTAAGATAACATAAACTTTACTGATATAGCTAACAATTTCTAATTTTATTTTTTTATAAATATTTTGTATTAATTTTCTTAAAATTGTATCTCTTATTAGCTTAAATGAAAACAGTGGATTCAACATAAATATGGAGCCAGTGAGTTGACATTTTTTTGTGCGAGACTTCCGGCCGCTCCCTTCCTGTCACTGGGTAGCTAACTGAAAAGCGACTCATGCAGCTAATTCGTCCCAAATTAATCGTCATTATGACTTCGAGGAAGACCGGGATCATTTGTCCAGTTAGAAGTTGTCATGATAACGCATGTAAAAGAAAGGTTTACGTGGAGCATGAGTGTTTTAATCATCGACCGTAAACAAGAGCTGCGGATGCGAGGCTCCCTACTTCCTTCACCCTCAGCCGAAGAATGAGGAATCTCTTCGCCTGTGGTTCTTTGTAAAATTAACTGACCAGCAATCTAATCACACCGAGGCAACAGCTAGGATGTTTTGACTCAGACGATTCATAGCCTACCTTCCATAAGTCGCCGCTGCCTGACTGCCCCTGGAGCCGCAGCATCAGAGCGCTCCGGTCGTCTCGGTAGAGCCGGTTGATGCAGTCAGGATCCAGCAGAGTGAACGTCGGACTAGCTTTGGCTTGAACGGCCATCAGCCTCCATGAATACCAGGTCATCCTTGTTGATATTTATTAACATCGATCTTATTTTTCCCCTGCGGAGGTTCGCTTCGGTAAAGTCGCACCAAGTAACGACACAAACTGGTTAAAATGTCCTCGTTCGTTATATGAGGCACTTCTTCATGTCATCCTGTCAGTCATTAATAGTTTGAGGCCGTGGCGCTGACCTGCCACTTCCATCGCTCTGCATTTTTTGGAAATGTTGCCACGACAGTTTATCATTTCAGTCAAGCTAATGTTATTTGGCCAAGGGAAGCTCTGAAACGGAAGTGCCGCACAAAAATACGGAAGTTGGACCCATAGTTACTTCTGCGTTTGAAAATAAGGTGGATACTCTGACTTTTTTCTGACTTCTGTCAAAACTATACGTGTACGTATAACTAATTAAAAAAATATATAAATCTGCTGAACTTTAAAAGTTTAACAACATTTAAGAATTGTATTAGAATTGTCTATAATGACATCCAAAA
This sequence comes from Fundulus diaphanus, assembly GCA_037039145.1. Classification (NCBI taxonomy): domain Eukaryota; kingdom Metazoa; phylum Chordata; class Actinopteri; order Cyprinodontiformes; family Fundulidae; genus Fundulus; species Fundulus diaphanus. The sequence continues at coordinate 53,394,694 of CM073131.1, forward strand.
GACGTACAAAGGATATATTCAAAAAATCATCTAGAGACAAACAATCAAAGTAACATCATTGAATTTTGGAATCATTTGATTATAAATCTCTGTTCTGATCCTAGACGTTCTTCAGCCTTTGTTCCAGTTCTTTGTCTTTTAGCTCTGCCTGTAAAACCACAGCTGCACTTTCCTCCTGTTGGTGCTGGTGGGCTGCTTTCTGAAACTGGTGACGGTTTTCACTGCACAGTGGTCTGCAGACGTTCTACTGTCACAGGATGTGTTTTTTCTATCTTTGTAGTGAAGTGTGTCAGCTTAGATTAATGTAGGTGCAAGGTTGTGTGGTTGTCGCTTTTCTTACTAATTCTCACCCTTTATTCTGCTTTTACAGCTTTTGCTGTAAAGGTGTAAAAAGGAGAATCTATTTATATATATGTGTCTAGTGCTGAGTGAATAATATTAAAAATCTTTGAACATGCCTCTTCAGAATATTGTGATAGTATTGCTGCTGTACTGGAGCTCATATTATCTGTGTATATTTTCACAGAGAGTGATCTACATCCAATCTACTCAGATGTGAGAACAGAGGACCTCAGTTATGGACAAAGCACCATTAGAACCCACAGAACCAGAGGTAGAACTCCCCCTGATGCAGATTTCTGTCATGACAAACCAGATATTTACTGTAGATATTTACTTCTGGGACCACGCTGGTCCAGAACCTCTTCACTCAACCCTCAATTTTCCTTTCTATTAGAACTTCTAGGTGTGTTTTGTGTTTCTGTTTGTCTGCCTTGCTTATAGACACCATGGAGATGACCATTTTGTGGACAACCTTGTTTTAAATCTTTTTAATGGTGTTTGTGTCTGGTGACAGTATGAGAGGCCAGGCTTCCATTGTTTAAACACACATCAGCTGTTAGCTCTCTGTAGCTTTGACCCTGTGGTGGAAGCAGCAGCTGATCTACTGAAAGGAGACGGTTAGATCAGCTCCTCAGGAATGCTATGTCTGACCTAAGGTCTCTGGACCAATGTAGGTGGTGGGAGACAGGACTTTGGCAGAAATAACATTATTATTGGACAATACACCCCATACAGAGTGAAATTCAAGCTGAAGCTGTCTGACAGAAACCTTTAAGACTTTAGGGTTCTGTGTTCTACTTCAGATGTTCTTATGATGTTGCTCCTTATAGAAGAAAGATCTCAGTCTGCGGTGATGATCACCAACACCACTGAGATTTCCTTATTTTAAGTATCTATTACTCAAACTTACCATTATTTTCATGGTGTTGCTTTTCCTTTGGTTCTACAAATATTATTACAACTTCTGCCTCGTTGTCCCAACCCGGTTACCCTTCCCTTGTTTTTTAGTCTGGACCTGGAAGTCCCTAATGATCCTAGAAGTATTACTGAGAACCCCCCTGGGTGTTGCCTCTCACTTTGACTGTCCATCCTTGCTCTGCACAGATAATGCTGCAAACTACTCCAGCTACATGGTTGCTGTTCTGTCTACACCTGGCCTGCTGGTATCTAAACCCTGGTACCATGTGCTGGACTGGATTGGGGCATCTTTGCTGAGGCATCTTGGTCCATGTAGGATCTGATCAGACCCTGTCTTCAGTGCTCTCCTGCTAACACCATGTTCTTATGCCCCTAAATGACTCTGTAATGTCCTTGAGTCCATCCCTCTCTGGACATAGCTGGAGCTTCTCAGCTGCAGCCTCCTGCTTCTTCAGCTGGTAGAACATGCAGAGCACTGATGTCTCCTCCCAATGCTGCTCTTCTGCGTTAGGATTTCTGCTTCCTGAGATGTTTATCACTGGCAGACATCTTCATGAAGCTGTCCACATTCTTTGTTCTTTTATCCTGTGTGTAATTTACTGAGCAGGCCTGCATCCTTGTTTACATCGTAATTTGGATTCTTTAACTGTTTTACAAGCATATTGAGGAGTTTAGGAATTTCACAAGACACTATTTGAATCTTCAACTGAGTTTATCCCTGCAGCTTTTTGTATGTTTTAGTATCAGACAGTAAATTTTAAGGATAATGAGATTCATGAAAATTCAGAACCCTGAAAAATATTTTATACTTTTTTTAAAATTGCCTCTACATTTTAATGCCTCCTAATTTTAATCATAAGAAAATAGCATGAAACCTAAAGTAGTTACCAAATGATATTTTAATTTCATCCAAAATCCAATTGTTTGGCCCTTAAATACATTTCATTGTGTTGTTCTTGGAGTCTCTATGAGTGCAGAAAAGTTGAAGGGAGTCTCTCCAGGTGCCTCATAGATGTCTTTATACTCTGTGTGTCATATTTTTAAGCTGTTCAATTTTCTCTCTTTTCTCCATGTTCTGTTATGTTAAGTAGTTGCTGCGGAGCTGCTAAACAAGGTCATGGACCTTCGTCTTAACAGTCAGGATTTTTTTAGTACAAGCTGAAGTGGATGAGTCAAAGTGTTTGGTTGTTGGGTGTACTAACCCACACAATTATTTACGCCATCGCCAAGCGTACAACAACAATGGCTGAATGGGATGGAATGAAAAGCTCCACAACCTGGAGGGGGCGGGGTGTGAAGTGCCTCCTTTAGATTTAAATAAATAACAGCAAAACGAGTTGCTCTCAGACTCTCCTCAGAACAGGGGTAAAAGAGGAGCTGTGGGGCAACATGACGAGGAATTCAGACCAAAACAATGCAGTTCTAGTCCAGAGCAACAGGAAGTATGGAAAGAGGTGAAGAAACGTGTCCAAGCATGTGGAGAAAAGTGTCAGGTGTGTGATGAAGAGTATGAACCAGAATAAAATTAAAGGTGTAGAGTGAGACCAGGATGTTGATAGTTTAGAGACGGCGGCATTTAGAAAGAGACAGGAGGCAGAGCTGGAGACAGCAGAGATGAAGATGTGGAGGTTCTCTATGGGAGTGATGAGGATGGAGAGGATCAGGGATGAGTCCATCAGAGGGACAGATCATGGTAGAGAAGATAAAGCCAGAGAAGCCAGACTGAGATGGTTTGGACCTGTCCAGAGGAGGAAGGAGGCTGGGGCTGTCAGGTAGGAGGCCTGGAGGAAGACCAGAGAGGAGATCTATGGATGCAGGGAAAAGGACATGAAGGTAGCTGGTGTGAAAGAAGAAGATGCAGAAGGCAGGGTTAGATGGAGACCGATGACTTGCTGTGGTGACCTCTGAAGGAGAAAAACTGAAAGAAGTCAGCACTTGAACCAACAAATATCAAGATTTATAGAAATAGTTAGATGAAGATTGGGTGTTAAATATTACCTGCTGCAAAATAATTTGATAAATTATCTGATGACAGGCATAACATCTTTATAGGCTTTGCTGATTTAAATCTCCTGCAGCTGGATTTTATTATATTTTAACCAATGTGTTTATTTTCCACCAGAACTCCCACCAGATCCAGACATGGTCTACTCTTCAGTGTGGTAGTCCAGTCTGACCTCTGACCTCCAGCTGAAGCCTCCTGACTGCTTCATCCAGCAAACTCTGTCCACTTTAACATTCATTTCTGGTTTAATGCTCGTCCTTCATGGTTCCAGTCGGGTTCAGCCCACCTTCACCTTGTCTGTCTGCAGAATAAAACGCTGCTTTCACACAGTTTCATCAAGTGTTTTGTGGTTTTGACTATTATTGCAGCCATGAGAACTCTGGTTCCACGCCTCCTGTGGGTCTGTGGGTTTCACAGAGCCAATAGAAAACAACCTGACGTGTTCCCGTCTGCTCGGTTCTAACCAATGGACCAGTCTGTAGAACAGCAGATAACAAACAATAAACCACAACCACAGACTAGAAATGCTGTTCTGTGGAAACATTTAATGACCAAAGTGAGTGTGGGCAGCATGAAGGCGCTTACTTCAGAGAACCTTTAATAAAGTCTGCTCTCCTGTTTCTGGAGGACTTTCATCTAAATATGTCACCAACTAATATCACACCTTTGTTCATTAGCAGAATTACTTTTCTCTGAGTCTAAATTGTGTCAGACCACAGTCCAACATGAAGAAATTAACCATACCACAGGGGTCACCAACCTTTTTGAAACTCAGAGCTACGTCATTAGCATTGTGTCATTCAAAGGGCTACCAGTACTGACCTTAACTTCATGTAAAATAAACATATTTTTCATGCTTTGTTATAGATATTTTCATTTTCAAAATTAATATAAATACAACAGTGAAAACACAGAGAGTAACGTAATAAAATAAAGTTTTAGATGGAGCTCACTGGTTACATCAAACAGGCTTAAATTGACCAGACCTTCCTTAACCAAAGTCTGGTTGCCTCTGATCTAAGCCTGTTTGCCGTTGCAATGACCCGGATAACTAAGGATAACCACTAGGTTAGAGCACAGAGCTTTGGTCCCAGAGGTTCTGAGTTCAACTCCCACAGACCGCCACTCTGGGTCCCTGAGCAAGACCCTTAACCCCCAATTGCTCCCCAGGCGCCGCACAGTGGCAGCCCACTGCTCCCCAAGGGGATGGGTTAAGATGCAGAAGTGAATTTCTTCATTGTGAGATCAATAAAGTTCAATTATTATTATTATTATTATTATTAAGACTTTGTACAGTCATGCTCACTGGTGGATTGTGCTTGTTTTAGAACATGGCACTATGTTAGTGGAGGCAGCATTTTCCGTTCCTCTCACAGGATGAATGGTTCCAACACGAGGCGTCTGTCTCCACCATGTCTGTCACCAATTACAAACATCTAATTTTTTTTTTTTTTATTGTAGCTGGGTTCAGCTCCTGATCTTCCTAAGTGGTGTCCCATTCAGGTCCTTATCAGGCCCGGATGAGATCACAGGCTTTCTGTGGCACATAGGTTAGCACTGTTAGCTTGAAGCAACAGCTTTAGATACTGAGAAGTTGCATATTTAAGTACAGAATCATCATCAGAGATCAAACTTTTAACTTCTCCCACTGTCTCTTAATGGGTCTTCACTGAACGCATCACTCAGGTCACTCTTTATATTCCACACTCCTCTACATCCTAGATGAAGTCAAACACAGGAGAAGAAGCCGATTTCATCTTGTTCTCTTTATGCAGATGTTCGTAAAGACTCATCTGATTTCTTACTAAAAAAACAAATTGATGCTTGTTTCATTTTCCCATCAAATCTAACTCTGCTGCACTCTACTGGTTTAGTTCCTGTATTACAGGAGATGTGTAGCAATGATCGATAAATAAAGAGCTGGGATTTCTCCAGATTGAAATTGTTTTTCCTGATGTTTTTTTATGCATGCCATATACAACAATTTAATAATAATCTTTAATTTATAGGCTAGATATTACAACTGTGCAAATAAGTGTTTATTTGGTACATTTATATTGAATATCATGTCATTTTTGCACTCAGGCCGTAATAATATCAAATTTTCTGATATGCACATTTTTTTCCCACATCTTGTTTTGGCATCTCAGGCATACGATTCAGTCACAGTGGGTCAGTCACTGACCTACTGTGACTGAATCGGTTCAAATGTGATAAATTACTAAACCACTTTTTCCTCTCTCACTCACAAATCAGAACACAAAAGTTAGCTGGTCTAGGTGAGACATGTCAGGTGTACAGTGTGGTATAACAGCGATACTTTGTTTGCTGAATTTCTGGAGCAATTGGTTGCATTGTTTTTTACCCATTAAATTAATAAATTCCTAACAGATAGTTGATGACAAATATGAAACCTCGCCATGACCCTTCTACAAATTCTCTTTTAAAAGTGGATCAAACTGTGAAAGCAGCTCAAGGATTCTAAGCTAATAACCATTGTGTAGAGATCCCAAAAGTTTATAGTTTCTCTTAAAAGAAAGCCCCCCTTTCACTCAGAAAAGTAATCAAGGCAACAACATCCTCTGTTTTAATCTGTCTTCTGTGATGCTATTAGGAACTGGACCCGGTAATTCACGCAAAACAAAATGAATGTTTTAAAAGTTTAAAGAAGTAGGTGTAGCAGGAGTGGGACACTTCTGGATACGGGACAGGCAGCACTGCAGGGGAGAGAGGCAGGTTAGTGGCTGAAAGATTGTAAGGAGGTAGGAAAGTACTTCCAAGTAGCCACTAACCTTATAGGAATCCATAACAGGCACTGAATCCAATGAGGAATGTTCTGTCCAGAAGGGGTCAGGCGATTTGTACAAAGGTGTTCAGGGATAGGCAGAGGCACAATTGGGGAAATCCCGCAGGCTGTATCCAGAGTCCAATTCCAGGTGCAAGAATCCAAAGTTATCCAACAGACAGAAGTACAGGCGGCCTGGGCTGAGAAGCAGAGACAGGCAACAGGCAAGGGTCTATGTCCAGAAACTGAGAACCACAGGAGAGTCGGACAAGGGCAATGCAACAGGCAGAAATCCAAAATACGATCAAAGACTAGATACTACGGCAGACTAGGAATCCTGGATGGTCTACTCACACTGCGGTTTTTAAGAATCTGGCACCAGAACACAGGAGGCTAGCAAAGCAACAAATATCTCTGGTGGATAAAAAAATATACAATCCATTCCCATGGAACGGTTTTACCATTGAGAAGGTGTCTGGCCAGGATGTGGTTATGGGTCTGTCAACCAGCCTCGATTTCCCTACATGATGCTGGGCACTTAGCCGCCTGGTTCTGAAATGCTGAAATCTCTTCAAGAAGAATTTCCTCTCGGATGTTTTCTGTAATCGATCCCCATAGTGCAGGGTCTTTAGAGATGTTGGTACTTTCCACTGCCAATGAGCTTAAGGTGGCATCATTACCTTGTTCTGCTGGTGCACAGTGATTGTGCTCAGGCTGGGCAAAGGTGGTAGAGGGCGATGCTTCCGAGCTAACGTTGGCTAGCTCATAACCCTCCTCCTCATTTCTAACTTTAAAAAAAAAAGCTAATAATTGTTGGAACATTTTTAATGCAGCTGCTTCTTCCTTTTACCTTCTTTCTTTTGACAGCCCTACTGGTCGTTTGCTTTTCTGTCCACTTTCTGACAACAAGATCACGCTCAGTTTTCTTACAGTTCCACTTACAGACTACCAGTAATAGTAATATAGTAATATCATCTTTATTGTCACTGAAACATACATTACAACGCAATGTATTCTCTGCTTTTAACCCATCCCCTTGGGGAGCAGTGGGCTGCCATGTGTGGCGCCAGGGAAGCGTTCTGGGGTTAAGGGTCTTGCTCAGGGACCCAGAGTGCAGGCACTGGGGATTGAACCGGGTACTTGCATCCTTCTCTGAGTGCAAACGCACTGCTCTAACCACTAGGCCAACACTCGACATGTGGCAAGGGGAAGCTAGAATTGAACCCACAACCTTCTGATTGCCAGACGACTACTCAACCCATCAAGCCACAGTCGCCCCAACAACAGACCACGGGTCAGTTTGAAACTAATTACATCATTTAAATCTCAACTTGTTCAGATAAAATGTGATCTGGGACCAGTGCAATGGAAACCACCCGCTCCATCCCCATCTATCATTATATTTAGCCAATCTACAAAGTGAAATGCCCCCTGCTGCATTTTTATAAACAACTTTTATTGTATTCTTAGAGGACAATTGAGGGCAAACCACTGTGTGAACTATTAGTTTAGTGAAAACAAATTCTGCTGCCAGAGAGGACCGTCTCTGCCAAAGGGCTCCTGGACTCGCTCCCATATTTGCCTGTATGGTAGATCCGGCCCAGCATGTGGAACAACCAATAGATAAGACGATACCCCCAGAACCTGAAGGACAGAGGGGGGGAGCGCAGGACCTAACCTCTGACCAGTCCCTTCCCTTCAGTGTTAAGGGCAAGGAGTGGAGTTTTTACAGTTTTTGAAGTTTTCTGAATACATAATGTATTGACTACTGTCAGGATGGAAGGAGCATTTCACCATTGTAACAAACCGTGTTTCTGAACTGGATTAACAATTATATCTTTAACGACTTAAACAGATGGGCATAAATGACTAACATACTCCACATTAACATGTCATAGTTTCTGAACGAACCCGAACACAACCACACACAGAGATATGTTTTAAGGTTTTATTTAAGAGATGGTTTGGAGGAATGAGACCAACAGTCAGAATTGGACCGGAGCAGGATGATGGAGATGGTAGGAGCAGGTGGACCGGAGAGGACTGGAGGACTGTGAGTGCTGCGCTGTGGAGCCAGGAAACCTTCAGAGCAGGTAGGTTAGAGCTGGGGTTGAGGTGGAGCTGGCAGCGCAGCAGAGAGATTTACTTGAAGCGCTGGGGCAGCAGGAGAACAAACAGCACGGCAGAGAGAATACTTGGAGCGTTGGAGCACTGAGGTAGCAGGTAATCCAGCAACTAAGCAGAGAGCTTACTTAGAGCACTGGGTAGGACAAGGAAAGGATGAGGTGAGCGGTAATGAGCAGACGGACCGACAGGGAAGAGCTGACTGAGGGAGGTTTAAGTAGGAGTGATGACAGGTGGAAAGAGTTCGGAATTGATTAGTGGCTGACAGGTGTAGGTGATTACTGGGGTGTGGGGCCGGAGCTGTATAGGGTAGTTCATTGTTATTGTTTTCATCCGGGTTTTTTGCACATGTGCACCGGACTGGTAGGCAAAAGACGAAGACAATGGCGGACGCAAACAGCGAAACTGACGAGTTCTCCACGTATTTTTCTTCTTTAGATAACGTATCACAAGATCGTTTTAAGACTAAGTTGATGGTTGATGGTATCAGATTGCCAGATCCACACAGCAAAAGCCTGAAGGGACGGAGCGAGTCTGTGAAATGCTGCCAAGTGTTCCGTACCACGACATATACAGCTGCCTTATAAACACGGCAGGCCAGTACAGACGAGAGAGCATGGAAGCATGAAACCACTGGACGGCTACAATTATTTTATATCGGCTCCAGCAACCCCCACAACCTCATGAGGGATTAAGCGGGTCAGAAAATGGATGGATGGATGGATGTTCACATGTTTGTGTAACATAAAGCGGAGTCTGACACAGACCGCGCCTCAGCAGAGAGGAAGACCCGCCACCGGTAGGTTAAAAAAAAAACATTATTCACTACGGATTATTTTGGTGTTTTTGTCTTGTTAAAATGGGTGGGAGTGTCGGCGACATTGCAGCGTAAACACAGACGTACTAGCGCCCGTGAACGGGGGCGTAATGCAGCCGCTGTCTGGTGAACATTATTGCACACTGATTGCACGAAGAAAACTAAAATGATGCGGCGTGCTGCTGCTGCGGCCCCGTGTAGCGATCGCCACCTCCCCTCCGCCGCTAATTAAGTAGAACAATGACTAGAGCAGAATTAAGTTGTATTTACCGGAGATGAAGTGTAGACAGCAAATTCTGTCGTAGTATGATGGCTCCCTCAGTCCATTGGGAGTGTCTGTCTGCGCTGTTTTCATTGAAAATATCCATTTCTTTCTTCCTCCTTCCTCCTTCGGTAAATGACAGAAATGAACATCCAACGATTTGGAATGCCTCTCTGTGCAACCGGGAGCACAACAAGTGGTAGACATTGTTTAGATTCCAAAAATAAACTAACTAAAAATACGCTCTAAATCACCCGTTTTGTCATGTAGTAGACGAGAACAGTACTGTTTTTGCCAACCACCGTGACCCGGATGTAGCGCTGACGTCACGCGTGAACTGGTCTATCGGAGGTGAAAAGTGCCCTGAATATGTCCATGGTGCAGCAGGTAAGGCTGCACCATGGACATAACATTAACATGGACTTCTAAGCCATCTTCATATTTACCTGTTAACAAACAGACATAAGACATGAGTGTCTTTCTTCAACAGCTGATGCATCGCATTAGCTTGCTGAGTCAGGAGTACTTCCTATATTCTATATGCCCCAAACTCAGGGCAACGGTAACCTCACATCCAAGATGAAAAAAAAACACAGTGCGAATAAAGGCTCTTTTCCTTTTAAACGGCATCAGCTGGGTCAAAGAGAACCTCATCTCAGCTAAAGATTCCTTCACGTTGGAACACGGTGATCATTGGTTTTGCCGGACAAAAGCCGGACACCACCTTCGCCTCTTGTAGTTGTTTTACAAGGCAGGTCCAGGGACTTTAATCAGGTTGCAGCAATTAACCAAGGAAGAACAAAGAGTTTCTTCCCTCTTTTCCGTTGACGGATGAGACCGTCATTTTTCTGGTTTGGCCGAGCAGCTCACAGAGACTGCTGAGACCCATCCTCCATGCAAATCAGACCCAACTAGGGAAGGAGGACACTTTTTAAAATCCAAAGTTCATCCAAAGTTCCCACTGGCGTTGTCTGCTGTGTATGCTGACATTTTTTCCAAATCCAGACCAGACACCTGGAGTTTTGTCATTAGCTGGTTTGTTATAGCTTCCAATGTTTCATTACTGTCGCTGTAGAAATCGAGGAAAGCGTGCTGCACGCCAGCCTTAAAGTGGAAGTATCTCAATAGGATGGAGAAACACTTGATCGTACCTTTGTTTGATGCATCAGTCGCCACTGAAGAATGCAGATCATTTTCTTTTATGTAGTCCAAATGCGCCTGGATGGAGTAAGGAGCAAGAACATTTTCACACAAAGCTTTAGCTTCCGTTTTTCCACAGGTTAGCCTTTTGGCTATTAATGAGTCGTTGTAGATTTCTCTGCCAACTTTTACACCACAGTCTAGACTCCGCTGTGATTGGTGATGCTTGACGGCGTGATACACTTTGCAAAGTTCTGCAGCAGATATTTTGTCATCCTGCGGAGACGTGGCTTCGTGGAAAAAGGGAAAAAGTGAACAGGTTGCCACTTGGATAGCAGTGGGTCTTGCTTTATGACTTCATCACATCAGCCCAGACTTAGTGCTGTTAGATCATTTGCCTGTATCAATGGTGATTGTTCACTGCTTCATTAAGTAAGGTTTATTTAAGTTGGAAGATTACCTAAAGCTAATGGCTCCTACATCCCAGTTTTACAGTTTTGTTGTTTCTTATTGTTTTTAAACTATTTTTGTCTTTTATGTTGTTTTGATTCAGTAGGTAGTGTGTTCAAGTATTATTAGTGTTAATGAGAATAATTGCTCTAACAGGGAGTTATTTGTTTAATACATTTTAAATAGTTTAATTGTGGTCGTCTGTGTTTATAAATGAGCGTTTCCACAGGGCTGGGAGTCCAGTGTTGATATTGGTGATGGAATAATACGAGGATGGATTGCCAGTGGTGTGGCAACATTATGGGATAGAGACTGGATCCTTGGGTTAAAGTAATCCCACAGGAAGTGGACTGGTGCTTAGCAATACACCTGACACAAAATGACAGGGAATGTGTTATCCTGAATGTGTACACCCCATATGAATGCCAAATGAAACTGAGTATCTTAACAAACTTTCTTTTATTAACTCTTTTATACAAGATAAGTTTTTTATGTGTCTGTTATTGGTGACATGAACTCTGATATCATTGATAGTAAATCTATATTTGGTACTCATTTAAACCAGTTTTGTGAGGATAGTGGGTTAATTCTCTCAACTAAAGTCCTGCGGCCTACAGATAGTTTTACATACATTAGTGAAGCATGGCATACAACCTCATGGTTGGATGTAACCACAGCAGATGCACATGCCTCATTGACCGACATGAAAATCCTGTATGAGTTCTCTACTGCTGATCATATTCCATTTGGGATGCAGATACATTTCCAGGGTTTAACAATGACAGAAAAGTACAACTCTAAGAGTAACAAATCACACTTAGACTGGAGCTCACTCTCAAAGGAGGAACTGCTGTCCTGTTCAATGTGCACAGATAACTCACTTAGGAATATCTACCTGCATAGAGAAGCACTCAGCTGTAGAGATGCTCATTGTACACATTCTGAGCACATTGGATCCATTTGTTCTGTGTATAATGAAATAGTTAAGGTTTTGAGTGCACCAACTAAACTCTTTCATAAACAAATAAAAAGGAAAAATAGGATCAGTAGGATCAGGCCTGGTGGCTGAATTTTATAATAGAGCTCGGGAGGCTTCTAAGGAATGGATTCAGGCCTGCTTGCCTGCCCGCCCGCCCGACTCTTCAGGTGCAGCTGATGGATTGATCAGAGTTTTGGGAGAGGTTCAAATCCTGGGATGTTGTCCTAGAACCTGACCCTGTGTTGAACTGGACCAGAACTTTGGTTTCTTCTGGATTCCTTCATGATCCTGGTTCATACCTTCAGATTTTCATAATTGAAGTGCAGCTATATGGTATATGTAGATATATCTTCATTGTTCTGACTGAATATTGGATCCCTAAGTTATCATTCTTCAAATGTTCAGTCACTTAGCTTTGCTTTTTTTCTTGTTTGTCAGAAAACAAATATCTGGAAATACCAAAATGTTCAGAATCAGTAGAGCAGATTATAACCAATCAACCAAAAAATTTTTTTAAACATTAATCTTAAACAGGATGAATTTGCCTTCTTGAAATCCCTCCATAGCAAATAAAAACAGATGACAGAGTAAACATAACTTCCAGATAAAGCTGAACTCTGGAGGCTCTTGCTGCATGCCTCAGCCTGCTGCAACCTGCAGGTATTTTTTCTCCACTACAAACCTCTCTTGGCTTCTAAATAGAAAAAAGTCTTCAAGTAAAAACACAAAAGAATCACCAATAATGTATTAGAACTATTAGAATAACTATTATAATCTTTACTTAGTCCCTTGTTGAATATTTCATTTAATAAAAACCCTAAGTTGTGAACAGATTAATAGAATGTTCCAGAAGTTCCAGAAACCTCGGCTGAACTTCCGGCATCTGGCGTTTCCCTGAATGTTTCCTCAACACAGCAGTTAGCGGCGTCCAACAGCCAACTGAAAAACAAACTGTATTTAGAGCTTGTTTTATTCCAGTTTTATCTGAAATAATTTAGCTTTGAACTCTGTGTGGAAAACGCCAGCCTCTGGAAAAGCTCTCAAAGCAGCAATGATTGGTGGAATTGCTGTGTTGCTTTTCGTTGTGCTCTCACTCAACGTCGATCCTACAGCAGCAGGTGAGTTTATCAAGCGTCTCCATCTGAAATAGAAAGAGTAACCTGGGAAGCAAATTTACAAAGTAACCAGTTCTCGGTGAGAATCATAGTTACGTCTGTGGGTATGTGGGCCTGTGACAATATGGAGCATATATGATGCATATATACTACAAATACTCCTTATCTACAGCGTTAGGTTTGTTGATGGTTCCCTGCTCCAAGTGATAGCAATGAATTTCAGCCTCTGATCTAAATCATCCTAAGTGTAACGACGACTAAACTTATTATCCAGATTAGTAATCACTTAAGAGGTCAGGTTAGGACAGCAACTGTATGTCCAGGTAAACTGCAAAGAAAGAGGAGATTGTCCAGATCCAGGTTTTAACTTGACATCATCTTTACTTCAGACATGAACTTCACATGTATAGAACATGGTTCTGTGTCTGAGAGTGTGTTTTCTGCAAGATAGAGAGTAAACACATACTTCTCTAACAATGTCTATGTCTACAAGGTAATAAACACAATAAAACCTGGCTAAGAATTAGCTGTGTAATGCACAACATAAATGCACATAGATTAAATATTAACTCTGTCAGTAATTCAACATAAAGTATACATCACTTTAACATGGTATGAAGGCATTTCAGTGGAAATAATGAGCCTCGCATATGTGCCTTACCATATAAACTGGTTTATAAGCCTCAGAAAGTGATGCTTCATGGCTGGCAGTTAGCTTTCCCAAACAGAAAAACGTCTCTAACTGTTACACAGATAAACGTTTAGGGAGCTTACACAAACAAGAAATGAGCCCAAATATGGTTACTTCCAAAAGATGCCCAGTATTGATGAAACAGATTAAAGAAGTCCATGTCACACTGCTTGTTCGCTGAACACGTTCTGAAAAGAGATTCTATTGCATTGGAAGATTTAAAGTAAACCCCAAAATTATATCTGCAGTAATATTTGTAAGAGTAATATTTTGAGACTTTTTCCTGAGTTTTAGGGAAAGCTAACTGCTAACTATCTAGCATCACTTATTGAGGCTTAAAGGTACCTCAGTGATTTTTCTGGAAATTTCCCCAAGTCCGTTTTTGAATAATTTCACATGTGCAAGACCATCTGCTCCTCAGAGGGATCGTGTGAAAAACATCTCCCAAATCCACTGTGGCCTCATTTCTTTCTACTGACGCCTTCCTCTTCTTCTCATAAACATGAACGCGTTTTGCTTCTTGCTACTTTCAGCCATGTTGAAAGTGTGCAGTAAGAGCAGCAAAGCTCAGAGTTTTTACAGCCCTCCAGCTCCCACAGAGATCCATTTTTAACCTCCTTTTTCTGAATACATGATGTAGTGACTACTTTCAGGTTGGAAGGCCGATTAGTCAAGTTGACTTCAAATTCATTAAATTTGTGACTTCATTATGACTCTGTCCAGGTCACATGACACGAGTTAACTTCTCTGGGGACCATTGGTCAGGACATTAACACAATCAGCATCAGCTGCATGGATTAGTGCTTCTAGGCTCAGAACATGAATGCTGTGCAGCTGTCATTACATTTAGCCTAAACCTGCAGGTTAAAGTTCCCAGGATTCACTTCTTCCTCAGTAAATATGCACAGAAGAAAAATCCCCTTTAGAGTCACAATATAGGTTGGTCGCAAAATTATATCAATAAATCTACATAGTTTGTTTCATTTCCAGAAGTTCTGTGTTGACCAAAGCTCACATTTTGTGTTTTAAAATCATATTGAAACTACCAATTTTTTTTATTCCTGAAGAGAAAATCTAATTTCCCAAATATGTTCAGACTATGAATTGAATAGATTAATTTTACAGTTTTGATACTCCAGCAGTTTAAAACTGTACTTTATTTTCATGACCACTTTTTATGACCTCATCTATTAACGAATGATTAGATTTATTTGACTCTTTGTGTAGTGGCTAAATGTCCGTGCTTAAAATGTTGTCCATTTCTTCGTTTTGATGAATGCAAATAACCACTCAGTCAGACGGAATGAACGAGTCTACGCGTGTTATAGTTGAACGACGGTAGAAAACAGTGTGTTCGCCCCGTCTTTATTTTCAGTAAGCCAAACACACATCAGTTTTTTTTTTTTTTTTATATTCCAGAGACGCGCGAGCTTCGCAACGTCATCACTCAGCGTCAGTTCCTATCGGCTATCTATTCAAGATAATTTTAATCATTAAACTGAATGCATATTAAACCAAAAGGAAATTATAAACACAATAAATCAGTAATAGTTATAATGCAATCCTAAATATTCTATGATATGCAAATACTAAACATATCCAAAAATAATAACTAAATATGAGCGTAAATTACTGAATAGAAAAATGGCACCAACATTTCCGGCCCCTAATTGCTCATCATGGGGATGACAATTACCCTAAACTAACTAAACTGAAGTGTCATTTTCTATACTCAAATCCCCATTACGTAAATGTACTAAGGTCTAAACATGAACTAACTTAAGTACATTAGTTAACAGACAATTAACTGGATGAAATGTCTTTCACTGTCCATGAGATTCTTCTGCCTCCAACAAGAGACACAACTTGTCAATAGGTCTCTCAAGGGTGTTGGTCTTCGTTTTCACAAGGACCCGACGAACGAATCCTTGGGCGTCGGGAATGGTCTTCTCCACTCTTGCCATCAACCAGGACCCTCTTGGAGCCCTTTCATCCACAATGAGCACGACATCCCCCTCTTTCACGTTTCTCTTCTTCTCCAGCCACTTCTGCCGTTCTTGTAGGAGAGGCAAGTATTCTCTAGACCAACGCTTCCAGAAGATGTCGGACATATACTGCACCTGCCTCCATCTTCGTTTGCAGTACAGATCTTCTTTCTGAAACGTGCCAGGAGGGAGTGCTGGCCTTCCCTTGAGCAGAATAAGATGATTCGCTGTCAGTGGCTCGAGGTCATCGACATCATCAGATGACTTGGTAAGGGGTCTGCTGTTAATCACTGCTTCCACTTCGCACATCACAGTGTGCAGACATTCATCGTCTAGACACTGAAGCTTCAGAACACTGGTAAGTACCTTGCGCACTGTTCTTATTTGGCGCTCCCAGATCCCGCCGTGGTGCGACCCAGCAGGCGGGTTGAAAATCCAAGTAACTCCTCTTTGCAGCAGAGCTTCAGAAATCTGGGACTGATTCCAGTCCTTCAAGGCCTTGCGGAGCTCGTGTTCTGCAGATACCAGATTCGTACCGTTGTCGGATCTCATGACTTCCACTTGCCCTCGTCTCGCAATGAAACGTCTCACTGCATTTATACAGGAGTCTGTGTCCAATGAGTGTGCAATTTCAATGTGGACGGCTCGGATAGTGAGGCAAGTAAACAAGACTCCGTAGCGCTTGACTCGCGCTCGTCCACGCTTGGCTTCAAAGGGGCCGAAATAGTCCACGCCGACATTGGTGAAGGGTGGGTGATCTGGCTGAAGACGATCTGGTGGTAGATTCGCCATCTTCTGTTCACCAACTGCAGCTTGACTCTTTCGGCAGTTCACACACTTTGAAAGCACACTTCTCACTGCTGCATTCCCTTTGCATATCCAGACTCTTTCCCTCAGTTGAGCGAGGGTGTGGTTCCTCCCTCCATGTCCGGTCTCCTCATGTGCGTTCCTGATGATCAGAGTCGTGACATGATGGTTCTTGGCTAGAATAGCCGGATGCCTTGTGTGTTCCGGCAAGGCTGCCTGATGCAGTCTTCCACCAACCCGAAGGACACCGTCTTGGATAAATGGATCCAATCTCACAATAAAACTGCTTCTCTTGACCTTATCTCCCTTTTCCAGTGCACAAAGCTCCTTATGGAAGGTTTGTCTTTGGCTGAACTGGATGATAGCAGTTTCTGCTCTCCTGATGTCCTTGACAGTAAGATGGGTTCCTTTCAGGCAAGATTTCCATTTCTGCATATGGTCTTCAACGATCTTGGGCTTCACAGTTTGACCATATTGAGACTGGGTTTGAGACTCAAAGATCTTCCTTTGTTCACACAGATTTTTAAGCAACTCCTTCAGCCTTAACATCCAGGAAACGGCCTTCCTTAGACTGTGCCAGCTAGAATAATGATGAATCAGCTTGAAGAGAGGGTCTGTGCTTGAGTTGGCGGTGTTGATGATGTTCACAGTGATCTTGCGCTTCACTTCGGCATCATCATCACTTATCTTTCTAGAGAACTCTGAGAGGACCGGCCAGTGAGACTCGTCCTTAACAAGGAAGTCAGGTCCTTCAATCCAACTCTGACACTCCATGAAGTGCTCTGCCTTCATTCCTCGTGATGCGTGGTCAGCCGGATTAGAAGATGTACTGACATATCTCCACTGTGCTGGCCTTGTATTCTCTCTGATTGTCGACACTCTATTCGCTACAAAGGTTTTGAAACGAGCGCAGTCATTGTCAATATATCGGAGGACAGTGGTGCTATCTGTCCATAGCACGGACTCCTTGAGATTTCCCATCCGAAATTCTTGCTTCATGAGCTTGTCCATTTTCACCGCGATGGTAGCCGCAGCCAGCTCAAGACGTGGCACAGTGATTGGCTTGAGAGGCGCCACCCTGGATTTTCCTAGAAGAAACGAACAATGGACTTGACTGTGGCTGTTCTCAATGCGAACGTAGCTGACGACACCATAGCCATTCTCGCTAGCGTCAGAAAAATGGTGTAGCTGCGCTGACACCACTAAACCAAATCCCTCAGGTTTGATGCACCTCTTGACAGAGAAGCTGGCAAATCGGCTCAAGTCAGACAGCCAGGAAAACCATCTGTTTGCAATGTCTTCAGGAATGTCATCATCCCAGGTAAGTTTCAATCGACAGAGATTTTGCACAATGGTCTTAGCCAGAAGGATGAACGGTGACAGGAAGCCAAGGGGGTCGTAAATTGAGCTTACGACTGATAGGATACCCCTTTTTGTGACAGGCCTGTTCTTAACAAGGATGCGGAACTTGAAAGAATCTGATTCTATGCACCAGTCCACTCCAAGTGCCCTCTCCATGGGCAGCTCATCCCTGTCCAAATCTAGATTCTTGATCTCCTTTGCACGCTCATGTTCGGGAAGTGATGACAATACTTCACGGCTGTTGCTAGACCATTTAGCCAAATGGAATCCTCCACTTTCGCAGAGTGCAATGAGGTCTTTGGTCAAGGAAGTAGCCTTCTTCTCGTCAGACGCTGAGACCAGACAGTCGTCTACATAGAAGTGCTCAAGAATTGTGGTTACTGCCTCAAGTGATGACCTATCTTTCCCATCCTCTGCAGTCCGGCGCAAAGCGTAGTTGGCACAGCTTGGGCTGGACTTGGCCCCAAACAGGTGGACAACCATCTTGTACTCACGCAGAGGCTGGTTCAGATCTCCCTCTGGCCACCAGAGGAATCGCAACAGATCTGAATCTTCGTCAGGGACTCTCACTTGGTGGTACATCGCCTCTATGTCTGCTATGAGTGCGATGTGATCAAAGCGAAATCTTGTCAGGACTCCAACCAGACTGTTTGTGAGGTCCGGCCCCTGTAACAACTCCTCGTTTAACGACTTCCCTTGGAACGAAGAGGCGCAATCAAAGACGACCCGCAACTTCCCCTTCTGCGGATGGATCACGCCATGATGGGGAATATACCATACTCGGCCATCGTTGCGGTTGCGCTCGTTGGCAGGGACTTCCACCGCGTAGCCTTTGCTCAGCAGATCCGACACGAAGGCTGTGTAGTCGTCATGGAAGCGGGAGTTCTTAGCAAGTTTCCTTTTCAGGCTCGACGCTCGTTGCTCAGCAACACTCTTGTTGTTCGGCATCACAATGTCTTTGTTTTTAAGAGGCATACCAATGCAGTAGTGTCCATCGATTTTCTTGGTTGTTTGTGTCACACACTGCATGAATTGGATGTCTTCTCGTGACATTTCTGACTTCTCTTCGCAGGCTTGCTCCGGAAAGTCATGATTGTACTGCCGCAACAGCATACTGTCCACACTGCTGGCTGACACTCTGTTAACTGAAGCACCATGACTGAAATGACTTGGTTTGTGGTCATTCTCTTTCTTCAGAGGGCCATTCACTACCCAGCCAAGGGTTGTCTTTATGGCATAAGGCCCGTCGTTTTGACTGTGGATTATCTTCCACGGCTCCATTGCAGAGTGAGCATTCATTCCGATCAGCAACTCCACATCTGCGTCGATCTGTGGTAGCCGCACTTCTTTCCGCAGATACGGCCATCTTTCCAGGTCTTTCTCTACTGGAACATTCTCTTTCGTTACAGGTATGTCCGTGTGGGTGTAAACATCTGGCAGGCTGATGTACTTGCTCTCTGTCAGACCGCACACCTCTAGATCTGAGAGGACAAAACAGGACACGGGCTTTTCCTGGCCCATGGTACGTAGTAGTACTTGAGTTCTCTTTCCATTGACACCAAGTCGCCTCATCAATCTTTCGGAGCAAAACGTTGCTGAACTTCCTGAGTCCATGAACGCATACGTTTCCATGGTGTTGTTGCTCTTCTTGGATTTGATACGCACCGGCACAATGGAAAGGATACAGTCGCTGCCTCCGGCCCCGGTGACAGCTGACAGTTCACCTTTGGATGACACTTGCTCTTGTCGGCTAGAGTGTTCACTAGTGAAGCCTTCACTTGACTTCTCAGGCTTGGTAGTTGCTTGGTTGCCATCTTCCTCTCTCTTCGTATGAAGCAGAGTAGGATGTTTCTTAGTGCAAATGTCACACGTAGCTTTCTTTTTGCAATCTTTTCCCATGTGCCCCTGAGTCAGACACCCAAAACAAAGACCTTTTCCTTTAAGGAATTCAATTCTTTCTTTGTTCGGCAGACTTCTGATTTTGTTGCATGCACTCAGAGCATGTCCCTTGTTGCAGAAAAGACATGGCTCTTGAAATGCGTTGCTAGTCTGCTTGGTCTTTCTTGAGTCAGAGGACTCATCTGCTGGCATTACGCTTGTTGCTAGGCCAGTGGTTCTTTTCAATCGACCCATTGCAGGTTTAGCGCTGAACTTGGACCTTTCTTTTGCATCAGCAGGGTCTTTGACATCACCGAACAGTGGGTCCGAAGCTATCTTAGCTTGTCTGTTGATGTACCCTACAAGATCAGCAAAGTCTGCTCTCCTTTTTTCTTTTTCTTGAAGGTCGAAAGCTACAACTCTCCATCTTTCCCGAAGCCTGAAGGGCAACTTTTGGACAATGATCCGAAGGTTGCTCGGACTGTTCATTTCCTCTAGGTACTCCAACTTGTTTATCACATTTTTGCACCCAGTCAGAAAGATAGAGAAGCTGGGGAGCGACTTAGCATCTTCTGCTTTAATTGGAGGCCATTTGACAGCCTTGTCAACGTAGGCTGCAGCTATTCTCTGTTCGTTGCCATAGTGATAAGTCAATAGCTTTCTTGCCTCCTCGTAACCTTGTTGTGCACTCATGTGTTGGCAACTTCTCACCAATTCTCTCGGCTCACCTGTGGTGAATTGTTCTAAATAATACAGACGATCTGCGTCGTTGTCTGTCCGACTGTGAATGATGTGCTCGAACGCTCTCAGGAACGGCAAGAACTCAAGAGGATCACCACTGAATTCAGGGACTTTGCGTTGAGGCAAGTTGGCTAGTCTTTGTTGTGTAACTAACATCTCAGTGATGTCCTTCTGTTTCAGGATCACCTCACCAAGTTCAACTTGCCTTGCACCAGAATGTATGCTTGCATCAGGACGTGTGCTTGCAACATCGTCTTTTTCTTTCTTCACCTGCACATGAGCCACGTGCCTAGCTGGAACATGAGGCACACTTTTATCTGGCATAGCTTGAGGATAGTTTTCAGATTTTAGTCTAACGTCTGGACCATGACGTGGGATGATTGTGGCTGCATGCGTGTTTTTGTTCAGGTATGAATGCATTCCATCTTCCATGTTATCATATTCTTCCATAACCTGTAGCCTCGCTGTGGATTCTGCGAGAGCAGTCTCGAAATCTAATTTCTCCAGTTGAGTTCTCATCTGAATTTTCTGATATTTCAGCTGTGCTGCAAGATGCGCTTCCTGTGCGGCAAGCTGCGCTTCTATTTGAGCCTCTTGCAACTGCAGTGCTTCTTTCCTCTTAAGTGCGTCTGCACGCACCAGTAAAGCTGCTCGGCGAGCTTCCTCTTTCTTACGCATAGAAGATGCATGAGATGACACATTGGACCCCTTTGAGTATCTACTGCATACGCTTCGTGCTAGGACTGAAGCTTGCTTCTGTTGCACCGTGGACACACTGTCATCTGGATGCACTTCTTCGGCAGCAGACTCTTTAGCAGCAGGCTCCTCGGCAGCAAACTCATCTTGCTGTGTCGCAACGACATCCTCTGGAGCCTCATGTTCAGTGGCTGCCTGTACAGGAGCAGCCTTGGCTTGCTGTTTTACTTCTATTATCCACTGCTCCAATGTGGACAAAAAGTTTTCATACTTGGTGAGATTTGGCTCACTCCAATACTGCTGGTCAGCTTTTCTTTCTTCTTCTGACAACAGTTCGCTTACTGTGTTATTTACTTCAATAAACTCATTCAGCAATTTTGAATATTCTCTTAAATGATCCTTCTCTACTGCGTGTGCATTGGAAACATTGCTCATTAAATTGTCGATTTCCTCTGCTTTGGAAACAAGGCGTGCTAAAACACGTTTTCTTAGAGACATTTGCTTATCAAGCTTCTCTTCTAGTGCCTTTGAAGTTAACTTGATCCTTCTTTTAGTGTCTAGCTCGACATTGTTTTCCATCTTGTTTCCACCCTGGAGCACTTTGAACTGCTATTATTGTTAACTGAGTCTCAGCAAACTCTAGCACACTTCTGAAATCCAAATAAACTTTCCTTTAATCTTAAACATGTAGTTTTCCAAAGTAAGATTCAAGGCTTTATTTTCAGAGACAAGCTTGAGCTTCTTCTTAGCTGATGTGACTTGTTAACAATAATGTTTCCCAAACCGTCATATGTGGCTTCTTATCTAGCAGCGCAGCACACTTAAAACTTTGAACATGACTAATCCACGTTGCTTGTCGCAGTTACAGTGAAGCACTCATGAATTTTCATTCAATACTTGCAAGTCCGAAGCATTGCTTATTTATTCATTCGAATTTGATATTTTTGTACTCATCCATCGTCATTGAAGTCGTCTGGAAATCCGCTGGTGTGCACCGCCCTCTGCTGCTCCAAGCAGGCTGGCTTCCTTCATGCACGCGAGCCCAACGCATGCGCTGCGTCCCTCGGTTTCCTTCGATAATTCTCTCGCCCTCGGCGACTGTTTTCTACTTAATGTAGTGGCTAAATGTCCGTGCTTAAAATGTTGTCCATTTCTTCGTTTTGATGAATGCAAATAACCACTCAGTCAGACGGAATGAACGAGTCTACGCGTGTTATAGTTGAACGACGGTAGAAAACAGTGTGTTCGCCCCGTCTTTATTTTCAGTAAGCCAAACACACATCAGTTTTTTTTTTTTTTTTATATTCCAGAGACGCGCGAGCTTCGCAACGTCATCACTCAGCGTCAGTTCCTATCGGCTATCTATTCAAGATAATTTTAATCATTAAACTGAATGCATATTAAACCAAAAGGAAATTATAAACACAATAAATCAGTAATAGTTATAATGCAATCCTAAATATTCTATGATATGCAAATACTAAACATATCCAAAAATAATAACTAAATATGAGCGTAAATTACTGAATAGAAAAATGGCACCAACACTTTGGTTGTAAAATAATTTACTTTTGCATTGTTTGCCTTTAACATCCAGTATCGGTTACCTATTTAGTGTAAATGTGCCTTTTTGGCAACAAAGAGGATCATAATATTACCCAGTCTGTGTTTCTTCTCCCACAGATCTGAGAAACATCACCGCTGCTCCTGGAAGCGATGCTATCATGACGTGTTCTACTGACAACAACCATCCTGTAACTGTGGAGTGGACTCAAGGAAGTAAAGATGTGCTGATGTATAGAAATAACAAGATTAGTCCTGGAGACCAGCATCCGTCTTATAGGAACCGTGCAGATCTGCAGATGAAGGACAGAAACGTGACTCTGACCCTGAAGAACGTGACGACCAATGACAGCGGAACATATGAGCTGCGGGTTTCCTCAGAAGTAAACGGGGAGATGAAACTGATCTGCACCACTTACCTGGATGTTCGTGTTCCAGGTGAGTCTGTCTCTGGATCAGAGCCTCTTGACTTTGCCTGTTGAACTCTCACACAAATACACAACATGTGACTTTGGCTCTGAATACCGCTTCAGCTGCTGATTCTGGAACATATGAGTGCAGAGTTATGGTTGAAGGTCAGAGGGAGCTCATCTGCAGCTTCACTCTGGGTGTTTCTCCAGATGGATCAGACTAACTTCTGGTTTTTATCTGCAGGGAAAAGGCACAGATCAGATGGACTTGAATGTAATGCTTCTATAATTAGTTTACTTTTTGGGGGTTTTGTTAACATTTGGGAAAAGTGAGCCTTTCACCCCATTTAAAATGTTTTTTTAGCTCAATCAATAGAAAGAAGACTTCATTGTGATATTAGAGCAAATTCAATGTTTTCATCAGAATCATTGAAATTTAACCTAACCCCTGAGATTTCAAAAGAAAAATTGTTTTGTTTCCTTTCCTCCTTTTTTCAGGATCCTATCAAATGTGTGTGTAATAGACCGTCACGGGTTGATCATGTGATTTCTTGTCACTTTCATTTGATTCTGTTAAATTTATTTTATCACTATAACAGTCAGAGGCTTTATGGGATTTCTGTATGTTTACTTTACCAGTTACTGATTGATTATAAACAAGCTGGTTTTAAGAACGTTGTATTAAAAAATAATCTTAAATGCATCTAAAGCACCTGGTTTCTCCTCTGCAGGGAAGAAGGATGGAAGCCAAGACAGTGGAGTGAAGAGCAGCGGATCTGGTTCTTCTTCCCTTACTTTGGCCTTGAAAGTTGCTGCAGCTGCTGCTGCTGTTTTCTTGTTGCTTTACTGACAAAAAGTTCATGTCAGAACTCCCCAAATCCTCCTGATGAAGAACAAGCTGAGCAGATTCCAATGGTTGAGATGTTCTGGACAGCAGAGCAGTGATGGTTCTGCTGTTTAGTGAACATTTTATAGAGCAGAATAAGGAAATATGTGAAAACTGACAGGAAAAGTAAAGTTAGACGTAATGGATGATTCTACTTTTACAGTTATAATTAATATCTGAATAGTTCCTCCCTATTATTAAGCTTTTTATCAATTTGTCCAGGAGCAACAACAGTCCTACTTTTCCTCTGAACACTTCTTTCCTTTATCCATTTGCTTCTGTGCCACTTTCTATTACTACAGTATAACAGTCAGAGGCTTCACAGCGTCCCTTCATGCTGATTCTTCAGCTGCTGTGACTAGAAACACCAAGTTGCCTTTTACTGTTTACACTGCAAACAAGAGTCTGAGGAGAACAAAGCAGCTAAATCCCTTCAGCTCAGTGAGGACTGCAGTGCTGACTGAGGATTAGGAAGTGAGAGCAGACGCACAGCAGCCTGGAGACCACAGACGGTCCAAAGGATCAGAGACAGAGGATCAGCAGGAGGTTGGTTCACAGCTGATGATGAGAGTCAGACTGAAAGTGCTGCAGGTTCAGCCAGAGGCAGGACATCTGTGTCTCTGCAGCTCCTCGGGACCCATACGGAGCTAAACGTTAAAACTGCTGAAGATATGAAGACGCAGGTTTAATGAAGGTCTGCGTTAAACAAGAAGGTCGCTGGTTAAATTCCCAGAGAAGTCCATGATGAAGAATGTTAGCGTGGTTGAATGAAGCTTGTGTCCAGCCAGCATGTGAATGTGGGACCCATATGGGTCTAATCAGGCTGTATAGTGAGGGACCCATCAGGGTAGAATAAATATCTAACCTTTAACAGCTGGAAGCTGTTTAGCTGGATGTTCAGAAAATCACATGAAAGTAGAAACCTGTGTAGAACCCACATGGGTCCCACTTTGAACCCAAAGTCATCAAACCCACATCAGCTTCCATCATGAGGCCATCATGGAGCCACAGACGTCCCCTATGGGTCCATGTTTCAGCTCATTTCCTGCCCTTATGGGGCCCACATGTGATGCTGGCTGGTGATGATGCACTGAGGCTCTCAGCCCCAGTTAATGCTGTCTGCCTCACATGTTGAGTGTTAATAGAAGGTTTTCACCTTTTTATGCTGTCTCTTTGTTATTTTTCTGCTGCATCATGTAAAGTGTTGAAGTTAAAGTGTTTATCCATCAAAGTATTTATGACCCAAAGCTGTGGTTAACCTGCTGGTTTCTGTGAAGGAAGCAGGAGGAGACCAGGAAGGAGGTCATTTTAGTTGAAGGTGAAACCAAACTTGAACTTTGAGTCTCCTCTGCCTCGTTCCTCTGCTTAGAGAACAAGAGAACATTTCTAGAGCTGCAAGCTGTGTTGATAAAACATCTAGTCTGTATTATGATAGTTGTTGTTTTATAAGTTTTATTGTTGTTCATGGTGTTTAGAATATTTTTTTTATCAAACCTGAGGATGTTTTTGATTTTCTACTGTGATTTATAACATTAAATTTACTTAAAGAAAATAAAACTAATTTCTCACATGACTTATTTGCAGTGGAACATTTTTTTCCTGTCATCTCTTTGACCCACCGTCAGCTATCATTACATCATCTACTGAGCTCCGTCTGAAGAAAATTTGATAAAATATTCCTGCTATAAACACTTCAGCATAAAGTTGGGTCAAACAGAGCTGAGAGACTCGGTTTACCTGAAGAACCTGTGAGGAACGTCTCTGAAAGGCCTTCCTCACAGGTTCTAAGTCTTCAGGACTCAGATGTTCTCAGTGGTTTAAAATGGAGAAACGCCCTGGTTCTTGTTTATAAAACCTAGAAATGCGTCTGGGACCAGTTCAGGTTCTGTAGAACATCAGAGTCCAGATGGTGAAGCTTATAGAGTGTATCTCCTGTGTCTTTGAATCACAAAGGTCAAAATGAACCTAAACTGAGTCAAATTTAGCACTAAACTGGAAACCAAAGGAACCTAAATCAGAATCTGGAGTCTGACCTTCCTGGTGATCTAATCAACCCAATAAATTTAGCTCCAGACTAACACCACCAGAGGAAATCAGGATGAGGAAACCTGGTGAGGATGTTCTGAGCTAACAGTAGTGGACCTGAGAGTGGTCCAGAACAGAACCTGAGAAAGTGACAGACAGCTTCTACCTCAGAGGACAAGCATCTGTCCTCATCAGGTCTGAACCTGATTCCAGGTCACAGCGGTCCCAGAATCTGCCAGAATCCCTGCTGTAGATCCTGGAGGTGTGGATCAGTGAGTCTCACTCTTAGCGTACAGCTTTAGGTCCTCCATGTACAGGAGGAGGCTGATAGTGACTCCATTTGTGAGTGGGTATCCATAGCCAGACTTGTGGATTATTTGGCTGAGAGGGGTCAGGCCTTTGCAGAACAGCAGAGGGGACAGAGAACTGGTATATTCCACATCTGATGGAGATTTGTTCAGTTGGCTTAAAGTTGGCCTCAAGTGTGGTTTTTACACAGCCTCATGGACTAGACTAGGGGTGTCAAACATACGCCGAATGATTTAGTCCGGCCCGGTGGCTAAATACATTATCATTATTCAACAAAAAAAACCATGTACTTCGTTTAATTGAAAATCTGCAGTTCCTATATTGTTCACAAGGGGCGCTGTGTTTTATTCAGAGCAGACAACATGATGCAACGCTGCATTGGAACTAACAGCAGCACTGAGCTTCAGATGTGGAAAATTGATTTTATATCATTTCTTAATTTTTATCTGATGTATTTTGTCATGCAGGACAGTGTTTTTAAGTTCCAGAAACTGAATTAATGTTTTTCAACATTGTACAATCACTTTGATCAGTTCTTATGCGTAATGCATTTAAATAAATGTTTAACTGAGTAAAAGTATTGTTGAAATTGCACATACTTTTCTTAAAAACTCTGAGGTTATTCATAATATATTTTGTAAAAGTGAAATTCGTTTAATATAAAAATCAACAAGTCCACTTTTATTAGTTCTATTTAATCTTGCAATGAGTTTACTCGTGTGGCCCTCTTGAGATCAGATTAAGCTGAATGCGGCCCCTAAACCAAAATGAGTTTGACACACCTGTAGTAGACTCTTACATTTTATTCACCTTTATAGGCAGCAAACACTGAAAAGAGGTAATGTCAAGTAAAAGCTGTCCCCTAATATAGCAGCTCATGGAGCACCTCTGCAGTCTTGCTGCTGTATCAGCATGCTCTAACCTGCATACATTGTTTCTCCATCACGGTGACAGAAACCTGGCTGAACTCTCATCTACAGTTATTAAGGAAGCCAAACAGCTTCAAGGCAAAACCACTCCGAGTTGCTGCTTATCTAAATAAATCATTTAGTTGGAAACACTATAAAATTTGTTAGAATGTAATAATTAAATGTACTATTAGATTCATGATTTTTGTGCCTCGTGGAACGTTAATAAAGACTAACCTGTAAATAAATAACAAAAACGTTCCTCCAATCACATCCGTCACTTCCGTTGACTCTTCCGGGTTGCTTCACCTCCACGTGGCATTCAGTGTGCCAACAGCTAACAGGCACATTTACCGTTTACCTGGAGGCTTTTTGCGAGTTTACGGCGTAATTTTACAGTTCGACTCTAAACTCAGGAAAATACCAGCTTCTGTGAAATCATAACAAGAACGTGAAGCAACGATGGATGGTAGAACTGCTGTGTTACTCCTTATCGTGCTGTCAGTCTGCCCCGTGCTGGCTCCTTCAGGTGAGTAAAGCGGAAAGCTATTATCTTTGCTGTTATTATGTTTTTTTACTGAAATATTGGTGAGACTCAACAAGACAATGATCTCAGTCCCCCGTGAGTCACATTAATGTCAGTGGGCATGTGGCTGTGTAGAAGAACGCCTCCATTTTAACTTCTGAGAAACGAAAGGAGCCAAAGAAAACACTGAAGTTCTTTGAAAGTACAAAAGAATTCAATGAAAGGAACATAAAGATGATGGGGAGCACTAGCGACAAATAATTCAAAACTGGAGAGTAGTAGGAGAATGTAGCAGAGACAGGGAAAGTGGTCTTGATGTGCTCCAGCAGCCTAGGCCTATAGCAGCATAGCTACAGAGGTAGCTCAGGGTAACATGAGCCACTCTAGTTATAAGCTTTGTCAAGAAGAAAAGTTTTAAGATTAGTCTTAACATTAGACATGGTTGCAAAGAAGTTAAATGTAAATATTAGCCATGTGATAAAACAAACTTAATTGATTCCAAGTAAAAAATGTGGTTAAGAAAATCTTTAAGCCTAAATACCAGCCAGCGTTAGCATCAATGCTACACATCACACAGGAACTACGATGGTCCACGTTATTTAAATCAGTTTTATGTCTAAAATTCAGCAGTGCTAATTTTACCATTGACCTCTGTGATGTATGTGCTCTGTGTTGTTTCCTCTTCATTAGATAAGAAAAACCTTACAGCTACATCTGGAGACGATGTTACTCTGCCCTGTAGCATCCCAGACAACAAAGATGTTGACTCTGTGCAGTGGAGCCGAAAGGATCTGGATTCAGAAGATCTTCTGTTCTTCCGACCCAACCAGCCTGAATCGCTGACCAGGCATCCATCCCATGTGGACCGAGTGGATCTGCAGGACAGACAGATGAAGAATGGGGACGTGTCTCTGGCTCTGAAGAATGTTTCAGCTGCTGATTCTGGAACATATGAGTGCAGAGTTATGATTGATGGTCACATGGAGCTCATCTGCAGCATCACTCTGAGTGTTTCTCCTCCAGGTGAGTCCGTCTGTCTCTAGATCAGAACCTCCAGCAGCTTCCTGGTTCTTGATGTGAGAGAAGAACCTCTCAGATCAGATGATGGTGGCTCCTAAAGATGTTGATGATGAGAGTCTGGAGGAGGCAGCTGGTCTGAGAGCAGAAGATGATGATCCTCAGTCTTCTCCTACCTGATGGATCAGACTAGCTTCTGGTTCTTCACTGCAGGGATAGCACTGATCTGATAGATTTTCATTTAATGCAGCTACAATCCCAGCGCTTTGAATTTTTTGTTAACTTTTGGAAAAAGTGAACCTTTCAAACCATCAATAATGTTGTTTTATTCTTTTAGATGAAACAATAGCAAGCAGAGCCCCTTATTTCCAAGTCATATTGGAACAAATTTAGTGTTTTCATCAGAATAGTTTAAATTTAAGCAAAACTCTGGCATTTCAAAAGAAAAACTTGTTTTAATGTTTTTCCTCTCCTCCATTTTTTAGATCAAACCAAATGTGTGTAAAATATAATGTCACGGGTTGATCAAGTGATTCTTCTCCCTTTCATTTCATTCTGTTAAATTTATTTTATCACTATAACAGTCAGAGGCTTCACAGGATTTCTATATGCTGACTCTTCCAGTTACTGATTGATTATAAACAAGCTGGTTTTAAGAACGTTGTATTACAAAATAATCTTAAAACGCATCTAAAGCACCTGGTTTCTCCTCTGCAGGGAAGAAGGATGGAAGCCAAGACAGTGGAGGGAAGAGCAGCGGATCTGGTTCTTCTTCCCTTACTTTGGCCTTGAAAGTTGCTGCAGCTGCTGCTGCTGTTTTCTTGTTGCTTTACTGATAAAAAATTAGAACCTCCTGATGAAGAACAAGCTCAGCAGATTCTAATGGTTGAGATGTCTGGACAGCAGAGCAGTGATGGTTCTGCTGTTTAGTGAACATTTTAAAGAGCAGAATAAGGAAATATGTGAAAACTGAAAGGAAAAGTAAAGCTAGACGTAATGAATGATTCTACTTTTACAGTTATAATTAATACCTGAATAGTTCCTCCCTGGTATTAAGCTTTTTATCAATATGTCCAGGAGCAACAACAGTCCTACTTTTCCTCTGAACATTTCTTTCTTTGATCCATTTGCTTCTGTGCCACTTTCTATTACTACAGTATAACAGTCAGAGGCTTCACAGCGTCCCTTCATGCTGATTCTTCAGCTGCTGCTTGACTAGAAACACCAAGTTGCCTTTTACTGTTTACACTGCAAACAAGAGTCTGAGGAGAACAAAGCAGCTAAATCCCTTCAGCTCAGTGAGGACTGCAGTGCTGACTGAGGATTAGAAGTTTAGTAAAGAAACTGATGCAGGTTTAATGAAGGTCTGTGTTAAACAAGAAGGTTGGTGGTTAAATTCCCAGAGAAGTCCATAATGAAGAATGTTAACGTGGTTGAATGAAGCTTGTGTCCAGCCAGCATGTGAATGTGGGACCCATATGGGTCTAATTAGGCTGTATAGTGAGGGACCCATCAGGGTAGAATAAATATATAACCTATAACAGCTGGAAGCTGTTTAGATGGATGTTCAGAAAATCACATGAAAGTAGAAACCTGTGTAGAACCCACATGGGTCCCACTTTGAACCCAAAGTCATCAAACCCACATCAGCTTCCATCATGGGGCCATCATGGAGCCACAGACGTCCCCTATGGGTCCATGTTTCAGCTCATTTCCTGCCCTTATGGGGCCCACATGTGATGCTGGCTGCTGATGATGCACTGAGGCTCTCAGCCCCAGTTAATGCTGTCTGCCTCACATGTTGAGTGTTAATGGAAGGTTTTCACCTTTTTATGCTGTCTCTGTGTTATTTTTCTCCTGCATTATGTAAAGTGTTGAAGTTAAAGTGTTTATCCATCAAAGTATTTATGACCCAAAGCTGTGGTTAACCTGCTGGTTTCTGTGAAGGAAGCAGGAGGAGACCAGGAAGGAGGTCGTTTTAGTTGAAGGTGAAACCAAACTTGAACTTTGAGTCTCCTCTGCCTCGTTCCTCTGCTCAGAGAACAAACCTGAGACCTGTTTCTGATTATCTGCTGATGTCTGTGATTTATTACATTAAATTTATTTAAAGGAAATAAAAACTGTTTTTTCTCATACGACTTGTTTGCAGTGGAACATTTTTACTTCCTGTCATCTCTTTATTAAAGTTTGAGTAAAAACCAATCACCAGCTATTATTAGATCATCTACTGAGGTCCGTCTGAAGAAAACTGGCTATATTCACGCTATAAACTCTTCAGCATAAAGTTTCTTCAGGGTGCATCAAACAGAGAAAATTAGAGGAAACTGGACTTTCGATCTGGTCTTTCAGGAATTTTTCGACACCTATCCAGAAGTCTTTGTAAATTCTGGTGGCTCGCAGTTGGAGCGCAGCTGTTTTTAAGGCCCACCCTCCTAGGCACATTCTCAGTCAGATTTAAACCAGTGACCAGGGATGGGCAGTATTTCTAATACAAGTATTTGAAATACCTATTTCAAATAGAAAATACTATTTTGTAACTTGTATTTTATTGAGATGATGAAAATGCCTTTGTATTTTGTATCAAAATATTTCAGTGTTGTGTATTTTTGTATTTTCAAAATACTGTAAAATACTTTCTGTGATGACATCTAACTTTCTATAAAGCATGAAGTAGTGTCTGTGGCACCTTTGCAGTCAAGTCCCTGTGATACCACTCTCGGCCACTAGTGAATTTTGGCGCCGTTTCACACTTGCTATGGGCACATTGCTAGATCAACACAAAACGCACGGGGCTGCATATTAGATTGAGTCAGGTATCTTCTACTTGGTGCTTTGTCAGGACCAGTCAAGGAAGTTGTTTCAAAGCAAGGAGAGCAACCACATCTACCTAGTGTATTTCAGTAACTCATTTATTCTCAACCATGAATCACTCTTTTCATCACATTGTCATGGTGCAGCTTTGTCTGCTGCACCATGCACATATTCAGGGCACTTTTCACCCTCCATACACCCCAGTCTCCTCTCCACCTCAGCAATCATCTACACCTGCCAGCCACTAATCAAGCCAGGACTCAATCCACCTGTCAGCTTCTCTATTTAAACCTCCCTCAGTTTGCCCTTCCCTGTCGGCTCGTCTGTTTACCTGTGTTCTTGACTGCTCGCCTTACCTTTTCATTACCAGCCCGGGTTCCCTTCATCTCCGGCCGTCTGCCTGTTGTGGTTCTGGTTCTGCTCTCACTCCGGTCCAGCAAGTATTCATTCATTCAGTCATGCTGCTTAATTCTGCTGGTCTAGTTCTGGTTCCAAGTCTCTACTCTGCCGTGCTGCTGTCAAGTTATAGTTCCAAGTCTCCACTCTGCTGTGTTGCTGCTCCTGCTGCCTCCATGCTCTGTCTCCATCCTGCTTGCCAGCCTCAGCCACTAACAGCCTCCTGCTTCCGTCTGGTCTGAACTCTGGTCTTCTTCATCTTCAATAAAACTCACAAAACAGAACTCTGTGTGTGGTTGTGTTCGGGTTCCTCACAAAAACATGACAGAACGAGCCGACCACAAGAACCCGACACCCACACAGAGCTTCCATACAGGAACTGGCAAGATGGATCTTGCCCCGCTCCCGGACCGTAGCTCAGCGGAGCATGTTCTCCAGGAGAACGTGGGGCTCCTCATGGAACAGGTCCAGGATTGTCTGAATGTCATCGCCACGCTCAGTCCACCTTGGAGGCGGATGAGTGCGGTGACTCAGGTGCGGAATCTGCTGAAGAGCAAAGAGGAGCTTCTACCGTTTTTCAAATTTCCAGAGCTATACGAGGAGCTCGACTGGAACCAACGGGCTGCAGTCGCCCAGCTCTTCAGCCGGCCACCTCCTCCCAGACCTTCCTTCACCGCGGCTGCTTCCAGCGCTGATGCCACCGCAGCTGTGGCTCTCGTTCCGCCCACCAGCCTGTCAATCACGGCTGCCATCTCCACTGCTGCAACTCCACCCGCTCCTGATTCTACCGCGGTGCCTGTCGATGATCCGGCTCTCACCACTGCTGCCGCTGCTGCTGTCTTTTCCGCTACCCCTGCTTCCTCGTTGGCAGCAGCAGCCACTCCCTTGCCGCCCGGTCCCTCCCGGCGCAGACGGCGAGCTCGCCGGAATAGGATTTCCGCCACAGCGCTCCCTGAGATCCTGCCTGAGGCAGCCGCCGCAGTCACTCTGACCGGGTCCGAAGCCACCTCCGTTCCCTTGGTGGTTCGAACGGGTGTGGCTGCGATGATTGTCGATCAGGAGAGTCCGGTCGAAGCTCCTCAGGTCCACAAGTCTCAGGTGTGGGATTTTTTCTATGGGGACAGGGATGACCTGTTCCTCGGTCTACCCACCGGAGCCAAAGATCCAGATCCTGCTCGGCCTGCAGCAAGAGAACCAGATCCTGCTCGGCCTGCAGCAAGAGAACCAGATCCTGCTCGGCCTGCAGCAAGAGAACCAGATCCTGCTCGGCCTGCAGCAAGAGAACCAGATCCTGCTCGGCCTGCAGCAAGAGAACCAGATCCTGCTCGGCCTGCAGCAAGAGAACCAGATCCTGCTCAGCCTGCAGTCGAAGATTTAGTTCTCTCCCAGTCGGCCACAGAAAGCCCTGATCCTGCTTCACGGGCTGCATTAGAAGAGCCTGCTGCCAAGGATCTGGTCAACGCCAGCCCGGCGTCCGACGTGGGTGCAGAGCACGCCAGCCCGGCGTCCGACGTGGGTGCAGAGCACGCCAGCCCGGCGTCCGACGTGGGTGCAGAGCACGCCAGCCCGGCGTCCGACGTGGGTGCAGAGCACGCCAGCCCGGCGTCCGACGTGGGTGCAGAGCACGCCAGCCCGGCGTCCGACGTGGGTGCAGAGCACGCCAGCCCGGCGTCCGACGTGGGTGCAGAGCACGCCAGCCCGGCGTCCGACGTGGGTCCGCCGCCTTCCTGCGACGCGGTGACCCAGGAGGGACCGCCGTCTTCTGAAGCCTGTAGCCCAGTCCCGTCGGTAGTCTGTACCCTGGGCTCCCCAGAAGCCTATAGTTTAGCACCGCTAGTTTTCTGTATCCAGGCGCCTTCCGAAGCCTGTAGCCAGGCGTCTCCTGTAGCCTGTAGCCAGGCGTCTCCTGTAGCCTGTAGCCAGGCGTCTCCTGTAGCCTGTAGCCAGGCGTCTCCTGTAGCCTGTAGCCAGGCGTCTCCTGAACCTTGTAGCCAGGCGTCTCCTGAACCTTGTAGCCAGGCGTCTCCTGAACCTTGTAGCCAGGCGTCTCCTGAACCTTGTAGCCAGGCGTCTCCTGAACCTTGTAGCCAGGCGTCTCCTGAACCTTGTAGCCAGGCGTCTCCTGAACCTTGTAGCCAGGCGTCTCCTGAACCTTGTAGCCAGGCGTCTCCTGAACCTTGTAGCCAGGCGTCTCCTGAACCTTGTAGCCAGGCGTCTCCTGAACCTTGTAGCCAGGCGTTTCCTGAACCTTGTAGCCAGGCGTTTCCTGAACCTTGTAGCCAGGCGTTTCCTGAACCTTGTAGCCAGGCGTTTCCTGAACCTTGTAGCCAGGCGTTTCCTGAACCTTGTAGCCAGGCGTTTCCTGAAGCCTGTAGCCCGGGGCCTCCTGAAGCCTGTAGCCCGGGGCCTCCTGAAGCCTGTAGCCCGGGGCCTCCTGAAGCCTGTAGCCCGGGGCCTCCTGAAGCCTGTAGCCCGGGGCCTCCTGAAGCCTGTAGCCCGGGGCCTCCTGAAGCCTGTAGCCCGGGGCCTCCTGAAGCCTGTAGCCCGGGGCCTCCTGAAGCCTGTAGCCCGGGGCCTCCTGAAGCCTGTAGCCCGGGGCCTCCTGAAGCCTGTAGCCCTGTGACCTCCGTAGCCTGTAGCCCTGTGACCTCCGTAGCCTGTAGCCCTGTGACCTCCGTAGCCTGTAGCCCTGTGACCTCCGTAGCCTGTAGCCCTGTGACATCCGTAGCCTCTAGTTCTGCGACCGCTGTAGTCTGTATTCCGGTGACCTCCGTAGGCTGTAGCCTTGCGCCGCCCTTAGTAGGTAGCCGCCTGTCCTCCAGGGTACTTTTCCACCGCTGGCCACATAAGATTCTGCTACTTCGCCGCCGGGGTCGCCCACCGCGACGCCCGTGTCTGACTTTGCCTCGTCGGGGTCGCCCACCGCGACGCCCGTTTCAGACTCTGCTGCTCCGCCGCCGGGGTCGCCCACCGCGACGCCCGTGTCTGACTTTGCCTCGTCGGGGTCGCCCACCGCGACGCCCGTTTCAGACTCTGCTGCTCCGCCACCGAGGTCGCCCACCGCGATGCCCGCGTCTAGCTCTGCCACGTCGGGGTCGTCCTCCGCGACACCCCTTTCGGGCTTGCCGGCTCCGCCGTCGGGGTCGCCCGCCGCGACGCCCACATCTGGCTCTGCCACGTCCGGGCCGCCCTCCTCAAGGTTTCGATCGGGCGATGTTGCTCCGCCGCCTGCCACGTCCTGGCCGTCCTCCACGACCACTCTATGTGGCCTAGCTGCTGCCGGTCTCCTAGCAGCCGTCACTGTCTGTGCCCATAAGGCTCCAGTGCTTTCTTGTTTATTTGTTCTCGTTCTGCCTTAGTTTTGGGTTAGTTACCCCTTGGTTTCAGAATTATTTAGTGGTTTAGATTTTTCTGTTTTTCTGGCGTGTTAGTACACCCTCTAGTTCCCCCTTCGTTTCATAGGGTTTTGCCTGCCAGCGTAGTTAGAAGTTTTCTTGTTTGCCTACGTTTGCCCTGTTTGGGTAGTTTTTGGTTTTATTCCGGCCCCCCATCCTAGCCTCCCACCACCCACCCTGGGCGGGTCGTTTTTTGTTGTGGTGTTTTGGCCGTCTGGGAGCCGGCCTTAAGGGGGGGGTAATGTCATGGTGCAGCTTTGTCTGCTGCACCATGCACATATTCAGGGCACTTTTCACCCTCCATACACCCCAGTCTCCTCTCCACCTCAGCAATCATCTACACCTGCCAGCCACTAATCAAGCCAGGACTCAATCCACCTGTCAGCTTCTCTATTTAAACCTCCCTCAGTTTGCCCTTCCCTGTCGGCTCGTCTGTTTACCTGTGTTCTTGACTGCTCGCCTTACCTTTTCATTACCAGCCCGGGTTCCCTTCATCTCCGGCCGTCTGCCTGTTGTGGTTCTGGTTCTG
This sequence comes from Fundulus diaphanus, assembly GCA_037039145.1. NCBI lineage: Eukaryota > Metazoa > Chordata > Actinopteri > Cyprinodontiformes > Fundulidae > Fundulus > Fundulus diaphanus. The sequence goes on from CM073131.1 coordinate 53,430,566, forward strand.
CTCTCACTCCGGTCCAGCAAGTATTCATTCATTCAGTCATGCTGCTTAATTCTGCTGGTCTAGTTCTGGTTCCAAGTCTCTACTCTGCCGTGCTGCTGTCAAGTTATAGTTCCAAGTCTCCACTCTGCTGTGTTGCTGCTCCTGCTGCCTCCATGCTCTGTCTCCATCCTGCTTGCCAGCCTCAGCCACTAACAGCCTCCTGCTTCCGTCTGGTCTGAACTCTGGTCTTCTTCATCTTCAATAAAACTCACAAAACAGAACTCTGTGTGTGGTTGTGTTCGGGTTCCTCACAAAAACATGACACACATGTTCCTATTCAGTGTAACGTTCAGTGTTCGTAAGGCTAGGCTATTTAACTTTTGAATGTTAGCTGCTAACAACCACAAACCTACCCCACACAGGTCACATCTGATAGCCCAATACATGTTTTTTATTCTATTTATTTTAACAAAGTACATTCATTAAAAAGGCCTATTTATAAAATATCCATCCAAATATTTCCATCTTACAGGCTACTTTTACTGAAACATCACAGACAGAGGGCTTAGTTTTAAAATTAGAGGGAATTCATAAAAGATTTTTTTCAACAGCAGACAAACTGAACATTGATATTGAAGATGGGTTAAAAAACTGTCTTCTACACTCATACAAACTAAATCACACATTCACTGAATTAAACATATTAATACTGATTAAGTTAAATAAATGATGCAATTTCTGTGCAATTGAGCCAAAACACCAGTGAAAAATATTTCCTCCATAATGTGTTTACAATCCTGACTCTACCTGAAACTGACTCACCTTGCAAGCGTGTTTATACCTGTTCATATTATTGTCTTCTGTTTCTTTTGTCTTACTTTATGTTAGCATTGATTATCATCTTTGTTTTAATTTGCATCAAAGGGAGTAGCGCTCAAATATGGTTGTGTCCTGTATAATGACAATAAAGCCTATCCTGATTCTGAACTTGAACCCACACTAAGAAACACCATCTGAACTGTTCCTGGTCAAACTGCGCCCTCTGGGGGCCACTGGAAGAACACCTGGATGAATTATTTCAAGATAAGGAATGAATATTTCACAGCTGAATCATTAGACTGCAATTGTATTTTAGTGTTCCTGAAATTGTTTATTTATTTATTTTAGCTTCACATCAGAAGATGAATTTTGATCTTTTACCAGAGCAGCTTCTGGAACACGTAGCTCAACCTTTTGGATCTGGACCACTCTGTAGGGTGTTTGCTGTTTTCTGTTTGAAATGTTCTTTCTTGACATTGCTGTGCCACCTGAGTCATGTACTAGAATTCAGGTTGATTTGGAAACATGTACCATGGGGAAGAAATCAAAATGTTCTTCTTCTTCTTTAGGTTTTGACGGCAGCCTTCAAATCCTCATCATAATCCCAGTATTTTTTTTAAAAAAAACGAAAAATCTTCTTCTTCCCCTCAATACTACTTAACTTTTAAACCACATTCTCAAATCTCAATTCCCCATTAACACCTAATTCTGTTTCTAATAATGTTCTTTGATTTACATATTTTTTACAGCTAATAAAAATATGTTCCATTGTTTCTACATTTCCACACCAACTACAAAAACCAGGAAGATGTTTCCCCATCTTAAAAAGAGTGGCATTTAAAAAACTGTGACCGGTTCTTATTCTATTTATGATTACCTCCTCCCTCCTGTTTATTCCTCTAATCATTACTAAATCAACTGTTTTTTGTATCCTATACAACTGCTTTACATTTATTTCATTATCCCACCTAATATTCCATATCTTCTTGCTTTCTCTCCAAACTATACTTTTGCCTTCAGATTTTGATAACTTTACAGGCATATCAATATATTCTTTTTTAATAGCCTCCTTAGCCAACCTATCTGCTCTTTCATTTCCCAAAATACCTACATGAGCAAGAGTCCAAAATAATATTACATTTTTATTTTGTTCACATATTCTATGATGAACAGCCATAATCTCATTTAATATATTTTGATGATTATTTCTACATCCCTTTTCTATACTTAATAATGCAGATAATGAATCACTATAATTACTATTTTCTTCATATTAGCATCATATTAGCACATAATTCTACTGAATATATACTGATATAATTAGATGTTCTTTTTGAAATATTAATTCAGGAATCACTTTTCGAGCCATCAGTATACATTTGCAAATAATCATTATATTTAATCTGTATTTGATTATAAAATTCTTGGCAGATATCTATTATATTTATTTTCTTAATATTTAATAGTGATCTATCTATATTAATATATTTCCATATACATGTAGGTCTCAAAGGCCACAATACTGTTGGACTAAATTCTTTGTTATATACATACAAGTTTTTGCTCTGTCGTCCCCAATCCATCCAAAACTATTAAATTGACCCTTTCCTCTTTCCCAACAAATTTCTAATACTTTCTTAATTGAATGATCTTCATTATGTCCTTTTAAATTTATCCAGTAATTAACCATTATCTGTTGTCTTCTGATACATAATGATTCTGATTCTACTAGAGGGCCACATAAGCAGAACAGAGGCTTTTTATAGGAAACCAGCTGTTTCTACAGGAAGTGGTAAACCTGCTAATGGATACACCTGTAACGTTATCAGTAGGTGGGGTGAAAACACTCTCTCTCTCTCTCTCTCTCTCTGTCTCTCTCTGTCTCTCTCTCTCTCTCTCTCTCTCTCTCTCTCTCTCTCTCTCTCTCTCTCTGTTTTTGTAATGAGTAACTAAACCAAACATTGAAAATGTATCGGAGTAAACATACACAATTCAGTTCGGAAATATAGTGAAGTAAAAGTGAAAGTTATCAAAAAAATGTAAACTTGAGGAAAGTATAAAGTACTCCAAAATATACTTAAGTACAGTAGTGAAGTATTTTAACTTGGTTACTATACAACACTGCTATTATCCTATGTTCTATTTTGTTTCTACATTTTATTCTGTTTTATTTTCCTATATTTTAATCATGTGAAGCACTTTGCATTGTCTTTATACTGAAATGTGCTAAATAAATAAATTTGCCTTGTCTTGCCTAAAGTTACCACTGAAAGTCTGCTAGCCTAAATGCTATTAGCTCCCGATAACTTCCGGTTTCTGCATATTCCATATAACTACCGTTCGCTTTAAGCATAAGGTTTGTTTCGTTTAGCTCCGCCATCATTCGATAGTGCTATGAGCGTTATCACCGCATTGATATGGAATATTAATGTCGATTTAAAGGTGTTTTGTTAAACTTTAGGATTAGCCTATTTTAGCGACCGATCGCTACAGCGACACCTAGCTCCCAGAAGTATAATATTATTAATAAAATCAAGCGCCCCTAAAGTTAATGATTTTACTGTGATAATCTTTCTTTTACAATATTAATTTATCAATTAATGTTTTGCTTGACTCAGGATTTGCATTGTGAATGGGTGTAAACATATGGAACCTGAAACAACAGTGAGAGCAGAAGGGAGAACCCAGCTTCTCAGCCTCGCAGGAAGAGGGCGGGTTCTGCTCAAATTCTGACCTAGAAACCAGCCAGATCTCTGAGACACCATGAAGCAAACATCTGTCAGTCTTCTGCTCTGTGAGTGCAGATTATTTTACTTGCTTCTGACAGCCGGAAGTTCATTTATATTGCTGATCTCTTTTAAACTGTATTTATGAGCAGAATAATTCAGTTTTATTTCACCTTCTCTGTAGTTCTGATCCTGGAGCTGCGTTCTGCACCCAACCAAGGTTTGACAACTTCCTGTTTCACACAAAGATATTCGATTATGATCTGGCAGAACCACTTAGGTCATTTTGATTGATTGACATGAAATGGTGCAGGAAATGTCAGATCCTAGAAAAGTAGTAAGGCAAACTGTAAGTTTTACATCAAGATGAATGAAATTCTAAGATAAAACCTGATTTTCTTCAGAGGATCTAGTTTTCTCCCCACTGATCACTGTTCCAGTCTAATGGTCTCAATTGTCCTTCAGCTGTAGTTTAATATATTTAGTAACAAGATGTTCATCTGGATGATATCAGATTGTTAATATTTAAAGTAGCTTTCAGAAATCAACAGAAAGTGGTTTAGGCTCTGGGTTTTACTGCTGGACTTTGGATCAAGCAGCATTTTTTTATTCCAGCAGCTGAATAAAGTTTCTTATTCCAGCAGCTGCTCTGACTGTGAGTCCCAGCAGATCTCAGTTCTTTAAAGGAGACTCTGTGTCTCTGAGCTGTGAGGAGGACAACAGCTCTGCTGGATGGACTGTGAGGAGGAACACAACCAGAGAAACCAGGACTCAGTGTGGAGATGGATGGGGGAAACCAGCTGGTTCTACCTGTAACATCAGCTATATTTTGGAAAAGCATACTGGAGTTTACTGGTGTGAGTGGAGAGAGGGAGCAGCCAGCAGCAGCAGCGTCCAGCTCACTGTCACTGGTAAGATCAGACTGTGGAGTTAGTGTTGATGAAGCTGTGTGGAAATGGATGAAATGCTGTAGTTTGTCTCTGTGTTGAGGTGGATCAGTGATCCTGCAGAGTCCTGTCCTCCCTGTGATGGAGGGAGATGACGTCACTCTGAGCTGTCACACAAAGACCGCTCCCTCCAACCTCCCAGCTGCTTTCTATAAAGATGGCTCCCTCATCAGGACTGAGCCTGCAGGTCACATGACCCTCCACCATGTGACCAGCTCTGATGAAGGCCTCTACAGGTGTAGCATCAGCGCTCATGGAGAGTCTCCATCCAGCAGCATCTCTGTCTCAGGTCAGCAGCTTCTCTGTCTGCTTCAACCTTCATCATGAGACCAGAACTAAACATTTACCTTTGGATCATTTCAGGGAGAAACACCACCCCTCCTTTACCTCCATCCACCTCTCCTCCACCTACATCCACCCCTCCTCCTCCATCCATCTCTCCATCTTTTCTCTACCTGATCCTTTCCCTTGTGGGTGTTGCTGTCCTGGTTCTACTGCTCTTCCTTATTCTACACTTTATTCAGAGGAAACGTGAAGGTGAGGCCGACTTCAGGATTTTACCCTCTAAAGCAAAAAAATACATGTAGGCAACGCTGCTTATGAGCCTTTTTTATACCAGACCCAGCAAAGTACGCTCAACAGCTATGTGTGTCTGGGCAGAGAGGAACTTTCACCTCCTTCAAATATTCCTTATTGTCATTGCGTAAAAATAATTTCTGGTCCCACTCCGGCAAAGAGTAGATTCAGCAAACAACATGCAATAAACAATGTGCTCAGATTGTATTTTTTCAGGTTAGATCATACAAAGATAAAAAGATAAAAGTTTGTGTCAGAGTCTTAGGGCTTTGGTATCAGTCCCTTCAAATGTGATATGAGCCATGTTACATAGATTAGTCGTCCTTCATGAATAATGAGGTAATAAGTTACTTTTGTGCAATGATTTGAGATTTATTTACAGAAATGTGCATTTAGATGCAAATAGGCAATAACAGCACAATGATTGTAACATATGATGGACTTTAGCACGACAATAACAATGGAGTGACTTTAACAATGATGGACCAGTCTCTCATCAGGGGTGATTGCCCTCATAGCTCTTGGATAGAAGCTCTTTAAAGTTTATTAGTTCTGGATTAAATGCTTCTGGAGCATTTACCTGATGGGAGAGGGGCTAACAGTGCGTTTCCTCGGTGGGTGGGATCAGCGGCCATCCCTCTGCTAGTTGACAAGGTGTTGTGTGAGTAAAGGCAGAGACCTCCTTGGTGCATACTATTAATCAGCAGCGTCAACAACAAGGGGACTTCTACCACCTTGTGGCTGAACTGAGACTTGACTTTGACGCAGGACGTCGTTTTCCTGTTTATTGCCTGCCCAACAGGAGTGTGTACGCGTCTAAATTTAGAGCTTCAACCTAATTTAGGTGTTGCAGTTTCATGTGGAATATGCATATTATGCAGCTAGTTTAAATGTATTGACTGATTAAAACAAAAACCTACACGTAGGACGCACGCATGAAGCTTTGCTGCCCTTACAGGCTATAATGTGTCTGATGTATTCTCTCCTTCCCTCTGTGAATAGTGAATAAAACAACATCTCAGAACCAGAACAAAACATTTACACTTCTGAAATGTTGATACGTGAACCTGGTAGAACAGATACCTGACAGATCAGTTCTGGAGGTTCTGTTGGGTTGTTTTGGAGAAGCTAGAGCAGAACACCTCCCAGACAGAAACCAGCCGATCACATGGTGAGAACCAGCCAATCAGATGCAGCAAAGGTAGTTATCTGTGTGTAGAGGATGTGAAGTTTCTCTCAGATGACTTCCTGATGTTTCATTTTTCCCAAACTATAACTTACTCAGATTAGATGCTCTTCTAGAGAACGTGACGCTGCCTTTGCTGCAGTTCTACAGACACCAGTGAGAGCTGTCCTCATGTACAGTCTGTCTCAGCAGCCGTGGTTCTGAGAAGAGCGGTACCTCTGCGGTCGTTACGTTTCCTGTTTCTGAAACTTGCAGCTGGTGGACCAGAACATTAATTCCCAGATCTCTGTATTCCAGTCCAAGTCCTTTGGTTTACTTTTCAAGTCATATTGAGCCGTCCTTGAAACTCTACACATAACAAAACTAATAAAGTGATAAAATGTCACCATGGCATGTACAAATGTGTTCTATGAATGTTTAACTTTTGTCTTTTAGGCTTTCAGGCCTGAGGAGGACCTGCGACTTGGTACTGACCTTCTGCTCGACGGCTCCATGACCCAAGTTCTGCCTTCAATGAGAGAATGAAGTCATTTTAATTGAAGAACCTAAAGTCACCAATCTTCTCTATCATAGCCAGATCATCAATCTGTGCCTAGAGCCAAGCCATCAGGTCAGGCTCCACCCATCGGGTCAGGCTCCACCCATCGGATCAGGCTCCACCCCTCTGCTGACTTATCAGACAACAGCTCTCAGGCTAGTTGTGTTGGACATGTGGGTCAGTCTGTTCAGAATATCTGGTATAAACCACCACAGGCTGAAGAGGCTGTTGATTCCAGGAAGGTTTGACCTGAAATGGGTCAGAACCAACCTGCTGGACCACAGCTCCTACATCTGATAGCTTCCATGGTTTCATTAAATCACACAGATGTTTTCCCTCTGTGTCGTCTGATGGTGTTTTAATAGTGGTCTTCTCCGGGTTGCAGCAGAACTTGGTACCTTTTGTCTTTTCCTGTTTAACTTCAGCAGAAACTGTTTAATTCTAGTTAACAGCAGCAGAAATAAAAACATCACCAGCCGTTTATGCAGAGCTCCCAGCCACTGCTATGAACTGGTCGCCCTAAACTGGACCTCATCGCTATGAAAACTTCTCCTAGTGATGCTGCATGAAGTCCTCCATGGTCCTGGTTCTGTAGATGCTGCAGTCAACCTGTTCTGCAGGAACTTCAATAGCTGCTGTTTACTAAGCGGTAAGGAGAGGAGACATCAGTTAGGCTCAAACCAGCCAAGACCCACTGAGACTTCAGCCAGCTTCTGCTTCAAGTCCTGCCTTTCACAATATTTCTGGTAAATCCAACTAATTCAGACCCAATAACAACAGAACTGCCCGAAACTGCCTGAAGTATGGCAGCTTCAGCAGCAGCTTCCTGTTTCACGGCTTCAGGCTTGGTTTTGGTTATAGAAAAATGTTCTGAAGGTCAGAAACAATCCAACATCTGCTTTAGACAAGGAAATGTAAAAGCTGAGCCTACATTCAGTTTAAACAGCGGATTGTTTCTACTGACAGCTGCTTCCTACACTCTGTCTGAAGGTGGCGCTGTTGTCTGCTCTGAGCCATTCATGTTATTATGTATTTGTAGTTAAATCATATATTCTGACTTAGTTGTTGAATAAAATGCAGTAAAACTATTATAGCAATCTAATTCATGTCATTTACTCCACCTTCACCAACAGCTCCAAAGTCTGCCTCCATCTGTCTTTTCTCTTGAACTCAGAGTCTGTAGAGACACAGCAGGCCTGCAGCTCCAGTGGACTTTATCATTTTATTTTTTAAATATATTTTATACTTTATATTTTCATTATAAAAATAGGAAAAGTTGAGATTCTGCTGGATTATCACCTTCAGGAGGAACAAACTGGGCCAGACCTTGAAACATGTCTATAGGGGCAGTAGTCCAGGGTGGCGAGTGTTGGGGGCGGAGACATGGTCCTTAATATAAAACTTGCTGGCCCAGGTGATGCTTTCATTTCATTGATTTATATGAAGATAAATAGAAGATAAGTCATGACGTGGTGGTTTTACATCTGACCAAAGCTCAGCTGAGTCAGACATAGCAGCAACATTTAGCCGTACTCCACACCTCCTCAGTTCTTGGTGGGTTTCAGGGATTACTTTACATCGACACCAACGGGCCTGGGATGGTTGGAAAAACCTTTTGGGTCATGTTTTTGTGTGGACTTTTCTAGAAAGGATCAGTTTGACCTTCCTCTGTTGTGGAGAATAACATGGCAAAGTCTCCCATGGGATGATTGTGATTGACCCTGCATCAGCCCATCCCTGCAGACATGTCAGTTTTCCACACTAACAACCTTCCATCAACTGGGTGAGTAAAAGACATGTTTTGGTAAAAAGCCAGAACTCAAGCCCAGAGACAGCATGCATCTGAAGACCTGAAGTCCTCTGAAACAAGTCTCCCTCCTCAGTGAATCTGAGTGACTTCCTCCTTCTGTCAGTCTTGTGGGAAATATTGATAAGGTCTCCCTGAGTCTCTAATTAAATGATGGAAATATGAATTGATCAGGTTCCAGCACTTTATTGAGAAACAGAGCAGAGATTAAAAGTAATCACACCCAGCCTGAGCCTCTTCTTCTCCAGCCCAGATCTGATGACCCGATACTCTTGCATCTTGCTATATCAGGCTTTCGCTGTGAGACAAAACAAAAATATGTCAAAGTCAACACATTTCCAATTCTACATAGTAAATATGCAAGCATTAATGTGAGCAATCAAGGAAAAGAGGGGAGAGTGGAGCTGACGAGGAATCTCTAGTTTGTTGCTGCTCACATGTTTCTAGGAGTCAGAGGTGACCATGGGAGCACTCATAATCATGATAAGGGGCTGTTGAAGGGTCTCCTTTCTGGAACAATTAACAATAATCCGCATGAATGCTTCACAAATTAGTTTCATCCACACAAGATCACAAGTTTAACATTTCTTTACATTATTGTGATTTATGGGGAGACACGGGTGCAGGATTTTGGTTGTTGGTTCAATCCCCTGCTTCGACTGTCTCAGTTTTGTGTCCTTGGGCAAGACACTTCACCTATTAATGGCTGGGTCAGAGGGCTCATTGGCGCCGGTGTATGGCAGCTTCGCTTCAGTCAGTCTGCCCCAGACCAGATGTAGCTACCAGTCATCAGTCTGTCAAGCTCCTGAGGTTCGCGGACAATACCACTTTCATCAGACTTATCTCTGATGGTGACGAGTACACCTACAGGTGGGAGGCTGACCATCTGGTGACCTGGTGCAGGGAGAACAACCTGGAGCTCAACGCTGTAAAAACAGTGGAGATAGTTGTGGACTTCAGGAAGAACTCAGCCCCAGCTACCCCATCACCCTCTGTGACTCCACCACTGACACTGTGGAGTCTTTCCGCTTCCTGGGAACTATCATCTCCCAGGACCTAAAGTGGGAGCTGAACATCAACTCCCTCACCAAGAAAGCCCAGCAGAGGATGTACTTCCTGAAGAAGGCAGCTGAAGAAATTCAACCTGCGAAGGACAATGATGGTGCAGTTCTACTCCTCCATCATTGAGTCCATCCTTACCTCCTCCATCACCATCTGGTACGCTGGTGCCACCGCTAAGGAAAGGGCAGACTGCAGCGTGTCATCAGGTCTGCAGAGAAGGTGATTGGCTGCAATCTTCCATCTCTCCAGGACCTGTACGCCTCCAGGACTCTGAGGCGTGCAGGAAGATTGTGGCTGATCCCTTCACCCCAGTCACAGACTATTTCAGACACTTCCCTCTGGCAGGAGGCTGCGGTCCATCAGGACCACAACCTCACGCCACAACAACAGTTTTTTCCCATCTGCTACCAGCCTTATGAACAAGGCCAAGAGCCGCCCGTGACACTGTCTCTCTCCCCCGTTTAGGACCTACAAGCTACACCAACGTAGCATCTCCAGACCTTCAGCGTTACATTAATGCAGTCTACCGTGTACATAGCTTTCTGTGTATATATCTAACTTGTTTTGTCTGCACTATCAACACCAATTCAAATAATGTAAAATTACATACATTTATATAATGTAAAACAGTTATATAAGATTATGTACTTATTTACAATTTTCTTAAGACAAAGTAATCTAAGTCAATTTGCTATTATGGTCACCTCCGTCTACTCTCTGTCAGGGTCTGGGAAACTGTGTGTGTTAGTTTTCTTCTTCCTCCACTAGATGGCGTACAGTGAGAATGGTGGCTGGGTCAGGTACAGGTGTTTCCATCAAAACCTCATCAGCAGGAGTAGAAGAGGAGCCAGCTTCCAGAACTTCTTTTCTAGAGTGTTGACTAACGGTGGTAACTCTAGCCTTTGAAACTCCTGGTGCTCCTGCCTAAAACCAACTCTGGTAGCCCTGTGCTCTGCTCTCCAGATCCTGGCCTGTGCATTCCTGATCCCGTTACGGCTAAGTTTCCCAGCGTCTGAACCCACCTGCAAACTTTCCAGAAGACTTCCCGGTTCTCAAGTCCCAGCTGGCAGCTGCCGGGTTTTTTGCCTCAGTCCTCCTGTGATCGTGCCCAGCTCACCCTCCACCGTCACTTGCCTCCTGGAACATTCCTCTTTAGAGCCACTGCTGCCCTCCGGTCCAAGCTCCCATTGCCGAAGTCTTGACAACTCACAGCATTGTTCCAATAAACCTTTTGAAAAAAAAACCTATAGTGATCTCCTGATTGTGTTCTGCATGTGGGTTAAATTTTTGGTAAAAACAATGACACTCTAAATATTCACCCATTAAGGCTTCCTACTGGTAAGGACGCTTATGGATAATCCAACTAAAGTTATCAGTCTCTTAGTCACAGTAGGGGACGTTAAAGGCATGTTGAAAATTTTGCAATGGGAAAACACCACCACTGAAAAAGGATGAATTCGAGCACTAGCGATCTTGGTCCGTCACTCCGTCATCTTCCGCTTATCCGGGGTCGGGTCCCGGGGGTAGCAGCTTCAGTAGGGAGGCCCAGACGTCCCTCTCCCCAGCCACTTGGGCCAGCTCCTCTGGGGGAATCCCAAGGCGTTCCCAGGCCAGCCGAGAGACATAGTCCTTCCAGTGTGTCCTGGGTCTCCCTCTGGGCATCCTCCCGGTGGGACGTGCCCGGAACATCTCACCATGGAGGCGTCCAGGAGGCATCCTAACCAGATGCCCAAGCCACCTCATTTGGCTCCTCTCGACGTGGAGGAGCAGCAGCTCTACTCTGAGTCCTCCCCGGATGACTGAGCTCCTCAGCCTATCTCTAAGGGAGAGCCCAGAGACACTACGAAGAAAACTCTAGGCACTCTACCCTTTTCCGGTTTAAGACCATGGTCTCGGATTTGGAGGCACTGATTCTCATCCCGCCCGCTTCGCACTCGGCTGCGAACCGCTCTAGTGAGAGCTGTAGATCACGCACCGATGAAGCCACGTCATTCGCGAATAGCAGAGACGCAATCCTAAGGCCACAAAAATGGATCCCCTCAACACCTTGGCTGCGCCTAGAAATTCTGTCCATAAAAGTTATGAACAGAATCGGTGACAAAGGGCAACCTTGGCGGAGTCCAACTCTCACCGGAAACGAGTCCGACTTACTGCCGGCAATGCAGACCAGACCTGACACCGGTCGTACAGAGACCTGACAGCCCTTATTAAAGGGCCCGGTACTCCATACTCCCGGAGTACCCCCTACAGGATCCCTCGGGGGACACGGTCGAATGCCTTCTCCAGATCCACAAAGCACATGTAGACTGGTTGGGCAAACTCCCATGCCCCCTCCAGGATCCTGCTGAGGGTGTAGAGCTGATCCAGTGTTTCCACGGCCAGAACAAAAACCGTACTGCTCTTCCAGAATCCGAGATTCGACTATCCGACGGACCCTCCTTTCCAGAACCCCTGAATAGACTTTACCAGGGAGGCTTAAGAGTGTGATTCCTCTGTAGTTGGAACACACCCTCCGGTCCCTCTTATAAATAGGGGGACCACCACCCCAGTCTGCCAATCCAGGGGAACTGCCCCCGATGTCCACGCAATGCTGCAGAGCCGCGATAACCAACACAGCCCCACAACATCCAGAGCCTTAAGGTACTCAGGGCGAATCTCATCCACCCCTGGGGCCTTGCCACAGAGGAGCTTTTTAACAAACTCGGCAATCTCATCACCAGAGATGGGAGCACCCGACCCAGAGTCCTCAGGCTCTGCTTCCTCAATGGAAGACGTGTTGGTGGGATTAAGGAGGTCTTCGAAGTATTCCGCCCACCGACGCACGACGTCCTGAGTTGAGGTCAGCAGCACACCACCCCAACTATAAACCGTGTTGGTACTTCACTGCTTTCCCCTTCTGAGACGCCGGATAGTGGACCAGAATCGCTTTGAAGCCATACGGAAATCTTTCTCCATGGCCTCTCTGAACTCTTCCCACGCTCGAGTTTTTGCCTCGGCGACCAGCCGAGCCGCCTGCTGCTTTGACTGCCGGTACACATCAGCTGCTTCCGGAGTCCCACAGGCCAATACAGCCCGGTAGGACTCCTTCAGCTTGACAACTTCCCTCTACGCTGGTGTCCACCAGCGTGTTCGAGGGTTGCCGCTGCGACATGCACCGACAACCTTGCGGCCACAGCTCCGACTAGCCGCCCCAACAATAGAGGGACGGAACATGGTCCATTCAAACTCAATGTTTCATGATTTGGCGCTATATAAATAAAATTGAATTGAATGTCCCCACCTCCCTCGGGACGTGTTCAAAGTTCTCCCAGAGGTGGGAGTTAAAGCTCCGTCTCATGGGGAACTCTTTTAGACGTTCCCAGCAGACCCTCACAATCTGTTTGGGCCCGCCAGGTCTGACCTGCTTCCTCCCCCACCATCAGAGGCAACTCACCACCAGGTAGTGGTCGGTGGAGAGCTCCACCACTCTCTTCCCCTGAGTGTCCAGGACATGCGGCTGCAGGTCAGATGAAACAACAACAAGGTCGAGCATTGAACTGTGGCCTAGGGTGTCCTTTTGCCAAGAGCACATGTGGACACCCTTAAACTTGAACATGGTGTTCGTGATGGACAATCCATGACGATCACAGAAGTCCAACAACAGAACACCACTCGAGTTCAGATCAGGTGGGCCATTCCTCCCAACCACGCCCCTCCAGGTCCCACTGTCATTGCCCACGTGAGCGTTGAAGTCCCCCAGCAAAACAAGGGAGTCCCCAGGAGGGGCACTCTCCAGTACCCCCTCCAAGGAATCCAAAAAGGGTGGGTAATCTGAACTGCTGTTTGGCGCATAAGCACAAACAACAGTCAAAACCCGTTCCCCCACACGAATGCGGAGGGAGGCCACCCTCTCGTTCACCGGGGTGAACCCCAACGTGCAGGCACCAAGATGAGGGGCAACAAGTATGCCCACCCCAGCTCGGTGCCTCTCACCAGGGGAACTCCAGAGTGGAAGAATATCCAGCCCCTCTCGAGGAGACTGGTTCCAGAGCCAGAACGGTGCGTCGAGGTGAGTCTGACTATCTCTAGTCGGAACCTCTCAAGCTTGCGCGCTAGCTCAGGCTCCTTCCCCACCAGAGAGGTGACATTCCACGTCCCAAGAACCAGCTTCTGCCGCCAAGGATCGGAATGCCAAGGTCCCCACCCTCTACTGCCACCCGTTGTACAACGCACCCGAACCCTTTGGCCCGTCCTTTGGCCCGTGGTGAGCCCATCGGAATGGGGACCAGGGAGGCTGGGCTGGGCAAACTCTGCACACACATAGAATAAAGGAGTGACAACTTCTATTCAAGTTCAATAATTTATTAACAGAAAAAAAATTTACATCCAGAGAACATCACTATATATAATGCTGTTTATCTGAATTAGCACTATATTTCAATCAACAAATAGGCAAGTGAAACGTAACTACTAAGCAAAATTAAGATAAAAATCCTGGTTCACTGCAGATCTGACTTAAGAACACAGAATGGAGATGCATTAGCTTAACTAATTCAAAACAGCATTGGTACGTGTTTCAACCCATTCACAATGCAAAATCTTCAGTTAAACAGAACATTATTTGGGAAAATAACATTTTAAAGACTGGTTTACTCAGTGACAATCAACCTTTAGGACACTTGATTTTATAAATGTAACTATTTCTCCAGGAAATAATTAGACTTGATTTGGTAACTTGGAAAGTTATGGTGCATTCTATTTGTCCTCGGTAGTCGGGATTCTAGACCTCCGAGTAGGAAATCTTTACTGGAACAGCCCCTAAAGTCTGTATTATGGCAGTCAGGGTGGGACATCAGTCAGTGCTTCAGGCTGACTGTGAAGAGGCTTTCTGTGGAGGACAACAGACATTTTACCAAGAGGATCAAAGAGCCTGACAGAATAACCAGCAGGGCACTGAGAGAGGATTCACACTAAGATTGACTGTCATCCACTCCCTGTAAACCAGCCTAGTTGTTAAACTGGGTTTTAACCACAGAGTTAAGGTTTGAAGAAGAGTCAGAGACATAAGTACAGGGGAACCCCTTGGTGTTCCCCTGGTGTTCCTCCAGGACTCCTCACACTTCCTGCTTCTCTTAGTCTCCACTCAGATGGTTTGATGGAAACTCTGATTTATCCTCACTGTCAGGTTTAGATCTGTCTCCTTCAACGAGTGATCGCACCAACATCTGGAACATCTGGCCTGAGCTCCATTACTCTGCTGCTCCACCTAGTGGCCAATGTCTCCAGGCAGATCTCCAGGGCTTCTCTCTGCTGTCCATGTGGAGATTAACATTTAAGATCAGCTGCTGTGACACACAGCCTCCATCACTGCTTTATTCTAGGAAGCTCAGAAGTTTCTCATGTTTCCTTTCCTCACTTGTGCCCTAAATGGGTTTTTAGCAGGTGGCAGAAGTCAGACAGAGAGGACTATGCCAGCCTCATAGGAAGAGGAAGAAGGCGGGTTTTACTCTGTGTTTCTGACAGTAGATCTGATCCCATCAGTTCAATCTCTGAGAGACACGATGAAGGAAGCAGCTGTCAGGTTTCTGCTCTGTAAGTAGACGTGTTTTAGTTGTTTTAAAGTCTAAACCTAGATTTATGGTAAGGAAACAGAAACAGGACTGACACAAAGTCTGGATCTGAGCTCTGAATCTGTCTTCATGAGGAAAATGATTTTCTAGTCATCTCATTGGAAGATGTTCTTCTTCTCCTTAGTTCTGGCTGTGATGCCGTGCTGCACAACAACCCAAGGTTGGTTATCTTCCTGTTTCACACTGAAATAATCCACATGGTAATCTGCCTGGATTATTACGTCTATATGTGACTCTATGGATGAAGGAAAAGAGTTCAAAGCATTAAAGGGAAATGTTCCTTTCTAATCTGTCATTATAGCCTCTAAAATAATAAATGCTGCCTTTAATTATCAATTTATGTAAAACTAGTTAAACTGCATTTGCTAACAGAAAAGACATTCCCTCCATCCAGCTTTGGTTGTAATACTGAGTAATGTTGAAGGACTTTGGAACTGTGAGAATAAAATAAAGCAACCGTTTCTTTATTCCAGCAGCTGGTGTGACTGTGAGTCCCAGCAGATCTCAGTTCTTTAAAGGAGACTCTGTGTCTCTGAGCTGTGAGGAGGACAACAGCTCTGCTGGATGGACTGTGAGGAGGAACACAACCAGAGGAACCAGGAATGAGTGTGGAGATGGATGGGGGAAACCTGCTGGTTCTACCTGTAACATCACCTACCTGCTCCCATCAGACAGTGGAGTTTACTGGTGTGAGTGGAGAGAGGGAGCAGCCAGCAGCAGCATCCAGCTCACTGTCACTGGTAAGATCAGACTGTGGAGTTAGTGTTGATGAAGCTGTGTGGAAATGGTGTTAGGCTCAGAACAGGAGGACCCGGTATTCGAGGCAGACAAACAGTTAGGGTTTAACAGTTTATTAAGATCAGACACGGAGCGGGAGGTTTCAGCATCTACAGCGGGAGCCTCTGCAGGAGGAGACAACAGGTTAGTGACCACGTTTATCTGAAAGTGTTTACACACAAACGTGTCGGTCACTAACCTGGGGTCCGTTCTTCGTACGTTGCTTAAAACATCCAAGATCAAATGACACATCCAAGATGATTTCATCCGGCTAATCATGATCCGGCTAATTGGGTTCTTCGAACACACCTGTTGTTTAGGATTAGTATGGCTGGATTGAGTTATCTGAGACAACTGCGCGTTCATGCGTTTGTTTAAAAGGGGAAATGTATCGATAGTAGAAACATTGATCAGCAACGCTGCTATTGGCTGTTCAGCATGGCCAAAGAACGCCCACAGTTTTTCTCCCAAGCAGAACAAGAGCTTGGAAGGTTATGCCGAATTTGAGTCATTAATTAAAACACCTCAAAATCTGTTAAAGCCAGGAGAGAGGGCTGGCAAAAAGCAGCAGAAAAATTAATGCGTAAATACTGTCCATGGTAGATGTTTCTATCCCTTTCTACAGTATGAATTTTTGCATTTTAATAATCTCATATTTACTTTGTTCTTTTATGTCAGAGCCTCCACGGGACCCACTAGAACATGGGGACAAGTAAAAGTGAAATACAAGAATATTCTACAAAATGGTAGCCTTTAATTATTATACTTTATTTTAAAAAAGCACTTGTTATGTCAAGAGATCCAAATTTCAGTGTCATTCCTTAGACACGGGAAGTAAAGGACATGTGCAAACTGGGAATTTTAACAAAAAAAAAATCTTTATCCATAAAAAATGAAAATATTCCTTTTCCAAGTCATCCACAGTTTACACGGCAAAACTGTATTGCTCCGTGGCTAGATAATCCATCCATAGTTTTTTCTAATACAATATACGGCTCGACAGGAAGCAAGCCTTTCAAAGTAAACTAAACTTCACAATAAAATGGCCCGAACAAATCTTCTCACTGAATAGGATAAAAATAAAAAGCAAACCATCATACAAATAACTTAAATATTTTAGATTTATGGCTCCAACACCACTTTTTCCTCTTTAAAAGCCACTGTTAAATGATGTGTTTGTCTGTTTATAACAGCCACCAAGAAAATCTCACTACAATTACACTGTCGCGCTGCGCTCAAGGATCCTGTCTATTGCGCAATACGCGATTAATTCGAAAAACTCTGCAAATTATTCTTGCACCTTCCGCAACAGCTTGCACTCGTAAAAATGGACATGGCTACGGCAGACTTCCCTATCTCCTCCGCTTATACAGCCGTGATCTAATCTTGTTTACATGAAATAAGCCTGCTCTCGAGCAGGCTTAAGGTGACGCACATGTTGCTATGACAACAAGTGCAGGATGTCTTTCGAAGAACCAAACGATCCAAGATCATGCCAAATCGTCAACAATGAAATCCTGCTAACTGAGTTAGCGACGTACGAAGAACGGACCCCTGGTCTTATTGTCCAGTTCAGATCTAGTAGCAGCAGTAAATACCAGCTGGCAGGTCACCAGTCCGGCGGTTGCCGGTGAGAGAGTCCCAGAGGCAGGGGAATCGGAGGTCGGGGGACAGGCAGGAGATCAGAACCGTGAGCAGGATGAGCAGAATGAGCCGTAGAGCGAAGCCAAAGACAAAGTCGAGGACGTGGTCGATGGTCGGAGCCAGGTGATCAGAGAGCCAGTGAGGTGCCGAAGGACAATCCAGGACGGGTCACAGTTCCAGGTTCGATACACAGACTAGCAGACAGACTGAAGGAGGGTAGGCAGAATCGGTAGTCAGGAAACTAATCCGGTCGGTACACAGTGGGCAGAGATCAGGCAGCTAGTCAGGTCAGGCAGAAGTCGGAACACAGATCAGGCAAATCAGAATCAGACTGGAACAGGCGGGCTCAGAAGTCGAAAGGCAGACAGGTCGGCATCAGGTAACAAGAACAAACGCTGGAATAAGTCTCACAAAAGCTCGAAATAATCTGGCACTGATGTCTGGTTTGAAAGCTGGTGATATAATAGTGGGAGCAGGTGGAACAGATCTGAGGTGATGAGGAATGGGCAGAGCCACGCAGGTGTGTGACAAGAGTAATCAAACCAGGCATCAGTGCCGAGATCATGACAAACGGATGAAATGCTGTAGTTTGTCTCTGTGTTGAGGTGGATCAGTGATCCTGCAGAGTCCTGTCCTCCCTGTGATGGAGGGAGATGACGTCACTCTGAGCTGTCACACAAAGACCGCTCCCTCCAACCTCCCAGCTGCTTTCTATAAAGATGGCTCCCTCATCAGGACTGAGCCTGCAGGTCACATGACCCTCCACCATGTGACCAGCTCTGATGAAGGCCTCTACAGGTGTAGCATCAGCGCTCATGGAGAGTCTCCATCCAGCAGCATCTCTGTCTCAGGTCAGCAGCTTCTCTGTCTGCTTCAACCTCCATCATGAGACCAGAACTAAACATTTACCTTTGGATCATTTCAGGGAGACCCACCACCCCTCCTCCTCCTCCATCCACCTGTCCTCCTCCATCATCCACCTCTCCTCCTGATTACCAGTCTCTTCTCCACAGCATCCAGTGTCTCACGTTCTTCAATGCTGGTGTCTCTCTGCTCTTACTGGTTGTGCTGGTTCTCCACTTTATTAAGAAGAACCATGAAGGTGAGGCAGACTTCAGGATTTTACTCTCTAACTCTGTAAAATGTGAAAAGAACGACCCCAGCTGAAATACTAAAGGTGCCTTTAAAACAGATCAGTGCCATCTTCACAAAGATTCTCAGAGTCTCTCAGAGATCTCCTCTTAGCCTGAATCTTTCTGCTGAGTCTCATCTTCAGAGTGATTCAGATGCTGATGAGAGCGACCGTGAGGAAGGAGACCATAGAAATGTTGGTCTTGTTGAGGAGGTGTGGTTGACCCCGTTGCTAGGTGTCACGCTGTCTTCTAAGAGCTTTGATTGGTTAATAGTACAAGGAATAAAAGACAAAAAAATAAATAAGTCATTGAGTGTTATAAGAATTATTATTCTTAAGTCACTATGGCCTCACACCACTCGGACAGAGGAGGCCTGGAGACCTGATGTCTGTGTATAAGATCCACTGTTTTCTGATTGCAAGGCCAAATGCTGCAGCTGCTGAGGGATACTGATTGTTTACGATAGACTGTCTTTGTTTTGTCTCATGGGAAGGCCATGGTGCAGTATTAGGGGAAGCCCGAAAAGCGAGGCAGGGAGAGACAAAACTCCCATAGCATTGAGTCAGGGGTCAGTCCACCAGTTGGAGCAGTAATGCCCCCCACCTCCACCACCTTGGCCTGTGTGAGGTTATGGTGGGGCTGGGTTGGGGGGTTTGGGGCCCTATGTCTCACCCTGTGCCTCTTTGGCTTGGGGTTGCTGCTCCCGTGCTTCATTGATGGGTCACATCAGGGAACGCCTTTGTCTGTCCGCCTGGGGTTGGTGAGCCGGGTCCTCCTGACCTTTGCTGCTGCTGCTTAGCGTGAAGCTAAACGAGGAACGGGACATGTTGTTTTGGGGGCTGGGGGGTTGTGGTGCAGGTCCCATTGTGGCCTAAACTTAGACTTCGACAACTTTATTGTCATTTTGTATAAACAGAGTGCATACAGAACGAAATTTCGTTGCACACACCTTACGACAATGTAATGAGATTGCAATGGAAACAAAATAATATTACAGTGCAAAAGAAAAACAGTTTTTAAAAAAGTGTCCAGAAGAATGTTTAAAGTGCAAAAATAGTGGTGCAAAAAAGGCATCAATTTTGTTTAATATCGGTAGTGCAAAACAATAATGGTGCAAAAATGCAGTAAACTTTAAACTTAAATTGATCATAAAAGCTCAGCAACGTTGGCAGTGCAAAATAATGCTAAGTGGCCATAAAGTTCAGTTCTGTTCTTGTGTGATGGAGAGTCTAGTTTAGAGTTCAACAATCTGATGGCAACAGGGAAAAGCTGTTGCAGAACCTGGTGGACCTGCAGTGGATGCTGTTGAACCTTTTCCCAGAGGGCAGCAGGGAGAACAGTCCATGGTGGGGGTGTGAGGGGTCCCTGATGATGTTACGGGACACGCAGCGCTGGGATGAAATGTCCTCAATGGAGGGAAGAGGAGCCCCGATGATCTCTTCTGCTGTCCTCACCACTCTCCTCACGTTCTTCCAGTCGGAGGCGTTGCATCCTCCACACCACACAGAGAGACAGCTGGTCAGAATGCTCTCTATGGTGCTTCTGTAGAAGGTTGTGAGGATGGGCGGGGGCAGGCGGGCTCTCTTCATCCCCCGCAGGAAGTACAATTGCTTCTGTGCCCTCTTCACCAGTGACGTGGTGTTCACAGACCAGGTGAGGTCGTCTGTGATGTGCACCCCCAGGAATTTGGTGCTGCTGACCACCTCCACAGCTGAGCCGTTGATGAGCGGTTGAGCATGGTGAGGCCGGTTCTTCCTGAAGTCGACGATTATCTCCTTGGTCTTCTCCACGTTCAGGAACTGGTTGTTGTCTTTGCACGGGCCCACCAGCTGCTCTGACTCCTCTAGTCCTGGTCGTTGTTGTCTCTGATCAGGCCCTCCACCGTTGTGTCGTCTGCAAACTTCACGATGTGATTGGTGGTGAACTTGGGGATGCAGTCGTGTGTCATCAGAGTGAACAGCAGGGGGCTCAGGACGCAGCCCTGAGGGGAGCCCGTGCTGAGGGTGATGACTGAGGTGTTCTGTCCGACCCGGACCAACTAAGGTCTGTTGGAGAGAAAGTCTAGCAGCCAGTTGCGAAGGGGTGTGTTGAAGCCCAGATGTTCCAGTTTTCCACCAGTTGCTGTGGGATGATGGTGTTGAACGCTGAACTGAAGTCCAGGAACAGCATCCGCACCTGGGTGTTCTTCTCCTCCAAGTGTGCCAGGCTCAGGTGAAGAGCGAAGGGGATGACGTCCTCAGTGGAGCGGGTCTGTCGGTAGGCAAACTGGAGCGGGTCTAGTGTTGGGGGGAGACTGGAGACAATATGTTCTTTCACCAGCCTTTGAAGCTTTTCAAAGAACTTCATCATGAATGGAGTCAGTGCAACAGGCCGGTAGTCATTGAAACAGGTGACTTGAGGTTTCTTCAGCACTGAAATGATGGAGGCAGACTTGAAGCATGTTGGCACTGTGGCTTGGTCCAGCAAGGTGTTAAAAATATCTGTGAGGACACCAGCTAGCTGACCTGCACACTCCTTGAGCACCCGCCCAGGTATGTTGTCTGGACGTGGGGCCTTCCGCGGGTTGACTCTCCTTAAAGTCTTCCACACGTCGGCGGTGTCAAGGCAGAGCACCTCCTCTTTCGAATGGGGAACAGCTTTTACGGCTGGAGTGCTGTTTAGTGCCTCGAACCTCCCAAAGAAGCTTTTTAGTCCGTTAAGGAAGTCAGCATCAACTTCACCCACTGGGGTTCTCGCTGTCCGCAGTGCCTCCCTGTCACCAGACTTGAAGGCTAAGTTCCTAGCTTTTAGCACTTGATGAACCTCCTCAGTCATCCAGGGTCGTTGGTAGGCCCGGGTGATGATGTTTTTAGTGGTGCTAACATCCTCAATACATTTGTTGATGTAGGCTGACACAGTCATGGCATACTCATCAATGTTTATCTTGTCATATGTTGCTACCAGCTTTGAACATGTCCCAGTCAGAGCACTCAAAACAGTTCTAGAGTGCCTCCATGGCTCCCTCAGTCCACACCTTCATCTGCCTCACTACAAGTTTAGCTCTGATCAGCAGGGACCTGTATGCAGGGAATAGCATCACAGAATGATGATCTGAAGAGCCGAAGTGGGGGCAGGGGGCTGCCCTGAATGCGTCTTTTATATTGGTGTAAACCAAGTCTAGATGTTCTCTAGACTCCCTCTTTTCAAACAACATGTGCAAAATCCACGTGTTGTTTGAAATGAGGGAGAACAGTCTTCTTATTGGCCTTGTTAAAATCCCCAGAAATGATGAAAACACCCTCTGTGTGTGCAGATTGCTGCTCAGTGATAGTCTGATAGAGAACACTCATAGCCTCTTTTGTAATAGTGCTGGGAGGCACATAAATAGCAGCGATGCTAACAACAGGAAACTCCCCGTGTAATGATTTTCTAAAGGTGAACCCGGTATTCAGCCAAACACAGAGTTAATGTTTAAAAGGTTTATTGAAGGGATGAATACTGGACTACAAGGCAGACAGTGACAGTCTTAACTGATGAGTCCAGGTTGAGTTTGGCTTGGTTTGATGGGAGTGTCAAGGCAGATGGTGCAGACAGCCAGAGACGAGCCAGAGACCAGACGAGACAGGCAGAGAGAAACCAGACCGAGCCATGCAGGATGGAGAATCACCAGAACAGGCAGAACTATGCCTGGGACTCAGGAAACAGACAGAACTGTGGCAGGCAGACACAGACGACCTTAGCAAGATTCACCGCTTAGTACACTGTTTCTGATGGTGCAGAAAGCAGCGAGCCCCTCCAGGCTAACAACATTGTCCGGTATCGATGAGTTAAGCCATGTTTCTGTTAGGATGAGAGCGCAGCAGTTCCTAAACTCCCTCTTTGAAGAGAGTTCAAGTTGTAGGTGATCTATTTTTGTTGTCCAGTAAGCAGACGTTGGACATCAGGATGGAAGGAAGCAGCGGTTTGTAGGGGTTAGCTTTTAGCTTAGCTGTTAGTCCACCTTGACAGCCGTGCTTCTTCTGCCGATCACACCACTTACGCTTACTGCTCATGTGGCTTGTGCTGATCCGCGAGACCACTGCATGTGAACCTCTGGGATGTGTGCCCAAAGCACTCTGAAGCTACATAAACAATGTGGAACAGTTGTAGTTACGAGTCCAAGAACACTTGATGACCATAACTCCAGCAGGCGCTGGCAGTCATAACTGGATCGATGTATAGTTTGTAGCATGCTAGGTAGGATATTTTGTAGAATTGCTCCCAGGTTGTCAACAGTACGAGCCGCAGTTGCTCAGTGTGCCGCTTAGGGCACTGCCATCTTCTGCTTTTCAGTTTGAGTAGAGCAATATGCTTGTTTTTTACTTTTTTGGAAAGAGTAGAGCAGACATGAGAGAAGGAAATCTGTGTTCAGTTATCACAATACTGAGATGGGTAGAAACCTCAAGGTACCCAACCTGTACAGGGAGGCAGGTAGAACGGGCAAACACCCTTGCTACGCCAGACGAGCCCCCCCCCCCAACCCCGGATATGTCAACAGCTCAGCTTTATCTGCAGGACTGATGGTGAACACTCAGAACTGAGCAGAAACGTTTCACTCTGACTTTGATATAAATAATTTCAGTCATCAGAGTTTTATCAGACATTTCTCTCTTCCTCCTGGATGTGTTACATCAGCTTGATGTGGTTCGTTTAGGTCTCAGCTTCATGCTGTTGATTCCAGGAAGGTTCTGGTTACATCTGACCAGAAGCTGATCTCACCACAGAACATTTCTCCATGTCACAGCTTCCAGGGTGGTCTGGTGGTGGTAACTGGTGGATATATTGAGACAGATCTGTCTGCTCGGTGCTGTGGGTTTCAGCAGCAGTGGCATCTTTTCTGTTTCAGACAAACATCCAGCAGATATATTTAGGCAGAACCAGCTGCACCACAACCCCAAACAGCAACAATGCCCCAGATAACTTTCTGACGTTGTGGAAGTGTGAAAAGTTTTTAACTTCTGCAGTGATCTGTGTTTTATTCCATCAGGGACAGAAGACCTCCATCCGGGACAAAAGACCTCTATTAAGAACAGAAGACTCCCATCAGGGACAAAAGACTCCCATCAGGGACAAAAGACTTCCATCAGGGACAGATCATCAACAAAAAGCAGCAGAGTCACAGCTGCCCCCTGCTGGTAAAACAGTGAACAGCAGCAAAAGGCTGTTGAACCAGCATCTCTCTGTTGATTTGAGTTCATCACAGTTTTAGTCCAAATACATTTAAAAGAGTTCATGACGCCGTGCATCCTGACCGTGGTTTATGGAATAGACACAGCACCATGGATCCTTGATGTTATCATCTTCATTCTTTGTTTCCCATCAAACCCACCTGAATATTATGGTTCTGAAAAACTTACTAAGTAGCCATTACATTTACATTTGGTGTTGCCCCACTGGACACATCAGTTCCATAAACAGATCCAGAACCATTCTTAGCACACAGCTTCAGTCGCTTCAGCTAGAAACCACTGATCAGGCCTGAAATCTGGGAGTAGTGATGGACCTGAACCTCCATCTAAAGACAATTACAAAGTGGACCTTCGAGCAACTGAGGAACATTTCCAGGATTAAAGGACTGATGTCTCAGCAGGATCTGGAAAAATGAATCCATGTTTATCTTTAGTAGAACTGATTACTGCAACGGTGTTTTCACAGGTCTGCCTAAAAAGTGGATCAGACAGCTGCAGCTGATCCAGAACGCTGCTGCCCGCGTCCTCACTAAGACTAAGAACGTAGAGAACATGGACCCGGTTCTGAAGTCCTCACTAAGACTAAGAACGTAGAGAACATGGACCCGGTTCTGAAGTCCTCGCTAAGACTTAGAACGTAGAGAACATGGACCCGGTTCTGAAGTCCTCGCTAAGACTTAGAACGTAGAGAACATGGACCCGGTTCTGAAGTCCTCACTAAGACTAAGAACGTACAGAACATGGACCCGGTTCTGAAGTCCTTCCATGGCTCCCTGTATCTCAGAGAATAGACTTTAAAATCCTTCTGTTAGTCTATAAATCCCTGAATTAGCACCTAAATACATCACAGACTTGTTATCAGTGCATCAACCCTCCAGACCACTCAGGTCTTCTGGCTCCAGCCTGCTCTGCAGAACCAGAACCAGAACCAGACATGGAGAAGCAGCATTTAGTTCCTATGCTCCACTGATCTGGAACAAACTCCCAGAAAACTGGAAAAGTGCTGAAAGCCTGAGTTCCTTTAAATCAAGGTTAAAAACCTGTTAGTTTAGCGTTGCTTTTAAACGTTAATGTTTTAGCTTATAGTCCATCTTGTCTGATATCTGACCTGCTGCTGCTATTTCACTGCAGTCTTCCTCTGTAATGTTTTCTTTCTTTTCTGCTGGTCCTGTTCAGCACTTTGAATCGTCTTGTTACTGAAATGTGCTACAAATAAACCTGCCTTGCCTTGGTTTCTGGTTTTGGTTTGCTTTGGGTTCTGTCTGTGAATAAAAACTAAAAGTGACCATTAAACAACCAAAGTACACGTCCTACAGGTGTCTCACCTGACCAGACAGCTTCAATCAGTGTCCCAGCAGAGTTAAGAAAGCATTCCCAAAAATGTCTTTGGAAAGATAAATCCCCTTGTATCAGCTTAAAGACTAGGGTGACCACCTGTCCCGCGTAGCGCATGCGCGCACAGCGTTTGAAGCCCAATTCATGCGTCCCGCAAATTGAGACCGTGTCACGCATAATCAATGCTTTCTCAAAAAAAAGTTGGTCGCTCTATCCATCTTATTTTCGAACGCGGAAGTAACTATGGCCACAGCTTCAAACTATTCATGACTGAGAAGATGACATGAAGAAGTGGCCTCATAACGTACGAGGACATTTTAACCTGTTTTGTGTCGTCACTTGGTGCGGACGGCTCTGCAGTGCGACTTTACCGAGGCGAACCTCCGCAGTGAAAGAGTTGGATCGGTGTTAATAAATATCAACATGGATGACCTGGTATTCATGGAGGCTGATGGCCGTTCAAGTGAAAACTAGTCCGACGTTCACGCTGCTGGATCCTGACTGCATCAACCGGCTCTACGGAGACGACAGGTGTTGTGCGCAATTCTGTTCCCCCGTGAAAATCTGTTTCCCCCCGTGTCGGGAGCGCGCTTTGCAGCCGTTTTCCAGGCGCTCCTAATTGATTTCTCGGTAAAACAACTCATATAATCATGTCAAGGTTGTAACAGTCAGTTTAATCGGCAGCTGTTTACAAAATTGTAAAATAAAAATAAATAAACGAGGTCTTCTTACGCTGTTTTGTGTTATTTTAAATGGCAAGATAAACGGTCTTTTTCCAACTTTTGTCACTTTAACCTGACAAATAAAAGTAAGCCATAAAACACTATTCCAGCACATAGTGTGTATTTATGATTTTACATTGCTGATAGAGGAGGATGGGATGGTTGATAGCAGGACATAAACATTATGGCTGTTTCTCAATTCACGAGAACGCGAGCGCGTTCTCGTGAATTGAGAAACAGCCTAAGACTTCCTGAAAACACAAGAGTGTAGACTTCCCAGTACATCCCTATGTAATGTAAAATATGACAGTTTACTGGATTAAGGAAATTTCTAGTATACTACATGCTATCACACATAATTTTTGAGAATTTAGAAACATTTGCTCTTTATTTCCCAAAGTTTTCGGGGGAGGAGAGGAGATAATGGATATTTCAGATGTCTGAAAGACCTCGTTTATTTATTTTTATTTTACAGTTTTGTAAACAGCTGCCGATTAAACTGAATGTTACAACCTCGACATGATTATAGGACTTGTTTTACCGGGAAATCAACTAGAAGCGCCGGGAAAACGTCTGTAAAGCGCGCTCCCGACACGGGGGAAACAGATTTTCACGGGGGAACAGAATTGCGCACAACACCAGAGCGCTCTGGTGCTGCAGCTCCAGGGGAAGCCTTCAGTCATGCAGCGGCGACCTTATGGAAGGTAGGCTGATGAATCATCTGATTCAGAAACATCCTGGCTGTTGGCTCGTTGTGATTAGATTGCTGGTCAGTTAATTTTGTAATGTTTTGGATTAAACTGATGTTATAAGTGGACATCTAAACATTCTGCCCACTTCATGTTTTGGCTTGAAAAGGTTTGAGTCCTAAAGGTGACCCCAATGTCCTAAAAGTGTCCCCAGAACACTGAACAGTTTGTTTTTTTTCCTGCGCCTGCCTTTACCAACATCCAACTTCACCATCCTTCCTCCCCCTTCTCGTTCTGTGAACCTCTGGAGTCGTGAGTTAAGACTTTTTTACAGTTCCTGTGGTGTAGAGCAACTACAATTCCTGTTAATCCTTTAATTTTAAATTATAATATATTTAAAGTGAATAAATTGTAATGAAAAATAAATAAAATTAAATAGCTAAAGTAAATTGGAATTGGAAGTGCATCTGTTCATTGAATGTTCAAAGTATTATGAATCTTTATTTAGAAAGAAATACACATTGGTTGGCCTATTCATGAGCATACATCAGCAATTACACATGTTTATGGGAATAGGGCATTATTAATATACCATGTAAGGTGGTATGTGCTAGAAATGTGTAAACCCCTATCAGTGAGTCTGCCCGTGAGGTGGGGGCACCGCCGCGCCAAGCAGTGTCCCACTTTGTCCCTCAGAAACATACCCCTTGTCCCCCCTTGGGCTTATTAGCAGGTGGTCACCCTATTAAAGACGCTACAGAAAAAAATAAAGATACAGGGGGACTAGATCTGCCTAACAATTTGTTCGGTTCAGAGTTGCAGCTGCTACATGTAATATTTGTTTTAGGTCAAGCTGCCATGTTAGACACAACTGTTTTAAATGCTCAGACTTTTCGAGAGGAAAGTCAGACTAATGGTGCGTTTCTTTTGCCTCAGAGGTCGGAACTACCGAGTCCCAGAGAACAACATCGCCGCCATACTGCGTTCCAGTTTCTCAGACAGACAGTAGGAAAAAACATGGACGCTGGCACTTTTGTTAAAAGCAAACAGCTTCCTAAGTACAAATAAATGCACCGGGGTGCGCAACAGACCCATTCAAGATGGCGGCCGCACTCAAACATCAGCTACAGTAGGTTGTGCCAGTCCATGAGGCGTCTATCTATTTGATATCTAATTAACGCTGTCATGTTAAAACATCTCCATACGCCGCCTGCTGGTGAAAGGGTGACATTTACAAAATCAGACTCCCTCCTCTAGCCGGAGTTTATTGAGACGGTCTAAAGGGTGTTTGATTAATATTATCTGGACTAAAGTTCTTCTATTCAAACCTAAGATTTACAGATTATAACCTTTAGCATGTTTTAGAGTAGCAGAGCTGAACAAAGTGACTCTCTGCAGATGTATCAGATACAGGATGACGGGTTTAATTAAAAATGTAAAATCTGATTATTGGCAGAAAGCAGATAGATTTTTGATAAACTTCACTCAGTTCGTGTAAATCTTTATCTGTCACAATCAGCTTCCCAGAGCCTAATCTAAACAAGCTTTTCTAATGTTATTTTAATCATTAGATGAATTCCCAGGTAGTCCTAAAAATGAGGAAAAGCACTGGAGTATAAAACACTGAGTGGCTCTAAGCACTAAATGAAGAGCAAACATGTCTGTATCTGACAGCAGGTTAAACTACCCAGCAGATACTCCTTCAACACTTTGCAATGAGTCTACTCTGTAGAGTGTATACATTTGTAAATCTGACTCTGATAACGTCAGTGCCTCACCAGCTATGAACCCTACCGCACATTACTGAGATAGTCCCACTAGTAACTGTCTGTTTTACCTTAAAGATTTTTATTACCAGTCTGTGTGGTTCCTGTGATAGATTCAGATTAACATTTGGCAGGTCAGATGAAGGTAGGTAGGAACCTTGGACTTTGCATTCAAGGCTTCTATGGGTGGAACATATGAAAGAACACCAGATGCTGCACACTCTGTTCACAGTCCCAATAGATGTGAGCAACCCTTCCCCCGTGTGTTGCAACGGCAGAAGCTGTTATTCCTCTGAGGAGCATCTCAGTGACAAAGTCTCAGTCCACAACTCAGAATCTGATGGAATATTTGGCTCCGGTATGTGCTGGAAATTCACGCCATCCTTCCCATGGTGTGTAAACATTGTTCATGGGGAGTATTATCCCCCGTGCTGGCACACTGACTTTTTGGAGGTGAGCTCATGTTAGGATTTGGTGACTCCGAGCCAGGCTGACTTGCCGGTGCGGTAAGAAGAACTACACAGTCCCTTGCCCAATGTCCCTGCATGGGCACCACAGTTGTAGCAGATGGCGGTGGATGTTCGTAAAGTTCTGCCATATATGCCTCGTCCTTTTGGCCCCGTGCTCCTTTGCCCACGCTCATACTGACCACAATACTGCCATCTGCCTCCATGTCCAGGACCAACAAACCTGTAATTAAATGGGAGATAGAAAACAGGAGGAGGTAGACCCCTCCTTGAATTAAATTAGACTGAGGTGGGACCGTCAGGGTTGGAGCACCATGAGATGTAACTACTAAAACATTCACATGTTCAATCTTTTGCTTTCTCTTACTCACTTTCCGCTTTGCTTCCAGTAGCTATAATTTTAGTAATTTAATTTGTAATTTGGTTGCACAGTGGAGCAAAGTGTAGCACTGGTGCCTTGCAGCAAGAAAGTTCTGGGTTCAAATCTGACCCTGGGTCTTTCTGCATGGAGTTTGTATGTTCTCCCTGTGCATGCGTGGGTTCTCTCTGGGTACTCCGGCTTCCTCCCACAGTCCAAAAACATGACTGTTAGGTTAATTGGCTTCTCTAAATTCTCCTTAGGTGTGAGTGTGCGTGAATTGTTGTTTGTCCTGTTTGTCTCTGTGTTGCCCTGCGACAGACTGGCGACCTGTCCAGGGTGTACTCCACCTCTCGCCCAGTGAACGCTGGAGATAGGCACCAGCAACCCCCATGACCCCATGAGGGATTAAACGGATCAGAAAATGGATGTATGGATGAATTTGCAATTCCTCTACCTCTTGCTTTGTCTTTCTCTCCTCCCTTTGAGCAACATGCAAATAGTGTACCAAATGTTTTTCCCAGCGAGCGTATTCACAACCATTTATATCAGGATTTAAGTTCATCAGCTGAGATACTGAAGAGGGTACACCTTTCAACACTACATCTCTGAATAACTCACCCAGATTGGACCAATTTGTTTTAGGATCCACACCTGTGTGTTGGATCCCAGTGGCGGCTGGTGCTAAAAAAACTGAGGGGGGCGCACACAAACAAACAAATGAAAAACAAACAAAGCAAATCTTAAAAAATAGCACTATTTGAAAAAATATCAACATTAGCTCTACTCTGACAGCATGGTGGGAGTTCCTCAAAATGACAAAGTCATCACTTATCCCATGCAGTCGTACACCTATCTGGAATAACCCTGATATCCTACAAAATAATAAAATGATAAACTTTACATACTGGAAGAATAAAGGTATTAAATATCTGGAACATCTACTTGACGGAACCGAGTTCATCAATTTTGCTAAACTAAATATGCAATATGGCATTAGTAAAAATAAATTCTTGGAATATGAACAACTTAAATCTATAATTAAAAATAAATATAAGCATATTAATGGTGGTTTACAAGTCCCAACTAATATAATACAGTTCTTAGATTTAACCCCCCCCCCCAAACTACTGTCTAAATCATACAGGACACTGACTAAAATAGATGATTCGATATCTCTTCCTATAATGAAGTGGGAAAAAGATTTATCAGGCACCTTTGAACAAAATTTCTGGGCTCAGATATGTCTAAGAACTTTCAAATTGACTAGAAACACCAACTTACAACTAATACAATACAAAATCCTTCACAGAGTACACTACACAGGACAAAGATTATTCAAGATGGGTCTGGCACAATCTAATATCTGCCCACACTGCATAGGCAACCATCCTGATAATTATTTTCATGCGTTATGGTTATGCACACCAGTCCAGAGGTTCTGGACACAGATATGTAAGGACTTATCAAAGTGCTTGAGCTGTAAAATTACACCTTCCCCATCAGTTTGCCTGCTCTGTAATTTTGAGGAAAGTCCTCTGAAAAAAGAAATAGTTTACATGGTTTTTACTGCTTTATGCATCGCAAAGAAAACTATCCTCATGAATTGGAAAAGTAAACAAAATCTCAGTATCAATCAGTATAGAGACCTTTTGTTGGATCATATTAATCTAGAGACAGCATCTGCTTCCACATCTGATTGGTCTCTTTGGGCTCCTCTGATCAACACCATCACTTAGTGGAATAGGGGGCGGTGGGTTGCTTCCTGCAGGGCGCAGTGGCTGGATGGAGGGGTTCCTGGGGCCCTGGGGGCACTTGGAGTAGGGCGCCTGGTGGATCCGGCACCGGGGTCTGTTGCCCCCATCTGGGAGGAGTTTGGGAGGCCTACGGGTGGCCCACAGCGGCCGCTTGCGGCGCTCTTTGGGAGCTGCGAGTTGACGGACGTGGGTTACTGACCTGGTAGCTGTGCTGCCGCTGGGTGGGTCCGGGGTGGGTCTGGGGGTCTGGGGTCCCCGGGGCGCGCCGCCCTCGGGCGCGGGCCCCGGCGGGGCCTCGGGGGTTCCGGTTCCGGGGGGGCGCCGCTTTTGGTGTGGGCCGGCGCGCGCCCGGGTGTCCGCCCCTGCACGGGGCCTCTGGTGCGCTGGGGGGCCTCGGGGCCCGTTGAGGTGGTAGGGGGGCATGGTCATTAACACCTCTGGGCAGATGCTCTTCTCCTTCATTGGATAGGCACTCTGCCAGTGGGGGGAGGGGGAAAGGAGGGGGAGTAGGGACCTACCCAGCCTGGATGTCTACTGTCGAATGTATGGTGAGTTGTTTGAACGTTAGTGTTGGGGAGGGATTAAATCTACGGGAGGGGGGGGGTTGGGGGCGTTGACGTTCTGGTGGGCTTGTGTCCGGCCCCCTGTCCCGGTCCTGGTCCGTGTCGTCTTCCGGAGCGGGTTTCACCTGGGGGTGGGGTTTGGGGTGGCTCGTGCGGGCCGGCTGGCCAGTGTCCCACCCTCTTATTATTATTATTATTTATTTAATTATTTATTTAGTTTAAGTAGGCTTGGTGGGTGGGCTGGGGGGGGTTGAGGTGTTGGTCCTGGTGGGTGGTTGGCTGGCGGGCCCTGCGGCCTCTCCCTGTCCCCCGGGCTACGGTGGTGCCGCTGGCGGGGCCCCCTTCTCTGGGTGGGGCTTTCGGGGAGTGGGGGTGCCTATTGGAGTCAGTAGGGGAGCTGGCTCCCTGGGTTGGCTTCCCAGTCATTTGCTCCCCATCCCCGGACTCCTCCCTCTGCCTGCTCCATCACGCCGCCACACATGTAGGTCATGAGGGAGGGGGCGTTACTGGAGGTTGCCACTTTCTGGTGACGCCCCTCTCCCCAATTTTATCATGCATCTTAGACACTTTCACTTCAAACATTTTTCACATCGCACACTCATATAGGCCATGGTAGGGGGGGGGTGGGGGGAAGACGTCTGGGGGGGGGGCTTATGTTGTGTGGGCCTCACCTCGGACGGCTCCCTTCACCTCTTCTCCCACTTAGACATTGAGGGTTCTGGGCAGTCACACGGAGGGGGTGCGCTGGCAACAGCTACCTTCCGGAAGGGGGGTGGGCTGTGCCGTGCATCCCCTTCGGCGCTCCCAGTTTTTAAACGCACTTGAGAACAACATGCAACAACACAACATTTGAGCAGGCGTAGGGAGGGTCGGGGTCTTCTGCACACCCCCGTTCTCCGATGGCGGCAAGGAGTCTGGGGCCTGGAGGAGGTGCGGGCCACTGTGTCCGGGGTCTTGGTGGGGGGCTGCGGTGTGCAGTCAGCGGCTTGCCAGCTCTGGGGCTGATACCTCTGCTCCCTCCAGGGGGCGGGGGGCAGGGATGGCAAGGGTAAGGTGGGGGGAGGGAGGGGGTTTATTAGGTATTTAGGGGGAGGGGGGGGGGGGCTCTGGCCGGGTGGCTCGTGCGGGTCGTGTTGGCCCGCCCTCTTGGGGGGGCCCGGTCCGGGGGGCGTCTGGTCTGGGGCCGGGGCCGGGGGTCGGGCACAAGCAGTCGTATAGTCGATTTGGGGTGACCCCCCCCCCCTTTGGTCAGTGTTGGTTGTGAGTGTTATGTGGGAATGTGTGTACAGCGTCTTTTTTTTTTTTTTTTTTCCCCAGGTATGGGTGTGGTCCGCTCCCTCTCCCAAGATCATCTCAAGTCTCCGCTAGGTGCGGAGCCCATCCCCCCACGTCCTGCCCTCCTCCACTTCGTTGGCGGGCGCCTTGGCCCCCTGGCGCATTGGTTGGCTTCGGGTTTGGGGCGGGTTCCCGGGCGTGCGCCGGCCCACTCCCGGCGGCCTCTTCGCGGGGCCTGGCCCCCCGGGGGGCGGCCGGGGCCCTTGTCGCGGGGGCGGGGCGCCCCTGGGGCCTCTGGCCCTCAGGGCCCATGGCCGGGACCACTTCAGCGGGGCTAGCTGCCGGCGGAGCCCACGGGCTCGTCTCCGCGGCTCTTGGGGGCGTCGGCGTTGCGGTGGCTGGGGGATTTCCTCGGGGTCGTCTCTGCTCCTTCCTTGGGGGGGGTGTTGCAGATATCCTGTGTCGGCCCCTCCTGGGCGACCTGCTTTAGGGACCCCTTTGGGAGTCCGGGGTTACGGGTCCCCTGACGCCTGCCTCTGTGCTCGGGGAAGGTGGGTCTTCGGTTCTCCACAATCACTATCAAGCTATTTCTGGATAATCTTCACCTAAACTAGTGCACTTTCACATCTCCCACAGGTGCTGGGTCCCAGGTATTAAGTGTTCACTTATATACAGTAATCTTATAATTTGTTTATTTATTTATTTATGTTCTTTCACTTTCTTTTTTCAAATATCACATTACACATATCAGCTTACATAATAATATATATGATTTAGCAATGGCATCTAGGTGTTATTCGAGTGTAGCTGTTGCTTTATGTCTGTTGGTTGTGCTGTTCTTTTTGTGTCTCTTTCCAGGTGATGGAGCAGACAAAGAAGGTTTTATCACTCTCTCCCTTTTATCTCCTCTTTCTTTCACCTCTACTCTTTTTTTTTTTCTCTTTCACTTTTTCTTCTTCCTTTAATCTCCCATTGTCATGTCCATATAATTTGAAATTCTCCTTGCAGGAATCACAATAAAGCTATTTACAAGCATAAATCAAGTGGAGCACTATGGTGAAAGCTGTTTGCTCCACTTGTAAAAGCAAAATCTGTCGAGCTCTATCTGGCATTGAGATATCAATTCCTATTGCCACATTGCTAGACAGGACACTGGGAAAAAAAATAAAAAAAAATAAAAAAAAATATAGCACTATTTGAACATGAATTTTGCCCTCCTTTCCTTCTGCCCAGCAAATTTCTCAATTATATTCTTGTTAAAGTCAGTCATCTCTGTGACTAGTCTTTTCTCCATTGACAACATGGCCAATGCATTCAGCCTGTCCTGAGTCATTGAGTTTCTCAGAAAAGTCTTGATTCTTTTCAGAGTTGAAAAGCACCTTTCAGCTTCTGCTGTGGTCATGGGTGTGGTGATGAGGATCTTCAAGAGCGTGACAGTTTCTGAAAAGACTTCTTCTAGATTGTTTTCCTGATTTTAATAACATTTGCTGCCATTTTTTAAGGCTGTGTTATGAAATGTGTTGCAGCATTTTTGTGGGACAAGATTATAAAAAAATTCAGTAACCAAATGTTTTATTCCCCATTACCCATAAACTTCAGTACAACTTAAATAATAAAATATCTTGCTGACAAACATTACATCAACATACCTACACAGCATAGACACAACTAAAAGTATTTCTAACTACAAAGCACATCTTCCTAATATATTAAAGAACATTACTATAAACCAGTGTAACAGTGATTTTCCACAACAACTCACCTCTGCAGCAATCCTTTCATGGTCTTCTACACTGAGTGTCCAACGCTTCTTCACTGGCTGACTACTACCTACACTGCTACATGTCCAACCATGGAGTGGAGAGATCACTTGCCTGCTGCTGAATTTGTATATTAAGACGATCCGGTCCAAGCTCCTTTATCCTGTTTTTTTTCTTCAAGTGAACGCTTTATAAAAGCATTTTTTTGTAAAGACAAAACAGAAGTTTCTCTCATTTTGAAACTACTCCACTTTGCAAGCATAACCGTGAATCAACCTAACGAACTGCAGCTGCGCTAATGAGTCGAATCGGGGATTGTCCAATCACACAATGTTTTTAAAAAAATTAGCCAGTACTGACACTCTACCAGTAATGACGCAACAGAATAGGTGTGTCCGGGACGCAGAGCGCTGCGCCCCTATGCAAAACCCTAGATAACCAATTAAAAGTCAGCCTCAGATCACGTGCTTGCCCAAGTTGCTGCGCCTACATTCATTCTCATTAGACCGGCGCCCTGCACATAGGAAAGGAGGAAGTGTGCACAATGTGAGCAATTAAATAGAATTATGTATTTACTATTTTAATAAATTCTAACATGTCTATTGGACACACAGTATGAATAAATACATTTCTAAGTACTTTGCAGTTCAGAAATCATTTATTATCTAAACGATTTAAAGGGGGCGGCGCCCGAGCGCCCCCTACTGGCCAGCCGCCACTGTTTGATCCATTCTTCTGCGGCCTGATTTATGTATTTTTTCGGTTGCTGTTGTGGGTCACAGTCAAACTTAGGAACCTCTGCTGAAGTAGACAAGGGAAACTGCTCTGTAACTGCACCTTCCAAGGAAGAAATTACTAAAGACTATAAAGTTTCATCAGGCATGTGGAACGTTTGAGCAACATTTTCTATAACAGCTGCTACAGAAGCGGACACAGAAGATCCCAAAATGGCTCTAAAATCACCCAGGGGAAGTTTCGTGCCTTTAGTCAAATTATCCAATTCAGCCAGCCACGATCGACCACCAGCAGCAATGCTGGAAAGTTTATCCACCAGGAGTTACACATCACCAAATGAATAAAGAACAAATTCCTCTGCTCCTAAACTATTTTATATCAAGGCCATCTGCATTTTGGTGGGACTTAGAGAATGTAGTTGCATATAATCAGGCATGGACTGGTAATCGGGCGTACCGGGCATTTTCCCGGTGGGCCGACGTGCTGTTTGGGCCGGCAGACCCGACATGTATACTAATAATATGTATTATTATTATTATTATTTTATATATCGGCCTCGTTATATTTGCATAATGCATGAAGAAAAATAAAATCAGCAGCGCAAGAGTCTGTTCCGATCATCCGGCCCTTACCACAGGCTACTGCAGCCCATTGGTTATCATCCCTGACAGTCTAAAGGGCTAGGCCAATCATAAAGTAGAAAAACACCTTCACGCTCCATGTGGAACTTTGTGCAGCGGTGTTCACAGTAATGGATAAGAAACGCAAGGGAGGCGCAGAGAAACTGCGCGAAAAAAAGAAACGAGTTCTTCAAACGGACGCTGCGAAATGTGTCAAACTGACTGACATGTTCCTAACAGCAGGCCTTCATCTGCTCCGGTGTCTGGTGTAAAATATGGTGGTGGTTGTAGTCAGTGACGTGCGGTAGGGTTCATAGCTGGTGAGGCACTGACGTCATCAGAGTCAGATTTACAAATATATACACTCTACAGAGTAGACTCGTTGCAAAGTGCTGAAGGAGACTGATTGAGCCAAATAAATTCACCAAGAGACATGGAAAAAATATTGATTCTTTGATGAAAAAATAAAACTAAATTATTTGTCATTTGACTGGTAACAGTTTATGAGTTATGATGGATTTCTGCATTTGTGACACATTCTAAAACTATAACCCACATTACGCACATTTTATCCCAAAAGCAAAACATGAGTAATTATCGCTGTCTTACCTTTACTTATAAATTAAGTCCATGCAGCGCTCTTTCTGAACAAAAATATCATAATTTTCTGGTAAAAACTCTTTATCTTCTTCAGTTTTAAAAGTCTCTCAGTCTCAATGGAGCTCACTGCCAGGGAGGAAAGCCTTCCCTGATCAGTCCTGTTCCAGCTGTATGTTTAGAGTCTTTTTAAGTGCTTTACTTTTTTAGCAAAACTCGCTAATAATACATCCACAACTTGCTGTCACTCTACAGTTTTGGATCAGGAGCGGTGCTCCTTGAGCGCCCCCTGCCTAGCGGCCAAGGAACTGCCGGCCTCACCTACAACCAGCTCTTTGCCTTTTATGTTCGCGCAGCAGCACAAAAACATGTTACCTGCACACAGTTTGATGACCAAAACACAATTCGTAATCCACATATATTAAATTGTGGAAAATCAGCTCATAACTGTTTGAACAATTGAATTTATGATCTAGAGACAGGATGATGCATTCACAGAATGGAAGCCAGCGCAGTTAACATGGTATTGCGCAATCCCAGGGGAGGCCAAGCGCGCCTGTTTAGGAACCATGACAATGTGGTGGGCCAGTCTAATCCAAAATGCCAGGGCCGATTTTTTGTCCCAGTCCACCCCTGCATATAATGAATACTTTGGGGTCCGTCCTTTGATTTTCCCTTAATACTTTCCGTTCCTGCTAATTTCTGCCGCTCTGCAGTATCAGTATCTATAGTAAAACGATGCAAGCCATTAACATTTGTCATAGATGCTTCATTTGAGGATAACTCCAAAACTGACTCATGACTAGATGCAGGGTTACCAAAATTTATCAAATCAGCAGCATTGTCCTTTTGCCAAACACGATTAGGCTCCATTTTACCTTTTAACCTTTAATGTTTAACTTTTAGTTCTGCTCACTTGTGATTCCCAGATCTATAACGATCAGAAGATATTAGTGGGCTGTTTCCTACTTTCTTTTTAACATCCAGATTTGAGTCTGGTATATTATATCTAACTAGGGCTATCTAACAATGAAAAATTTTTAAACACCACTTAATCGCAAATTATATATTATTTCTCAAAGTGTAAAAACTCATTTAGGCATTTTAATATGCTATTTTGCAATAGATGACACTAATTAAAATTATGCTCTTACAAAAGGTATCGTCCCTTTCTCTTTTTCAGTCTCACAAACAGATGTTTAATTCTCTCCCAAATTTCCAACAACTTTTCCCAACTTCTAACCTCTTTCTGACTTTTAGGCTATGGTTTAAAATAAAATTTGCTCCAAAACTCACTTTCATCCAGCTGTTCTGTCTCCAATGAAACTCTCCCATCAGTTGCTGTTCAGTCTTCAAATTACTTTTCTGAAACTTTTCCTGCGCTTCAACAAACATCATTAATGCATCGACCTTTTTTCCGAATGATGTCCAACTTCGCGCTCCTTCACTTTTCACTACTGTTTTATGAAATCTTTATTCAGGTTCGGAAGAGATCACCAACACACAAATAAAAACACAAACACTGTTTCTGTTAGGATAATAGTGCCCATATTTATTATTCCCCACAGAATACAGCAACACAAAACAGCAAGCACTTCTTAAACACTATTTCTGCTAGAATAACTATGTCCTTCATTATTCCCCACAGAATATAGCCACACAAACAGCAAGCACTTCACACACGCAAAGTAGCAAGCATCAAAGCCGACAAGCTTTCAAACAGGCGTGATGTTCAACAGGTCTCTTACCATGGCACAGAACGGTGAAGTCATCAGTCCGGTTAGAGCGACATCAACGTGCCGAGCATCCTCCCACGGCAGACTTCACCGGACTGAGGGCAGTCTCCCCTTTATATAATTACAAACAAAGGGCCAGGTGTGGAGAAATAATGGCCATTTTCTCTCCCCACAGCCGATCCATTTCCCAAAACATGTTTCCAAAACAGAGACCGTTCCCAGCATCTCATCTAACTAGGCTTACATGGAGTCATATAAATAGGTTTTTATCAAACCTTAGATAGAAAGGATTGCAGCAATCTTTACCTACAAGAGCAGCTCTTAGGGAGAGAAGTCAGTGTAGCACACATAAACCTGACCTTTCAGGTGTTTATTAACACATTTATTAGTGAAGCTGTTCATCTTCATGTCCCTGTGATTCAGGAGGGATCAACAGCTGATCAGGGTGAAACATTTACACTAACTAACTAACAAACTAACTAACCACAGACTGCAACTGGGAGCCTTTCAGAGGCTTTTTATTCAATTGAGTTGAATGTACTTCCTTTTTCTTTAGCATTTGTTATGTTCAAGAAAAAAAAAGCCATTTTATGATAATATTAGGAGATTTTACCTCCTGAACGATAGGATGAATGATTTAATGCAACATACAGACTAGTCTGATTCCTGTAGAGAGAGATCTGTCAATAATTGCTGGTAGAAATAGAAATAGGACCAGCATGTTTGTGTCACGAACCAGAGACAGATGGACCCAGTATTCAGCCAGACAAGAGAGGTTTTAAGCAAAAAACGGGATTTAATAATAAAACAGGGACAGGCAGACTCAATGATCAGAAGGGCAGTCCAAAATCTGGTACACTTAAAGGCAGTCCAAAATAGGCAGAAGTACACACAAGGATAAGGCAAACTCAGAATATCACAAGGCAGGTCCAGGTCAGAAAAACAGGTAAGCAATCATACCGGGCAAGAAAATCAGGTTTAGGGATCAGGCTGGCTCAGAGTCAAAAAGGCAATCGGGTCGGTATCAACAGGGCTATCAGTAATACAACGCTGGATAAGACTCACCAAGTGGTTTGAATTGATCTGGCAGATTGCAGGAGGAAGAGACAGGTATAAGTAGGGGAGTGAGCAGGTGAATGGAGTGAAAACTAATTACTGGCATGGGTGGAGCTTATCAGGAACAGGGAAATGACTGGAAGTAACTGAAACGGATTGGATGGTGACTGGAGAAGAGGAGTGACAGGGTGTTGACTAAGAGGTGAGCTGGCAGATATCTGGCAGTTGAACTGAGTGACTGATTAAAGGCTGGATACAAAGAAGTGAACTGAACAGGCCAAGTGACTTAATAACAAACTACTCCATAAACCAAAAAAGAACCTAAACCTAAGACTAAACAAAACACAAGCTATAATAGAAACCAAACAAGAAAGAACCCAAAACCAAAACTGATTTTAAAGGCCGGAGAGTTAACTAATAAATCAAAATTAACAAACAGCCAAAACAAAACCCAAATCCTTACAGTTTGTCCTGTTTAAAACTGATTATTTTCTCAAGACCAGCGGCCTCGTTTTTATAAATATGAAACTTTATTATCAAATTTTGTTTTCCTTCCTTGTGAAACCTGAAATTATAAATAAATGTGTAGTTATTTAACCAATCAGCATCAAACTTCCTGCAACAGGTGTGTATAAAATTTGAAGAGCAGGTTGTGTTTTGAAGGGTTGAGGTGTCAGAGTCTCAGGATGAACAGTTCTCAGGGCGGTTTCAGAGGGACAAAATGGACATCTATAGGGGACTGTTTGGAAAGAGTCCACTCCATGAGATTCTGGGTGTGAAGATATGTGAGGACCTCTCCTGGACTGCAACCACCCTGGCAGTGGTCAAGGAGGCTCAGCAGGCTCTCCACTCCTTGAGTGTGCTCAAATTAACAACCTGGAGTGGAGAGCTGCCGACAGGTGAGCGCTGCAAAGGGTCATCAATGCAGTACAGAAGAACAATGGATTCTCTCTGCCCAGCCTGGAGGACATTGCTAACTATTGCTACCTCAGCAGACCTGGGAATATCATCGAGGACTCCTCCCACCCCTTTAACCACCT
Source organism: Fundulus diaphanus (assembly GCA_037039145.1). NCBI lineage: Eukaryota > Metazoa > Chordata > Actinopteri > Cyprinodontiformes > Fundulidae > Fundulus > Fundulus diaphanus. The sequence goes on from CM073131.1 coordinate 53,471,052, forward strand.
GTGTGACCTGTTACAGTCGGGCCGACAGCGCAGGTCACAAAAACCAGGACAAATAGACTAAAGAAAAGCTTCTTTCTGAGAACTATCACTGTAACAAATAAACACAAAGCAAAATGAAGCAGTCTCTGTATGACCGATATCAGAGTCTGGTCTGCATAGCCGGCAGTAAGTCGGACTCGTTTCCTGTGAGAGTTGGACTCCACCAAGGTTGCCCTTTGTCACCAATTCTGTTCATAACTTTTAAGGAAAGAATTTCTAGGCACAGCCAAGGCCTTGAGGCGATCCGTTTTGGTGGCCTTAGGATTGCGTCTCTGCTATTCGCGGATGATGGGGTCCTATTGGCTTCATCAGGGCGTGATCTACAGCTCTCACTAGAGTGGTTCGCAGCCAAGTGCGAAGCGACCGGGATGAAAATCAGTGCCTCCAAATCCAAGACCATGGTCTTGAACCGGAAAAGGGTAGTGTGCCTTCTCCGGGTTGGGGAGGATGTGCTGCCCCTAGTGGAGGAGTTCAAGTATCTTGGGGTCTTGTTCACGAATGAGGGGAAGATGGAGCGGGAGTCTGCTGTGAAGCGTCTGCTGTGAAGCGGGCGCTGTACCGATCCGTTGTGGTGAAGAGAGAGCTGAGCCAAAAGGCGAAGCTCTCGATTTACCGGTTGATCTACCTTCCTACCCTCATCTATGGTCACGAACTTTGGGTCGTGACCGAAAGAACGAGATCCCGGATACAAGCGGCCGAAATGAGTTTTCTCCGTAGTGTGTCTGGGCTCTCCCTTAGAGATAGGGTGAGGAGCTCAGTCATCCGAGGAGGACTCAGAGTAGAGCCACTGCTCCTCCACGTCGAGAGGAGCCAGTTGAGGTGGCTCGGGCATCTGGTTAGGATGCCTCCTGGACGCCTCCCTGGTGAGGTGTTCCGGGCACGTCCCACCAGGAGGAGACTCAGGGGAAGACCCAGGACACGCTGGAGGGACTATGTATCTCTGCAGGCCAGGGAACGCCTTGGGATTCCCCCGGAGGAGCTGGCCCAAGTGGCTGGGGAGAGGGACGTCTGGGCCTCCCTACTGAAGCTGCTACCCCCGCGACCCGACCCCGGATAAGAGGAAGAAGATGGATGGATGGATGGATGGCAAAATGAAGCTGTACTGAACCTGCGAATGAGCTTATACTAAATCACATTGATATTGAAGATAGGTTAAAAAAACTGTCTTCTACTGTCATACTTACTATAAATCACACATTTACTAAATTAAACACATTAATACTGATTAAATGCAATAAGCAATACCATTTCTGTGCAATTAAGCCAAAACACCAGGGAAATGATCTCCTCCATAATGTGTTTACAATCCTGACTTCACCTGAAACTGACTCACGCTGCTAGCGTGTTTATACCTGTTCATATTATTCTCTTCTGTTTCTTTTCGGGTCTTTTATCTTACCTTATGCTAACACAGCTTATCAACTTTGTTTTAATTTGCACCAAATGGAGTAGCGCTCAAATTTTGTTGTATCCTGTACAATGACAATAAAGCCTATCCTGATTCTGAACTTGAACCCACACTAAGAAACACCATCTGAACTGTTCCTGGTCAAACCTCACCCTCTGGGGGCCACTGGAGGAACACCTGGATCAAGTCTTTCAAGATTAGGGATGAAAGAGTGTTTCACAGCTAAAACAATAGACTGTAATTGTATTATAGTATTTCTGAGATGATTTATTTATTTGAGCTTTCAGCTTCACATCAGGAGATGAACTTTGACCTTTTACCAGAGCAGCTACTGGAACACGTGGCTCAACCTCTTGGATCTGGACCGTTCTGTAGGGTGTTTTCTGTTTGAAAGGTTCTTTCTTGACATTCCCGGAACAACTTGTTTCCTCTTTAACAGCGACAGCAGAAGAGAGAACCCAGCTTCTCAGCCTCGCAGGAAGAGGGCGGGTTCTACTCGGATTCTGACCTAGAAACCAGCCAGATCTCTGAGACACCATGAAGCAAACATCTGTCAGTCTTCTGCTCTGTGAGTGCAGATTATTTTACTTGCTTCTGACAGCCGGAAGTTCATTTATATTGCTGATCTCTTTAAAACTGTATTTTTGAGCAGAATAATTCAGTTTTATTTCATCTTCTCTGTAGTTCTGATCCTGGACCTGCGCTCTGCACCCAACCAAGGTTTGACAACTTCCTGTTTCACACAAAGATATTTGATTATGATCTGGCAGAACCACTTAGGTCATTTTGATTGATTGACATGAAATGGTGCAGGAAATGTCAGATCCTAGAAAGGTAGTAAGGCAAACTGTAAGTTTTACATCAAGATGAATGAATAAAACCTGATTCTCTTCAGCGGATCTAGTTTTCTCACCACTGATCACTGTTCCAGTCTAATGGTCTCAATTGTCCTCCATCCAAAAATCTGCTGTAATTTAACACATTTCGTAACCAGATGTTCATCTGGATGACATCAGATTGTTAATATTTGAAGCAGCTCTCAGAAATGAGCAGAAAGTGGTTTAGGCTCTGGGTTTTACTGCTGGACCTAGGCTCTTTGAGACCAGAATCAAGCAGCAATTTGTTTTTATTCCAGCAGCAGGTCTGACTGTGAGTCCCAGCAGATCTCAGTTCTTTGAAGGAGACTCTGTGTCTCTGAGCTGTGAGGAGGACAACAGCTCTGCTGGATGGACTGTGAGGAGGAACACAACCAGAGAAACCAGGACTCAGTGTGGAGATGGATGGGGGAAACCAGCTGGTTCTACCTGTAGCATCAGCTACCTGTACCCATCAGACAGTGGAGTGTACTGGTGTGAGTGGAGAGAGGGAGCAGCCAGCAGCAGCATCCAGCTCACTGTCACTGGTAAGATCAGACTGTGGAGTTAGTGTTGATGAAGCTGTGTGGAAATGGATGAAATGCTGTAGTTTGTCTCTGTGTTGAGGTGGATCAGTGATCCTGCAGAGTCCTGTCCTCCCTGTGATGGAGGGAGATGACGTCACTCTGAGCTGTCACACAAAGACCGCTCCCTCCAACCTCCCAGCTGCTTTCTATAAAGATGGCTCCCTCATCAGGACTGAGCCTGCAGGTCACATGACCCTCCACCATGTGACCAGCTCTGATGAAGGCCTCTACAGGTGTAGCATCAGCGCTCATGGAGAGTCTCCATCCAGCAGCATCTCTGTCTCAGGTCAGCAGCTTCTCTGTCTGCTTCAACCTTCATCATGAGACCAGAACTAAACATTTACCTTTGGATCATTTCAGGGAGACACACCACCCCTCCTTTACCTACATCCACCCCTCCTCCTCCTTCCATCTCTCCACCTTTTCTCTACCTGATCCTTTCTCTTGTGGGTGTTGCTGTCCTGGTTCTACTGCTCTTCCTTATTCTACACTTTATTCAGAGGAAACGTGAAGGTGAGGCCGACTTCAGGATTTTACCCTCTAAAGCAAAAAAATACATGTAGGCAACGCTGCTTATGAGCCTGTGTTTTTAAAGGCAGAATATTTTATACCAGACCCAGCAAAGTACGCTCAACAGCTATGTGTCTGGGCAGAGAGGAACTTTCACCTCCTTCAAAGATTCAAAGATTCCTTATTGTCATTGCGTACAAATTATTTCTGGTCCCACTCCGGCTAAGAGTAGATTCAGCAAACAACATGCAATAAACAGTGTGCCCAGATTTTCTTTTTTCAGGTTAGATCATGCAAAGATAAAAAGATAAAAGTTTATATCAGAGTCTTAGGGCTTTGGTAACAGTCCCTTCAAATGTGATATGAGCCATGTTACATAGATTAGTCGTCCTTCATGAATAATGAGGTAATAAGTTACTTTTGTGCAATGATTTAGGATTTATTTACAGAAATGTGCATTTAGATGCAAATAGGCAATAACAGCACACTGTAACATATGATGGACTTTAGCACGACAATCATAATGGCGTGACTTTAACAATGATGGACCAGTCTCTCATCAGGGGCGATTGCCCTCATAGCTCTTGTGGAGAAGCTCTTTAAAGGTTAGTAGTTCTGGATTAAATGCTTCTGAAGCATTTACCAGATGGGAGAGGGACAACAAGTGTGTTTCAATTAGAGTATAATCTTACTCCTTTACCACAAACCAATGAAAATGTCTATGTTGATTTCAGATGTTAACTCAAAAAGAGGTAATTCTGTATTCTGAAAGACCATGCAACTCTGGATCAAAATAAACACAATAAATTACTATTCCACACGTTTTTATTAAACCAAAACAACTTCCTGTCACAGTAATTATTCTAATTGAATAACCCAGGAAACACTACTGACTACAAAATATTAAACATGCCAAAGAAAATAAATGAAAATAAACAAGTCAAAATGGATTAAAATGAGAGGTAGTAATTCTTAGTTCAACTCACAGTTGTTTAAACATCACATTCAAGACGTCGGCACTGACGTAGCAGCATTGAAAGACAAAATAACTTTGAGAAACTAGATGGACGCTTCAGTGTTTCCCTACAAGCTAGCTAACCGCTTAGCTACTCTGCACCTTCCCAAGATGGCAACTATGACGACACATAACCTACGACCTTGCGTGATTCGTGAGGGGGAGGTCTTAATGACGTATTGAGTGTACACGCTAGTGTGGGCGGGCTTTGACCGGGAGGTGGTCTCTACTCCTGAGCCAAAATTTCAAAGAAAGTGCGCAAAATGGAAAGTTACAGACAAAGAGATCGTACTGAAGATAAGAATGGAAAGGAAAAAAGGGAAGATCGGCTCTCGGCTGAGCCAAGGTGTGACCAACCAAACACAGCAGAATCACTTACAAAAATGATTGCACATACATCAGAAATATCCAGCAGTTAAAAAAAACTCCGTCTTGGAGTAATTAAGCTTTAAACTAAATCCTAATAGGTTCTTGCCAGACACAAAAATATATCACCTTATGGGTGAAAAGAGAAATAAAAAGGAAATCCTTTCTTTACCCTGACATTGCCTCAGCGGGTGTCCTGGTTTCGAGTCCGTGGATCTGTGGTTTCAGCAGGCGGTGCCGGTCCATCAGGCAGTGAGGAACAGGAGGAAACCCTTCGGTCTCTGGGCGTTTCAGACGCTTTGTCGGCCAAACAAAAGCGTCGTTTCATGACGATCACTGGGAGATAAGCTGCTCTCAGTCTCTGATTTAAGTAAATTCAAAGTACTTTTTAAAGTCGACCTCCTGCATAGGAAAGGCAGGGATGAGTTTTATTCGGAAATTCTCGGTCCAGCAAGAAATCGAACACGTGCCACGTGGGGGGGTCCCAACAGGATGAAACAGCTGCATGTCTTCCCAGCTTGGCGCGGTGCCATTGAAGAAGATAGAACGGAGCTTGCAGGCTCTTTTTATATCGTCTCAAAGTTATCTCGTTGCTAAGGCTGGTGGCCATTTTGACCGTGTTGCATGATGGGAGTTGGTGGCCATTTTGACCATATTGCATCTTGGGAAATGTGGTCTGTCACGTCATGAAATGGCATAACACAGCCAATCAGATGCAGCAAAGATAGTTAGTTATCTGTGTGTAGAGGATGTGAACCTTCTCCCAGATGACTTCCTGATGCTTCATTTTTCCCAAACTATAACTTACTCAGATTAGATGCTCTTCTAGAGAACGTGACACTGCCTTTGCTGCAGTTCTACAGACACCAGTGAGAGCTGTCCTCATGTACAGTCTGTCTCAGCAGCCGTGGTTCTGAGAACAGCAGTACGTTTCCTGTTTCTGATGGAAACTTGCAGCTGGTGGAGCTGATCAAGCTCAACATCTGAAACAATGTAGAATAAACATTGAGAAAAGAGCCTTTAGCAACAGTTATTTTGAAGGTCTTATTGGCAGAGGACGTACAAAGTCATTAATTCCCAGATCTCTGTATTACAGTCCAAGTCCTTTGGTTTACTTTTCTAGTCATATTGAGCCGTCCTTGAAACTCTACACATAACAAAACTAATAAAGTGATAAAATGTCACCATGGCATGTACAAATGTGTTCTATGAATGTTTAACTTTTGTCTTTTAGGCTTTCAGGCCTGAGGAGGACCTGCGACTTGGTACTGACCTTCTGCTCGCCGGCTCCATGACCCAAGTTCTGCCTTCAATGAGAGAATGAAGTCATTTTAATTGAAGAACCTAAAGTCACCAATCTTCTCTATCATAGCCAGGTCATCAATCTGTGCCTAGAGCCGAGCCATCGGGTCAAGCTCCACCCATCGGGTCAGGCTCCACCCCTCAGGTCAGGCTCCACCCATCGGGTCAGGCTCCACCCCTCTGCTGACTTATCGGCCAACAGCTCTCAGGCTAGTTGTGTTGGACATGTGGGTTAGTCTGTTCAGAATATCTGGTATAAACCACCACAGGCTGCAGAGGATGTTGATTCCAGGAAGGTTTGACCTGAAATGGATCAGAACCAGCCTGCTGGACCACAGCTCCTACATCTGATAGCTTCCATGGTTTCATCAAATCACACAGATGTTTTCCCTCTGTGTCGTCTGATGGTGTTTTAATAGTGGTCTTTTCCGGGTTGCAGGAGAACTTGGTACCTTTTGTCATTTCCTGTTTAACTTCAGCAGAAACTGTTTAATTCTAATTAACAGCAGCAGAAATAAAAACATCACCAGCCGTTTATGCAGAGCTCCCAGCCACTGCTATGAACTGGTCGCCCTAAACTGGACCTCATCGCTATGAAACTTCTTCTAGTGATGCTGCATGAAGTCCTGCATGGTCCTGGTTCTGTAGATGCTGCAGTCAACCTGTTCTGCAGGAACTTCAATAGCTGCTGTTGACTCAGTGGTGAGGACAGGAGACATCAGTTAGGGTCAAACCAGCCGAGACCCACTGAGACTTCAGCCAGCTTCTGCTTCAAGTCCTGCCTTTCCAAATATTTCTGGTAAATCCAACTAATTCAGACCCAATAACAACAGAACTGCCCGAAACTGCCTGAAGTATGGCAGCTTCAGCAGCAGCTTCCTGTTTCACGGCTTCAGGCTTGGTTTTGGTTCTAGAAAAATGTTCTGAAGGTCAGAAACAATCATACATCTGCTTTAGACAGAAGGAAATGTAAAAGCTGAGCCTACATTCAGTTTAAACAGCGGATTGTTTCTACTGACAGCTGCTTCCTACACTCTGTCTGAAGGTGGCGCTGTTGTCTGCTCTGAGCTATTCATGTTATCATGTATTTGTAGTTAAATCATATATTCTGACTTAATTGTTAAATAAAATGCAGTAAAACTATTATAGCGATCTAATTCATGTCATTTACTCCACCTTCACCAACAGCTCCAAAGTCTGCCTCCATCTGTCTTTTCTCTTGAACTCAGAGTCTGTAGAGACACAGCAGGCCTGCAGCTCCAGTGGACTTTATCATTTTATTTTTTTAACTACATTTTATACTTTATATTTTCATTATAAAAATAGGAAAAGTTGAGATTCTGCTGGATTATCACCTTCAGGAGGAAGAAACTGGGCCAGACCTTGAAACATGTCTATAGGGGCAGTAGTCCAGGGTGGCGAGTGTTGGGGGCGGAGACATGGTCCTTAATATAAAACTTGCTGGCCCAGGTGATGCTTTCATTTCATTGATTTATATGAAGATAAATAGAAGATAAGTCATGACGTGGTGGTTTTACATCTGACCAAAGCTCAGCTGAGTCAGACATAGCAGCAACATTTAGCCGTACTCCACACCTCCTCAGTTCTTGGTGGGTTTCAGGGATTGCTTTACACCAACACCGACGGGCCTGGGATGGTTGGAAGAACCTTTTGGGTCATGTTTTTGTGTTGTTAAGGATCACACAGGGACACCCACCTCTCATCCTCCTCCACCTTCATCCACCCATCAAAAGCCTGAGAGGAGATAGATCACAGAAGTAAACTTCTAAATGACTACTTAGGTTGCTTTGACATTATCATGAACAATACAGAAAACACTTTCTCACCTCTTTAACTTTTTCTAGAGTATTTATGAAGATATTCTTCTGTGACTTTTTCCATATCTTCTAAAATGTTTATTAATGAAAGCATTTTCTGTAAACAATGTAAAGATCCCTCTGCACTATAGGCTCTGTACAGTTTTTCTAACAACAATTACTCAGTTAAAATTTTTCTAACATTTATTTATCCTCAAAAATATTACGTTACTGGAGTTGCACCTTTAACCTGTCGGGATCTGAAACTAATTTATGTCCCCAAATGGGATGATAAAGTTAATATTATCTATTCATTAATTCTTCCACTGTCAAGGTGGTGGATCAGCCAATCAGCTCTCCTCCTCACTACCCCAAATATTCTTCTCTCTCTCTCTAAGCCTAAGATGTTTTGTTGTTTTTGTATCTTATTCGACATAAAACTCTAAGAACAATTTTATAATTCAGTAAATTCTAAGATTCTTTCTAAATTACTACACTAAGAGCTACTTTTAGTCTCAGGATTCTTTGTGAATGCTCGGATCTTAAATGTTGGTTCATGAACCTTGTAGAACAAAGTCCAGACAGCAAACACATCAGTTCTGGAGGTTCTGTTGGTTTATTTCCGCTGGTGGTGGAGATGCTGGAGCAAAACCTTCCCAGACAGAAACCAGAACCAGCCAATCAGGTTCAGCAAATGGTCCAAAGCTTTTCCCTCTATATGGAGCACAACTGAATGATGTCAATGTAAAAAGGAAGCACCGAAAAGCGTGATATGTTCCCCTAAGCAGCTTGGACCTTAGCTTCCCTGTCCTGTTCTCTGGAGAACCCTCCTCCTAAAGTCATCGTGATTTTATTATTACTTTACAGACTTTCTAACAGGAAGAGCTTTAAGTCAGTGAGCTGCTAGATACTGTTCCCGTGAAACAAAATGGAGGAAGCAGATCTTCAGATCTCACTGAACATTTTTCTAGACGGCCTTTTACATCATCAGAGAGCAGTTATGAGGCGACATGTCAATATTAATCCAGGCTCACATCTAATAACTATCCCAAACCTCATGCTCCTCTAACATCCCTACAGTTGTTGAACCCACGTAGTTCTGCTGACGGTGAACCTTCACCTGGGCTCTGTGAGCCACTTCCTGTTGTTGTTCAGGAAAAGATGGCCGCCATCAGGTCATTTCCATCTACTCTGGTCTAGGATCCCTCTACCATACACACGTCAGGTTGTGTTTGAGAACCTTGGACCGTTCTGCTTCAGGGAAATAGTTCAGAAACTTCCTTTATTCTTCTGTCTCAGCTCCAGCTTTAAAATGAACTGAATTCATATAGCGCTTTTCCAGTCATCATGACCACCCAAAGCGCTCCACACTGTAGCCAAATTCACCCACTCACTAACGCTCACACATTCATTCACCGATCAGTAGGCTAGTTGGGGTTAAGTACCTTGCCCAGGGGCACATCAACATGTGACAGTAGGAAACTGGAATCAAACCCACAACCAGTGCAAGGTGACTACTCCACCCTCTGAGCCACAGTTGCCCAGGGGGAAGAGTAGTGGTTGATTCTCTGGATATGGACTTCCTGCTTTCAGGCCTGCTGTGATTAACCGCTGGTCAAGAACTTTTTACATCCTCTGTTCTTTCTTACTTTACGTCAATATTCAAGATCCCCTTCGTTGTAAGAGGTTTTAGAAAAACACCTTGGTGTGGTGGTGCTTGTGTGGGTTCTCAGGCCACGTCCCAGAGTGGTGGGTTCCTGTCGGGTGGCATATGGATCCCTCCCTCTTGACCTCTCAGGGTCAGTCCACCAGTTGGGGCAGTAATGTCCCCCACCTCCACCACCTGGGCCTGTGTGAGGTGATGGTGGGGCTGGGTTGGTGGTTTGGGGTCCTACGTCTCACCCTGTACCTCTTTGACCCAGGGTTGCTGCTCCTGTGCTTCACTGATGGACCACATCTGGGGACACCTTTGTATGTCCGCCTGGGGTTGGTGAGCCGGGTCCACCTGACCTTTACTGCTGTTGGATGCTCAGTGTTGCAGTCTTTCTAACGTTCTCACCACTCTAAAAAGAATGCACCTCCAGGTGACAAACAGGATCGGTCAACACAAACTCTTTCTACACATACCCCCCACCCCCACACACTAACACACTGCAGGCAGCCTGTAGGCTGCTGCTGGATCAGTCTTGATTTCATGAAGTCAATCTGGAGGTGCGATCACATCAGCCCCATGTTGAAAATCTTGCACTGTTTATCACAGACTGCAGCTGCATGTTTTAACTTTTGATGGATTGGCTCCACAAAATTTATCTGATCCTGTCACTCCTGTAATCCAGCTTGGACTCAGCTGGCTAATGGATCTCAGAGCTCCCCAGATCAGGACTAAGATCCAGAGGTGACAGAAGCTTTCCCTGTGGAGGCCCTGCTGCTGGTTGCTGGTCAGAACAACTTTCTCTTGGGTAAACCCATACAAACTGTGTTATCTGAAAGCTAAGCTGCAGGTGAAGACTTGTTCAACACTCCTTCACTGCATAGGCCTCGCCCTGTTTCTGCTGTGTCAGCAGATGATAGAGAGCTGTTGGAACATGCTGGCAGGCTATAGTTATTCAGCTCTGAGGTCATCGTGTTTCCTGTTTCACATGGAAGTGTGAAGCTAAACTTGTTGTTTTGGGGGCTCGGGGGGTTGTGGTGCAGGTCCCATTGTGGCTTTTCAGTTTTACCATGAAGAACCTGGTTCCCTGCATCTGAGGAGCAGCTTTACTCCACAGCTAGAATATCTGGAGGTGCTATCCTGACTGATGATGGTCTTTTTTCAGTCAGGGTAGCATCTGGCAAAGTAGAACCACTGCACTGATGAAATAAGACCCTGTGACTTCTTGCATTTTGCATTATTTGTGGGGGTGATAGGTGGAGCCTCTGTGTGTCCACGAGTAGAGCAGATGTGAGAGGACAGAGTCTGTCCCTTAACCAACAGCTCAGCTTTATCTGCAGGACTGATGACGAACACTCATTGACGAACTGAGCAGAAAACGTTTCACTCTGACTTTGATATAAATAATTTCAGTCATCAGAGTTTTATCAGACGTTACTCTCTTCCTCCTGGATGTGTTACATCAGGTTGATGTGGTTCGTTTAGGTCTCAGCTTCATGCTGTTGATTCCAGGAAGGTTCTGGTTACATCTGACCAGAAGCTGATCTCACCACAGAACATTTCTCCATGTCACAGCTTCCAGGGTGGTCTGGTGGTGGTAACTGGTGGATATATTGAGACGGATCTGTCTGCTCGGTGCTGTGGGTTTCAGCAGCAGTGGCATCTTTTCTGTTTCAGACAAACATCCAGCAGATATATTTAGGCAGAACCAGCTGCACCACAAACACAAACAGCTACAATGCCCCAGATAACTTTCTCTCTGACGTTGTTGAAGTGTGAAAAGTTTTTAACTTCTGCAGTGATCTGTGTTTTATTCCTCAGGGACGTCTACATCTAAACTTTACTCAGCAGTGAGGACAGAAGACCTCCGTCAGGGACAGAAGACCTCCATCAGGGTACCTGATGACCTCCATCAGGGACAGTAGACCTCCATCGGGGACAGAAGAGCTCCATCAGGGTCCCTGATGACCTCCATCAGGGACAAAAGACCTCCATCAGGAACAGAAAACCTCCATCAGGGACAAAATACCTCCATCAGGGACAGTAGACCTCCATCAGGGACAGAAGAGCTCCATCAGGGTCCCTGATGACCTCCATCAGGGACAGAAGACCTCCATCAGGGACAGAAAACCTCCATCAGGGACAGAAGACCTCCATCAGGGTACCTGAAGACCTCTATCAGGAACAGAAAACCTCCATCAGGGACAAAAGACCTCCATCAGGGTCCCTGATGGAGGTCTTTTGTCCCTGATGACCTCCATCAGGGACAAAAGACCTCCATCAGGGACAGAAAACCTCCATCAGGGACAGAAGACCTCCATCAGGGACAAAAGACCTCCATCAGGGTCCCTGATGACCTCCATCAGGGACAAAAGACCTCCATCAGGGACAGAAAACCTCCATCAGGGACAGAAGACCTCCATCAGGGAGGGATCAGCGAACAGCAGCAGAGTCAAAGCTGAAACTCAGTGACCCAGAGACGTCGCTCTGCCCCCTGCTGGTAAAACAGTGAACAGCAGCAAAAGGCTGTTGAACCAGCATCTCTCTGTTGATTTGAGTTCACCACAGTTTTAGTCCAAATACATTTAAAAGAGTTCATGACGCTGTGCATCCTGACCGTGGTTTATGGAATAGACACAGCACCATGGATCCTTGATGTTCTCATCTGTGGTCATTAGGGAATTAGCTCCTAAATCCATCACAGACTTGTTATCAGGGCATCAACCCTCCAGACCACTCAGGTCTTCTGGCTCCAGCCTGCTCTGCAGAACCAGAACCAGAACCAGAACCAGACATGGAGAAGCAGCATTTAGTTCCTATGCTCCACTGATCTGGAACAAACTCCCAGAAAACTGTAAAAGTGCTGAAAGCCTGAATTCCTTTAAATCAAGGTTAAAAACCTGTTAGTTTAGCGTTGCTTTTAAACGTTAATGTTTTAGCTTATAGTCCATCTTGTCTGATATCTGACCTGCTGCTGCTATTTCACTGCAGTGTTCCTCTGTAATGTTTTCTTTCTTTTCTGCTGGTCCTGTTCAGCACTTTGAATCTTCTTGTTACTGAAATGTGCTACAAATAAACCTGCCTTGCCTTGGTTTCTGGTTCTGGTTTGCTTTGGGTTTTCTCTCTGTGAATAAAAACCAAAAGTGATGATTTAACACCAAAGTCCACGTCCTACAGGTGTCTCACCTGACCAGTTAGCTTCAGTCAGAGTCCCAGCAGCTAAGAAAGCATTCTCCTGTTACTGAGTGAATCTCCTCTTTGCACAGAGCACGCTCACAAAGCTGCACATGGAGGCTGTGGTAGGACTGAAATGCTGGAACAGGATGGAAAAACTAATAATAATAATAGTTGTTATAATAATATTAATAGTTGTTTTCTCACTTTTGTTGTTTACAACATTTTTATCCTGCAGAATGTAGATATGGACAAGTGTCAATTTTTGCAATTATTGGGGAAGTAATAGTAGAATTAAGTTCATGAACATATTTATTCTATTCACAGCTCCATCAAAGACAACCAAACTCACACGACTCAGTCAGCTTCTTACATTTATTATGAGAAAATATTCACCATCAGTTAACACAACAAAAATACATAGAAAACCGCATATTCAAAAGCTTTATGGAACTGGAAACATTAAGATTATTGCTTTATAAAGGACTAAAGTGGTCTGTAAAACGATGAGAGGAACGCCAGACATGTGGTAAACATCAGTAGGTTGACATTCACAGTGGACCCAACAGCAGCTTTATGGTTGTAAACGTTAAGACAATGGAAACAATTTTACAAAAATAACATAACATTTATAAAAAAATATTTTTTTTTACTCATTTCTAGTTAATACTGTGACAGCCTTTGGGTCCTGTTCACCAGCAGGGGGCGACATATGTGACATTAAAATTAGATTTAAAGGAAATGAGTTGAATTCTCAAAAATCTGCTCAGATGTTTTTTTCTCATGCTGCATTAATTTGCCTCGAAAAACAAAACTAGGAGATGAGAACGGGGTAAACCAGAGTGAACAGCGTTTCAGTAAACACAGAGAAAAGAAGGTTAGGCCAGGAAAGCTGCTGTTTTCTTCATAGTACCTGTAAGATAAGATAAGCTTTATTGATCTCACAGTGGAGAAATTCACTTGTCCCATCGGCTCAAAAGGTGTCAAAGTAGGTAAGTAGAATCAGTTAGATACAGTTATACAGCTATATACAATATACAATTCTGTACACTCCTATGTATAAATATGTTATTGCAAATATGTTATTACCCGATGTGCTTTAAAGCTGGGTTTACAACATGCAAACACCACTTTTAATTTGTTCGGTTCAGAGTTGCAGCCGCTACATGTAACATTGATTTTAGGTCAAGCTGCCATGTTAGACCCAACAGTCTTAAATTCTCAGACTTTTTAAGGGGAAAGTCAGACTAACGGTGCGTTTCTTTTGCCTCGGAGGTCAGAACTAACGAGTCACAGAGTACATCATCTCTGCCTTGTTGCGTTCCAGTTTCCCTTTTATTGGACATTAGGAAAAAACCTGGAAGCTGGCACTGATGTTAAAGAACAACAATGACATTAACGCTGTTCTAGGCGGTATTTTGTGCAAAAAAACAGCGGACAAACCCTCGTTGCACATAGCATGCTCTGAAAGCTGCCCTGGTACATGTAGGCCATGGTAGGACTGAAATGCTGCAACAGAATGGAAAAACTAATAACAATAGTTGTTATTTCGAAGAAGGATGTGACACAAATAGTTGTTCTGATCCAGCCTTGTTTCATACTTTTGTTATTTTAAACAACTTTATCCTGCAGAATGAAGATATGTACAAGTGTCAGGTCAGCGGTTATTTAGTATATTGTGTGGGAAAATCGGGTAAAAATTCATGTAGTAATGATTTAGTTTAGTTGGACCAACAGCTTCCTCAGTACAAAGAAATGCACCGGGGTGCATGAGAGACCAATCCAAGATGGCGGCTGCACTGAAACGTCAGCTCCAGTTTATCTATATAGACCAGTTCACTGCTATTGTTTTCATCCGGGTTTTTCACGCATGCGCGCCGGACTGGAAGGCAGAAGGCGAACACATAGCGGGCTCAAACAAAGGAAACTGACGAGTTCTCCACGTATTTTTCTTCTTTAGATAACGTATCACAAGATCGTTTTAAGAGTAGGTTGATGGTTGATGGTATCAGATTGCCAGATCCACACAGCAAAAGCCTGAAGGGACGGACCGAGTCTGTGAAATGCTGCCAAGGGATTCGTACCGCGACATATACAGCTGCCTTATAAACACGCAGGCCAGTACAGACGAGAGAGCATGGAAGCCATGAAACCACTGGACGGCTACAATTATTTTATATCGGGACATAGGCACCAGCAACCCCCGCGATCCCATGATGGATTAAGCAGGTCAGAAAATGGATGGATGGATGTTCAGACATGTTTGTGTAACATAAAGTGGAGTCGGACACAGACAGCGTCTCAGCAGAGAGGAAGACTCGCCACCAGTAGGTTAAAAAAACATTGTTCACTACGGATTATTTTGGTGTTTTTGTCTTATTAATCCTTTTCACAGACTCATGCCAGAGGGTCTGCATACATTGTACATGTACGTATATTATTACGAAACGAACGTTTACGTCTTGACTTAAGTATATATCCTATTTTTTAATTTAGATAATTATTTAAGTAGAACAATGACCACTGCAAAATTAAGTTGTATTTACCGGAGATGAAGTGTAGACTGCAAATTCTGTCCTGGTATGATGGCTCCCACAGACCATTGGGATTGTCTGCCTGCGTCCTTTTCATTGAAAATATCCATTTCTTTCTTCTTTCTTCGTCCTTCGGTAAACGAAAGAAACATACATCCAACCATTTGGAATGCCTCTGTGTGCAACCGGGAGCACAACAAGTCGTAGGCATTGTTTAGATCCTAAAAATAAACAAACTAAAAATACGCTCTAAATCACCCGTTTTGTCACGGTAGTAGTGGAGAACAGTCCAGTTTTTGCCTACCCGCGGCACCCGGATGTAGCGCTGACGTCACGTGTGAACTGGTCTATATGTCTATGCTAGCTCTGTCATGTTAAAACATCTCACTGCCCCACCTGCTGGTGCAAGACTGGCATTACAACTCAGTTTAAGAAAACAGACTCCCTCCTCTAGTCAGTGTTTATTGAGACAGTCTAAAGGGTGTTTGATGAACTTCATCTGGACTAAAGTCCTTCTCTTCAGACCTAAGGTTTACAGATTATAACCCTAACATGTTTCAGAGTAGCAGAGCAGAACAAAAGTGACTTTCTGCAGATGTATCAGATACAGGATGACGAGTTTAATTAAAAATGTAAAATCTGTTGATTCACTTGGTTCATGTAAACCTTTATCTGTCACAATCAGCTACTCAGAGCCTAATCTAAACAAGCTTTTCTAATGTTATTTTAATCATTAGATGAATTCCCAGATAGTCCTAAAAATGAGGAAAAGCACTGAAGTGTAAAACACTGAGTGGCTCTAAGCCCTAAATGAAGAGCAAACATGTCTGTATCTGACACAGCAGGTTAAACTACCCAGCAGATATGTACATTTAAGGAGGTAGTGTGGGAGAATTACTTAACTATTAACCTTTTAAAAAGAAAGAAAGACTCAGAGAAAGATGGCGTTCCTTTTGTCTTAACAACGAGAACTCACTTTTATTTCCATTACATCATCTCACGTACGCACGGGTGAGAAGCGTGAGTTCTAAAAAATGCAGATACAGAACTTGCCTTTTTAAAGCCTACAAATGTGTGTGCGTTAAACACAAGAGTCTGTGTGTCTCCATTGGTGTGTGTGTGTTACAAGCTAATGACGTCCAGTTGGCAACTGGACGAAAGTTCTGGGAAGTGTTTATCACAAAAGTACAAAAACAGAGCAATTAATTCCACTCTTTGACATATCTTGGAACAGTCCTAGTATAAACCGACTCCAGATGCTTCCTTTTAATACCATCGACGAAAAACAGGAAAAAGGTCAACCTGACCCTAACTCCCATAGTAGGTGCAGAACAACAAGGGGAATTCTGCCTACGGTCTGTTAGTTGGCATGAAAACATCCAGATCACCGACCTGAAAGACTACAGATGAACAAGTCTATAACTGACTCCTGGTAAAATTCAGTAAGAAATGCTTTCATTTCACTGTGACTCTATTTGCACCTAAAGATTTTAGTTTTGTTTAGCAGAGACCTAGGGTTGTTGTCCAGCACGCTGCACTGAACTGTAAGAAAAAAAACTACTGAGCATCTTTGAGCTGACAATAACTTTAAACGGCTTAAAGACGGTCCATAGATACCAGACTAATATATTTTCTCATGGATAAACTTTATAGACACTAGTTCACTCTCAGAAGCACCTACAGCTGCATACATTCATGTATTTACAGATTCACTTCCATGTAGAAAACCCTGTTATTATCTTCAGCTGTCACTTTCTACATGTTGTATTAAATAATACTGTATATTCTTCAGTGATGGTATCAAGGCGTTGGTTGTTTGTACCTGTAACATTTCCCAGACCCTAAAATCCTGCTTAACCTTCAACCTAAATCTGTTTAACTATTTTAATCCTCTCACCAAAGATGAGCGTGTAGATAAAAAAGTTTTACTGGATTCTAGAACAATCTTCATTTGAACACTTAACCTGATTTACTCCAAGACGTTTTACCAGTTTTTTCTCCCTTCAACGTCAGGAAACTCCAAAACATAGATGGCTATTTAGCAGGAGGAAAACTTTGTGCATGATTTCAAAAATCCCAAAACCAAAATCTGACACTCAGATGAAGATAAACTGTCAGCCCAATCAGTAGTCCAGGAGATCCAGATTCATTTCCTCCATTCCCCAGCTCATCTTCTTTGTTTCCCAGGTTAATTCTGCTCCCTGTAGAGGAGAACCAGGTGTGAGTATGAGGCGTCAGGTAGGAGGTGACTGAAGAACATCTGAATCAACTGCAGCCTCAGGTTATCTATGCTGGGACCAGAACACTGGAAACAAGCTTAATGTGAGGCACAGAAGGCAGACTCATGTTTCTGTGGTTCTACAGGGAGAGCTTCTTCTTTAAAATAGCCCAACATGCCTTGCACCATGCTCCAGAGGTCATCAACCTTCTCTAGATCCACATAACACTTGTAGACAGAGCAGATGGCTTTAATGCCCTCTGTAACTCCACAGTGGTGAAAATCTGCTTCAGTGGTTCATCCTTTAGAAAAAAGCCCCAGAACGTAGTGACCAGATTAGAGATCCATCTAAAAGTTCTCTACCCTCACTCAACATCTTCAGTCCAGTTCTGCAGCTCTTGGTCCTAACCAACCACAAATGGACATGAGTTTTTATCCAACACCTCGTCAAATCTCTCTGAAGTCTGAGATTTTGCTTTTAAAATCACCCAGCAGGTAACGCAGCTGCCTCCAGGCTGAGTTTCTGCCTGTTCAACTATCCCGTTTACAGGACAAAGTAAGACATGGATGGAAACGTCTTAGCTTCATCTCCAGGAAGAATACTCTATCTCCAGTCATAATATCATATTCTAGAATAAAATGTAGATCAAGACTGAAGACGAGACCCTGGAGACTATCAGGAGAATCCTACTCAGGGGGGCTCTGCTCTGCCTTACAGAGAGGGTCTGGAGCCCAGTCATTTGGTGGGATGAGAGAAGATTACCCTCAGCATTGAGAGAGTCAGCAGAGGTGGTTCACATGTGATCATAAAGCCTCCTTGGTGCCTCCCTTAGGAGGAGATCCTAGGGTGCACCAGAACTCACTGGAGGATCTACATCCCTTCTGATTAGGGAAGGTTTACTGCCACCAAGAGAACGGGCTGGGTGGGACTCATCCAGACCTGAAACCCCCCATGGTTCAGCTCTGGATCAGTGAAAGACACGATCTGGATGAATGACTTCAGACCAGCTTCATTCTCTAGAGTTATAAGATATTTGGTAAACACAGACACCTTAGATGTTTCAGGCTCACTTCAGCAACCAGGAAGATGCTGAAAACTATTTTCCACATAATCAGATACAATTGACTTACCTGATCGACCAACGTCCAGCTTGATGATGCAGATTGTGGGACCAGGGTTTCTTACTCCAGGCTGAACAACTCTACACTCATATATCCCTCTGTCAGCAGCCGTCATGTTCTTCAGAACCAAGGACACGTCTCCATTCTTCATCTCTCTGTCTTGCAGTTCCACCCGGTTCTTAAACTGTTCATGCTGGTTAACCAGGTTAATGTTGTTATCTCGAAAAAGAAAGACCCTCTCTATCCTCAGATGTCTCCTGGTCCAGTCTACAGCAGAGACAGGTTTGCTGTCTGCAGCTCGACATGTCAGCACAATGTTCTCTCCAAGTATTGCTGTGATATTTTTCTGGCCTGCAGGACAGGAAACAAGACAGAGCAGAGGTCAGAGGTCAAAGTAGACCTCAGTAAAAAGTGGTTTATTCAACTGTAGTACCAGTATACTTATTTAATACGTAAAATGAGGCAGTGTACTTGAAGTTTACTTTTTATAAACAATATGTCATATACTATATAATAGTATGATAATACTGAAACGTTTAAACAGAAGTCTTATACAAAGTATATTAATACTAAGACTTATGCTTGTACTTAAGCGTACTTAATTAAATTTACTATCCTACTTTTTGTTAAGGGATAGCTCAACACCTCCTCTCCAGTAACAGAGAAATTAAAGGCAGGACATTGGTCTCTGAATAGCTCCAAAACCAGCAAAGATCAAATCCTGAGAGTAACCAAGCTTGTAGAAATCAAAAGAAGCTCCACAACGTTTATCTGAGGCTAAGCTCAGCTGTCCAGCAGCAGCTATGGACAGTGAGGACAGGACAGGGGGACTCAGTGGACGCTCTGTCCTTAAAAACATCACCTTTCTGTCTTCAGTCTTAAATCTTCATGCTGTGATCCAGTTTTAGAGCTTTTTCATTTTCCAAACACTTCTAAAGGCTCGATGTAAAGCCAGGCTTTAACTAGGACATCACTGATCTGAACGTCTCGTGGACTTTGTTTACATGTTTAAATGTGTCTGATAGAGGAGGGACTGTTGGAAATGAACGGCCACTGTCAGGTGGAACCCTTGGTAGTACTGCTGCCTTGCTTCAAAAGGTCCAGGGTACGAATCCCAGGCCTGGGGCCTTTCTGCATGGAGTTTGCATCTGTCTCCCTCTGCATATATGGGTTCTCTCTGGGTATTCTGGCTTCCCTTCACTGCTTAAAAACATGACTGTTAGTTTATCTGGGCTCTCTACATTTCTCTTGTGCCATGTAACCATGCGTGTTTGTTCATGCTGAAGTGGGAACCTTTCCAAGGTGGACCCACCCCTCACCCAATGGCTGCTGGAGAAAAACAGCAGCGCACCAGGAGCCTGTATGGACAAGCAGCCCACTGGATGGATATGAGAAGGAATGCATGATGTATTTCTGTGAAGAACCTTCCTTTCTACTGTCAATGCTGCCACACATTAAAATTAATGTGGGGAACAAATGAAGCTACCCCCGTTACATAACATTAGTGGTTAGTGCATTGAGCTTGTGTCCTGGAGGTTCTGGGTTCAACTCCCACATACTGCCACTCTGGCTCCCTGAGCAAGACCCTTCACCCCAGATTGTTCCTTGGGCACCGCACAGTAAAATGGTAAATGGACTGAACTTATATAGCACTTTTCCAGTCATTTTGGCTACTCAAAGCGCTGTACACTATAACCACATTCACCCAGACGCTCTCACTACCGCACACACAATCATACACTGAGATGCAGCTCTGTAGGCAACTTGGGGTTAAGTGCCTTCCCCAGGGGCACATCAACATGTGGCAAGGGGAAGGTGTAATTGGACCCACAACCTTCTGGTTGCCAGACAACTACTCAACCCATCAAGCCACAGTCGCCCATAGTGGCAGCCCACTGCTCCACAAGGTTGATGGGTTAAAAGCAGAGAACAAATTTCGTTGTAATGTATGTTTCAATGACAATAAAGATGTTATTATTATTATTATTATTATTATTATTATTATTATTACAACTACAATTATGGGGAGTAAGTAATGACACACTTTCGAACAAAAGTGGTATCAGAGAAACACCTTGTTGGTAACAGTAGACACTCGTTAGGGTGTACCTGCTGGAACTTGTTCTCTCTTTATTCTGGATTGCGCTGGAGGTACAGAGAAAATAATATGTTTAGACTTGTTCAGTTTTCTGCTCCCTCAAGCTGTCTTTGCTGGGAAAGGCTGCTTAGAACAACTGTAATTAATCTTCTTTCATACCAACTAACCCCGACACAGAGGGACATGGGACATTTATCAACATGTGGTCATAGCTTCAGGGTTGATAAAGATGAAAATACTTGTTGCTTTGGAAACTTTGCTGTTAAACTTGGTAAATCTCTGAGAAATTCTACCAAACAAATGTGGTATTTACCTTCAGCAGCAAAGAAACGTTTTACAGAAATGACCGTTGCAGCTTTGTGGTGTCCTCAGTCTCCTTTACCTGCCTGCTTGCTCTTCAGTGTGTTGCTCACCTTACCAGAACCCACTCTCGTTCTCTCTGACCCTGGACCGTTATCTCTCCGCCAACACTAAATCCTAACTCCCTCCCCGCTCTAACAGCTATGGCCCAGTAAGTCCTCTCCTGTCATTTTCCTGTTCTTTACAGACTGTTAACTCATCTCTCTCCTCTGTAGACGAAGCGGATTCTGGGAATGCCGACCTCACCTTGGTGGATTTGACTCCTTTACTGAATCTCTTCGTAAATAAACTTCATTCTCTTTAACTGCTCTCTTGTGTGATTCTACATATAGGTTCAGGAAATCTCAAAAAATTACTAACTTCAAACTTGATGACATCAAAACTGGAAGACTAAATTGTCTGCTTTAAATTTTCTCAAGTCACAATCACTAATCTGGGTGACATTAAATTGGCCTCTGGTAATAAAGTAAAAAAAAAAAACCTTGGTGTTTTTGACATGTCATTTAAATCCCATAAAATGAACAAGAGGGATCATATTTCTCCTATTTTAGCTTCCCTTCATCAGCTTCCTGTTAAATAAAGAACAGAATTTGACCTTAGAGGGATAGATTGTAACATTTGTTCAATTTGATCGTTCTTTGTGAGAATTAAAATATTTTGAATGTTTTGGCGAATAGGTAATGCTCCCACAACACCTATACCTCCTAGACATTATCATGGCCCCACCATTTTTACATCTGTTAATCCCCCATGCCTTGGCTGCATACAGAGCAAATTTGAAGATGACAGCTCAAAAACCCAAGGAGGAGTATGTTCGAGAGGTGTGAAAAATCAAAAAAGGCCAAAAAAAAGACCTTTTGATCCAAAATAGCTGACGTCCTGTTTTAGTGTATTCCTCCAAGAGACTTTGATTCAAGACTGATCTGCCTTTATACCAAATTTAAAATCTCTATAATTTACGGTTTGGCCTAACTCACTGTAGGTGGCGCTGTAGAGCAGTTTGTCCATGCCCGTTTTTAATTACATTAAAACTTGCTATTTCACACAGTGGAACAACTTTTGGTCTCGTTTGAGTTTTCATGCATGTTTAGGCCTCCAAAAAGTCCTTGTAAGAGGTAGAAGGAAAATGAAACCGTATGATTACAATAAGTGATTTATAAAGGAAATTCTTAGATTAGCCATTTAAAAATCAGACACTTATTAAAAGCTGAAGGGGACGAATTTACCTCCAGTTAATTTCTAGTGACTAATCTAAAGCTTTGGTTTAGTTGCCTTGTTGGTTCTGGGCTTGTTCTGACACGTTCACATTATATTAAAGTCATGAGATGACATGTGGAGCCTGTTCTCCGGGGGGTTTCTGGCTTTAATGACTGCTGGGTTAGCAAAAGCTGTTTAAACTTCTCAGTTAATACTGAGAATAATTCATAATTTACAAAAGTGCTTTAGATTAATGTTTTAAAGGACATCAGTTAAAAATGTCATTAATTGTCTAATAACTAAGAAAAACAAAGGTTCCGCATGAAACATGTCTTAGATGGCTGATGTAATACTTAGTTGAAAAATAAAGTAAAACACAAAAAATGTGTATCTGGTTTTAATTTAATGGATTTAATGGATACTGTTTCTTTAGGATGTTTACATGAAGAAGTATTTGTATAAAAGAGCCAAAATTACAACAACAATGCTATGCTACCCTTCATTTCCAATAGACCCTGTTGTGCTATATTACTGCCATGAGGAATAATTGATGTCAGATTGAATTCTGAACATTAATATGGAAGAGGTGACAAAGAAATTCCACCCTGCTCCAGACATGAGACCCCCAACAGCCACAGAGGAGACACAGGCAGAAAGGACGGCCCCTCTTTCTCAGCAGGGTGCTTCTGTAATCACCCCCACTTCTCAGAACCTTTTCTGCAGCCTCTTCAGACTTCTTCAGACTCCCAAGCTGCAAACCACGTCTCCAGGACAAAGAAATGTTTTGTAAATCATCTGGACACATGGTGGCTTTAAAACAAAGGGCTAACGAGATAGCTTATTGCTAGCATTCGGTACCATGTCATTGTCGAGTGTGTTTTTATGGTTACAACAAAGGTTATCTCCACAAGGGTTTCATACATTGAGGGGACATTAATGTTTACGTTATCCAGCCCACTCATTATGACTAAAAAGCTAAAGTCTTTAAAGTTAATGCCGAAAACCCGCTAGCCAAAATGCTATTAGCTTCTGGTAGCTTCCAATAACCGGACATTCAAAGGAGCTCGTTTTTAAGCATAAAGCTTAACCGTTCTACTCCGCCGTCGGCCGATCGAGCTATGAGCCTTATTCCCGCATTAATATTGAATATTAATGTCGGTTTAAAGGCAATTTTGATAACTTTTAGACTTTAACCGATATAGCGACTGATCGCTACAGCGACCCCTAGCACCCGGAGATAGAATCGCATAAACAAAGGCAAGCGATTCTGAAGTTAAAGGATTTTACTGAGCAAATCAGTCTTTAGAATATTATTTACTCAAAATAATGTTCTGGTTAACTTGGGCTTTGCATTGTGAATGGATTGAAACACATGCCAAAGGGCTTTTTTTACTCCATTCCATGCTTTTTGTAATCAGATCTGCAGTGAACAAGGATTCACTGAAGTATTCTGATTATGATCAACCACTTTGTTTTGTCTTTTGTTGTTTTTGCATGTAAATAGTTCCTTAGCTTAGCTTCTTTATCTGCATTTGCTTAGTAGTTTAATTAAGTTTCACTAGCCTAGTAGAGAGGATTTATTAATCGAAATATTGTGTTATTTCAGATAAACAGCATTACATAGTGATGTTCTCTGGATGTTCATTTTATTTCTGTTATTAAATTCTTGAACTTGAAAAGAAGTTGTCACTCCTTTATTCTATGTGTGTGCAGGGTTTGCTGTTAAAAGATTGTTAGTGCTTGAATTCATCCCTTTCAACCATTGTCCTGATATCAGCTCTAGAGCTGATCATCACCAGACAATACTTAACTGACAGAGGTTTATTTATGAAACATTAAATAACTTTAAACAGTGTATAATTGCACAACAACACGGATAAAATAGCCTTAAATGGTTAATTATTTTGCTCTGATGCACTACAAAATGTTTATAAAATATATAAATATGTCTAAATTTCAGGCAATAAGTTCTATTTTCCTCAGGAGAAAAACAGGCAGAACTTTTGTTTCCATGAAAAATGAAAAACTAGAAAAAGCTGTAAATGTCTGGAGCTGAGTTTTAATTCAGATTATGCTTCCTCCATGTCTTCAGCCCAGTTAATCAGGTCTATCAGACCAGGTGATGATTTGGGTCTAGAATCTGGGTCCATTTGGACAGAACTTTAGCTCTAAAAAGCAAGAAAGATCAGAGCCTAAAGCTGTAAACATTTCTGTAAAAATCCACCTTCACCGGTTTACTTGGAGCCACAACAGACAATAAGATAATAGCTTCCATGTTTAGCTGGTACTTACTGGGGATGTCCGACCCAGAAGAACATCCTGATACCAGGACCAGAACCAGCAGCTGCAGCAGCATTGAAGCAGCCATGCTGAGAGGAGCAGCAGTCGCCTTCATGTGATCAGACATGTTTCAACAGCTACAGATAAACCTGTTAGAGGCTTCCTGGTCCTGGAAGTCCAACCTTACAAAATAAGACTGCTTCAGCATTTCTAAGGCAGCTAGATTAACAAACTCTGATTAAAAAACTTAAAAAATGTAACTAGTCAGAACTATATTTTCTAGTGTATGTTTATATGTAGGATCAGGCTAAACATTAAAAGAACAGACTTAAACCAGTAGAAAAACAAACACACCCAGAAGGGTAAAACAGGAATTTATTAATGGACATTTTTAACAGTTTAAATTAATTAAATTTAATGCTCCATTATTTTAATCCTAAAGTAAAAAATGCTTAAACCATGACAGGGTTGGGCTACCTGACCACAAACTGAACTTTGTGTGTTCAGACTAAAGGTTAAAGCTACTGAAATGTGAGACATTTACAGTCTGTCAGGGAACCGTTCTCACAGCAGGATCACTGTATAAATGCCCCTGGCCACTGTCAAACACTTTCTTTTGCCTGCTGATTAGCGGCATTGGAGAAAACACTCTCATCTCTTTGGCTGTGAGCCGTCGTGACGAGTGCGTCACACCGGGGAGACAGCCACCTGGGTCCGGATGGGTTCAGACAGCCACGAGCATTGCCAGTGCCAGCCAGGCTAACTGTTGTAGAGAAGCTGAGTCGAGACGGCATGGAGTGTTCTCCTCTCCTACGGCCAGGTCAAGCTAAGAGGAAAGCTGATCTGAAATCATCCGCTGCAACCTGCACAGGCCCTCACTAATAGGAGATACGGCAGGGTGGCCGAGTGGAGGTCCCCACTTCCACAGCCCACACAGGGCTGGTTTCACAAACAACGGCTGTTTCCCCTAGGAGCTAGCTGCCTGCTCACTGCTCAGATAACCAGCCTTCACTCTGGCACAACTTCTTCTAACTGGATTCCCAAGTCAAACGGAGTGTGTGGTCTTGTTAAATAACCGACCTATTCACTCTTCTTTATCTCTATCTTCTATATCTGCACAAATGACTGAACCTCAGCGGACCCAGCAGTAAAACCCCTGAACTTTGTGGACTACACCCCTGTCATTAATCTGATCAAGAGTGACACTGTTAGTGCCTAAAGCCAAAGATAAATTCCTGGTCGTTGAACATAAAGACAAGACTAAATCTCTGCTTTATTTCCTTTTTGTATTTTTATTTTTATTATTTTTTTGATCCACTGTATATATGTGGACACACTGTATATACCTGATGTACCTTTTACTCCTTTTGTATGGAGGACCAAGTCTACCATATTTAAAATAAATACATAAATAAATAAATGCTCAGTAAATAAATAAGCATACAATTAATTGCCACCAAAAATACAATAAACAAATAAATGTAGGTAGAAATTAAATTATACCGTGAGACATAAATGTATATATCTCTTTTAATTAGCTTCTTTATTCATTCGCCTTTGTAATAATTACCTTATTTATTTATTAATTACTTATTTTTTTAAGTATTTATTTATGTGCACGTTATAATATTTTTGTCAGTTTTATTCTTCCATTGTAAATTTTTTACCCTATTTATTTCTTCGATACTATTTATTTCTGTCTCTCCTTTTTACATTTCTGTTTGCATTTCTGCCTCATTATGCAAATGAGGAGGGGCTGTGTCTTAAGGACTCAACTTCTTCCCATTGGTTGGTTAGCATTTTACTGCGTCGGTCAAATCTACATGGCTGTTCCCCGCACTAAAGCATTGTTTAGTAATGTCAAACTCAGCAGGCAGACGTTCAGTGTCCGACCTCTTAAGGGAAGCTGCTAATAGACTGGAAGAATTAGAAAGCTGTACGTTTGGGATCTGAAATGTTTTTCTGTGGTTTCAGATTTGGCTTTTCCGGTTCAATAACTCATCGGCGGATGGTTTATTCTACAAAACCACAGCAAGGCAGACAGCGAGCTACAACCTTAGTTTCCTCAAAACGAGTCTCCCACCGCGCTGGGTGAATTACATTGGACCCTATGCAGAGCTCGCTTGATAAGAAAATATTGTAGTTGATTATAAAAGGCACAATATGAATGATCAGATTCACATCCAGGCCATGAAAACACTACAGATTTTCATTATTCTATCCATGTTGGTCTAATTTGTGAATGAGACGGCGTTTCATCAAGCCAGTCCAACATTTTCCCCTCAGCTGCAACACTTGGGGTTCACGCTGCATCTTTACGCATGATCCAGCTGCTGGTGCGCTGCGCGCGAGGGATAAACAGTGGTGAAATGAATAAATAAAGACTGTAAAGGGCTCCTTTAGAGGGCAGAGAAGGAATAATGGGTCTGAGCTGAAGCCCCTGATTTTACAAGTTCCTTAAGAAGTCTGCACCTGTATTACATGTAATGTTTTGCGCACCTGAATTCAAGCGCAAGGCAGCAGCCCACCGAAGCACCACTGGCTCTGTGTCGTTAAATACAAAAGAGCATTAAACACAGCTACTGACTCTACTATTTGACTTTAATTGGGACATTTTGGTACGAGTGGAAGGACATTAAACGCAGTGATTCACGTTTTGAAGGCTGGCCGCTGATAAAAGCCCCTGGCTCCGAGAGGGGGAGGGGGAGAGGCGCAGTAAGAGCGTTGAAGCACAGACACACAGTGCACATAGTTATAAAAATGCAGAATAAATAAGAACGAAACATAAACTTACTAATTGGCGTTTTAGACTGTATCTGGTTAGCAGATCTGTTTTCTGATCCAGCGTGCAGCCATGACTGGTTCTGAATGAAGGCTTTATCTGGGAGCCGCTCAAAAAAATCATGACTCTGATAACTCTTCCTGCTGCTCTGTTACCTGCAGCAGAAATAAGATGTGAAAGAAGTTGAACCAGCTCCGCAGAAGGCGGGTCTAGACTGAGCTCTGGATGGACAGAACTGTGAACGGATCATCCGCAGCCCAAATGGACTTGGTATATTTTTTATTTATTTGGCACAAAGATTTACTCCCCATGGAGATTTACTCCCCAGCTAGCCCTCTGAAATTCACTCGCCAAACGGAAATTGGCATCCTGTGAGTGTTAGTTCATGACCCTGCGTACAGCGTTCTAATTCTTCCAGTCTATTAGCAGCTTCCCTTAAGAGGTCGGACACTGAAAGTCTGCCTGCTGAGTTTGACAAGACTAAACAATGCTTTAGTGCGGGGAAAAGCCATGTAGATTCCACCGATGCAATAAAATGCTAACCAACCAATGGGCAGAAGTTGAACTCATAAGACACAGCCCTCCTCATTTGCATAATGAGGCAGAAATGCATACAGAAATGTAAAAACGACAGGCAGAAATAAATAGCATCACAGAAATACAGTATATAGGGTAAAAAAATACAAAGGAAGAATAAAACTGACAAAAATATTATAACGTGCACATAAATAAATACTCAAAAAATAAGTAATTAATAAATAATGTTGAAGATTATAATGGGCAATAAATGAATAAGACAATTTTTACAAAAACGAATAAATAAAGAAGCTAATGAAAAGAGATATATACATTTATGTGTCACTGTATAATTTAATTTCTACCACAATGTTTATTGTATTTTTGGTGGCAATCAATTGTATGCCTATTTATCTATTAAGGATTTATTTATTTCTGTATTTATTTTTAAATATGGTAGAGTTCGTCCTCCATACTTTTGGCACATTCTTTTGATTATTGATTACTGAGCCGATGTGACAAGTGAATTTCTCCAATGTGAGATCAATAAAGCCTATCTTATCTTATCTTATAAAGCTGTGTTGATTCTAACCAATTTAAAGTGAAGTTAAGGCAATGACCACTAGATGGCGTTCATAGGCAGTATCTCCAATTTCATATCTTAGTTTAACCTGACCCTAGCCAGATGTATTTCGCTACGCCTAGCTTCACTCACATCCATCTGGGACATCTCTCATATAGAGTGATTTCTCCAAACAATTTTATTGTCCAGCCAATCAGGACGCAGGGCTGGAGTTTCATAGATGTGACGTAGTGGAGAAGCAACCGTGACGTGAGACTGTTTTGATTCAGACAACAATGGCGGCTCGCATCGAGCGTTAACATTGATGCTGCTATTTCTTCCGTGTTGTCCAATCTGCCTAATATTGTTTCATTAAAAGAACATCAGAGAACGGCTCTGAAGGCTTTTGTTGGTGGAAACCATGTTTTCGCCCTTCTCCCGACCGGATTTGGCAAGATTTGTTTGCCGCGTTTGCCACGTCCGCCACGGCCCCCGCGGACACGGAGCCTGCGGCGGAGCGGTTAGCGCGAACCATGTTAGGAGGCCTTTAGTCCTCGACGCGGTCGGCCCGGGATCGACTCCGACCCGTGGCGCTTTGCCGCCTGTCTTTCTCCCTCTTCCTGTCAGCTCACTGTCAATAAAACGCATGCCACTAGAGCCGCAAACACATTTAAAAAAAAAAAGGTTTGTTTTTTCCTGCGTCGCTCTCACAGCGTCACGGGTTAGCTTCGGTGTGAGTGGTTGAAATAGCACGTCAATAAAGATGACAGACAAGTGGCTTATCCAATCATATGCAAGGATTTTTGATAAGGCCCAGCCTTCTGTAAAGGCAATTCCTATGGAGAGGTCCCAGATGTATGTGAGTGGAGCTAGGCGGACCGAAATACATCTGGCTAGGGTTAGGTTAATCTTAGTTACCCTCTCCTGGTAGTTTAAAATCCTTTACGGCACCAGTATTAATGCATCGTTCATGTTCATCTTAGATGTCATCACATACTGATGCAAACTCCAGAAAACAAACTATTAATGTCTAAAGTTAAAGCAATTTCATTTAATTCCCACAGTTATTATTTCATCAGTGGTCTTAAATGTGCAGCTTCAAGTCAAACCATCTTCTGGTTCTTCTTAACCTGTAATAACGATCAAATGCTTTGATATCAACGCCTAAACTGCCAACAGAAACATGATTCTAGACCTCCGAGTAGGAAAATTTAACTGGAACGGCCCCTAAAGTCTGTATTACGGCAGTCAAGATGGGGAAAGACATCAGTCAGTGCTTCAGGCTGACTGTGAAGAGGCTTTCTGTGGAGGATATCAGACGTTTTACCAGGAGGATCAAAGAGCCTGACAGAACAAC
Organism: Fundulus diaphanus; assembly: GCA_037039145.1. NCBI lineage: Eukaryota > Metazoa > Chordata > Actinopteri > Cyprinodontiformes > Fundulidae > Fundulus > Fundulus diaphanus. The sequence goes on from CM073131.1 coordinate 53,500,801, forward strand.
CAGCAGAGAAATGAAAGAGAATTCAAACTACGATTGACTGCCATCCACTCCCTGTAAACCAGCTCAGTTGTTAAACTGGGTTTTAACCACAGAGTTACAGAAGTCCTGCAGGAGCTGCTGGGCAGAAGTAAAGATTGAAGAAGAGTCAGAGACATAAGTACAGCTCAGTCTCACTGACGCCCCCTGGTGTTCACCTGGTGTGACACACCATCACTGCTTTATTCTAGGAAGCTCAGAAGTTTCTCATGTTTCCTTTCCTCACTTGTGCCCTAAATGGGTTTTTAGCAGGTGGCAGAAGTCAGACAGAGAGGACTATGCCAGCCTCAGAGGAAGAGGAAGAAGGCGGGTTTCACTCTGTCTTTCTGACAGTAGATCTGATCCCATCAGTTCAATCTCTGAGAGACACGATGAAGGAAGCAGCTGTCAGGTTTCTGCTCTGTAAGTAGACGTGTTTTAGTTGTTTTAAAGTCTAAACCTAGATTTATGGTGAGGAAACAGAAACAGGATTGACACAAAGTCTGGATCTGATCTCTGAATCTGTCTTCATGAGGAAAATCATTTTCTAGTCATCTCACTGGAAGATGTTCTTCTTCTCCTTAGTTCTGGCTGTGATGGCGTGCTGCACAACAACCCAAGGTTGGTTACCTTCCTGTTTTACACTGAAATAATCCACATGGTAATCTGCCTGGATTATTACGTCTATATGTGACTCTATGGATGAAGGAAAAGAGTTCTGAGCATTAAAGGGAAATGTTCCTTTCTAATCTGTCATTATAGCCTCTAAAATAATTAAACGCTGCCTTTAATTATCAATTTATGTAGAACTAGTTAAACTGCATTTGTTAACAGTCTGAAAAGAACATTTCCTCCATCCAGCTGTGGTTGTAATATTCAGTAACCAGATGTTGAAGGATATTGGATCTGTGAGAATATAATAAAGCATCAGTTTCTTATTCCAGCAGCTGGTGTGACTGTGAGTCCCAGCAGATCTCAGTTCTTTGAAGGAGACTCTGTGTCTCTGAGCTGTGAGGAGGACAACAGCTCTGCTGGATGGACTGTGAGGAGGAACACAACCAGAGAAACCAGGACTCAGTGTGGAGATGTATGGGGGAAACCTGCTGGTTCTACCTGTAACATCAGCTACCTGCTCCCACCAGACAGTGGAGTTTACTGGTGTGAGTGTAGAGAGGGAGCAGCCAGCAGCAGCATCCAGCTCACTGTCACTGGTAAGATCAGACTGTGGAGTTAGTGTTGATGAAGCTGTGTGGAAATGGATGAAATGCTGTAGTTTGTCTCTGTGTTGAGGTGGATCAGTGATCCTGCAGAGTCCTGTCCTCCCTGTGATGGAGGGAGATGACGTCACTCTGAGCTGTCACACAAAGACCGCTCCCTCCAACCTCCCAGCTGCTTTCTATAAAGATGGCTCCCTCATCAGGACTGAGCCTGCAGGTCACATGACCCTCCACCATGTGACCAGCTCTGATAAAGGCCTCTACAGGTGTAGCATCAGCGCTCATGGAGAGTCTCCATCCAGCAGCATCTCTGTCTCAGGTCAGCAGCTTCTCTGTCTGCTTCAACCTTCATCATGAGACCAGAACTAAACATTTACCTTTGGATCATTTCAGGGAGACACACCACCGCTCCTCCACCTCCATCATCCACCTCTCCTCCTGATTACCAGTCTCTTCTCCACAGCATCCAGTGTCTCACGTTCTTCAGTGCTGGTGTCTCTCTGCTCTTACTGGTTCTGCTGGTTCTCCACTTTATTCAGAGGAACCATGAAGGTGAGGCAGACTTCAGGATTTTACTCTCTAACTCTGTAAAATGTGAAAAGAACGACCCCAGCTGAAATACTAAAGGTGCCTTTAAAACAGATCAGTGCCATCTTCACAAAGATTCTCAGAGTCTCTCAGAGATCTCGTCTTAGCCTGAATCTTTCTGCTGAGTCTCATCTTCAGAGTGATTCAGATGCTGATGAGAGCAACCGTGAGGAAGGAGACCATAGAAATGTTGGTCTTGTTGAGGAGGTGTGGTTGACCCCATTTCTAGGTGTCACGCTGCCTTCTAATAGCTTTGATTGGTTAATAGTACAAGAAATAAAAGACAAAAAACAAAAAAGTCAGTGAATCAGGGGTCAGTCCACCAGTTGGAGCAGTAATGTCCACCACCTCCACCACCTTGGCCTGTGTGAGGTTATGGTGGGGCTGGGTTGGGGGGTTTGGGGTCCTACATCTCACCCTGTACCTCTTTAGCCCGGGGTTGCTGCTCCCTTGCTTCAATGATGGGTCACATCAGGGGACGCCTTTGTCTGTCCGTCTGGGGTTGGTGAGCCGGGTCTACCTGAGCCGGGTTCTCAGTGTTGCAGTCTTTCTACCGTTCTCACCACTCTAACAACATTGGACCTCCAGGTAACAAACAGGCTCGGTCAGCACAAACCCTTATTTCTACACCCCCCCACACCCACACACACACCAACACAGCCTACAGGCTTTGCTGCAGGATCAGTCTTGATTTCATGAAGTCAATCTGGAGGTGTGATCACATCAGCCCCATGTTGAAAACCTTGCGCTACCTTCCTGTTTATCACAGACTGCAGCTGAAAGTTTTAACTTTTGATGGATTAGCTCCACAAAACTTATCTGATCCTGTCCCTCCTGTAATCCAGTAAGGACTCAGCCGGCTAATGGATCTCAGAGCTCCCCAGATCAGGACTAAGAACCACACGCTTTCCCTGTGGAGGCCCTGCTGCTGGTTGCTGGTCAGAACAACTTTCTCTTTCATACACTGCAAAAATAGAACTCAAAATAAGAAATTATTTCTTGAAATTAGATAATTTTTCCTTGATTTGAGCAGGTAAATAAGATTATTTGCCAATGGAATAAGATTTTTGCACTTAAAATAGGCACAATTCATCACCATCATCTTATTTCAAGTGAAGTATATCTAATTATCTTATTTTAGGGGTAAAAACACAAATTCCATTGGAAAATAATCTTATTTACCAGCTCAAATCAAATCTAGGACAAATACATTCATTTCAAGAGAATTGTACTTATTTTTAGTTCTCTTTTTGCAGTGTAAACCCATACAAACTGTGTTATCTGAAAGCTAAGCTGCAGGTGAAGACTTGTTCAACACTCCTTCACTGCATAGGCCTCGCCCTGTTTCTGCTGTGTCAGCAGATGACAGAGAGCTGTTGGAACATGCTGGCAGGCTGTAGTTATTCAGCTCTGAGGTCATCGTGTTTCCTGTTTCACATGGAAGTGTAAAGCTAAACTTGTTGTTTTGGGGGCTCGGGGGGTTGTGGTGCAGGTCCCATTGTGGCTTTTCAGTTTTACCATGAAGAACCTGGTTCCCTGCATCTGAGGAGCAGCTTTACTCCACAGCTAGAATATCTGGAGGTGCTATCCTGACTGATGATGGTCTTTTTTCAGTCAGGGTAGCATCTGGCAAAGTAGAACCACTGCACTGATGAAATAAGACCCTGTGACTTCTTGCATTTTGCATTATTTGTGGGGGTGATAGGTGGAGCCTCTGTGTGTCCACGAGTAGAGCAGATGTGAGAGGACAGAGTCTGTCCCTTAACCAACAGCTCAGCTTTATCTGCAGGACTGATGACGAACACTCATTGACGAACTGAGCAGAAAACGTTTCACTCTGACTTTGATATAAATAATTTCAGTCATCAGAGTTTTATCAGACATTACTCTCTTCCTCCTGGATGTGTTACATCAGGTTGATGTGGTTCGTTTAGGTCTCAGCTTCATGCTGTTGATTCCAGGAAGGTTCTGGTTACATCTGACCAGAAGCTGATCTCACCACAGAACATTTCTCCATGTCACAGCTTCCAGGGTGGTCTGGTGGTGGTAACTGGTGGATATATTGAGACGGATCTGTCTGCTCGGTGCTGTGGGTTTCAGCAGCAGTGGCATCCTTTCTGTTTCAGACATGTCCCAGATAACTTTCTGTCTGACATTGTGGAAGTGTGAAAAGTTTTTAACTTCTGCAGTGATCTGTGTTTTAGTCCTCAGAGACGTCTACATCTAAAGTTTACTCAGCAGTGAGGACAGAAGACCTCCGTCAGGGGACAGAAGACCTCCATCAGGGTATCTGAAGACCTCCCTCAGGGACAAAAGACCTCCATCAGGGACACAAGACCTCCATAAATGCCAGAAGACCTCCTTTAGAGACAGAAGACCTCCATCAGGGACACAAGACCTCCATAAATGCCAGAAGACCTCCGTCAGGGACAGAAGACCTCCATCAGGGACACAAGACCTCCATAAATGCCAGAAGACCTCCGTCAGGGACAGAAGACCTCCATCAGGGACAGAAGACCTCCGTCAGGGACAGAAGACCTCCATCAAGGACAGAAGACCTCCATCAGGGACAGAAGACCTCCATCAAGGACAGAAGACCTCCATCAGGGACAGAAGACCTCCATCAGGGACAGAAGACCTCCGTCAGGGACAGAAGACCTCCATCAGGGACAGAAGACCTCCATCAGGGACAGAAGACCTCCATCAAGGACAGAAGACCTCCATCAGGGACAGAAGACCTCCATCAAGGACAGAAGACCTCCATCAGGGTCCCTGAAGACCTCCATCAGGGTCCCTGAAGACCTCCATCAAGGACAGAAGACCTCCATCAGGGACAGAAGACCTCCATCAGGGTCCCTGAAGACCTCCATCAGGGTCCCTGAAGACCTCCATCAGGGACAGTAGACCTCCATCAAGGACAGAAGACCTCCAGCAGGAACAGATCATCAGCAAACAGCAGCAGAGACAAAGCTGAAACTCAGTGACCCAGAGACGTTGCTCTGCCCCCTGCTGGTAAAACAGTGAACAGCAGCAAAAGGCTGTTGAACCAGCATCTCTCTGTTGATTTGAGTTCATCACAGTTTTAGTCCAAATACATTTAAAAGAGTTCATGACGCCGTGCATCCTGACCGTGGTTTATGGAATAGACACAGCACCATGGATCCTTGATGTTCTCATATGTGGTCATGAGGGAATTTTTGATGTCTTCATCCTTTGTTTCCCAGCAAACCCACCTGGATATTATGGTTCTGAAAAACTAACCATTAAGTTACATTTGGTGTTACCCCACTGGACACATCAGGTCCATAAACAGATCCAGAACCATTCTTAGCACACAGCTTCAGCTGCTTCAGCTAGAAACCACTGATCAGGCCTGAAATCTGGGCGTAGTGATGGACTCAGACCTGAACCTCCATCTAAAGACAAAGGACTGATGTCTCAGCAGGATCTGGAAAAACTAATCCATGTTTATCTTTAGTAGACTTAGACTTAGACTTAGACTTTCTTTATTGTCATTTTGTATACACAGAGTGCATACAGAACGAAATTTCGTTTTCACACAGCTCAGAAAGATTGCAGTAACTCTACAGGATACCTTGCGGTGAATTACAGTACAGGATAAAGTGCAGTGATAAATCGCAGTCACTTACAGGATAAGTTTCAATTGGCTTCCGGAAGTGCAGCAGTGAACAGTAGGCAGTTGAAATGTAAACAGTGTAAAACAAATGTAAACAAATATGCAGTAAGGTGCAGCAGTGATTTAAAAAGTAGACAGTTGCATTGTACACAGTTTTGCAGTGCGTTTCCCGCTAAGGTGCAGCAGCAATTTAATACAATGTGCAAGTGTGCAAATGTGCAAATCAGCGAATCGAATGTGGTACACAGTCCGTTTTTGTACTTTAGCAGTTCAGCAGTTCAACAGTCTGATGGCAGCAGGGAAAAAGCTTTTACAGAACCTAGTGGACCTGCAGCGGATGCTGCGAAACCTCTTTCCAGAGGGCAGCAGGGAGAATAGTCTGTGGTGGGGGTGTGAGGGGTCCCTGAGGATGTTACGGGCTCGAGACACACAGCGCTGCGATGAAATGTCTTTTATGGAGGGAAGAGGAGCCCCGATGATCCCTTCTGCTGTCCTCACCACTCTCCTCGCGTTCTTCCAGTCGGAGGCACTGCAGCCTCCACACCACACAGAGAGACAGCTGGTCAGAATACTCTCTATGGTGCTTCTATAGAAGGTCGTGAGGATGGGCGGGGGCAGGCGGGCTCTCCTCATCCTCCGCAGAAAGTACAGTCGTTTCTGTGCCCTCTTCACCAGTGACGTGGTGTTCACAGTCCAGGTGAGGTTGTCCGTGATGTGCACCCCCAGGAACTTGGTGCTGCTGACCACCTCCACCGCTGAGTTGTTGATGAGCAGTGGAGCCTGGTGAGGCCGGTTTTTCCTGAAGTCGACGATGATCTCCTTCGTCTTCTCCACGTTCAGGATCAGACTGTTGTCTCTGCACCAGCCCACCAGCTGCTCCACCTCCTCTCTGTAGTCCTGGTCGTTGTCGTCTCTGATCAGGCCCACCACCGTTGTGTCGTCTGCAAACTTCACGATGTGATTGGTGGTGAACCTGGGGACGCAGTCATGAGTCATCAGGGTGAACAGCAGGGGGCTCAGGACGCAGCCCTGAGGGGAGCCCGTGCTGAGGGTGATGACATCAGAGGTGTTCTGTCCGACCCGGACTGACTGAGGTCTGTTGGTGAGGAAGTCTAGCAGCCAGTTTCGTAGGGGTGTGTTGAAGCCCAGATGCTCTAGTTTTGCCACCAGATGTTGTGGGATGATGGTGTTGAACGCTGAACTGAAGTCCAGGAACAGCATCCGCACGTGCGTGTTCTTCTCCTCCAGGTGTGCCAGGCTCAGGTGAAGAGCAGAGGAGATGGCGTCCTCAGTGGAGCGGTTCCGTCGGTAGGCAAACTGGAACGGGTCGAGTGTTGGGGGGAGACTGGAGACGATGTGTTCCTTTACCAGCCTTTCAAAGCACTTCATCATGATGGGAGTCAGTGCAACAGGCCGGTAGTCGTTGAAACAGGTGACTTGAGGTTTCTTTGGCACCGGAATGATGGAGGCAGACTTGAAGCATGCTGGCACTATGGCTTGGTCCAATGAGGTGTTAAAAATGTCTGTGAGGACACCAGCCAGCTGACCTGCACACTCCTTGAGCACCTGCCCAGGTATGTTGTCGGGGCCTGGGGCCTTCCGCGGGTTGACTCTCCTCAGAGTCTTCCACACGTCGGCGGTGTCAAGGCAGAGGACCTCCTCTTCCTGATGGGGAACAGCCTTCACTGCTGGTGTGCTGTTTAGTGCCTCAAACCTCCCAAAGAAGTTATTTAGTCCATTGAGGAAGTCAGCATCAACTTCACCCACCGGGGGGGAGGGGGTGTTGTATTCAGTGATCGCCCGGATGCCTTTCCACATGCTCCTGGTGTTGCTGGCGTCATGGAAAAGCTCCTGGATTTTCTGACTGTGGTTCCGCTTCGCTAGCCTGATGGCACGGTTCAGGTTGGCTCTCGCTGTCCTCAGTGCCTCCTTGTCTCCAGACTTGAAGGCTGAGTTCCGTGCTTTCAGCGCTTGACGGACCTCCGCAGTAATCCAGGGTCGTTGGTTGGCTCGGGTGATGATGGTCTTGGTGGTGCTGACGTCCTCAATGCATTTGTTGATGTAGGCTGACACAGTCATGGCGTACTCATCAATGTTGATCTTGTCCTCATAAGTTGCAGCAGCTTTGAACATGTTCCAGTCAGAGCACTCAAAACAGTCCTGGAGCGCCTCCATTGCTCCCTCAGTCCACACCCTCACCTGCCTCGCTGTTGGTTTTGCTCTGATCAGCAGGGGCCTGTATGCTGGGAATAGCATCACAGAAAGGTGATCTGAAGAGCCCAGGTGGGGGCGGGGGGCTGCTCTGAATGCTCCTTTTATATTTGTGTAGACTAAGTCTAGAGTGTTCTCTCCCCGAGTTGCAAAATCCACGTGTTGGTAAAAATGAGGGAGAACAGTTTTCATATTTGCCTGGTTAAAATCCCCAGCAATGATGAAAACACCCTCTGTGTGTGCAGATTGCAGCTCAGAGATAGTCCGATAGAGAACACCCATAGCATCTTTAGTATTAGCGCTGGGAGGGACGTAAACCGCTGCGATGATAACAACAGTGAACTCTCTAGGCAGATAAAAAGGTCTGCAGCTAACAGTCAGAAGCTCAATGTCCGGAGAGCAGAAACTTGTGACTAATCTAGCATTTTTACACCAGGAGTTATTAATGTAAACGCAGAGTCCTCCACCTCGGGTCTTACCGCAGAGTTCTGTTTGTCTGTCGGCGCGGAAAGTAGCTAGCCCCTCCAGGCTAACGGCGTTGTCCGGGATTGATGAGGTGAGCCATGTTTCGGTCAGAATGAGAGCGCAGCAGTCTCTAAACTCCCTCTTTGCAGAGAGCTCGAGTTGTAAGTGGTCCATTTTGTTGTCCAGTGAGCGAACGTTGGAAAGCCAGATGGACGGGAGCGGCGGTCTGAATGGGTTAGCCTTTAGCCTCGCTGCTAAGCCTCCTCGGCAACCGCGCTTCTTCGGCCGGCTACACCGCTTTCGCGTCGCTCTCCACCGGCGTGAGCTGCTCGTCGAGGCCGCCGCTTCACAGGCCTCCGGGGCTGGTCTCCGTAGGACGCCACAGTCACGTAAGCAATCAAGCGTGGTATTTAAAAGTCCAAAAACACAACTTGATCGTAACTCCAACAGGCGCTCGCGGTCAAGTACTGATCGGCTGGGTAGATGAGTGGTTTCCAGCGAGTTTGGCGGCATTTTTATGCATTTTTATGCAAAAAGTCCGCGAGTTGGTACAGGAGCTGTGTTCGGCTGCTGCCGCCAGGGGCGCCGCCGGATCTGATCACTGCAACGGTGTTTTCACAGGTCTGCCTAAAAAGTGGATCAGACGCTGCAGCTGATCCAGAACACTGCTGCCCGCGTCCTCACTAAGACTAAGAACATAGAGAACATGGACCCGGTTCTGAAGTCCTCACTAAACCTAAGAAAACTGTAAAAGTGCTGAAAGCCTGAGTTCCTTTAAATCAAGGTTAAAAACCTGATAGTTTAGCGTTGGTTTTAAACGTTAATGTTTTAGCTTATAGTCCATCTTGTCTGATATCTGACCTGCTGCTGCTATTTCACTGCAGTGTTCCTCTGTAATGTTTTCTTTCCTTTCTGCTGGTCCTGTTCAGCACTTTGAATCGTCTTGTTACTGAAATGTGCTACAAATAAACCTGCCTTGCCTTGGTTTCTGGTTCTGGTTTGCTTTGGGTTCTGTCTGTGTATAAAAACAAAAAGTGATCATTTAACACCAAAGTACACGTCCTACAGGTGTCTCACCTGACCAGTTAGTTACTGAGTTAATGAGTGAATCTCCTCTTTGCACAGACCACACTGACACAGCTGCACATGGAGGCTGTGGTAGGACTGAAACGCTGGAACAGGATGCAAAAACTAATAATAATTTCAATAGTTATTATAATAATGTTAATAGTTGTTTCTCATTTTTGTTGTTTACAACATTTTTATCCTGCAGAATGTAGATATGGACAAGTGTCAGGTCAGCAGTAATTTTATGTCTTGTGGAGATTAAAACACGTCTCATAGCTGATATTTACTGTATGCTTTCCTTTTTTTGCAATTATTGGGGAAGTAATAGTAGAATTAAGTTCATGAACATATTTATTTGATTCACAGCTCCATTAAAGACAACCAAACTCACACGACTCAGTCAGCTTCTTACTTTTATTATGAGAAAATATTCACCATCAGTTAACACAGCATAAGTACATAGAAAACCACATATTCAAAAGCTTTATGGAACTAACCTGACAACAGCCAGCTGTATGTCGCTCCGCCTAGCTCCACTCACATACATCTGGGACTCCGCCATAGGAATTGCCTTTACAGAAGGCTGGGCCTTATCAAAAATTCTTGCATATGATTGGATAAGCAACTTGTCTGTCATCTTTATTGACGTGCTATTTCAACCACTCACACCGAAGCTAACCCGTGACGCTGATGATAGCGACGCAGGAAAAAAAAAAATAATAATAATAATGTGTTTGCGGCTCTAGTGGCACGCGTTTTATTGACAGTGAGCTGACAGGAAGAGGGGGGAAGACAGGCGGCAAAGCGCCGCGGGTCGGAGTCGATTCCGGGCCGACCGCGTTGAGGACTAAAGGCCTCCTAACATGGTTCGCGCTAACCGCTAACCGCTCCGGGGCGCTTCCGCGTCGGCACGTCCGCTGCAGACGCGCCCCGGAAAACAAAACTTGCCAAATCCGGTCGGGAGAAGGGCGAAAACATCGTTTCCACCAACAAAGCCTTCAGAGGCGTTCTCTGATGTTCTTTTAATGAAACAATATTAGGTAGATTGGACAACACGGAAGAAATAGCAGCATTAATGCTAACGCTTGCTTCCTCGATGCGAGCCGCCATTGCTATCAAAACAGTCATGGTCGCGTCTCCACTACGTCACATCTATGAAACTCCAGCCCTGCGTCCTGATTGGCCGGACCATAAATTTGGTTGGAGAAATCATTCTCTACCGGCGGTGTCCCAGATGTATGTGAGTGGAGCTAGGCGGAGCGACATACAGCTGGCTTTTGTCAGGTTATTATGGAACTGGAAACATTCAGATTATTGCTTTATAAAGGACTAAAGTGTTCTGTACCACGATGAGAGGAACGCTAACATACATGTGGTAAACATCAGTAGGTTGTCCTTTACAGTGAACATGTCAGCAGCTTTATGGTTGTAAACGTTAAGAAAATGGAAACAATTTTACAAAAATAACATAACATTTATAAAAAAAAAAAAAAAAAAATTTTTTACTCATTTCTAGTTAATACTGTGACAGAGTTTGGATCCAGCTCACCAGCAGGGAGCGACATATGTGGCATTAAAATGTGATTTAAAGGAAATGACTTGAATTCTCTGAAAACTGCCCAAATGTTTTTCTCTCAACAGAGATCTAAGTTATTTAAAGCAACATGTGTAATGATCAGTGATCAGTGTTGTAGTGTCTAGTCTCATTAATGCTCTCTTTACCCAGCATTCACCTGGGCCTCTCCTTTTTGACCCATCCAGTCCACCGTACGCTCAAGATGAGAACGGGGTAAACCTGAGTGAACAGCGTTCCAGTAAACACAGAGAAAAGAAGGTTAGGCCAGGAAAGCTGCTGTTTTCTTCATAGTACCTCTTAATGTGCTTTAAAGCTGGACTTTCTAAATGCAAACACCACTTTTAATTTGTTCGGTTCAGAGTTGCGGCCGCTACATGTAACATTGATTTTAGGTCAAGCTGCCATGTTAGACCCAACAGTCTTAAATTCTCAGACTTTTTGAGAGGAAAGTCAGACTAACGGTGCGTTTCTTTTGCCTCGGAGGTCAGAACTAACGAGTCACAGAGTACGTCATCTCTGCCTTGTTGCGTTCCAGTTTCCCTCTTATTGGACATTAGGAAAAAACCTGGAAGCTGGCACTGTTGTTAAAGAACAATAATGACATTAACGCTGTTCTAGGCGGTATTTTGTGCAAATAAACAGCGGACAAACCCTCGTTGCACATAGCACGCTCTGAAAGCTGCCCTGGTACATGTAGGCCATGGTAGGACTGAAATGCTGCTACAGAATGGAAAAACTAATAACAACAATAGTTGTTATTTTGAAGAAGGATGTGACACAAATATGGGTTCTGATCCAGCCTTGTTTCTCCTTTTGTTATTTTAAACAACTTTATCCTGCAGAATGAAGATTTGGACAAGTGTCAGGTCAGCGGTTATTTAGTATATTTTGTGGGAAAATCGGGTAAAAATTCAGGTAGTCATAATTTCGTTTAGTTGGACCAACAGCTTCCTCAGTACAAAGAAATGCACCATATATGCACATATTCCCTAGTTACTGGGGGAAATAGGGAGTACCAATATGGCGGCTGGTGGCTTTAAAGCGACTCGTTCAAACAGACGGTGATTAGCACTCCAGTGTATTATATAGCTCAGTTGGAAACACCGCCTTCCCCATGTCGGCTGTTTTTTTCCGGCCAGCACCTTTCTTCCTCTTTGAATCCGAGGCTTGGCTGACAGCGAGGTTATTGGCGCATTATCGCCACCTACTGTTCTGATTCAAACCCCTACACCGCAGCAACAGACCCTCACAAAATAAAAGCATGTGAGCAACATGCGTTAATGCGCATTAAAGTAAATATCGCCGTTAATATGAATTAACGCGACATTATCGCGTTAACTTGCCCAGCCCTAATTTTTTTTATTTATATATATATATATATATATATTTATTTATATATATATATATATATATATATATATATATATATATATATATATATATATATTTATTTATATATATATATATATATATATATATATATATATATATATATTTATTTATATATATATATATATATATATATATATATATATATATATATATATATATATATTTATTTATTTATATATATATATATATATATATATATATATATATATATATATATATATATATATATATATATATATATATATATATATATATATATATTTATTTATATATATATATATATATATATATATATATATATATATATATATATATATATATATATATATATATATATATATATATATATATATAATTATTTAAGCCGGGCGTTCGCTGTACAAGTATTTGCCCTTTTCGGGCCGATCTTTCAGTCGTACGAGAGTGTTTTGGATCGGGCCCAGTTTTAGCTTGATCGTGCGTTTTGCGTCGTGTAGTATACGGAGGGTAACGAGGGGCGATTAGCCTCTCCCCACCACCTCCCAATCAGGAATCGGACGGTCGGTTGAAAATCAAACATGTTTGAAATTCAGTCGGCCCTCGTGAGGAGATGGTGAGCGCGTCCTGCGTATGCGCAAACAAGTAGATTCTTCTTCGTCTTCTCAAACGAAAGCATAGGAGGAGCGGAGAGAAGCATGACGGCGGTACGTGTGACATGGAGTCAAACTACGGAGGAGCAACTCGTAGAATTACCAAAGCAGTGTGTTTTGTTCTAGTGAGACTCATATTTAACAGAGAGCATCGACACTTCCGCCTTTTTCTTCTTCTACTGTTGACATTTGGGTTCCAGATAGACGAGTAGCGCCGAGTAGCGCCACCTCTCTACGGCGCTGAGTCTGACGTGGTTTTTGAATGTACAGTGTGAGCAGTCAGAGCATCAGAGCGTCGGGCCGTACAGTGAGAACAGAGATGGAGAGCTGTGAACTTTTAAACCGTGCTGTATCATCGTACAGTACATGAGTACCACGACTGAAAATATCGTACAGTGTACACCGTTGCAGTGATCAGTTCTACTAAAGATATGCCGAGTATGCAAACTTTTGCCAACATGCATGATTTCAAAAATCACAAAACCGGACACTCAGATGAAGATAAACCGTCAGCCCAATCAGTAGTCCAGGGGCTCCAGCTTCATTTCCTCCATTTCCTAGTCCTGACCCTGTGTTGTTTCCCCTGCTCCCTGTAGAGGAGAACCAGATGTGAGAATGAGGTGTCAACTAGGAGGTGACTGAAGAACATCTGAATCAACTGCAGCCTCAGGTTATCTATGCTGGAACCAGACCACTGGAAACAAGCTTAATGTGAGGCACAGAAGGCAGACTCATGTTTCTTTGGTTCTACAGGGAGAGCTTCTCCTTTAAAATAGCCCAACATGCCTTGCACCATGCTCCAGAGGTCATCAACCTTCTCTAGATCCACATAACACTTGTAGACAGAGCAGATGGCTTTAATGCCCTCTGTAACTATAGTGATGAAGATCTACTTCAATGTTTCATCCTTTAGAAAAAAGCCCCAGAACGTAGTGACCAGATTAGAGATCCATCTAAAAGTTCTCTACCCTCACCCAACATCTTCAGTCCAGTTCAGCAGCTCTTGATCCAAACCAACCACAGCTGGACATCAGTATTTATCCAACACCTCACCAAATCCCTCTGAAGTCTGAGATTTTGCTTTTCAAATCACATAAACTGTGTTTCTTCTGACCACCTGGTACCGGTTTCTAGACTCCCCTGAGAGAACCAAGCCCTGAAAGTCTCCTTCTTGAACATGGCCCATTTGGATTCAAGGTCCAAGAGTTTTCTCAAACTCTGAAGTCAAACCATAAGAAGGAATCTCCTGCTAACCAGGGAGATCTCAGCCAGAAGGTTGGATCCTTATACCTGCTTCATCTCAGTTCAAGCTGGACCGCTCCATGTATCTGATCCTGTCTGGAAAGCAGGATCTTTCAACCATTTGTAGACAATGCGGTTCTGTTTGTATCTTCATGTTTTGTCCTCCAGCTAGAGTTATTCACAGCCACCATTAGTGGTCAGGATCAGAGTCAGCTGCTCTAAGCCTGAGGGTCTGGTCCTCAACCAGAGAGGGTTACCTGCTGCCTCCAGGCTGAGTTTCTGCCTGTTCAATTATCCTGTTTACAGGACAAAGTAAGACATGGATGGAAACGTCTTAGCTTCATCTCCAGGAAGAATACTCTATCTCCAGTCATAATATCATATTCTAGAATAAAATGTAGATCAAGACTGAAGACGAGACCCTGGAGACAAGCAGGAGAATCCTACTCAGGGAGCTGAACCTTTTTGGTGGGATGAGAGTAATATAGTAATATCATCTTTACTGTCATTGAAACATACATTACAACGAAATTTGTTCTCTGCTTTTAACCCATCACCCTTGGGGAGCAGTGGGCTGCCATGTGCGGCACCCGGGGAGCAATCTGGGGTTAAGGGTCTTGCTCAGGGACCCAGAGTGCAGGCAGTGGGGATTGAACCGGGTACTCTCATCCTTCTCTGAGTGCAAGCGCGCTGCTCTAACCACTAGGTCACTACCCCCCCATTGAAGATTGAGAAGATTACCCTCAGCATTGAGAGAGTCAGCAGAGGTGGTTCACATGTGACCATGAAGCCTCCTTGGTGCCTCCCTTAGGAGGTGATCCTAGGGTGCACCAGGACCCACTGGAGCATCTCCATCCCTTCTGATTAGGGAAGGTTTACTGCAACCAAGAGAACGGGCTGGATGGGACTCATCCAGACCTGAAACCCAATGGTTCAGCTCTGGATCAGTGAAAGACACAATCTGGATGAATGACTTCAGACCAGCTTCATTGTCTGGAGTTATAAGATCTTTGGTAGACACAGACACCTGAGATGTTTCAGGGTCACTTCAGCAACCAGGAAGCTGCTGAAGACTATTTTCCACATAATCAGATACAATTGACTTACGTGATTTAATAACGTCCAGGTTGATGATGCAGTTTGGAGTGGCAGCACTCACTGTTCCAGGTTGGACAATTCTACACTTATATGTCCCTCTGTCAGTAGCCGTCACGCTCTTCAGAACCAAGGACACGTCTCCATTCTTCATCTGTCTGTCTTTCAGTTCCACCCGGTTCTTAAACTGTTCATGCTGGTTAACAAAGTCAATGTTGTTATCTCGAAAAAGAAAGACCCTCTTTGACCCCAGATGGCTCCTGGTCCAGTCTACAGCAGAGACAGGTTTGTTGTCTGCAGCTTGACATGGCAGAACGATGTTCTCTCCAGGTATTGCTGTGATATTTCTCTGGCCTGCAGGACAGAAAAGAAGACAGAGCAGAGGTCAGAGGTCAAAGTAGACCTCAGTAAAAAGTGGTTTATTCAACTGTAGTACCAGTATACTTATTTAATACGTAAAATGAGGCAGTGTACTTGAAGTTTACCTTTTTATAATCAATATGTCATATACTATATTCAATTTCAAAAGTTTATTTCAAACCTGCACACATTTTACAATACATATACTGATAAACAATACATATGCATGGCTTGAAAGGGGGATGGAAGAAGCAAAAGCTTATACATGTCCAATCCCCTCCCGCTCATCCCAGGGACACTCCCAAGACCTGCAAACGACAAGACAAAGACAAGACAAACGACACATCCACACTCATGCATACAAAACAACACACTGGCCCAATGCTCCCCGCCCCTACAACCCCCTCCCTATACCACACCACCGTTATAGATCACTCTCTTCCAGGTATTTTCTCAGGACATCCCACTTAAATATTTTTTTGAAACGGTTTATGTTTTCACAACACTTTTGTTCCTCCGCTAAACTATTCCAGAGGGTGACACCACGACTTGAGATGCACATTGATTTCAATGTAGTTCTTACTTTTGGTTGGTATAATCGATTTTCGCCTCTAAGATTATAAGTGCGAAGTGCCTCCCGCTCCTGAAAGAGTTTAAAGACATTTTCTGGAAGAGAGTCAGTTGACGCTCTGAACATTATTTGCGCAGTCCTTAAGTTTACAAGATCAAACAATTTTAAATTGGAAGATTTTAGAAACAATAAATTAGTGGGATGTAAATAATTTACTTTATGAACGATTCGAATAGCTCTTTTTTGTAGTGTAACCAGGGGCTGAAGATTGGTCTTAAAGTTGTTTCCCCAAACTTCAATACAATAATTCAGATATGACATAACAAGTGAATGATACACAAGGAACAATGCATTTTGACTGAGGAAGTGACAAACTCTGTTCATCACTCCCACACATTTTGCAACTTTTGTGCGCAAATAATTAATGTAATCTTTCCAGGACAATGTCTCATCTATAATCACACCCAAAAAAGTATTTTGTTTAACCCTCTCTATACTTACATTATCAATAATAATTTCAATTGGTACATTAGTTTTCCGTTTGCCAAATAACATTAGTTTAGGCTTTTTCAAATTTAATGATAATTTATTGTTGTTGAACTATTTCTTTAACTTGTTCATTTCGATTGTTACTTGCGTCAAAAGTTGCTCCAAGTTGTCTCCAGTGCATACAATACTAGTATCATCTGCAAAAAGTACAAACTTCATAACAGAAGACACATTGCAAATATCGTTTATGTACATAATAAATAAAGTTGGACCCAAAATGGAGCCCTGCGGTACTCCACACGTTATGCCCCTGAGCCCAGATTTATGTTGTCCAAACTGTAAAATTTGCTTTCTATCCTCCAAATAGCTCTGCAACCATTCGTTAGCTAACCATCTGATGCCATACCTTTCCAGCTTTTTTAATAGTAAACTGTGATCAATGGTGTCAAATGCCTTCTGTAAATCAATAAAAATTCCCATAACAAATTTACATTTATCAATGCCATCTGTAATTCCTTCAATTAAATCAATTAATGCAAGTGATGTGGATCTGTTTTGTCTGAACCCATACTGGCTTTCGGTTAACAACTTGTTTTGTTCTATGAAACTGTGAAGCCGACAATCAAATAACTTTTCTAAGATTTTAGAAAACTGTGGCAAGAGTGAAACCGGACAAAGGTCGGTGAAAGTATTCTTATTTCCAGATTTGAAGAGTGGGATTACTTTAGCAGTTTTCATTCTGTTGGGAAAGAGTCCATTTTGGAAGGATAGATTGCAAATATGTGTAAATGGTTTGATCATTTCTTCTGCCACCCCTCGAACCAATCTCATGTCTAAGTCATCTATGTCATGTGACTTTTTATTTTTACATTTTTTAAATACACTCAAAACCTCTTTTTCATTTGTAGGGGCCAGAAACATTGAATTGAAATTATTATTTATTAATTTACTGCATTATATAATAGTATGATGACATATTGTTGATTTATGCTGAAACGTTTAAAGAGAAGTCTTATACAAAGTATATTAATACTAATACTTAATTAAATTTACTATCATACTTTTTGTTAAGGGAGAGTTCAGTATCTCCACTCCAGTAACAAGAGTAAGCTTGCTGAAGAGGGGGGTCATTAAACAGGACTTTAGTAACGCGCAGCAGCTGCTGGCACCTGACAATGTAGATCACGTGGCATTGTACCTTTATGCACATGATGCTGCAAACTTCTCCACCGGTAGCCAGCTGCCCAACCTACAGTTTGCTCTGAATCCGTCTGGTAAGCCTGACGTGGCCATGTTTGACTTCACCTGCATGAACCGCGCCGAGAACGCCTCACTGGTCCGAGAAAGGAGGGGCAAGAAGCTCCTGGTAGCTCTGGTTGGAGACTGCCTGGTAGAGCCCTTCTGGCCTCTGGGAACAGGCATAGCTTGAGTAACCAAGTTACCACAAGGAGATTAGCTTTGAAAATTAGCTCGAGCTAGCCAGGAGTTGAACCTAGAATCTTCTGATCTGTAGTCAGACGCGTTATCCATTGCGCCACTAGCCCTAGAAATCAAAAGAAGCTCCACAACGTTTATCTGAAGCTAAACTCAGCTGTCCAGCAGCAGCTATGGACAGCAGCATTTCACCGAAAGGCCAAATTAAGGGTTTGAGAAGTGCTGACATCAGCAGCTGATACGTTTCTGCACTTTGTCCATTTTGCACGGGTCATTGTGTGTAAGACACACATAACTTTGGCTTCTGGAGGAACTTTGACGTTTTTCATGATTTCTTTGTTCGTTTAAATAATGGTTCACACAAAATTCAAGCTTCAAGCAGCATTGGGTAGCCCTTACAGCCAAGTCACTAGGCTCGTGTCATGACTGCAGGAGATCAGCATTGGCACCTTCACACTTCTCTGCCTCTGGTGAGGCTGCTGCCCAGATTCTAAAATGTTGACATCCATCATTGGACCAGCTTACTGTGCTCTAGCCACGCCCACTTAAACAGAGGTCATCACTTGACCACACCAACTTGTCAAACATCCACGATGAAGATCACAGATATGGTGATCAGGGAGCTAGAGCTGTTTAAATATTCTAGGGGCTGCCATTGGTCCAAAATCCAATCTGACCCAACTGACTTGTTTGCAGGTTGACAAAGATCATTCATATCCTGTTTGAAGCAAATTGGATCATATATGTGTGATTTATAGCCAAACGTATGCAAACAGCAAGCTGGGGAAATATCCTGCTGCTCCACCACAGCCTGACTTGACAGCCAGCAGTGTTCAGAGTAATGTACAACATGCTCTATGGTGAGGCCTCTATGGTTTCATTCTGAAACCTGTGAAATAATAACCATTAACTAGAATCGTTCAACTTCTGAAGAAGTTGAAGAAGGCGCCCGCCTGGTGGTGGGCGTGACCGTCAAAGGCAAAGCTTCCGAGTTCCTTGGTCGTAGGCTCTCATCGCTTGGGGATTTTAAAATCAAACCTTCTGAGTGAAAAGCATTTGTCTTGATCAAAACCTGCCGACCGGGAAAACTCTGCGTCTGCAGAGCTGCAAACTGCGTACTTCGATCTGAGACGCAGCTAATGAGCTAATTGGCGACAGCCGACGGTCAACGTTTCCCATTCATTTGCTACGGTAGTCCTAAACCACTACTGACATAATACACTTTTTGACCACAAGCGTCATTTTGGGGGCGTTGTTTCCACCTCTTCTCTTAGAGCCGTTTTTAATAGAAAGAAGAAAAGGCAAAAACGGTCCAAACAAAAGGTTCTAACGTTTACATTTGTAACCTCTGCCTTACATAAACACTAGAATTAAATCTTAATAAATAAAAGTATAGACAATTATTTCAGTAACTCGATTCAGTAAGAGAAATACAATATATACAGGGGTTGGACAATGAAACTGAAACACCTCTCATTTTAATGTGGGAGGTTTCATGGCTAAATTGGACCAGCCTGGTGGCCAATCATTAATTGCACATTGAACCAATAAGAGCAGAGTGTGAAGGTCCAATTAGCAGGGTAAGAGCACAGTTTTGCTCAAAATATTGCAATGCACACAACATTATGGGTGACATGGGTGAGTTCAAAGGAGGACAAATTGTTGGTGCACATCTTGCTGGATGTGTCAAAACTTTCTTCAATTGAATAAAAACAAAACTGAAGTAATAATATTTGGACCAATAGAGGAGAGATCAAAAGTTAGCACAGCTTCAGTCGCTTCAGCTAGAAACCACTGATCAGGCCCGAAACCTTGGTGTAGTGATGGACTCAGACCTGAACCTCCAAAAGCATTTACAGACAGTGACAAGGTCGGCTTTCTATCACCTGAGGAACTTTTCCAGGATTAAAGGACTGATGTCTCAGCAGGATCTGGAAAAACTAATCCATGAGTTTATATTTAGTAGAATAGATTACTGCAACAGTGTTTTCACAGGTCTGCCTAAAAAGTGGACCATACAGCTGCAGCGGATCCAGAACGCTGCTGCACACGTCCTCACTAAGACTAAGAAAGTAGAGCACATAACCCCAGTTCTAAAGTCATTACACTGGCTCCCTGTATCTCAGAGAATAGACTTTAAAATACTTCTGTTAGTTTATAAATCCCTAAATGGCTTAGCACCTAAATACATTGCAGACTTGTTATCAGTGTATCAACTTTCCAGACCACTAAGGTCTTCTGGCTCCAGCCTGCTCTGCATACCTAGAACCAGAACTAAACAAGGAGAAGCAGCATTTAGTTCCTATGCTCCACTGATCTGGAACAAACTTCCAGAAAACTGTAAAAGTGCAGAAAGCCTGAGTTCTTTTAAATCAAGATTACAAACACATTTGTTTAAAATTGCCTTTGACTGTTCTAGTTAAACTGTTTTACTGTTTTTAATGTTCTTCTTTGTTTCTACATTCTATCTCTACTTGCTTTTATTCTATTTTCTATCTACATTTTATTCCTACTTGCGTTTATTTTGCTATATTTTAATCATGTAAAGCACTTTGCATTGTCTCTGTACTGAATTGTGCTATATAAATAAATTTCCCTTGCCTTGCATCTGTGACCAAGACAGCAAGTCTTTGTGATGTATCAAGAGCCACGGTATCCAGGGTAATGTCAGCACACCACCAAGAAGGACGAACCACATCCAACAGGATCAACTGTGGACACACGAGGAAGCTGTCTGAAAGGGATGTTCGGGTGCTAACCCGGATTTATCCAAAAAACATAAAACCACGGCTCCCAAAATCACGGCAGAATTAAATGTGCACCTCAACTCTCCTGTTTCCACCAAAACTGTCCGTTGGGAGCTCCACAGGGTCAATATCCACGGCCAGGCTGCTATAGCCAAACCTTTGGTTACTCGTGCCAATGCCAAATGTCGGTTTCAATGGTGCAAATCTTGGGCTGTGGACAATGTGAAACATGTATTGTTCTCTGATGAGTCCACCATTACTGTTTTCCCCACATCCGGGAGAGTTACGGTGTGGAGAAGCCCCAAAGAAGCGTACCACTCAGACTGTTGCATGCCCAGAGCGAAGCAGTGATGGTTTGGGCTGCCATATCATGGCATTCCCTTGGCCCCATACTTGTGCTAGATGGGTGCGTCACTGCGTGGACTTGTTGTTGATTTTTATAATAAAAAGATTTCCCTTTTACACAACATTATGAATAACCTCAGAGTTTAAGAAAAGTATTTGCAATTTCAACAGTACTTTTACTCAGTTAAACATTTATTTAAGTGCATTATACATAGGAACTGGTCACAGTGATTGTAAGATGTTGAAAAACATTTATTCACAGTTTTTGCAAATAATATAAGTTTTAATTTCGGCCGGTGACGTCACCACAGGCCGCCGCTGCAAAATAAAGCTTCATGCATTCTCGCGTGAGTGGACGCTGGCGTGATTTCTGGCGCCGCTACTCTCCGACAGCTGTGCTCTACAATTTTTTGTGAATAATTTCATGGACTAAATTAACAATCCTCCACAACCCAACGCTTGGAGCTACTCTGAAACTTTGTTACGGATACTCTTCATGCTTCGTCAAGTTTCGGCAAAAGTGTAATCTTACCTGCCTCTCTATCCAGCCCTTCGACCCTCCGGACCAGCTGCTGCTACAAATGATGTGGCCTCCACAGATTTTCACCTGGACCGTAATAATCCTGATCTTCATGCTGCCTCTTCTCCGTCCTGGATTTGGTCTAATCCAGTACACCGCAACAGAGCTCCTCCGCATCCGCTCACTTCTGACTGAACCTCCGCCGGCATCTTTAAACCTCTACCCTGATATTGCTCTCCTACCCCGCCGGAAATACACACACCGCGGATCTCGCCGACTCTTCCATCCCAGCGACTCCAAACCTGTTAAATCCTACTGGTCCACAACTCGCCGCTCTCAACGTAAATCCCATCGGACTGTGAACCACAGCGTGCTAGCCAGCCCAGCTAGGTCGGCTAAGCCTCCAGTCAAACTCCAAAACATCACCCTCAACTTCGGTCTCCTCAATATCCGCTCGCTTACAAACAAGGGTCATCTCGTCCAAGATATCCTTGTTGACCGTGAACTGGACTTTCTCATTCTAACGGAAACTTGGCAACAGCCTAATAACTATTCACAACTAAATGACTCCACTCCACCTGGGTTTGTTTACCTTTGCCAGCCCCGCGTGACGCGCCGAGGAGGCGGTCTCGCGGTACTCTACAACGAGAAATGGAAAGTGGTTCCCGTCACTGTGCCTTCCTACAGCTCATTTGAATGCCTGTCCTGTACACTTTCTGGCCCTACACCTACCATTGTTGCGGCCGTCTATCGCCCCCCCAAGCCACACAGTGACTTTTTAAATGAACTAACAGATCTTCTAACCCTCCTCTCCTCTCTCTCACCCAATGTAATATTGGTGGGGGATTTTAATATTCACATGGACAATTTTAACCTTCCCCTCACCAGAGATTTTCTATCTTGTCTGGATAATTTTGGTTTTGATCAGTTTTCAAATTTTCCAACACACTCTAAAGGTCATATTCTTGACCTAATTTGTTGCTCTGGTCTCACCCCCTCTAACTGTTCAGCTGAGGATCTTCACATATCTGATCATTTCCTCCTTTTATTCAGCATTTCCCCTCGTCTCTTCACAGCAAAGACCCCACGGCTCCTTTCATACCGGAACATTAAGAACATTAACTTGAACACTCTATCTTCACACATCCTAAGAACTTTAATCCTGGATCCTTCTTCCTCACCGGATGAACTGACATCTCAATACAATAACTGCTTAAATGATATTTTGAACCTCCTTGCCCCAACAAAATCCCGGACTGTCACCTTTTCCCACTCCACCCCCTGGTTTACCCCCGAACTCCGGACCATGAAGGCTAAGTGCCGTCAACTTGAAAGACTTAAAAAGAAAACCGGTTTAACAATTCACAGCGAAATGTATATAACTCAGATAACTCAATACAAAGAACTAATCACTAAAACTAAATCCACTTACTACTCCAACCTGATCTGCTCACACGAAAGTAATTCTCGGACTCTGTTTTTGGTGTTTAACAATATTTTCAAATCCCCAGCTTCTCTTCCTCCCCACCTATGCTCAACTGACGCCTGCAATTCGATTATGCAGTTTTTCAATGATAAAATCAAAATAATTCACCAGTGCCTGCCTCCTATCCTGTCACCCCCTTCCCCTATAACCCCTTCACCCTGCCAGCCTTTTTGCAGCGTTCATCTACCAACCCTCTCCGATATTTCTGATTTTATCAACAAATCTAAATCTCCCACCTGCCCACTTGATCCTATCCCGTCTGCCCTGGTCAAATCCTGCCTCCACGCTCTTCTCCCCTTCATAACTGCCATCATTCACTCCTCTCTTGGTTCTGGAATTGTTCCATCTCTTTTCAAAACTGCTGTTATCACTCCTATTGTGAAGAAACCTGGACTAGATTCCAACAATTACAATAATCTCAGGCCAATTTCAAATTTACCTTTTATTTCAAAAATATTGGAAAAAACAGTCGCTTCTCAACTTCATTCTCACTTAACTCACAACAACCTTTATGAACAGTTCCAGTCTGGCTTCCGTCCCCGTCATAGCACTGAAACCGCCCTCTTAAAAATAATCAATGATCTTTTAATAGCAGCTGACTCTGGTCTAATTTCCATCCTCATTCTTCTTGATCTAAGTGCAGCCTTCGACACAGTTTCACACTCTACCCTACTCCATCGACTTTATACAATTGGCATCACTCACACTCCCCTAGCCTGGTTTCAATCCTGTCTTTCTGGCCGCACTCAGTTTGCTCAGATTAAGTCATATCGTTCCAACTCCTCTCCAGTTACCACCGGTGTTCCCCAAGGCTCTGTTCTAGGACCCCTACTCTTTATCATCTACATTCTCCCCCTTGGCAATATCTTTAGGAAATTCAACATCAATTTTCACTGTTATGCGGATGACACCCAGCTCTATCTTTCTTGTAAACCAAACTCTTCACTCCCACCTCCTTCATTAATCTCCTGCTTAACCGAAATAAAATCCTGGTTCACCTCCAACTTTCTTAAATTGAATAATGACAAGACTGAAATCCTCTTAGTGGGAACAAAATCTACTTTATCCAAAGCTGACAGTTTCTCCCTTTCATTTGACAACTCCATAATTTCCCCCTCACCTCAGGTCAAGAGTCTGGGTGTCATCCTTGATAGTACCTTGTCCTTCTCCTCTCACATTAATAACCTTACCCGCTCCGCTTACTTTCACTTACGCAATATCAATCGCCTTCGCCCCTCTCTCTCCACTAGCTCCACCTGCACTCTTGTTCATAGTCTGGTCACTTCCCGCATTGATTACTGTAATTCTCTTCTTTTCGGTCTTACTCAAAAATCCATTTACAAGCTTCAGTCAGTACAAAACTCAGCAGCTCGCATCATTTCTAGAACCCCCTCTTTTCATCACATCACCCCAGTCCTGCAGCAGCTCCACTGGCTACCTGTGAAGTATAGAATTCAGTTCAAAATCCTCCTACTTACTTTTAAAGCTATTCACAATCTCTCCCCTCCATACCTTTCTGATTTACTTCAAATTTCTATTCCCTCCCGCATTCTTAGATCTTCTTCTACCACTCACTTAGTTGTTCCTTCAGCCCGTCTTAAAACTATGGGGAGCAGAGCTTTTTCACGTTCTGCGCCCATACTCTGGAATTCTCTCCCCCCTGACATCTGCAATACCGAGTCTTTACCCGTGTTCAAATCCAAACTCAAAACCCACATGTTCAAGATTGCCTTTTCATTATGATTTTATATTACTTTCCTCTGTGTAATTTGTGTTGTTTCTTTTAATTATGACGACTGCTTTTACCATTTATTGTTTTTACATGTACAGTGACCTTGAGTGTTTTGAAAGGCGCTTGAAATAAAATGTATTATTATTATTATTATTATTACATTGTTATTCCTTTGCTGGTGCTGAGCTGGAGCCAAAGCAAACCAGAGTGGTCAACTTCTTTAGTGCTTTGTGCATGTTTGTGCCGTTAAAATTAACGTTTGTGCTACTTTGGTTTCGGAGATATTATGAATTTTAATTTCAGCCGATGACGTCATCCCAGACCGCCGTTTCAAAATAAAGTGCTACGTTTTTCTTTCTTTGCTGGTGCTGAGCTGGATCCAAAGCAAACCACAGTGGGCTATTTTTTCAGTGCTTTGTTTGTGCAAAAACAACCTTGGAATAAAATAAAATAAAGTTTTCATTAAGATTTGCAGCCCAATAGTTTTTGGGGAGCGTTAAGTTTTTAATATTTTGTGCTGAGCTCAATACACAACAAACCAAATTGGTCTATATTTTTAGGCATTTCTAATTCAATCTATATGCTTTATACTTTCAGCTGATAACACAGTCAATATATTCATAGTTGAACAATATTTCCCACTTCATGCATAAAGCCAATAAAAAGTGGAATGGTCCTTCAGCCTCATTAAAGGTTTAGCTTAGGTGGACAAAGGAACGTTTTAGGAGATCGTTCCTTACAGTGTTGTTATACTTTATAGGCTGACCAGTGTGATTTATTTTTTGCAGTTTTTCTGTTATTGGTTTTAGTTTGGGTATGTTTTCTGCGTTATATAAGCCTGTATACTTTAATTGCCCTTTTGTTAGGTGCAGACACCCCCAAATCTCCCTATTGTAGAGCAATAAAGGTTTGCTATTCTAATTAATTCAGAGGAGTAATGAACTATGACTACTAAGATCAACTATAACCAAGTTACTGTTTCAAAATGTTATAAACATTATACTCTCGAAGAAGAATAAACCCTTCTGATTAGGAAAAATAGACTTTATGAAAACAGTTGAACATTCTAATAAATGAAATGCCTTTTTTGGTGGCTCACTTGATATTGCTATCTAAAGTAAAGTTCTTTAAATGAGACAAAATAAATCATAATATTTATTCAGGAATAAAGTACAAAACAATATAACACACATTTTACAATAGCAGCTAAAACAACTTGCATGATAAAAGAAAAATATAAAATTAAAAACTGCTTTCTTGAGAAAAGTGTTGAGACCAAACGGTAGATCTGACCACATCTTCTTACACAATTGAGGAACATCATTAAGGACGCCAGCCATCCTGCACAGAGACTGTTCCAGCCTCTCCCCTCAGTCAGGAAACTAAAAAAACAAACAAAAACATGTTTCCCAATAGATCTTTGCCAATAAGCAGGAATATATAAATCATTTTATAAGAATGCTGTAGGGGGGGGGGAGGCTCGGTAGATGACACAACTTCATAGTAATGTTAATGATTTATCAGTAGAAATACATTAAAAAGACTTACGTTTTTTCCAGTGTTGGCAATAACATATGATTTACCGTAGCACTTTATTTTGAAGCGGCGGGCTGGGATGACGTCATCGGTTGAAATTAAAATTCATAATATCTCCGAAACCAAAGCAGCAAAGATAATTTTAACGGCACAAACCTGCACAAACGAAGCACTAAAAAAAGTAGCCCAGTTTGATCGGATTCGAAGGAAAATGGGGAGATGGTGAATTCTGGATGACCATAACAAATATTCTTTAATATCTTCAAAACCAAAACAGCACAAACGCTAATTTTAACGGCAAAAACCTGCACAAACGAAGCACTAACCATTCCGTCTATTTAACTGGGTTTTTTCTGTGGGTGGGGTGTCAGCTTCACGATCTCTCCTCCGCTGCAGCGGAGGAGAGATCGCGCTGCTGTTAGGCTTTTACTTCCATCCCTCCAGACTTCCATAGACCATTGACAAATTTAATGAAAAGTAACTTAAAATGATCCTTAAAAGACAAAATGTTGAAAAGTCAAAGGGCTTATTTAACGCTTTGAGAACATATCTTGTATTCGGCCACAAAATCAACAATAGTAAAATGATCTTTTAAGCTTATAAGACCATTTTTAAGATGCCAATACGTGTAGCATATAGCTCAGTGGCGTGTAGACTAGCCACCGCATTTCTACCATAATATAAAACCGACATTAAATAAACGACTCACCGTCACGTAGTTGCAAAGAAAACACCCAATGGAACCTTTCGTCTGGGTTAATTGGACTTGATTCAACAATATCCTTCAGTAATTTAGGAAAAACGGCAGCACTAGCACTGCAAGCATTAGCAGCCACAACATGGAGGAGTTCACCTCTGACCCGGAACTCAAAGAGTACTGCTTGTTGTCTGCTCACACAGCGCCACTCGTGGACAGTATAGGAACTGCAGGAACGAAGTACGTCTTTTTCAGTAATCATTGTTGAATGATGATAATGCATTTGGCTGCCGCGTTTGACACCTCTGCTCTATACCATACTAATAAAATGATTGTGGTCTAAAACCAGGTGTTTCAGTTTCATTGTCCAACCCCTGTAAATGACTTATTTTCTAGCGATGATTTCTGTCATGAGGACATAATGCAGTGTTGTGCTGGCAGCCATCCCAACTAATAAAAATAAGATTTTTGATGGTGCTGTGTGGTGTGTCACATATATATATATATATATATATATATATATATATATATATATATATATATATATATATATATATATATATATATATGTATGTGACACACCACACAGCACCATCAAATGGCAAAAGATGGCCTGTAACTGGCTGGAACAGGGGTTATTATTCCAGCCTCCTACAAGACACACAATCATATTAACATACTGTGTTTAAGAGCTCCTAAACTGATGTTGAGGCATGATACTTTCAGACAGGAGTAGTCTGTAAATTTGTGTCTGAAAAGGTGCAATCTCTGTATTTTGATCTGAGAGAGCTCCTAAACTGATGTTGAGGCATGATACTTTCAGACAGGCGTAGTCTGTAAATTTGTGTCTGAAAAGGTGCAATCTCAGTATTTTGATCTGAGACGCAGCCAATGAGGTGATTTCCAACAGCCGACAGTCAAGGGCAAAACTTCGTGTCTGCAAAGCTGCAAACTCTTGTTAGACGCTGCAGCGCTCCAAACTCCGTATTATGCCTGCTAATGAGCTAATTGCCAACAGCCGAGAGGAGAAGGTCTGCTGCAAACTCTTGTTAGACGCTGCAGTGCTCCAAACTCCGTATTGTGCCTGCTAATGAGCTAATTGTCAACAGCCGACAGGAGAAAGGTCTGAAGCGAAGCAGTATGGAAAATTGGTGTTATTAAAACATGATTAAATACTTGAATGTAGCATGATAAAATTAAATATGTGAATAAAAAAGTTAAAGGCATGAGGTGAACTGTATTGATTTAAATTAAAAAATCGTTTTTTAAAGCCAAAGGGAAATGAAATATTGGGTGACAATGTAATTCTCTGAAATTGGCACAGCTTGGAGTCGAACCTACGATCTTCTGCTTTGCAGCCCGACACCTAACCCACTCCCCCATAACACCAGTGCCGTGCTCAGCCGCGCATTTTTGAAAGGTCAACTGTGTTGAAGAAGTGGTTTTTGGTGAATTTTGTTCCAACCGTAAGCCGAAACGGCGTCAAGTACAAAAAGCCCTGATCGCGGCGTCGAGACCAACGTTTCGATATATGGTATGTGGGGGTAGACCCTACGGTTCGGGCTGTATTAACGGTACTATAATAATAATAATAATAATAAAGAAACCCTTATTAGGTGCATAGCATAAGGCCTCCGCCATGCATTTTCAATGCATAGGCGGGCGCCTAATAATAACTAGAAACGTTCAACTTCTGAAGAAGTTGAAGAAGGCGCCCGCCTGGTGGTGCGTATAACTGAAGTAATTTAATTGTTACTTGTAAAAAAAAAAAAAAAAAAAAAATTTGGGGGCCCCCCCATTGCTCCGGTGGGCCCAAGCGGCCCCTTAGTACGCCTATGGCTTTGACCGGCCCTGGCTGGCTGTCTGCAGGACGGAAAACAACTGCAGCTTACTCGCTCAACTTGGGGAGGGTTTGGGGTTGTTGCCGGTCTGAGGTGATTTGCGAAAGATCTATAAGACCTACACCAATGAGGGTTACATTTTCTGAATCCAGACAAAAAGACCTACATTTTGATGTATAATTTGTATACGTAGAGTGAAAATTGAGCGAGTATACTGAAGTTGTTTGGTCTTTTTCGCATAAGTTTGACTTTGGGGTTGTTGCCGGTCTGAGGTGATTTGCGAAAAATCTAAAACACCTACACCAATGAGGGTTACATTTCCTAAATCCAGGCAGAAATACCTACGTTTTGATGTATAATTTGTGCACGTAGAGTGAAAATTGAGCAAGTAGGCAAAAGTTGTTTGGTGTTTTTTGGAGAATTTTGTCACCATGGTAACTGAAAATGGCGTGATGAGAAAACGATAAAAGATATCCACATTCCGTTTGCACTTCTGAATAGTTCAAAGATATATCTACAAACTGGAAGCTAAACAATGTTCGTAGGTGAAAGTATGAGGACACAGTAGAGCGTTGAAAATTGCCATTTTTCTGTGTTTTTTTGCAAATGTTGTTCCAACCGTAACTGGAAATGACGTCAAGTGCAAAAAGCCTGCATCGCGTCGTCGAGACGAACGTTTCGATATATAGTAAGTGGGGGTACACCCTACGGTTCGGCCTGTAAAAATTTGGGGGCCCCCCCATTGCACCGGTGGGCCCAAGCAGCCCCTTAGTACGCCTATGGCTTTGACCGGCTCTGGATGGATGGCTGCAGCACAAAAAAAAACCCAAACAACTCGCTGAATTTGGGGAAGGTTTGGGGTTGTTGCCGGTCTGAGGTGATTTGCGAAAATTCTATAAGTCCTACACCAATGAGGGTTACATTTCCTGAATCCAGACAAGAAGACCTACATTTTAATGTATAATTTGACTACGTAGAGTGAAAATTGAGCGAGTAGGCTCAAGTTGTTCGTTGTTTTTTGCATAATTTTGACTTTGGGGTTGCTGCCGGTCTGAGGTGATTTGCGAAAAATCTATAAGACCTACACCAATAAGGGCTACATTTCCTGATTCCAGACAAAACTACCTACGTTTTGATGTATAATTTGTGCATGTAGAGTGAAAATTGAGCAAGTAGGCTAAAGTTGTTTGTTGGTTTCTGGATAATTTTGTCACCAGGGTAGGTGAAAATGGCGTGATGAAAAAAATCTATAAGTCCTACAGCAATGAGGGTTACATTTTCTGAATCCAGACAAAAAGACCTATGTTTTGATGTATAATTTGTCTACGTAGAGTTTAAATTGAGCGAGTAGGCTAAAGTTGTTTGGTGTTTTTCGCATAAGTTTCACTTTGGGGTTGTTGCCGGTCTGAGGTGATTTGCAAGAAATCTAAAAGACCTACACCAATGAGGGTTACATTTCCTGAATCCAGACAGAAATACCTACGTGTTGATGTATAATTTGTGCAAGTAGAGTGGAAATTGAGCAAGTAGGCTAAAGTTGTTCTGTGTTTTTTGGAGAATTTTGTCACCATGGTAACTGAAAATGGCGTGATGAGAAAACGATAAAAGATATCCACATTCCGTTTTTACTTCTGAATAGTTCAAAGATATATCTACAAACTGGAAGTTAAACGATGTTCGTAGGTGAAAGCATGACGACACAGTAGAGTGTTGAAAATGACCATTTTTCGGTGGTTTTTTGCGAATTTTGTTCCAACCGTAAGTCGAAATGGCGTCAAGTACAAAAAGCCCTGATCGCGGCGTCGAGACGAACGTTTCGATATATAGTATGTGGGGGTAGACCCTACGGTTCGGGCTGTATTAACGGTGACGGAAGATTAATAAACAATAATAATAATAAAGAAATCCTTATTAGGTGCATAACATAAGGCCTCCGCCATGCATTTTCAATGCATAGGCGGGCGCCTAACTAGAAACGTTCAACTTCTGAAGAAGTTGAAGAAGGCGCCCGCCTGGTGGTGCGCGTGACCGTCAAAGGCAAAGCTTCCGAGTTCCTTGGTCGTAGGCTTTTATCGCTTGGGGATTTTAAAATCAAATCTTCTGAGTGTGAAAAGGATTTGTCTTTGTCAAAACCAGCCGACAGGAGAAGGTCTGCATCCAAGCAGCATGGAAAATTGGTGTTATTAAAACATAATTAAATACTTCAATGTAGCATGAAAAAATGAAATATGTGAATAAAAATGTTAAAAGCATTACAAACTACTAAAGGAAGTACAAACTCTGTGAAGCAGAAGTTGGTGAGACCTTCCTAGAGCTACTTCCGGTTAGCAACATGTTAAGCGTTAGCCGCTAACATGGTTGTTTCCAGTATCACCGGGTGATTGTACTCTGTTAGTTAGGTCCAAATCCTGTACTGGGAAGTTCCTCAAAAAGGGTGCCAATTAGGGGTGGGTAAAATAATTGAAGAATCGATGCATCGCAATAATTTCACGCAAAATTCATAATCGATTTGGGGGCTCCTCAGAATCGATTCACCTCCTGACACGTTGGGGGCGCTGCGAGTTTGGTCACTGTGCTGAGCACCTGAGCGCATAACAACAGTCATGGCGAGCTTGAAAAAAGAAGAAGAAGGAAAGAAGAAGTCATGGCGAGCAGCTGTAGAAAGCTAACTCCGTCCACTTTTAAGTCAGATGTTTGCGCTCATTTTGCTTTCCCGTCTAAATCTGGAACTCAAGAAGTCGACAAAAGCAAGGTGGTATGTAGGCTGTGCCAGAGAGAATTAAAGTACTGCAGCAACACGATAAATCTGCGCAACCACTTAACCAGATACCACGCAGATGCGCTACAAAAACCCGAAGCACAACCTGTTGACTCCAAACAGACACAAATCGACAAATCATTCATCTCTAAACTTCCGCCAAGCTCTGCCCGTGCACAGAAAATCACAAAGTCTGTAGCCGTGTTTATTTGCAAGGACCTACGACCGTACAGTGTTGTTGAAAACACGGGTTTTAAGAATATGCTAAAAACACTTGAACCACGTTACGCAATACCAACACCTAAATACATGACAGAAGTCGCTGTGCCATCACTGTATACAGAGGTGAAGACAGACGTTTTGGAGTCATTAAAGTCGGCCGAAAGAGTTGCTCTGACGTGAGATGGCTGGACCTCGAGAGCAACCGACCCCTACGTAACCATAATTTCTCATTTCATATCAAACGAGTGGGAATTGGTGTCAAATGTGCTTCAGACTAGACCCCTTCATGGAAGTCATACAGGTAGCAATATAGCAAACTTGTTGACAGAGGCAATAAATGAATGGGGCATAACCGGAAAAGTGCCTGCTGTTGTTACAGACAACGCGGCTAACATGCTAGAGCTGTCGGTCTCACTGATCTGTTGCATGTTGGCTGCTTTGCCCATGTGCTCAACTTGGCTTGGCAGGCTGCTCTTAAAACCACTGCAGTCACACGGCTTCTGGGCAGAGTGAGGCGCATCTCTGCTTTTTTTCATCGAAGCACTTTGGCCTGTCATGCACTCAAAAAGAATCAAAAGTTGTTGGACCTCCCACAACACAAGTTAGTGACTGATGTCTCTACGAGATGGAATAGCACTTTAGATATGCTGGAGAGATTTTTGGAACAACAACCAGCTGTCTCTGCTGCATTACTTGCACCTGAAGTGCGAAAGCAGGAAAAAGATCTATGCTCCCTTACAGAGACAGACATTACAGCAGCAGAGGATATTGCACAGGCTCTGAAGCCATTAAAGAAAGCCACCTTGGTGATGTCTCAGGAAAGCACCCCAACTCTGTCTGTCATTGCACCTCTAAAAGAAAGACTTCTAGAGGAGATGCAACCATCGTCCAGTGACTCTGCAGTGGTGAAGGAAATGAAGACTGCTATGTGCAGGGATCTCCAAAAAAGGTATTAATATATATGTATATAAACTTTTTTGCAACACAAAATTTGCTAATTTTATTTGACATGCACTTTATTTTTTAACAAGAATCTCCATGTGCCCACTTAGTCTGTAACCAGAAATGAAGAACTGTACTGTTACAGTACAATTCTTTATTTCTGGCTACAGTACTATAGTTCAGTTTAAGATATGTTAAGCACTAAACTTATTCAGTGTCATTCAGTTGAATACAACCCTATGATTTGTGTTTAAATCTGCACACATATGCACAGATGTTATTGAAATGCATTTTTATTTATATTAGACTTTCAAGAGATAAGCTATGCCTAAATTTATTTTACATGCACTTTATTTTTTATTGTTTATTAACAACAGTTTTCGACAGTATCGAATGCTGCACTGAGGTCCAATAGAACCAGCACGGTGGTTCTTCCACAGTCTGTATTTATATGGATGTCAGAGAAGTGCATTGTCTAAATTGTTCTTTTTTAACAGTGGTTTGATAATTGCTGTTTTTAGGGACTGGGGGAAAACACCTGACAGAAGGGACGTGTTTATTATCTGGGTCAAATCAGACACTATGCCAGGTAAAACTTTTTTAAAGAAAGCTGTGGGGAGAACATCAAGGCTGCATGAAGAGGAACTTAGCTGCTGAATGATCTAGGTGACATAGTCACAGCCCAGAGAAGTGCATTGAAGCCTGATCATGTGAATCAGCTGCTTTTTCTAAACAAGAATCTCCACGTGCCCACTTAGTCTGTAACCAGAAATGAAGAACTGTACGGTTACAGTACAATTCTTTATTTCTGGCTACAGTACTATAGTTCAGTTTAAGATATGTTTAAAAATTAGAGGTTAATCACTACATATTGAAAAGCTAAGAATGTTTACAAGCACTAAACTTATTCAGTGTAATTCAGTTGAATGCAACCCTATGATTTGTGTTTAAATCTGCACACATATGCACAGATGTTATTGAAATGCATTTTTATTTATATTAGACTTTCAAGAGATAAGCTATGCCTAATTTTATTTTACATGCACTTTATTTTTTATTGTTTATTAAGAACAGTTTTCTACTTTAAGCACATTGCATTAACAAGTTTGTTTCTTTGCTCAGAAATGTGATGTTTCAGAAGTTTGTATGAAAATAAATATTTTAAAAATGTCAACATTATATACAATCATTTGTGTCTTCAGAACTTTAAATCAATATCGAATCGAATCGCAACAGCAATAATCGAAATCGAATCGAATCGTGAGGTTCCTAACAATACCCAACCCTAGTGCCAATACTTAATGTCACCAAAGCTCACCAAAGGCCATGTGTCAGATCGGCCTCCTTTAGCAACTAAGCCTCACCAAAAAAAAACCGCCGACAGGAGAAGGTCTGCATCCAAGCAGCATGGAAAATTGGTGTTATTAAAAAATGTACACACACATATATATATATATACACATACATACATACATACATACATACATACATACATACATACATACACACACACACACTTATATATAATATGATATGAATAACATATAAAATATTTCAGCACATAATTTTCTAGAAGTTGATAGTGTTAGTACATCCACTGACTGTAAAATTACATGTGAAACGTTTTCACATAGCCAGAGAACTGCTTGTTGTTGCAACCAAATTCTATGGGATTCTGTGAGAGTAGGGAGTAGCAAGATGGCGGCCAAATCCATTGGGATTCTGTGAGAGTAGGGAGTAGCAAGATGGCGGCCAGGGACTTCAGTTTTTCGGCAAAATCCGCACTCCAGTGTATAATCGAAATCAGTGAGACAGAACCAAGCAAACGGATTAACAAACGATCGAGCGCACAACTGGCGTTTAGCCTGGAAGGAGAGAAGGTTGCGCACGCGAGCAAACAGAGCCGAGCGCGAGGGTAGTGTTTGAGCACAGTTTGAAAGTTGAGCGCGCATGTCATGTTTAAACGCTGAATACCTGTCTCGCTGCGCGCTCAGATTGGTTCCGACGCACTCAATTCAGAAGACTTCATATGCTACTATGCTAAACTGCAGTCTCCCCCCCTCCCAACCACCATATTATAAAGACCGCGGGGCGCCAGGCTTTTATTCCCCCCAAGACTCGGAGCAAAAGCAGTCCGGCTGTGAGCTACAGTGCAGCTCCGCAGAAGGCGGGTCTCGACGGAGCTCTGTGAACGGATCATCCGCAGCCCATATGGGCTTTGTTATTTTTATTTTATTTTTTATTTATTTGGTACAAAGATTTACTCGCCATGTGGTAGCTAACCCTCTGAAATTCACTCGCCAAACGGGAAATTTGGCGAGTGGCGAGTGTTAATTTCGGACCCTGCCTGTCTCGCTGCGCGCTCAATGTGTGTGTGTGTGTGTGTGTGTGCGCGGCGCGCTCCGCGCAGCACGGCTTTGCCGACAGACACACACACACAGCGGAGGAGAGATCGCTGAAGTGACTTAAGTTATATATTTGCCCCCTAGTAAATAGGGCAGGTGGTAATTATTCTATAAATATTAAAATATAAAAGCTTTCAGCACATGCTGGGGCGGAGGGATATCACATCACATGTGGTATCCCTCCGCCCCTCTGGTCGGTAAAATCCCTGCAAATTCTAATGTAAAAATTTAAAATTTAAAAATAACTTACCGAAAATCCTTGCTCTCATGTCATGTTCAAAACATTCTTCTTCGAAATGGTCACTGCATATGACGTGTTTTCTCTCTGGCAAGCTCTCTTCAAGATGGCAATCCAGCTACGAGCCCGGTTAGCTCATGGAAAGTTGAAATAAGCAATGTTTTTTCCAATTTTACCAGTTGTGTTGGAACATCCAATGGCCATGTACGTGGGCATTGTTGCTTCAGCAATAGCTCCTGCGAATGTCAATGGTGCAGTCCTCTGGAAATCCGAAAAAATTGTTGATGATCAGCTGTGTGAAACGGCTCCAACTCGGCTGGTCAGATCGAGTCGGGTCCCGATGACGTCATCATAAGGCAAATCCATCCAAAACAAACTGCCCGCGGTCCCCATTTGTTACAAATCAAATTTATTTTGTTAATTTACGGTTATTTTCCAGTAACTTAATCAAGACATGAAAACATTTAACATATTTTTGGAATGCTTCTGTGGTAGTCTGACAATTTAATCGGTAATGTTGCCGGATCAAAGTTACATCTTAAGAGAAATTCCTTCCTCCAATTTTTTTTTTAAAGTTGTGAAGGGAAAATAAACCATAAATTCTTTTAATTTTTAATAAAAGTCTGCAGCCATTTTAATTTAATCACGGCATTAATCACTTTAAAATCAATAACGTTTGTTCCTCCTTTTTCTACTGATATTACTATGTTGTTCTGATCACATGTTTTTTATTATTCCAGAAGAGATTGTGATGAATTTGATTATGATTATGTTTTATTGTAGTATTTGGTATATTTAAGATATATGCTGGATATATGCCAAAGGGAAATGAAATATCGGGTGAAAATGTAATTCTCTGAAATTGGCACAGCTTGGAGTCGAACCTACGATCTTCAGCTTTGCAGCCCGACACCTAACCCACTCCCCCATAACACCAGGGCCGTGCTCAGCCGCGCATTTTTGAAAGGTCAACTGTGTTGAAGAAGTGGTTTTTGGTGAATTTTGTTCCAACCGTAAGCCGAAACGGCGTCAAGTACAAAAAGCCCTGATCGCGGCGTCGAGACCAACGTTTCGATATATGGTATGTGGGGGTAGACCCTACGGTTCGGGCTGTATTAACGGTACTATAATAATAATAATAATAATAAAGAAACCCTTATTAGGTGCATAGCATAAGGCCTCCGCCATGCATTTTCAATGCATAGGCGGGCGCCTAACTAGAAACGTTCAACTTCTGAAGAAGTTGAAGAAGGCGCCCGCCTGGTGGTGCGTATAACTGAAGTAATTTAATTGTTACTTGTAAAAAAAATAATAATAATAAAATAAAAAAAATTTGGGGGCCCCCCCCATTGCTCCGGTGGGCCCAAGCGGCCCCTTAGTACGCCTATGGCTTTGACCGGCCCTGGCTGGCTGTCTGCAGGAAATCTATAAGACCTACACCAATGAGGGTTACATTTTCTGAATCCAGACAAAAAGACCTACGTTTTGATGTATAATTTGTCTACGTAGATTGAAAATTGAGCAAGTATGCTGAAGTTGTTTGGTCTTTTTCGCATAAGTTTGACTTTGGGGTTGTTGCCGGTCTGAGGTGATTTGCGAAAAATCTAAAACACCTACACCAATGAGGGTTACATTTCCTAAATCCAGGCAGAAATACCTACGTTTTGATGTATAATCTGTGCACGTAGAGTGAAAATTGAGCGAGTAGGCAAAAGTTGTTTGGTGTTTTTTGGAGAATTTTGTCACCATGGTAACTGAAAATGGCGTGATGAGAAAACGATAAAAGATATCCACATTGCGTTTGCACTTCTGAATAGTTCAAAGATATATCTACAAACTGGAAGTTAAACAATGTTCGTAGGTGAAAGCATGAGGACACAGTAGAGCGTTGAAAATTGCCATTTTTCTGTGTTTTTTTGCAAATGTTGTTCCAATCGTAACTGGAAATGACGTCAAGTGCAAAAAGCCTGCATCGCGTCGTCGAGACGAACGTTTCGATATATAGTAAGTGGGGGGTACACCCTACGGTTCGGCCTGTAAAAATTTGGGGGCCCCCCCATTGCACCGGTGGGCCCAAGCAGCCCCTTAGTACGCCTATGGCTTTGACCGGCTCTGGATGGATGGCTGCAGCACAAAAAAACCCCAAACAACTCGCTGAATTTGGGGAAGGTTTGGGGTTGTTGCCGGTCTGAGGTGTTTTGCGAAAATTCTATAAGTCCTACACCAATGAGGGTTACATTTCCTGAATCCAGACAAGAAGACCTACGTTTTGATGTATAATTTGTGCATGTAGAGTGAAAATTTAGCAAGTAGGCTAAAGTTGTTTGTTGGTTTCTGGATAATTTAGTCACCAGGGTAGGTGAAAATGGCGTGATGAAAAAAATCTATAAGTCCTACAGCAATGAGGGTTACATTTTCTGAATCCAGACAAAAAGACCTACGTTTTGATGTATAATTTGTCTATGTAGAGTGTAAATTGAGCGAGTAGGCTAAAGTTGTTTGGTGTTTTTCGCATAAGTTTCACTTTGGGGTTGTTGCCGGTCTGAGGTGATTTGCGAAAAATCTAAAACACCTACACCAATGAGGGTTACATTTCCTAAATCCAGGCAGAAATACCTACGTTTTAATGTATAATTTGTGCACGTAGAGTGAAAATTGAGCAAGTAGGCAAAAGTTGTTTGGTGTTTTTTTGGAGAATTTTGTCACCATGGTAACTGAAAATGGTGTGATGAAAAGAAAGTTAAAAGATATCCACATTGCGTTTGCACTTCTGAATAGTTCAAAGATATATCTACAAACTGGAAGTTAAACAATGTTCGTAGGTGAAAGCATGAGGACACAGTAGAGCGTTGAAAATTGCCATTTTTCTGTGTTTTTTTGCAAATGTTGTTCCAATCGTAACTGGAAATGACGTCAAGTGCAAAAAGCCTGCATCGCGTCGTCGAGACGAACGTTTCGATATATAGTAAGTGGGGGGTACACCCTACGGTTCGGCCTGTAAAAATTTGGGGGCCCCCCCATTGCACCGGTGGGCCCAAGCAGCCCCTTAGTACGCCTATGGCTTTGACCGGCTCTGGATGGATGGCTGCAGCACAAAAAAACCCCAAACAACTCGCTGAATTTGGGGAAGGTTTGGGGTTGTTGCCGGTCTGAGGTGTTTTGCGAAAATTCTATAAGTCCTACACCAATAAGGGTTACATTTCCTGAATCCAGACAAGAAGACCTACGTTTTGATGTATAATTTGTGCATGTAGAGTGAAAATTTAGCAAGTAGGCTAAAGTTGTTTGTTGGTTTCTGGATAATTTAGTCACCAGGGTAGGTGAAAATGGCGTGATGAAAAAAATCTATAAGTCCTACAGCAATGAGGGTTACATTTTCTGAATCCAGACAAAAAGACCTATGTTTTGATGTATAATTTGTCTATGTAGAGTGTAAATTGAGCGAGTAGGCTAAAGTTGTTTGGTGTTTTTCGCATAAGTTTCACTTTGGGGTTGTTGCCGGTCTGAGGTGATTTGCGAAAAATCTAAAACACCTACACCAATGAGGGTTACATTTCCTAAATCCAGGCAGAAATACCTACGTTTTAATGTATAATTTGTGCACGTAGAGTGAAAATTGAGCAAGTAGGCAAAAGTTGTTTGGTGTTTTTTTGGAGAATTTTGTCACCATGGTAACTGAAAATGGTGTGATGAAAAGAAAGTTAAAAGATATCCACATTGCGTTTGCACTTCTGAATAGTTCAAAGATATATCTACAAACTGGAAGTTAAACGATGTTCGTAGGTGAAAGCATGAGGACACAGTAGAGTGTTGAAAATGACAATTTTTCGGTGGTTTTTTGCAAATGTTGTTCCAACCGTAACTGGAAATGACGTCAAGTGCAAAAAGCCTGCATCGCGTCGTCGAGACGAACGTTTCGATATATAGTAAGTGGGGGTACACCCTACGGTTCGGCCTGTAAAAATTTGGGGGCCCCCCCATTGCACCGGTGGGCCCAAGCAGCCCCTTAGTACGCCTATGGCTTTGACCGGCCCTGGATGGATGGCTGCAGCAAAAAAAAAACCCAAACAACTCGCTGAATTTGGGGAAGGTTTGGGGTTGTTGCCGGTCTGAGGTGTTTTGCGAAAATTCTATAAGTCCTACACCAATGAGGGTTACATTTCCTGAATCCAGACAAGAAGACCTACGTTTTGATGTATAATTTGTGCATGTAGAGTGAAAATTTAGCAAGTAGGCTAAAGTTGTTTGTTGGTTTCTGGATAATTTAGTCACCAGGGTAGGTGAAAATGGCGTGATGAAAAAAATCTATAAGTCCTACAGCAATGAGGGTTACATTTTCTGAATCCAGACAAAAAGACCTATGTTTTGATGTATAATTTGTCTATGTAGAGTGTAAATTGAGCGAGTAGGCTAAAGTTGTTTGGTGTTTTTCGCATAAGTTTCACTTTGGGGTTGTTGCCGGTCTGAGGTGATTTGCGAAAAATCTAAAACACCTACACCAATGAGGGTTACATTTCCTAAATCCAGGCAGAAATACCTACGTTTTAATGTATAATTTGTGCACGTAGAGTGAAAATTGAGCAAGTAGGCAAAAGTTGTTTGGTGTTTTTTTGGAGAATTTTGTCACCATGGTAACTGAAAATGGTGTGATGAAAAGAAAGTTAAAAGATATCCACATTGCGTTTGCACTTCTGAATAGTTCAAAGATATATCTACAAACTGGAAGTTAAACGATGTTCGTAGGTGAAAGCATGAGGACACAGTAGAGTGTTGAAAATGACAATTTTTCGGTGGTTTTTTGCAAATGTTGTTCCAACCGTAACTGGAAATGACGTCAAGTGCAAAAAGCCTGCATCGCGTCGTCGAGACGAACGTTTCGATATATAGTAAGTGGGGGTACACCCTACGGTTCGGCCTGTAAAAATTTGGGGGCCCCCCCATTGCACCGGTGGGCCCAAGCAGCCCCTTAGTACGCCTATGGCTTTGACCGGCCCTGGATGGATGGCTGCAGCAAAAAAAAAACCCAAACAACTCGCTGAATTTGGGGAAGGTTTGGGGTTGTTGCCGGTCTGAGGTGATTTGCGAAAATTCTATAAGTCCTACACCAATAAGGGTTACATTTCCTGAATCCAGACAAGAAGACCTACGTTTTGATGTATAATTTGACTACGTAGAGTGAAAATTGAGCGAGTAGGCTCAAGTTGTTCGTTGTTTTTTGTATAATTTTGACTTTGGGGTTGCTGCCGGTCTGAGGTGATTTGCGAAAAATCTATAAGACCTACACCAATAAGGGTTACATTTCCTGATTCCAGACAAGAAGACCTACGTTTTGATGTATAATTTGTGCATGTAGAGTGAAAATTGAGCAAGTAGGCTAAAGTTGTTTGTTGGTTTCTGGATAATTTTGTCACCAGGGTAGGTGAAAATGGCGTGATGAAAAAAATCTATAAGTCCTACAGCAATGAGGGTTACATTTTCTGAATCCAGACAAAAAGACCTACGTTTTGATGTATAATTTGTCTACGTAGAGTTTAAATTGAGCGAGTAGGCTAAAGTTGTTTGGTGTTTTTCGCATAAGTTTCACTTTGGGGTTGTTGCCGGTCTGAGGTGATTTGCAAGAAATCTAAAAGACCTACACCAATGAGGGTTACATTTCCTGAATCCAGACAGAAATACCTACGTGTTGATGTATAATTTGTGCACGTAGAGTGAAAATTGAGCAAGTGGGCTAAAGTTGTTTGGTTAATTTTGTCACCATGGCAACTTAAAATGGCGTGATGAGAAAACGATAAAAGATATGCACATTCCGTTTTCACTTCTGAATAGTTCAAAGATATATCTACAAACTGGAAGTTAAACGATGTTCGTAGGTGAAAGCATGACGACACAGTAGAGTGTTGAAAATGACCATTTTTCGGTGGTTTTTTGCGAATTTTGTTCCAACCGTAAGTTGAAATGCCGTCAAGTACAAAAAGCCCTGATCGCGGCGTCGAGACGAACGTTTCGATATATAGTATGTGGGGGTACACCCTACGGTTCGGGCTGTATTAACGGTACTATAATAATAATAATAATAATAATAATAAAGAAACCCTTATTAGGTGCATAGCATAAGGCCTCCGCCATGCATTTTCAATGCATAGGCGGGCGCCTAACTAGAAACGTTCAACTTCTGAAGAAGTTGAAGAAGGCGCCCGCCTGGTGGTGCGTATAACTGAAGTAATTTAATTGTTACTTGTAAAAAAAAAAAAAAAAAAAAAAAAAAAAATTTGGGGGCCCCCCCATTGCTCCGGTGGGCCCAAGCGGCCCCTTAGTACGCCTATGGCTTTGACCGGCCCTGGCTGGCTGTCTGCAGGACGGAAAACAACTGCAGCTTACTCGCTCAACTTGGGGAGGGTTTGGGGTTGTTGCCGGTCTGAGGTGATTTGCGAAAAATCTATAAGTCCTACACCAATGAGGGTTACATTTCCTGAATCCAGACAAGAAGACCTACGTTCTGATGTATAATTTGTGTACGTACAGTGAAAATTGAGCGAGTAGGCTCAAGTTGTTCGTTGTTTTTTGCATAATTTTGACTTTGGAGTTGCTGTCGGTCTGAGGTGATTTGCGAAAAATCTATAAGACCTACACCAATGAGGGTTACATTTCCTGAATCCAGACAAGAAGACCTACGTTTTGATGTATAATTTGTGCATGTAGAGTGAAAATTTAGAAAGTAGGCTAAAGTTGTTTGTTGGTTTCTGGATAATTTTGTCACCAGGGTAGGTGAAAATGGCGTGATGAAAAAAATCTATAAGTCCTACAGCAATGAGGGTTACATTTTCTGAATCCAGACAAAAATACCTACGTTTTGATGTATAATTTGTCTACGTAGAGTGTAAATTGAGCGAGTAGGCTAAAGTTGTTTGGTGTTTTTTGCATAATTTTGACTTTGGAGTTGCTGTCGGTCTGAGGTGATTTGCGAAAAATCTATAAGACCTACACCAATGAGGGTTACATTTCCTGAATCCAGACAAGAAGACCTACGTTTTGATGTATAATTTGTGCATGTAGAGTGAAAATTTAGAAAGTAGGCTAAAGTTGTTTGTTGGTTTCTGGATAATTTTGTCACCAGGGTAGGTGAAAATGGCGTGATGAAAAAAATCTATAAGTCCTACAGCAATGAGGGTTACATTTTCTGAATCCAGACATAAAGACCTACGTTTTGATGTATAATTTGTCTACGTAGAGTGTAAATTGAGCGAGTAGGCTAAAGTTGTTTGGTGTTTTTCGCATAAGTTTCACTTTGGGGTTGTTGCCGGTCTGAGGTGATTTGCAAGAAATCTAAAAGACCTACACCAATGAGGGTTACATTTCCTGAATCCAGACAGAAATACCTACGTGTTGATGTATAATTTGTGCACGTAGAGTGAAAATTGAGCAAGTAGGCAAAAGTTGTTTGGTGTTTTTTGGAGAATTTTGTCACCATGGTAACTGA
Source organism: Fundulus diaphanus (assembly GCA_037039145.1). Classification (NCBI taxonomy): domain Eukaryota; kingdom Metazoa; phylum Chordata; class Actinopteri; order Cyprinodontiformes; family Fundulidae; genus Fundulus; species Fundulus diaphanus. Next base: position 53,543,736 of record CM073131.1, read on the forward strand.
AAATGGCGTGATGAGAAAACGATAAAAGATATCCACATTCCGTTTGCACTTCTGAATAGTTCAAAGATATATCTACAAACTGGAAGTTAAACAATGTTCGTAGGTGAAAGCATGACGACACAGTAGAGCGTTGAAAATGACAATTTTTCTGTGTTTTTTTGCAAATGTTGTTCCAACCGTAACTGGAAATGACGTCAAGTGCAAAAAGCCTGCATCGCGTCGTCGAGACGAACGTTTCGATATATAGTAAGTGGGGGTACACCCTACGGTTCGGCCTGTAAAAATTTGGGGGCCCCCCCATTGCACCGGTGGGCCCAAGCAGCCCCTTAGTACGCCTATGGCTTTGACCGGCCCTGGATGGATGGCTGCAGCACAAAAAAACCCCAAACAACTCGCTGAATTTGGGGAAGGTTTGGGGTTGTTGTCGGTCTGAGGTGATTTGCGAAAATTCTATAAGTCCTACACCAATGAGGGTTACATTTCCTGAATCCAGACAAGAAGACCTACGTTTTGATGTATAATTTGTGCATGTAGAGTGAAAATTGAGCGGGTAGGCTCAAGTTGTTCGTTGTTTTTTGCATAATTTTGACTTTGGGGTTGCTGCCGGTCTGAGGTGATTTGCGAAAAATCTAGAAGACCTACACCAATAAAGGTTACATTTCCTGATTCCAGACAAAACTACCTACGTTTTGATGTATAATTTGTGCATGTAGAGTGAAAATTGAGCAAGTAGGCTAAAGTTGTTTGTTGGTTTCTGGATAATTTTGTCACCAGGGTAGGTGAAAATGGCGTGATGAAAAAAATCTATAAGACCTACACCAATAAGGGTAACATTTCCTGATTCCAGACAAAAAGACCTACGTTTTGATGTGTAATTTGTGCATGTAGAGTGAAAATTGAGCGAGTAGGCTAAAGTTGTTTGGTGTTTTTCGCATAAGTTTCACTTTGGGGTTGTTGCCGGTCTGAGGTGATTTGCAAGAAATCTAAAAGACCTACACCAATGAGGGTTACATTTCCTGAATCCAGACAGAAATACCTACGTGTTGATGTATAATTTGTGCACGTAGAGTGAAAATTGAGCAAGTAGGCTAAAGTTGTTCTGTGTTTTTTGGAGAATTTTGTCACCCTGGTAACTGAAAATGGCGTGATGAGAAAACGATAAAAGATATGCACGTTCCGTTTTCACTTCTGAATAGTTCAAAGATATATCTACAAACTGGAAGTTAAACATTGTTCGTAGGTGAAAGCATGACGACACAGTAGAGTGTTGAAAATGACAATTTTTCGGTGGTTTTTTGCGAATTTTGTTCCAACCGTAAGTCGAAATGGCGTCAAGTACAAAAAGCCCTGATCGCGGCGTCGAGACGAATGTTTCGATATATAGTATGTGGGGGTAGACCCTACGGTTCGGGCTGTATTAACGGTGACGGAAGATTAATAAACAATAACTAGAAACGTTCAACTTCTGAAGAAGTTGAAGAAGGCGCCCGCCTGGTGGTGCGTATAACTGAAGTAATTTAATTGTTACTTGTAAAAAAAAAAAATAAAAAAAAAAAATTGGGGGGCCCCCCCATTGCTCCGGTGAAAATTGAGCGAGTAGGCAAAAGTTGTTTGGTGTTTTTTGGAGAATTTTGTCACCATGGTAACTGAAAATGGCGTGATGAGAAAACGATAAAAGATATCCACATTCCGTTTGCACTTCTGAAAAGTTCAAAGATATATCTACAAACTGGAAGTTAAACAATGTTCGTAGGTGAAAGCATGAGGACACAGTAGAGCGTTGAAAATTGCCATTTTTCTGTTTTTTTGCAAATGTTGTTCCAACCGTAACTGGAAATGACGTCAAGTGCAAAAAGCCTGCATCGCGTCGTCGAGACGAACGTTTCGATATATAGTAAGTGGGGGTACACCCTACGGTTCGGCCTGTAAAAATTTGGGGGGCCCCCCATTGCACCAGTGGGCCCAAGCAGCCCCTTAGTACGCCTATGTCTTTGACCGGCTCTGGATGGATGGCTGCAGCACAAAAAAAAACCCAAACAACTCGCTGAATTTGGGGAAGGTTTGGGGTTGTTGCCGGTCTGAGGTGATTTGCGAAAATTCTATAAGTCCTACACCAATGAGGGTTACATTTCCTGAATCCAGACAAGAAGACCTACGTTTTGATGTATAATTTGTGCATATAGAGTAAAAATTGAGCGAGTAGGCTCAAGTTGTTCTTGTTTTTTGCATAATTTTGACTTTGGGGTTGCTGCCGGTCTGAGGTGATTTGCGAAAAATATATAAGACCTACACCAATAAGGGTTACATTTCCTGATTCCAGACAAAACTACCTACGTTTTGATGTATAATTTGTGCATGTAGAGTGAAAATTGAGCAAGTAGGCTAAAGTTGTTTGTTGGTTTCTGGATAATTTTCTCACCAGGGTAGGTGAAAATGGCGTGATGAAAAAAATCTATAAGTCCTACAGCAATGAGGGTTACATTTTCTGAATCCAGACAAAAAGACCTACGTTTTGATGTATAATTTGTCTACGTAGAGTGTAAATTGAGCGAGTAGGCTAAAGTTGTTTGGTGTTTTTCGCATAAGTTTCACTTTGGGGTTGTTGCCGGTCTGAGGTGATTTGCAAGAAATCTAAAAGACCTACACCAATGAGGGTTACATTTCCTGAATCCAGACAGAAATACCTACGTGTTGATGTATAATTTGTGCACGTAGAGTGAAAATTGAGCGAGTGGGCTAAAGTTGTTTGGTTAATTTTGTCACCATGGCAACTTAAAATGGCGTGATGAGAAAACGATAAAAGATATGCACATTCCGTTTTCACTTCTGAATAGTTCAAAGATATATCTACAAACTGGAAGTTAAACGATGTTCGTAGGTGAAAGCATGACGACACAGTAGAGTGTTGAAAATGACAATTTTTCGGTGGTTTTTTGCGAATTTTGTTCCAACCGTAAGTCGAAATGCCGTCAAGTACAAAAAGCCCTGATCGCAGCGTCGAGACGAACGTTTCGATATATAGTATGTGGGGGTACACCCTACGGTTCGGGCTGTATTAACGGTACTATAATAATAATAATAATAATAACTAGAAACGTTCAACTTCTGAAGAAGTTGAAGAAGGCGCCCGCCTGGTGGTGCGTATAACTGAAGTAATTTAATTGTTACTTGTAAAAAAAAAATAAAAAAAAAAAAAAAAAAATTTGGGGGCCCCCCCATTGCTCCGGTGGGCCCAAGCGGCCCCTTAGTACGCCTGTGGCTTTGACCGGCCCTGGCTGGCTGTCTGCAGGACGGAAAACAACTGCAGCTTAGTCGCTCAACTTGGGGAGGGTTTGGGGTTGTTGCCGGTCTGAGGTGATTTGCGAAAAATCTATAAGACCTACACCAATGAGGGTTACATTTTCTGAATCCAGACAAAAAGACCTACATTTTGATGTATAATTTGTCTACGTAGAGTGAAAATTGAGCGAGTATGCTGAAGTTGTTTGGTCTTTTTCGCATAAGTTTGACTTTGGGGTTGTTGCCGGTCTGAGGTGATTTGCGAAAAATCTAAAACACCTACACCAATGAGGGTTACATTTCCTAAATCCAGGCAGAAATACCTACGTTTTGATGTATAATTTGTGCACGTAGAGTGAAAATTGAGCGAGTAGGCAAAAGTTGTTTGGTGTTTTTTGGAGAATTTTGTCACCATGGTAACTGAAAATGGCGTGATGAGAAAACGATAAAAGATATCCACATTCCGTTTGCACTTCTGAAAAGTTCAAAGATATATCTACAAACTGGAAGTTAAACAATGTTCGTAGGTGAAAGCATGAGGACACAGTAGAGCGTTGAAAATTGCCATTTTTCTGTGTTTTTTTGCAAATGTTGTTCCAACCGTAACTGGAAATGACGTCAAGTGCAAAAAGCCTGCATCGCGTCGTCGAGACGAACGTTTCGATATATAGTAAGTGGGGGTACACCCTACGGTTTGGCCTGTAAAAATTTGGGGCCCCCCCATTGCACCGGTGGGCCCAAGCAGCCCCTTAGTACGCCTATGTCTTTGACCGGCTCTGGATGGATGGCTGCAGCACAAAAAAACCACAAACAACTCGCTGAATTTGGGGAAGGTTTGGGGTTGTTGCCGGTCTGAGGTGATTTGCGAAAATTCTATAAGACCTACACCAATGAGGGTTACATTTCCTGAATCCAGACAAGAAGACCTACGTTTTGATGTATAATTTGTGCATGTAGAGTGAAAATTGAGCGAGTAGGCTCAAGTTGTTCGTTGTTTTTTGAATAATTTTGACTTTGGGGTTGCTGCCGGTCTGAGGTGATTTGCGAAAAATCTATAAGACCTACACCAATAAGGGTTACATTTCCTGATTCCAGACAAAACTACCTACGTTTTGATGTATAATTTGTGCATGTAGAGTGAAAATTGAGCAAGTAGGCTAAAGTTGTTTGTTGGTTTCTGGATAATTTTGTCACCAGGGTAGGTGAAAATGGCGTGATGAAAAAAATCTATAAGTCCTACAGCAATGAGGGTTACATTTTCTGAATCCAGACAAAAAGACCTATGTTTTGATGTATAATTTGTCTACGTAGAGTGTAAATTGAGTGAGTAGGCTAAAGTTGTTTGGTGTTTTTCGCATAAGTTTCACTTTGGGGTTGTTGCCGGTCAGAGGTGATTTGCAAGAAATCTTAAAGACCTACACCAATGAGGGTTACATTTCCTGAATCCAGACAGAAATACCTACGTGTTGATGTATAATTTGTGCACGTAGAGTGAAAATTGAGCGAGTGGGATAAAGTTGTTTGGTTAATTTTGTCACCATGGCAACTTAAAATGGCGTGATGAGAAAACGATAAAAGATATGCACATTCCGTTTTCACTTCTGAATAGCTCAAATATATATCTACAAACTGGAAGTTAAACGATGTTCGTAGGTGAAAGCATGACGACACAGTAGAGTGTTGAAAATGACCATTTTTCGGTGGTTTTTTGCGAATTTTGTTCCAACCGTAAGTTGAAATGCCGTCAAGTACAAAAAGCCCTGATCGCGGCGTCGAGACGAACGTTTCGATATATAGTATGTGGGGGTAGACCCTACGGTTCGGGCTGTATTAACGGTACTATAATAATAATAATAATAATAATAATAATAAAGAAACCCTTATTAGGTGCATAGCATAAGGCCTCCGCCATGCATTTTCAATGCATAGGCGGGCGCCTAATAATAATAATAAAGAAACCCTTATTAGGTGCATAGCATAAGGCCTCCGCCATGCATTTTCAATGCATAGGCGGGCGCCTAATAATAATAAAGAAATCCTTATTAGGTGCATAACATAAGGCCTCCGCCATGCATTTTCAATGCATAGGCGGGCGCCTAATAAAGAAACCCTTATTAGGTGCATAGCATAAGGCCTCCGCCATGCATTTTCAATGCATAGGCGGGCGCCTAATAAAGAAACCCTTATTAGGTGCATAGCATAAGGCCTCCGCCATGCATTTTCAATGCATAGGCGGGCGCCTAATAACACGGTTTTAGGATTCTGGTGTGTTTGGTTCCTTGTACGAGTGAGTTCCTGTTTCAGAAAAGATCTCTGCTGGAGAGTGGCAGCTCTGGATCCTGCACACCTGGAGTAAATCTTCGTCTAAGGATTGTTTTGTTCCTGTGTTTCAGACCCTTTTGACGATCGCTAGTTACCCTCAGATTGGTTGCAAAGGAAGTATTGTCTGCTGCCGTTGCAGCTTTGTGGTGTCCTTTGCCTCCTTTACCTGTCTGCTCTTTAGCTTATTGCTCACCTCCAAGAAATCAACTTTTCCGAAACCCACTCTCGTTCTCTCGGACCCTGGACCATTACCTCTCCACCAACATTGAATCATAACACCCCGCTCTTACTAACTACGGCAAAGTAAGTCCTGTCCTCCTGTTATTTTCTGCACCTGCCCTCCTTACAGACTGCTAATTCATCTCTCTCTGTAGATGAAGCAGATTCTGGAAATGCTGAGCTGACCTTGTTGGATTTGTCACCTTTTACTGAATCTCTTTTGTAAATAAGCCATTTTCACTTTAACTGCTCTCTTGTCTGATTCTGCATGTGGATCAAGAAATCTCATCAAAACATGACATGGCTAACTTCAAACTTGATGACATCAAAACTACAAGACCAAATTGTCTGCTTTCAATTTTGTCAAGTACAAATCTTTGGGCCAGAGATTTAAAAATAAACTTCTTAACCAATCACTTAATTTGGATGACATTAACTTGGCCTCTGGTAATAAAGTAAAAAACCTTGGTGTTATTTTTGACCAAGACATGTAATTTAAATCCCATATTAAACAAGTTTCCAGAATTTCCTTTTTTCATCTCAGGAATATCGCCAAAATTAGAAACATTCTGTCCAGGAGTGATGCTGAAAAACTAGTCCATGCATTTGTTACTTCAAGGCTGGACTATTGTAATTCTTTACTATCAGGAAGTCCACAAAATGCAGTTCAAAGTCTTCAGCTGATCCAAAATGCTGCAGCAAGAGTTCTGATGAAAATCAACTAGAGGGATCATATTTCTCCTATTTTAGTTTCCCTTCATTGGCTTCCTGTTAAATCAAGAATAGAATTTAACCTGAGAGGGATCGATCGTAACATTTGTTCAATTCAACTGTTCTTTGTGAGAATTAAAGCATTTCGAATGTTTTGGCGTGTAGCTAAAGTTTGCACCGCAGCTATGCCCCCTAGACGTTATCATAGCCCCACCATTTTCTTAACTTCTAATACCCCATGCCTTGGCTGCATACAGAGCAAATTTGAAGATGATGGCTCAAAAACTCTAGGAGGAGATTGTAAACATTCAAGAGCTGTAAACTCTTGAATGCTTATAAAATGACTGACTTCCTGTTAGTTTTAGGGCATACCTACAAGAGACTTTTATTCATGACTTTGAATGATCTACCTATATACCAAATTTAAAATCTCTATAATTTACGGTTTGGCCTAACTCACTCTAGGTGGCGCTGTAGAGCAGTTTGTCCATGCCCATTTTCAATTAGATTAAAAACTTGAGATTTCACAAGGGGGAAAAACTTTTGGTAAAGTTTGAGTTTTCATGCATGTTTAGGCCTCCAAAAAGCCGTTCTAAGAGGTAGAAGAGAAATGAAACCACATGATTACAATAGGGGGCTTATAAAGAAAATTCTTAGATCATAAAAACCAGACACTTATTAAAAGCTGAATGGGAAGAATTTACTTCCAGTTAATTTCTAGTGACTAATCCAAAGCTTTGGTTTAGTTGCATTGTTGCTTCTGGGCTTTGTTCTGACACGTTCATATTATGTTGAAGTCATGACACGTTGAGCCTGTTCTACAGGGGATTTCTGGCTTTAATGAATGCTGGGTTAGTAAAAGCTGTTTAAACTTCACAGATTCACCATGCACGCTGATAATTATCCATAATTTTAAAAAGTGGTTTGGATTAACGTTTTAAAGAATATCAGTTAAAGTCTTAATTTAATAATTTTCTAACTAAGAAAAACAAAGGTTCCACATGAGACATGTCTTAGATGGCTGATGTTATGTAATACTTTGTTGAAAGTATTACATAACATAATAAAAATATAAATAAATATAAATAAAATAAATAAAAACAGTCAAATTTTAATGCTGGTCATAATTTAACGGATGTATTGTTATCTTGGAAAGTTTACATGAAGTATTTGTATAAAAGAGTCAAAATTGCTACCCTTCATTTCCAATAAACAGATAAAACAGTGTCAAATGATTAATTAGTGTTTTTCTCCGATGCACTAAAGTAGGTTTACAAAATGTATAAATTAATTTCAGGCAATAACTTTTATTTCCCTCAGAAGAAAAACAGGCAGAACTTTTGTTTACATTAAACTAGACAGAATAAAAAGCTTTAAATGTCTGGAGCTGAGTTTAATTCAGATTATGCTTCCTCCATGTCTTTAGCACGGGTTAATCAGATATAACAGACCTGGTGTTGATTCTAGAATCTGGGTCCATTTAGACAGAACTTTAGCTCTAAAAACCAGGAAAGATCAGAGCCTAAAGCTGTAAACATTTCTGTAAAAATCCACCTTCACCAGTTTACTTGGAGCCACAACAGACAATAATAATAATAATAGGATATTAGCTTCCATGTTTAGCTGGTACTTACTGGGAATGTCCGACCCAGAAGAACATCCTGATACCAGAACCAGAACCAGCAGCTGCAGCAGCCTTGAAGCAGCCATGCTGAGAGGAGCAGCAGTCGCCTTTATGTGATCAGACGTGTTTCAACAGCTGCAGATAAAAAAACAGCTAGAGACTTCCTGGAAGTCCAACCTTACAAAATAAGACTGTTTCAGAATTTCTAAGGTAGATGGAATTATTTCACTCTGATAAAATCTTAAAAAACATAACTAGTCAGAACTATATATTCTAGTGTATGTTTATTATGTTGGTGTCATGTTTTACGGAATCAGACTCAGAAGGAGGGCAACCACAGAGTCAGACTGTTCGGTTAGAAAGTTTATTGAAAAAAACTGGTGTAGGCTCGGGTGTGGTTCCGGCTGGTCGGCTTCTCTGGGTTCCACTGGAGACAGAACAAGGAAACTGGTGAGCAGAGGAAAGTGCCGATGTGTCAGGGAAAGGGCGAGGGACTCACTGGGTTGGGTCTTAGTCCGGGGAGGGTGATGTTCGGGGTCCAGGTTGTGGTACAGGTCTGGTGAGCTCTCTCTGGATTCTGCGGTGTTGGAGGGTGGACAGGCAGGTGAGCACAGCAGGAAGATTTAACCATGAGCGGCGTCTCGTAGTTCTGATCTTGACACGAGGAGATCTGACTTGGAAGTGCGGTAACTCGGGAGTCCAGGATTCTAGATAAAGCAAGAAGCAAACGCATGGAGTTAGACAAGGCTCGGAAAGATACTCGGAACTAGATTTGAGATTGGTCATATACCACGCTGGAAGCGAGAAAGAACTGACGCCCTCCTGCTGGAAAGCTGCTCCTTAAGAAGAGCAGCAATTAGAGCTGATGGAGAGCACCTGCCCGTCACGCCCTGCAGAGAAGGAGAGAGAGAGAGAGGCCACCCTTCACCCAGCCCACAGAGTGTGACAGTTGGATCATGCTCAACATTAAAAGAACAGGCTTAAATGGAGGGAGGTCATGGTGATCCAGAACGCTGCTGCCCGCGTCCTCACTAAGACTAAGAACGTAGAGAACATGGACCCGGTTCTGAAGTCCTTCCACTGGCTCCCTGTATCTCAGAGAATAGACTTTAAAATCCTTCTGTTAGTCTATAAATCCCTGAATTAGCACCTAAATACATCACAGACTTGTTATCAGTGCATCAACCCTCCAGACCACTCAGGTCTTCTGGCTCCAGCCTGCTCTGCAGAACCAGAACCAGAACCAGACATGGAGAAGCAGCATTTAGTTCCTATCTTCCACTGATCTGGAACAAACTCCCAGAAAATTGTAAAAGTGCTGAAAGCCTCAGTTCCTTTAAATCAAGATTAAAAACACATTTGTTTAGGATTGCCTTCAACTGTTCTAGTTAACTGAATCACCACTTTTTTGTTCTATTTTCTATCAACATTTTATTCCTACTTGCTTTTATTCTGTTTTAATTTGCTATATTTTAATCATGTAAAGCACTTTGCATTGTCTCTGTACTGAAATGTGCTATATAAATAAATGTACCTTGCCTTGCCTTGCCATGGTCTAGGGGTTAGAGCAGCGCGCTTGCACTCAGAGAAGGATGCAAGTACCCGGTTCAATCCCCAGCGCCTGCATTCTGGGTCCCTGAGCAAGACCCTTAACCCCAGATTGCTCCCCAGGCGCCGCACATGGCAGCCCACTGCTCCCCAAGGGTGATGGGTTAAAAGCAGAGAACACATTTTGTTGCTTGTACTTGACAGTGACAGTGCAATGACAATAAAATTGAATTCTATTTTAATTCTAAAGGCTGATGGCAGGATAATGGTGACTTGAAGCAGGTTTGACATGATGATGACTAAGAGAAGTAGACCAGGTGATGATGACTAAAACAGGTTTAAGGCAATAATCAGTCCATCGCTGTATAAAACCCTTATGGAAATAAACTTTGTTAGTACCGTAAATCACATTCAAACACATCAGCAAAGCTGGGTTTTCAGAATGCTAGCAGAAGCTAGTCTATAGGCTCTAGGACCTTTTACTTCAATCAAAGCTTAAAACAAAACAGTAAAAAACAATTTAAAGACTTGACTTTCCCTGCCTAACTCTGCCAAACCTGTCTGTGCCTCTGTGTCACTTTTTTTGACTTTGGGCGTCCAGCTGGAAGAAGTTGTGCCAGGGTGAAGGCTGGTTATGTGAGCAGTGAGCAGGCAGCTAGCTCCAAGGAGGAAAGCAGCCCTGGTTTGTGAAACCAGCCATGTTTAGGCTGTGGAAGCGGGGACCTCCTCTCGGCCACCCTGGCGTGTCTCCTTCTTGTGAGGGGCTGTGCAGGTTGCAGCGGATGACTTTTGATCAGCTTTCCTCTTATCTTGACCTGGCCGCAGAAGAGGAGACCGCTCCATGCCGTCTCGACTCATCTTTCCTTCAACAGTTAACCTGGTTGGCACTGCCAATGCTCGTGATGGTCTGAACCCATTCAGACCCAGGCGGCTGTCTCCCCGGTGTGACCCACTCGTAATGATGGCTCACAGGCGATGAGATGAGAAGAGAGTGCTCTCCCCAAAGCTGCTAAGCAGCGGGCTTAAGACCATGTCCGTGCACAACAGCTCCCTAGAGGATGGGTTAAAAGTAGATGATACATTTCATTGGAATGTATGCTGCAATGACAAAAGAGTTGATTTTTTTTTAATTTTTTGTTTTTTCCCAGTGTCCTGTCTAGCAATGTGGCAATAGGAATTGATGTCTCAATGCCAGATAGAGCTCGACAGATTTTGCTTTTACAAGTGGAGCGAACAGCTTTCGCCATAGTGCTCCACTTGATTTATGCTTGTAAATAGCTTTATTGTGATTCCTGCAAGGAGAATTTCAAATTATATGGACATGACAATGGGAGAGTAAAGGAAGAACAAGAAGTGAGAGAGAGAAAAAAAAGAGTAGAGGTGAAAGAAAGAAGAGATAAAAGGGAGAGAATGATAAAACCTTCTCTGTCTGCTCCATCACCTGGAAAGAGACACAAAAAGAACAGCACAACCAACAGACATAAAGCAACAGATACAATCGAATAACACCTAGATGCCATTGCTAAATCATATATATTATTATGTAAGCTGATATGTGTAATGTGATACCTGAAAAAAGAAAGTGAAAGAACATAAATAAATAAATAAATTATAAGATTTCTGTATATAAGTGAACACTTAATACCTGGGACCCAGCACCTGTGGGAGATGTGAAAGTGCACTAGTGGTGCGAAACCCGCACCGGGAGACGACACGGACCAGGACCGGGACAGGGGGCCGGACACAAGCCCACTAGAACGTCCACCAACTCACCATACATTCGACAGTAGACATCCAGGCTGGGTAAGTCCCTACTCCCCCTCCTTCCCCCTCCCCCCACTAGCAGAGTGCTTATCCAATGAAGGAGAAGAGCATCTGCCCTGAGATGTTAATGACCATGCCCCCCTACCAGCTCAACAGGCCGCGCCAGGGACATAGGCAACATAGGATCTTTGTCTGGCTTAAGCAGAAGGCTGATGGTGGCAGAGTTCATATTAGCTGGAAATCTACCTTTTTCCTGTATTTCCTGCAACATTCTGTGGAACGTTGGGGCTAGAATATACCAGAACTCTTTGTAAAACTCAGTGGGGAATCCATCTGGACCTGGAGCCTTTTTATTAGGCATGCTTTTAAGAGCTTCCTGGGTTTCAGCTGTTGTCAGCGGGGAATCCAGTGTCATTCTTTGGTTATCTGATAATTTAGGAAGTGTAATTTTATCCAGAAATTGGTTAATATCCTTCTCTGATGGATTTATCTGTGGTGTGTATAAAGATTTGTAGAAATCGCGGAAGGTATTATTTATACACCCTGGTTCACTTACTGTATTACCAGTTGAATCTGTAACTGCAAATATAGTAGTTTTCTCCTTATTTATTTTAAGCTGATTAGCTAGAAAGCTTCCTGACTTATTGCCATGTTCAAAATTTTCTATTCGGAGTCTTTGTATTAGAAATCTATTTTGCTTTTCAATATAGTGGTTTAATTCTAATTTTACTTCACGGATTTTACCTAACTTCCCTTCTTCTTGAGAGGATTCTAGTAACTTAAGTTTTTCCTCTAATTCCTGAATCTTTTTGTTTTCTTTTTTCTTTTTATGAGATGAGAAAGAAATTATTTTACCTCTCATCACTGCTTTTCCAGCTTCCCACAATATCGATGCCGATGTACCTGGTTGATCATTGTATTCTAAGTATGAGGCCCACTGTTCTTTAATGAATTTTATAAATTCTTCATCTTTAAGCAGTGATGTATTAAATCTCCAGCTTTTGTTTTGTGTGGTTATTTTTTTATTAATTAAGGTGAGAGTAACAGGAGCGTGATCACTGATAGCAATAGGATGAATTACCGTCTCTGAAACTTCCGACAGCAGTGAGCTGCTTATTAGAAAGTAGTCCAGACGAGAGTACGAATGGTGAATATTTGAGAAAAAAGTGTATTCTTTACTAATAGGATGAAGAGAACGCCATGCATCGCAAAGACCAAAATCACTCATGTATTGTTTGACTACACTTACTGACTGCCAACTACGCTGAGACCCTGTTGTATTCAGCATGTCTATATCGTTATTTAAACCAAAGTTGAAGTCACCTCCTATAATTAGTGAACAATCCCCGTGTTTTGAAAGTGCAAGGAAGAATTGGTGGAAAAAAGAGGGGTCATCAACATTTGGACTATATATACTGACAATACATAGCTTCTGGTTATGGATAGCTATTTTAATTATTATGTATCTACCTTCAGGATCTATAGTTTTATCTAATATTTTAAAACTAACGTTTTTGTGGATTAAGATTGCTACACCTCTCTGTCTAGAGTTATAGCAGGCCGCAAACACATTAGGGAACTCAGGTGAGTTAAGCTCACTTGCATTTGTAGCTGATTTGTGGGTTTCTTGCAATAATACAACATCTGCCTTTAATCTAGTAAGCTGGTTAATGATCTTCATTTTTTTCTCTCTGGGGCCAGCCCCATGCACATTCCATGACACAAACTTTACATTCGCCATAGATGTGAGTGAGAAGTTAGAAGGTGCATGCCCTTGAGAAAATAGTCATACATAGACCCAGGTAGCATCATATGATGTGCTTGTGATTGACTGATGATCAGGAAAGAAGCAGACAAATAAGATAGAAATACACAAAAAAATAAAAAAGTGCAAAGAGTAAGAGAGTGTGTAAAGGGATAAACCATAGCCCGTGCCTCGTGTACCCAACCGTGAACACCAACCATACCAACGTGCTCTTGAGCTGTGCGTGTATTTAATTTATCACCGTGTACCGATCTGTGCGTCTTTTTTATTTATTTATTTTTTATTTTTTAAGTCATTGAAACATGCTTTAAGTCCACCTGTGGTGTAACTAATAAAGCCAAGGGGTGATCTTCTGATCCCTGAACAACTGTCCATTAATATAAAGTCTGTCAACCGATATGGTGGCTTTAACGCCGTCCATCATGTATTTCTTCCTGATTGGGAACAGCACTCGCCTGCGATCTAGGATTTCCTAAGGAAACTGATCATTAACACTAAAGTCTGTCCCTCTCAGTTCCCTGCCGCAACTTCTAACGAATTCTTTTTGTTTATAATGCTCAAATTTAGCTATGATCGGGCGAGGACGGGTTTTGTCGGGTTTCTTACCTCCGAGCCGGTGGACTCGATGAAAAGTGATGTTTTTTACCTGATCCGCCGGGATTTTAAGCTTCTGCTGGAGAAAGTTCCGGACCGTTTCTTCTGCTATCTCTCCCTGCTGCTCCTGGATGCCTGCAAAGACGAGATTTTATATATATATATATATATATATATATATATATATATATATATATATATATATATATATATATATATATATATATATGTGTATACAATTATTAGCAATGAGAAAAAAAGAGCAAACCGAACAAGACAATCAAAGGTTAGCTCTAAAGAAACACCAAGAGTAAAAGCTAAGAATAAGTAAACTTTGAACATTATCCTACACACCCAGGTCCAGGTACAGGTACCCCAGAGGGGCATCTAGCCCCCACCCAGGAGTTGATCTCCATCACCAGGACAGTGTAGAGCAGACTACCCGAGACCAGGGCACCGCCCAATCCGGGCAAAACCGAGTCTTGTTGCATGTGTGTTCTCTTTCCACTCCTCTTCTTCATCTGCACAAATGACTGAAACTTAGCAGAGGTGTACTGTGCTGATTCTAACCAATTTAAAGTGAAGTTGAGGTAATGACCACTGGATGGCGCTCTTAGGCAGTATATGATCAGGTCTCTCAAATTTCATATACTAGTTACCCTCTCCTGGAAGTTTAAAAGCTTTTACTGCACCAGTAGTAATGCCTTGTTCATGTTTATCTTAGATGTCATCACCTCCTGATGCAAACTCCAGAACATAAACTATTAATGTCTAAAGTTAAAGCAATTTTATCTCATTCTCATAGAGGTATTTCATCAGTGGTCTTAAATGTGCAGCTTCAAGTTAACAAGTTAAACAATCTTCTGGTTGTTCTTAACCTGTAAATATGATCAAATGCTTTGATATCAACGGCTAAACCAATAGAAGAGGAAACAAAAAAAAACAACACAAAGGTTGTCAGCCTTCAGGCTAGAGGAAGAGGCGGTCTGCACTTGGTTTCAGTAACATGAATGAAGAGGAAATGAAGGAAGCTGTTAGATGTCTGCTTGGTAAGAACAGATTCTTTATTTCTGCTTTAACTGCTGAAAATGGCTTTTAGAGCCACCAGGAGTGTCTTAGAACAAAGTTACAGGAATCCACAGGTGCAGAGATATCCCAGCTCACCTGAATGTAACAGACCTTAACTGAATGTTAAAGCCGTCAGCTTATTGATAGCTGTAAAAACTAATAAAATGTTCTGTTGTACTTCTCTTAAAGCCAGTTTAATGTCATTTCTCCTCAGATTTAACCTTGGTGCTGTGCTGCATGACAAAGCCAGGTCAGTCATTTCTCCTTTAACTGTTTAGTGATGCTAAATCATTACAGGAATTGGTTTAATAGAGATCTTTGTTAGTTTTAAATGGCAACGGAGGTGCAGAATCTTTGGCTGAGTTGCTGGTTTGAACCCCTGCTCCGACCATCTCAGTGATTTTGTCCTTGAGCAAAACACTTAACCCTCCACGCCTGCTGGTGGTGGTCAGACGGCCCGGTGGCACCTAGCAGAGGGGAACAGAGTACACAGCTTCATTACTTGAGTAAAAGTACAGATACCCCTTGCTAAATTTTACTCAAGTACAAGTAAAAGTACTGCAGTCAGATGTCTACTTAAGTAAAAGTACTGAAGTACTTGTTTTTAAAAGTACTTGAGTATCAAGAGTACAAGAGTACATTTTCTAAATATTGCATTACTACTGCCACAGTGCTTACATTTATGTACAGAAATGTCCTACACATGGAGTTATGGAAAATGTTAATGTTAATACCTTGGAGAATGTAAAAGTCATTTCATCTTTTTACCATGTTGCTTTATTTAACATTTCTCACAAGGCAGTAGCACAATGGCAACACTCTGACAAACCTCTGCTAGAGTTTGAATGGATTTTTTGCACCCACATTTGAACCTGACTGTGTTAAACACACCGCATACTAAAGAACATCAAACCAAATGCTCGGCTTACATTAATGTGTAATATCAGAAAGGAACTTTCGCTAACAATTGTGTGTAAATGTGAGTTTCCTCAATCAAATCAATAAACCTAAACCAGCAAAGAAGGCAATATAGCAATGTCCTAAATGACACACCTCTGAGCCTGACCGTGTTATACATGCAGCATAGAGCAATGAAGACAAAATAATAATGATTAAAGAAAATCAGGTAATCAGCTGATCACAATCTATGTGTGTGTGTGTGTGTGTGTGTGTGTGTGTGTGTGTGTGTGTGTGTGTGTGTGTGTGTGTGTGTGTGTGTGTGTGTGTGTGCTGGACTTCAATTCAATCAAATGTCATGAAGTCCTTGTTCAACTTGAGAAGAAGTTGGTTCTCAAAATTCTGTGAATGAATTGATCCCCTTTTTGGTGTGGAAAGGAAACCTGCTATGCTAAAAAGCCTTTCACACGCTGCTGAAGCTGGAAGGGCAGTGTTGAGCTTTAGTGAGAGGTTACGCACAGCTGGATAGGGGGCCAGTGTATTCACTCCTTCAGCTGTAGCGGATAGGTATCCATCAAGTTGCTTATTTATCTCATGGGAATGTGTCTGCTTGACATTGGAGAAGAAGTCATCTTCATCAGAAGAGGTTGATGTGGTATCAGGAGACCGAAGACCTTCATCGTGTTCTGGCAGATGTTCCTTGATGTAACTAAGACCTTGATTAGAAACACAGAATCACACCAACTAACTCATATTATGTTATTATTACTCTAAGTAAACAACTGCATAGAATCATTGTTGGATGTAAAGGTTTTAGGGAAAAAAAAGCAAACAAACAAACAAAAAAAAACATTTTCCTTACCAAGCTGTAGGACTGTGTCATTGCCAGTCCAGGAGGTTTTGAACCTTGGAATGAGAATGGCTGCTGCAATTAGCTCTGGCTCTGACATCATGCTCTCAAACCGCTTCCCCAAACCTTCAAGAAGAGCATCAACAAGTGTCTTGTAAACTCTGAGTGACGGTCTGGACTTTTCAAGCTTAGTTGTGAGGGTGGTGATTGTCGGGAGCAGCCAGCCCATCTGAACGTTGACTTCTCCTTGTAGTATGTTCAAGGACTTTGCAACTGGACTCATGGTGGTGACATATTCCGCTAAAAAGGCTATGTCAGCCGCACTGTACCTAATAGAAACAGATGAAAATAAACAAACACATATTTTAACAAACTGTAAACATAACCACTGTACAATGCTGGACATTTATTTATTTGTTTATGTACCTACAGCAGATAATGTGGTAAGCATTACTCTAACAAAATAAGAACACAATTATACGTTACCATAAGCTACTTACATTGGAACATTGAGTACAGCACAGACCGTTCTGACAGACCCCTCTCCTTGGTCTCTAATGATTCTGACCACACGTTCCACGGCAATGAAAGAGGAGTTCCATCGAGTTGAATTACGCTGTAACAAGTGAAGCTTAAAGTGTTCCTCTATAAGCTCTGCATTTTGAGGAGACCATGAGGCTTTATTCCAGAGAGCCTGGCACATAGAAAAGGCTGATCTGGACAATTTCTTGTAAGCTTCTGTGTTATTTGCCCGATCAGCATCGACTGTGGAAACTAAATTTAGTGAGTGGCATGCACACTGATGATGTTTCGGCAGCTGATACTGAAGACCATCATCTTCCTCCAGAATGGCTTCCACATCGATGAATTCCTCCTCCTCTTCCCCATCAGATGCATCACAATCTTCTCCTACTACTACTTCTTCGATTGTGCCTTCTGCAACTAACTCTTCATTGTTATTTTCATCCTGCTGACCAAAGACACGGAACGCTTTGACGAAATTCGACCCGTTGTCTATTGTAGTTCTAACTACCTTTAGACTTATTTCATACTCTGCATGAATGTCGATCAAAACAGCTGCCAAGGCATCGAATGTGGGAGCCCCTTAGTTGACGGCAAGCAAGGGCAACTGAACAGCGTTCAAAACTGCAAGGATCGAGCCAGTGGGCTATTACACCCACGCCTGCCGACAGGGAGGAAACAAACAGGTCAGTTGTCCCGGGCCCAGGACAGAGGGGGGCCCAAAACTGACACTGACAAATGGTCAGAGTGTCAGTCAGCACGCGCGCGACTGAGGCAGCTTCACCAGTCTCCCAGTCGTCACAGCTCTCTGCTGCTCCCCCTCCCCTCTCGTACATGGCTCAGCGGCGCCAGCCAATCAGCATGCAGGCTCAGCCTGGCCCGCCCACTCTGCTCTTACACAAACTCAACACACAAACAACCGCGCTGCGCGCTGCTGCTCAGAGAATTGGCCGGGGAGAGACACCACAGTATCGGAAAAACATGAAGAAGGAAAGATGCGCCGTTTGGCTTTATTTTAATACCGTAAATGAATTCAAGTTGTATGTTTTGTAAAAAGCCGGTTAAATTCAGTGGAAACACAACAAATTTATATAAGCACGGGAAAAACCATGGGCAAGAAAACATCGAGAAACGGATAGAGGAGACGAAACTTCTCTGATTTCCCCGACAGACCCACAGACTGACGTCTCTGACTGAGGCGTTTCAGTCCTCCAGAGAACATCCAGGTAGATCAGAGTGGTCTTCTTCAGCAGCAGCAGTTCATGTTAACTTTCAAAGTAGATATTATCTATCATATGTTACTGGATCCCACACAGAAAATGTAATTAAGACCTTGAAAGAACCCAGTACATATATCCTATTAAAAAGTGTTATTTAAGATAAGATAACATTAGATAATCCTTTATTTATCCCACGACGGGGAAATTTATAGGATTAAAGCAACAGGCAGGTGCACACAACACAGACAAAATTACATAAGGATTGAAAGATATAAGAGGTGGATTAGGAAAAACACTATGAACATTATTATTATTATTATTATTTAATTGTAATAATAAAATAAAAAATAAAAAACCCGAAAGGTCAACAGTTTCGTGATACATCAAGCTTAGGGACTGGCTAATATACAGCAGATCAAAAAAGGCCATATTTTGGCTGCAGTGCTGTTCTCTTATGAAGAAAAGATCAAACAGTGCACTAAATTCAATATATGGGTTGAAAACATCCAGTATAAAATACAAAGATTTCCAGGGCATGAAGTATACAGTTAAGTTTATTTATTTTTGTGTGTGCATGCCTGTGTGTGTGTGTGTGTGTGTGTGTGTGTGTGTGTGTGTGTGTGTGTGTGTGTGTGTGTGTGTGTGTGTGTGTGTGTGTGTGTGTGTGTGTGTGTGTGTGTTGGCGGCAGGTATAGAGGGGGGGCCCAAAAAGACTATGTTGTCTCGGGCCCTAGCAAAGCTGCCAGCTGGCCTGATTACACCTATAAAGCTCCTTTTCCTGGCCGTCCAACAATCAATAGTGGTGGCAATGTATGGTACCATTTTCATTTTGTTCTTGAGACGTTCTTTCATTTTAGATGTAGCTGAATCAATCTTGCGCCACACAGTTGTGCGGGACATAACGGCACTACTCGGTTGTAATTCTGTAATAAGGTCTTGGAAGGATGGTTTCTCAACCAGGGAGAAGAGCTGGAGACCTTGAACAATGAAGCAGAGGATAGCCCGATCAACCATCTTCTGAGACACCTGCTTGGTCTCCAGCAGCTTCAGTTGCTTCACCTTGAAGCCTGTTCCACCTTCTGATGGCCTCTTGCAGGCTGTTGAAGTCAGTTGACAGTATTCCTCCAGATGCGTCTCATGCCTTCTCTGTAAAACACAGTATAATATTTCAGTTTACACTATAATAAACTAATAAATATTAGAAAAGATACCCAGGCTGTTCTCTCATGTAGTCTACATAGCAGTATTATTAACCCTCTGGTCCTCTTCGTTTAGGGGTCACACATGGCTTCTTCCCGTTTTAAAGTGACCGAAGACTTTTTTTTCTTCAGGAAAACCAATGTAATATATATTCTTGTTCAATAATGTTTTTTGATTCTTATTTAGAATTTTTAAAGATTTCTATGTTACTATTTTTTTCATTAGAATTGATATATATTTTAGTTAAAAAAAATTAATAAATGCAATATTTCACATAAAAATAGAGTGCAGGCCTTTAAAATAAAAAAAGGCTTTTTAAGTCTTTTTTAAAGAGGCTTTTTAATTGGCCTTGTTTTTTTTTAGACATGATTTCTCCATAAATTCGTTTTTTTTATTTATATATTTATTTAGACATTCTAAGAGACTACATTTTGATATTTTTAGATATTTCTGTTAGATAAATATCAGGTTGTGCATTGTGATTACAACCAACCATGACATTTGGTTAGAACGGGAACACAAGAATGCAAGCATTTTTACTAGTCAGTATTTGATAATTAAAAAATCTAACAAAATAAGGGATGGATAGTGATAATTCAAAACACTTTATACAGACATTTTGCAATTAGTTGGTATTTTATTCAGTTTAATTCTATAAATGGTAATAAAACTTCAGAATGGAACAGCAATTATGATCTAACAGTAAAGACATAATAAAATAACATAACAGCAAACAATCATTATCAAACTGAAGGTTAAAAAAGAGGAATAAATATAATATTAATAACAAATATTATTTTAACTATTGCATACAAACTAATTATTTTATGTATTGTTGCATTGTAACAGATATCATGAACACCTATTAGGCTAAAATAATAGCAAACAAAGTAATTTGTTTGCGTGTGTGTGTGATGTTTCGTACTCCAGCTCAGACTAGGAAATATATAATTTAAATATTATATATATATATGCTCTCTCTATTTGTCAGGGGCATCAAAACATGAGTCTGAAAGGACCTCAGTTGATTATCTATGTTACACGATTAGCTTGCCTCGGCTTATGCTGTTGTCAGGCCAAAGTTAGCCATCTGAATGTCTAGCTACAGCTGGCAAATTGGCAGGTGCATGTGGCTTCGACTACTCAAACGTAACCGAGAATGTAAAAAGCTGCATTATCGCACCTAGCCAATCATTTAGTGCATTTTTCTGTAGCTAGTAGAATCTATCTTAGAAATGTAAGGAAGTTTATTTTAATGTACGTACCTTGACATGCTTCTGCAAGTTGGAGGATGAATTTTTGTAGGCAGTGATGAAGTTCTGTTTGGGTAAACACAGCAAACACTTGACGCGAAAACTATCATTCAATTGTTCCGAAAATTGAAATAGTCGGGCGAGGTGGGGCCACGGGTTGACACATTCCCGGGATGGTGTTATGATCGTGAATCAGGCAAACCCAGTATTCAAACCCAACAAGTGAGGTTAAGGCAAAAAACAGGATTTTAATAATGAAAACAGGAACAGGCGGGCTCAATAGTCAAAAGGGCAGTCCAAAATCCGGTACACAAAAGCAGTCCAAAATAGGCAGAGGTACAGACAGGGCAAAGCAAGCACGGATAACCATAGGACAGAAACTAGTCGGTAAACCGGTAAATCAGTCAGACAGGGCAGGAAAAACAGATCAGGGAACAGGCTGGCTCAGAATCAAAAAGGCTCTCGGGTTATCGTCAACAGGTCAATCAGAATAAAGAATGCTGGAACTAAACTCACCGTGGCTCGTTAATGATCTGGCAGATTGCAGAGGTTTGTGGCAGGACTATATAGGGGAGTGAACAGGTGAACAGGAGTGAAGACTAATTATAAGTGAGCAGGTGGATCTAATCAAGGCAAGAAAGCTGACAGATTGCTGAGGGAAGACCAAACAGAACTGATAAAGTGACAGGTGGAAAACAGGTAACCTAAACAGAACAACATGTCTAAAACAAAACCAAACAAGACCCCAAAAGCAGAAACTTAACTAATAAATCTGATAACATAAACCAAGACAAAACCCAAATCGTGACAGATGGACCTCCTGCGTCTTCATCCATTGTTCGTCTCTTGTCTAATAAATCTGACCATGGAGTTGATTTTGGCGGAAAGCTGAAGGTGATTGCTGATAGGCTGTCCCAATCAGTGGCGCCTTGCCACCTGCACAATCCAATCACGTTTCAGAGGGAAACAACAAATTAAGGGTTTCCGGGATTTTTTATTTTATTTTATTTTTTTAGAAGATTTTTTTTTTCACTCACGGTTATGGATAGAAATGTAGCAGAGTAAAGAGTACAATATTTACCTCTCAAATGTACTTGAGTAAAGTCATGAGTACTCCCCAAAAAATTATACTCGAGTAAAGTACAGATCCCTCAAAATTGTACTTAAGTACTGTACTCAAGTAAATGTACTCCGTTACTGTCTGGCTCTGGCACACCTAGTGCCTGGCAGCTACAGGGCACAGCGTAGCTCACCACTGTCAGTCGTGAGTGACTGAATGTAACTTGAAGAAAGTTTTGTTCTGCTCAGCGCCCAGAAGAAATCTGGTCCTCAGGCACATGGTGGCAGTCTGCAGAGATTGAAACAGGTTCTCACAGTGTTTTCAGGATGCAGGCGCTCTGCTCTAACCACTACTAAAATAACATTTTAGATGCAGCTCTCTGGAGGTTGTTCTATTTTTTGAACTGGCTGGAGGGCCTCATGTTGGTGACCCCTGCCCCAAAGCTTTTGGAGTCCTCAGACTTGATAAAGCACTACCCAAGTGCAGAAATAGACTTTGTTCACTTTCGCACAACCTTAACAAGCCAATCAAAGGTTGCAGGAGCAGTCAGGGATGTCAGTGCAGGAGGACTGTACATGCTCCACTGCTGAAGGTACTGCACTGTCTGCTCTTTGAGGATGAGTCCAGTCATGAAGCTCAGCTCCTGGGTGGACATGATGAGACAATTAGTTGGTTCTAGAAAGAGTGGAGGGGGGGGGGGTACTTATCTCCCTCACTGCTTATGGAGACCATGGCATGTTTGGTAACAATTAACTTATCAGGCAAGCAGTCCTAGTTAAAGTCTCTGAAGGACCTTTTTACACAGTTAACTGATTTTATTGTTTAGAAAAAGCTAAGAATATATTTTTATTGGTTTATATTGTTAATGATATTTTCATAAAATACCATCTGTTTTTTTATTTACATTTCAGTCCTCCCAGCTGCTCTGACTGTGAGTCCCAGCAGATCTCAGTTCTTTGAAGGAGACTCTGTGTCTCTGAGCTGTGAGGAGGACAACAGCTCTGCTGGATGGACTGTGAGGAGGAACACAACCACAGGAAATAGGACTCAGTGTGGAGATGGATGGGGGAAACCTGCTGGTTCTACCTGTAACATCACCTACCTGGTCCATGGAGACAGTGGAGTTTACTGGTGTGAGTGGAGAGAGGGAGCAGCCAGCAGCAGCATCCAGCTCACTGTCACTGGTAAGATCAGACTGTGGAGTTAGTGTTGATGAAGCTGTGTGGAAATGGATGAAATGCTGTAGTTTGTCTCTGTGTTGAGGTGGATCAGTGATCCTGCAGAGTCCTGTCCTCCCTGTGATGGAGGGAGATGACGTCACTCTGAGCTGTCACACAAAGACCGCTCCCTCCAACCTCCCAGCTGCTTTCTATAAAGATGGCTCCCTCATCAGGACTGAGCCTGCAGGTCACATGACCCTCCACCATGTGACCAGCTCTGATGAAGGCCTCTACAGGTGTAGCATCAGCGCTCATGGAGAGTCTCCATCCAGCAGCATCTCTGTCTCAGGTCAGCAGCTTCTCTGTCTGCTTCAACCTTCATCATGAGACCAGAACTAAACATTTACCTTTGGATCATTTCAGGGAGACACACCACCCCCCCTCTTTCATCATCCACCTGTCCTCCTGGTTCTCTGTCTCCTCTGGATCCTTCTTCTCATCCTCTTGTCTGTATTCCTCGTTCCCTTCTCATCTGTCTTGTTGGCGTCTCTGTTCTTCTTTTGCTGCTCGTTCTGCTGTTGAGATGTTATCTCCAGAGGAAACATGAAGGTGAAGGTCAGACATGATGACGGAGCTCCTCACTCAGAGATGCTGACTCTTTAATCTACTCAGATTGTAACTCCTCCGTTGTCCTTTGTGCTGTTTTCAGTTGTTGAGGATGAGGATGGAGATGATGACCTCCCATATAGTGAAGTTGTACACACACAACTACAACCAGTCGGATGCAGCAAAGGTAACCTTTAATGTTATTTGATATGTTTGTGAGGTCCATTTGTTTTTATCTAGAGCCTATTTTTTAGATTTACGTGTTTTCATCCATGTTAAAAAGTTAATCTTTCAGTTTAAGTTTTTCCACCAACATATATGATCAAACAGTGGATCTAGTTGGTTTTCCAGATCAATAATTTGCTGACTCCAACCTTCTAATGTGGCTCTACTGGCAGGAAATGTCTCCTCACTGGGAGGAAAGTGTCAGGTTCTATGGTAGCATTGATGTAAGATGTAGTTGGGTTCACTCCAACATCTAAAGTCTGCAGGACTCCATTCCTTCAGGATTAGAGTTGGAGACCTCAGCAGCTGGTTAAGTGTCCCAGGATGGAGAACTAGGCAGGGGATTTACTTTCTGAGGCGGGTTTTACCGACCTCTGCCGTCTTTAAACTTCCTCCCTTTGATGTCTGTAAATGATGGTGACGGGATGCGTGTGTGTCACAAACCTCTGGTTTCCTGCTTCAGTGCCAGAGTGCAGAATATATCTGCAGCGCTGTGGTTGTTTTTCTGGTTTCCTCTCAGATTAACTGATGGTTTTCAGCAACAAAGAGACAAAAGCTGCTGCAGTAGCTCAGACTGTTTGATTCCAGGGTTAATTATTTATTCACCACCATGGTAGACCCAACCAAAGATGAATAATTACTGGTTACAATGGTCCATGGACTGATATTCAGGATAACTTTATATCTGATGGTTTCTGTGGTTGATCCAGTACCAGTAGGTCCTGGGCCAGCAGCTGTTTCAGCACTAATGTAATCTGTGTGTTTTATTTCTCAGACAGCGACCGAGCTTCACTTTACTCTGAAGTGAGGATAGAGGCCATGAGAGATGAACAGACAAACCTCAGAGAGTCTGACGACCAGACGCAGCACAGAGGTAGAGCTGCTCTATTTATCTGCATCTCATATCTGCTCTCACTTTCAGAACCTCCAACATGTTTTCTTTCATGCAAAAAAAGAAAACAACTGCAGAAACAATGGTACAGTTTAAGTTTTAAGTCCTATTTCAAACAGAGGTTAAACATTCAGTCTTTGTAGTGCCACCCGTACTGCCAACATCAGCATTAAACTGTTGATTCCTCTGAACTTTCACTTCATTTTTATCATGAGAAGTGGTTCTCTGTGGTCTCCTCATCTGTGCCACAGGGACGTCCAAAAACATGTTTTCCTGGATGCTGCTAACAGCAGAAGAAGAAAAACAACCTTTAACCTGTTTCCTACGAACCTGCAGCTCTATTATCAGAAACAACCAGCTCTCCAGCATCAGAGCTCCTCTCTTCTCATGCTCTGCTACCTGCATGCCTCTAATGGTTTTGATTTCTATTTTCAGATGATTCATGTGCGGTTTACGCAGCTGTGAGAAAAGAAAAGATCCCAAACAGACCCAACAAAACCAGAGGTAGAGCCGCTCTCCACCAACAACCTTCATCGTTTTGTTCTGGGTGGTTTTCTGTAAACTCTGAATGACTCCAATCAGATCAACCTGAAGCAGATTTTTAGAAGTAATATCGCCGTTCTGCCTGACTCTGACGAGAAGAGGAGTCAAGAAATCTCACAGCTTCAGGTTTTTAGTTTAAAAACTTCCAGCTGAGTTTATGGTTCTTGGATCTCTGATTCTCCTGAGATGGATAGAGTTGGGTGGTTCCCAGTCAGGCTGGACCCTCCCAGGGGGACCAGGGTCACTGGTCCTGCTTTGGTTGTTCATGGACAGGACCTCAGGGTGTAGTCATTGAGAGGATGGTGTTTGTCTCTTACATGTGTGATAAGTGTGAGGCAGAAAATAAGCCCCTTTGAGTCATTGTTCTGAACTGAAGAAGGTTGGTAGCTCCCCTGGTGTGGTCTGGGAGGTGTTCTCTGCCTTGGGCTGGGGTCTTCAACTATCTTATTGTGTTCATGAGGGATGGTAGGATGGAGGCAGGGATGGATTAGGACATCGTCTGCAGCAGGGGTGGCCAAGCTCTGTCTTTATGAGCTACAGTTCTGCAACTTTTAGATGCATCCCTTCCCCCACACACCCGTATCTCAGTAACAGTCCTTCAGTGTTGTAGAGGTCTGATAATGAGGCATTCATCTGATTCAGGTGTGTTGGAGGAGAGAAGCATCTAAAAGCTGCAGGATAGCAGCTCTCAGGGATGGAGCTGGGCACCTCAGTAGACCACAGGAACCGAGTGCTGCTCCTGTCACTCCTGGTTAAGGAAGAGTTGGGTCAAAAATGGTTTCAGCTGACTGGTCCATCTATGCTCTAGTCTTAGTCAATGGTCTTAAAGTATGGATCATAACCAAACCAATGAGATCCAAGACACAAGCACCGGGCCTTAGAGAGGGTAGGGTAGGATTTTGTTCTGGTGGGACCTCAGAGTAGAGCCGCTGCTTCTCTGCATCAAAGGGAATCATGAGGGCGTCCAGGTCTATGACTGAGATGATTCGTTGGCGCGTCTCTCTTTAGGGTTTCCTACTCGGTGCCTATAGAATACTGTACAGCTTCAGCGGCCGGGTTGGGGAATGGAGGGTTGGTGGCTTCCTGCTTCGATGTGACTTCCTTGTGTAGGTCTAGGAAAGTAAGGCATACAGTGTCATCTAGTGTTTTTTAAATACAAATTGCAGGCGGCAGTCAAAATAGGGGAAATGAGTGTCAGATCTGGGACACTTAAATGTGGCTCAAATACGGGATGTCCCTTAATCTCTTTGAAGGTTTGTCCAGCACATCCCGCTGAAAAGAGGCCCAGAAACAGACTCAAGCACGCCTGAAGGGTCTATATCCGGGGTCCTCAGTTCCGGTCCTCGAGGTCCGGTGTCCTGGAAGTTTTTTCCTCACACTGAATGCAGTGCAGGTTGAGGTCCTGATCCAGTTCTGCAAACCCTGACTCACGCTGCTCCTAGGCCAGTGTTGGCTCCACTTGTGGAAACACCACTGGCGAGAACAGAAGTTGATGCGGTCCTTTCTGTTGGTATCCCTCATAAAGGATTAAAATACAGTCATGGTTTTCATTTTATTGGGCAGAAGTCTTTATCCGGTCACTTAAAAATCCTATTTCATCTGCTTCTGTTTCCTTGTGTTACTGTGTCTGCGGTTCGTTTACGCTAGTGAAGCTACCTAAGCTAGTGCAGAGATGTTGTTCTGAAATTTATCTGAACTTTATCCTGTCTAGTGCCCGTCATTTCCTGTTTAAATCACCAGAGCCGTTTCAGTGCTATGATGAGCTCTGAAGCCTGAAATAAAAACTCCTCAAGTAGGTCATTACTTTGTAAATGTTGATTAGCAACTACTTTCTCAAGAATTTTAGATAAGAAAAGAAGATTAGATATAGGTCTGTAATTTACTAACTCATCTTGATCAAGAGATGGTTTCTTAAGTAAAGGTTTAATAACAGCTACTTTAAAAGCCTGTGGTACATATCCATTTACTAAGGATAGATTAATCATGTCTAAAATAGGACCACTGATCAAAGTGAATACCTCCTTAAACAACTTGGTTGGGATTGGGTCTAACATACAGGTAGAAGGTTTAGATGAAGCTAAGATTTTAGATAGCTCAGAAAGCTCTACTGCTTCTAAACAGTTCAGACACTGTGCAGGTTCTAAAGATTCCTCCAATGCTGCCTCACTTACTGAGGACGAGGTAATCATGTTGAGGATTGCCTTCACACTGAATGAGGTTTTTTAGACTGGCTGCCATCCAGACACCTTCTCATTGGTCATCTGGAACATAGAGGGGTCTTTATCCAGATTGCCGAGCCCTATTTCTATTTCTGTAGTAATATGACAACTATTAGAAGAGAGCTGAGGTTTGAACTGTTTGTGTTTTCAGAGCTTCATCCAGAGCCAAAGATCCGCTCTCCTCGCCTCTAGTCCTTCCGTCCATCCCGTGATGTCCAGCTAACAGTCCCTAACTGGTCCCTGATCTGCCCCAGACCACACTTCAACAGGACTTAATCGTTAATTTTTATGAAAAAAAAGCTGAGAAAATGTAAAGAGAACATGAGATCTGAGTCATTGAATGACAACTGTTTCATAACATTATGGGAAAAACAGCAACATTTCATAAAAGCTAGCAGTTTTTCCCATAAAGTGAATTTTGTAATATAAAGTGTATTCTTTAAGCAGAAACAATAAATGCTGATTTCTTTTGTTTTTTTTCCTCTATGCATTTTAATACCTAAAGCAGGGATCGGCAACCTTTTTGAAACTGAGAGCTAATTAATTGGTACTGTGTGATATGAAGGGCTACCTGTACCAACCTTTGCACTAGAAGAAGTAGAGTTCACCTTAACTCTGTAATATAAACATGTTGTAATGCTTTTGTTATTTTTAAATCTATATAAATACAAGTATATTAAAATGGAAGAAAAACTGAATAAAATAACATTTTACATTCAGCTCACTGGAGGGTTGTGCTATTTTTTAACAGGTTTGAGGACATCACATGTGGTCCTGGGGGCCACCTGGTGCCCACGGGCTCCATGTTGGTGACCCCTGACCTTAAGGATGTTGCTGCCTGGTTGCTGATCATTGACACTTAAATGAGATTCATCGTGTGACAAAACTCAAATAACGGCTAAAAGCAGCTAACTTCAATCTAAAATCTTATAAAAAAAAGTTAAAAACATAAAAGCATTGAAATATATTTGTTCTTGAAATGGATTGAAACCAGTAAAATAATAAAATTAGAATTTTCTGACGATATAAACCTACACTAAATATTGAAAATAACACCAAATGAATGCAGACATTGCTTTGTCTTCAGATGGTAGTTTTATTATTTATTATTGAATTAGAAGACTTACATTACATCTAATATTTTGACATCCAAGCAACATGTTTAGTTTAATTGTATTTTCAGACATTTTCTCATAAGAAAACAGATGCTGCTTATTTCACTGCTCATCAGTGACTTGGCCACATTTCCACTTCAGCATCACCATTCCAGCTTCTAAGTTCTCCTTTTGCTTGAAGCTGGAGCTTTATTGCTCTTTAAAAACATATTTTAAATTCCAGCTTCATGTCTGTCCATCAGAGACCTCCTTCATGGCGCCACCTACTGGCACTAACACCCAAGCAGGTTCAGAAAACAAGAATATTCTCAGCTGCACTCTGGTTCACCCATAGTATGACAATGAGTATAATATATTTCAGTTTTGATCTTAATTTCAACTTTTAATGACATATTTTTTAAATTCAATACTGAAAAGAAAAAAAAATAATATTCAACATAAGGTCAACTATTATCTTTTCAAGTGTAATTTTTCAGGGCTGGTTTTATTTTATTAACATTGAAAATGAATATGAAATCTTTGCTTCTATCCTCCATGAAAACCTCCATCACTGAGGGCCACAACTCAACATGTATAAAAATGAACTGAGCACAGAAATCCAAGCAAATGTTAGACCTGCTGTGAGAATGTGCTGAATGACCAGAACTCTGACCAGTACCTGCCATTCAGACTAAACCGCAGGGATTTTACAGGCCTGTAGCTCCCACAGAGATCAATTGTTTTAACCCTAACCTACTTTTTCTGAATAAATAATGTATTGACTGTACTTTCAGGATGGAAGGTTGATTTCACCCAGTATAACAAAAACTGTTTCTGAACAGGATTACTAACTGTAGCTTTAAATCTCCACAGAAAAATAGAATCACATTTAGCCTCATACAATGAATACTACACCCCTGGTACGGCCAGTGGCCTTTGGCTGTCTTGGTTTTTCCTTTTCAGTATGTTTGCAGGTGTAGTTCCAGTTTCCTGCCAGCTGCTGCCTCTGTGGGAGTTTTCAGACCTCCTGAAGTCATTCCTGTTTAGCCTTCAGTCACTTCCTGCTGCCATCATCCTCGTTCTGGATTGGTCACTCACATGATTGCTGACCAATTTGTGCAGAGCCCTCCTGATTTAATTGCAGCTCTCCCACACAGACAGGGCAGCTGTGTTTTGGAGCAGCTCGCCTCACTGCCAGGTGGTTTTTGTTTGTTGTGTAAAGTTTTAGCCGTAACACTCTGTTAATTGCTGGTTCTGTTACTGGTTTGATGTTTTGTTTTTGCCTTTTGGTTTTGTTACGCCCCGAGGCCTTTCCTTTTCCGCCTCTTGCACATTGCTGAACTGAGTTTAAAGCATAAAATGTAACATGAGCACCTCACAATCCAAGCATTTACAATCCCACACAGGAAATAAGCCAGCATTGACCCTCACAGACCAGGGGAGAGTGGAGCTGACGGCAGGACTTCTCATCTCCTTCCCGAGTGCAGCTGCTCACATGTTTTAGAGGAGAGAGGTCAGAGGTCATCTGAGAACCCAAGCTGTAATGTTTCCCTCCACATGCTGCTGGACCACCTCGCTCATGGAAGGATGATGAGCGTGTTTTCAGACATCCTGCTGCACATGACAATGAATTAGCCTGATATTAGGCTGATCAGCCGGGTAAGCTCCTCACTACCGCGCCTCCCCCTGCTGTGGTGTATTTGAACAGGCAATGCATGAATAAAGCAATTTTGACATTAATGAAAAAAAAGAAAATCATACACAAAGTAATTTATAAAACAGTGAAGAGGAACAATAGATTTTGACTTATTCCGTATTTATCTGGTGATGATGACGGGTTAGGCATTTCCTCGCCTACCTGCAAGTCACTGAATTTTACAGGATGTCAGACATTAGAAGGAATTAAATGTATTTGAATAAATGTGTTTCTATTAATCATTTAACAATCAAAATAAACATAATCTCTGCTGAAGATGCAGTTTTAAAACTTTGTTGGTACAAATTTGTGGAATTTAAGTTATTATTAAGATTTTCAGGAAAATTAAACTTAATCAATGTATTAATAATTATTTGCCCCACGACTAAAATAAAAGCTCCCAAAACCCGATGAGCAGTGATGAGTTGAGAAAGTTTGCACAATGAAGGCAAGTTGAACAGGATTTCATGGTAATCATAGGAACTGCAGGGCAGTCTGTGTAGTTACCTGACGTAAACACTAGATGGCCTCAGCTGTCTCCACAACTTCAAATCAATTCAATTAAATTTTGTTTATATAGCGCCAATTCATGAAACATGTCATCTCAAGGCACTTTACAAAGTTAAGTTCAATCATATTATACAGATTGGTCAAAAATGTCCTATATAAGGAAACCAGTTGATTGCATCAAAGTCCCGACAAGCAGCATTCACTCCTGGAGAAGCGTAGAGCCACAGGGACAGTCGTCTGCATTGTACATGGCTTTGCAGCAATCCCTCATACTGAGCAAGCATGAAGCGACAGTGGAAAGAAAAACTCCCCATTAACGGGAAGGAAAACCTCCGGCAGAACCGGGCTCAGTATCTCTCTTCTTCTCTCTTTCTTCAGATTTTTCGCAGTGATTTATTGTTTTTCCTTTTGTTTCCATCTCCAGACTGAAATTTCCCTGAGCCTTCTGCTCTGATTCGGCTGATTTCTGACTTAACTAAAATAAACTGAATCATTCTGTTGTCTGGATCCTCTGACTCGCAGCAGGTTTTACTTTCCTCTTGTTAATAACTCTTCTGTTTTCATCCAGCATGTATGACCTCTACACTCTTCATCCTGACCTAGTTACAGGTCATTATCACTCTGATTTCCTTTGTTCACTCAGGAGAATAACAGGTTATAATACATGAGATGATTCAAATGTAGACTGGCACCAGCCTACATCCCCCCCCCCCCCCGCCCCGACTCATAAAGGAACTGTGAATCATCTAAATTAGGCTGCGGTTGACTTGTGGCTGACGTGTGAGGTTTAGAAGGATAACACATGATGAGTGGGTGTCATCATTTAACCAGTTTTTTAACACCAGCAGATATGATCGTAGGCTGCTGGATCATGAAGCCATAAACTTGATGCGCTCATTTCCTCCTCTGTCAGCTACTTAAAGGCATAAAAAAACAAACTGGATCGTCTTGGTTAGGTTGAACTGTTTACTTCAACAAATAAAAACGATACAGACACGAAATATCCACCAAATGAAAAGAATAAAAGGAGTGAATGAAGTCAAATACTGTGGCTCCTCTCCAAGTGTCTGACTTACTGAATTTAGGCTTCTAGTGTGACCCGTGTTCAACCAACACGTGGGTCAACGGACCAATCAAGCTGCAGAGACGCTCTCTGTGTCTGTCCTTCATTAACATGTTGAGCCTTTTCTGACTGTTATCTAGAACATTTATGGTGACAGAGTGTTATCCTCACAGCAGCTCCACTGCTCAGCCTCATGTTTGGCTCTGTTCTGTTGACACAAATGTCCGGTTGATATCAGCCCAGCTCAGCCAGGAAAGGCAAAGGACCGAGGACACATCCCTGAGGATCTCCTTTGCCCTGCTTGATGTGTGACATCTGACCGCTGATCAATAATGAGATGATCTTCCTAAATGAACATGAACATTGTAAATGATCATGGGTGACATTAATGTAAAGATGTGGAAACTCTTGCAGGCGTTGTTAGACCGTTTACTTGCATAGACTGTCTGCAAAGTTCTCCACGTCTCCTGGTGAATCACACTGTAATGATTTTAACTCCTTCATACCTGCAGACATCAGCTTCCACATAAACTCGTTGAAGAAACCTCTATAATATGAAATACGTTGTGCATTTGTCTGAGCAGAAGACTGAACACTTTGAGAATTTCCAGTCACAAAATGACTAATCTGTGGTTTGACATGTTGTTCATCATATCACCTCCTTTGTGAATAGATGTGGGTTTCAGTTAGTCACATCCTTCCTAAACAAGCCATTTACCGTCAGTCACAGGTTTTAAACTGATGAGAGTGTGTATGTGCAGGGATGCCTGTCCTGTGTGTCTCTGTCTTCCTGTGATGGATCGGCAGCCTCTGGGCTGATGGACGGAGATATAGAAGGACCGCTGCATGGATATACATACCAGGGTTTACACCTCTGACCTTTAAATCAGGACAGGCAACAGACGTGTTTGCCTCTGAAAAGTAGAACAATCTTCCTGTCAGGAAATCTTTGACCCAGATTAACTTCCTTTAGAGACATGGACCTGTTATCTGACTTTTGCTGCTCGGCACCTTCATGTTTCCGGTTGTGGTTTTATGTTCAAAGTCTAAGGATGTTGATTGGGTCGAGGTTTAATCAAAGTCTTGAACAGCCTCCAGTTAGATGTTAGGAACCCGTTAGGAACCACCAGCTGGGCATCTGTGGTTGGACTGAGGAACTATCTGAGTGAGGAGTAGACAACGTCTGGTTGAAGCTCTGTAAAACACAGACATGACGAAGGAGATAAGAGTCAAACAATCTGACTTCCTCATTATCTTTACAACTATATTTCTGCACACAAACAGCAAAGTCTCAGATTTAGTGCAAAACAAAAGTGCCTGTAGATGTTGTTGGACCAAAAGGAGAGAATTGTTTCTTTTTACTTGAAAAACAAAAAGGTCAATCTGAAGGGTGGGACTTTATTCTGATTTAATACAGAGACTGAACCTCATAAAGATGGTAGATCACATGTTACACACCTCTGGAGCATCCCACTGGTTGTTGTTGACTAGGACAGGTTTTGACCACACTGTAACAAACGTCTTCCTCTCCAGCATCTAAAGAACACATAATTAAATATTAAATATAAAAATGCAAGAACATTTGATATCTAAGGAGAAGTGAGGTTTGCCCCATGAATGATCGTCTTGCCTTCATGTTTCCTCTGAAAATGTCGTCTCAGCAGTTCAACCAGGAACAGCAGCAGGAGTATGAAGAGCACACTGGCTAGGCAGGGGAGGAGAGAGGGAGGAAGAGAGGAGGGCAAACTGGAAGGAGGGGTGGATGGAGGAGGAGGAGGAGGAGTGGTGGGTCTCCCTGAAATGATCCAAAGGTAAATGTTTAGTTCTGGTCTCATGATGAAGGTTGAAGCAGACAGAGAAGCTGCTGACCTGAGACAGAGATGCTGCTGGATGGAGACTCTCCATGAGCGCTGATGCTACACCTGTAGAGGCCTTCATCAGAGCTGGTCACATGGTGGAGGGTCATGTGACCTGCAGGCTCAGTCCTGATGAGGGAGCCATCTTTATAGAAAGCAGCTGGGAGGTTGGAGGGAGCGGTCTTTGTGTGACAGCTCAGAGTGACGTCATCTCCCTCCATCACAGGGAGGACAGGACTCTGCAGGATCACTGATCCACCTCAACACAGAGACAAACTACAGCATTTCATCCATTTCCACACAGCTTCATCAACACTAACTCCACAGTCTGATCTTACCAGTGACAGTGAGCTGGATGCTGCTGCTGGCTGCTCCCTCTCTCCACTCACACCAGTAAACTCCAGTATCAAACAGGAACATCAGGCTGATGTTACAGGTAGAACCAGCTGGTTTCCCCCATCCATCTCCACACATGGTTCTGGTTTCTCTGGTTGTGTTTCTCCTCACAGTCCATCCAGCAGAGCTGTTGTCCTCCTCACAGCTCAGAGACACAGGCTCATTTTTAAACATCTGAGATCTGCTGGGACTCACAGTCAGACCAGCTGTGGGTGTGGAAGTACAATAAAGTCAGTTAATTTCAGGTTTGTCATGTTCTGGCCCATCTGTGTGTATCCTACCAAACTCATTCTCCAACCAAGATTATCTGATGCACCGGTCTGGTGAGCTGCCTCCCTTGGCATCTCCATCACGTTCATCTGCCTATATTTACTGGACTTCAGCAGCCAGGAAGTGCCAGAATATTTAAAGCCTTGAGCCAGTAGATGTCCAACGTTCCCCCCTGCCTGGTCTCAAGTTCTGACCACAGTTTCCCCTAGAATGCTAATGCTAGCTTAGCATGCAGCAATATTTAGATTTACTTGTCTGTCTACCTGGGACTGTTTCACCTAACAAGACTTTTGTGTTTATCGTGTCTGTAAAGAGGGTCACATGTTTTCTTCTGGCTGTTCTCCACATGTTAGGAGACTTAAAATCTTCCAGCAGCAGCTTGTTGTTTGGGTCAGGTGTGTGGCTGCAGAGAAGAGACGGGAGTTTCTCTGTGCATTCACTTCTCCTGAAAGAGCGTAGAGCCACAGTGGACAGTCGTCTGCATTGTCGATGGCTTTGCAGCAATCCCTCATACTGAGCATGCATGAAGCGACAGTGGAGAGGAAAACTCCCCTTTAACAGGGAGGAGAACCTCCAGCAGAACCAGAACCAGGCTCAGTGTGAACGCTCATCTGCCTCGACCCACTGGGGCTTAGAGAAGACAGAGCAGAGACACAGAAAGGTCAGAAGCTCACATTGATCCAGGAGTACTTTCTATGTTAGATGGGTAATAGCCAGTGATGGGCAGTAGCGCCGCTACATGTAGCGAAGCTATTAGTTAAACTACATTTTCCAGTAGCTTGACCGTAGCGTCGCTGCTTTATGAATCAAGTAACTTTCCTGTAGTGACGTTATTTTTTTGATCAAGTAGCGACGTAGCGTCCGCAAACGCTACAAAATCCAGGACATAACTAAGAAATGAAACCAGGTTTGCTATTTTGAAACAACATTCAGAGTGAACAATCAATCAGAGTTGTTGGTTGGACATGTTCATGCGCAAGCTTCTACTTTGCCTCTCCTGTCTGTATCTATCGAAACATGTGCATGCATACGGCAGTGGAACTTATGGCAAGCCGATTAGGCAAATACTCGCCCTTACAATAACGTGCAGTTCCAACCCGTATTTTACGCGAGCGCGCGTTTTTTAGTCACCGCGCGTTTCCAGCCAGAACGCGCGGTGACGTAAAAAACGCGCGCTCGCGTAAAATACGTGCGGTGGCGTTAATAACGTTTGGTGGCGTTTTTTGCATATTATATTATCAGGAGGTTGTCTTTTATGTGCTCAGCCACTAGATTTAAAGGTGTTTTACCCAATAAGAACACTGCACCACCAGACACAACCAGGAGATCCCTGATCGTTGGGGAAAGGCAGAAAGAAGATGCACCTTCCTTTCTGATCCTGTCTAAATCCTGCTTAGTTCAATAATAAAGTCTGATATTACACAAAACTCACTCTGCTTGTTCTCCCTACTTATGCCCTTGGTGCAGAAGATAAATGAAATCTTTAACAGAAATGTTATTATTAATTCTGAAAATATTATCATGTGAATATAAATACAAAGCATACAGGAAATGCAGCTTTATTAAGTGACCTGGTTTATTTTATTTAGCTTTTAATTTCTTTTCAACATTTAGTTCTACTACTTGGCTTATGCTTTGGTAGTTTCATGTTTAAAATGATAAAAGAAATATGAAAAAGCTTATGGTGCATCTTCTTTCTGCCTTTCCCCAACGATCAGGGACCTCCTGGTTGTGTCTGGTGCTGCAGTGTTCTTATTGGGTAAAACACCTTTAAATCTAGTGGCTGAGCACATAAAAGACAACCTCCTGATAATATAATATGCAAAAAACGCCACCAAACGTTATTAACGCCACCGCACGTACTAGGCCAATAACCTTTTTGTTTCATTTCTAGCAGTAATTACTTCAGTTTGTATTTTATTATGCTGCTCATAAAGCAATGTCTACACTGTGTTAGGTCATTGGCTGATCTTTAATAAATGTTTTAACCAGTGTATCAGACTCATTTTGAATTGATCTGACATTAGGTTGGTACAACGTTAAGTAGCTTCTGATGTAGTTAAGCTACTTTTAACACATTTGTGTAACTTAGCTTGCTATATTTCTATAGGTGGTAGCTTTTGTGTAGTGAAGCTTAATTTATTGTTGAGTAACTGATAGCTTAGCTCACTACACTGGACAAGTAGCTTGCCCAACACTGGTAATAGCGTACTAGCTCCATGGTGGTTGTGTCTAGAAAAGAAACATGTTAAGCGGATCAACTCTGCTCCGGTTTTCAGCATTAAGAGAGAAACACTGTTAAACACTGAAAGAAAGGAGATGCTTTGCTAAGAAGCAGCAGCTCATAAAGACGCAGCACAAAGATGATCTTTGAGTCTGGCTGAGACTCTAGAGATGATTTTATTTAGTTTGTCACTCATGACTTCTGTCAGTTTATTATTCAGCAAAACTATTTAGTAGCAGCTGTTGAATATTCTCTGACCAAAAACAGTTGACTAACCTTGGTCGGTCAGACTCCACAGCAGAGAGGTGAGGACTGCAGAGACAGAAAGAGAAGGTTAGTGACGGGGAACGTCAAAGCTCTCATCTGGCTCGCCTAGTTATGGGGATTTACAAATATAACCTACAATCTACAACGACTAAACAATTCTAGGAAAGTATCAACCTGTTCTGTGAGTTTACTACGTATCGTGCTAAGCTAACAGTGGGTCACATGATGGCTTTACGAAGAGCTTAATGAGTGCAGCGGCCTGGAGCCCCAAAGGTTTAGGGTCTGTACTCTGTAACTAGCTATTGGATGTTTCCAGGAGAACACACCAAATAATTGTTGGTCAGGTTGTTGGGGTTCCCTCTAAAAGAACCAACACAATAACCAGCTGGTAGAACATGACGTAGCACCACCTCAACCCCAGCCCTCCACATCAGAGGTACAGCAAGCGTTAAGAACCTCGTCCGAGTCTTTATAAATCAACGTTTATAAGCTGAGAATGATATGATGCTTTGTGTGAAGCATAGAGAAAACATGGCATCTGATTCACAGGTTTTCTATGGTTTCATTTAGCCCGTCTCATTGGCAGTCTGCAGTTCTAAGCCAGAGATCTGTGGTGTGGTGGATCCTGATGAAGGCTGCAGATCAGGTCCATCCCTCAGTGCAGGGGCGTGGCCAGGTGGTGGCCAGGGGTGGCCACGGCCACCGCTGGCGATGTCCTGGCCACCCCACTGGCCACCCCACTCGCCAGTGTAAATGGTAGTAGCGTCAGTTTAGCATTTCATCCCATTATGCACAGCCAGCAGCAAAGCCGCTCTTCTTGACCTTCTTGCGCACCGTAGCTCACCCTGCTGCTCCCCCCTCCCCCGCCCGTCCGCCCTCCCTCTCCCTCCCCCTCCCTTCTAGCCGCTGTTGCGTTCTGAGACAACTACGGCTCAGCGTGTGCCCGCCTTCAACGGTGATAAAAGGTGGAAAGTGAACAAGACTAACGGTAAGTAAATAAGTCAAATCATTCGTTTGTAAAAGAAGAGGTGATATATGAACTGTATCAGCTCCTTTACAGCGGCTTTTGTTGTCTTTTTCACAAGTTTTCAAAGAGTTACGTAGCTACCGCTCTAGCTGGGGCTTCTCTATGGTTTGTCAATTTCCAGACAATGAAGTGAAAGTCCACAGACATGTCTTCTTATTTTAAGAAGAAAATAACAGCAGAAGGAGATAAAGAGATGACAGGGGAGCAACAGAGAACGAAGGAGGAGGAGGAGGAAGAGGAGGTGGATGGAGGAGAGGAACAGATAGAGCAGCGTGTAGATAGATAGATAGATAGATAGATAGATAGATAGATAGATAGATAGATAGATAGATAGATAGATAGATAGATAGATAGATAGATAGATAGATAGATAGATAGATAGATAGATAGGGCTTTATCGATTTCACAGTGGAGAAATTCACTTGTCACACATCGGCTTAATAAACAAAAGAAGGAGCCAAAGGAGGAAAAGGTGCATAAGGTATATACAGTGTGTCCACATATGTACAGTGTATTAAAACTGTAGCGAAAGCAGGTGTTCCTGCACCGACAGGTGAAGTTATGACCATGTGGCCATAATAATGAAATTAATGACTTGTCTAGAAAGTAATATCCTCGGAAGAATTGTATGTTTTGGTAAGTGTATTTGTTTTTTATTGTGACGGACTCACTTAAATATATACACTTAAAGAAATAAAACAAATAATTATGCGTATATATATATATATATATATATATATATATATATATATATATATAAACGCAAGCTTAAAAAGCCCCTTGATTTTATAGTTTGGAGAACCACCTTTCCATACAAAAAAAAAAAAAAAAAAAAAAAAATATATATATATATATATATATATATATTTTTATTTTTTTATTTTTTAATTGTCTGAATCGAAATGCCTATAGGCCATTAATACAGCTAGAAATGATCATAACTATGGGGAGGCTGGTATTATTATTATTTATTGTTATTGTCATCATCATTTTAATGTCAGAATAACAGACTTTTGCTCCTGTTTCATTATAGATATATCCCAGTCAAGACTAGAATGGCCCAAGCAGCCACAACTAAAAATCTTCCCTCGAACCTGTCAAGGGGACAGAAGAAGATGCTTTTCTAAAGACTGGTGCAACACATGTAAATGGCTTGAACTGAGTCTGGTAACCAGAGATGGATCCTATGGATCTTTGCTGGGAAGTTATTTTTGTAAAAGTAATTATTTTTGTTTCAGACTAAGTAAAGGTATCACTGTTTCTTACACATACAGCATAACCTTGTAGTCAAAATATGACTGTTGTTCCCTGTTTTCCCTGAAATTGCTGTTACATGAAATATGTGCTTCTTCCTATAATATTTTGTCCTTGCTTTCCAAAAGCTTTCAAATATGACTTAGTCAATTATACAATGAGGCTAACGATGTGCAAGATAAATAAATGATTTACTTGTGTATTTAATAGTTCATATGTAAGAAAGGTAAATCCATAACCTGTTTGTT
This sequence comes from Fundulus diaphanus, assembly GCA_037039145.1. Taxonomy (NCBI): domain Eukaryota; kingdom Metazoa; phylum Chordata; class Actinopteri; order Cyprinodontiformes; family Fundulidae; genus Fundulus; species Fundulus diaphanus. The sequence goes on from CM073131.1 coordinate 53,583,182, forward strand.
AAATATTTCATACGCAAGCACTGTAACAGCAAAAATGTCTTGGTTACTGCAAGACTTAAGAAAATTACTTTTTTATTGGTTCATGCCACAATTTTATGTGTTTTTTTTGTGACTGTCTGTTTTTGAACTTTAAATAAAGTACATTTGTGTGAACAAGTATTTGAGTCGATTATTTTATGTATACAGGCATTTTCAGCTATTTTCTAAACCTACTTATTCCTGTTAAGTGTTAGCAAGAAGGGGTTAGGTTGTGTACTGTATATAGTATAGTATATATGTTTGTAAAGGGTTTTCTATTGGCCACCCCTCGCTAGCTTTGTGCCCCATGTTGGCCACCCCGGTAAAAATATTCTGGCTACGCCCCTGCCTCAGTGACCACAGCAGCTCGTCTGCTGAGCTTTCTAACACCGTGTTATTTATGCCACAGACATTCCTGAAGGCAGCAGAGGACCCAGCTATCAGGATGGAGCTCAGACTGACCAGCTGGAGTCCTGCATGGCAGACAAAGTCAGCACACAGACAACACATCTCCATGTTTTAACCAACCGCATCACTGAGAGCTGCTGCAGCTCAGAGCTCCTGCTCTACTTCTTCATGAGCTTAAAGCTCCAGCTGCTTTTATCTATGACCAGAAAGCAACAACTAGACAACCTGCTGCCAATGCTGTGAATTATTCTCATTATTCTACACGTCTGACTAGAAGTAAATGCTTTTTAGCTGGCAGTATTAACCTGCAGGCTGTTTCCTTCCTGCTAAAGTTTAAAGCTCTCCCTCCATCTGCTTCACAACTAATCAGGAAGTAAAAGTTCAGCTTTAAACAGACACAGTTTCTACTTACAGAGCAGACTTTGTAGAGACATGTCCTCCGTCTTTAATGATCTGCTGTCCACCTGTCCCCCACTGCAGGGACGTCTGAGACCCGCCCACTTTAGGCTGATTAAACCTCAGTTTGTCCTGTTTGTTTCTATTTCAGGAGAATTCTAATGGCAGGGAAATTATTTTGTCAGTCATAAACTAATCCTACATTCAGGTGATTCAAAAACATAAATTCAGGTAATTTGTGAATTAATAAATTAATTTACTAGAACAAAACAGAACCCTCTGGTTTATGTCTCTGTCCTCTGACCACTAGAGGGGGGTGTTGGACATTTAATCAGGATTTCAGCTCCTGCTCAAGAGCTTTTATGTCAGTTTAAAGATTTCATTCATTTCACTGCCTCTAATTAAGCTTCGGTTACAAAGGTTTCACATCTCCCAAAATCCCTCACGATTTTATCGTTTAACAGCTAGTATTAAAAAAATACAAACCAATAAGCTTCTTAAAGCGGTAGTAAACACCTATGCACACTGGTTATCTAGCTCTCAGACTTTAGAGGCTACTAGTTAAATAATTGCCCTTCCGGGCTTGTCCAGAGCAATTCTTACATATTTGGCCATATTTGGCTGAGATTTTTATGCTAGAAAACCAAATTAGGTAGAATAATGTGGTTTTTTGTACTTCAGGGGTCCGTTCTTCGTACGTTGCTTAAAACATCCGAGATCAAATGACACATCCAAGATGATTTCATCCGGCTAATCATGATCCGGCTAATTGGGTTCTTCCAACACACCTGTTGTTTACGATTAGTATCGCTGGATTATCTGAGACAACTGCGCGTTCATGCGTTTGTTTAAAAGGGGAAATATATCGATAGTAGAAACATTGATCAGCAACGCTGCTATTGGCTGTTCAGCATGGCCAAAGAACGCCCACAGTTTTTCTCCCAAGCAGAACAAGAGCTTTTAATGGAAGGTTATGCTGAATTTGAGTCATTAATTAAAACGACAGCGAACACCACAAAGTCTGCTAAAGCCAGGAGAGAGGGCTGGTAAAAAACAGCAGACAAATTACATGCATAAGTGCTGTTCATGTTAGATGTTTCTATCACTTTCTACAGTATGTATTTTTGCATTTTAATAATTTCATATTTACTTTGTTCTTTTATATCAGAGCCTCCACGGGACCCACTAGAACATGGGGAAAAAAGTGAAGTACAAGAATATTCTACAAAATGGTAGCCTTTAATTGTTATACCATATTTTAAAAAGCAACTTCTTCCTCTTTTTTAAAGGCCATTGTTAAATGATGTGTTTGTCTGTTTATAACAGCCACCAAGAAAAAGCCTGAAAAAAAACAGGTTCTTTTTACTTTTGTTGCATGAGGCATGTTTCACCCTTTCTTTTTCTTTCACAAAATGACACAGGGTGCCATCCATTCCCTATATAAACGGCATCTTCAACACAAAATTAGTATTTTGACCTGAAAAAACACAAATTAAGAGGAGAAATTGAACTCCACAACTTGAAAAAGAGAAAACTTGCACTAGAGATCGAGTTGCTTCAAAAGGAACTTCAGAGTAAGTTCTAATACACCATTTGACAGTATTGCTGACTTTACATAACTATCTCTTATCGCAGGCAAAAGATTACTTGCTGGCTTTTCTTTATAAAGAATTGTTTAAATAAAACGACAGGAACAAAGCATTATTTCTTTCGTCTTTTATTAAACATTAAAAAATGGTGTTCCACAATTCTGTCCCGTCCTCTGCCACTAGGTGGTCCAAGTGCACTGCCTGGACAGACTTCCCTATCTCCTCCGCTTATAAATCTGCGATCTAATCCTGTTTACATTAAATAAGCCTGCTCGCGAGCAGGTTTAAGTTTGCGCACATGTTGCTATGACAGCAAGTCCGGAATGAGTTTCGAAGAACCAAACGATCCAAGATCATGCCAAATCGTCAACAATCAAATCCAGCTAACTGAGTTAGCGACGTACGAAGAACGGACCCCTGGTCTCTCTCAGTCCAGATGGAAAAAATATGCCTCCAGCTGAAGAAGAAGTAGAGAGATTCTTTTTGAACTGGTGCTCCAAACAAAAGCTGAGCAACAGGAGATTCAGGAAAACAAAAAGGAGGAGTCAGAGAGCTACAACATGTTTCAACATGAAAGGCAGTAAATACACAAACAGCTTTCCATATACGTGTTTCAGGTATGGGCTCTACTTCGGAGAACAAGAGATTAACAGCGGGTATTTTCTTTTTTTGGCGGTTTTTCCAGTTTCTTCTTCCGCGTTATTCTAGATTTCCCTGAAGCCAAGAGGCCAGAAAGCTTCTGTTAGTTTAGATTAGACAGATTTAGAGGATCCTGCCTGTTGTGAGCAGCTCAGAGCGCAATGCGCGCAGCTGAGTTTTTATTGCTTTTCCTGGTGATCCTCTGTTCATCTGGATCTACAGGTGAGCTGTTTGTCCATCCTGCATCATTTTATTATTATTATTATTATTATTATTATTATTATTATTATTATTATTATTATTATTATTAACAACTGTTGAAGAAATGGTCGTGACAGTGCTGCTAAACACTGATTATTGGTTTATGACTGACTGATAAATCTGTAGATGTTAAGTGTAATAAAACTACATTTCCTCGTTTAGCCTTTTACAGTAACCGTAATTTTTTAAAGTGAGTAAAGTACACAGAAAACATTAAAGAAAGCACATATTTAAGATTAAAAAAACATAACAAAAAGAAAATTGGACATAAAAAAAATCTTGCCAAACTAACAGTGAGATTAAAAATCATTTCTAAGGTTATGCAGCAGAACCTTCCAAGTGATGTGACCATAAAGTGGGAACAGCGATTCCTGCCCTCATGGTGCGTTCAAGTGCACCCTCTCCTCTAGACTATATCAGAATGAATCTAAAATAAATGTGAACGTAACTAAAGTCTTTCAAACAACCTTCACCATAATTTCCAGCTGCTTCCACTTTGCTTTTATTAACTGATCAAATCTGAAAAAACTTCCAGCTAGATTTATTCTTCTTAATTTTTCATAATAAAATCTGTTTGTTAGCTTCAGAAACCTGATAAATAACCAGTAAATCAGTGTTTAGTTGTGTCTCCTACTGCAGCAGGTGGTTTTTATTAAATAACTGGATTCAATGTGTTTAATCTTCTGTTGTTCTCTGACCTATTTATATATTCTTGTTTTTTTAATGAGTGTTTATGGTGCCATGTAGCTGGATCTGGACTCATCATAAGGATTTTATATCGTTGATGAAGGAGATTAAAGAAGCAGAACACGACCTGGTGACTGTTATAGTTCCTGGGGTTGGGGGTGAGGGACGATTACATGTTAATGCCAGTAATAGTTGATCTTTTTGCACACAGAAACATTTCTGGTGTTATAATCCCCCTTCACAGATGTTTAGATCAACGTTGGAATATTCTGATAATAATCTGGTTTTATTATATCGCTGTTTTTTTTTTAAAGAATGTAGCCAGTTTGTTGGTGACTGGAGGCTGTTCTTATTCAATAAAACTGCAGCTGATTCATGTAGTGATGAAATAAAACACGCAAAGCTTTTAATTCCTGTTGAAGAAAAAAATAAACATTACTCCAAAGGTGCTGTATTTGTTTCATGATGATTTCTTTTTTAACTATTTCATTTAAGTTAGTAGGGAAAGGATCTGATCAATTAGGAGAAACATCAGCGCGTATACTCTAGTGTACGAGCTGACTTGAAAGCACCATGAAGTCATGACCGTGCTCTGAAGCTGCTTCTGGTGCTGCTTTTCTGCCTCAGTTAGAAGTTTCAGATCAAACAAAGTTTACTGTTTGTTAACAACGATCTGAGTGAAACAAGCTGCTTTAAGTGATTTCCTTCATTAAGGGAATAAAAACTCTCCAAACCAGCATCTGGGTAAAGAGGAAACTGGTGAATGAACAGTGAGAAAAGCAGAGCTCAGGTCCAGAACCAGATCTGCTGACCGGACCTGCAGATATAAAAGTTCATTCAGCAGCTGCTCTCTGACAGCCTTTAAAGACTTTGGAACGCCAGAGAACCAACATGGAGAACCTTGGACCGGTCCACCAACCAAAATCTGGAGGTCCAGGAAGAACCCAGCAGAACATATAGAGCTCTGTTGGCCTCAGTTAAGGTCAGAGGTCCCGACCCTGCATGGGAGGCTTCCAGGACCAGAACCACTGCTGACCCACAAGAACACAAAGACCCATCTCACATTTACCAAAACATCCTGATGATCCCCAGGACTGCTGGGAATGTTCTGAAGAACTGGACCTCATGTTACATCGGACCTGGACTGACAATGTTTCCAGAACACGATCGGGTTAATCGGACCAGAACTTTTTCACTCTGGTGTTCTTCAGCCTCTCTGCTCTCTCCTGCAGATCAGAAGAAACGGATCCTCAAAGCAGAACCGGGACAGAACATCCTGCTGCCCTGCTGGGCCGCTGGCAGCCGACCCGTCACAGCTGTGGAGTGGACCAGAACCGATCTGGAGCAGACAGAATATGTGCTGCTGTACAGAGACCAGCAGATGGTTCCGTTCTACCAGCATCCGTCCTTCAGGAACCGGGTGGACCTGCAGGACAGAATGATGAGGGATGGAGACGTGTCTTTGGTTCTGAACAACGTCAGGTCCGATGACACGGGAACGTACGAGTGTCGGGTTTTCCAGGCAGGAACCAGAATCAGGAAGAGAGCCAATCTGGACTCTGAGCCCATCAGCACCATCTACCTGGACGTATCTCCAGGTGAGTCCGTCTGTCTCTGGGTCAGAACCGCTCCTGTCCTCCAGTCATCTCCTACCCAGCAGCTCACACCTGCTTCTCCTCCGCAGATCCCTTCAGGAACCGGGAGAACCGGAACCGAGGGAACGTGGATGGTTGGAATGAGCTTTCAAGAAACAGGGTTGGATCTGTCGGACCTCCAGCTGGTCTGGTTCTTCTTGTCTGTGTGCTGTTGTGGTTTTGGTGATCCATAAAACAGGCAGAAACCACTTGGTTGTCCTCATAAACCACAGCCTCAGAAGATTCTATTGTCCTCCAGAGGACCAAAGGTCTTCTGGTTCCTCTGAGAGTCCTGAATCTGCTGATCTGATGGTTCTGAGAAACATCTTCAACAGAAACGAGACCCGACTGATGGGACGAGGAACCCAAAGGAGGCCCAGGAGGAGAGCGTCTGTCATGGCCAGAGGCCGTGTTTGAGTCCTGTCAGGCAGTAGAGCTAGAGCTGCACCGTCACCATCTGGGATTGGTTGGCTTTTCCTTTCCTGTCTCCTTCCATTGGACATCTTAATTAATCCTGATTGGACTGTTCAAATCAGAGAAGAGCTCCAGCTGTGCCAGGGCTGCTGTGATTGGTTGTTAGCTTGTTGCTTGGTCTGATTTTGAACCTGGCATTGCTCCAGGCTTCAGGTTGGTATTCCAGGCGTTTGAGTTGTCTGGCTGATAAAGTTTAGTTCTGGTAAGCTCTGTTTATTACTTGGCTGGACTTTGGATTTGTTTCATTTTTTTCTGTATGTACCAAAGGTTTATTTTTATAAACCTGAGTTGTTGGTTTGTACTTGTTGGAGTTCTTCCTTGTGTTCTTTTTTTATGTTTTAAAGACTGAAACACAAAACAATAAATCTCTTTTTATTAATAAAACTATTTACATCTGGTTAAATCTCACTTCCCTTGTTCTCTGGCTGAGCTGGTCGTAGCTGCGTCCCGGGTTGCCATAGAAACTGTCTCCACTGACAACAGGGGGACATCCTCCATGTCTCCAGGAAGTGGACCTGCTGTCCTTTGACGTCTCTGGATTATTACAATGACTCTCAATTTGATCCAACATGTTTGGAGCTTCTGTCTTTCTCGGAAACATCAGAACCAGAGCAACCGGTCCAAACCCACCATGACACCACCAGCAGCACTAAACATTTAATTGTTGGTTAGTTATTAAAGATAAAAATAGACATCAGGAGAAATTAATTTACTGTAAAGAACTGAATGAATTTAAATAAATTGATATATTAGAGCCATCACTACTAATGTTGTGGCAGAAGAAATGATGCATCACTGCAGGAATCAGCAGGTGGAAAATAAAGAGCTGATTGCTTTCAGATGTGAATGTGGAGAATTTTTTCAATATTCCCTGACAGGAACACAAACACAAGTGAAGGTCGTCTCACAGCCGACGTAAGACGCTGTATGTTGTGTTTTACCACGCGTTTAACAGAACTGTCGTTGTTCTGAACGCAGCTTTTTATTGATTTATGACTTATGAAAAGGTTTTACTGTAAGTCCAGATGTGACTCATTCTGGAAGGAACGTCTGGAAACCACCGACAGACAAAGGAACGTCTGGGTGTGAAACACTAATCTACTGAAAATAACACTTTATTTCTAAGGCGCTTAAATAACAACATGGCAGCTGAGAAGAGGGCTGGAGAAAAACGTACAAGAAAGAACCGGATCAGAACCAGGAAACACTGTGAGCTGATGGGGGCAGATGGAGAACAACTGAAACAGTCCAGGTTGACAGAGCGGATGGAGGATTGAGAGCCAGATCTCAGCTCCCTAGATAATAAACGGAGGAAGATTTGCATCTGGTCTCCTTCCCCGGAACTAGAAAGGCAGAAAATCTAGAATAACTTCCTTCTGGCAAAGAACTGATCCTGCAGTAACTGTTAAATCTCTTACTGGTGATCCCTTTTTAAAGTTTAATCATTGGTGAGTAACAACTAGGTGTGATTAGTACTTACTGTTCCTTTAAGCTTATCACTGAGAGCGTTACAGTAAGTCTTTGTGACTGGAGGGGGAAGTCCTGACGGTAAATAGTGTAAATCCTCATTGACCCCTGAGACAACCTGAGCTTTGTCTACTGAGCGGCTTCTTATCTACCTGCAGGCAATGAGGAAGAGGAGGTGACTCTGCAGGACGAAGGTGTAGCTGATTAATCATTGTCTGCTGATTAAGGAGACACTGATTCATTTGTTTTTTACCTTTTTCTGGACTGACTAAGGAAGGAAATATTCAGGGACTGAAAAGTTTTACTTCCTGAATCTGAGGCGGGTTGACTCATTCTGTTTTCTACATGAACACAGAGGTTCTGGTCCTCTGGGCCCACAGCCCTCATGTTCTGAACGTGTTTCTCCTCCAGAACCTGGTTCCTTTGACTGCATGATGACCTCCTCTGTCATCAGTTCAGCTCCTGTTAATCACCCATTCATGCTGCTCTGCTGTCTGGCAGCAGGGAAACACCTAAAACATGCAGGACCGTGGGCCCTGAGGACCAGGCTTCAGGAACCGGGCCTAACAGACTTTTCACTGCAAAATCCCAACAGGGAAACAGACATTCGGTTCATTACTGCCACCCACTGGTGAGGAGGGAATAGTCTGGGTTCATCCCAGTCCAGAGCCACCAGCTGCCTTCCACAGCCTCCTGGTCCAGAACCAGAGTCCAGCTCTGAGGCATTTAACCTCAGTCTAGGTGAATTTTGGTGGAGGCAGCATCATGCTGTGGGGAAGCTCTTCTCAGCTCAGATACAGATGAGTTAAAATGATTCATGCCTCCTGGCAGATTTACATTAAAAAGTTTTATATCCTTGTTTTGTGAAAGGAAACCATTTTGCATCAGTAAATAATAACTAACAGAAATTAAAGCTTGAAAACATCAGTCTGTGTGTAATTAATATATATAATGTGTTCACGTAGAGATGAGTTCCTGAAATAAATGAACATTTCCATAATATTCAGATTTATTCACGGCTCCTTCTTAAGGTCATAACCACCCTGAACTCAACGAAATGATGACCATGGTAAAAAAAAAATACCTCACTAATTATTTACAATATTTACAGTTTCTGCTGGCTTAACGACTTTAACAACCGCCCATTACTAAGGGGTGGACCTGTTTCAGTTGAATCTGCATGTTATCTAAGCCATTACAAGGCCTTTGTTTGGGCAGTAGTATAAAGCTTGGTACTCATCATTACTCCAGACTTTTTGAATTGAGAAAGCTTCCTGGAGAGGAAGCGAAACGTCTTCAACTAAGGAAAACAAGTCCAGTTGTTTGTTTTTTACTTTTATGGAATAATATTAACAGTGTAGTTGCTGTTTTTGGTCACTAGGTGTCAGCGTGACACTGTGTTGAGTCCATGAAGGGAGCTGGAGATGGGAACTATGGCTCAACCCTCTGACCGGCCTTTATGGAGCCACTTTTCTCTGTTTCTCTTTTACTTTGCTCTCTTCACGTCCAGCATGGTGAATCATCCTTTTACTGACATGTTGAGGAGAACTGGCCTTACTGGAAACTCCACGTCTGCATCATTTCCAGGGAAATCCAGCAGCTGATCCACATCCAGAGTGAAACCATCTGATCATTGCTGGGAGAGAAAAAGCTCTGCTCTGCTGGAACAGATCCTGAACTGAACCGTTTCATTCAACAAGTCTTTTACCTTCAAAATATACACTTTATATTTTTAATTCTTTTAGTATTTTCAATTTCTTTGAGCATCAATACAAGCAAGATTTACATTGAGATGTTAAGACATGTTAGTAGCGCTCAAAAGGAGAAGGTAGAAGTTCAGGAACTTATGAGAACTTCTACCCCCAATTACAATATTCATGTCACGTTTAACATATAAGGTCTTTTGATAAAATGAGGCGTTACAAATCAAAGCACAGTTGCACAAATACAGAGTCTTTTAATTTGAAGGCCGTTGTACATAAAGAAGAAGATATCTAGTAGTATATATCGAAAATGTTTAAATGTTTGGGTGACATGCATATTTTTAAAACATAACATATTTATACATGCTTTTAAACTGTCTTAGCGTGGTACTCCTTTTTATTTCTATATCTAACCCATTCCATGTTAAGTGTGGTGTGGAAACCACTTCTTCTCAACACTAATTTTCCTCTTAAATTATAGTACTCATCTCTACTGTTGAACATTTTTTGTATATTGCCAGAAAGTAGATCACCGCTTGCTTTGTACACTACAGCAAGAGTTTTAAATTTGATTAAGTCTTTGATTTTCATATGGGCATTAGTTTGATCTCTGAATCCAACATTATGAATGATTAGTAAGGTTCTGGTCCTACAGGATGGAGCGGGGCTGCACAAGAGTTCTGATCTGAGGTCAGTCAGGAAAATACCTGCAGTTGTGCTTCACACTCTTACAATAGCCTGCAGTCTATTTTTGTTTCTGAGGGAGACGGAGCTAAAGCAACAACTAAAGGAAAAGGTGAGGATGGTTTATATAAAGCAAGAATAAAATATCCACATAAAAGTGCTATTGGTATGAAAATTAGACAAATTCCTGTAAAATTAAAAGCACATGTGGGACTTTTTGAACACAGCATCAACTGAGGTCTCAAAGGTCAGTTTGCTGTTAAAGGTAATTGTAGTTGTTGACCTTCTCCACTGCTTCATTCTCAGTCCTAACGGAGGGGGGGGGGGGGGGGGGGGACTCAGGCATTTTTCTGCAAGTCAAACCAACATCTCTTTAGTTTCTTTCACATTCATTTGTAGGAAGGAAGAACTGCACCCATCTATAAACTCATCAGAAGACTGAATGCTCTCATTGTTTGTTTCACTTTTCTCTGGAGAACTTCTGTTTCTCCCCTTACTTTATTCGGCTGCACTTTAAATATAACTTAGATGTTAACTCGATGGTCAACCTCCAACCCTGGGCATCATTATTGGGGGGGGGGGGGGTTGTTGATGGACAGCAGATGGAGCAGAGACAGCAGAGAAGCTGCAGCTTTCTTGAAGGATGTAGAACTGAAGGTGAGCAGGAGCAGGACAGAGATGGAGGATAAGGTGGAGCATTCCCAGCATGCAGAGAACAACTGAAATAGCTTTAAAACTGCTAATATTACTGTTTGGTGTGCTTTACGTGGTAAACTTTATTATAAATCATAGTGGACATTTTAGATTAATCAGTGTATTGCATAAACACCTATGTATTCTACAATGTGAGGAGAATAACGTTTTCCACTGCCGCTCAGACTGACTGACAGCGCTGAGATGTTTGGACCTACTGAGGCTCCATGAGTCTGTGGTAACTAGCTGTGTGCTCTTTAACAGACAGGCACCACATATTAATGTATACATAGGTGGTTTCATACTGAAGTACCATGTTTTGCGCTATTTATAAAAAAAAAAACAGACATGTGGTATGACATATTCTTAAATCTGTAAATAAATCCGTGCTTTAATTACTTTATGTTTTTATTACTGTACCACATGATGTATTTTCAGCAGTTATCTCCAGTTATTGCAAACAGAAGCTGCAGGAAATACGGGCAAAGTTTCTCCCTCTGCCTTTACTCTGATCAATTAATTTGCTCCTAGAGGAAGAGAGACCCATCCAATATGGCGGCAATGCAGGATGCGCTCCAGAACATAATGAGGAATCTATGTATACAATATCTATGAAATGGGCCCCATCAAACCAATGCTCACTGCCTCTTGTCATTTTCCCTGTTTATTCAGGTGGTACTGTATGAAAGACATCCAAAATAATATAGAAAGGGAATATAAATGATTGTGATGTGTTTTAGGCAGCCTGAGGGTAGTTTTATGATCAGTAGACAGCATGTGATAAGGTGGATGGCAGGTTTTGTAATGGCGCCGTCTCATCGTTACTTGAACTCTAACAATAACAAGAGTTTAAAATCCCAGACCTTATGTTGTTGAAAGTTATTTGTTGAGTAGAAAATATGGAAAAAATGATTGATTCACAGACAACACAGTATTACTTTGGAATTTATTTCAGTTAATACTCAGTTAACAGGGTAAGCTTGTAGACTTTGTGGAAAGCTAAAGATGTACATAGCAGTGGAAGCACTATATTCTGGCAATAAGGTGTGTGCTAAAGCTGAAGACCATGTAGAAAGAAATGAACCAGATGTATAAAAGTAATAACAGCCAGACTAGAAAGTCATTAAAGGTGATATTTGAGAAAATGACTGAACAGAAATGTTACTGGGAATGTATTTTTATGATTAAAGATTCTATGAAGCAAGGCAGCATCAAACCATCGCTCACTGCCACTCGTTTCGTCGTTCTTCATAATTATTCAGGTAATTATTCTCTTGTGGGTTTGCTTCCCCCAGACCGGACCTGCAACACAGAGACCATGTTTGAAATGTCAGGGAAGAATATCGGACTCCTGGCTGTGGCCCCCTGCTGAGCAAAGGGGGAAAACTTAATCCAGATCCTGATCCAGGCTGTAGACATGAAGGAAGACGTGTTCTAGACTGACGTGTTGCTGAACGTTGGTGATAATAAACAAGTTAACAGAACTGGATCAAAGATTATGGCCCCATGCAGCTGCTGCTGCATGGGACCTGGAATAATAAAAACTTAAAGGTTACCAGAGACTTTGAGTTCCTGCCACCAGAAACTGAATATTTAAGCCTCATCTGTCCATAAATACTCAAATACCATCTGCATGACAGAAAAGAAGTTTGTTCAGAGAAAGATAATAGCTAATGACCAACATGAGAGGGTCATTTTATTTGAATGTTGCTGTGCTAGTTAGTGTCAAGGTTAACATGGATTTTACTTAATTAACATCAACAGTGATGAAATATCAGTTAAATAGTACATCACATAAACAGCACATATTTAATGTTAAAGACTGTAAAAACGTATGTGTGTGCGTGTGTGTGTGTGTGAGAATATACATGTATTTACATATAGGTATACATATTCAATTGCATTTTATTGATATTGCGCCAATTCTCAAAGTCAGACTCCATCAGATCCTCCAGGTTGGTCAGAAAGTTTCCTCTCTAAGGAAACCCAGCAGGTTGCATCAAGTCTCTCCAAGCAGCATTCACTCCTCCTGAAAGAGCGTAGAGCCACAGTGGACAGTCGTCTGCATTGTTGATGGCTTTGCAGCAATCCCTCATACTGAGCATGCATGAAGCGACAGTGGAGAGGAAAACTCCCCTTTAACAGGGAGGAGAACCTCCAGCAGAACCAGAACCAGGCTCAGTGTGAACGCTCATCTGCCTCGACCCACTGGGGCTTAGAGAAGACAGAGCAGAGACACAGAAAGCACAGAAGCTCACATTGATCCAGGAGTACTTTCTATGGTAGATGGTAATAGAGGATGATCTGTCTTCCCTGGATTGTGTCACAGTTAACTGAACACCAGACCAGGTGTACCTTCTATGAAGAAAAAAAAAAGACAGAACAGATAGTTAAAAGTTTAAATAACTTTGAAATTAGATAATGCAAAATTGGAGAACAGTGAGAGAACTCAGCAGAGTGAGAGAAATAGACCCTGATGTCCTCCAGCAGCCTAAGTCTATAGCAGCATAACTATAGAGGTAGCTCAGAGTAACATGAGCCACTCTAACTATAAGCTTTGTCACAAAGGAAAGTTTTAAGATTAGTCTTAAAAGTAGACGGGGTGTCTGCTTCACGGACCAAAACTGGGAGTTGGTTCCACAGGAGAGGAGCCTGATAGCTAAAGGATCTGCCTCCCATTCTACTTTTAGAGACTCTAGCTCTATGCTTTCCCCTTAATCCCTACAGTATGCTCAAGTCTTTGTAGGAGAATATTGTGATCAACTGTGTCAAATGCAGCACTGAGATCTAACAGGACAAGTACAGACACAATTCCATTATCTGAGGCCATGTGGTCAAATCAGACACTATCTCTAGAACCCGGACAATCCAAGAACTTGAAGCTGGAACCAGTCCCCAGTGAAATGGACTTTGTTGTAAAGAACCAGTCAGGGAGGAGTCAGGCTACGTACGGGTGAGTCCGCGGCCCTTCTTGGTGACCATTGGCGTTTCGTCTTGCAGAGCCAGCAGTAGGATAGAGTACTCAGTGTTGGGTGTCAGCTCCACCAGCTGGGTCTCTGTCACGTCTCCTGCAACACTGACCTGCACACAGAACCAGCAAAGATCTGCTTCAAGCTGAAACACAGGAAGCACTGAGCATGTTCTGGTAGAAACACAGGTTCTCCTGGACATCATGACCATAAAACCTCCCAGGACCCAGCAGGACAGAACTTCAGGTCCAGCTCTTCCTGTTTTCACTCATTTAGTCTCTGAGTATTTAATCCTGACCAGGAACAGGAACTGAGAAAGCTGTCCTAGTCAGAAAAAATGAGGACGGAACCGGGGTTTTGGTTACTTCAGTTGGTTTTCCCTGTTTGATCAACCCATTTGTACTTTTCCTTTGATCATAAATCCTAAACGTAATGTCAGGTTTATAAAAAATGTTCCTGGATCAGACCTGAAAAGCCCTACTGATGGCCTCCAGCCTATGGACAGAACTTCAGCCTCATTCTACACTTTTAAACAGAACCTAACAAGTTCTCAGATCTCCATCTCTTTCATTTTTTAAATTGATGATTTTTCGCAGGCTCTGATTTCCAAATAAATCTGGATTTTCAGGATTTGCGCGTTTGATTCCTTCTTCTTCACTGGTACCAAGCCATCTGGGAAGACACACAGCTGCTTTCTCTCCCGTTGGGATTCCCCCACCTGGCACGTGTTCGATTTCTCGCTGGACCGAGAACTTCCGAATCAAACTCATCCCTGTTTCCTAAGGTTGACTTTAAAAGTACTTTGAATTCATTTTTGAACAGACTGACCCCAAACATGACCCCTCGCTGCCTCTGATTGGTTGACCTGGACAGCTTGTCAGCAGTACGATGTGGACAGAGGTATGGAGCAGTGGACTGAACCTTTAGACCTTACCACCTTATCCAGCCGAGGCTCAGAGCCGTTGATGGATCTGTACAGCAGCAGGTACTCCGTAGCTCCATCCTCCACCTCCCAGCTCACCTTCATGCTGCTGGAGGTCTCATCCGACACGCTCAGGTTCTTCGGTGCTGGCACTGAGGGACAGAAAGCAGTCAGAGAACAGAACCACCACCAGGAAATTCAGTGTTAAGGCCACATCTAGGAGAGGATTCAGAGCAGCTCAGCAGACGGTTTAGATTTTCCCTAAATGTTGGAATATTTGTTTAATTTCTGGAGAAACCCAGGATTATTTTAGAAAACTGGGAGCACTGAAATGACTAAAATATCCATTTAAATGTGAAAAGTCACTGATTTATCACAGACTGCTGGATATGTGTGGCTGGTGGAAAGATTATAATTCATCTCAGCTAACTGAACATAATCATTTTTATATTTATGATCATCAACATTTATCCTAAGATCTCTAAATGTCTTTAATAAAGAAAACTCCACAGGTGTATGATGCAGCAAACCCTCAGAACCAATTTTCTATAAACTAATGTGATGAACGACGTAGAAGAGACGGCAATAACTGGACCGATCCTAAACTAGAACAGCAGAATCACTTCTGATGTGAAACCGGACGCCTCCTAAAAGTATTCACATCTGTTCAACTTTTGACACGTCGTCTTGATCTAAAAAGGAGCTGGGTTCATTTTCTGACAGACCAGCATCATATATACGAGTACAAATCTGAAAAGTGTGGAGTGCATCAATTTTGAGAGTTATACTCATAAATAAAACTACTGTATGTTCAGAGTCCAGCTGTGTGGGATTTCATTTCGACTGCAAAGCCAGCGCAGCTCGTATGACTGTAGAGCTCCTCAGAGAAGCTCCGCCTCTGCACTGACCGCCTGTTTATAGAGAGCCATCAAAGACTGGATACCCTCCAGGATAGTCTCAAATTATCTGATGATACGTCAGGGAAGAGTTACTGAGAAACCGGTGAAGTCAACTTTAGCTATGATCCTTATTAATGTGAACCGGAGTACTTCTTTTAAGTCGCAGATATGGTGTGAATGGCAGCAGGCGGGGTCTAGGGTTGGATGCATGATGGATGCCTCTTGTTGTTTTGACCTGCCCAGAGTAGCTGAAGGTGAATCTGGTGTGAATCACCAACAATGATTGTGTTTACACTTTGTTCCTGTGAAATAAATGATAAAGTAAACCAAGACATGAACGCCTACCTGAACCAACTACCTCTAGAAATCGAACCTTTATGGATGAGCGGCAGGAGAAAGAAAGAGGAAGTCCTGTTCACCACATAGGAGAACTTAGAGAGCTGCACCCAGACTGTGTCAAACCCTGATGATCAACACGTTTAACCCACAGAGGGACGGCGCCGTCTGCTGCGGGAGGAAGAGGAGGGGAGGAAGAGGAAGGAAACACTCACAGGTGGTCTGGGTGCCCTTCAGAGGCTCGCTGCTGACCTCGTCCACCACGGCATAGACGTTCACCACATACTCCGTCAGGGAGGAGAGGTTTTCCAGCACCGTGGTGGTGACATTCCCGTCCACCAGCAGCTGAAAAGGTACAAGACCGGTTACTGAACATCAGAGTAGACCAGAGGCATCATCACGGAGAAAACCCGCAGCTCAGGTGATGTCTGGTCAGGTGATGTCTGGGACTCAGGTGATGTCTGGGACTCAGGTGATGTCTGGGACTCAGGTGAAGTCTGGTCAGGTGATGTCTGGTCAGGTGATGTCTGGTCAGGTGAAGTCTGGGACATCACCTGACCATCAGTCACTAGTGCCAGATTATTACGAGCCACTGTTGAGTCTAATCCAGCGTCCTGAATCCCGTCTACCTGTCTGATTACCTGACCAGTTTCTGCCTCCTGATTCTCAGAACCTGCCTTTACCCTGTCGGATCTGATTATCTGTGCTACCTGGATTCCTGAGCTGTATCTGAGCCCTGACTCTGCCCCGGGTTCTGATTTGGATTGTTCCTGGATTTCTGATCCTCTGGCTCTGAATCTGGACCGGCTCTTGGATTTTTGGACTCTGGTAACCCCCCCCCCCCCCCCCCCCATCCTCCTGCTCAATTCTGCCATCACGGTTCTGACCCGTTGACTGCTTGTTGAAGATTTCCCTGCTACCTGCAGTGGTTTACCATCAATAAACAGGTTTTAAACACTCTCTTTCTGTCCTCTGGTTCGGGTCATTAGGGTTAGGTCATCACCCATCACCAGACAATCAGGTATCTGACAGCATTTCCTGGACCTAACATTGGACCATCACAGGCTCTGGACTAGAAGTCATGATGGACACTTTGATGGAGGCGTTGTCTGGGAAAGAGGACGCTAGACGTTTCCCTGAGGTCGTCTTGGGAGCGTCTCTTGAGAGCTGTCTGTGTAAAGGTCTTATAAATAATCGATGGATTGATGGACTACTTGATCAGCCAAGAACATCTGGAACTTCTCTGCATGTTTTCCACTAAACCTCCAGTCCTCCATCACTTTGAGGAAACACTAAAAGGTTCTTCTTGTTCAGAACTGTTTTTTTAATACATGAAAAAGGTTTTTTTTTCAGAGTATTGGTTCTATAAAGACCAGAGAAAGTTTTGCCGTATTACAACAGTTTCTGTTTTCAACCACACCAGTGTCACACAGAGAGCTTCAGCTCACCTCCATGGTGGGTCCTCCTGCCACCTCCGCGTATGTAACACGATACATTTTTACAGGAAGTTCTGGTGCGGTCCAGGAGACTCTGAAGGAGTGGTGGGTCACCTCTGATGTCACCAGGTTGGTGGGCGGGGCCAGCTCAGTATCTGAAACCAACACAGAGTGAGACGGGACGGACCGGTTCTGCAGAACATTTGGATGCTCATAACAATCTGCTCTGATTCAGCAGAGTCTGATCAGTTTGACCCTGAAAGACGAGAGGTCAATAAATCAATAATCAGTCACAGAATAATCAATCAGAGATCGATTATGCTACATATTTATAAAGATTACAGTAAAAACTGAAGGGTAAAGATGGGCGTACACTGTACGATTTCTTTGCCCTTTCTTGGCCGATGCTTCAGTCATGCCAGAATTTTTTGGATCGAGCTGCTTTTCAGCTGCATGGTGCGTCCCGCGTCGTGTAGCATCCAGGGGGTAACGAGGGGCAATTAGCCTCTCACCACCACCTCCCATCAGGAATCGTACGTTAGGATGAAAATCAGACATCGTGAGGTGATCATGAGCGCCTCCTGCTGGTGAAGCAGAGCTACGAGCCGATTTCCCCCAACCCCGCCCACTGAGCATGTGCAGACAGGGGAATTCTTCTTCTTCCCAGACGACAAACGTTGGGGTCAGATCGCATCAGAGTGTCGGGGCGTACAGGCTGAGAGCAGATGTGGTGAGCTGTGAACGTGTGGCTTCGTCGTACAGTTTGAGCTGTATCTAAGTACAACCATTGGAAATACCGTACAGTGTATGGCCGCCTTAAAACGACAGAAATGTGTTTATACTCTGAAAGTAAAGATGTCATTCTTTAGTTTTCTGAAATATTTCACATCTTACTAATGTAAAAAAAGTAATTTTATCCAGTGTCAGGTACTTGCAGGAGAACACGAGACAGCTGCAGTCAGAAACCCTTATTTGTTCAAGTCTGTCAATGTTTCTTAGTAGAAAACACTCTTTAACACTTTAAGTTTCTGGAAAGGTTAACTTCAACATTTTAAAAAACAACAACAAAGGTTTTTCCCTCATTTTCAGTAATTCCTGCTGCTGGCTGGTCTGTTTTAACAGCTTATCACTCTGAACCTGCTGGGCGGTGCTGTGGTGCTCCTACCTGAACCCTTGACGCTGTTGCACAGATTGACCCTGAGGCTGTGGACTATGTCCGCCAGGAAACTGAAATCTCGCACGTGGTACATGTGGACCTCATCTGGGTCTGAAGCGATCAACTCCAGCTCTTTGTTGTCAGCTTGCTTCACGCCTGAGGGAGGACGTTCAGTGAGATCTGGTCTTTGAAACAGAGGGGAGGCTCAGAACCAGGAGGTTCCCACTCACCGACGGCGTAGAGCTCCACGCCGCTGTCCCTCAGGCTCTGGGAGCTGAAGACGACTTCGTCCTGCGACTTTCCGTCTGTGATCAGGACTGCGATCTTTCTGGCATCGGGGCGCATCCCTACGCCCGGCTGAAAGTTGTTCCCGAGGATGAATCTGAGAGCCAATCCTGTCCGAGGGAACCAGAGCCAAATCACAGCAGATTACATTAACACCAGTTGGATGAAGGTTGGAGCTTCCACAGACCAGGTTTTCTCTGAAATCATCTCACCAGACTCTCAGTCATCGAAATTTTAAAAGGAAAATTAAAGAAAAATTATTTAAAATTAATAGTTTATTTAAGAGTCCAATTTATGCACAGCCATTAAGAATGCATGATTTAACATTTAAAGCCAGAAGACTTAAATAGAGCTGCCTGTGTGTTGTCCTTACTAAGTCATTTTGAAATGAGCTTTTCCGACAAAAAGAGACAAAAACAGGAAGCATGTCCTTATATAGATGAGTATCTGTCTAGTTCTGGCAGTAATCCCTTGTCCAATCATCTATGGTTTATATGTTGGAGTTTGTAGTGTAACCACCAGGTTGCTCGTTCAAAACCCCTCCAGCCATCTCAGTTGTTTTGTCCATCTTAAGACATTTCACCCTGTTTAGTGGCTGCAGGAGGTCAGAGGGTCTGGTGGCACCAATATGTGGCAGCCCTGCTTCTGTCAGTCTGGCCCAGGGCAGCTTTGGCTCACCACCATCACCTGAGGACCCCAAAGAGCATTCATTCACTTTGGGGTCCTCAGGACATTTAGCAGTAAAACACGTGCTCCATCGGACACTGTAGGGAGCATTTATTGTGTTAGTAACTAAAACCAGCAACTGTGTTATCCCAACAGTATCAAAGCTACTTCATGAAGCTGAAGATGACGTTTAGGAGGAGGACAGAGAGGTGCAGGATGCTCCTACGATTTGGCAGATCATCACTTTTCCTGATCTGATAATGTTTCACAGTCCATCCCTGAGAACAAAGAGCATGAGTCCTCCTCCAGAAACCTTCTGCAGGTGCTGCAGCTCCTTCACCTGTCATGGTGTTTCCTCCTTTAAATGGAAGGCCGTTGACGGCCTGCAGCAGCGACTCTTTGGTGGGGTGGCTGTTCAGGTGCCATTCGGTCCTCGTGTCTCCGCTGTACTGAGACAAAGCTGCAGGAAAACAGATCCTCGTTAATTTAAGACACTCCAGACCTCTGATCTAGGTCAGACTTCCTCAATCTGCCTTAAAACTAATACATGATGTTAAGTAAAGCCCTGGAAAGAAGCCTGCTAGTTCAATATTTCTGTAGATGTTTCATTTCTATTATAAGACCCACTGTCTCCTCTCATCCATGACAACACGATGCTTTCAGACAGGATCATTAAGACCCAGAAAGTGAATATTTTCTAAGTGAAGCCATGTGTTCTCACCTTCTTTACTAGCTGAGAGGTTGGAGGTGTTACAGCCTACTGGGTGAAAGGAGTATTAAACCAACCAAGGACCACAGGAGAACTGTGATGCTCCTCAGGAAGGATGTGATGGTAAACCCAACATACCTGAAGCCGAGGTCTTTTTTAACTTCCCAGTTCAGCTTTAAACTCCAGTTTGAATCACTTTACATCGACTAACGGTGCATTTAGAGCTCATTTTAAAATGTTAGTCTTTGCTTTTAGACTTAGTGTGGTCAGCCTCCATCCCATATGGCCAACCTTCTAGAGCCGAGCTCTGAGATCCTCCAGTAGAAGGCTGAACTCATCAGACAATCAGAGTATTTTATTTTTCACCTCATGATATTTCTCTTTGGCCATTTCGTTTAACATGACTAACAGTTCTTTTAGCATTCAGGAGAGTCACAGATAGCAGGTAATGAAGTTTTTTATTGAACAATGATGATTGAGACTTTGTTTACCTCAAACTGCATTTAAATATTCTGAGATGACAGTGTGCAGCAGGCAGTAACATTAAGGTGATTGTAACGTACGATGGGTTAGTAACAGTGGGGGTGATTTAAAGCGTTGGGCTGCAGTCCAACAAACAGAACTCTGCGGTAAGTCCCGAGGAGGCGGACTCTGCGTTTATACCAATAACACCTGGTGTAAAAATGCTAGATTAGTCACAAGTTTCTGCTCTCCGGACTTTGAGCTCATGATTATTAGCTGCAGACCTTTTTATCTGCCTAGAGAGTTCACTGTTGTCACCATCACAGCGGTTTACATTCCTCCCAGCGCTAATTCTAAAGAGGCTATCGGACTATCTCTGAGCTGAAATCTGCACACACAGAGGGTGTTTTCATCATTGCTGGGGATTTTAACCAGGCAAATATGAAAACTGTTCTCCCTCATTTCTACCAACACGTGGATTTTGCAACTCGGGGAGAGAACACTCTAGACTTAGTTTACACAAACATAAAAGGAGCTTTCAGAGCAGCCCCCCGCCCCCACCTGGGCTCTTCAGACCATCTCTCTGTGATGCTAATCCCTGCATACAGGCCCCTGCTGATCAGAGCAAAACCAACAGCGAGGCAGGTGAGGGTGTGGACTGAGGGAGCAATGGAGGCGCTCCAGGACTGTTTTGAGTGCTCTGACTGGGACATGTTCAAAGCTGCTGCAACTTATGAGGACAAGATCAACATTGATGAGTACGCCATGACTGTGTCAGCCTACATCAACAAATGCATTGAGGACGTCAGCACCACCAAGACCATCATCACCCGAGCCAACCAACGACCCTGGATTACTGCGGAGGTCCGTCAAGCGCTAAAAGCAGAACTCAGCCTTCAAGTCTGGAGACAAGGAGGCACTGAGGACAGCGAGAGCCAACCTGAACCGTGTCATCAGGTTAGCAAAGCGGAACCACAGTCAGAAAATCCAGGAGCTTTTCCATGACGCCAGCAACACCAGGAGCATGTGGAAAGGCATCCGGGCGATCACTGAATACAACACACCCTCACCCCCGGTGGGTGAAGTTGATGCTGACTTCCTCAATGGACTAAATAACTTCTTTGGGAGGTTTGAGGCACTAAACAGCACTCCAGCAGTGAAAGCTGTTCCCCATCAGGAAGAGTAGGTCCTCCGCCTTGACACTGCCGACGTGTGGAAGACTCTGAGGAGAGTCAACCCGCGGAAGGCCCCAGGCCCCGACAACATACCTGGGCGGGTGCTCAAGGAGTGTGCAGGTCAGCTGGCTGTTGTCCTCACAGACATTTTTAACACCTCGCTGGACCAAGCCATAGTGCCAGCATGCTTCAAGTCTGCCTCCATCATTCCGGTGCCAAAGAAACCTCAAGTCACCTGCTTCAACGACTACCGGCCTGTTGCACTGACTCCCATCATGATGAAGTGCTTTGAAAGGCTGGTAAAGGAATACATCGTCTCCAGTCTCCCCCCAACACTCGACCCATTCCAGTTTGCCTACCGACGGAACCGCTCCACTGAGGACGCCATCTCCTCTGCTCTTCACCTGAGCCTGGCACACCTGGAGGAGAAGAACACACACGTGCAGATGCTGTTCCTGGACTTCAGTTCAGCGTTCAACACCTTCATCCCACAACATCTGGTGGGAAAACTGGAGCATCTGAGCTTCAACACACCCCTTCGCAACTGGCTGCTGGACTTTCTAACCAACAGACCTCAGTCGGTCCGGGTCGGACAGAACACCTCTGATGTCATCACCCTCAGCACGGGCTCCCCTCAGGGCTGCGTCCTGAGCCCCCTGCTGTTCACCCTGATGACACATGACTGCGTCCCCAGGTTCACCACCAATCACACCGTGAAGTTTGCTGATGACACAACGGTGGTGGGCCTGATCAGAGACGACAACGACCAGGACTACAGAGAGGAGGTGGAGCAGCTGGTGGGCTGGTGCAGAGACAACAGCCTGATCCTGAACGTGGAGAAGACGAAGGAGATCATCGTCGACTTCAGGAAGAACCAGCCTCACCATGCTCCACTGCTCATCAACAACTCAGCGGTGGAGGTGGTCAGCAGCACCAAATTCCTGGGGGTGCACATCACGGACAACCTCACCTGGACTGTGAACACCACGTCACTGGTGAAGAGGGCACAGAAGCGACTCTACTTTCTGCGGAGGATGAGGAGAGCCCACCTGCCCCCGCCCATCCTCACAACCTTCTACAGAAGCACCATAGAGAGCATTCTGACCAGCTGTCTCTCTGTGTGGTGTGGAGGCTGCAGCGCCTCCGACTGGAAGAACGTGAGGAGAGTGGTGAGGACAGGAGAAGGGATCATCGGGGCTCCTCTCCCCTCTTCCATAACAGACATCTCATCACAGCACTGTGTGTCCTGAGCCCGTAACATCATCAGGGACCCCTCACACCCCCACCATAGACTATTCTCCCTGCTGCCCTCTGGGAAGAGGTTCCGCAGCATCCGCTGCAGGTCCACTAGGTTCTGCAAAAGCTTTTTCACTGCTGCCATCAGACTGTTGAACTGCTGAACTGCTGAAGTATAAAAACGGACTGTGTACCAGACTCATCTCGCTGATTTGCACATTTGTATCGTATCCTGGAATATCGCTGCTGCACTTTATCCGGAAATGTACTGAAAAACTGTTTACAATGAAACTGTCTACTGTTAAATCACTGCTGCACCTTACTGCATATCTGTTTACATTTGTTTATATTGTTTACATTTCAACTGCCTACTGTTCACTGCTGCACTTTATCCGGAAGTCAATTGAAACTTATCCTGTAAGTGACTGCGATTTATCACTGCATTTTTTATCCTGTACTGTAATTCACTGCAAGGTATCCTGTAGAGTTACTGCAATCTTTCTGAGCTGTGTGAAAACGAAATTTCGTTCTGTATGCACTCTGTGCATACAAAATGACAATAAAGAAAGTCTAAGTCTAAGTCTAAGTCAGTCTCCCACCAGGGGGCGATTGCCCTCACAGCTCTGGGGCAGAAGCTGCTTCTAAGTTTATTTGTTTTGGCTTTGAGGCTTCTGCAGCATTTAGCTGATTAGAGAGGAGCAAATAGTGCATTGCCTGGGTGGGGGGATCAGTGGAGATGCGTCTGGCCTTTCTTTGTACTCGTTCTGCATAAATGTTTCATGGTTTGCAGAGGAGGACCAAAGCGGCAATGAGGCGGAGGCAGGCGCATGGTGAAAATGATCATATTTAATGGCAGGAACTTACGGGATGCTCAAAGGAACCCAAACAGGAGCTGGAAAACAGGCTGAGCATAGGAACAGAAACAGCCTTGACAACGTTTGTTTGGAAACAAACAAACGGAACTTAAATAGAGGGGAGCTAACGGCTAACACAGCTGAGTCCAACGTTCAGGGATCCTGGTAACACCGAGTCTATCAGCTCGCTGCTTAATTTAGTTCAACACGTGGCAAACTGTGAGAAAGTCTCTGCAGACGCTTTCAAAGTCTTTCTTCACCATCTCTTCTCGAGAAAGACTGCACCTTTTACCAATGTTACCTTTTAGTTTTGAATTGTGATAAGGTTGATTAGGCTTTCTTGGCATCTGGTCTCCCCCCCATCCGGTTGGCTGGATCACCAGAGAACTGAATCTGTGCTTTTCTTAGGCCTGTTTCCTCCTTGAAGGTTAAAGACTGTAAACTGGCTTTGTCTTAACAACAAGTTGAGGGTATCTGCAGACCTCCTGCATGGTGAGGTCATTTTTCCTCCAATGCATGGTCACATCATATGGTACACGTTCATGGAGATCATGGAGGAACAGAGACTTGAACAGTGGGGCCTCTTCAGTACCTGGAGAACTACATCCCTAAGAACCAACGTTCCTCTGGCTGTTTCATTTTCTTTTCTAAACACTGCAGGGCTGATTTCCCAACGGTTACTAGAGTTCGTCACTAAGCTGGATCATTGTAACAACATCTGTAGCCTAACATGAGCACCTGGAGAGCAAATGTACACGTCAGAAGTCACAAACAACCCAGTTCAGCTTCCAGTGAAGATGCGTTCACTGAACCCTGGGAGAAATGGACCTCCTCCTGCAGGTGATGGCTGGTGTAACGGTGAGGACACGTCACCTATCTGCACGTTGTCGGGGCCGATGTTGAACGGGCTGACGATGTCGGCGATGAAGTTGCGGATGATTCTGAAGTTGAAGCGGCCGACGCTCCAGGAGCCATCCACCAGCAGCACGATGTCGGCTTTGCCTGACGTCCTGCACTGAATGTCTGCAAAGAAACAGGAGGGAAGGACGTTATGTAGGCCTCAGTAACAACAGCAGCTACAGTGGAGCCCAAAAGTCTACACCCCCCTGTTGACATGCAGAGTCAATGTGACGTTGTCCATGTGACGTTGGTTCTGTCTAAAGAGAGTTCTCTCCAGGGAGAACATGCTATGGGAACCCTACTGCATTCAGCTCCAGCGTCTGGTCTCTCCGGTGGGACGCTGTCAGCCTCCTACTGAGGACCTGCTGACATCTTTCATTGTTAGCTGCTGAAGTTCTGCAGGTCTCTTGCCCACAACCCTTTCATCCACTTTCCCCCCCCCCCCCCCCCCCCATCTTTCAGTTTTGACTTGTAGTTGCTGTTCGCATTCAGTCCAGCTAAGCTAACCTCATTTACAGACACAAAAGCAACATAAATGTTTTCCAACAAAATGGCCTGTTTTCAGGATACCTAATATAGGAAATATATATTTTATTATTATTATTTAGGAATTTCTTTATTTTAAACTATTTTTATTTTATTTTTTTAGAAAATGGCCACGCTGCCATACGGGCCCTGATTGGTGGAGAGTGTTAGCATGGGCTAACCTGCGACGCTTCTCACATGTCCAGAAGCAGGAAGAAGAAGCAGAATGGTGGACCTACTGGACATTAGACATGAAACGCTGGAGCTCTGGCTTTCAGACACGCAGGTTTTCTGATGCTGAAGCTTTTCCCAACAGGCAACACTTCCAGGAGGAAGTCAGAGCAGTCGACTGTTGGAGGAGCAGACGGGACGAGAAAACCCGGAGAGACATTCCGGTTCTGAGAGGTGGGAACTCTGGGGGGGGGGTTCAGGATCCGTTCAGGAGGGAAGTAGAGGCCCAAAGGCAGATCTGATCTGAGTTCAGCTCACTTCTCAGCTTGGTGAACTAAATGTATGGTCAGAGTGTCTCAGCGACTGGTGAAACTACCAGGAATAATTTATACCAGGATTTTTGTTTTGGATCAACAAAATAATCAGGAATTGTTATTATTATCAGAAAACTGTATTTGTTTTGTTTCACTGAAGCTGAAATAGTTTCTAAAATGCTTCAGTGCAGTCAGTCCTGTGATTGATCCAGTTCTGATCTGACCCGTGAAGCCAGTCGTGTTTCAGTAAAACTGCTGAAATGAGCCAAACTCTGAGTTTCTGCCTGTTACATCAGATCAGAGCTTTGGAACAAACGCCAGTGATTTTATTTCAGAAAATATAGCAGCATTAATTAGAAATGATGGTGGAGGAACTAGAAACAGGCCGAGCTGCGTCGTTACGGGTCACCTTTACTCACATTTACTTCCAGGAGTCGTTTTAATGGACCGTACACAGTACTGTGATGGAGTATCACTCCTACATGACAACAACCCCGGGTTCTGGTACCACTTTTAGACGTAGGTCTTAATCTTTCTTAATGTTCTGCTCCGGTTCTGCTCAAAGACACTGGGTCAGACACAGTTTTATCTGCTGCTTCCTGCTCCGTTCTGGTGCTCAGCTTCTACAGAATGAAGGAAACCAGCAAAGGTCCGTTTGATCTCAGTTAAACATCTAGAGACATGCAAACAAGAGGTTCTGTACCGGATCACTGATCTGGTTCTGGTTGAGCATCAGAAGACGGTTCAGAGAAGCAGGCTTTCCCTCAGCAGCAGTAACGGTTCTAAAAACGCTCTGAAGTCAGGTTTAGCTCGTCTCACAGGACTCTGATGAGGAGAAGATCTGCTCTGGTTGTGTCTTTGGGTCTGAGCTGGATGGAGGTCTCACGGTAGAAGATCTGAGCGGCGTGTTCTCCTTCTAGCTGCATGGAGAGATGAGTCTAAGCTTTATGGTGTCCTGACCCCTGGAGAGGCCGCCAGGACCCCTGAAGGGACAATAGAGAGAGGCAGGTGGTCCCAGGGGGTCAGAAGCTCTCCTGGAAGCAGGAGAGTCTTTTCTGATCCTACATCTCCTTATTTCTCTTCTGGAAAATCTCATATTGAGTATTTTACCCTTCAGTCAGCAGGAACCACGATGGGAGGAACATCGGCCACGTAAATCCATAAAGACCTGAACTTTATGCATCCATTCCGCATCATTATTTTGCACCAGCAACATTGCTGAACTTTTATAATCCATTTATAATCCATTTAAACACAAAAGCACATTTACTGCATTTTTGCACCATCATTATTTTGCACTGCCAACATTGAACAATATTCTTCTGCACACTTTTTCTCCTGCGTTGTTACATTCTTATCACTGCTGCACTTTATATTGTAATGTTATCTTATTTCAATTGCAATTTCATTAAACTGTTGTAAGCTGTATGCAACAAAATGACAATAAAGTTTGTCTGAGTCTGAGACTAAAAAGTTATTTGTGACAAAAAGCGCCTCCTGCTGTAAAGAGAATGAACTCCATCTAACCAAAGAGAAAAAGGAAAATCCTTGTTTCTGTCCTTTATATTGAAGGAAACTCTCTAATTTATAGTTTTAATCACATGTTTATGAGTCTCTGCACTGAAGCTGAAGTCAGGATTTAGAAATCAGATGTGAGGAAGAGGAGGAGGAGGAGGAGGAAGAGGAGGAGGCTTTACCTTGGCCCTGGGCCTGGGAGGAGGACAGCAGCAGCAGGAGGGCCAGGAGGGCCAAAGCTTCCAGAGACCGTCTGCTCTTCATCTTCACCTCCTCTTCCTCAGCTGTGCAGGAGAAGAGCTGCCAGGAGAAGCAGAGGTTCAGACCTGCAGCAGCAGCTTACTCAGAGTAAAACTCCCAGAGAACAGCGTCTCAATCATTCAATCTTCCAACAACTCCCACTTCCCCACAAAAGCCCAGTTTTAAATGTTTCATTGATATTTAACTCCAATCCACCATTAATCATCTTCAAACAATCACTTTTCTGTTCAACCCAGTGAGAAACACTGGTTCCGACCCGCTGATGGTTCTGTTGGCAGAACCTGGTTTCACTTCTGCTGACTGGGACACATTCCCTGCTGATTAAAAGGAGAAGAAGGTTTGTCTCTGTGGACAATTACACACAGCAGGAGCCCAGAAATGATGCATGAGGAACCGGAATGAATAGAAAAGAATTAAAATCACCTTCAAAGGTCGGAAACAGCAAAATAAAACAAACTTGCATCCGTTTGAATAAAATATGTCAGAGTATAAATGCAGACTGACCTGTGGAGGAAAATGAGAATAAAACAGTTAAAAGGTCTGCAGCAGCCAGGCCAGCGTGGTTCTCTGGGTTCCTCTGGGTCCCTCTGGGTTCTCCAGGTTCCTCTGGGTTCTCTGGGTTCCTCTGGGTCCCTCTGGGTTCTCCAGGTTCCTCTGGGTTCTCTGGGTTCCTCTGGGTTCTCTGGGTTCCTCTGGGTCCCTGACGTTTCGGTGAGTCTCCTTCCTACTGTGTAGAGTCTCCACAGACTCGGCTACTTAACAGGGGGCTGCTCCCAGCTCTCCCAGCTCTCCCAGCTCTTGCGACACCCAGCCTCCTCAGAAAGTGTTGTGAGGAGGTGCTGGCAGGCTCTCAGAAACATTTCCATCTGAGCTGCTGGCTGCAGGTGGAGACAGCCATGTCGGGAATGGGTCAGCAAAGTGTTTACTGCCTCTTGGTTCCAGGAAAACATCCCTCAGAGCACTAAACCA
This sequence comes from Fundulus diaphanus, assembly GCA_037039145.1. Classification (NCBI taxonomy): domain Eukaryota; kingdom Metazoa; phylum Chordata; class Actinopteri; order Cyprinodontiformes; family Fundulidae; genus Fundulus; species Fundulus diaphanus. Next base: position 53,611,595 of record CM073131.1, read on the forward strand.
GGCCTTTGCTCCAGCTTTAAGGCACCGTGGTGTTTTCAGGACAACGTCTGCAGATAGCTGAGAAAGTGGCCCTGATGGAGCGTGTCTGGACCCATGTTCCTGAACATGTCCAGGATCCACGTGGAGATGGCTGCAGGTTTTAATAATGTGTCATTAAGGTCCTAAACGTGTTGGAGCACTTTAGGTTAAACCAGCTGAACGTTCCTGACGTCTTAAAGCTCCATGAACACCATGGAGTCTCTCACAGAGGACCAGAAAGAGTCTCAGGAACACAAACTAACCTGTGGAGCTCTCCTGGTCACTGTGACCCAACAATAACGCTGGAACAGTGGTTAGAACTCTGGTCCAGCAGCAAAAAGGTCCTGGGTTTGAATCCCGGTATCAGCAGTTAGGATGTAGGTTTAACTGGCCACTTCAGTTTGGTTTCATTTTATGAATTAGGACAAACAAAGAATCTTATCTTATCCTACCTCAACCCTAGCCCTCCCCCTCCGGCTCATCAGAGCTACAGTTCTTTATAAATCATCGTGTAT